>LR990204.1:5000000-6250000 GCA_905147375.1 Hylaea fasciaria | reverse complement strand
TTCTTCAGTTACATTACAGTAGCTCCTAATTTTTGGTAGGGTATGATTAACAGGAACGGGTGCAAGAGGCAGGGCAATTCTACGGCTAGCCCTTATTGCTGTTGACAAAATTAATTCGTGGTAATTGATATGAACATCCTGAATAATATTAACTAAGGGTTGACATGAAATAAAACAACCATTGAGTATCTAATTGTGTATTACAAAAGTGAACACTGGTTATTACAATATAAATCTTAATAATGGTCATAATATTAATTCAAAGCATGGTAGGTACACAACATTCTTAAAATTAGCAATGTATGGAACCATCAACAACAATTTCCTCTATCCTCAACACACAATAATCCTTATTTAGGATTCCCTGCATTATTTTATGTTCCAAATTCTACTCTCTCACTCAGCTGCTGATGTTACCAGATTCCATGCTGCCAATAATTGAACTGACTCAATTGACCACTACTTTATTCATACTATCATTAAGCCAACCCACAAGTCCCTCCATCAGATCGAATGCACTTATTGCAGATTGTACTATTTCCTTCTTTCTTTCAATGGGAATAGAATCCAAATAATTGCCTCCAATAGCAATGGAAATATCACGTGTGTCTAGCCCCATAATTATGTTATGCAGTTGGAGTTTATAATGAGCTTTTGACATGTTTAAAGCAGTACCTAATATCTTCAGGTATTCTTTTTCAACTGTTGGGATTATGTCATTGATACCAGTTACATTGTCCTTATCTTTTAAAACTAGGAATCTTAAGAAGTTTAATGTAGCTATAATTTGATCAGCATGCTCCATCAGATCACATTCAACTCCATTTGGTAGAAAACATATTTTGTGTATTATAGCACTTAGCTGTTCACCTGAAAAGCATTGACTTAGGGTCTCTTCCTCAAATGCTTCAATGAGAGATTTTTTATATAATGATATGGTATATCCTATAAGTCCAGAATGGTTGGATGTTGCAATCAAGTATTGTATGAGTGCATATCTCCCTTTATAGTCAAATTTGTTTATGTGCGCTCCAATGGAATCAAGAGCAGTCTTTCTCAGTGTCCTATAGTTGCAATATATGATGACATCTATAAGCCTTTTGCACAAATCAAAGTGTACTGATGATGAGAGCAGTTTATGTGTAGTATGTTGGCCCAGGCGGTTATTCAGTGCTTGATAAAGAGCTAGTGCTTTGGCCAAAGGAGCATATTCAGCATATCTCAGCAACAAGTAGTTAACAGCAACTATCAAATTGTGAACAATGTACTCAGTGCTATAGACTTGTGGTATCGCCGAATCCGGAATAACAAAATGTCCAGAGTATACAACATAGAAAAAGCTGGCATAATTGCTCATTTTCATGTTTTCATTATGCTCTAATGTTGGTTCTTCATCAATCCCATCAGTAAATGTTGCTTGTTGTTTCTTTTTTTTCTCAAAGTGACATAAGAATTTCATCACATTCTTTTGCAATTTACAGAAGTCTCGGATGATATTTGCACAGGCTTGCCTGACATCAGATTGTGCATTGATAATTGGATCAATATCAATTAAAATCATCGGCTTTCCCAGGAGGCAGATGAGAAAATCTGTGATCATTTGCTTTGTGTTAATTTTAGAGCCATCATCTGCCGCAAGATTTTCCTCAATAAAAGATTGGTAAAATGGGATTATCATGGTGTAAAGTTTACTCACTCTTCTGACAGCTGGATCACTATCAATCAACACCCGCTTTTCACCATCCAAGTCATGTTCTGTTATTTCTATCTTGTCAATGTACTTTTGTATTGCATAGAAGCACCATTCTAATGACCCTCTCTTACTTGAAGGCAGTTTTTGCAGCAACTCTTGAAGGAAAGGTAGTATAAATCCAAACTGGGCATCATTTTTGGCAAGTTCTAGGCGCTCAATGAACTCAAGGACTGCATCTTCCGTTGACCACTTTTGTATGATGAAGGATATTATTTTATCGCATGCAATATACAGAGAAGGCTTAATGATAAGGGTGTCATCTTCTATTTTTTCGACAGTCTTTTCTACCAGCTCCCAGCAGTAGTCACTGAAATATTCTTGGTGTTTTTCATCAGTCAACGCACTAATGGCTATGTTGTAATTTTCTAAATCCAGTGATGATGAAATGAAATTTACAATGTCCACTTTGTTTCCCGATGACCATATATCACTAGTGACTGCCATGGTGAAGTGTGAAAGAGTTACGTTTTCACTGAATTCTGAAATTTAATTTCAGTTTATTTGTATTAGCAACCAACTCAGTATAGAAGGTACTGAGTGCGAGCAGTTATGCAGCAGGTTGAGCACCACAAAAACAGCGTTACAAAAAAACCGGCACTAGTGAGATTAATCGTAGGTACTTACAATAGAAAACCCTTGGTAACTTGCTCATATTTTAACACTTAATTTTTCGATCAAATTATTGAATACCACTGCGACTGCGATATATAGTTATTTTCATCAGGTATTTTATTATTACAAATCGTAAGTGGTAGAGTAGGTATAGTAGGTAGGTACCTTGTGAAATGAAAATTCCACAGAACACAGAACAGAGGAAAGGAAGGTAGGTAGGTAATATCGATCGAGAAAATTCATTCAATTTCATTCATTGCATTGCGATTCAATATCAATTTGAAAATTTGAAAATTGAAAATCATTGACATTGATTGATGACTGACAATTGACATGACATTGACAGACAGACACTGATGTTCTGATGTTCTATAAAAAAATTCTATATAACGATATTATCAAACGGGCGCTTGCCACCATTAACGTACCTTCTACACTCGAACCTGTCGGGATGGTGCGTGATGATGGCAAGCGTCCCGATGGCCTCACTTTGATCCCCTGGGAGCGGGGAAGGGCTCTCGTGTGGGACGCTACATGCGTCGACACGTTGGCCCCTTCTCGCCTCAGCGGATCTGTCTTGAAGGCCGGAGCCGCGGCGGAAGCCGCAGAAGAGGCCAAGCGGCGCAAGTACGTGACACTTTCAAGTGACTACATATATGTGCCGCTTGGCTTCGAAACTTTTGGTCCATGGGGTCCCAGTTCCAAAAAATTTTTCAACAATCTGTTTCCTCGGCTGGTCGACGCCGCTGGTGACAAGAGGGCTGGCTCTTATCTCGCACAGAGAATAGCCATTGCTATTCAGCGAGGTAATGCAGCCAGCGTTCTTGGTACCATGCCACATGGACACCCTCTTTTGTTAGATTTGTAAGGTTTAGTTTAAGCTAGTTTTAGTTTATTTTATTTTATTTATACTATTATTATGTAATTATTATTTTTTTATTATGGTTTCGCTCGCGTTCTGCATGTAGCCAGTGTTAAAGTATAAAATATTTTATGTTTTACATATTTCCACAATAGGAAAGTCATAGCATTATAGCAATCCTCATGATCAAGTAGTCATGTCAAATAAATACATTGTCAAAGTCACGATACAATAAAGTGGTGGATGCTTTAGTGAAACTTACTGAGAGCTTTGGAAAAAATGCAAAAGACACGTTTTTAGGGTGTAATGTATATCACAGTATAATATCATAATATTATGTTGTCCATACTCGTGCACGAAAAACACTGAATGATGCATATTCCATTTTTCAAATGCATCAACGTCCCACTTTCGGATTCCCACCGAATTTCCGAATCATTGAGTTGTGCACGAGTCCACAAATCCAACTAAATTAATATTATAAAAGCGAAAGTGTGTGTGCTTCTAACTGTTTGTTACTTTTTCGCGCTCAAACGGCTGGACCAATTTTGATGAAATTCGGTATGGAGGAAGCTTACACCCTAATATCGCGGGCGCCGCTGGTAATATTATAAACCCAAAAAACCGTATCAATTTGAAACCCCTTTACTGAAGCGTGATTAAGAATGTATTTTATTGACTTGACTACTTGACCACGCGAGTGCTGCTAGACTTTCCTATAGTGATGAAATATTTTTTTACACTGGCTACCTACATGCACAAACGTGCGAAGCCAAAACTAAGAATCCCTTTTCAGAGCTGACACTGACAGAAGTGACACACAGCAGCAGCTGGCTGAGGGAGGAAACTAACTGTACGAAGTACGAACGTACGATTTACGAAGACGAAGTTTTATAGAGACGAAGTTTTTTAGGATACACAGCGTATGTAGCGGTATTCTTCTATTTAACTTTGGGAGAAGCAGAACTTATAAGAATTTGTTGATTGATGTCGATATTTTTATTTATCAAATCGATAGAACTGCTTCAATTATGTCCACAAAACAGAAAAATATTTTCACTCGAAGTAAACCTCTAATGAAAATTTACAGTGGAGTGGATGACGAAGGAAAAGAGGTAAGATCCTAGCAGAAAAATGGGCAGAAAGCTTCGATGAAATCTATTATTTGTATGTGTGTGTTGTGTACGCAAGCTATTTCCGCTAGACGCGTCTAAACTACACCCATCATATCATTGATGGTTATAGGTGGAGGTTCGTGAAGATGCCGAGCAGTTGGTGAAATGGCACGAGATCTCCGATGCGCTGGTCGCAGCTGGATACTACCGCGCGCAACTGCAAGGCCTCTCGCCGTTCGACAAAATAGTCGGAGGCCTAACATGGTGCATAGAACTATGCGACATAGACGTGGATGTCAGCTTGCTTTTTGAGGAGAACCTCACTATTGGAAAGAAAATGTAAATAAAGTCTATTTTTATACATGTATAAAGTAAAAAAACTACTCAACTGAAACTTAACAAAACCATTCCATGTTGACATGAAATAACTATACTTATTACCTACAAAAATGGGTAGATTGGGTTATACCGATAAATCTGGTTTCTAGATTTTCTAACTGTTGTTTGTATTTCTTTGTAATTATAATTCAATAGTAATCACTCAAGTTGTGTTCTTGGCATTTGCTCAAACCATTTTTTCCAAATTATTTTCAACTATCTACTACCTAGTTAACTATAATGTTTTAATGTAACATTAATTTTATTTGTGTGTTATATTTGTATTTCAGATCACTAACAGAAAAAATAGTTAAAGTACTACCTTCAATGAAATGTCCGTACATAATAGAACCACATCAGATCCAAGGGTTAGACTTCATTAACATATTCCCTCTAATACAATGGCTCATTAAATACTCGAGTGAGTTTCGAGATGCCAAAGAGGATGAATTACGAAAGTTTGCTGTCATGCAATTTGATAAGAGCCACATATTTGAATCGGACAGAGATATATTTATCCAAAAGGAAAAACTTTTGTGGAATTTGGCTGCTGTACAGGTAATTAATTTCGATTTCGTTACACAAATATTTTTAAGGTAGGGTTGACTTATTTCTATAGGTCCTAGCACCTAGGACTGTAAACAATAGCCTAAGATATGGTGCTCTGACAATTAGTATGTATTGGTTTTGTACTGTAAGTATATCTACATGCCTGACTTCATAACTTAGTTTCATGTATCGTCCATAATAATAATCGGGATACTATGGGACTGACATAGTCATAGGACAACTCTACTTCTTATTATTTATGAGCATACTTCTTGTTGGTGGAGTACCCGTCAGTGTTCTTTGTCTTCAGCCAAATTTTTGGCTTTTCTTTTATCTGACCTGTGAATGTCTTAGCAGACCTACTGCCTATAAATCATCAATAATATTAATTGTTACTTTTGTTTTACAGAACCTATACAAACCATGCAGGGTCCGTAAGAGAAAGGGTGGGCTGCCAGCGAATGAGTTGGAACAGGTGAACGGCACACTCTCTGAGTATGACCAGCGAACATTGATGCATGTTTCCACTAACAAAGATGAGGCCAAAAAGGATGAAGGGCTTGATTTCTTGGTAAATGATTTATTAAAATTTGTTTAATCTATGTTTAATATGACAAGTGAATAACTAATATGCAATTTTTTTACATTTTCATTTCAGTATGACTATGAAAAGACATTGGCTGATCCATCTAAAATCACTACAGAAGTAAGTATCTGAAAGAAAATTGTTTCTCTGTTACATTTTTCCACTGACTGATTACAATAATGGCTTTCCTTCTCAACTGGATAATGTTTGAACATTATCTTGTGGGGTTGTGTGTAACTGAAAACATGTTTCACTAGGGCTTCCACCAAATTCCTACTGATACTTCAATGTAAAACTGGCATGGCTTCTAAGGACTTTTTATAGATTTTTGCTAACATTTGTGTGTAGTAACCTTTCGTAGAATCTGAAAGTATTCAATTCATATAATTTACGTGTGGCTTTATTTTAGGCTGACAGATACACAAATGAGGCAAACAACATTGATAGTAGACACACAAAGATTCATTATGCAGTGCTACATTCAGAGCTTACCGGAGAGGTTTCAAAGGAACTAGAAGAGAGTGAAAAAAATAAATATTCACAAGACGTTGCCAAACTTAGGAAAGCAGTGGATTCCTTGGAGAATGAGGTTGATATGTGCAAAAGAGATCATGAGTCCAGAATGGAGGCAGCAAAGAATAAGTACACAGATCTTCTTGGCAAGTTGAAAAAGATCACATATAAATTAATGAAATCTGACGATTATAGGTACATATTTATTAATTTTATCCTACACATGTATTATGCAATGATATGGACACTAATTATAAGAATTGCTTTTCAGTGATAAGAATGTCAAAGAATTTTATAAATCTTTGAAAGAGCTGGCAAGAGAAAGAAATGAACTTCTGCAGGTGATTCAACTTAGAGAAAAGGAACATAAAAAGCTTCAGGATGAATTAAGGTATAAATGCAATGTTTTTATTTATACATCTTAGTTAGGTACAAGTCTTTTAATAAGTACTTAATTGTTTATATTACTAGCTGTCCTGTACCTTCTTTTGTTACGCGCTTTGCGCATTTGCAAACCCTATTTCTCCCCTATACAGATTATTATTTGAGACAAATGAATCTAATGAAGCCAATCTATTCGTAGGTATACCAAATTTCATCAAAATCGGTTCAGCCGTTTATTCGTGAAAAAGTAACAAACAAATACACAAACAAACAGACAGACTTCCTTTCGGATTTACAATATTAGTATGGATAAGTTGGAAATAATTAAGTAAATGTTGAAATAGATTCATGAATCATAACGAATTTCAGAGTTGCACAGGATCCACACACAGCTGTTAAAGAAGACCAACCATTAACTCCATCAGAATTAAAAGAGTTCCAAGAGAGACAAGACAAACTAAAATCTTTCATCACAAACATGAGGCTAGAACTTGCTAAGTTGAACCGGGAAGTCTTGAAGTACACAATGGCTATAGATGAAATACCGGGTACAGCAGAGCTATTACAGTATGAGAAAAGGTTTATGGAGCTATACAACCAAGGTACTTACATAAATATACTTACTATATAAGTAGTAGGCTGTTGGAGATGTTAAGCGACATTGCTCATTATACTTAGGTACATTATAAGAAAATATATTGTGTGGTTGGAAGTTGCTGATTTTGAGTGTAACTGCTGCTGGCTCCCGCATTTTCTTCGCTGACATGACACTTGAATGAAAATGTAATGTCGATTTTCATCGAGTTGTAGGTAGGTACACAAGAGAATTATAGGCAAAAATAGATTAGTCATAAATCCTCAAAACCAAAATGAAAAACTATGTGAATATGACACACAACTTTCTACATTCAACCTTTCAATTAAAAATTAACTCTTACCATAGCTGCTATAGTTTTTTTTTATGTTACTGAGTAGGTATTAGTCCCAACATAAGGTAGGTAAGTATAAAATATTATTTTTATTTTCAGTGGCCTCAAAGCACAAGGAAACAAAGCAGTATTTCATATTTCACAATACACTTCTAGAAGTTAAATTATATACGTCGAAGGAGTTAAGTTTGCTCAATTCCATCTTAGATAATTATGAAGAGTGAGTATTCACTATTACTATTTTCATAATTTTTCTATAATGCCCTGAATGCATAATGAAAAATTTCTATATTTTTCAGATTTACCAACCTGTAAAATCTTTTGTTACTGAAAGTTATTAATCATACTAGATACACTTTGTATACTACACTATTACAAATATGGTATCTGTTTTTCTAATTTCAGAGCTATGTCATCGCCTAGAAAAAGAGAAGAATTCATGACCCAATTCGAATCCATAGTAGAATGGGTGAATCAAACAGTCCGGAAGGTGGAAGACAAGTACAAGAACGAAAAAGAACAGAAGAACACGCTTCACGACGAATACTCGCGGTTGATGGACGTGCAAAGACAGTATGCTGCTGCATTGAAGAAATTAGCTGCAGAGAGACAGAAATTTGGCACGAGATAAGATTATGCCAATAACTTAACCAATATCTAATAATAATAGTGTATTCATAGGTATTCTATGGCAATACCTTTATTTAATATAAACAAGAAGCGTCTCGCCTTTCGAAACGTGTATATTATTAGAAATCTAGTCCTCAGTTAGGTATAGATCTTACATTATGTACTTTTATACCTGCATTCCATTTTATAAATACACATCCGAATGTATAAAGTAAGACTGATATAGCTTTTATAACTTATTCATGCGTTGATCCGAATAATATAGATTTAAAATGCAAACATTGTTTTTATAACATTTTATTACAGTAATGATAGAGTACAATATTGCACAATAGCTGTTTTATAAACAATCTGCACATCGCCGGATACAATAATCTCCAGTATAAATACATAGATAGAGCACAGCTACTCATGTAATTATAACAACTTATGGTTGCCTAAAGTTTTCAGAATAAATAGTTCAGCCTAGGAAATACTGTTTAATCTTACATAGTAGGTAAAACCTAGGTATTATAAATTCAAAAAGTTATTTAAGGCTCAACTAGTTTGCCCTGAAAAGGATATAAACATTAAACATGTGCAAGCCAGTTTACCGGCGTTTACATTTGTGTAGTTCGCGGTGCATTAGAGCGTGACCACGTTGCCATGTGTACCACCAGTACCACCAGTACCACCAGTACCACCACTGCCGTGTGAGCTGTGGCTTTTGTGGGAGTGGCTGTGCGAGTGTGAGTGCGAGTGCCCGTGGGAGTGCCCGTGCGAGCTGGGGCTCGACTTCTTGTACAAGGAGAAGGACACCAGCTCCCTGTTAGCGTTGGTCATGGCCATGGAGTGGGAGATCACGTCGTAGCCGAACAGCGCGTGCAGACGGTTCACTACGACCAGTGTCAGGCCCTTCTGCATCACTCGGACTAATCGCTCGGGCTCCGATGCTGTGGCGATTGCCATCCCGAAGTTTGCGTTCAGCTCCTGTGAAAATGATAATTTTTGTTACCGCAAATATCACAACCGATGGTAGGTAGGTAAGCCATATCAAACCTCTACGCCCCGACCCCTTAGACCCACTAACTAAAAGTTATTTTATCTTAAAAGAATTACTTGATGGGCAATAACAGTTATAAATAAAACTGGTAAACCAAGGTTGGTAACATTATTAGTTATTATAGGTATACTTACCTACAATTAGGTACTACACTAACTATTTATGAGAGAAATAGTCAGTGAGTCGTGACACGTGAGATACAAATTCCTTACCCATTTTATTAACGCTGAAACCTATGCCCGGTTTGTCTGAGCCTATAAGGTGGGTAGGAACATTTATACAATGAATTATGGTTCCACAAACTTTCAGCTCAATCAATATTAGGCTATACTATACCATACAGCCCGCTTCTAACAAGCGGCTGGAACATCGACACAAAGAAGCCGAAGATTTTATTTGGTAGGTAGTAGATAAGTGTACGAATATAGCAGCCTCACAGAATACATTATTAATCTTAGTGCGGGCGTATAACTTTCATAATTTTTTTTTCATAAAATATCAAGTCATAGCTTCCACAAATTATATACCTAGGCACTTATTATAGTTAGGTACTTAAGATAGGTACATACCTACCATAATAGGTAAATACCATACCGTTTGCGGTTTGTCGCTCAAATATAACTAGTACAAACTAAGTGAGTAGATATAAAATATACCTACCCATGCAAGCAAGTAAGTAAGTGAGAAATGTTGATGAATTACCCTAACTAACGTCGCACGTTCAGCGCTCTTCAATCCATAGACCGTGGCTCCCTCGTCCTTCGATAGGTGCTGAGCGCTGAGGCTGCCCATTACCATGATGTACGGCATCCTGCGGGCACTAGCACTAGTTTTCAGTCACCGGCAAATGCACATTTTACAACGCGGTCGCCGAGTGCCACCTCTAACCAAGTTGGAGACAGAATAACGCGAGCACGCGGCGGTGGAGCCAGCGGTCGACGCCGCCGACAGGTATTGTCCGTTCGTGTGTGTGTGTGAACTCTGCAGGTAGGTAGCTGCATACGTGATACCTAGAGCCAACTTAGTTCTGTGAATGTGTTTGTACGACGTGACGTCGTTAGTCACATGGCCTTCACGGGTGCTTGACTGCGCGCGCGCAGCGCAGGCTGTGACGCTGGCCGTGCGTACGTGCGCCCAATCAAATAATGGATTGTAATTGAAATAATAACCATACAATGCATAATATATAGCTGAATTAGCCGCAAATATTCGAGGTGGTTTTATGCACTTTTTAATTAGGTAAATGAAGGTTTTATTCAAATATTTTACCCTACAGGTTATCTATATATATATAAAAGCCAAAACTGACTGACTGACTGACTGACTGACTGACGATCAACGCACAGCTGAAACTACTGGGTCTAGAACCATGAAATTTTGCACAAATACTCCTTATGTGACGTAGGCGTGCACTAAGAAAGGATTTTTGAAAATTCAACCCCTAAGGGGGTGAAAAGGGGTTGCAAAGTTTGTATGGAGCAACGTGTTTTCTTGGCCTGATCCACTTCAAACTTGGCAATTATATTCTTTAAAAGATTTAATGAAACACGTGTTTCATCTTTTTTTAATATTCAACCCCTAAAGGGGTAAAAAGGGGATGCAAAATATTTTACATCCGATTTAGTTATACATTGAAATTTTACACAAATATTTCTTAAGTGACGTAGGTGTGCACTAAGAAAGGATGTTTGAAAATTCAACCCCTAAGGGGGTGAAAACGGGTTGCAAAGTTTGTATGGAGCAACGTGTTTTCTTGGTTTGAGCAACTTCAAACTTGGCAGTTATATTCTTTAAACGATTTAATTAAACACGTGGTTCATAGTTTTTGAATATTCAACCCCTTAAGGGATAAAAGGGGGCCACAAAATATTTTTCGTCATTTTTATTTCGAAATTATTTTTTTCCACAAATATTTCGTAGTGACGTATAGTGTGCACTAAGAAAGGATTTTTTTTAAGTTTAACCACTAAGGGGGTAAAAAGGGGTTGCAAAATTTGTATACAACAACGTGTTTTCTTGGTCTGATCAACTACAAACTTCGAATAAAATTCTTTAAAAATTAATTTAGCACCTGTTTCCGCGTGTTTTAACATCAATCCCTAAAATCTACGCAGGAAAATGGTAGATTTTGGTAGAAGATGATAGATTTAGGTAGGAAATGGTAGATTGTTCTAGGGATTGGTAGATTTAAGTAGGAAATGGTAATATCGGTAGGAAATGGCCGATTTTAGTAGGAAATGGTAGATTTTTGGTAAAAATGGTAGATTTCGGAAGGAAATAGTAGCTTTTGGTAAAAAATGGTAGTATTAGAAAGAAATGGTAGATTTCGGTAATAGCGGTACATTTTGGTAATAAATGGTAGCTTTTGGTAGAAAATAGTAAATACAGAAAGAAAATGGTAGATTTTCGTTTAAATGGTAGATTTATATAGAAAATGGTAGATTTTGGTAGGAAATGGTAGATTGTTGTAGGAAATGGTAGACTGTTGTAGGGGTTGAGTAGATTTCGGTAGGAAATGGTAGAAAATAGAAGATTCAGAAAGAAAAGGTAGGGTGTCGTAGAAAATTGTAGATTTCAGTAGGAAATGGTAGATTATGGTAGAAAATTGTACATTTTGGTAGAAAATGGTAGATTTTAGTATGAAATGGTAGCCTTTGATAGATTCTGGTAGCCTGATAGATTTTAGTAAATGGAAGCTTTTGATAGATTATGATAAAAAATTGTACATGATAGGAAATGTAGGAAATGGTCGATTTTGGGAGAAAATGGTAGAATTTGTTATAAAATGGTAGATTTTTTGTATAAAAAGGTTATTTTGGTAGAAGATGGTAGATGTCGTATGTTGGATATGGGATGGCGATGTTGATGTCGAAGTCGAGGTCGATGTTTTGAATTACTTACGGACCAACCGCTGATTGTAGAAACCTGAAACTTGGAGGGTGTGTTCTTTGTATGACGTAGACATCCGATAAGAAAGGATTTTCCGAAATTCTACCTCTAAGAGGGTGAAAAAGGGAGCAAAGTTTGTATGGGACAACGTGATTCGCCTTGGTCAAATCTACTTCAAACTTGGCATAATTATATTATTTGAAAGATCTACATGTAGGTATTTCATAGTTTTTTAATATACAACCCCTAAAATTATAAAAAAGGGTACAAAATATTGTCATCAGATTTAATTCGAAATCCGTATTAACACGGAACATAGACAGGGTAGAACTTTGACATGTTTGAATATTTTTTGGATTATTTGAATACTTCTTAGGAACTTTCTCAACCCCATCCATACTGTGCGTCAATCAACTGTTCATCCATACTTGAAAGTAACTATTTTTGTTTCTTCGTTACCTTTTCACGGCTAAACGGCTGAACCGATTTCGATGAAATTTGGTATAGAGATAGATTGTACTTTCGAGACGGACATAGAATACTTTTATCGCGATATAATATAGTCCGCGCGGACGAAGTCGCGGGCAACAGCTAGTAGTTAATAACATCCAACTTCTTTGGGTTTAGCTTAAACTGATTGATTGATGTCATGTCGAGTAAACGTTGTCAAATACTTATATAGAGCAAACGGAAACTATCGCAAAAAATATTATTTATTTACGAAGATATATATATTTTACCGTTAGAGAGCAATTGGTCACAATTATCGCCCATCATGAGTCACAGCATGAGCAGTCCTCGGAACATACAGCTGGGTAGGTGCAGTTGATCTCATTACATGATTGTATCTGGTTATCGATCCGACACGTATGTAAACATAATATTATGTAGGTAGGTAGGTAGGTAGGCACCTACCTATTCTATCTATGCTTTTATAGCCAGCGACGAGACATGCATGCCACATAGCCTACTTCTGTTTTATTTCTATGCTAGTTCTATTAAATATGCTGCTATGATTGCAGTTTTCAGCCTAGTATCTTGAGTAGGTACCTACTATAGATCCTTCTATACATCCGTTTTGTGTTTCAGTATTCGAGACGTACCAAAAGGCTCGGCTTGTGTTTGTGCAGACGATGGCAGAACTGGCCACGAGGTCTACAAATGTGAAATGCCTAGATAGCGCTGGCGTGTTGGGTTAGTATTAAAAAAAATACCTTCTATAAATATAACTCGTGTTTCCCTCACATTAGGAATGTCTTTACAAGAATGTATACCTACTTAGTATAGTCATATTCAGCAGGATATGAATGTTTCAGAGCTGCTCCGGCCGCTGTTGTCTGACGCTTGCAGCACCGTGCGGCAGTGCGCGGTGGTGGCTGCAGCCAGGCTCGCTGAGCACGAGGAGGGAGTTGCCAGGCAGTTGCTCAACGGAAACATGGTCACCATCACGCTTGAGAACCTTAACAAGTACAACGTGAGTGAATTCTGTAATTTTTTCTATTGAAAGCTGTTATTATAAAACCATGATGTAGGGTTTGATTAATTTAGTCTTCGAATAGGTATGAGTCGGTTCAGAAAATCTATACCAATACCTACTTATATCTACTTAGGTAGGACCTTAGTCAATGAAGCAATCAGAACTATTTTTACCTATAGGTATAAGCGGTATATTACCAGTTGACGCCACTGGAGAAATAGAACTTATTAGTTATGATCTACCTACATTCATGCCCTAATGTTTTGCAGGTTTACTACAAACGGTCAGCACTTTATCTGTTGCGAGCGGTCGCGAAGTAAGTACCTTATATGCTACGGGCCACGGCCGCAGCTCAATGAAACTTAGGAAGTTGGGATAAAAACGGTAAAGTGCGAGACCAACTTCGCGAATTGAGTGCATAACCTGCATAATAGACACCACCAGGGCTCAGTTTCCTACTTGTGGTAGGTATACAGAACACTAAAAGTAACTAAAACTTGTATGAATTTTCAGACATAATGAGGAATTGGGAGGTGCAAT
Source organism: Hylaea fasciaria (assembly GCA_905147375.1). Classification (NCBI taxonomy): domain Eukaryota; kingdom Metazoa; phylum Arthropoda; class Insecta; order Lepidoptera; family Geometridae; genus Hylaea; species Hylaea fasciaria. The sequence goes on along the minus strand of LR990204.1, from coordinate 6,235,741 downwards.
CGTGCGACTGGGCGCGTTAGAGCATATCGTGTCTTGTCTTGAAGATTTTGATACTCAGGTTATTAACATCAATAGACTTTGGGTATGAGAGTAGAATCAAATAAAAATGCCATACGTGTCATTAATTGAATACCTATATACATTGGTACCTACCTTCTACTACTTCGTTGAGATGTCATGTAGGTGAAAATTAAATGTAAAAGCAAAACGTTTTAGGTAAAAGAAAATGCAGCATGGGCACTAGGCTACATTGGGAAGCACAGCGAACAGCTAGCAGGGCTAGTAGTGGATGCAGGGACTCTGCCCTTGTTGGTGCTGGCATTTCAGGAGCCCGAGTTGAGTCTCAAACAGGTGATTTATTATTTGCAGTAAGTGTGGTTGACTTACCTAACGGTGCCCCGTGCCCGCATTATATTATGGTCGGTTGTATGCATATTTGCAATGAAAGTATCAACTTACATTCTTATTTGCATAATTATAATATAGTTCTTTTATCGCTTCGGGCTGTGTGCATCGTTCAATTCAGTTGGTTGTAAGTAGGTATTATGAAAATTATTATTGGTGGTGATGCGTTGTTTTTTTGTAAGTGCCTACCTATTGGAAAGATACTACAATTAGATTTACCTATCTACTGGAATATTAATGACCCGAACCACCATGAAGTTCGCTTCTATAATCACGAGAAGCAGATGCATAACAATACAATAAAATGGATTTCATCCTTTTTGTGGGATGAAAGGAGTAAGTAAAATAGTGGCTGCGGAATGTGTTTTTATTTCAGATTGCTGCTAGGGCTCTTGTTGACTTAGCGCAGCATAAGCCGGAGGCAGTGGTCGACGCAGGTGCGATATGCCATTTGGTTCATGGTCTGGAGAACCAGGATCCAAAACTTAAGGTTTCCTTTTTGCTGTGCATTTATTTAACGTGTACCTACACTTTTTATGTGATGGAAAAGTAGGTCTAGACATTATATATTATGCTTTTTATTCCTACTTAATATATAGGTAACTGTCACATCACATCTCATAACAATATCAACAACGATTGCTTATGGAGGCACTTGGATGCCAGCCGCTAGGCTGTACCTCTGCAGGAATATTGTAGTACACAATATGCCTCTAGTTGAACACTTGACGACCTATACGTAGTATATTATCATTGCGTGTGTAAACGTAGCCCTTTTATAGAATATACAATACACGACAGTGAAGGCTACTCGGAGTCGGGACTCGGGACGCTCCCACCCGCGTCTCGTATCCCTTGCCCCCCGCACGACTGCTCAGCTCTGTAGGTAGACGACTTCTTTTGAAGAGTGTATTTGATATTTAGCAGCAGTAGGTAGTAAGTAGGTACCTATGCTTGAAGACTGTTTTGTTCGCTATTAGCGTAGTACGCTCTGCGCGCTCGGTGCAGTCGCCGGAGCGAGGTCGGAGCTGGCCGAGGCCGTGGTGGCGGGCGGGGCGTTGCCGTCGGCGCTGCTGCACGCGGGCCACGACGCGGCGCCCGTGCGCCGCGCCGCCGCCGCACTCATCAGTGATATCGTCAAGCACTCTGTTGACGTGAGGACTGATCTTGCTACTTTGTATTTCGCGTCGGTGCTTCAACCATTACCTGAGAGGCTGAGATGATCTCTTTTAGTGGAGACATCGTGGTGTCAGTACTGGTCGGCAAAGTTGCGATAATGTGGTACCTACTACATGGTTGCCCAAGGTGTGCCGGTTGTTTTAAGATATTATAGGGACCGATTCATTAAACTGCCAATCGGGAGGCCAGCCCGCCGGGCCGCTCCCGTTGTTGACTTGAATTATCCGTTTTAATTGGTTCCTATTGTCGTAACTGACAATAAACTCTAATATCGTATTGGTTGTAGGTAGTTAATATTAATTCTATGGTTCTGGTTATAAAACTATCAGCTAGCTCAACTGGTGGTCAACACTGGCGGGTGCGGTCCTTTAGTGGAGTTAATGTCTGGAGACGCGTCAGGGACGCGCGTGTCGGCGTGCATGGCGCTGGGATTCATCGCGGGGCAGTTAGACCAGCTCGCTATGGCTGTTGTTGAGTCGAAGGTAAGGCAAACATGGAGAATCAAAACAACCAGTGAGTATACCTGTTAGTCTGGAACTAAGCCATTATAGACTAGAAATCTATCATAAGGAACCTAAACAGAGCATACAGAAGTAATTTCCATACTGATTTTGTTAAAATAGGAAAGCACTAAGATAAGATTTTATAAAATGAAATAGTTATACCTACTTGTCAAGAATAATTGAATGGGCTGCCAATAGCTATTGTGAAGAAATATATAGCGTGCAGACAACCGCCAAGCTTAAATGATTATGAACCTTCTATTCAGTTCTCTATTTCCATGACCATATTCACAGGCCATCCCAGCCTTGATGGATATCCTGCGGAACGATGAAGCGGAGGATGCAGAGATATGCGCCGCCGCATGGACTCTCGGCCATATTGCCAAGCACTCACCGCAACACAGTCTCGCCGTGGCCGTGGCTAATGCTTTTCCTAGGTTATTGCAGGTATGGAATAATGATACAATACATAGTATATACCTACATTACTATATAGAATTCATATCTTAACCCATTGAGTAACCAATGCCAGACATAATAGATGTTTAATTGTTACATGGTCAGTACGGACCAGTGCAGGCTCAGTGTTGCAGAAAAAAATATTGTGTATGAAGCATTGTGTCTTTTATTTTAATTTGAGTACCTAGTCAGTGACTTACCGAGCAATCCTCTAAATAAAAAAAAGTGGACAATAATTGATACAAACAACATTTTCTTCAACTCAATATCAACTTAGTATCAATTAGCCAGCATAATATATTTGTGTAAACCCGGGTGTTCGTGGAACCATGGTTCTTACAGTTCTAGACTCCTTAGCTAGATACAGGGAATCCTAGTTAATTGTGAAGGCCCTTATTCGCTATAACCATTCAAACACATAATGAGCGTGTTAATGTCATTGTGGAGACATGACTGTAGAATGTCATAATGACACACATTCCCTGGTCGGGATTGCAAGTGGCATAGTGAATACAGAACCAGGACTATGTGTTTATTTGGGGTATATAATTATTGTTATTTAAAATAATATTTCAGTTGTACACAAATCCAAAGTCATCAGGTGAGGTAAAAGCAAGAACTTCATGTGCACTAAAGCAGTCCCTACAGTGCTGCCTGCACAGGCCTGCACTGGAGCCCCTTTTACACGCAGCACCTGCTTGTATACTCAAATATGTGTTAGCTCAGTATGCAAAGGTATTCAATTTATATATTGGTTTTGTAGAAGGACAAGGTTCTGCTTGTCTTGTCGTATTTGTCAATTTCAGTCTTAACTTTTCCCATTTCACTTTAGTTAGCTTTTGATAATTAAACATAATGTTCCTAGGCGATGTAAGTAGGTACTTAAGTGAATTAGAGTTTACCATTTCATTAAGATTTAAGAAAGAAAAAGATTTATAATTTATATAACATAGTTATAATATATTCTTAAATCTTTAGTGGTACAAATTAAAAGATACTTACATAGGTATTAACATTTTTAGTTCTTAGGATCTGTAATTCTTGTTTAGGTTTATTTAATAAACTGGTCCATCATCGAGATTATCGTCTTCTTCATCATAATCATCACCATTATCGAAGTAGTTGTTAGCATAGTCCGTCCCATCATCCATTTCATACTCCTGTTCTTGCTCATCCTCCACATCTTCCTCTTCATTTGCAGCTTTTTTCAGGGCTTCTTCATCTTCATTGGTCTCAATATTTTCGTCAGTCTCTTGCGACTCTTTATTCTCCAGTGTTTGAAGTCTTTTAGCGATATCTGTGGGGTCTTCTAGCTTGCGTTTGCGGGCGGCTCGTGTCCTGCTCGCTTGCGGCTTCAGCTCACCTGGCATGTTCGCCCAAACACAGTCCAATATTTTTCCTTTCTTTGCGTCTTCGGCGAGCACCTTGTACTTATCGGAATACCGTTCGACGCCGTCGGTCCGCGTTTTCTTTTTCACGTACGCTGGGGATTCGTGCAAGTATTCTATGAACTGATCCTTTACGATAAGCATGTAGTCTGTGGCAGCGTCGCTCGCTAGTGGGAGAGGTTTTGCTTCGATTTTAGGGAACAGTGGCGGCGGGGTTAGTATTTGTGCCGTAGTTTCTGCTCGCCCACCACCTGCGAGCCCTAGGGCTTGCATTTGTTCATGCGTCAATGAGAGGTTACCACCGCGTCCTCGGCCTCTTCCTGCCATATTTATATTACTCTTTTACTCTCACTTCGTACTAGAATTATGTATATTCATCGAAACATTTAACAAACAAACCATAGGTTGGTTTTATTCTTTCTTTGTTAGTTGCGCCTTTTTTGTTTTGATTTGTTGGTGTTGGCCTGGCTGGCCATGTGTTTTTGACATTTGGATGATTTGGAGGTGGACGCCGGACATTTTCATAAAGACTTTGACATCTTAATATTAAATGTCAAGTCAAATTGCATGCACTAGGGACGGGCGGTTTCAAAACGTAACAGACATGAGTTGGGTACAGGCTATCTGTTTTCGGATAAAAATGTAGCAGTTTGAATAAGTTAAGTTAAATAAATTATACACACGCATAAGTACTAGAAATAATTTTTGGTAGGTACTAGTAGTTTTAGTGTTATCGTCGCAAAAAACGTTTCATAAATTATATTGATCTATTTTATTTAATAAGATTAAAAATTAATCTGCATATACTTATTTTTAGATATTGCCTAATGATGCCAGAGCCAGAAGGTTATTTGTAACAACTGGAGCTTTAAAAAGAGTTCAAGAGATTGACTCAGTTCCAGGCACTTCGCTAAAAGAATATATAAATATTATAAACAGTTGCTTCCCTGAGGAAATAGTGAGGTTTGTTAAATATTTTCTACAAGTGAAATCTATTATCGTTTTCATTTCAAATAATATAATAGGTATTATTAATTCGTTCGTTCGTTCATATGAACCATGATAATATTTTTGGTTTTAGATTTTATACTCCGGGCTATTCAGATTCGTTGCTTGATCGAGTGGAAGCATACACACCCCAGGTATTTGAAACTTAAGTTCTTCATGTAATACTATATTGTAACGAATGCCTTTTAATCTCAATACTTTTAAATTAAGTAGGTAGCCTAGTTACATCAATAACTTCATTCGAAATAATATTACATAACACGATAGGCAGGCACACAGTAACTACCTACCTGGGAGTTTTGGCGGGAATCCGATAGTGAGACGTTGTTGGTTTTGTATTATTTTCTCAAACTTGTGTTTCATCGAGTGTTAATGTGTAATATTGGTGGAATATTAATCATTAAGTGTTCGTTAACGTGCACGAGTGTAGGCGAATGATATAAACTCAAAAAACGTGTCATTTCGCATTTTTTCAAAAACTCTTAGGAAGTTTCAGTAAAGCATCCACCACTTTACTGAATCGTGACTTTGACGATGTAAATAATTGACTTGACTACTTGACCACAATTGCTATAATACTGCTGTGTGTATTCTTAATGTGGAATTAAGAAATATTTAAAATAAAATACTTGACACTGGCTATATGCATAAACCGTGCGAAGCCATAACTAAAATAATAATAATAATAATTAAAAAAAAACTACCTACCTACAATCATTTTTTGGCTCACTATAGTCACTATCTTTTATTTATATTTTTCATATATTTATATCGGCTTCAATCTCTTAGCATTAGTCTTATAGTAGTACCTAGCTAAGCTTTGAGAGGTCAGCCCATGGCTACTTTTTGCAGCGATACAGTAGCAAAAAGGACGCGATACAGTAGCTGGTCTTATACTCTTGCCCCCGATTTTGCTTAACTACTATTGTGACTAGGGCTTTCATCCCGGGAATCTCGGTCTCGAAAATTTCGAGATTCTCGAAGATTTTTGGCATTTTCGAGACTCGACTTTCAGGTTTACAGTCCCGGGAATTTCGAGACTTACTTCAACAGTACTAAAAACTCGTTACGAGCACAAAATTCTACTAAATCAACCCTAGCTTTTTTTATCAGGTTAGGTACCATCAATTGGGACAACAACAACACAAAATAAATTTAATTCTAAGCATAAAGTAGTAGATTTATTCGGAAATTTTCTGTACTGGATGGGAAAAAACTCCCAATGAGTCACACTGTGACCGGATCTGGTGTGACTCGTTTGGAATACCCCTCGGTCGGTCGTTTGTTTGACCAACCGCGACGCGAGTTCGGATAATAGGTACTCCACTGCATTTCGTGTTTTTTTTAATTTTCAGATTCCAGAGCTTTTTACAGACAGAGTGCCTAGTGACTGTCAGAGTGAAATATCAGTGGAGCAAAACGCAAAATAGTAGCTTGTATTTTATATGTGATTTATTTCATAAAAGTTTTGTTTTGTAACCCTGTGTTGTTAATCATGGCTTAGGGTCCACACGAGTTTTTGCACTTGAATTGTTCGTCCACCTATTTTAGAGTCTTCAATAACCATTGATTGACTGCAAATTCTGTAACTGATAAAATTGTTTGAGTCTAGGTTTGTTAAGTTTAAGTAAAGTTTTGTTTCATACAATAATAATATATACGCATGCATTAGGTATGTCGTAAGTTCAAAGACATAATATTATACCGAAGCTAGCGTAGCGTTTGTATTCTCTTTGTACCCAAGTGTATACTTGTTTAGGTAACATACCCAAAATCTGAAGAACTTAGAATGTTTAACATTCTAATACCTTGCGTATCCACTTCATAGAAAGTTTGGTTTTGATTATTTGAAGGCAAGGCTAGACCTTTCACCATATTTTCTAAGCTGGATATTTCTTCTGGTGTTAGCCCCTATCAAACAATAAATGGATTTAATAAATATCGTTTACGTAAAATGCCTTAAAAGTATGTAATGGCCTAAGACTATAAAAGTATTTTATATAATAAAATACTTTTACTGACCTGAATTTTACAAGTTGTAAATCCGATCGACTCCAATTCGATAATTAAAATGTAGCGCATTGTTTGTAACTTAGCCACGAACGAGCAAATAAATGAACTTTGATAATGCATCATTTTATATTTAATAAAGTGTTATCATTATGTTCAGGATGTGGCTATGACAATATGATAGTTATTATTTGCTAACAAAGAGTAGGAAGATAATTTATCAGACATACATATTGTATAGTACATACCTATCATGGGGTAGGTATATCGATTCAAATTAATTGTTTAGCTCAATTTTTGTAGCTTTCGCGGAACATGAGAAAATTAATAAAAACTTAGCGACCATGTTACCTTATAATAATATAGAGGAAGAGAAAGAGTGACAGTAATTAAAGGGTAAGGAGAGATATTGTGGACGACGCAGATAGGTAGATGAAGAGGGAGAGTGAGAGGGAAATATATATAAATAGAGGCAGAGATAGTGGATGAGGGAGAGAGAGTAACAAGGACAGGTAGAGGGAGAGAGATAGAAAGATAGAGGCAAGGACAAGACGTCTGCCGGGTCAGCTATTTTTAAATTTTTGTCTACTTTAACACCCTAAGCCCACGTGATGTATATCGTGAGTACCTACCTACCCATCTTATTCCTCTATATTATACTAAATAAGATACATACAGCTTCTATCATTATCAAGTAACGATCACGGTAACTCACGGGCGCGAAATATCAAACATAATATGGCGTAATACTTAGTCAGGTCATAAGTATTGTCACACAGTAAAAACTTTTCTTTTAGAATGCTGGCCACAAAAAAGTTTATTGAATTCGAATTTCGAATTGTTCATGAAAATAAAAATGTATACTTTTTAGAATTTTACTCATTTTTAAATATGGAGTGGACGCTTAAAGAAGACCGTGTTGCAGTTATTGCGTTGCATCGTTGCGGTTACGCGCCAATTCAAATTTTTGACATACTGAAAAATTTGAATATAACCAAGAGATTCGTTTATCGTACCATCAAACGATACAATGAAGACTCTAGTGTAGATGACAGGTCAAGAAGTGGTCGCCCTCGGTCTGTTAGGACTCCAGCAGTGATAAAAGCTGTGAAGGCGCGAATTCAAAGAAATCCCAAACGTAAGCAGAAACTGTTGGCCCTTCAGATGGGATTAAGCAGAACCACGGTGAAAATGGTGTTAAATGAAGACTTAGGGCTTCGGGCATATCGAAGAAAAACAGGACATCATTTGAATGCTCGTCTAATGGACCTGAGACTGAAGAGATGCCGCGCTTTGTTGAAGCGGTACGCGGGAAAAAAATATCGGGAAATTCTTTTTTCGGATGAAAAATTTTTTACCGTAGAAGAGAGCTACAACAAACAAAATGATAAGGTGTACGCACACAGTAGTAAAGAAGCGAGCAACCGTATTCCGCGTGTCCAACGAGGTCATTTTCCATCCTCGCTCATGGTATGGTTGGGAGTGTCTTATTGGGGCTTAACAGAGGTACATTTTTGTGAGAAAGGTGTAAAAACGAATGCAGTTGTGTATCAAAATCCAGTCCTGACGAACCTTGTGGAACCTGTTTCTCATACCATGTTTAATAACAGGCACTGGGTATTCCAACAAGATTCGGCGCCAGCTCATAGAGCGAAGAGCACACAAGACTGGCTGGCGGCGCGTGAAATCGACTTCATCCGGCACGAAGACTGGCCCTCCTCCAGTCCAGATTTGAATCCGCTACATTACAAGATATGGCAACACTTGGAGGAAAAGGCGTGCTCAAAGCCTCATCCCAATTTGGAGTCACTCAAGACATCCTTGATTAAGGCAGCCGCCGATATTGACATGGACCTCGTTCGTGCTGCGATAGACAACTGGCCGCGCAGATTGAAGGCCTGTATTCAAAATCACGGAGGTCATTTTGAATAAACTTTAGTGTCATAAGAATCTATGTTTTGTTAAGTTCATTTTGGTATATAAATGGTTACATAATGAATAAACTTGTTTCAATTATTTTATATAAAATATGTGACAGAATTTATGACCTGACTAGGTATATTATAATGTGTGTATACTATCCTACTAATATTATAAACGCGAAAGTTTGTAAGTATGGATGGATGGATGGATGTTTGTTACTCTTTCACGTAAAAACTACTGAATGAATTTTAATGAAACTTTACAATAATATAGCTTACATATCCGAATAACACATAGGCTACAATTCATAAATATATATCGTATATTATCAAACCACGTGTGAAACCGCGGGGCGCAGCTAGTATTATTATAAAAAAGTGTTCACGTACAAAACGTACGTGCGGTCTAAGCCACGTCTACCGCGACAGCGAGTTACCGTGATCGAGCACTTAAAATCCGACAGATACTTGCGGTAAACGCCGTTTTACGTACTACAATCCGTTAGTTGGGTTTACGGATGTTCGACATCCCTAATTCAGGTTTTTTTTTATTAATTCTGCCACAAATGCGTTATAACCGTGTGAAGCCAAAACAAAAAAATCGAAGTGTTTTGTACCTACTTTGTTGTTCTTTTGGGATCTTTTTACTGGTAGGCCTACCTGGAGTACCTACATTCTAACCAAACGTACCTAACCTGCATTTGAATTTCTCCGTATACTCTACTACTATTACTCTACTATTCTACGTATATTCGATATATTTATTTTAGGTGAAGAGCTTTGTGGCCTAATCCCGCAATAGTTACATATAGGTACCTATTATCGTGATAGGTCTCGCAATGGTACCTACTTATTGATGTTGCATTTAATCTAATTTAAGAAAAACGAATTATCTAGAATATAATTTTTATTTTCAAGGAAACTGATTAACACTTTTTCTGCTGATATTTGATTTGGGCATCTTCCAATACGTTTTGTTGTTGCGTTTTCATAAAGTAGGTGTATAATGGCAGATTTAGTCTCTGAAACAAAAATATGTTGGGTAAATAATTGTGGAAAAAGTAATAGAGAATTTAGGAGACAAAATGAATCAGATTATTTATATCTTCAAAGACTTCTAGATATATGCTTGTCTAAAAATTCATCATTTAGTTGATTACTCAAATTATAAAGTGAAGATTACCTAAAATAATGTATATCGATAAGATTTCATAGGCATTCTGGTAAAGGAGTAATAAAATAACAATTTGACATTTATAAAAAGACTGTGCTATTTACCACAAGTGCTGCTAAAACCACAAGCGAGGTGTCTACATAGAAAGGTATCCACTTTCTTTTGGACATAATTGCATTGCAAGGAATCCTTGTTATACTCTGTAAATAAAATAAGAAACACATTAACAATTTTGCTCATTTACAAAAACTTATGGGTCTATACATTTTTGTTCAGATATTACCATACCATTTTATCCCCATGGTTGAGTGAGCCAGGGATAACTTAGCAATTCATCATTTTCAATGGCTTCATAACAATAAGAATTATTTAAAAAATTACCATTTAAAAGTAGATGTGCCTGCTGGAGTCTCTCCACATGAGTAACCTGGAGAAACAATAATGTAGATTAATGAGAAGAAAAATAATATGTTACAAAGTATGCTACATTTGTTTTGTTTCAGTAGTTACCATACCATATTTTTCCCCATGGTCTAGTGAGACAGGGATAACAGTAATTCATCATTATAGGAAATTCACAAAATAAAATAAGCACAAGTTTCATATTACATACCTTTAAAACAAGCAAGAAAAGTCAAGCTAGGATTCTGAAACAAAGAAAAACAATCAGAATATTATCTATAAGTAGTCAAATAAACAATAATTTGATTAGTATAATCTCAGATGTTACCATAATACCATATTTTCCCCACGATTTTGTGAGACAGGGATAACCAAGTATGATCATCATTGTAAAACTTTCTTGGTTGTATGAGCAAAATATCTACCAAAATGATGTGTAAACTTCTGAATGCCATCACAAATTACATGACTACACAAACATCATGAGATGACTTTTCTTTGTGGAGTTTGTAGCTTGGGATTGTTTTGTTTCTGACAGTTTAGGGTGGTCAAAAGGTTTATATGCACACTTGTTTAAATTATACAATTATATTTACTTTGTAGAACTTACATCTTGTTTAATTGCACGTTTGGTTTAGCTGGAATTATGATGTTAGGCAGTCCTCTGACTGATGACTAATGATGTCAACCTGAAAATAAACATACAAATTGAGATGGTTGATGAACTGGCTGCAGAGGTTGCAGTGATTTTCGTTTGATCAGTTACATTTTATCATCAAAAATATAATATGATATATGCTTGTAATTACCATCATTTCAAATAGATTGGTTTGTTAAATCTGTTTCTCATATGATTGGCTATGTTATGTACTTTATTACAATATTATAAATTGCTATTGTTTGCTATAAATTGCTAAGGTTATAAGACAAATATAAAATGTATCTTACCATTATTACTTTATCCCATTTATCTTCATGAACTGTTTGTTTCTTTTAGACCTGTAATTTAATTTAGAGTAATCAAATCAATATTGAATGAAACATCGAAATATACATAATATTTTTAAACATGTAAATCAGTAAATCGTTCAACATTTGGTTTCAGACTGGGGCGATATAATAATCATCATTTAAGAATTCAGAGTATGTCTGAAAAAAAGTATAAATGAAACAATAAGTTGACTCAATGAAACTTTACAATTCTCATATTTTTTTTGCATATGAGTGACTCATCGTTAGTTTGTTTCAGTTTGTGGAATATCATTATTTGAGAATAAATAGTGAATGCTTTAGTGAGTAATAAATAATAACCCATACCATTTTTTATTTTCACCGCCAATCTGGCCTGCTTATTACATTCACATCCCATTCTTGCATCTAGAGGTATTGAGTAGTAACTCCATAGTTCCTGTGAAACAAACAAACATTTTTTAACCAAGTTGAAAATAAACAAAGCAGACAAGATGTAAACTTTAAAAATATCAGAAACTATCAATCATCAGAACATCAGACAGGGGCGATACTATTGATCATCATTAAAGCATTACTATTAGGAAATTAAATAAAACAATATAAGAGTTTAAAATGTGATTAACTTACATGATACTGTTGTCTGTAATTCAATATTTTAGCAGTCTTGCAGCATTCTGTTAACAAAGAGATAAAGATGAGCTATTATGAGACTAGGTAAGTACATATTTTCATTTCAGCAGGAATATTATTATACAAAATATTATTCAATAATCATTGGGAGGCATAAAGAGAACTGTCACACTCACCCCTAGGATATGTAGCTACTGTAACCACACATCTTACACGGAATGTGATAATGTTCCTAACCAGAGTCACACATGTCTGATGTAGCAGACATCTATCGGCTTTGGTAGGGTCATAGTTCCATTTTGTTGGTACAGTCAGCCTCAGAAGAAGTTAACCATTTAATTATTTTAATTAATACTATACATGAAACAAGTGTTTTTTCATGGAGTAAAAAATGTTCAAAATTTGGAATTGTACAGCTATTTCTGAAGCCCATCGTACCAACAGTAAGGAAACAGTAAGGAAATGTGGGGCATTATTGTAAGTTAGCAGAATTATTTAGCTCAACTTTTGATTTCTAATAATACAAACTTACCTAATGCAAAATATTTCAGTTCTGGTTACCATTGAGAGGTGGTAAAGTTCTGTAAGAAAATGTAGAATTAGTTTTCATACTGATACCATTAACTTTAATATTGATTCATAAATTATCAGATATTATCAATCATCAAGATTCAGACAGGGGCGATACATTAGTCATCATTAAAAAAAAATTACAAGGGTGTTATACAAATTCAGGATACTCACCAATCCAAAATTTGGTCATTTTCTTTTAATTCCCATTGTCTCCAAGGTAGCAGGCAGCTTCTGAAGAAAAGTTTGATTTCTGTAGTTATTCTAAATATTAACCACAAATTAATGTTTGTTGTGAAATCAGGAAAGATCAATCATCAAGATTCAGACAGGGGCGATACTTGAAGTCATCACATAAGCGAAATATTGAAAGACACTGGGGGAATGGTTGATAGTTGTAGACGAAACTCACCTTTAGTTGAAAGTTTATTGACGGTTCTTCTGCTATATTCTTAGAGGTTATGTTACTTCTTTTCTGGTTTGACCTGTAACAATAAAATAATAATTTCTGGTTAACCAGTCATCATTGCGAGTAAAATAGCAAGTCAAAAAACTATCACAAAAATGATGATGTAATTGCTTTCTTTATTAACTTGGAATGTATGTAATAATTTTGTCACACTCACCCCTAGGATATGTAGCTACTGTAACCACACATCTTACACGGAATGTGATAATGTTCCTAACCAGAGTCACACATGTCTGATGTAGCAGACATCTATCGGCTTTGGTAGGGTCAAAATTGCTTTTTGTTGGAACAGTCGTACTCGAAAGTAGCTAAACATAATTAAGTATCGATTATTTTTTAATTAACAACAATTATAACATGTGAACAAAGTATTGTCATAGAGCAGCATGTTGTAAGTTTGGATATTATGTTCACCTATTTCTAAAGCCCACAGTACCAATAGTGAGGAAATGTGAGACATTTTTTAAAGTTGATTATCAGGAATTATCATTATTGATTATGGCCTAACCCTCCTCACGATAGTGAGGAGAGACCTTTGCCCAGTAGTGGGAGTTACAGGTTGAATTATTATTATTATAATATCAGGAAGTCTCAATCAAGATTTAGACAGAGCCGATCCATACATACAGTCATCAGTTTACAATACAAGAATAGTAAGAAGTTATACAAATTCAGGATACTCACCAAGCTAACAGTCATAATTTGGTAATTTTCTCTTTCCCTTACTGCAAGATAGTGAACAGCTTCTGAATGGAAAAGTTTGATTTCAGTGTTTATTCTAAATATTATAACCACAAATTCATGTTGGTTGTGAAATCAGGATAGATCAATCATCAAGATTCAGACAGGGGCGATACTTGAAGTCATCATTTAAGTGAATTATGTATTTTAAGACACTGGGGGGATAGGTTGATAGTTGTAGACGAAACTCACCTGTGGTAAATAGTTCATTGACACATCTTCTGCTATGTTCTTAGAGAATCTATCTAAGGCCATGTTACTTTTAGTTTTCTGGTTCCACCTGTAACAATAAGATAATAATTGCTGGTTAACTATTAAAAATATATATGATTGCGCTTTCTTTATTAACTTGGAATGTATGTAATAATTTTGTCACACTCACCCCTAGGATATGTAGCTACTGTAACCACACATCTTACACGGAATGTGATAATGTTCCTAACCAGAGTCACACATGTCTGATGTAGCAGACATTTATCGGCTTTGGTAGGGTTTCTTTTATTATAATATAAAGCCAATTGTATATAAAACCACCAATAATTTGTTTTTAAAGTTTCAAACACTCCAAATAAGTTTAATAATGATTAATGTTTACTTGTTGTTCTTTTACTTATTTTATATGAAAATGCCTCCCATAAATAGAATTAGTTTGACATCAGTCTCATATCAGTGATGATATTGTAAATTTGAGTACATTTAATGATTTCTGTAATACTTTTCCAACTGTTAGTGTTTCAAGAAAATTTATATTAAATTATATGAGTCATACTAACCTTAGAAGCTGAACATGGTAAGTGTGAACTGGAACAAGTGCGAACTATCTGAAAAGAACAATAACACAAGATTAGCAGAGAAAGTATGGATAAACAATATAATATTATCTGCTTCATAAAATATCAGTAAAGGTGGTAAGTTTGAAATCACAGGAAATCATACGAACGAGACTATAATTTAAAAATCATCATATCAACCTGACAAAAATAATCATTTTATTAAAATATGAAACACTCACCTTGTCTATTGTTCCTCTTATGCTGTTGTAGATAATGCTCCTGGAAAGAACAGCAATATTCAACCAGAGCAAATGGCATCAACAATAATTTTATAGTTTTATTTATTCAGCAAAGTGGTGTTTTGAAATCACTAAAGTTCATACGAACGAGACTATTTTTACAAGAATCATCATGACAATGTTAGTAATTGACCAGTTGAGAGCACAAAAATCACAAGTCTTCTTATATGGCAATATTTTGTGCATTTAAGCATCAGATTAATATATCAAAGAACGCTATGACAATAACTAAGATCTGATCAGTTCAGATGGCACAAAAAGGCTATTGCTGAATTGCAAATCAGAGTATTGTATTTGTTACTTACATTAGGAATATTGCCTGTAATAGGTAGTCTAGATAGAAAAATTATTTACTTGAATGTAATGTAATAGCCACAAATAGTGATTATTGTGCTCTCCAATTTTTATAAGTAGGTACATGACAAAAGAAATGAATTAAGTACCTTGATACCTCCAGCTGTCTACCCGTAACTGAAAAAGAAAGAAAATTGAGTAAGGAAAAAACACCACATGTTCCACGAGAGCAATAAAACTCACCTATAACCACACTTTAGGCAAGTGTGAGCAAACAATGATACAATGATTAGCTTAAAGTAATTCTTTATTTAAAGGTCCTCAGGAGTCACTGTTTAAGTTAGACACAAAAGAATTACTTCTTCGCCTTCTTTTTGGACTCTGTAGGCTTGGTGCGGGGCTTCTTGACAGCCTTCTTGGGGATTTGCTTCTTGCCAAAGGTACCGGCGCGTGCCGCTTTAACCTTAAGGCTCTTGAACACCGCTGTTCTTGCACGGTTCCTCTTGACTCGCGCAGAGGTCAGCTTAAACCTGTCATAGTCGGTCATCTGTGCACGCTTCTCTTTGTTAGCCAGCTTCTGTGCCCACTGGCTGTCTGCCCATTTCTCATTGAGTTTGGCGTCTGTCCACGCTTTCCTCACTACACGTGTGGGCGCTGTGAAAGGGTACTTCAGAAGGAATTTTGTTAAGTGCAACTGGTTCAGGCGGATCTGCTGTCTGGCAACGCCACTACCAGGTCCGTCGACGAGAGCGCGCGTTTGGTCAATCACATCGATCACGCTGACAAGCTTTCCTTTCAAGGCACCGTCGGCGACCAGGGCGACGCGCCCTGGCTGTACATACCGCGCGAAAGGCATGACGTTCTGCAATGAAGTATGAAAACATGTCAGTACTTACTTTTTGTTAACGTTAACGGACCTACTTTATGCGATTAATTGGTAAAAGGGGCAGAAATCTAAAACTCGAGGAATCGAGGAGGTAGGTGACACCAAAACATCACTTGTTTGAAGCACTTTCAGCCGATACTTTTTGAAAATACATTCAAATACTCTTGTGCATATCTACAACTACTACATATAATATGGAAAAACATGAGATTACATAGAATTCACATGGATTCAACTGGATAAAAATAATCTAACCTCACAACGTCGTTACACAAACAACACAACTCAAGAAAAGAAGTTCCGGTAAGATTTGTCAAACTGACGTTCGGTTCGTCGTTTACCATTTTTTTTTTTTTTTGTTTAGTTATGGCTTCGCACGGTTTGTGCATATAGCCAGTGTCAAGTATTTTATTTTAAGTATTTCTTAATTTTACATTAAGAAAGTCACAGCAATGTTATAGCAATCGTGGTCAAGTAGTCAAGTCAATTATTTACATCGTCAGTCACGATTCAGTAAAGTAGTGGATGCTTTACTGAAACTTCCTGGGAGTTTTGGAAAAAATGCGAAATGACACGTTTTTTGAGTTTATATCATTCGCCTACACTTGTGCACGTTAACGAACACTTAATGGTTAATATTCCACCAATATTACACATTAACACTCCAAGAAACACAAGTTTGAGCTAATAATACAAAACCAACAACGTCTCACTATCGGATTCCCGCCAAAACTCCCGTCGTTTACCATTCACCACTCGGTTCACTTATGCAATGTTGCCATATCATGTAAAGCAGTGTGACCATATTAAATTTTACAAAAATACTGAGGCAGGCTCGAAAAAATACTGAAAAATACCGACTTCCACGGGGCAAAAGACCAATAAAAATACTGATTAGAAAAAGTTGTATGTAGCTACTTAATAATCATCATTATGTACAATAAGCTGTTATAAACAAAGTATGAGAAATAAATATCTATTGCCTATCATCATGATCATCAGCCTGAAGAAGTCCACTGCTGGACATAGGCCTCCCCTCATTAGTTGCCCATGCTTTTGCACGTTAACGAACACTCAATGAGTCATATTCCACCAATATGAGGTAAACATTAACACCCGAAGAAACACAAGTCTGGGAAAAAAAACACAATTACAACGTCTCACTTTCAGATATCCGCCAAATTCCAAAGTCAACTTCACGGTGCTACCATATTATTTATGTCAAAAAAATACCGAAAAAATACTGATGTTCAAAAACGCCTTAAAAAATACCGAAAAAGTATTAAAATACCGAAAACGGTCACACTGATGTAAAGCAAAAGATTACTCAATCGTCGAGCAATATCAATACTTCAAGGGTTGACTTGGTTTGATAGTTTATGGTCCAAATTCAGAAAAGGTCAAAGCCCACCAAAATGAATGGACACAGAGACGGAGAAAGTGGAAGTCTACCTTTATCAGTTAGGTCTATGTTTTTATTCATTTTGTTCAGATGCCACAGAGTCGGATAGGTACTGTTCCTGAACGGAATTTCAGCGGCAAATTATGAAATTGTTTTACCCCTATGTTTGTTGCTAGGCACCTCAATCAAAGTGACAACAGACAAATTGTGATACATTCCTTTAGAGGAAAGAATACTACGTCACTGAGTTTTTATTGCGTTCATACCTATTTTCGTGTCTGTTTTATTGTATAATATTTAACTAGATTGAAATTGAAAAAATGCGATTGAAATATTCAAAGACTTTCATTGAGGCGCAGGTAAAGAAATAACCTGTAACTGTGTAGCGACACTAGCATGTAACTTATACGATGCTCTTGCTTATTTCCTAGGAGAATGAGAGTCCCATAGCCGACATCTGCTGGTCTCCGAACAACGTGAAGCTGGCGGTGGCGACATGCGAGCGGGTGGTGCTGCTGTTCGACAGAGAGGGGTCGCGGCGCGACAAGTTCTCGACGAAGCCCGCCGATGCTGCGGCGGGAAAGAAGTCTTATGTTATTACAAGTACATAACTTGCTAATAAATTCATGGCAATGAGTGTACCCAGCTCTAAATATTTCTTTTAATGAAATTAGTCCCATGTTTCAGGTATATCATTCAGTGAAAACTCGGAACTGCTCGGCGTGGCGCAAAGTGACAATATGGTGTTCGTGTATCGCGTCGGGGCCGACTGGAGCGGCAAGAAGGTGATCTGCAACAAGTTCCCTCTCAGCGGAGCACCCATGAAGCTGCTGCCGGCGGAGAGCGGGTTCTACACGGGCACTAGCGATGGGAAGATTCGGTTAGGAATGATTTTTAGTAATGTTTTTATATTTTTTTTTATATACTATACCATACCATACTATCTCACTAGTATGGTCCCAGTGGTGGTGGTGGATTTATTGGGTTCTGCCTATTTATTGCACTTGCTTTTTGATCAATACAGCCTCTGTGGCTCTACGAAGCAGCAAAACTATATTAGCGTAATAACGTAAAGTAACTAAAGTCCCGTAAACACTAGTTTTGTTCTTTTCCACACAGTATAATTCGTGGTTGCAAGATTAGAATCTTACTACATTATGAAAGTATAAGCACAGAATAATAAACTAGTAAACTAGTACAGAAGCTTTACTTCGCAATGGGTTTCAAAGAAATATTGACTCTATCTGATAAACAATATGATTTAATTTAGCTCGCGGTCCAGTCGAGCACGTGTTCATTTACATACCTACCAATTTCTTTTTGAAGGAATATGGGCCTTAATTCACTAAACTACGGTTCATAATAAGTTATACATGGTTATACGTATTGAAAGAGCCGCGGACTAGGGTTGCTTACTTCGAGAAACTACTTATGCCATCAAGCGCACAGCACGAGCGTTTACTCCTACTGGTGGCGGGCAACGCGCAGCAGGCAGCGCCGAGTACGTTCATGTAGTCTAAGAGCTAGCTGCATAATTGTATATGCTATACGATTATTGCCAAAGATTTAATTTAATGAAGTAATAAAATAAAACACATTTTGTTCATTATACTTATATAGACAAAAGAATAATAGGTGTTATGTATGTGTAAAAATATCTGGAATTGTTTTTCTTTCGGACAAAACATAATAATTGATACTTAATTACTGAAATATACATAAATTGATACTTAAATACTTAAATTACTGAAAATACTGCACAGTATCTTTTTGCTTATTTTCGTTTTGTGTCCATCTTGCAATTATATAATGAATCACCCAAATCAAATAATTAAGTTGAACGTGGTCGAACATATAGCGCGCACGCGTGTGTTTTCTTTCGCTTGTGGCAGCCTACTAGATTGGCCCTTGCGCAGTGGCCGCCGCTACACGCGGAGTGACACAGGCCTGGTATAAGTAGCTACAGTGACGCATTTGGAAGATTAGTAGCACTAAATCGCAGGTCGCTCGATTGCAAAAGCAATAAGAGCTCGAGCGTGTGGAGCGCGGGCGCGTGCTGCGTGGCGCTGGCGCGGCGCGGCGCGGGCATGCTGGCGTCGGGGCACGCCGACGGCTCGCTGTACGTGAACGGCCGCCTGCTGCTGCGCCTGGCGCTGCCGCCCGCCGCGCTCGCGCTGCTGCCGCCTCATGTAACGCCCGTTACGCTGGGCCCACGCGTATCGTCATCGCCAACGGCCAAATTAAAAATAAACATAAATCAAAAAACAAGTGAACTTTCAAAATCGGGATATTCAACGGCAATGTCAATGTCATATCCCGATTGTGTGACTACACTTACGGCGAACGTCAAATGACGTCAACCAACGGGATACTCAATGGGATATCACGATACGTGTGGCCCTAGCATTAGAGTCTACCACTCACTATCGCTTTCATTCCAGCACGAAGAGCAGCGGCAGTATCGTGTTTAGATTTTTGTCCGGCTCCCTGCCCTGTCCGCTTTCCAGGTCACTGCTGCCGTGTAAATTAATAATTAGGGTATAATTATGGTATATCGACCGCCGTGGCGTTAGTTAGCGATGCGTCGACTCCAGCGTGAAATAACGGGATCGCTGGGGGCGGAGCACATATTCTAAGTGAATCGCAGGTGTTTGCTCGGTCTGGGTTTTAGCAGAGCACGCAGTTCACATACGGATTCTATAGATTTGAGGCATATTATACTAGGTAGTTCAGGGGGATCTATGTGTGTAATTATAAGAGAGGGAGACAGGAGACACAATAATAAATAAAAAGTGCATAGGTACATTATCTCATACATATACCTAAAGACCATTAGTCTACAACGTACCTACGTCCCCTTGGGCCGCGGCGGCAGGTGGTGGTGGGCGCGTGCGACGGGCGCGTGTGCGTGTACGAGGCGGCGCGCGGCGCGCTGCTGCGCTCGCTGGAGCCGGCGCTGCCGCCGCACGCGCGGGACCTGCACAGCGCCGCGCCGAGCCCCGCGGGACAGGTGGGTGCCTACTGTACTGTACGTCCCCGTGGGCCGCGGCGGCAGGTGGTGGTGGGCGCGTGCGACGGGCGCGTGTGCGTGTACGAGGCGGCGCGCGGCGCGCTGCTGCGCTCGCTGGAGCCGGCGCTGCCGCCGCACGCGCGGGACCTGCACAGCGCCGCGCCGAGCCCCGCGGGACAGGTGGGTGCCTACTGTACTGTACGTCCCCTTGGGCCGCGGCGGCAGGTGGTGGTGGGCGCGTGCGACGGGCGCGTGTGCGTGTACGAGGCGGCGCGCGGCGCGCTGCTGCGCTCGCTGGAGCCGGCGCTGCCGCCGCACGCGCGGGACCTGCACAGCGCCGCGCCGAGCCCCGCGGGACAGGTGGGTGCCTACTGTACTGTACGTCCCCTTGGGCCGCGGCGGCAGGTGGTGGTGGGCGCGTGCGACGGGCGCGTGTGCGTGTACGAGGCGGCGCGCGGCGCGCTGCTGCGCTCGCTGGAGCCGGCGCTGCCGCCGCACGCGCGGGACCTGCACAGCGCCGCGCCGAGCCCCGCGGGACAGGTGGGTGCCTACTGTACTGTACGTCCCCTTGGGCCGCGGCGGCAGGTGGTGGTGGGCGCGTGCGACGGGCGCGTGTGCGTGTACGAGGCGGCGCGCGGCGCGCTGCTGCGCTCGCTGGAGCCGGCGCTGCCGCCGCACGCGCGGGACCTGCACAGCGCCGCGCCGAGCCCCGCGGGACAGGTGGGTGCCTACTGTACTGTACGTCCCCTTGGGCCGCGGCGGCAGGTGGTGGTGGGCGCGTGCGACGGGCGCGTGTGCGTGTACGAGGCGGCGCGCGGCGCGCTGCTGCGCTCGCTGGAGCCGGCGCTGCCGCCGCACGCGCGGGACCTGCACAGCGCCGCGCCGAGCCCCGCGGGACAGGTGGGTGCCTACTGTACTGTACGTCCCCTTGGGCCGCGGCGGCAGGTGGTGGTGGGCGCGTGCGACGGGCGCGTGTGCGTGTACGAGGCGGCGCGCGGCGCGCTGCTGCGCTCGCTGGAGCCGGCGCTGCCGCCGCACGCGCGGGACCTGCACAGCGCCGCGCCGAGCCCCGCGGGACAGGTGGGTGCCTACTGTACTGTACGTCCCCGTGGGCCGCGGCGGCAGGTTACATTTTCATAAAAACTCGTGTCGTAAATTTTATACACACGACAACGTTTCGCATTTATTTTATGAATCTCCGACGCAAAACATAGCTGGTAGTATAAATAACTGTAAACCGTCTGTAACATCGTAGTTCCTAGTTGAACTGTTTAATGATTATCTTTTTGTTTGAAGGCGACTCGATCTCAGCTAAGATTCAACCGTTTTTTATTAATTTTATTGAAATGCCTCACTTCGTACCCGTTCCAGACCATAGCGTTCGGAGTATTCGACGGCTGCTTAATAGGTGAAATAAAAGAGTCTGGCGGCCTAGAGCTGACGATGCTGAGCATACCGAACCTGTACGCGGCGCGGGCGCTGGCCTGGAGCGGGGACGGCACCAAGCTGGCGGTGGCCTCGCAAACGGGCGCTGTTATACTGCTCGAAGCTGTGTTAAGGTGAGGATCACTTGTCCTCTGGTGGATGTTTCAAGCAACTCAGACTGAAAATAATGATTGATTTGTGGACACAAAGAAGCGCACACTCCAAAACTTATGAGCAGGTGTGCTTACCCTCACAGGAGATACGTCTAAACATATTTTATTCTTCTTGCGGTGGTCGAGATCGGTTCAGCCCTTTAGTCTTGAAAACGTAATAAACAAACAGACAGACGTACCCATTATCAGTTTTTGGGCGACCGAGGACAGCATTGCGTATTTTTTTTGTAACAATTTTGCGTTTTTTTTGGAAGATTTGTATAATAGATTTACTTACAAGCTAAACTTTCTCTAACGAAATAAATACTAAATTTGATCCGATTAATTAGCACCGTTTTCGAGATATAAAAAAGAAATATATAACAAGAATGTCTAGTTGAAAGCTTTAAGACGGTATCCGTCTTACCACAAAAGATTAGACCAGAGTTAAACAGAGGTTTCTAAAATTCCGTTCAACTAAATCGTCATCTTTCATTCACGTTCTCTTACTCAATCCTGGCATTCCTAATTAATTTACTTATGAATTTGTTATTGAGCTAGAAAAAGCGAGGGTTTAAATTAAGAAATTATTTAGAGTGATCTGTTCAACTCTGGTTGAAATGTTTTGTGGTAAGACGGTATAAGTGGCAGGCGGTGGATGTGGCGCGACACGGTGGAGGTGCAGCACGCGGGCCCGGCGCGGCTGGTGCTGACGCGCGCGGCGCGGGACGCGGCGCCGCTCGCCGTCGCCAGCAAGGCCGCGCCCGACATCTACAGCGTGCGGTTCATAGGTGAGGGGGGACCTTTATTCTTTTATTTCCTATTCGTTTCGTTTGGTTTCGATTCGTTTAGTTTCGTTGCGTTTGGTTTCGATTCGTTTCGTTTCGTTTTGTTAGGGGAACTTACAGCTTTTGTTTTAAGTAAGGCAGTTATGCATATACAATTATACATACATACATCTTACTAAGTAGTCGTTAACAACACACTACATGTTGATAGGTAGTATTGGGGACAGTGGGGATTTTAATTCCTCTAGCTTTTTTTATGTAAACTCCTCATAATTGCTCCTTTCTTTAAGTTCTTGTGTAACGATAATATTTTATTTAAATTTTATTGTTTGATCAACAAAATAAAAGTGAATTATTTTCAGGTAACGATTGGTATGCAGTTTGTCGGACTAACAGCACCCTTATATTATGTGACATCGCCCGCGGCTTGACTAGCGAGGTAACTCGACAACTACTGCTAACTTTATTAGTTTCAAATATTTTAAATGTTTTATTGACCGTATTGTAGCAAAAATATTGTTTTATATTTTCACCTTTGATGACTATCTCAACTGAGGCGTGTCGCGACGTCATCAGTTTATCAATGCTTGCCAATTTGAAAATGTATCAACCAAATTTGAGAAAAGAAGTTATAAACCAAGGCGACACCGACACCGTTTACGAGACGACACCGTTTGTAAAATGTCAAATTATAAAATAAGGCTACAATGGAACGAAGCCGGCTGTAAAATGGCGAATCGGACAATCGGCAGACGTCGGAACGGTGCCGTTCGTAAAATGTAATTATAGAATCAACCGACAACGGTACCGTTGCGCAGATACCGTGGAGCGGCGGCGGCGAGCGCGTGTACGCGGCGGTGGGCGGCGCCTGCCTGCTGCACCGCGCGGGGGAACTCAGCGTCGTGGAGTACGGGCTCGACGCCGTGCTGCACACGGTACCTTTACAATCATTTACCAAAAACTCTTCCCAATTACAGAGGGCTACATTATGCCCGATTAATAATAAGTATCTAGTAAAGCATGAAGAATAGAGGCGTTATAAGATATGGCTACTACACACGTCGTAACAACTGTGTGCATAATTAATAACGACTGTTTATATCTCGTCCACAATGAATTAATCAATGCTACTTTCAGATACATATTATATACCACGTTGTCCGAAATGTTTAAATATTGAGGTTCAGTTACGTCAATACGTTTCGCTCTCGTTATTAGTATATCGTATAACTGTACGGTCGCAGGTGCGCACGGAGCGCGTCAACCCGCACGTGCTGAGCGTGCGCATCAACGAGGGCGTGGGGGGCGTGGGGGGCGCGGGGGGCGTCGGGGGCGAGCGCAAGCACCTCGCCTATCTGCTCGACCGGCAGACCATCGCCGTCGTCGACCTCACTACAGGTGCGGGCTCACTTTAACTAATAACTATGGTGGGTCTACTTCAGACACCAGTTAATGGCTTTTACGTTGTTCAACTGTGTAATGATGAGTTACTTGGATTTTGTTAGAGATAGCAAAAACACTTGCATGTTTAAAAAAATATTATAAAGTGAAAGTAAATGTGTGATTGTAGCCAATCACGTCTGATTGTACCGAGAGCGGTACGATTGAACTTGGTTCATGCGCAGATAGGTAACGCCGCCGGCTACTACCTAACCATTCTTTACTCTACATAAGCTTTGTACTGGCTTGGGAATAAAGTGAATAAAACTAATCCAATAACTCGTCACTCAATTTGATCATCAATTCAAAACTCGTTTCACTCGTTTTCCAAAAAGTGAAAAGACAACCTATGCCCTGAGTATGAGGTTTTGCGGCAAGTTAACCCGTTCGACATAGTACGCGTTAGCGTGCGCTTTGTATGAAGATTCTGTACAGCGCCCCTACCGGTGCGTTTATGAACGAAAAATCTTTATACAAAGAGTTAGTTGATGCTATGTCGAGCTAGTAAAACTCATAGTAGGGGTACGGTACTGGTGAAGATGACAGCGGGCGAGTATACATGTTGCAGGGGTGCAGCTCGGGCAGTGGTGGCACGAAGCCCGCGTGGACTGGCTGGAGCTGAACGAGAGCGGCCGCCTGCTGCTGCTGCGCGACACACGGCGCCGGCTCGCCTTGCTGCGGCTGCATACAGGCGACAAGGTAATACGACATAGCTATCGGTATAATTGGATACTGCTACTACTATCACCCGCTTTTTTGTCTATGATAATATACATTTTCGAAATGTTGTGTGACGTTGCACTGCTGCGGTTTTCTTGGCATTTTGAACTCTATTTCAATTCACACTACATTGATATTTGTCTGCCACGACATAGCGTTAAATTGTCATCAGTTATAGTTAGCTTGTATGTTATAGAAATCTTAACTCGTAGCCAACGTCTACGTCGTAGCGCTTCGTAGCAGCTCCTGCTACGTAAAAGATTTCAACGCGTGCTTAGACTTATTTGTCTTCAATATTTACTCAGAATTATTTATTGTTTGATTGGTGTTATACTAGAATTTAATGTTGCAGGAGATCATCGCCAGTGGTGTTGGGTTCGTTCAATGGATTGAGAACAGTGACGCAGTCGTAGCGCAAACGCCTACACACCTTCTTATATGGTATGTGAGAGCCCTAACAAACTGGACTAACATCAAAACTTCATACTTTTTTCATATTCCAGCATAAAAGCTTTTATCAGACTCTAATATAGGAATTAATTAGCACGCTATTGAGAAATTAATTCGCACGTTAGACATTTTTTTTATGTCTTAAAGTATTTTGGGTATCTTTTGTATGGGTTTTATGTACTTTCTTGGGAAATATGAATGATGCGTAAACACATTGCATATACAAGAGCTATTCATATTGACGCTTCGCAACATTTCAAAGGAGATAGGGGTAAACCGCACCCAGCAAAAGGGTAGTATGGGCCAAAAGGACTTTATTAAAAAATTGGACATATACAATAGTTTGTAAAAGCTTGTGATAATGTTCGACAGGTACAGTGCGTGGGACCCCAGCAGCGTGGAGATGCTGGAGTGCGGCGGCGGCGCGGCGGCGGAGGTGGCCGGCGCCCGCGTCCTGCTGGAAGGCGGACAGCTGCCCTACTTGCAACTGGACGAACACAGGCTCGCTTTCAGTATGGACGGTTTATGTTGTTATTGGCAATAGCTAAGCACTCTTCATTAGTACATAAGGAGTTTCTCAGATTTTAAAAGTAGGAGTTATACGTTTTTAATTGTGGTCCGACTGAAAGTTGTGAGTTGGCGGGTTCGATTTTCTTACAAGGCAAATCACTACAAACTATAGGTATCTATTCGCTTTGATCCTATCCGTGTGGGTGTCCGTTGGACCGTTTTCCTATGTGTTTATTAATATGTTGTGATCCCTGGCTCGAAGGACCAAAATATTCGTAATCTTACTAATATTATAAAGCCGAAAGTTTGTGAGTGTGTGTGTGTGTGTGTGTATGTGTGTATGTTTGTTAGCTCTTCACGCTCAAACGGCTGGACCGATTTCGATAAAATTTGGTATAGGGGTAGATTGGACCTATGAGACGGACATAGGCTATCTTTTGTCTCAAAAAATAATCTCGAAGGGGATGAAATAGGGGTTGAAAGTTTGTATGGGTAATTAATAATTCTTCAAGTTAGGAATCTGAAAATTTAAATTTAGGCTTTTGGTAGGAAATAAAGAAATACGGGTCTCAGCTTTTTTGCAAAATCATCCCTAAAGGGGACAAAGTAAGGGGTTGAAATTATGAGGTATTCTTTAGTTGCATCCCCTACGGACGGCAAATGGTAGTGCAATTTGGCAAGGAGATAGATAATAATGGATACAAGTTAAAGAAAGAGATAGATAGAGGGAGAGGGAGAGAGATAGAGTTAGAGGGAAAGAGATAGACGGAGAAGTATATATGAACATAAATAGAGAGATAAAGGGAAAGGGAAAGAGATAGAGGGAGATAGAGAGCGAGCGATAAAGGGAAAGGGAGAGAGCAAGAAATAGAGGGAGGGAGCGAGAGATAGAGGGAGAGAGCGAGAGATGGAGGGAGGGAGCGAGAGATGGAGGGAGGGAGCGAGAGATAGAGGGAGGGAGCGAGACATAGAGGGAGGGAGCGAGAGATAGAGGGAGAGAGCGAGAGATAGAGGGAGAGGGAGACAGCGAGAGATAGAGGGAGAGGGAGAGAGCGAGAGATAGAGGGAGAGAGCGAGAGATAGAGCGAATTTACTAATCTTATAAAGCCGAAAGTTTGAGAGTTTGTATGTATGTATGTATGTGTGTATGTTTGTTAGTTCTTCAAATCATTAAATTTGTTCAATTTGGTACGCAGATAGGTTATCTCCCAATTTTGGACATAGGCTACGAGTATAAGTCATCATCATAAACATAAACGTTTTCCATAATGCAATAAAAACTATGAAAAACTACCCCATTTGCATTAAATTTGGCATTAGTTTAAACCGCAACCCTTAACACACAGTGGAACGAAAACTTAAAAAGTAGATAGACCTTAATTTGCATGATATGTTGTAAGCAGATAATTAAGACACACAATATAGGCTACAATGTCATCATCATCATCACTATTTCACTGTCCATCGCAGTGTGATAATAACTGTGAAAAACTACCTAACTTCAGTATTTTTCTCTGACACCATGTTACAAGTCGTATTTAACAGCCACCGTGTGTTATAATGTGAAACGCGGGTGAAACCGCGGGGCGCCGCTAGTAGTGTAATATAACAGGTGAATCCTTAGCTGGCAGGTGAATATAATATAGTCCCCTAACAGTAACACTATTATACCATTCAACTATGTAATACTCACATTTACTACGTATGTTTTAATCATTGATATTGTTACTTTTTAGGGATTCCACTGGATCACTCTACGACGTAGTACACAAGTGCTACGCCACGCGCTACGCGCTTACGCGTTTTATAACTGGTGTATACGTGTACAGAAAAGTATTAGTATTCTATTGCACAATGTACGTACCATGTTTGTTGTAGACAACGCTCTCCGCAGCGGAGACTTGTCCGGCTGCGCTCGGTACCTGGGCGGCGTGGGCGGCACCGCGGAGGTGGCGCCGCTGTGGAGGCAGCTCGCCGAACAGGCCTTGGCCAGTAACGATGTTCAAGTGAGAAACGTCCATTTCTTTCGTGTACCAAACAATAGGGCGAGCACGAACCTCTATCGAGAAAGTATTCGTATCGTTAACGTAAAAAATTGGAAAGCGTCTAATTTTCGTGTCTCATAAAATATATAATTCTTAGGTGGTCACAGTCGAGGGTTAATAAATAACAAACGATGTTTGAATTTTAAATTAGATTTGACTGTAAAATTACAGAAAAAATCATAGTTATTTTAATTAAACTTGGCGTGTGACCAAAATGCGCTGATGTATGAAGCTGAAAGGTGCGTCCAAATTATACTATGACCAAATAAATACCAAATTTCACTTAACCGTCTAGTGTATAGTGCGTCCTGTGGTTGCAGTTAGCCGCAAAATGCTACCTGGAGGTGGGCGACGAAGCGCGCACGTTTTACCTGCATCAGATTGTGGAGCTGGCTACTGCAGAAGGTGGCGGGGATATCGCTGCAGGTAACTTATATGTCTTGTAAATACTCATTTCATTTGTCTATGGTTTTGTTTCACTGCTTTTTTTGCTTCCAATTTAGGACTGAAGATCGATCAATGAAAGCATGTAGAATATTTCTGCGGTTCCATATTGAAAACAACTCACAAGACCTTAAAAATGCATATATTTTTGTCAATTCTCACTGCTGAACTCAATCAATAAAATGTTATTGTTTAGGACTGGAAAGTCCGATCGTGCGAGCGAGGTTATCAATTTTCGCCGGTGATCTGTCCGCTGCAGAAGAATGTTACGTGAAGAAAGCTGGTAGGGCAGACCTGGCTATCGACATGTACAAGCAATTTAACAGGTAACGTTAAACTATAACTGTGTTACGTAGGTACAGTATTACCCAACTGATATGGCTTACCGATGTACCTGCGCAGAAGATGAATTTTCAAAGCGCGGGAAATGCTATTGACCGCTATTGGTAGGCAGCCGCCGCCATCGTAGCGAGCTTAGAGTGAGATGGAACTAACAGCTGCAGTGTATTATGAACCTTATAATAGTGGTCTTAGGTTGATTGTAAGTTTTAAGCATTCTTTCGTTAATCTTCGGACCATACTTTCTTTTCTGCGCGAACGAAGATTCACGACGCGCCTTATAAGTTGGGTACGTTGTTTGACGAGCAAGTGTCATCGGACATCACTGACTTGAACGATACGATTTGTAGTAAAAAGTTTCTAAACATGACGTTGATATGCCGTCAATGAAGAAATTAAACTAAAGATTATTTAATACTTTGAATTTTCAGCGCTATGTAGAATATTAGTATTTTGCTTTCGTACAGCTCAATTTGAAGTAAAGACATGGTTAGAGATATTAGTTGCTAACTGTATTTGTTATTATGCCAAAATATTGTACCTTTAGGTGGACTGAAGCTATTACACTCGCTGAGAAAACTGACAGAGGAGCTGTGGCCGAGTTAAAACAACAGCATATGGATTACATGACTTCAACAGGTCAGTTGTGCACGACTTACCCGCACATACCTACATGTATACTAGTTACTACTATTATGTTATGTATACTAGTTACTAGTATACTACTTACTACTATTGAAAAAAGTAGGGTTTCCGTTTTTAGGCTCTTAAAGGTTTTTATAGGTTTAAGGGTTAAATGGTAACACTTCAGGTAACTAACCATGTAGCGTCACAGCCACAGTCACAGTCTTGTTAAATTGAACAGCATTGGGGTTCATTGTAGAATTACAAGTGGCGCATTCGGTAGGATACGGACAGCTACGCTTTCAAAAGAGCAATCAAGGACATCGGTCATATACACACATTTTTATTTACCTATCGTGATAGGTTATACTGTCTTATGGAGAATCAAAATGAATCCAGGTCGTTACGGAGAAGCCGGGGCCACTTTAGCGTCGTCGGGAGACCTGCAAGGCGCCGTACGGGTGTGGCTGAAGGGCGGCAGGGCTCGGCGAGCGGCCAACTTGATACTGCAACATCCTCACTTGTTGCGAGACAACGAACTGGTTGACAACATACACTCGCAGCTTATAAAGGTAGACTACACACTGTGTGAGAATCGCAGACGGTTCTTTGCAAAATTTTTCGTTTGTTGTTTGCAAAACTTGGGGTATCAGATTCGATGATTATTATCGAAACAGAATAAGTAAACGTTCTTACAGGAAGAATGGTGGGAGATGGCGGGGGAGATATCGGAAAGGAGAGGCGACAGTCGAACGGCTGTGGACTATTACGCGAAAGGAAACAACTACGCACGGGCAGTGCAACTAGCGAGAGAGGTAATATTGAACAATGTTAAGCCATACTCAAATACAAGACACAAGTAACATACAGACGTACCTACCTATTTTAAGAAAATTTTCTGTTTTACCGATTTTGTAATTACGCCACACGTAAACTCACATAGCTATCTATATATATAATTATAAAAGCAAGTACTGTTTGACTGACTGATCGATCGATCAACGCACAGCTGAAATAACTGGGTCAAAGTTATAAAAGGGGGTTGCAACATATTTTCATCAGATTCAGTTCATAATTTTGCTCAATTATTCCTTAAGTGACGTGGTGTGCACTAAAAAAGGATTTTTGAAAATTCTACCATTAAATGGGGTGAAATGGGGTTGTAAAGTTTGTACGTAACAACGTGTTTTCTTTATCTGATCAGCTCCAAACTTAGGATTTATATTTATAAAAATGTTATTATACACGTGTTTCATCGTGTTTTATTATTCAACCCCTAAACTGTAGGTAGCAAATGGTCGATTTTGGTAGAAGATGGTGGATGAATTCTAGGTTGGTATATTTTTAGTAAAAAGACATTTTGGTGAAACGTGATAGATTTTGGATGAAAATTGTAAATTTTGATAGTAAATGGTACCTTTTAGTAGAAAAAAAATGGTAGATTTAGGTAGGAAATGGTAGAACTTTGATAGAAAATAGTAGATTTAGAAAGAAAATGGCAATTATGGTAGAAAGGGAAAGATTTATGTAGGAAATGGTAGATTTTTACTAATAGTGGTAGATTTTGGAAATAATAGCAGCTTTTGGTAGAAAATAGTAGTATTAGAAAGAATTTTTATGATTTTGGTTAAAATGGTAGATTATGGTTAAAATGGTAAATTTTGTTTAAAATGGTAGATTTTGGATAACGGGGAAGCTTCTGATAAAAAATGGTAGATTTTGGTATAAATTGTA
This sequence comes from Hylaea fasciaria, assembly GCA_905147375.1. Taxonomy (NCBI): domain Eukaryota; kingdom Metazoa; phylum Arthropoda; class Insecta; order Lepidoptera; family Geometridae; genus Hylaea; species Hylaea fasciaria. The sequence continues at coordinate 6,204,574 of LR990204.1, read as the reverse complement.
GCTTTTGGTAGAAAATCGTAGATTAAGTTAAAACATTTAGGTTTTGATCAAATAGTAAATTTAGAAAGAATATGATAGATTATTGTTTTATGGTAGATTTTTCTAGAAAATAGGTGATTTAGGTAGGGATTAGTCGATTTTTGGTAGAAATGGCAGATTTTGGTAGAAAACGGTAGCGTTTGGTAGAAAATTGTACATTTTGGTAGGAACTGTACATTGTGGTACGAATGATAGAAATGGCAGATTTTGGTAGAAATGGTATTTTGGTAGATTTTAGTAGGAAATGGTAGATTTTGGTATAAAATGATAGATTTTTGTATAGAATGGTAATTTTGATAGAAGATGGTGGATATCATATTATTATGTAAGATGTTGGATATTGAATGTAGATGTCGATGTCGAGCTCAATGTCATAGTCTATTATTAGTTATTTGGAATTTTGGTAAAAAATATAGTCCGCACGGACGAAGTCGCGGGCAACAGCTAGTCTTTAGATAAGTTTCTGCGTTTCTTTCTATTTTACGGATAAAATGGATACGTCGACCTCCAATTTCGAAATAAAGCATCGTAAATAAATAAATAAATCGGGATCGTGCCTTTGGGACTTAATAAAATGTATTATTTTGAGATATGGGGTACATACTTAACTCAAAATTGATAAAGGTCGCGTTAGGTTTTTGTGTTACTAAGGGGACGAAGTGTAGGTGTAACTTCGAGGCGTGCGGTGTGTGCAGGCGGCCCCGGGGGAGGTGACGGCGCTGGAGCGCGCGTGGGGCGAGTGGCTGGTGGCGCGGCGCCAGGCGGGCGCCGCCGTGCCGCATCTCATCGAGGCGGGCTGCACGCGCGCCGCGCTCGCCGCCGCGCTCCGCGCGCACCACTACCACAAGGCGCTGCAGATCATACAGGTGGGAGGGAGAGCGCACCACTACCACAAGGTGCCGCATCTCATCGAGGCGGGCTGCACGCGCGCCGCGCTCGCCGCCGCGCTCCGCGCGCACCACTACCACAAGGCGCTGCAGATCATACAGGTGGGAGGGAGAGCGCACCACTACCACAAGGTGCCGCATCTCATCGAGGCGGGCTGCACGCGCGCCGCGCTCGCCGCCGCGCTCCGCGCGCACCACTACCACAAGGCGCTGCAGATCATACAGGTGGGAGGGAGAGCGCACCACTACCACAAGGTGCCGCATCTCATCGAGGCGGGCTGCACGCGCGCCGCGCTCGCCGCGCACCACTACCACAAGGCGCTGCAGATCATACAGGTGGGAGGGAGAGCGCACCACTACCACAAGGTGCCGCATCTCATCGAGGCGGGCTGCACGCGCGCCGCGCTCGCCGCCGCGCTCGCCGCGCACCACTACCACAAGGCGCTGCAGATCATACAGGTGGGAGGGAGAGCGCACCACTACCACAAGGTGCCGCATCTCATCGAGGCGGGCTGCACGCGCGCCGCGCTCGCCGCGCACCACTACCACAAGGCGCTGCAGATCATACAGGTGGGAGGGAGAGCGCACCACTACCACAAGGTGCCGCATCTCATCGAGGCGGGCTGCACGCGCGCCGCGCTCGCCGCGCACCACTACCACAAGGCGCTGCAGATCATACAGGTGGGAGGGAGAGAGAGAGAGAGAGAGAGATTTTTTTAAGTGGGGTGTTTCTTTTTTTCTTTTAAAAAACGTAGTCCCGCACTAGGATTGCTCCTGTATCGTAGGTACCGTATACAGACACATAATTTCACATGCATATCACACCCAGACCAGAAACCACAAAAAGAAGAATTTGTGGATCGCACAAATATTATTGTTCCGGGCGGGAATCGAACTCGCGACACTGAGCGCAACAGTCCGATTGGTCAGCCACTACGCCAAACGTACCTTCGATTTCCTGTCGAAATTGCGTTTGCTTGTATATTTTCATATGAATGTAAATTTCAGGCTATCGACGATAAAGAGTCGATCAAGGAAGAGTGCGAGCAGCTGGGCGATCACTATATGGCGATGCAAGTGAGTTTCTCTCGTTCCGATATCGATTTTAACGATAATCTACTTGACAGAATCGCAGTCTATCTGGGTGCGTCCCATTCTAGTTTGAGCATGTTAATTACCACTTTCGATCACATCGTAACTTGGTAAAGGTGGCACTTGATACAAACGGATAGATCGAACAAAAGACAAGTGAAAGTTTATATGAAACAAAAGTGTCGTCTGCGTTGATAAATGCATTCAGCGTTGGTACTCAACGCTCAAAGTGTCATACTCGTGGTATCTCGCTTTAATTTCATCATAGAGATAGTGCCTCTTCTTCTGGAGTGCTATTAGGTATAATGAGATAGTGATCAAATGCTAGCCTATAAAGTTATTCTTGAAATAAAACTTCTTTACGCACGGTTCACTTGGGGAGGAAGCTAGTGAATGCATGACGAGAGCGTTACGAGAAGTGTGATCGGGCGAGGCGAATGGAGATTGAGAGGGAGATATAAGTTAGTGACGATAGAAAGAGAGAGTTACGTTTCGTATTTTACTGTTGGGGCAAGAGAGAGAGAGGAGCCAGCACACATTTTCTTTCTCTCTTTCTCTCGTAGCCAGTTACGTTTCGTATAATATGTAAGCCACAGTGCAGAGGGCTACTGTCTGTATCATGATGAAGCCTCGCCTGTCGCTTAGGAGTGGGAGACGGCGGAGCGCGTCTTCACCCTGTGCGGCGCGGCGGCGCGGGGCGTGCGCGCGCACGCGGCGGCGGGCCGGCTGCAGCACGCGCTGCGCCTGGCGGCCGCGCGGCTCGGCGAGCGCGACGCCGCCGACATCCTGCGCCCGCTCGCGCAGCGCCACCGCGCCGAGGGCCGGCTCAAGCAGGCCGAGCTCATCTACGTCGGCCTGGGGGACCCGGACGAGGCTATCTCCATGTACAAGGTGCCTGCCTCGAGATGTCCGTAATCATTATGTCTAAGGAAGGCGTACGCGCATGGGTGGCCTATACCTACCTAGGTGGTGAATATGGGGGTGCGTAGAAGATATAATAATGAAGAAGGTTTACCACTTTGGTTTCAATATACTTATCATAGGTAATAAACAACCTATCTACCTGAGGGGCGGGCGACGACTGGCTTATTCATACATTAGTTGACACTAATCGGTGTCCCTACAGAAGGAAATCTGGTCAGATGACACTGCCGGTCGATTTTCTATCGTCAGTAATTTTTGGATAGTGACTGAAGTGGAACATTGAACGGTTCCCCAAATCCAGTAGAATCGCTCTATGGTATGGACGTAAGGCTCGGCGTGCGCGCAGGAGGCGGCGCAGTACGCGGCCATGCTGCGGCTGGTGGGCGCGCACCGCGGCGCGCTGCTGGCCGCCACGCGGCGGCACGTGGCGCAGGCGCTGCGGGCCGCCGGGGACCTGCGCGCCGCGGAGAACTACTACGTGCAGGCCGGTCCGCTCCACACAACGCTTGTCCAATTACACTTTTCTTTTTTTTGGTTATGTTATGGCTTCGCGCGCTTTGTGCATTAAGCTAGTGTCATGTATTATATGAATTAAGTTTTTTTTTATTTCCACAATTGGAAAGTCATAGTTTTACAGCAATCCTCAAAGCAAGCAATCAACATAGTCAAAGTCACGATTTAGTAAAGTGGTGGATGCTTTTCATGATGAAGTGGCTGAGAAATATGGAAAAAAAAATTGTGTTTATATTATCTGCCGACACTCGTGCACGTTAACGAACACTCAATGACTAATATTCCACCAATATTATACATTAAAACTCGAAGAAACACAAATTTGAGAAAAAAAAACATAACCAACAACTTCTCACAATCGGATTCGAATTAAACTTCGTGGGAATAAATATAATTGAAAGCAGATTTGTAACCGTGTGACGTTTTATTTGCATGTGCAGGCGATTGGAAGAGTGCGATTCAGATGTACCGTTCGGCCGATCAGTGGGAGGCGGCCGAAAGGGTGGCCCGGGCGCATGCGCCGAGTAACGTTCAACAACAGGTTCGTTACAGGCCCGAAATAAAAACGCACAATGTTAAATGCTACTTCTCCTGAGCCATCGATCTGGGTTGTCGGATGCAGGTGGCGTTACAATGGGCGGCGGTGCTGGGCGGGGCGCCGGGCGCGCGGCTGCTGGCGGCGCGGGGGCTGGCGGCGCTGGGGGCGCGGTGGGCCATACAGGCCGAGAGGTGATATATCATCACCAGCCGGAAGACCACGGCTGAATATAGACCTCTCCCATAGAACGCTGAAACGAGAAGTCGCGAGGTGCTCGCAGCCAGTGACTCCCTGCGACTCGCACCGGCTCGTCGGTCGTCATTTCTGAACCTTTCTTTACATATAACTTTTTTTTTACTTATTTATTGTTTTTTTTAGGTATGTGTCCTTGGGTCAAATCAAAATGTTTGATCCAGTTCAGTCGAGTTGTGATTTCGCATACTCATCGAGCCCTTGAAATGTAACGAGGACGTTTCATTTCTTAGTGGATGAGGCGAAATATAGCGTTGAAATGAATGTAAATGTCTAAGATAGCGGAGTCGGCAGGTGGGACATAGCCATGGAGCTGAGCGAGCTGGGCAGCGGCGTGTCGCGGCGCGAGGTGGCGCGGCACGAGGCGGCGGCGCTGGCGGCGGAGCGCCCCGAGGAGGCGGAGGGCGCCTTCCTGCGCGCCGCGGCGCCCGCGCCCGCCGTGCGCATGTGGCTGGCCCGGGGGCGCCACCAGCGGGCGCTGGAGCTGGCCGAGGAGCACGCGCCGGACATGGTGCGCTGACACCTACTCAGACTCACTGCTCTATTTGTGTAACTATTTCCTGGGAGTGCGCACTGATATGATAGTGAGCTGTATTACCGTGAACCGGGCTAAATAGGACTCGAGGGCATCAATCGCAACAAAAATAAAAAGTCAGTCAGTAGTCAGTTAAGTCTTTATAGATGCGATTACACTTTTCAAAACAGAAGTCACTAGGAATGTAGGGCAATCATAAATCAAAAGCTTTCTCAGATTTTCAACGTATACACTGGTTGCGTCATATTCGTCCCGGTTTACAGTGTTGCTTGTCCTCGCGCATTTTTCCTGTTTGTTCACTTTGCTACATCCTGGGTGGAGGGATCCTCATGCAGCGCTGAGCCTACTTGTCTCCCCCGCGCAGGTGGAGGAGGTGCTGGGGGAGGCGGCGCGCGCGGCGGCGGAGCGCGGGGACCTGGCGCAGTACGAGGCACTCATGATCCGCGCCAACCGCGCCAAGGACGTCGTGCAACACTATAAGGAACTCGGTATGCAATATTGTAAATCCTTCTATTCAAGTCGGGGCGAGTCCGGCATCGAGAATTTATCGTGTCGCCCGAAGCCGTTCACCATTCAAGTTCGACGTGCTCTTCGAATCACGTAGCCTTGAAAATTCGCATATAATTCCCGACGATCATAGCCGGACGAAGTCCGACCCTCGCATATCCTCGACAGAGATGTGGGAGGCTGCGTCCCGCGTGGCGCGCGAGTACCTGCCGGCGGAGGCGGAGGCGGCGGAGGCGGCGGAGGCGGCGGAGGAGGCGGTGCCGGGCGGCGTGCCGGCGCTGCTGTCGCGCGCGGCGGCGCAGGCGGAGCGCGGGGCGTGGGGCGCCGCCGTGCGGCTGCTGGGCGCCGCCAGCGCCGCCGCCGCCGCCGGCGCCGCGCCGCGGCTGGCGGAGCGCGCCGCCCTGCGCGCGGCGCGGCTGGCGCGGGACCGCCTGCGCGGCGAGGCGCGCGCCGCCGCCGCCGACATGCTGGCCGAGAGGTGCGCCGATACAATAATTATGTTATCCGGTCCGGTCCATTTCAAGAAGGTCCTACTCTACTGGCAACCCTGCCGCTATTGACAGTGTTCTATTTCATAAATTTTCCAAATTAGTGTAATTACATCTACAATTGATATAAAAGTGTTTCGGAAGCAAAGTGCGACCCTAGAAGAACCTACACAAGTGTTATCCACATTTAGTTCCGGCTATAAACACCGTAATATCCCAATTTTATCCCGAATTTTCTACCCGCTTAAATCGTTTTTTTTGAGTGGTGAACAGATTACCCGCCAATGTCTGGTTTAATGTTTGTCAAATTCAACTGACACCATCAATTTTCATTTTGACAATTGCCATCCAATCTGTCACATTCAAGTGACAGCTTCATTTTCACTTTGACAAGTGACAAGTATTGCCAGCATAAGAATTTTACCCCAACTTCTGAGGTAAACAAGATGAATAACTGTAGTAAATGTCTAAGGCAAGTTAAATCGAATAAACAGAAGTCTTGTACAAGGTGCGGCAAAGTTTATCATTACCAGTGTCTGGGAATACCTCTTGAAACTTTCAATAAAGAATCTAAGGCGTATAAAGCGGCGTGGAAGTGCCCTGAGTGTAAGCCTGCTGAAAAAAAAGGTGACTGCTCAAACACCCCTTCACAGGTTAAACCAACGTCCCAGATAATCGACAGTCCATCTGAAAGAAATATTGAGGATTTCAAGCAATACATCGACAAGAAACTTGATGAGTCCTTGTCTCGCTTACTTATTGATATAAGGCGTGACTTTACTACCGAGAGCTCAGATACACGCAGTAGATTGCAGGATTTGACTGAGAGTATAAATTTTATGTCGACCAAATACGAAAAACTTCAAGAAGCCTTCGACATTAAAACAAAACTTATCAGTGACCAGCAGATTGAGATTACTGCACTGCAATCTACAGTCTCCAACCTCAACACACGCCTAAATCAATTTGAACAGCAATCTCGTGAATGCAACATAGAGATTCAGTGCGTGCCTGAGCATAAGACTGAAGATTTAAGTAAAATTGTGCAGCAACTGGTTTCTACGGTGGGTTGTGGTCTTGCAAATCACGAGGTCCTAAATTACCACCGTGTCGCTAAAGTAAACCAAGAGTCCAACCGGCCCCGATCTATTGTTGTTAAGCTTTCCAGTCCATTGGTGCGTGATAGAGTAGTAGCTGCAGTCAAGACTTTCAATAGGACCCATCAACAAGATAAACTCAACTCCTCACACCTTGGTCTTGGTAACGAGAAAAAACCAGTGTACGTCTGCGAGCACTTATCACCAACAAATAAGCAACTGCATGCAGCTGCTCGTAAATTCGCAAAGGACAATAAGTTTGAATTCGTGTGGGTACGGAGCGGAAAGGTTTACATTAGAAAGGACGTTAATTCTAAGAGTTTAGTGGTTAAGCACCTTGACTTTTTGAACTCCATATAATTGCATTTATGGTTATATTGTTCAACATTAATCCAAAGTGTAATATAAAATTACTGTATCAAAATGTCAGAGGTCTCCGGACCAAAACTGAAACCGTGTTGACCAATGCATTAAAGCAGGACTTGGACGTTATTCTATTAACCGAGACGTGGCTAAATGACTCTGTGTTTGATCATGAAGTTCTCGATAGCAGATATGCTGTGTTTAGGCGTGATCGGTATACCAGTAATTGTGCCAAGCGTGAGGGCGGTGGAGTTCTGGTAGCTGTTCTTAAAAAATATGCTCCTATTCGCAAATTGAAATGGGAATCGCCGCTGGAGGACCTGTGGATTATTATCAAATTAAAGCAAGGAAACTCTTCAATAGACTTGTGTATCTGCACTTTGTATATTCCACCCCCTATCGTATTTACCAGCTTGGACAGTTTACTCACAAACTTAACGGACATAGTTCAACATAAGATGCCCAAGTCAGCGGTTTTGTTATTGGCTGGCGATTTTAACCTCCCCAGCATACGGTGGGATTATGACGCTAACACGAGCTCCATGCTCCCTAGATGTTCTTCGAGTCAGGGTGACAAATTATTTGTTGACACTCTTTCTTTTAATGGTCTTTACCAAAAGAACCGAACTGTAAACTCTAATGGAAAAATATTGGATCTTATTATAACAAACTTTAGTAACTGTGTCACAGTTTCTAATAGTCTTGCCCCACTTGTTGATCTTGATGATCACCACCCGGCACTAAATATTACAGTTAAATTTAACGCTTTTAAGCCTCCTAAAACATATAAGACATCTGTACTTAACTTCTCCAAAGCAAATTACGACAACATCAAAAAGGAGTTGGACAACATAGACTGGATCGATTTGTTCAAAATAGGCTTGACTGTTGATGAGACTGTAGATATCTTTTACAACGCAGTTACTCCTGTAATTAACAAGAATACGCCACTGTGTAGAAAAGGTCGAAGCGACTATCCGTTTTGGTTTAATCGCGCAATCATACAAACCCTTAAGGAAAAAGCAAAATATCATCGACGATTTAAAACGTATGGTAATCCCAGAGACTATTTAACTTATCAAATCTTACGTGCACGTAGTGACAAAATGTTGAGCGATTGCCTGAATCAAATAAAAATAAATGCTAAAACCCAAATTAAGAAGAACCCCAAATACTTTTGGACATTTGTCAAGTCGTTGCGAACTAATAGTGGGGATATCCCGGATGAGATGTTTCTTGGGAACCAAAACGCACAGGGTGGTCAATGTATCGCAAATCTGTTCTCTGAATATTTCCACTCCACTTATAATGATCCTGGTACATCTAATCCAACCATCTTCGACGAACCCTCAAGTCATCACACTTCTTTGAGCTCATGCTACCTTTCCGAGTCGGATGTTTTGACCTCACTTAATTTGCTTGATCCAAACAAGGGTCCGGGCCCGGATGCTATTCCTCCTTTATTTCTCAAATCCTGCTCTTTACAACTTGCAAAGCCTCTACAAATTATGTTTAACAAGTCTCTCTCGTGTGGTGTATTTCCAGCTAAATGGAAGTCAGCACACGTCACACCGGTTCATAAAAAAGGAGATCTTGCGGACGTTTGTAACTATAGACCGATTTCAATTTTGTCATCCATAGGCAAGTTATTTGAATCAATCGTCCAGAAGAGGATGCTTTTCCATTTGAAACCTTTATTCATCCCGCAGCAGCATGGATTTTTACCAGGAAGGTCGACAGCATCGAACCTTCTTGATTTTGTCAGTGACATAACAGATGGGTTCAAGAATAAACATGAAACTCATACAATTTACACGGACTTTTCAAAGGCGTTTGATGTTGTCGATCATAGGTTGTTAATACAAAAGCTTGGTCATGCTGGAATTTGTGGTTCATTGTTACGGTGGTGCGAATCTTACCTCCGAAACCGCTCTCAGCTTGTGATGGTTCGAGGATTTAAATCCCTGCCAAGAGTAGTACCTTCGGGTGTACCGCAGGGGTCTCACCTTGGACCTCTCTTTTTCCTTGTTTTTGTCAACGATTTATGCTCCAAAGTAACCTCAAAATATCAAATGTTTGCAGATGATCTTAAACTTTACAGAGAAATCTATACTCATGACGATATAATTCTTCTGCAGAGTGATATTAACACGATTAACAACTGGTGTGTTCGCAACAAGATGGTGCTTAACTCATCGAAATGTTTTTACTTAAACTTTTCTCGGAAAAATAAGCCTGTTAAAACCATGTATTTCATTAACGGTATCCCCATAGTGGAGGTTTCGAGCATGCGTGACTTGGGTGTCATTGTTGATGCTCAGTTAAACTTTAGAGAACACATCGACTTTATTAGCAAGAAAAGCTCGCGGTTGTCAGGATTTGTAATACGACAAACAAGTTTTTTTAATGACTTTGAGATCCCGGTCATCCTTTTCAACTGTTATGTGCGTAGCCTTCTGGAATACTGCAGCCCCATCTGGAGCCCTTCTTATGCTGTGCACATTAATCGACTTGAGAGACTTCAGAAACGGTTCATTTACCATCTTACTTATTCACGTAAACTTTTCCGCCTTCTGAAAACGTACGATTCAAGACTTCAACATTTTAAAATGTCTCCTTTGGAGAAGCGAAGAAATATAGCTGATGTGGTATTTTTGCATAAATTGGTTAATGGTATAATTGATAGCCCCAATTTACTTGAAAGAATACAAATTATGGTTCCTCGTTCTTCCAGCCGTCTACACTGTAGAAAAACGTTCAATCTGCCGTATTGTCACGCAAACTATGGCCAACATGCACCTGTGTATCGAATGTGCTCATATTATAACAACGTTTGTAGTAATACCGACATCTTCGGTTCATCGGTCTCTTCTTTTAAGAGACTTTTGTACTTGGAGTAATTTGTTTAATTTGTTTTTTTTTCTACTGTATTAACTGTTCACACTCAAAACTCAACATTTTAATAATTGTAATGTTTACCTTTTAGAAAATTTTTTTTGTTGCATTTCATATTGTCATCTTACACAACTTTACCTTATTCATTATTTCATTTTACGCAACTTAATTTTTTGTGCATGCTGTGTTCACTCCTAGAAGGACGTACACATAGTATGGTCATCATTGTTAACCTGTTTTAAGCTTTTCCTGTGTATATCCAGTTCAGTGAACCTAATAAAAAAAAAAAAAGAATCGCTCATAACGGCGAACAATATAAAGTCGCGCCACCGTCAATAGAGCTGTCGTACTAAACTCTAGGTCAAATACTGCCTGCTCTAATAGGTACGTCTGCGACTAGTGGCTGACATGAAGGTGGCTTCGGCGGCCGATGGGTTCACTCTTAGATCAATCGTAAGTAATAGTATAGACGAACCGAAGGACGACACGAATATACACAATCTCGTAGTTTAGAGCGAGTCTAACAAAACTAGTTTTCTATTTCAAGTGTTGATTTTACAGATTCGCTGCTATTGGGCAGAGTGAAATCGGAGAACAATTACGCGCGGCTCTGAGTGAAGATTACACGGGAGCAGACGAAGATGTTCCAGGTGACGATCCTACTTACTTCTACAACTTGTTGAGACAAAAAAATGTCTACATAAATAACATCATGACAGAAATAAGTACAACAATGTCTATTGTATTGTATATTCCATAAGTTCGAGTCATTTTATTCAGGTCCATCGGCCGAGTACGAGACAGAGGAGCTCACTTCGGTGGGTCGCGAGACGGAAGCGGAGACGGAAGGGGAGGCGGAGGCGGAGGCGGAGGCGGAGGCGCTGGAGCGGCTGGCGCGCGCGGGGCACTGGCCGCGCTGCCTGGCGCACGCGGGCGCGCGCGCGCCGCACTACGCGCTCCGCTACGCCGCGCACGTGTTCAAGGCGCACCCTGTAACTAGCGATTGTTACTAAAATGTCCGCAGTGGACGTCTACGAAGATGGCTCACTTCTGGCTACGCTGGCTTGTCCAACGCAAAATGCAGATCTTTGCAACAAAGTTATACCACTAATTCTTTTATTCAAGACCTAGTGAGAGTTCCGACGTGTCTAAGGTGCCAGGTCCTAATTTCATTATAGTTGTATGTAACCAATACTAAGTGCGTGCGCAACCGGCGTGGAGCAGATATTATTATACGAAACTAGCAAGAAGTTCAGTCGGCAAGAAGTAAAATTTTTTATATTTAGGGAGTATTTTATATGTAATCTCCTTTTTTTCCTTTTCTTTGTATTATAAAATTTTAAAAATATTTTATAAATTATACTTGAGCTATGTCCGTAGTAAACTGCACGCTGTGTTCACTACTATTATGGATATTACGCCGTACTTCTTATTGTAATAAGCAAGACTTCAGCTAGAGTAACATTTGTGTATATTCCAAGTTGTGAACCAAATAAATTAACTAGCATGTGACCTAAATACGTTTATTGATCGTCCATTGAAATCGTTCTCTACGTTAAACACATTAGGTATTTATTTGCAGCGTATGGACGCAGTGGACATCGAGAGCGAGGAGGCGCCGGAGGCTCTCTCGCAGGCTCTGGAAGCCCTGCGGCAGTACCTCTCCGCTGCAGCCGGGCCGGGCCCGTCCGTGGCCGGCACCGACGCGCCGCTAGCGAGGGCGGTGTGCGGCGAGATCCTGGTGCGAGTGTCGATGGCGCCTAAAGCGTTTGAAGCACTGAAAGACGCCGGCGCGGTGATGGCGGCCGCCGGCGCAGACGACAGGGCCATGCAAGTGAGTACGGATAATTTAACGATTTTGTAGAACTTTTGTTTTACTATATTATTGTAGACTTAAGTTTCAATGGTAGCTCGTTTTTGGTAAACAGTGTGCCGTAATATACTCGATATATTATGTAAATAATCCAGGCAGCTTCATCCTCCTCATGTATCGCGCCTACTATATTAGGACAGTCGCCTTGTATCTCGCACTGAGAATAAACGCATATAAAATATTCTGGAAGTATTTCATAGCATCTAATCCTACACGCAAGTAGGTCCCGTGCCAGGAGGTAAATTGGTGACCCCGACGTGATAGTACTCGTATAATTAATTTGCAGGCCATAACATTGCTAATGGCGCTGCACGTGCCACAAATAGCTGCAAAAGCGGCGCGTGCTCTGCCGCGGTATACTGACATTGTCGTAGCGGACGCGGGTAAGCATTTTACTTCCCCAGTGTTTTATTTGAGTTTACGGTAAAACTAAACTAACGCTGCTGAGTAACCAGTCATTCGTACACTGCTACGAGAAAATTTAGCGTGGTAACAACAGTACGTAAATTGTACATCTTTCTTTCTTTCTTTTTAAAACGTAGCCCTACACTAGGATTTCTCCTGTATCGTGGGTACTGCTTACAGACATATAATTTCACATACACATTACACCCAGACCAGAAACAAATATTTGTGGATCGCACAATTACGTGTTCCGGGCGGGAATCGAACCCGCGACCCCTAGCGCAGCAGTCTGATTGCTCAGCCACTACGCCAAACGAGCCGACATGGCATAATATTGTATGTTGTAATTGTATATTATGGCAGGTTACGCTACCGTACCACAAGCTCACATTGAAATAAACTTTGTAGACTGCTACGAGAGTTCGTAACAAGGAAACTACAAATTATCAAATTTAAAGATATTCTCGCGTTGAACTCAGTACTACTTGCTACGAAATTTCGTAGGCGGCTACGAAACATGTCGGTCGGTTTGGAATATCATCGTTTGGTTAAATATGTTTCGCTAATGATTTAAATCCAGTGTGTCGAGTTTTCTAGCATTGTGATATGCCATAGTATGAAATGTACAATAATACATTTTTGTAAAATTGCAAAAATTTGTTAGTTTTCTACGTGTGCGGGCAAACGGTCCGAGGCGAGGGCAGCAGCGGCGCTCGCGAGGCGTTCGTGCTCCTCAACCGGTGCCTTGACTTGGTGGAGGCGGCCGAAGAAGACTCCGCGCATTTGCTCGACTATACAGACTTCGGTGGGGTTTTATTTAGAATGGAATCTTCTACGACCCCTGTGAAAGGGATACAGCGTTGTAGACCTGTGCGATTCTATATACTCGCGGTGTTTTAATACAAATTATATTTCTGGTTCTATGTGTATCTTACCGATTTATTTAGGGGTGTCGTGTCTTAATTTGTGGTTTTTCGAAAGCATCAATGCGATATAATAATATCATTTAAGTATTTGGATATGACGGGCGTGGATACCTACCACTGCTATCCACGCTTGTTATTGGATTCAGAACAGTCAGAACTATTCTTTGAGCTCTCTGATAGTATTTACATCGAACAACAGTCGTCCAAATGATACCAAAGATCCATGTTAGACGCGTAAAATGTCGTATCACGAAGAGCGCGGCGTGTTTAGTGTCAATTCGATCACTCGTTGCATCATAATTAAGTCAATGACTTAATTATACAGCGCACCTATCGTGATTAACCTTGAGTCCTTGTAGTGTATATGTGTACCTACTGCGCAGAGTGCACGGACTGGGCGCGCGCGCCGCTGCTGGCGGCGGGCGGCGCGGTGCGCGGCGCGGCGCTGCACGACGCGCGCGAGTGGGTGCTGGCCGTGTCCATGGACCAGGCGGTGGACCAGGTGCGTGTACTGCGCAGCGTGCACGGACTGGGCGCGCGCGCCGCTGCTGGCGGCGGGCGGCGCGGTGCGCGGCGCGGCGCTGCACGACGCGCGCGAGTGGGTGCTGGCCGTGTCCATGGACCAGGCGGTGGACCAGGTGCGTGTACTGCGCAGCGTGCACGGACTGGGCGCGCGCGCCGCTGCTGGCGGCGGGCGGCGCGGTGCGCGGCGCGGCGCTGCACGACGCGCGCGAGTGGGTGCTGGCCGTGTCCATGGACCAGGCGGTGGACCAGGTGCGTGTACTGCGCAGCGTGCACGGACTGGGCGCGCGCGCCGCTGCTGGCGGCGGGCGGCGCGGTGCGCGGCGCGGCGCTGCACGACGCGCGCGAGTGGGTGCTGGCCGTGTCCATGGACCAGGCGGTGGACCAGGTGCGTGTACTGCGCAGCGTGCACGGACTGGGCGCGCGCGCCGCTGCTGGCGGCGGGCGGCGCGGTGCGCGGCGCGGCGCTGCACGACGCGCGCGAGTGGGTGCTGGCCGTGTCCATGGACCAGGCGGTGGACCAGGTGCGTGTACTGCGCAGCGTGCACGGACTTGGCGCGGCGCTGCACGTTACGTTATAAAATAGGATCGCATTCCGGTGGTGAATAAGTAAATGGGATCGCAAATGTTTTCCTTCCCGGCCCTTGCAGACGCTGCCGCTGGACGGGCGCGGGCTGTACGCCGCGCACGCGGGCGGCGCCGCGGAGCCGTGCTGCGTGCTCACCGGGTACCCGCTCGCCGAGAGACTCGTCACTTTCGCCAATGGTAACAGTTACCTACATAGATCGGACAAAACTTCATTGATCGCTTGAAATTCTTTCAAATATTCGTAGGTTTTAGAAGACTAGAGTTTCTTGTTCCTTTTTCTTGTCATCATATGACGGGGCGGCCGTTCAACTTTTCATTTCTATTACTTTTGACAAAAATGTTATGGCACTGACATAAATGCTATCCTCGATTCGCACCCACCAGGGCGCTGTGCGAACCGCGAGCACTGGTCGCGGCTGTCGAGCGCGGCGCGCGGCGCCCCCGCGGCGCCGGCGGCGGCGCTCCTGCGCCACGCCACCGCGTGGTGCGGCCCGGCCGACTACACGCACGTCTAACTACCCGTTATACCATTTATTTACCTAATCTGTGCTAGGAGTATTAACCGATATAATATACTAAGTGAATTTAGATGAATAAACGATTATCATGTAATTACCCTTTTGATTACCTAAATTATAATTTCCCGTATTCTCACTATAGTGTGAACGTTCTCGATCCTCGCCCGCGGAGTACAGAGGCGTGGGGAGTGATATCAAAGCAGGTTGCTGGCGTATCACAGTGTACTAAATAGTTACCTGTCCTCGATCTCCTTCGACATCCTGCCCTCACGCTCCGGTACCATAGAGTAACTTTTTATACTGGAGGCTTGTACCCCGCGGGCGAAAACTGAGTTAAACGGTCGCACAGTTCCGACTCATTTGTTCGATTGCCAAACCAGTGAAAAAAAAATGGTTTTACACATTAACACTCGAAGAAACACAAGTTGGAGAAAATAATACAAAACCAACAACGTAACACTAATCACTATTGGATTCCCGCCAAAATTAAAAAATATGTACATTCTCTATTAAAATAAGTGTGACAGTCGACTAAATGAGAAAAAAAAACTAATTGGTTCGACGATCGAACTAGTGAAATAAACGTAATTTCAGTGGGCACCCCTAGTATGAGTTTTTACTAACTCGACATAGTACGCGTCAACTAGCGCATTTGTATGAAGATCCTGTACAGCACCTCTACCGACGTGTTCTTCGACGTGTTAACGAAAAATCTTCATACAAAGAGTTAGCTGACGCGTACTACGTCGAGCTAGTAAAAATGGTTTATTCTCTATGACCACCCCTGATTCTGCCCCCAGTGGTGGTCGTTGCAACAGCTTAATATTTTTTGGCCCAACCACCCCCAGTGGTAGTCATTGGAACTAATTGTTTCCAAAAAGCCACACTAAAACTACCACCACCTGGTCTCATACACAGGGGTAAAAACTCATACTCATCATTTTTACATAGTATTTCTTTCCAATTTGCTGCTCATATGGAATGTTTTATTTATTGTTTTTTAACTGTACGCGCGACTTTCGAGGGCTGAAATACATAGGTATATTACTTGCACTGATATGCAACTAGGACTACTTAAAACACGTACAATAAAAATCTTTCACATAATATTATTATGGTAGTTTTGAAGTCCATCTATTAAGGTTAGCATTTCATTGTTTTTTTTTTGTTTTTTACGCTTCTGTAGATCACTATTTGGATTCCGTAAATAAAACACCAATGTTTTTTTATATCGCTATAATAAACTCATTTTGTTATCACATTTATTCAATAATATACTTTGACACAGATATATTTACGTACTAAGGATTTGTAAAACGCTTTCGAAGATTTATACTGAAAATAGTAGCTTTTGCACCAAGTGGATAAAGCACTGTCTTATCGTCATGGGCGGCTTAATGAACCGAGGACTCTAGTGTTAACGCCCGAGCGTAGCGGGGGGTTCAAGCCGCCTTAGACGAAGACAGCCTTTATCCTTGATGTGCATACCTACCCTACTTTACACACCTGCGAGACAATAAAACCAAGGGCACATAAAATAATTGCACAATAGGCTGCTTGGCTTTCTAGTTGATGAATCAAGTGTTCGAAACACCTACATTAAAAAGACGGATTTAGACATAGCCTTTACTCTTTTTATTGTTCTCTATTGATTTCAGTTGTTATAGGCTTTTTGATATAGGTATTTTATCTTTAGATTTTCCGGCAGTGGCCTTTAATTCATAAAGCGTCTGATTTAATGAAGTCCGATGTCAAAGCACTACGACTTGACGAAATTTTTGTGTTACTTAAATTGAAAATTATAAAATTGTTATTGTTATCTACCAGTAAAATATATCTAACATCAAACAAACACTGTCTTTAGTTTCACGTTCTAATCACACCAAAAAAAAAGAGTGCCGTCATTGTTTACCCCTTATTAGATCAGTCATTTATTTAGTTTCAATATCGCGATCACCACGTAGTCAAATTAGGGTTATAAATGATTTGTCTGTGAGATCGGCTACGGTAGCGCTGACTAACCGTCTAAATGCTGCGCAGTGAAATAAGGGGGTTTGCAAACAATCGCGCCTCTTCATTAATATTATGTTTAGGTGGCCAATTCGTTTTCGAAATTATTTTTGCAATGCCCGAAGTTCTTTTGTATTATTTGCATTATGCTTTTCATCCTACATTATTTTGATGTTCCTCCTAATTTAAATCACATTATTGCCCTTGGGGTTTACATACAAAATTAAGGCTCCGGGCTTGGAATCACTTGCTTTTCAGAGCGAATGCATGACATGTAATGACACATTGTCGAACAAGTAGTATGAAAAAGAATTGCATAGTAGAGTAACAAGTAATATACTGAATCTCTGTATTATTGACGTATACCTTGACGACTAATCATATTTTATTCCACATTTTGGTGGTATCCGTTTCCAAAGTTATTTTAATTTTCAGTATAAATCATGGAAGCGTGGAAAGAGTTTGTTCCTAGGAAGAAACAGTGATTCTAAAGAAAGGTTAACTTTGATATCCGATACCATGTTCTTGCTACACAGACAACAATGTGATACAGGGCTCGTTAGTTTTCAATTACAGGTGCTGTTCTTTTATGAGTAATATGTAGATGAGTTGTACGTATTCAATATAGATGCATAGGTAGGAATCAAATGGTATCGGGGTCGTCGAGGCACATAATGATTAGATTATGTTACCTTATACACTTAAGTAAGAATATTTATTTGTTTTATTACTCTAATATATCAAGATAATAAGCGTAAGTCGTGATCGATTCCAACATCGTCAGAATTGATAGTTAAATATATTATGTAATATCGTTTATAATAAATACTTGTATTATATTAATTTTATGCTAGAGTGGCCTATTCCAAATATTGACCAAGAGTTCCATATTATACGCTGTTACGATTTATACCTGTTTATTAGACTCACAATCATTGAAGTTGTCTGTTCCATACGAGTAGGTACTTTCGGTCACTACAGAATAGGCCACGATGATATCATGACAAATATTTTACAACGTAATCAAATATAAAAATTATAGTGTAAAAATATTCTCCATTTAGGCATTTAAAATATTTGAGTATTATAAATATAATTTTAAGAAGAATTTATTGTATATAATAATATGTTTCTCTCTTTCTCTCTCTTAGGAAGTAGGTACGATTGCTATAAAATAATATAAACAGGGTAAACTCGACTTCTCAAAATTATTGGTAAATATAGGATAGAAAAGACAAAAGTACGTAATTACAAAAGGTTTTTGTGTCGAGTAAAATATTAATACAATTCTTATAAACCGAACCAAGTTCGGCAAATAAGCTCTGTAAATACGATATTTTGCAAAAATATCATATAACCATAGTGGAAAAGAGTTGCGTTGATATCGAAAACACTTATAAAATTAACAATAATAAAAAAATGCTACACCTCAACGAGATGAGAATGTACGTTACCTTTAAATCAGTAATTAGAAGAAAATTGATCGATATCAACTTGGCCCTGTTTCCAATCAAAAAGTTTAGAACATTAAGCATAGTGATATTGTCAAGAGCAAAGCTTCGAAAGCAGTGGAAGAACACAGATTTTGATAGTTAACATTAATTACATTAAAGTTTTCGCGAAGGATATGTTATGTTATGTAGATTGTTCTCTAACACCGATCGAAATATAATTTATCCATAATTATTATAACATTATACCTACAAGTACATTTGTATGAGACTAACTAATGAGCTAGGCCAGTGAACTTGATACTGAGAACTTTGGGCGCTCAAGACACGTTGTTATTTGTTACATTTATGCACAAAATACTGTTTTGAATGTTGCTGGGATGATAAAATATTATTTTTTCTAAATTTATAATATTCTACAACGTTTATGAAATACATACACCTAATGAAATATCTACTTGGATTATTTATTGGAAACATCGAAGTATATGTCAGAAATGTGTACATTCGTTTCAAGTCTAGACGATAATTATATAAAAGGTTAGTAATAAACGCTATCACGAGAGTATTGTGCGTAGTAGAAAATTTTTGGAAACAAGACTTACTCGTACGTATGTACAGTTTTGTTGAGGAATAGACAACTAGGTGTAAAGAAATAAGTTTTTTTATATGATAGTCGCAATGATAAACGTATAGATAGGTATACATTGGAAATTCCACTAAAGCACAACCTTGGAAGAATAGTACCTAGACGCACTTACACACTAGAGTAACATTAGAAAATGTATTTAATCGTAAGATAAGGCAAAGTGTAGAAATTGGGGTTTGGTAACATTGTCGTTATTACAAGATGAAATATTAAAATTTGGACGAGCGTTACCTCGATATTAATAAGTTATTATGAACAATGTGTTGAGGTTTAAACATTGAGCATAGCTAAATTCTATTGAAATGTATCAATTGGGTAAGAAACCTAGTTTCATTTGCAGGTTTTTAGGAGTAGATACACCTACATACATAGTATCTGCTTACTATGACACATATTACTGTCAAAATATTAGTTGGTATATTATAGTATACGTATAAACGTGGTAATATAGGGAATTAGTATAAAAAGTAGACGTTGACAGTCATTGAGCCTATTTAGTAGAAAAGAGATATTATCCACAACGTAACTACGAATACATGTGGTTCTATACATGCAGATGAAATTCACTACGGTTTATCAGTTACCTCTAAATTACACCGAGATACATGAAAATATCTACTTACACGTTTCTTTACACATATCTACTAATACTTGGCTACAAAAAATAAAATCTGTAAATATACATCAATTAATTTGCTATGCAATTTCAGTTGTTAATCTTTAGTAAAATATGCCAGTTAATTTTGCTTTTGCTTTTATTATACTTAAATTGGTTGTAGTCGTTTAACATCAAGCGTGATTGGTAAAAAGATTACTGCACATTGAATACACGAACTGGAAATTATTTACATTGACCGTTTACAAATATCCGACGCAAGGGCAGCAGTCATGAGCCGTACAACAAGTTATTTAGACAAAGTGTGAAGCTCAGACCAAAGTTATCGTACATAAATTGAAATGCTAACTTAGCTATTATAAGGTCTGTTCTAGGATAAGCCATTCTGCGAATGACTCCTTTTTTAGGAGTAGAATGTTTTGCGAATAGGTTATTTATTTACGAAGCCAATTTAATATGACTGCACGATGCATGAAAAAAATGCTTGAAGCTGAGAGAGTAAAAAACAATGTAATTTTTGCATAAAATCCATATAAAAATACAAGCCGAGCGTCGCGGCTACACTCACAGTTGAAAAGTACTATATTGGTTATATCTCGTATCTCTATACGGATTTCATAAAAATCCGTTCAGCTGTTACGGAGGTAAGCACTACGCTTGTGGGACAGAATGCTAAGATTTCAATTAAGGTGTGGTAGTTCAAACTATTCAACCTACGCAAATCCTTCACTCTGAGCATCACACCCGCCAAATGAATTCCGAGAACATTCCAGTATCATAATACAAATAAGCGTGTGGAGCCGTCGGGGGCGCTAGTGGTCGTCGCGGCGCTCCGGCGACGGCTCCCTGGATCAGTCGGGCGACTCGTCGGCCGCCAGCGAGGTCGCGGGGAACAGCGGGTACCAGCCGTACGTCCGCTGCGGCAGCGTCAGCTTGTCCAGGCAGATCTCGGCGCCGCCCAGCGCCAGGTTGTGCTCGAACCCGCCGCAGCGTTGCCACAGCATCACCACCAGAGTACGTCCCAGAGCCTCATTCTCCTAAATGTGCAAATGGAAACGTAATGCATTCTACCTGTCTTACACGTGAAGGACGCGTTATTAAATGTATTTTATGAGACTTTTTACAATTTGTATTCATGAAAACATGCATGGAAATACATTATTTTATCAGGATTTCCAAGGAATGAGTTGAGCTGGCGTTCGACTATCGCTTCGACGCCACTGCCCACTGATATGTTGTATCGGTATCATCACGGAATTATCAATTACCTGATATTTGAGCGTTTGCTTGAACTTAGGCTCGGTAGTGCGGCGAACGATGCGAGTCTTACGCTTGTGCAGCCACTTGTCTCCGTCGCGCAGATAACATTTTACGTACGAATCGGGCACCTCGCCGTTTACACCGTACACTCGACGGGCGTGCGACACCTATTCACATAACATATTTACAGTCAGCAACAAAAATAGAAAAAAAAACAAAAAAAAATAGATCTTTAAGGAGTCTTTTGTATGTGCTCTACTTTAGAGATGGGAGAACTCACCTCCAGTTCCAACTGTCCTTTGACCATTATGATACTGATGTTGATCTCGGCGTGCAGCGGCGGCAGCATGGCGTTCCGGGGCGGCAGCTGGCCGGGCCCGAGCGGCACGGCGTCGTCGTCGTCGCCGGCCGCCGCCGCCTCGCAGGCGCCGGCCGCCGGCACCGCGGCCCACATGCTGCCCTTGCGGCCCGTCGCCGTGCCTGCGCACACGCGTTTATGGCACAGTCGCTCGCGCGCTCGCCGCCACTCCGCCCGCGCGCACGTGCTCTCCCGTGTGCCGCGATGCGGACCACTGAGGCGAATGTTGGCGAGTTCGGTAACATCCAAATGAACATACGAAACGATTATCAAAACCACTCAATCGAACATTTAAAGATTACCAAATAAACATTACATGAAAATAAAGCACGTCAAACAGCTTCGTGCCAATGTATACGGTTCTCGACATACATTCGGTGACTCGAATCGTCTCCTTCCTAAACACACAGATGAAAGAGAAAGCGTTTAAACGTGTGCAGCCAAGAGTGGAGTCGAGATTCTAATAGTTCTCTCAAGCGATTCTCAACTTATTATGATAAGCATTCCGTGTCATGATCAGCCATTAGTTGTTAGGAAAGTTTGCGTTCCGTGGAGGAGTTTAGTATCATAGCTCATGCCATCGCTGGCTTCGGCGAGCCGCGTGCGTCCGCTAGTCTCATGCGCAACCGCGCCTACTATTGCGTTTTCAAGGTCCCTATCTGGTAAAGTCAAAGGGACAAAACTGTATGAAATTAACTACGGCCTAAGGAGAGGATAAATCAATATTTACAAGTAATCTAATAGAATGCGCTTCGTAACAATGAGTGACATTGCAGAGGTAATGAAATCCAAACATCCTAGGCGACACAATGCCATCGAGATGAACGTAGACAGCCGAACAGACGGTACACAGAAACAGATGAAGTGAGCGTGATCGCCCGCGGTCGGGCATGCGTCAGGACAGAACAGTACAGACAAGTGAAGTGATGAGAAGCGTCGGGCGCAGCCACATTCAACGGTGCGTGCGCGCGGCCGCCGCGCAAGCGATGTATGACCCATGCTACTACTGCGCCGCCGCCCGTCCGCCGGCCCCCGGCGCCCGGGGCCCCGGGGCCGCCCGGCTGCGCACGCGCGGGCGCGCGGCCGCGGGGCCCCGGGCGCGGCGGCGCGCCGGAGCGGGCGCGGGCGTGGCGGCCGACTCGGACGTCACAAGGGATCGCGTACACCGACGCCGCGCTCCGACACCGGGCGGCGCGCGCGCGGCGCGGGCACGAACGAACAGTCGCTTACCGAGGCGCTAACGGTCCGTCGCTGCTGACCAAACAAGCACAACACAGTACAAGTCAGTACTACCCTCAATGTTCGTATACTCTATAGGGTGGGTCGAGGGGTGTCGGTTGGACAGTGATCACGATATAGGCATGTTTCGGTGGCGGGACTATGTCTGAGCTTCCGAGGTGCTCTCTAAGGCTTGGGATCTTGGTAGCAGAAAATAAAATCGTGTTAATTTTTACATACAAAATAAATATAAGGATTTTAAGCGTTATACTTAAAACTGGAACATTTGTCACTTCTTCCTTCAAAATATTTATGAGTCCAGTGGTTACGCTCTTACCTATCTGAAAGTCAACTGCATACAATGGATAAAATAATATCACAGTAGGTAGCTTTATATTGCTAGACATAACATTAATAGCTTGTTTGCATGTAGGTAGATCAATACTGGATCTTAGCGCTGGAAATGGATCAATAGCCGATTTATAACAATTGCAGTAATCGTATAAAGAAATTGCAATATAATCAGTAGGTATACCTAATGTTCAGTAGGTTGCGTGTCTACCGTAGCGTAGGTAGATACAATAATCGGAATAAACCAGCTAACTCGCCGTTTTAAACTACTTAGTCCGCAAATATTCAACCAATGCTTAGTAGGTACCAATTAATATTTGTATAATATTCACCGCTGATGTTACAAATCGTAATCAGAACAAATTCAACATCAGATGAATCAGTTTCGTCACTTATCAAATTCAATGACCAGTTCAAAGGAGCCAGCGCAAGGCAGGCAGAGCCCGAGCTAGCATAGGAAACGTCGAGCGGCTGCAGGGTCTATTGTTGCAATTATTTTACAGGGCATGAATTGTCCCAAAATGTTCACCACACGCCGTCATCCCGTATTCACCGTGCTAACCGAGGCCGGCAGTGCAGCCACCGAGGTAGCTCGACAGAATGCAGTACTTACGCCTGGCCGTGGACCCTGAAAGCGAGAGCGTGCGCCCGAGCTCGCCTTTGACGGCGCGAAGTGAACGCAGGATGTCATCAGGGTCGCGGCGCGCGCACGAGGAGCGGCGCCGCTCGGTCCGCCGCGGCGCGCTCGCTTCTCCTCCCCCCTCTGAACGTGCCATTTGAAGATAAATCACAGTTAATAACCACGCGGAAGCTAGACGTACTGCCATGAACTGCTACGCAACGTATGCACCTACTAAGGTACACGTCCAACATACGAGCGACCACCGTATTGACTTTCCAATGAGGGTAAGAGTATGTGCAGAATTTTACAGATCAGCGTAAAGTTAGAAATATCCAGAAGACGGTTGTCGTATTTTGTCGTCTTGCCTCTTGTGCGGTTAGCTTAAATAAGTGTAGGTATACTGACTGTATAAAGTGAATGGAAGTTTGAAATTGAGGCGTTGAACATTAATAATAAAAGTGCGAAAATTAATTTGCAGAAGATAATTTCTTTACCCTTTTCTTGCTGTTGGAATGAAGACCGCCGCGAGCCAGGTAGCGAGCGGGAGAAGTCTTTCCCGAGCTGGTAGACTTCAACCTCGAGCGTCTCCGACTGCGAGGACCCGCGGCGCGACCCCCCCACCCACGCGTGGTCGGGGTGCAGGAGGGACGCGCACTCGCCGATCGAGTCCACATCATCTAGAATATAGAAGCACATTATCATCAACATGGGTGCCGTCTTTTAAACGCACAATGAACAACACATACAATGAATACATACCGTGAACGTTGGTTCCTTAGTTTGTAAATGCGGACAAGATAAATGATCTCAATATTAAAGTTTGTAATTTCAGATGGAAACTGTTTATTCGTGCTTGTTTGAAAACTAAAAACAAAACAAAATTCGAATAAACATATTCCCAACTACATGAAAGCATGATATCCTATATAATAAAAATATAAGTATCATGTATTGTTACGTGGAAGTGTTAGATTCTACCTGAGATGGAGCGTTGCGAGGCGAAGTCCCCGCGGCGGAGCGCTCGGGCGCCGGTGAGAGACCCGCGCGGAGAAGTATTGGCAGACCGCACACCGCGTTCTTCCAACGTCCACCAGACTGCGCGCTCATCTGCTGACGCTTTCTCTATATCCATCTGCAGACAAATTAATATCCTTAGAACAAACTTGACGGAGATCGCTTAGTTGTTGAAACTGCAGCCTACATTATTAAAATGTTTTAACCAGTGTGCCTAGTGCGAGTTTTGACAATTTATTTACGCGCTCGGTCCGTTTAGCGTAAACTTGAAATTGTATCGAATAAGAGCAGCACCATCTAGCGTCAGTCAGTCAGTCACTAGATGGCGCTGCTCTTATTCCATACAATTTCATGTTTACGCTAAACGGACCGAGCGCGTAAATAAATTGTCAAAACTCGCACTAGGCAGGCACACTGATCAAAAACAAAATGGTGAAAAGTAACAAAAGGGGCTCACGATGCATTCTCCAATGAGCACGGGGTCGATGCCGGGACAGGCGTCCCACAGGGTAAGCTCCAAGGCGCGTCCGGCGAGTATGTCCGCAGTGAGGCCGCCGAAGCCTAGCGTGGCGTTCCACACGGGGCTGCACGACGCAGACGCCGGGTCCGTCTCGATGGGCGGGCAACTCTCGCTAGGAACAACCACAAAGCTTTATTTTAATTCAAATTGATTGAAATGGTTACTACATATGTGTTATGCTTATAGTCAGGTATCATCTTCATATTTAAAAATTCTATTGGCAAAACTTCATACTGTCTAATATAAATAAATTAGTAAATGAATGAATATGTAGTGTTCTTTGAATTGTGGGTACCTACTATGTTTTGAGATTTATTTGCGATGTTCCCCCTGTAATATACCAAATGGAGGCTTCGAATCGTACAGAGTGTCAATACTCACAGCGATGGCAGCAGCCGTATTCTGGCAAACGCTTCCGGCTCGTCGCCGTATCCCAGCGAGGGGTCCCTGGACGGCAGGTCGTCGGCTGCGATCAGCACCACCACCAGCTTGCGGATCTCGCTCTCGAAGAACACCTGCAGCTGCGCACGCGCCGCCGGACGCTCGCGCGCTCGCTCCGCGCGGTCCTGCTCCTTCACACACACAACCACACTTCAAGTATATGCCACTTGAACGAAGATGCCCCACGGTGACCTGAGGTGCTTTCATTTGAGTTACTAAAATGTTTCAAAATTTGACCAACCAGGACTTATAATACAAGAGCTTTCCATCCTAAGGTCACATGGAACAACTTCAACGTATGTGCTACAGGAACAAATCGTATGGCACAATAATCAAAAATGAATACGTAACATTAAAATTTTTTCAATATTCGAATGCAAAATCTAATCAGTCGAAAGTTTCGGGAAATGCAATGTAACTTTATCAAGTAACATGCAGCAACCATCAGCTAGTACCGATCGTTCGCAGCAAACAGTGGTTCATGTTCATATCTTCACATGTTCGTTTCATTTGCAAGATATCGGTAAAGTATAACATGCGTCGGGCCGAGGCAGTTCTATCAAACACAAAGTAATGAATAAAACCGGATGCTGACATCCGCCATGCAGTAAGCTGTTTCATGCTACCGGTACCACAAGCGGCATGAACCTCAATCCTACTCCGGATACCTGTACAACGAACGATACGGCTCGCGATATCTCTACGACGTGGTATTTTATGCCTAGCGTTATCTATCTATTCAACAATTTACTTGCAAAAGCTGTTGTGGGGTAAGGGTATATATCTATTTATATTTATCTAAATTCTGTACTAATACCCTTAGGATTTTAGCACTCAACGTATACAAGTTCTACAGTTTGCCTAAATTTCATTGCAATTAGCCTAATAGCTTTGGCATGTAGATTAACGCGATGATAACAACACCTTTATACAAAACAAATAAAGATCAAATAAAGTAAATGTGCCTAGCAAAGGGATTATTAGATCAATCAGATGCTTTCAGACTATTTGGGGATAACTTGCTATGTTTATATAGTCAACGGACTACGAGTATATAACCGTATTAAGGCATCTACCAAAATCTAAACAGACTTACTTTGTTCTTTGTTGTGGTTAGGTATATCTGTATTACCTATTATGAATGGTAGCGATGTATGTGATAGGTACCTATCGAAGAGCATATTAAATGAATTGCATTTTCAAGCATTCATTACTTACACACAGACTTAAATTGTATATTTCATAAATTAATAACATAACATTTGAAGCATCAAATTTAAAACATTCACAGATTCATCATAGACATTGAAACTCAAAACAACAGTCAAATATTTCATGTTTGCAATGGAACACTTCATATGTAAGTAAAGTCGTGACACACATAGAGGCTTTCATGTCGGTGCTTTCACTAGACCAATATGCACGTTCGAATCTGTGCAGCTACATGCAGTTCTCAATCGGTAATACTGAGTCGGACATTCAACTACTATAGAGCAGAGCGGATATGTACACTCGTGTGGTTGTAGGGTGTCGTCATCACATGACAGAAGCGTCGGTGCGCGCCTGTCGCGTAAGGTGTTCCGTGCGGTGTACCGTGCTCCACCACTCCAAGCGCCTAGCGGGACTAGTCGCTGCAGCGTCTCTCGACAATGTGCGGCATCACACTACTCTAAGTCAACAGCAAGACTCGGTAACAGACACTCGATGCGCAAGATAGGGGCGGTACGAACGGAAGTGCGGCGTCGCGGTGCGGTCCGGCTCGCGTGTGCCTGCAGGTGTCCCCGATTGTCTGCTCGCGTTTGGTCACATTCATCTTCTTCATGTCCCGTGCCCACAACCATCCTGCTATCTTAGTGTACCGCGAACCGCGCACGGCTCATTGTCCATGATGGTGTATTGATCTTTATTATGCCGGTTGTTTAAAGTGATACTGCATAAAATTGGTTGTCTTTGGCTAAGCTGAAAGCGGCGGCCGTCTAGCTTCACTACGTATGTTCTGTACTGTCGGTAGTCGACACTAATCATCCACGGTATCGTATAGATGATGTCGGCGGCGGGACGAGTCCCCTACTCTACCATCAAATACTAGAACTGTCTAGCGTCTGTCTACACTTACTTATAATATCGTCATAATTTGAATAATTGCCGATTGTTCCCTAACTTCGCCCGGCACGCCGATGGTGGCATTATGAAATTGGTCGGGTGAAAGAAAAAATAAAAATCTGAAAATAAGTAGGTAGCATTTTTTCACACACTTCTCTTAGATTAATTTATCATATAAACGATAACGTATAACGAATATAGATAACAAATGAAGTGATATACGCAGGTATATAAATATTTCCAAGTTAATTATCAAAGTATCCCTTTCCCTAAATAGTAAAGGTTAACAAAGTTAGAATACTTCTACGGTCGTAAATAGAAACACTAATCTCTTAAAACTAGGCTAACGTGGAAGTTATTCGAGTGGTAAGTGCTACATTATCACAGCAGATCAACGGAGACCGTTCCTGCACCTAAATCCTTGTCCATTCCGAATCAAAAGACGTATGCTGTCGCAAATTTTCTCTTAACCCACGTAAGTATAAAATTGAAAAGCTTTACAATTTTTCAGCCCCATGTTTCAGATTGGACAAAACATTTACCAAGATATCATGTGCAAAGACCGCGGCCTGGCGCCTGGTCTCAATGACATGGAATGAGCAGTGGAAGAATACACGAGAGGCAGAAATGCCTGCACCTCACAGAATGAAAGAGATCGACTTGCATGCTATCACATTAATTTAAAAAAGATGGTTATTTTACTTGATTATTTATAAAGGCTTGAGAGCAGTATACATATATATATATAGTTTTTATTTACATAGTTCGATCTCTGTCAGACTGTCCTCTGTTTTCCACATAATAATATAGACTACGAGTAGATAAGTAAAGTAAACTTCAAGGTGTCAGTTAATTGATCATCTTATATACGCTGTAAAGAGAGCCGAAGTAGTTACTGCAATAAATGACGAAGAAAAGTTTTCAGGTATATAAAATGTGCAGTAACGATCTGAGCCATTCCTTACCAAATGAGCAATCGACGAAGATGATCCATTAACTGTGCGTTACACACGAATCGCTGGGAGCACGGGTATGACATGAGGAAGCGCAGAGGAGTAGGCACCAAGTGGCAGTCTCTACTAGAGGTTATGAAGGAGCGAGCGTTTCTGCTCAGTGTCTCATGGGTTCACAACACATATTGTTACAATTAAAGCCTATGGGTATTATACCGGAGTTTTCGGCAATTTCCGTCGAGTCGGCGACGATGGTGATTTGTCCGTATCCGGTTCTGCGAACCAAAACAACGTGCATTCAACTATACTTCTTATCCTAGACGCGGGTTTCCTCTTAGAAAATCACAACGGTGAAATAAAACTCAATATACCATCAGAAGAAGAGCGCCAAAAGGAAAGCTTGCAATTTATGCAAATGCATAGTGATCAAAAGTATTAGGTAAATCAGTATGGTGCTGTCAGAACAAAAAAGAGAAAATGAATGCTTGATAGAAGTTGCAGGTTTGTTGCTAATAACGAACAAGAAGAAAAAAACTAGAAGAGAAAAAGATTAGAAAAAAGTGACAGCTGAAAGTGTTTTCCCTCAAAGTGAAACATTATAGGTACAAATTATTAGTCATGGTGTATAAGTGAATCTACTTCTGAAGAAAATAAATTATTTGTGTCAGTTAATGGTAAATTTAAAAAAAATAAGCTGATACACCCTTGGTTAACGCAAGAATTACATGAATAAAAAAAAAAGAAGTTGTTTTAAAACCAGACAGCGGACATTGAATGTTGCATATTTGTTTGTAATTGCGAAAACCACGGGGATAATATCTTGCTGTTCATTCGTCATTTTAAGTTTCTGTATTTTTAAAAATTTCGGTAAATATAATGCTTATTTGTGCGGTGAACTCTTCCTTCGAGTATAGTTACCGTATAGAGCGTGGTGGTGGTGCGAGGAGGCGGGCGGCGCGGGCGGCGCGGGCGCGTCGTCCATCTGCGGCGCGGGCTCCACCAGCAGCTCCACGCTGTCGCCGCCGCGCTCCAGCACCGCGCACACCTCTTCGAAGCTGCGCTCCGTCAGCGGCACACCACCCCATTCCAATACCTATAAATACAAATAAAAAAATTGCACTACCTTTCATCCTCGAAATCGAAATTCCTTAAGATCCCAATTTATGTTAGCAACTTACAAATATCTAATTATATTTTTAGTGGCACTGTCGATGTATGGTTTCGCATAACAAACAGTTATTTTGTAACAAATCTACACTTTTTTAAATATACTAGCATAATGATACTACAGCAGGGTATTAATAGGTATTCTGTGCTAGAGAATAGTAGATAGATAACTCTTCATTGACACCCAAATGTACAGAACACAGAACGATCAAACTTAAAATAATAAATAGAATACGAGTATAATGACAAGGTTATTAAGTCACAATTGTTATTTTGAAAACAACTTTAATTATTATATTCCATGCGATCCGTCATAACAACAAGACATCACAAAGGAAGCTTGGAAACGTTTACAACCAAAGGTCAACCACCAAGGTGCAAGATTAAAAAAACTAATAATTTACGAATAACGTGTTATACACACAATAACATGTTGTATCAAGGTTAACCTACAATAATAATAAGTATAATTATTTAGTCACATTTTTCCTTTAAAAGCCCCCCTACCCTATTATAAATACATTTCCATTCCGTCACATATCCCGTCAGCAACGGTAAAACCACATGTCCTTGAAAGTTAAATGACGTATGGTTTGGTTGAATCGGTCATAGTAAAATTGTTTCAAAGTGACCTTTTATTCAGATACGTTTTTATGTTAAGTAAAACGGGACTAGCTCTCAAGGACTTCTCTGGGAGCATTTGGAAGGGGATTGGCAAAACAAGTCTGGGTGCGAGTGGTAGCTACGCAGGCGAACACTTATGTTTCACAAACAAGACGATTATAGAAAATGAAATGTTTTCTATACTCTATACTAATATTATAAAGAGGACAGATTTGATTGTTTGTTTGCATTGAATAGGCTCCCAAGCAACAGAAGCGATTTGAAAAATTATTTCACTGTTGGAAAGCTACACTATCCCCAGGTGACTTATCCTACTTTTTATCCCGTTAAAATTAACGGTTTCCGCGGGATAGTAGTTAACGCAGGTGAAACCGTGAGGCGCTTCTAGTATACTCATAAGAAAGCAGTAAACGACAACAATGTCTGTAGGTAGGTATAATTGAAGATATAAATATACTGTAAAATATGAATAATGAATTCAAAAATGATATAATAAACCCTTCAACAAGTGTTTTTGTTAAATGGCGTCTGTTTGTTTTAGCTTAACGTAAAAGCTACTGAAACGATTGCGTGGCAGATTTCATTGTCTGTTGGCTTAGAATTTAACTAGTGGATATAAATCGAATCGGCATCTAAATCCAATGAGTAGAAACCGAACTCGCTTTGTAAGCGACGAATCGACACAGAGCAAACATACAGTAAACTATGTCGCGGGTAACAGCTAGCTATAAAAATAAAAACCATCATAATATCGCAGTTTGTCGATTGGTGACCGTCAGTGGTCACGTCCGTGGGGCACGTACCTTGTCGCCCTGCTGCAGGCCGGCGAGGTCGGCCGGGCCGCCCGGCACGGTCCACACGATGACCGCCTCGCGCCGCCCGCTGGCGTCCGGCTTGCCGCCGACCACGCGCATGCCGAATCCACGGGCTAAAGTTTAGGTTTACGTTTCGTTTCAGTTTTATTTCTGTCTCATTACCATAGCGCGATCGATCAATCACTTTCCAAATGTTTTATGCTCACTATGGAGGAACAACTGTATGTTGTGCCACGTAAAAGGGGCGTGTATGTAGGTAGGCCGGAACATAAAAGGTCAGAAACTTTGTGCATGGATTTATTTGTTGTAATATTCATTACCATATTCCTCGTTCTCTCTTCAAATAACGAGCGCCGTTTAAATATTTCCATTTATGTCATAAAAACTGTACGTAGTCCATCCGGGAAAAATGAACGGAGGGCGACCGTGGCCGTAGCGTAATTAATTATTCCTGAACCTCAACAAAGCCCCTTTATTACGATGCGAGCCTTTGAATCACTCAAAATTTACAAAAGGCTCTTGGCCGACAAAAAGTGAGTAGCCACAGTTGGCGATACGCTACAAACTTTGCAACGGTAATTAATTGTCTCCTTGTCACCTGTTGATCGACATCGATATACACATCGATTAAGTACAGTCATAATCTTAAACTACACTTTTACGAGATTTGCAAGAATTCAATCAATCATAGCCGCTGAAACCTGGCATGAATGACAGTGGGCTGCCACAAGCATAACTTACACCGATGCCCCTTATCATTAGGGTCGCGTCGCAGCGAGACGCGGCGAGGCGAGCGGTCGTCCACGTCGTGTATAACAATTTTGATGGCCTCCGCGTCGACGGACATCTGCCGCGCGGCGGCAGCGGCGGCGGCCGCCGTGGCAGCAGCCGCGGCCGCCAGCTCGGGTGAGTCGGAACCGCGAGACGTCAATGCAGCCATCGCACTTAGCGCGCCTGTTCTCTGTTGTAACGCTGCTATATCAGGCCTGAGGAAGAATGGACGATATTAAATGTACTCTAACAATCCCACGTGATCGTTAAGTAATTTTAGGACCCAAGTAAGAACCGGTTAACTTTCTGACAAGAATATATAATATGATAGCGAATCCACACTGCACTTACAGTTGACTTCCTCGACGCCTAATGGGTCTATCTTCGTCGACGCTGAGTCCTGTGATGGATGGCGTGGTGCTTTCTGTGTCATCGGGAGGGCGGTACGAGCCACGCCGTGACGTGGCGCCACCTACCACGTCCACTGCTGAAGCTCTGTTTAAACAATTAAGCCGTATACTGCCAAACTAGAGCTTCCTGAAAAACTACTTCTGTCGAATTGTAATTTGGTGCTAGAATAGTTGGCATAACGTACTTAAAGGAAACGAAATCAAGTGGGCTCACTAACATATATCACAAAGAAAATAACTATGCCGGTCAGAATTCTAAAGATGGTACCTCCTAGATATGGGCGGTGGTGCCATCGCCGCCGGCTGGTGGGAGGCCTGCGCGGCCTCGTCCTGGTCGCAGGAGCGCTGGCGCGGCGAGCGCACGGAGCGCCGGCGGATGGGCGCCGCCGTGCTCGGCCGCCGCGACTCCACGTCCGGCGTCTTGCTGCCGCTACCCTTTAACTGCCGCCGCGGGCAGCGTGGTTACAACACTCGTATACGGTTGGTATATACAGTCAAACATGAAAATTCACATCATCCTACTAATATTATAAGCGCGAAAGTTTGTGAGTATGGATGGATGGATGGATGGCCAATGGATGTTTGTTACTCTTTCACGCACAAACTTTTTAGTTTCACGAAGACAACACAGCTCAGAGTGAGTGAAATCAAAACTGTGTTTATAAGTACTGACTGCAGCTGCGTCAAATGTTCTAAAGCAAAACCACTGACAAACATTACTTTTTCGAGCTCTTTGAGCGAGGCGGGCGAGACGTCGGAGTGTCGGCGCAGCTCGGGCGAGCGCGGCGGCGCCAGGCCCGCGCTGCTGCCGCCGCTGCCGAGGCGCGCCTCCGAGTGCCGCCGCTGCAGCGAGTCCAGCATGGGCACGTCCAGCAGCGAGTCCGTGCTGTCCTGCGCGGCGGGCGGCAGCCGCGGCGCGGCCTTGCGCCGGCATACCGAGCACCGCCATGAGTTCTACAAACCAACGTTAGCATTTAATGAATTCTATGACGGAGGTATACTATTATAAAAAAATTCATCGTTTATCTGTTTATTCAAAAAAATCTCAAAAATTACCACATATTTTGTTAGTTAGAAAGATTTTATTACATCATTTATATGCAAATTACGAAGATATGCATTATTATCTTCGAAGTGTTTTTGTTTGTACCTACAAATGAGTAACCTAAGGATTGAAATAAAATGTGCCAACTCGAGCATTCTAATGCCTAACGGTTACGCCCACATTGTGTATGCATGAATTCATTAACTATCAAGCAAATATCACTAATCAGCCAGAGCAGTTTTTTTTATGTATAAGTACGACTTATATTTTGCTATGGCTTTTATCGATTACAAAACCAAAAATGGTTCTCCATTCAACCGCATGTTTTTTCTGTATTTTAGCGTATTTGTACTGTATTTGTATTTGTGTAGTACATGGGTGGGATACGATTGTGAGTTGTTATCGACGTTCTCGGTTAGCGGAACAATGCCGAGCGAGAGTGAAATAAAAAGTTCCCTAATGCAGCATGGGTGTATCTCACCACGTCTTCATCGCTAGCGGGCTTGGAGTAGGAGGAGCAGTCCTCGCACACGCGGTGTTGGCAGCCGTTGCACGTGTGGAACACCTCGCCCGGCTTCAGCGCCTTGAGGCACACGCGGCACGCACCCACGCGCGACGGGGCCTTGCCGGCTTCCCTGGGACACGGAACCAACACAAACCGTGTGTTTTAACATGACTTTACATACCTACACAATATAATGGACTATCTCATAGAATTGTGTTGTACAAAAATCAGTGAGACCAAGCTCGTTAGGCTTCCACATGTTACATTCGTTTTATTCGGCATCGACCAACCATGGCGTTGTTTGATTTTCAATGTCAATTTTATCTGTTATTGCGCGGTAATTAACTGAACATAGGTAAACGAATAGGCTATCAAAACGTATACGTTTCCGCCATATACACATGTTTAAAGATGATAAATTCCTCTTACCGTTCAGTCTTAGGTGGAGCAGGAGGGGGCTGTGCGGGCGGAGGCGCGGGCGTCGGCTCTGCCACGGGCTCCGCAGCCCTCGGACCAAGCTTTGTTACTACAAAAAATCATTATATTATCTCCAAAACCACAAAACAAAACGTCTAAAAATACATCGAGGGTGGCACGAACGCTTATAAATAGAAGGACCTCCTACACGCCACGATTTCGTAGCAACGAAAATGCGTAGGCCGTAGCCGAAGCTACAGCGTCGTAGCATTTGGCTACGCCGACTACGGCGTAGTAGCAGCCGACACTCCAAATTATTTTTACACAAACATTGGCATTGGTTGATTGTTTGCCGAAATACGTTACATTTTGCAATGTATTTATTTGGTTTATATTACTGATACGCAGATTATACTAATATGGTGGCACATTCAAAGTGAAAGTATATTCAGTTCACTGTTATGAAATACCGAACTTGATGATATGATGGGAATTCAAATAAGTCCGCAGTTAGTGTCTACCTTTCAAGGAGGAATCCACTAACAATGCGTGCCGGGCGCACCCCGCGCCCCCTTCCGCTGCAGGGTGCGCGGGGCTCGCGTTATTTCGCTATGAATATTGAGAAATGATCATAAATTCCATCGCGAACTCTCTCTGACGTACGACTAAGGTATTTGTCGAATGCTCATTATGTTCCACGCTTTTTATAGGGGCACAGTTCATAACTTTAATAGACTCGATATGTAATATAATGACGTTGCTGAGAATATAATAAACTTCTTTCAGAAAATGTTTGACTATATTTTTACGAAGACTGGTTTCGGCCGCGTTTACAAGGATACTGTCTGTATCGGATTTAATCCACATGGAACGGCTTTTGTGTAAGTTTATTTCGATAAAATTTCATGGGTTTATTGTATACGAAAAAAATATAGCCCTCTGACTAAACGTGGCGTTACTCGCATGAACTTCCAACCTCACAATTTCAAATATTTTATGCCTATTATAGCGTGATGCAAACAAACGGGTGTTAAAAACAGTACAGAGTTCGTAATGGGAAGATAACTTAAAGTTCCAACTATTAAGCACGTCAGGTTATTAAGCGCCAGTAAGTTATCCAATACCTCACCTCGATGCAAAAGAGTTAAACCAGCTTCTCGTAAACAAGCTCGAAACTTCATCCTAATCGACAAACTCCCCCGGATAGTTCGTCAGTTGAAGACTTATTGCTCCCACCCTGATACCACCACACCTACCGTATACCAAATTAGTACAACATCCATACGTGAGACTCCGCTTTATATCCTGTTAGACGGCTT
This sequence comes from Hylaea fasciaria, assembly GCA_905147375.1. Taxonomy (NCBI): domain Eukaryota; kingdom Metazoa; phylum Arthropoda; class Insecta; order Lepidoptera; family Geometridae; genus Hylaea; species Hylaea fasciaria. The sequence continues at coordinate 6,168,973 of LR990204.1, read as the reverse complement.
AAACTCGTGCCGTTTGCTCCCTTAATCATGACTACGTGATATTTTCGCTCTTTCACGATAAAAAGATTTTTATCCCGCGGGTGATGAATGGGTATTGTTCAGGGCTAGAGAGGTGTGTAATGCGTAGCTAGGTGGGTCGCGTTTAGATCAAACGGCCCAAAGGACTGGAATTTTGATTTTACGCCACATGCTTTTGAGGAATTCTCGGCTTTATTATAGTTAGAACTTTTAAAAAATGTTTTTTTTTAGATGCCCGTAGTAAACTTTCTCGTCACAAGAAAAATTATTGAAATACCAAGCCCTAAAAGCCATCTCGTCCTTTCTACTTAGGTATTTAAATTAAAGGATCCCAGATCTTCTCCTGATGGAATCGCATTAAGACATTACCATTTTTTGCTAATTAGTGATACATAAATTACTCAAGAATCCGCCTTTCTAATTTTAGGTTTCAAAACGCGAAAACCTTTCACGTATTCGGATTGAAGAGTTTATTAGCCATGCCTGATTAGCAATCAGTATTTAATTATTTCATATTCATAAATATTTCATTCTCCAGTTTTCAAGTGCCACGTAACATTGAACTTGCTCTTATACTTGGCATGTTCGTACTGTTTAGTTATTACGCAACTTTGAAACCTCAGCTACGTAACTTCTCTTCAAGTCTAACAATTTATTTACCTCTGGCATTATTAGTGTTGTAACGAGAAGCCAACGTTAATATGGCTTATAAACTGTAACTTCTCGAAAGTGAACTTTCCGCTAATTAACCTCAATTAAATTAGGACCACCCCAGGCTTTTTGCTGTTTGAGAAGTTCCTTCACAATAATATTTCTTGTACAGAATTAATTATCGTTATTTGTGAAAGTTTTCAAATTCAAGCTCATAATGATACATTTCAATGATACTTCTTTTAATGATACATTACAATAAATGTATCATTCAAAGTTAGATGTGGGTTATATTTAGCACATTCTAGTTTGCGGTAGTCTGCACAGAGTGTAACTCTTAACAAGGGAGGGTGACTTCCACTGGGAAACTCAAAAGTAAAGTATGGCTGGAAGTGCGCTAACTTATTGATATGATACCTTTATCCTGGGCGGTGAGCAGCGAGGAGGAGAGGGTTTGCCGCAGTTTGCCGAACGTGCCCGGCGTCTCTATCTGGCCGGGCACGGTGCTCGTGTCCTCCGTCGCCACCATCTGTGGACAAAACTAATATTTAGATGAGTTTTAACTATGAATCTAATAAACCAATTATTTAATTTTAAATAACAAACATTGTATTTGGACTCTTCACAAATATTCATTTAGTTCCGTTTATTGAACTCATTCAAGGTATTGATAAATTACGGTTTCCCTCGTCTATATTAATCTCCGAAACCGCGGTCAATGACTCATCTTTTATTGAGAAGAGCCCTCTCCAATTCACGCTTCTAAAAAGCCTTTCCGTTACAAAGATAACGATGTACGTGATAATAAAAAGGCGGTGAATTAGTGATCCCGATAAAAACACTTGCCTTTGAAGAGAAACTCATGTCGCGGAAAGCGACGGCGCGGCGATAAAACTCTTCATACAAAAATAACGACTCAGTAATACTGTCGTAAATTTTATGGAGAGCAACAGATGGAGAACGAAATACATCAGAGAAGGGAAAAATCAATATTGTCGTCTCCCGAATTGGACGTCCGTCGGAGCGTTTTTATTGCTTCGGCCCCGAACCTCCACAAACTTTACGTCGTAGATTTCGGAGTTCTAAAGTAATTAAAATAGTATGATATGTTAGTGCTTTACATATACTAGGTACCTACAGTTAAAGTTTCACTAGCGATTATCACGTAAAACTATATGTTAGTTAGATTAAAAAAACAACCTCTCCTCTCTGTCAAAAATATAGAGTTAACCAGCCTAAATAGTGCTGGTTAAACCTACACAGAATGGTAACTATATAATAAACCCACAGTATAAATAAAACAAATTTTACCTATTATCCGTAGTTGTATCCATTAAATATCCGAAATACATTATAATGAATTAAATATGACTTAAAAATAACTTTTTTATCCATTCAACAGCAGCCAATAAGAATAACTATGTGATTACTCACTAAAATAAAGTGGCAAAGTAGGAGTAGTGGTGTTCTATATTTATCTATCTCTAATGCTCCGGAACCTTTACGCCTATTTCATTCTTCCGCGGCATCCAAAAGGAAGGACCCCTGATTCGTTACCCCTGATTTGATTTGAACAATGGGTTGCATTAGCAGAATTGGTCATTACATTAGCTTATCTGTACTTGTCAGAACGCGTGGATTGCTACAAAACTCTCGCTTATATTTTGATAATCTAGAAAAGAAACAGCTGGTAGTGTTCCGATAGTGAAGTCATTTAATTCTGTCCATTATTATAAAGATATCACTCTCCAAGCCAACCGAATTCCTGAGGGAAGCATGCTGGATACCGCTGTATATTAAAAATACAAAAGTACTTACTTTGGTTCGAGCCTTATACTTTGACTTCGTAAAAACACATAAAAACATATACCTACATATCACAATATGTAGGTACACATATAAAAAGTATAAAATGTATTTACTTTTGTATTTTTGTTTGAGTGTCTATCGAAATAGGAAGTACTGAATAAAGATCATGTGAAAGCGAAATACGTTATGTAGTGTTATTTATGCAATAAACAAACTGTTGCTACAAAAAAGAAAGTTTCAGCCGTTTCACGACGACTAGAGTGACATGAACCCAGTTATAGGGGGTAAAGAGGGTAGTAGTCATATAGTAAGTAGGTATGGAAGAAGTGCGCAGTTTGTCAAAAACTTAATCCCTGCGTATAAAGCCGGACGCTACCGCGAGCGACCTCAGCTTCCTATTGTGCGTTATTGAATTTGCGAGCAAAACTGCCGTGCTCGTGACCGCAGGCTTTCACCTAAATACGTTGGAAAATGGACTTGGCAATGTTTGTTTTACCTACTATCTCATTCATGAAATTATAGTTTTCAATTACATCCTAAAATGTTAAAATGATACTACGAGTAGGCAAACAAAGTTTCATTTTCATTTTTCTCTAGACTATCACTTTAATAGTCCTAATTAATGCTAAATAATTTATAATTGCAAAGGTAGTCATTAGCATCGTAATAACGGGATCTGAAGAATAAACGGTTGAGCAATACATATACCTACTTACAAAGTTTGTATTAGAAACGATGTGGTGAGCATTATTTTGCAGGTCTAGTCACACAGTAAAGGCTTAGAGTAAACTTTACACAGTAAAGCTAAAACTTGCAGTTTTATGAAATAAAATAGGTCATGAACACGCATAACACGGCTGATCGTTCATGACCTACTAGTTGGGCTGCAGGCAGGTGCGAGGACGGCTGTTTGACCCACTTGTTGCCTTCCATTCCCATCACAGCCCTCGTAGTGCCACCATCAGTGGCAGGTGGAGGCCGTTATTTTATCACCGCCTTGGGAGCAACCTTACCTAATTGTTTGTTGATTTTTCTGAATATCAGTGTAACCGCCGCCTCTGCTACTCATAGTGCAAAAGAATGGTACGAGAAACTCGTGAGGGAAAATGTGAACTTTAAACAAAGACAAATTGTATTTAAAGAAAAACTATAGATGGTAGATATCGCTTAAAAATAGCGACGTGGTCAAATACAGCTAATCGAACACATTGACTTGGGAATCTCCTCAATTTTGTACGAATTGAAAATGAAAAATTAGGGATTATCGTGGCAGTTGTAGTTGCTAAATCTCAGTTTTACTACTTTTTACAGAAATAAACTAAATGTTTGTTATGTACGAGTTAATGATCTAAATTATATTTTCCGGGATACAAAATAGCCTACCGTTACTCTGAGCTCTATATTTACTTATATGCAAAAAGTCACGCAAATTCGTTTAAATATGCATTATACTAATAATTAAATTAAAGCCATATATTAGTTAGGTTAAGAATTACGTTTTCCTATTTTCAAGTATTGATCCTTACTATAGCCTATGTTGGTGGACATGTTGGGCTTCCGGCGGCAAGAAGGCCACACAAAGGAATGTAATTACGCGTCACAGACAAGCCACCCCTTTGCTCTTATTTAAGCCTTCATTTATTTGCTAGGCACTGGCGGTGACTTCTAATGTTCTCGAGATCGTATTCGTATACATACCTACAAATATCTTGTGTTCAGAAAATTCCGTGAAAGTAACCGCAGAAAAACAAATTATCTAACATCAAGAAGGTTAGATTTATATATTAAAATGTTATAAATTAAATATAAAGTACCTACAACACATAAATGATACCTAATGAAAGAATGTTGATTAAAAATATTATACCAAATTGCCAATAGTGGAGGTAGCTTACTTAAACCTAAGAAAATGGAAGCTTTTCGTTGGAGACAAAATACTCAATATGTTAGGAAATGAATGTAAAATGGTGAAGCCTCTCTGGGATAGCGACTGGAAGACGATGCCAAAAGATGGGTAAATTGGAAGGAAATTGTTAAGGCTAACATCCTGAAAGGTTCTAGTCAAGGTCAACGGAAATAAGTAAATAATGATCTTACTTATTCTATAATATTTATCAAAATATTTATATAATATACATGTTATTAATGGAACGATATTGAAATTGATTCACAGTTCAACATTTTAATAGTACTTAATTAGTACAGAAGGTCCATTTGAACCGAACCTAGTTGCCGATAAACGATAAGCAACAGAATAAAGGTGGAACTTCATCAGAGAGTTAGGGAAAACCCTTCAGGAATCAAATTAAGGTAGTTTGGGTTGAGCTGCTGCCACCGAAACTACATTCAAATAAATCTAAATCACTGACGCGACGAACATCGTCATTCCTCACAAATCTATTTTAGCATAATACAGTCTTTTTTCTCGCCCATAACCTAAAATTAACATAGTTTTGCAGTTACTTTGCATCAAGAATTTTTCAAGACGAAGTCAGTAGTCGCACTCGAAGTCTCCAAACATACTCGTAGTAGGCCACAGTCTACCTAAAATGATTTTTTTAAGGAAGAACACATTTTTATAACGGGTGAAGCTTTAACAGCTTCCATTACTCAAGAAAAGTTTAAGTATTCCGCGCGAATGTTACAAATTCTGCGGCGTTTATTGCGGAATAAGATTAATTGAGCCGTAGCGACCTTTGGAACGTGATTTTGCATAACGTTAAAGTCAGTAAGTATGTGTGGTTCGTATTGGATCCGAAACTAACGTCCATATTTATATGCAGATGTCATAAAATTGCAGGCTTTGTTTTAACAATGGCCGATGCTGGATTCATGGATAATGCGTTTACACACGTGTGTGAATGCATCACTTACATGATAATACAAGATTAATTCACATTAGCTTCGAGCACCATGCTACGCCGTAGCATAAGTATCAGTGAAGTTTAAATAAAATATTCAATTCCATTAAAGCAATCTCGGTATCTAGCTTACTTACGGTATATCTACCGATGGCAAAAATAGTAATCGAAGAGAAATCGTTCGCTTCGGGTTTCTTTAGCAAAAAAAAATATTTTTAGCAGCCGTCATTATTATTCAGTCTATCGTCGCGTTTCGTAAGTATACATTTTTGTTGTAGCGAGCGAGAATCCTTAAGTATCTGAGCGTAAGCTTTTATAGCGGGGTTGGGTAACATAACCTCGGTAAGCCTTTCATCTACGCGGTGGAACCGGCCGCGGACCCAAATCGCATAATTTGACCGGTTACAGCTCACCAATCCCAGACTGCCACATACCCACAGGATAATAGCCTTTATTGCAACTATACACAGTACAAGATAGTATATCTTGAATGTGCGGTACCAAGCACCAACTTAATGTGTTTCAATCTCACATCGACCTACATAATAGATACTTACTTACTGAGAGGTTACTTTATGATTGTTGTCCACAAGCAGAGCCTCGAGTGTATTTGAATTTGTTTAGCTTTACAATATTAAAGGTCAGGATACTAGGTCCATGTTCTGATTGTTCATCGCCAAGTCTAAGAGCGAACTTCTGAACCGTCTCCTGTAAGATAACTTGACTTTGATAGATCCACCTTGAACATTGAGTGCAACCTTGCGAAGGTTTTAATGTGAACGTATTTTTATACCAAGTTCAATTCTAAGTCAATCGAGTTAGTTAGATTTATTTCAGGTTAGGTTCATGTCAATTGTTTAATATTACACACTATTTATTGGAATGATATAAAAATATAATAATATATTAGTAGAGGATCTATACTACATCGATTTTGCTTCTACAGAAAATTGTAATTTAAGTTTGCAAACACCGGCTGTGTACTCTACCGTTGGGATTAAGTTTCCAGAACTGTTATTTAGGTATAATTACATTTAAATAGACAAAACCGAAGGTTGCATAAATATTCGTTGCCACATAGTTTGTGATGACGTAAATTGAAAAAGTGAATAGAATTAATTGCACGCAGCGAGCTACAGTCCGGTGAGTTGGCAAACTATTTAAAATTTAAATGTGTGGATCTAGCGTATCCGCGTGTGTGCGCAGTCTAAAGCGCTCCCGATCGCGACTTTTTTAAATTATTATTTAAAATAGGTTCGAGAGTGAAGGAGAGTTTACAGTGTTAAAGCCGCTGCGATTGCTTGATTAATTTCTTTAAATATTATGGTATCTATTTACTTACACATTTTATAATTATCAAAGTCATTTACACACGTTTCATAATCATCTTAAGCGTTGGCATCTCCCAATTACGCACCTATTACACATAAGACAAGATATCTAATGCCTCGCATGGGTTGGTGTCGTCTCTGAGGGTTAGTGTAGTCATCCTTATCGAGATCCGATCGAGTGTCAAGACTTGCCGAGCGCGAAACCAAAATAGACTGAATTAATATTTATATTCTGGAAACTGATTTCAGTTGACGTAATCAATACCTAGTCGTATTCTGGTTTGGCACTGTTAATAGAAAGTATTTATCACAAAACCTTGATTTAAACTTATTAAATTCACCCATTACAGATAATACTCTGATGTGATATTTAACATTATTTATTATTATGTGTTCTTTCTCTTTATTTTATGCTGAAATGAAAATAATAAATATAATGTTGTGGAATTCAATACACAATATAAATTGCAAAGATTATAATATTTGATAAACATAAGTACTTAAAAAAATATAATAGAAGATATTTATTCAAACCTGAATGGCTCATTACCTAATGCTAGAAACTATTTCAGTCAGGTCCAGCCGACATGTCTATTTCAGGTGACCACAAAAGGCTGTTGTGCATTCGGAGGCACATTAATAGCTACCCAAAGTTCCAAAACGTTGAACAATATTGAATTTGAATTGAACATCACGGAGACAAAGCTGGTGATGACATAACGTCTCACATGCTCAGGCCCAGACACGTCACAACTTTCTTTGACAAGGGTCCTTAATACACGTATACAGACACCTATTACACTGAACGACTTTTACGAGCTATTAAATTAAAGACAGTGATTTTCTTGCATGTACAGTGTATAAGTTCCCAAGTATCAAGTTACCGGTCCTCTGTCCATATGAATTTTTTAATTATTAAAATAACTGGATACTATTTTGGCATATTTATGTATGAGCAATGTAAAACCGTAACGAGTGCGCTCATTGCAGACTAATGGTTCTTCCCACATCGTGCAATATTAGCATTTAAAAAGAAAAATATACATAAAACGTTTACTTAGTAGGCGGTCTCGTTCATTTCGAGTTGTTTTCCTTCAATGTTGAGAAACGAAATGAAATTGGTTTTAAAAGTTTCATAAAGCTCTGGATAAATATTTTTGATAGACATTTTACTTGAGGCAATTATACTTTGTATTATACTTATTGCTCGATACTTTCTTATTTTTATCGTATAGGTACCGACAGTTTTTACGACCAGTTCCTTTCCGTCTTATTATTATAAAAGCGAAAGTATGTTTGTTGGTTAGTTCTTCCACGGAGCAAAGAATTGACAAGATTAATTGTTTAGAGCTCTATGCAAAAAAATCGCAAGTCCCAATAAAAAACATTTATATCCTTTCAAATGGCTATTTTTAAGCCGCAACATTGTACAGTTCCTAAGGGATAAAAGTCTACACGGGTAAAGTCTCGGGACTCAGCTAGAAGTAATACAAAGTAGTCCGAAATAGTACAGTTTTATACAATATTGTAGTTTGAAGAAAACAACCTCATCTATCCACCGTTCGTTAAAAATCTATGAGAATAGCAGGAAAAGTCTGCAAAGCTAACCATTCAGTTGAAAGAGGCGCTTTAATATGCACGCTTTGATAAGCTTCGCTTTTATACACTGGAGCCCCAACAGATTCAAACTAGGTCACCATAGAGCATTTATAGCGTTCAGTGCACTGGCCGATCCCTACGCTACAGAGACGCTGCTGAGAAGCACTCAAGATATTTAAACGGAAGTTGAGTACTCATTTATTGGTTTGATCCCTCATTTTAACTTCGATAACGATGTTTTTACTTCGCAATTCATGAATTTTATGGAAACCATTTAGCCACCCTATTACCGCTCTACGTTCATTCAAATTTTGGAGGATTTTCTACGAATTTAGTAAAAAGTGACAAAGAGACGCTTTAATATATTCGCTATGAATAGTGGTTAGGTTATTTACATTTTAAGTGGGTCACTTTTGCGCGCTATTGTGTCTTTTTACCCGATAGTTCGCAATTTCAGATTGCCATTTCGTAAAGTCGTCTGGTTCGGTAAAGCTAAAGTAATGGGGTGGCTAGATTGTGCAGTTATTCCATACCATCATACTTGCTCCATGAGTCTATACTTATATATATAGAAACTCGAGTAGTCTTATATTTAGATACTACGAAGGTTATTGCGATGGCTGTAAGTTTGTTATGTTACTTTGTAGCACAGAAATGAGCTACGACAAAAGCTCGTACCTCGTAGCGACCTGCTACGGCAACGCTACGAATTCGTAGACCTCCATAGATTACTCAACGCCATATTGAAGGATTTCATATTTGACACAGATTTGAATGAACAATTAAACACACATAAATAAATGTGGAAGTAATTGGCTGTTCATTTGTTGATAATGTTTATAGAAACTCATTTAAAGCTGCTAAAAGCTATACATACTCTTATATACGAGCAAATATTTATTAACAAGCGAGTCCGCATATACGTAGCCACCCGCCGGAATCACTTCAAAGCAAACACAATGTTTGTTTCAAAGCGTGTTGCGGTATCATGTAGTAGATGCTCGGGGACCGTAAAATGTGGTGGGAAAAATTAAAAGAAGTTGTTTGTTAGGAGACCATATATAAATTAGTAAAAATATATATATCATTGTTTGTCGTTTAACTCTCATTTCGTATAACGCTAAGATTTAAACAAATCATTTATGTATTTATTTCTGTTGTACAAGTAGTGGTAAATTACCATAATCTTATGTTAATTTACTTTCCTTAGAGACTATTATTTTCTTCACATATTAGTACCAATATTTAAAAATTAAACAGAATTAGCGTTGTAAACGTTTCAAAATTAAGCTACGAGTCTCAAAATTGGTTCTAATAAGGATTCAGCAATGTTTGACTTACGCCCGAAATTAATATTGTATCTTCTATCCAAGATTAAAAGTTTGGATTGCTGCCTATCGTTAAATGGATCCCCAACCTGCGTGCCTTCATAAACCAATCCACGGATCGGTTATTGGCACGTTTGACCCTAAAATGGATTGTGTTATCAATCCCAGATAGCAAAATTTGGATTAGGATTGATTATTAATTTCGGCCGTTAACCAACTGACATTATGCTCACTACCAAGTTGTAAGTGTTGCAATGTATCATCGCAAAGCGGTTAGGTTCAAATAGAGCTTCAAAGCGGAAACCGCGCCATATTGTTTTGAGTGGAAAGAAAGATGTTTCCGCTCGGTGAAGCGTTAATTCATCGCGCAGGAAGTTGTGAGGCGCGCTTCCACCTGCTCGCTCGATAAGCGCACGTGACAGCGATAGCGCATACTAGTTATGAAATATGAGGCAAATAAAAGAGTGCCTTTATTTTTACACGTTCACTTCTATTGGGCATATTTCGTTTCCTGCTCACTCACATGGTTTTCTATGAATATTTTAGTTAGACGCATAAAAGGCATACAAGAATTTAGTAGATAGGTACACTACCTACTAAGATGAGGATTAAAACTAGTAAAGCATATTTTCAGACTGAGTCTAATTATTTATAAAAATGAATTTGTAGTCACCTGATCTACTTATTTTCAATGTCCAAATGAGCATGCAAGGTTTTTGCTGCCCGCAACGTCAAGTTGCCTTAAGCATGTATTTAAGTTTTCTTTGGTGGTTTGAATGTTATTAAATATGAATACTCCTAAAAGCCAATAAGCGACGGACCATAACAAGGGCAAAGGGTTTGATGTACGGTCCCAAAATCGCGGGATCAAAATCCGGCACCGATAATCTATCGACGTGAACTCATCCTAGCGCGAACGTTTCGGCTTTGCTAGAGGCTTGCAAAAATATACTCGTAAGTCGTAGCTTTGTAGGCAGTATTGGTCACAAATCTATACAAATGTAATGGATGCCGCTTATCGAGCTAAATATTATAGATGATATAAGCTACAGCCATTCTATCTTTATTATAAAGTTTCGCGAACACTCTAATACAAAATTTATCCGATTCTAGTTTAAAAAGCTATCATAACATTCGTAACCATCTACAGAAATAATGTCCGATTCAACTAGAACGATAAAAGTTTCATTAATCTGTTTTCTAAAATGGATGCTCTACTTACATTCATAAGGGCTGCGGTATGAAAATGAGGACGTACGAATACCTACTTTATATTCATGTCTACGGAAGGTGAGCTAAAAGCTTAAAAACCGTAAGAAATATACCTAGAGCTGCTGGTTTGTATAAAACATTATAATTTCAGGTAGAACGATGAGTAGCGACCACTGCAAAGAATTTTAATCAAGGCGTGTAGCTGAAATATAATCAAAACAACGATCTAACTTTAATGTGGCCGGGACTCTTTAATATAATTCCTGGAGGAAACATTAAGAAAACGTGACCGGCGCCCGCCTCTGTAAGTCTGTACCAATATAAATAACAAATTAGAGGTACCTACTGTTGTATACAGGTGATTGATTGACTGATTAGTTCCTCGAGAATGAGACAGGGAAGTCACGTTTCCAGGGACGATTGCTCGATTTCCTAAACACATTTCCGTACAGTGTTTACAATCAATCAACGTGGTAAGTATATTACGGTGATGTAGTGCCTTTTAGTATGGCATCGTAATGGCATCGCATTTTGGTTGCACCTATAATTGTTATTTTACGAGCATTTGTCATGAATGAGATATAACTATCTATCAGAAGTGTTTTTCGATTCATCTTTGTGTTTCAAACAAGTAGGTACACAATAAAAAGGGCAGTCAAATTCAGATAAAGCATAGCACCAACTTTTTAGAGTAGCAAAATTTTGGACTGTATTTTGGTACCTACGTGTTGTACAAAAAAAGAAATTACATTTCTAAAATTATATAATATAAACTATATTTTTAAAATCTAGTATAACGCACTCAGTTATAATAACGTAAGGTGAGGTAATGCGAGAATTTTCTTTCATTGGCTGATTACCTAGCTACTACTTGTACTTACTTAATTTAACAATTAGTATACGTATACCTATATAAGTATGTATTGTATGCCGCAAACACCCAGATTTGACAAGATATAAAATAGCAATCCACTCACCTTCTTCATAAATGACATAACGTTTGTAGGCAGCATGGTGGTGGTTTATCTGTTGACGCGGCACTTGACAATCACATCATCACACTACACTACACACGCGAACACTGCACGGCTCAGTCCGGAATCAGCACACTGGCACGGAAGCACGACATGTTCGAATGTAGCACGCTTGCGAAAATCACCCGTTACAGCCCTCCGGAGAAATACCTGCAACAAAACACAGTAATATGATAAATACGTGTAATTTACACCGAGCTGGCTTTGTTCCATCACCGGCAATGAATAAATCAGTGAAAAAATATTATATTTTCTTCGTGAAAGTTTGCACAGAAATAAAATGTAAGTAAGTAGGTAGGTAGGCCATACGATATTGACTTGTACGCAAGTCCCCAACCGCCTCTACGGAGAAACGGGGAGAGAATGAGGCAATGCTCGTAAGCACATAGCATTCAACAGGTACTTTTATCTATATTATTTTACTTTCGTCTTTCCTTTTTAGACGTCCATCGGTTCTGTTTTTGTTTCAGTGATTCCCAATTAATACTTTAGTACTGAGGTAAAACGCAACGAAAACCACCCCTATTTTAGAAAAAAAATATATCGAATGAAAAAATTGTATCGGAGGATAAAATGACTATGTTTGATTTGATATCAAACCCAGCAACCACAATAAAAAATAATAATAACTCAACAGATTGAAAAGATACATTTTAATGAAAGTTATGCGAGAGGTTTTTTAAACCCTGATTATTATAATATTATATCGAACTAAGTGCCTAGCTAGTTAAGTGAAATGGTTTCACTGCTTGGCCTTTGTAAACATTATCTTTGTAAAGTTTGAAGATAACACAATTATATTATTGGTTATTTTGATGCTTGTTTAAGGTCGTAAAATAATTGTATACCTACTATACCTACAGCTGACTGCTGTAAGTAGTCCGTCAAGTTCGTTAGCGACAAGCCTCAGGAACGAGCTTGGTGAGGCAAGAACCACCACCACAGCCTGTTTTACACCGCGCTTTATTAAATCAGTCACCCAATACGTTAACTTGCTTCGAAGTCTTAATCGAATATTATGCATTTGAGCTTTGTCTATAAAAAAAGTTTACAGTATACAGCTTGTGGAGGTCAAAGGTGTGGAGTGGATCGTGGTGATAATGATCCACTTCAGAAGCGCCTCCAACATTCCGGGAAGTCTTCCGACCGAGCCAGATGATATTGCTCGGGGACATCTGTCCGATTGTTCCTCGTTGAAACTTCTACTTATACGTCCGGGCCGCGCGAATATCGTTTGCGCGATGCAGGATAGTTCCGTAAATGCCCGCTACGTGCCGTTTTGTCTAGTGTGGCGGATGAGGTTCGCCACAAGCTTTTGGGCTACTATACCTACTAATGTAAGTACGTCATCTGAATGGAGTTGACTTTCAAATTCGGGGGAGATGTCATCGATCGTCGACGGACGACACTTTTTAGCCGGTATAATTAAGTATAGGTACCTACCTACTTTTATAGGGCCACAGATTTCTCAACTACGTCTATGTATAGAGCCTATTTTTAGACGGTTCTCTCCCGACTTCCGAGCCAAGCGGATAAGCCGGAACTATCGATCCAGTGAGAACATACGTTTATAACACAAAACACCTTGAAGATCGTTTGGTAATAATATCCAGTATGTTATAGATAACCTAGGTACCAGTTTTATGAAGACAGATATTTTTTGAAACATGGCATACTAGTAAGTTTTTGTTTGGTATATAACTAGTCTATAGGTATATGTCGTTTGTATTATGTAGCATATGTAAAGTAGGTAGGTATAAACGTAGACTCTTCAGGGTCTTGTTCAAGTACCTAGTCACTGAAATGTTGAGTTTGTATGAGCTAACAATTTGTTCCAGTAAATATCCAGTACAGTACCTAGTCATTAATTTTTTTAGGCACTTAAAGCCAGATTGTACTAAGGTGGTTACTGGTAGATGGCCGCGAGCACTTGAACTGCTAGTTTTTGTGCAATGTTTTTAGTTATTCGAAAAAAGTAATAACGAAATTACAAAACGCAAGTACCTATCGCTTCCTATTATAAAAATAATAAAATAAAATTTAAGGGGGCTATACATACAGTATACAATTACATACAACAAGCGTGTTTTATTTGCTTGTTTTTATGGATAATGGTACGGAACACTTCGTGCGCGAGTCTCACTCGCACTTTTATTATTAACTTTTATAGAATACTCCATGACACTGTTTTTTTTTGTCACTGCTGATATTAATAGGTACCTACCTATATAATATCTAAACCAGATATAAGCATCCACAGAGGGGGCAAAAATAAACCATTTACATACCTACGGAAAATGACGACGAAATCAGTAACGGGACAAGCGGCAAACAGGCCAAAAAACTATTACCACTGTGCCACATGCTAAACTACATTGTTGGTTTAACTTGTTTGCCGGACAAAGCCGGCTGTCTAAGGCAACAGGAAAATTACGTAAATATTTTGCCGGGACATTGAACGCGATATTAAATCGCGCGGGTAAGTTCATTCCAGGCAGCTATCTCGCGCGACCGCTCCGCCGGATTGCCATGGATAATTGGAACCGGCTCATTTCAAGACAAAAGGACTTAAATGCTTTAGCCTACTACCTACCTAGGTTGAGGTAGGTGGATACATCCTGCCTAGCTATTGATAACCTGATTGACAAGACAAGAAGATAGAGGGAGGGGGAAGGAAAGTGTGAGTCGATGTGATGTTAATAATAATATACCTGACCTATATTATACTCACATCCTAATGCGTAAAGTTGTAATTAGATACTGTAGCTGTAGATGCTGTGTCGTCTTATCATACATAATACATATAGATACATTTATAATGTATCTACGTAAATCCGCAATAGTGATAAAAACATTTTCCTAATGAAACTACAAATATTGCAACGTAATATTTTATTACCATTTCATCAAACTTAAATCTTGTAAGATATTAAACAAACCATACGGAAACGATATAATTATCTAGATGAGAATGAATAACCAGCTAGATTGGCCCACCGTTCTCTCGCCAGGATCATGTTCTAGTAAACCAGCAGACTACAACTAGAGGCACTTTCAGGAGATGACGCGGGTAATATTTGCATGAAATAAAATAAAATTAGTTCCACCATTATATTATTTCATGAATGCACCATTTAAATAAATTGATTACCAAGGTGGGGGAAACTGAACGTCGCCTTGACGCTCACAGACCATGACCATTTATAGAGACCAAGTTCAATTTTACATGCGAGCGAAGGAAATTATAAATTCTTCTTGCAACAATTCTGCATTATGTTTACGTGTATTCTCAAACAGTTAACACAATGCATACAAACTGCCGCTACGGCTGATAATTTGGGTAAAGTAGTTAGAAATGTCAAATTTATCGATTCAGTCTTTATGCAGTAACAATGCTATGAAGTAGACGTCAAATATTGTGCAAGTATATTGTTATGACCCTCTTGTCGCTTTATTCTCCTTGATGTGCCATTTTTGTGCCCCATACCTACCTCGTCATGGAACAATGGTTTAAAGTCAATGTTATAAAGCTGCTCGACACGACATTATAATGCTATGTGACGATCATTGGCATAAATAGCTATTATTTATAAAATATTTATAATTATATCAGATGTTAAATTAAGATTTGGGTAACATTTATGAGTTAGACATTGGACATTATGAGTCATTAGATTTTTACACACATATTTGAGTGAAACTGCCCCTTAATTTAAAAAATATTTTATAACTCAATTCTAAAATTAATTGTTTTTTGAACGATCTGATAATGCCCAGTATACAGGTTTACAAAGTTTTATCTTCATAATATATATACTACAAAATGTTGGATACTACAAAACTACATCATTTGGATAAAACACATAGTTTTATAAATAGGTACATAATTTTATGTGATCATTTAGAGCTGAAATAATTTGAAGTTGTAACATTAACTATTCATACACTCATGTACATTTAAGAAAGTTTATAAGATTAGACTTATTTTTATCACCATTAAGTTTTAACATATTATTAACACAATTATTTTTTTAATGCTTAGCTTCACTAAATCATATTTCTGAATCTGAATTAAGATAACCAAACAATATTCAGTTTTGATATGCATGGTTTTCATTATTTTAGTAAAAATAACATATTTATTGTAAAGGCAACTAATAAGAATAAAATAAATATTTGCACCATTTTCAGTTTGCTATGGCACACTAATTCCTTTATGGATTATGGTAAGTACATAATATAAAGCGGGTGACAAAAGAAATACCCCAGATTCTAACAAACATCTTTCTTTGAGAAGCTTACATACTTACCAATATTTTTTATTTGAGTATACATAAATGATTATTTAGTTGTATCTTCTTAGTAAGCTCACTCTACTATCTCTAAGTATACATTGTTTTCTGAAAACGAAATGTTAATACAACCTTAGTGAAGCTAACTTAAAAAAAACAACATCATACAAACATACAACTAATTTACATCAAACAAATAATGTGCAAACTCATTAGTCTGTGTGGAACCACTGTCCCATTTGGTAATTTTTATGAGCATAAACACACCCCTATGCAACCTTAGTTGTTAAGTCTTAACATACTCACACCTATGTTTAACAACACAAGTTGGATAATGTAGGTATTCTAATATCAGGCATGGCAGAATACAGCAGTATCTCATTGAATAGGCAACAACTATCAACTTGAATGACACATAGCTGAATATGGTTGACAGCAGACTGCATGATTCACATGTAAAAGCCCTGTACCTATACATTGTGTGTGGGAAGGAAAGATGAACAAGGAAACTGCAATTTCAGCATATGAAACACAACCAATAATACTATTACTAAAAACAATGTAAGTACACCCAGCTACAATGTATGTTTATTATTTAGAATCGTCAAATAATATTGAAGCAGATTCTGTAGGTACCTATGTATTGAATGATTTGAGATAACAGTTCACCAGTGTCTTTTGTCTCTATCTATGACATCCTACAAAGAGATATAACAAGTTTACACCAACTATAAAAATACACAGCTCGTCAGCTCATTTCAATTTGTGTTCACCATTCTGCATCACCATTAGCCTTTTGAAAAACATAATCTTTGCCGGCTAAGTTCATGATGCCGTCTTTAAGGTAGAACTTCCACTTGTTGCGACTGCGAGTAATTTTGTCATATTGGCAAACAACAACATTGTCAGTATCAAACATATCACCCGGCTCCTCGTCTGAGACATCATCTTCTGAATTCAGAGGTTCCTCTTCAGTACCACCCTGCTCATCTCTTTCCTCTTCTTCCTCTTCTGCACGCTCTTCTGGGGATTCCTCTTCATCATCATCCTCTGCGGCCGCGTCGTCTGATCCATCGCCTACATTAGATCCTTCATCATCTGATGAGTCTAGCGCTCCATCCAATGAGAAAGGAGCGGCACCACTGCGTCCACCTCCACCACCATCAAAATCCCCCTGTTGTCCGGCCAGTGCTGAGTTTATATGCTGCTGCAGGAGTGTTGCCGCTAACGGTTGGGGAAGGCTTATTGTAGCACTAATTATGGGACCTGTGAGAACTTGGTGGAGTCTGTTCCCATTCAAAGCTGATGCCGGTATCTGTATTGTGAAGCATCTAGGCTGTGATCCTGGTACTCCAGGCTGTGCAGGTAATGTTAGTTGTACAGGCACTTTGTTGTTTGGATCTAGAACGTGATGAGGATGTGTACCGGCTATATTTGAGGACTGGCCACCGTGTTCCACACTTGAATTTTGTTGACTCGAACCCTGGGCCATGTGTGCCTGCTTAGGTAGAACATTGCTACCGTTGGCTTTTTGGAAGTTCTGCAGAACTGGTGGCGGCGCCATAGTGGGCTCGGGCTGCGGCGGGTCCATGGCGCCGCTAGTCTGCAGCTTGGTCTTCCACAGCTGCTTGAGCTCCTGCAGCACCTGCTCGTCGACGCCATCGTCGAGGAATACATCCCGCACTCCGGCGATCACGTCGTCTACCACTGTGTTGTAAAGTTTCAACACTGACAACTGACTCATCGTCATTTTTTGTTGATCCCGGTTGTGCCCCTGTGATCGATTCCAAACGACGATACACCTGTTGGATTCGGCTTGCAAACTTCCGAGATAATATCACGGTGACGAATGCGTATCGACAAGGTATCGACTTTCGTGTTTTACATTTCAACTGTTCAATGTCAAGACGTTAAAATCATCGACACTTCGCGATCATTGATGAACAAGAAAGCGACCGCGCACGACAACTAATTGCTTGGAAAGTAATTCATACGAAATCATATAACGCAGCTCACGTACACTCCATAGCGACACATATTCCGTGAAATATTAATAATTTTGACAATTCTATCTAATACCTACATAAAACATAACCTACAAACAAAAAGACATTTGCCTTTTGTCGACTCGACAGACTAAAAATCTAGTCTATGAATGGAACGATTTGATTGAATTGAACAGACAGACTATACACGCATGCGCGACTTGCTTGCAAGCATGCGCAAAGCCGCCGCGCGCCGCGCCCATCGGCACGGCGCGGCGTCCGAACAAAAGTCGTCGTACAATGTCATACAACCGACCGAAGTGACACGCCCGCTTGGAGTAGATTCTCTAAGCACGCTCGGCATCATTGTAGCCTACATAGGTCAAATGCAATCGTTCAAAGTATTTTTGTATAGGTAACTGAAAATAATCTTGACCGATTTTCTGAAATCGATTCATCTTTCTCGTGTAAAATATAACTAACTCGGGGTGATGGAAGAATATTTTGTACCTACCTATATTATTATTATTATACTCAGATTAATCATCTAAGTTCATGTACATAATATTATTACGTAATAATATTATCTGCAACGGGCTTGCATTAATAGTTGATTAGTTGCATTAATAAAAAAAAATCTGGTAACCCTTTTAATTGGTTGGATTTTGATTGGATTGGGTGGTATTGATGGTAAATATTGCTTCTACCATGACTGTAATGGTAAGACGTAATAGAGAAGGTAGGTAGGTAAGCTAGTATAATGTAGGTATACATTGTGTGTGTGTGTACCAAACACCAATACCAACTGATGGATGACAGCTAGCGTAGCGTTTTTTTTTTTGGTTTATTGATGGCTTCGAACGGTTTGTGCATATAGCCAGTGTCAAGTATTTTATTATAATAAGTATTCCTTAATTTCACATAAGAAAGTCACAGCAATATAGCAATCGTGGTCAAGTAGTCAAGTCAATTATTTACATCGTCAAAGTCACGATTCAGTAAAGTAGTGGATGCTTTACTGAAACTTCCTGGGACTTTTGGAAAAAATGCGAAATGACACGCTGTTTGAGTTTATATCATTCGCCCACACTCGTGCACGTAAACGAACACTTAATGATTAATATTCCACCAATATTACACATTAACACTCGAAGAAACACAAGTTTGAGAAAATAATACAAAACCAACAACGACTCACTATCGGATTCCCGCCAAAACTCCAGCGTAGCGTTTGTATTCTCTTTGACATGACAGGTTGGTTTGGTTTAGCTATGTGTCGTTGCGGGTTTTTCAAATAACGAAACGAAAGAGTTATTAGTTTTTCAAAAACGTTAAAAAAACGATATATTTCTAATAACTATCTATTTTTACAAATTCGTTATTTTGCCTACTTAAAAGGGTAGCCAACTTCAATGACGTTATACATCGCGTCTTTTGAAAGCGATGTGACATATTAACATTGTTTGTAATCGCTACAAAACGAGTTATGGTTGTAAAAACGCCGTTCTACCGACCAGAACTTTGGCGTAGCAGTTATGACGCTAATTTCAATGACGTTATACATCGCGTGATTTTGAAAGCGTTGTGAGATAAGATAACTACGGGTTGCATTCGCTACAAAACGAGTGATGGTTGTGAATCCGCACCGTTTCCATCCACCACCAAGCGTTATTAAATAGATAGTTTTGGTCTGTTAGGATAACGAGTTATCGTTGTCATGTTGAATAGATAGTTGTATAACTATCTATGCTAAATAACGCCCATAACTAGTTTGGTTGGTACCTACCTAATGATAGTACCTCTCGTTATGACCACCCGCGAAAATTTAAACAATGCGCCTGGAAATTACTATCGATACATTTATTTATTTGTATACACGTAGACTGCCTATAATATAGTGTATTACTTACTAGCTGAGAAGGCAGCATTGATTCATTGTAATCAAATTTGTCAACATAGGCAGAATAACAAAAAAAATATTTTTATAGGTAGGTAGAGATAGACACATCTAAATAAACGTAATAAAATTACCTAAGTATGTACTATTAAGTACAGTTTACCTACTGTCATGTACTGATTTAAATGTAATTTGTACTTAATTAAGTTAGATAACGCTAGACTAACATAAAATAAAAGTGACTTATCTGATATTACCTATATTATACGAGTATGGCAACGTTTTGAAACTGATTATAGTGGGACAGTTTTACGTTGAATGGTGGAATAGTGTTGGCTATGACTAAAATAGCCACATTTTGTGGTCAGGCGGTAGTTTGCCTGCACTATAGATAGAGGCGTGGTATGGTACTGTTAGCTCTACTCACTGCGGCGGTGGCTTGTTCGTCGGCTCGGCCGGCTATTTGCGCGCCATCGATCGATACGCTCCAGAATGTCATTAGGTACCCGTTCACCTGGCCGAGTCCTTTTGCACTATTGTTAGGAACCTAGGCTACCTTCCCATCTTCACAAAGTACCTTCTTCCGTCATTCTAGTAGTATAAAATTAAACCTAGATTCGTAATCAAATAGGATAGGTAAGTATTATACTTATTAAATTTACTACTTAAGTAATTATACTTATTTTACTATCATCATTAATTATGATTCAGTAGGTAGGTACTTATTTGATTGTGTAGAAAATATTTTGCGCAGCAAGTGGATTTATTCCCGTCGAGATGGACAGCTAATGGGCACAGTGCAGTGCCGCACCCTACTGCAAATATACTGCAATCCGGGCGGCATGGGACTGCAACTGGTCTGGATTGCCTCTGCAACTGTATGGCCAACCGTACCTGCTTACCTGCTCATCTCATCAGTTGCCTTTATAGTAGGTAGGTAGTTACGACTAGGTCACACGACACATCAGCTATTTATGTAGGTACTAATTACCTATTATGTTCTTATTATCCAAGTAAAAAGCCAGTAGCCTATTCAATTGGTGAAAACTGCTCTGTAGTATTTCCCAAAATGTCAATGCTAAAAACATCCGTCTGAGACGCCCTAAGCAACTGCAACTGGACTTCGGATGTACCAGCCTAACAGGCTAATATCTGTCGAACCAAAACGCAATGCCCAAAACGAAAATAAAGAATGATCTAACTAAGCTTTGACCTAGGTACCTAAAAGCTTAAGCGCGATGACAGAAAATATGGATAAAAAAAAGGCTTAGATATACCTCAACTTGCCTCGTATTGGGTGAAAAAAAGATTTGTTTGCAATCAGCATTTCACATTTTCATTTTACAGAGTGCGAAATAATTTCATGACTTAATTCCCTGAGGGGGTGACCCCACCGCGTTTCACGGGTCAGCTGTTAGGCGTAGTACAGAAACCTACCCCCAGGCCACAGGCTCGTTGGCTCAGTGTACTATCTACATAAATATCTTTTATACCACATGTATGTATGTACCATATATATTTAATTATTATCCGTCAATTCTCTCTTTCATGTCAAATGGTAATCATTTGTTAGTTACAAATTTTCACTAAAAATGTATGAAATTGAAAAATGATATGGTCTTAATTATAAATATTTCAAAGTTGTGTAGGTAGGTAGAAAAATACCAACGAATAACGACAATTTTTCCATGATAGACGTTATTGGACATACAATAATAGGTGACAAAAAATAATTCTGCATAATATTAGGTAATGTTGGAAGTACTAAAATACTAGGAAACTTTTAGTAGGTTTAGAAACTTTTAGTATTTACATAGAATTTTTAATTTTCATATTTCATAATTATCACTCCAGTTTGGTCTATTAAAGTAAATAAGTCAAGAATTTTGGGAAAGTTCTCTGCCTAAGTAGGTACCTACTATAGTAGCCGTTTCGTATAGTTAAGTCTATGTTTTGTTCTACAATGAGTCTGAGGCACCATGGTAGAAGGAAGGCAACTTTTGAGATCACTTCAGGGTAGCACGTTACATCGGACAAATCAAACAATAAAGCATCGTACAGTAGAGCTGTCGATAGAAAGTGTTCGCAGTAAAAAACAGGTTTCTATATTGCGTAGGGTAGGGGACCCGGTTCGAATGCTTTTCTTAATGGTAGGTAGCTATATTTTTGTAGGTCGGTATCTACCAGTACGTTTAAAATTTGTAAATAATAATTCGTTACCTCAGTAGCTACCTACCTTATAGCGCTATTTAGAAAAAATGTAGTTCAATATCCACTTTTTATAACTTTAAACAACCGAACTAAGTTATATGAGTAAGGTAGAATACCTCATAAAGAGAGAGACGATTATCGTCCCCAAACTCAATATCTACTTTTTGCCAAACGTCGATAAAGAGATCCCGCCTGAAATTCCGGTCACCTAGGTATAGGTAGGTACTTATATTATATACCTACGCTGCGCCGCTCCAGACTGTAACAGAGTTAATTAACTTTCGTACTGGGGATTTGAATATGGAGCTATGATATTGATTTATGGGCCCAAAAAGTTTTCGACTCGGCTCTTTTTTAAAGTATTAAGTACGTATCTAATTTATATTACTGACCTTTATATACCATATTTATATAGGTCAGTGATTGATATTATATAATAGATCCAAATACGAGGTTCAAATCGAGACTTATCTACCTACCGCGAAAGTAGCCATGTTGATATTTCTTTGCATACAAAAAAATATCTTCCAGTTCTGGACTTTCCGCGTTGTGGACTATGAAGAAACAGGTGTCAACTGAGTGAGTGGTAAAATGAAATCAATCGATATGGTGCGTAATTTTTTTTTTTCACTGGATATATGTATATATATAATATATATACCTACCTACCTTATGAATATGACATAACCGTGCATTGTTCTTTATAACGTTAAATTCTTTGAATTTACGAGATCACTCTTAATGTCTACAGACCTTCAATTACCTGGATACACCTACCCGTAATTTAAAGCAAAATCATGATGATGATAAAAAAGCAGCCGAAAAAAGGAAGTACCTCAGTACCTACCTACGATTTCTCAAGTGCTTCGTTACAGTCGTGTAATTGTACGATGGGGGCATTGGGTCCGTAGGTACCTACGTAGTAGGTATACGTTGGGCATACGTAAGCCGGGCTTGGGAAGGCTTTGCGGTGAAGTGCACACAACAGCGCAGCGGTCACACTGTTTCAGGCTGCAGTCGACGCTCGGTCTAAAACATGTTGATTTTGAACCTATTTATTGCTATTACCTGTCGGTAAGGTAATAAATTCAAGACCGCCATAATTCACTACGCTACGGACGAAAGTCGGGCAGATTTTGGGGTTGACCTCACTCAACCGCACCCATCAGAATCGGTGGCTGTTAGGTTAGTAACCTACTTACTATGCATTTCATGCTCACTAGAAGAGTTTAAATCGGAGAGAAACGTACGGCCGCACCGGCGCGTGCAATGGCGTGCATTTAGAACGCGAACTAGGAAACATTATTCAGTTGCCATGTTATACTCATACTTCTCTACCTACCATTTATAGGCTATAATGTCAAGAAAAAATTTCCACTTTACAATGCTAATGTAGGTAAGCACTTACCTAATGTTAATCACTTAAGTATAGATGAATAAACGGTCCAGGAGGCTGGATGCATACCTATGTCAGGCACACTAAGCCGGGGCTTTGAAGAGCTTTGTAGAGAAACAGGCCACCATTTGGTTCCACCGTAGTACAATTATTTATTCTGTGGTACTACAGACAATGTCGGCAGTTACATAAAGTACGGAATGTAAAGCGATTTAGGAACAAAAGTTTGTTGCGTTGTTAGATTAGATCAAGTTTGTTCTTGTAATGGCTACGCCACTTCTGTTTAGGACCCATCAAACAATCTGTCAGTAGCTGAGTTAACACTACACAACATTGGTGGGTTTCACTCGGTATTTATTGTAGGTACTCTTGTTAATAATTGTTTGTTAGTTCTTTGTTGAACAAGGTAGATCAACGGAAAGTAGGAATAGTATATTATAGTCATCAATCGCATTGTAAACCCTAAAACATATTATCATGTAATTTTTAAACTAATTTTATGCATATGCCTAAGTATAATAAGTTCCAAATGAGCCTACGCCCAAATTGAAAATGCGGTTCAGCCTTATCTTTCAGCGAAAGGGCAAGTTCTAGCCAATTCTCGACTCATCATTCATTTTTATATGTCAACTCGCTTTTCATAAATAAAAAGGAAATTCAGTGTAATTTTAGCCGGGTTAGTAGCGATTTTCCCTATTCGGAGTTTTCTCCGACAAATTATTTATTATATTAATCGATCATCCTTTTGCCTTTTTCCCCTATTTTTTTACAGGTGCGCCAACTACGGCGAAGCCATTGGAGGGATGTGTAATTTTCGTTCAAATACCTATATAGGCACGTACGTAGATAGGCTCGCACACTAGGCAAGCATACTAAGTACTATATGACTATTCTGTGGTTATATAATGGGTACCTACTTATAAGCCATTTGTTCCATTTATTTCCAATTTCAACTTCCAGGATTTGAAATTAAATAGTGCACCGTTGGTACGCTGATATTGTTTGACCAACTTTAATTATATCTACGAGCCCATATAGTATTCCGTTTCACATCTCGACTGGCATGGCACTCCGCACCCGACCACTATTCATTAGCAACTTCATGGATAACTTCCTAAACACGAATACAACTTTAAGGCGTACCTACAACGTAATTACATATATAGATATAGGTAGAGTTTGGGAGCTACCAGTACCAGTAGTTTAAGTCCCCTTTTAATGCAAATGTTCTCATAGGTAGGCGCCGCTTCGATGGTCGCTTAACTCCATTACTGTTTTCGATTTAAATTCAATGCTCGCTCGGCAGTCCGTGAGCAAAAAGTGTATACTACCCGTTTAGTGCCATGGAATTGCTTCCAGTCGATTTTTGTTCAGAGTCTGAATATACTTTAACGAATTCAACGTCGTAATGCGCCCATGAAATGGAAGCAAAGTTGACAGTTATCGGCGCGTCTCTGAAACGTGGAATGGAATTTGTGTTCTCGAGGGTAAAATTTACTCCATTTGTGGAATGGTGAACGAGGGGAAGCCATGTAGTGCGTGTGTCGTCTACTTTGCACAGATTGTGAATAGTTCCTCGTGTGTGAGCTGGAAGTAAATATTTGCTTATAAACGTCACGCAAAACGACTTTGCTAGAGTATCTAGTATTTTCCTGTTATACAGTGGTTATTTTATACGTTAGATAAGGAAATCCTGAAAATAATACACCCACGGTTTTCTTCAATATCTCCCGTAACGTCGTCTAAGCTGTGACTACCGTTTCGCTAAATTTTCCTCGGAGTCTTATATAAAACTACGTCACGTTTCCACCGCTAAGAACTTTGACGTATCGGAGTTCCATAAACTCACTAATGGAGCACGGCAGTGGGCTACTTAAGTAGTTCCACGTAGAAGCGGTTGCACGCCTCAAGGCAGAGAACACCTAACGACTAACTACCGGTGCCGGGTAATGCTACAGGTGGCCGATACCACTGTGGTACCCCACATAAAGCCGAGTAGCCAACTTTACGACTCCCACATAAATTTTCAACTTTATTGTCCGTGAACGCATTGAAAATTTACGCAAAAATTTACTCCCTTTGTGACTGTTCATAGAATTCAGTGCATTGTGTAAAACGCACTTGCTTATACCTATCCTCTATAATGTGCATCTTAAAAACCAAACAATCGGAATTAATAACATACATCATTTTACGATATAAATATTGTATCACATTTTTTAATCCCTGCAAACTGTTTCGCGAAATATACCTCTACACGAAAATCTAAGAATTTTCTTGCAAGAAAATGGATTTCTAGTTAGGTAGGCGGAGAAAGTTAAGCTTTGTTATAATGTTTCAATTTGAGCCATAAAGGGTCCGCTCGGAGCCAGAGACGAGTCGCAATTAACGCGATAAAGACATTTCGCATCCCTCGGATACGGGCAAACAGCGCCTAAATAATATTAATATTATAAAATTAACACAGAGACGCCGCCGACGGTTTTTATTTGGGTTGCGGCTTACAAAGCAGGATTGACGGATTCACCCTCGTAAATCATTCAATCAAAGCTGAGATTTCTGACAAGTCACTACGAGAAGAATGGAATAAATGACTTCATTAGAAGCACCCCTTTATTTGGCACCTCTTTAGGCGTGCAACTCTCAGCTCAAATTGTATGCTTGTACTTAGCGGTTTTAGTAGAGCGCGCCTGTTCACGAGCCAATTTAAAACAACAAAGCTTTTGGAAAGCAAGAAAACAAAAACTAGTGTTGTTTGCACGTTTGCTTTACAACTTAGTTTTATTATTAAACACATGCAATCAATTTAAATCTGCATAAACTGAGAGATTTATCTAGAAACGTATATGACAAACTGGCCACTAGCTAACTCTGTTGTGCACATAGTTGGATCAATTCTCGAAGGTGATAAAGGAATTAAAATGAAAACTTGTCGTCTTACGGTAATATTTCGTTAGTAAGCGGTCGTCAAACAACCAACAAACATGAACGTGAACGAAGGAAATGAAAGACGAGTAGTAGGTTCGTTAATTGCGCGCAACCAGTCGCGCGCGAGTAATTGCTAATCTGTCGAGAGCGGCGCGCGGCACACTCGCACGTAGGTAACACTAAACCGAGTCAATTTGAGCCATCCTATCCATCTACTCAAGTTACACCCACACACGCTTCAAACAAATTGATCGAGATGATTATTAACACTGTTTTGGAACACACACAACAGTTATTTTCTAATTGAACAGATTCAATCGTACGAGTAGGTAGGTAGGTAGGTACGAGAGGTAGTACCTAATATAAGGAGACATCGGCATTATAACGAGCTCTCGTTTGTGCTTACTTATGGATTGATATTTCAAGTACCAGTTCTTTTGAGTATGTACCTACTGCAGTATGGTAGAGGCACCACGCTTGTATGTTACCTGGCGCTAATGGCATAATTCTGGTTGCGGCAAGCTACAGACATTTCAACAGAAGTAGTAGGTATACCTCTACATAAACTTCACATTCATGTCCTACGTATACATTGTTCGCAGAATTGATTATTATTGCCGACCTCTTATTTGCATAACCATGAAATTACTCGTACAAACTTAGCACTAATGTAAACTGAAATTTAAAATGAATGAAATGAATTCACTTAAAACGTGGGCTGTGCTGTGCTATCCTCCCTCTCCCATTCCTCGACCTTATAAAAAGGACGAAGGTTTATTAATCAGATTTTTGTAGTAAGTATGTAATTAAAAACATTAAAAACCCTACTTCAATTTCCATTTCATATATTAACTAAGTAGCTTGTACTCTTATTTAAGGCAGTGGGTTTTCCCTATACAGGAGTATCTAATTAAACAAAAATATATTACGTTAGTTATATTTTGCACTTAGATATCAATAATTTTTTTCAAATAATCATAAATCAAGTTTTAATGTTGCTTGCGTTCATTTGATGGCCTCCGTGCGCGAGGAAGTGGGCAAGGAACCGACTTAACGAAACATGAGGATTCGATTCATACGCAGGCCAAATATTTGTGTGACATTAGGTATTTGTTCCACAAGTCTCGGTGTGGGTGGGACCATGGACCTAGGCTCCTAAGCCTGAAGACGTCCACTGCTGAACATAGGCCGCCCCCTTAGACCGCCACACCTGACGCCCTACATACTAATATAGAAAGAATTCTAATTAGAACTCAGAAAAGTAGGATCTTATACGTAGGTATACTAATGATGATATGCATGACCGCGACCGTACTCGTACACAGGTACAATAAATATTACTATTTGGTCATAAGTACCAAAATGTTTAACACGAGTATGTTACCCTTGAAACGTTTCTTTAGATACAAAATGTATTGCATCGGTATTACAAAAAAGCATCTTAAGACCGAAAGCTTGAAAGATTTTACTCTATATGAATAAAAAGGGAAGCCCAAGGTTAAACAACGTAGGGTTTTCCTTAATGACATCTTTAACCGAAACCTCTCCAGTATCGTATTGTTCCAGCTTGTTTGCATCGGGTGTGGGTCTTTTAAGTAGAGCAGTCCTGCGTTCATGTAAGAACATAATCATCAAAAGAATCCAAAGTAGGGCAGCATTACGTGTAGGCATATACTCGTATTCTTATTTTTTAAACAAGGATATTTTTTGAACATTCGTTCGTTCGTTGTCTGGGAGAAATTGTTTTAAGCGGTAAGGCACCCCATTGTTCTACATTATTGCGTTTGTTGTTTTCTACACTGTTATTTTAGTTGTACAATAGTTTTCTATGTGAGCTCAGCGAACCCTATTGTTATTCCTTTTTCGTTTTTATTCGCCATGGGGATGAAAATAGTAGGCTGTTAAAATGACGAAGAGAAAAGAGAGGGTAATTAAACCCTCTTTTACGAGCTGTCCTCATTTGTCCCCCGACCTCTCTCTAGGGCCCAATTTGCCGAAATGAGCAGCATACCGTCAGCCTTTTTGTTTATAACCCTCCAACTCTAGCTCTATGATATTTCAGGGTCACTCTTAAAAGTAATTTAATTTAATAGCCGTGTCAACATCAACTGTTCCCTAATGAAAGGTCCTAAAATAACACACGAATTACTCAATTCTCCTATCATACGCGCCTCAGATATCCAGCATAAATTATTATGAATAAGGAATACTAATAAAGATTTCGAGCGGTTCGCATAGAGCATCAAAGCACAGCCTTTCAAGCAAAGCCTTTCATCCCTCCTGTAAAATCGTACTGCATAGCTAACGAACGTCCATTCTGACTATTTGACTAGTACTTGCACATGGGTGGGCACGGGTCAAGCGTGTGTAATGAGGCGAACAAGGGGTAAGAAAGCTTAACATTTCTAATACGTTAGGTTAGGGAGGCCACGATTAAACATGTATAATATGATCACAGGACAAATACAACAAAATTGTACAACGCCAAATAGATGTTCAGCGAGATTTTTCTCACAATTGCATGTTAACATTATTTTCAAAAGTAACTTTGGTCTTGGCGCAGTTTTGGCGACGCGACGCGATGTATTGTTTTTTGTTGTTATCTTCTATCTCTAACAACGTTTTGTAGACACTCGCATGGGCGACAAAACAAATGGAGAATTTATTGGCGGCTGAATGCGAAACATAGTGTCTGCAACTGAATACGAATGAAAGTTCCACAGCGGAAGCTACGAAAGGAGTAAAACCGTTAACCATATCTTGAATGTTCTGCGTGACCAAGATTGTTATCACGGTTAACGTGGGGGGGGGGGGTCTGGTACGAAAAGCCGAACTGTCAAGACAGCAATTATATTTGGCTTGTAAATATCTCACACGTCTTAAAAAATGCTGGTTTTTACAGTAAAAATAGAAAATAAGATTTCTCCTATTACACAGACAGGGGCGGGACACGTTGAATAATTTCCGGACATCAGTAAAGGCACTCAGAACTGTAAATTACGCGGAAAACTCACAAGTCATGAGACTAGAGAAATATCATATGTAACTCTCAGCA
This sequence comes from Hylaea fasciaria, assembly GCA_905147375.1. Lineage (NCBI taxonomy): Eukaryota > Metazoa > Arthropoda > Insecta > Lepidoptera > Geometridae > Hylaea > Hylaea fasciaria. The sequence goes on along the minus strand of LR990204.1, from coordinate 6,139,366 downwards.
GTAGTATGTACTTAATTGCTTTAACGATAAGGCCGCCATTGTACAGCACCTGTTTATTTATTTTTCCTTTATTGTAAATATGGTCAATAAAGAGTTATTATATTGTATTGTTAGCACGATAATTGTATGTCTTCTAATAAAACTTTATCGGTGGACGTCGAACTTTGAGCAATTGCGTTAAATGGAAGTTGTAGCGGTCATTAACAAGACTGTGCTGTAGGTATGAAAATTATTTGACTGTGTTTTGCGACGTAGGCCAAATTACTTATGCGCCACGTAATAATAGGCTTGTGATGTCATATTTAGTTGTGGCAATGGACTTGTGTAGTCGTGACGTCTTGGTCATGAACATCACCCATGTCCGCTGTTGTACTCCCTAGTTTGAATAACGATGGGTTGTCATGATTCGGCAAAATATAGCATACGAGGGTCAGCGTCGGTTTTCTAGTGCCTCCTCGTTTAGTTATAAACAAGTCATTAGAAGTGGTTTACTTCGACATAAATACTGAAATATTTTGCCATCTTTCTATTGTTTCAAGAATAAGTACTCGACTACTCACGTATCTATAGGATGGTTAAAAAAGAAATTACAATACATATATTTAGTACCTACTATACATAATATTAGGTTTAAAAAATATGTTATTTGTTGACCAAATACGATACTAAAGGAAAAACAAAAGCAGCTGACATTAATTAATATGCTCGTGATATGAGTTACCAGAGTTAGCAAAGGTTTTACTTATTGATGAAGCTCCGAAGTTGCGCGCAATAAATTTTCTCCAATTTACATAGAAGGGTCTCCGAGCGTAGGTAAATTTTCCTTTAGATACATTTCCATTATGTGAATGTAGAGTAGATATAGCTAGTATTGTCAGTGACGCCCCGTGGCGGACTCGATACCGAGCGCCCGACCCGGGCTATACGCCGCTTCAAAAATATATTAGTACACACTTTCAAATTTATATATCCACACACACTATCAGTTATTACGCTTGATATAATTGGTTGACCACATTCACCGAATAGGCCGTCAATACACAAACCAGCTATAGTGATATAATAAGTTAAGGTAATATCGTGTACATTCAAAGCATAATGAGGATATGTCAGTAAAATTATCAAAAAAAATTGTAGAGATCGTACTGGTGGTACTGGCGAGCTGGTGAGCGCTTGAACTGCAATTTTTTTATGTTTTATTTATTGGAAAAAAGTGAACGAAATTAGAAAATGTAAGTTCGCAATCGGTTTCTATATAAAAATCCCCATTTATTGGTATAACTTTCACGCGGCTTCATGATGGAATCTTATAGTAAGTGATAAATTAAGATACGATTTAGTGTCATCTTTGTGGGGTTTTTATTTTTTTTATTCGTAATCGCGTTCCTGTCTTCCCAATCGTCTTCATTGTATGATCAATTTTAACAAAAAAAATTTACTCATAATTGAATATTTTTGTTGGTTTCCTTAGCATACAAAACTTCGAAATTGAGTAAAACCTCACCTTAAGCTCAAAAAATAACATCGTGTAGCTCGAGGGAATTGCTTCGAAAATATGGTCAAAGAAGATGTTTTACGCAAATGTATCGAGGTTTTCACAATGTCTAGTGGATATACCGTTGAATAAATGCTTCGCCCTCTGCCTTTAGGCATCGTAATTTAATTTTGTTTTGTGTGGTTGTTCACAAATTCCGTGACAAAGGGACTTGTAAATTCACTCCAATCTAATTATATTTGAAACCGCAAGCAAGAGGTCGTGCGACCTAACCTATGGCTGTCGGTGACCGAGGGGTGGAGATTGATTGGGACAAAAGGGCAAGTCTAACACGTTAATTAACGAAGAACTGCCATGTACGGTGTAATCAGCGCAACAGATGCGAACTGAGGCGAGTGCCGGAAGACTCGGGCCAAATGGTATATACATATACATAGCCTGACTCGCAAGTCCCACGCCCTCATACTTTAGCTCGAAAAATCACGAAAGAAAATTGTCTGTTTAACCGCAATTTACAGCTGCGCGTGTAACGTCTGACATCCAAAGCGCCCCCGGCTCCGCGAGAATTAAATTATGAAGTTAGCTGAAATTTAGCCCTATAATGTCTTCCTGTAAGCGCAAACTTATAATGCATGTTTATGTGATTTCTTATTCACGCCAGAAACTGATTGCTTACAATTATTCTGTTTAAAGTTTAGTTTGAACTATGATTTAACGATAATAACGATAACGATAATATGAAACGATGATTTTTTTAAATGCATGCATAAAATTGTGATTTGTTCAGCGCTACTACCGTTACGTACCTAAAGAACATATTTTAACTTTGTACTTATCGGCTGATGCTTTAAATGTACATATACCTATAGTCCAGTTTCAGTTTTAAATAAATAGGTTAAAATACAGTTATTGCTAAAGTAGGTCTTTTATCGCCCTAAATGTATTTTACTTCTTGTCTTTTATTATCATGACGCGATCTTATCTAAACAGGGTCGAGGATACTTCTATTATTCCATTAATAGTTTAATGGGACAAGGATATCGGGTATCAGTCGACCGCCCACCCTGATATTATCAGTAACAATATCATTATACGGATTGAATTATGTTGATGAGTTTCTGAAATCTAGCCAACCCACACCACTTAGATTGAGTAGGACAGATTATGGAACAATAGCAGATTGCTGTCCATAATGTTTGATTTTGTAGTACATACCTACACTTACAGTTATGTAAGCTAACTAATAAAGTTATGTAAGGCTTATTAAAAATGCGCGCTGAAAAATTGTCACGTACTGCGCAATACTAAGTGACGTTCAATAATTGGACATGACTATAGCTCTTTTTTGTTATCCGTCAAATTAAGCAAATATTTTAATTAGTAATGGTTGACATATCGTTTGTAACTATATGATAACAAGGAACATATTATTATATAAAATACATATATAAATAAATAAAGCGTTTACTAAACTTAGGAGTACCATACATTTTGGCTCTCATGCTACCACAGATCCTATGTAATTCGCATCGCCTTCAGACCCAAAAAAAAATAAATTACTTTGAGTTTCATTTTCAACAGGTTTTTATTGGTGACATTCTTATATCTGAATCATAAACATTGCCCATACAAAGTAAATAACGATTGCAATCAGCAGTCCATAATTTTTACAAAGCCTATTTCAGGTACCTACATAGCTCTTACATAATTAAACTCAAGATGCAGAGCTACGTGTCCTGGTGAGAGGTACAAACAAACTAGTAATTAAATTGAGTGACTCATGTGGTGACAGACAGAGCTCGCTCGCGTAGAGTTGGGACGATTAGATAATTAAAACATCATGGCGGCGTGCTTGCGTATAATAGTTAGTTTCGAGTGTCGAGCCGAGGGCGTCGGCGAGTCTCACAGAAGCGAGTCTCGGGAACGACGAGCGATAGGTTTGAGTTCATCTTGATAACACCACTGGTTTTAGTGTGACTCGTGAAGTTTATTTATATTTTAATACCTACTTTAGTGTAACGTAATGTTCTTGTAGACAACGCGTGTGGCAGTGCACGACACTCAATCCAAATAAAACCGTGAGACTTATTACATACCTATATTTTATACTAAGTAACAAACTCACTATTTTTATATCTTTATAAATTTCATTGTTTAATATTATTATGTATTACTTCTTTATATACACCGGAACAACCGTGTTTGGAACACCGGAACAACACAATTTTAGCACCACCACCGCCACAACGCCACCAACTACACGACACTTACTCATTGGAAAATAATGTATAAATGTATTTACATCCATATTCTGGTATATATATAATGTAACCGGCATAACTTTGAAGATATACGCCTTCGTAATATTTGACTTCAGTTTCCTAGGCACCTAAAAATTTCTAAGACAGACGGCGTTACCCTATTTATGTCAGACGGCAGACCTCTCGTTCTCGCTATTTCCGGAAAGTTAAAACTCTAACGTAGCGCCCAGAAATGTAAACTTTATAGAGCAAGAAATTTCGTAGCACTCCTGCTACGAGCTACGACGGCTCGTAGCCTTGTTTTATTTCGGGCAAACATAACAGCCTCGACCGCGTTTCTTGTCGCGGCTGAGGCACGATACAAACGCTAATTACGAGTATAACTAACCATCAAATTAAAAACAACCTTATAAGAACAATAAACCAATTAGTTTTAATTCCATATGTACTAGGTATAGTATAATGATTTTTTTTTTTTTTTTATTCGGTTCACAAATTGAATGTAACACTGTTAGCACATAGAATTAAAATAAAAACCAGACATTCAGTGTTCATCCTAAAAACAGTGAACATAATGATACTTCCTATCAATATCTTATCCAGTATAAAGCTCGAAGTTAGTATCTATATTCTCCCATTTAACTTAGACACGGCTTAATTAGAACTACGATGCTAGCGTCTATAAAGTATTTATCAATAATGAGATAATTACATTACACGATATATTGCTCCGAAGCTGGATAAGTGCGTATTAGATAACAATATCAAGGTTATACATTTGAATTAATCACTTATACGTAAACCTTGGTTGAATATATTTAGTGCGGCATTGAGAGAGTTGTTCGTCGGTTTATCGTAGAATTTCGACGTAATCTTAAGTCTCCGCTTTACTGCAATATAAGACGTCGTTTCCTCTCCAGATTAGCCCGAGCGCCGCCGTTTGTTACACATCACTGAGTTTTTGTTACGCTCATGTTTATTAACAGGGTTTGTTTATTAAACAGCTTAAACGGTCTATATGAGGTGAAAACGAACCTATTTATGTTGAAATAAATCTGCGGCACGTTACTCGTAAGAGTTTCCAAATAATTAATTCCTTCGAGGCAGTCAGAGCGACGACGCCGATATTTATTATTCAAATGCTCATATTCAATTTATGAGATTATAAACTTCGTCAAGGTCGGCCGTCAACCGCATCTTACTGAGGTCATTAATTATTTCATTTCGTGCTCAAAATTACAAAACGTGTAATGAGTTTAAACCGAAACCACCACCGCCGTTTCTATTACCGAAAGCAGATATGAATCGTTATCTCAATATACAACACGATTTACCGGATGAGAATTGTAATTTCAGACATTTCAGCGGTCTACACAAAATGTGACATACATTCACCGCTGCTAGGACAACGCACAAATAGGTTTTAAAATGATGTTCCAGTGGAGGCATGAACAAAACTGTCAACACAATGTGTTGGACCGGACGGCGCGTCGAGAGGAGGCACTCGTGTCACGACATTATTTAGCGATGACAGCAGCTGGGAAATGGCTCTCGTGCACCGAGCTGATGGCCGAGAGTGCGCCACTTTTGTAGTTCGCGCCGGGAGCCAGCCGCCGGGAGCACTGGCTACCAACAAACGAACAAAACGAACGAGTAACTAACTCTTGTGCTCGTATTTACAGCCACTTAGAAAAACCTGCAGAAACTACGGGAATACATTTCCCGCCTCTGCTGTTGTTTATTTTATACTTTAGATCAAGCCTAATATGGGCAGCGAGCTTTGTTGGATAGAGGAAGCGTTCATGGTTGAAACAGCACGCGGAATGCGAGATTACCATTTCTCCTAGTTTCTCCTCTTCACCCATATTCTGGAGGCGTATCGCGTATGAGACTAGGTACTCATCTAAAACCTCAACTATTATGAGCTCATAAACTTAGTTTAACCGACTTAGAAAATAATGTAATATAGGCGGATCAGAAGAATGTATGAAGGATTTAATTTGAAAAGTTTCGGGCTACGCCGAGCGCCATTAGCTGATATAGATAAGGGTGGCCTAAGGTTAATTGCTTAAAGGGGTATTAGTAATAAAACGTCCCTAATCGCGCTAATAAAGCGCAGGCACACACACGCCGGAAACCCCGTAAAAGTGTCAAATCATTAGCCGAAATTACTTTTCCGTTTGTATTCCCGAGGTGATACTTGCATGCTTAGTTCGGTAATGACCAGCTAATAATGCCCTCTGGACGTTGTCAGGACTTGATTTCATGATCAGAGAACACCATGTCAATTGAAATTACTTCAAAATAACAAGTAGCCATATTCTAGGTACCATCTACCTATAGCTGCAAATATACCTACACATACGAGTATAGCCTTAATTGATAATTCTTATAAGATATTCATAGTGATTCCATTTTGTTATACGTACACCATTTAGAGTACTTTTAGTTGCTTTGGACAAAGAAAATAGGGTTTAAACACATACCTGCTACCAATTATGATCAAAGTACAATCTCGCTAGAATAATGTCTACATATACTCGTATGCCCCCTACATTATACCCCATATACATCCACGTCCAGTCCGAATAATAGCATTAAAACTAAATCGACGCGGCTTGCGTCGTCCAATTGAAATCAATGTACGACGTTAGTGATTTTATCAGTTGGTTTCGTATTAGTAGCACTTAAATATCGACCACTAGTTCGGTTCATTTTAATCAATTATAACTTTACTTATAATACGTTTCAGATCGAACATTTTTAAACTTTTATTTCTATTTTCATCACTAGCATAAAATTTGTAAGCGAACCAGCAAAGGCAGCAGTCTGAGTAATTTAATGGCCAGGCATAGCGTTGTCATTGTCACAGTTCTAGAGCAGATTTGATGACTGAATATTTATATTTTATCAAATCGCTGGAAACGTCAGCTCACTAAAAGCTGGTCTTGGTTTATAAATATCTCTATTAAGAGGGTCTGCTAACCCGTGAATCCGAGATGAGCATCAATTAGGCAACGTTCTCCGCACATCCATATTGGATCATTTTATAAGCCGCCCGGTATCTGTGTCACTTTATTTTATACAGGCTTATGACGGCGGAAAGCAACAAATAAAAAGTTAATCTTATCATGACCCTCTCAGCTTTGGGCACAAAGTTGATTTCGAATCAATTATGATGTTAATTTCATTAAGCCAGCCTGCAGACCAGCTAACCGTGCCGTCCAATTCATTATCGGTGAATTAATTCTATAATTTAGGCATTCAGCACCCTTGATGAGTCCGATCGGCCATTTCAACCCCATTGAAATTAAATGGATTTTCTCATTTCATTCATTCCGTTTTAGATTTCACTGACAGTCGGCCTAGTTAGAGAGTATCTTTCGAAAGATTTAGACCTTTGAAATATATTTCACGAGTTTTGTGTAAAACAGTCAAAATATAAACAAAACATAAGGAAATTGGGTCATTAACTACAGGTCGATTTAAAGTAGTATAGCTGTAACTTTTGATCGATAAAGTTAAAATAACAAGGAAAATAGATCTATACCGTAAAGAAGATTATGAATAGAAGAAAAGAAAGAAAAGAGACACTTATGGACATGATTGTACCGGTGATACTTTTATGGACAATAAAACTGCATTTTCCAGTTTGATAACAATTTCGATATCATAAACAGTTTGATGTATACTCGTATCTTGTAGCGAGTTACTTACACGTGTCATTGAAAAAATGCATTAAGAACTGAAACTTAACGTTGACCTTATTTAAAAATACATAATTATAATAATGAAATGATGGTAGTCATACCAAATTGTATTGTTTAAATATTCCATGGCTGGGTAAATTTTCACACAAACAAAATTACAATCGTCTCAAGCTGGTGTCCCAGAGAGAGTTGTAAAATTTAAACGAGTACGCGAGCGCGTGAGATGGAAGTTGCGTCCGGTGGCGCATGGCGGCCGCGGCCGACCCTCTTTATTGCCAGACCGCCGCTCTACGGGCGTTGCCCAATTGGCACATCCATCATTCTGCTTATTATTATACGGAATGACTTTCAAAATATAATTCTATGAAAATCAATGTTATTTTGAAGCTTAGCTTATTTCCTCTAACTTCAAAGAAACTGTAGCGAGAACTTCTCAAACATAATTTTATACTTCACTGGAATGGCTTCAAACTTGTAACAAAAATAAATCATTACTCCGACGAACCATGCGCTCTCTACCAAAATGAATCGCTCGTAATTGTTAGTTACGATTTATTCGCGTAGAATAGAAAGCTTCATCGCAAGAAACTTCAGCCCACTTCGTATCCTAATTAATCTGTAGACTAACTCGTTAAACATTTTACAAAGTAATTACCTGAGCGGACGCGTCCGAAAATACACTCATAAACAGTCATAACATTGTATACGACAAGTATATTGAGGAAGACAAAGTGTAATCTTGGGTCTTAAGAACTTTTAATGAATTGCTCTTAGAAAATACCGTAACATTGACCTCAGAACTGGTAGAGACTAGGTAAATAATACCAATTAATAGTAATTTTATTTACATATAATTATTTATTTCTGTGTATACCTACTTGGAATTAAAGATCGATTGAAAAACATTAATTATATTGCTTCAACATTTCCTTTTAACCAGTGAGTTTGCAATATATTCTTCTTTCGTACCTCATGTTTGCACAGTAAACGAGATATCATGTATACATGATACCAGTATTGTATTCGCCTAAAGCGACTAACGAATATTCAACTAACGATAAAAATAACATGAATAATTTATTACAAAAATTTGTAACCAATATGTAGTCAGATAATTGGGAAAAATAAAACCAGTAAGTAGGAAATCTTAGAATTATAACAAAAATGGTTAAAATAATGATACTTGAGTTTCTTTTGGCTTCCGACATTTATTCTTAAAAGGGTTGAACTTACCCACGCACTGGGTCTATATTTTAGTGGCGGAATAAGTAACATCAAAATAATCCAGCGGTTAGATAAGACGGACTAATAGAAAACAAAGCCATTAATCACGGGCAGGTCCTCAGATGACACGCCGTCAGGGCTAAATCATTTCACAATATGCGGCCATACTCTGACTCTGAGAAAACTTCGTATGTAAACGAGTTGTACCTACCAACACGTAATTCTTGTATTGGATGATATGATGTTCAACGCTGTGAGATGTGCGAATTGCCATCGCTCCATACTCCGGAGGGCACGTGCAGCCGATGCTCGAGGTTATTATCAATAAAGATCCCTCTACACTACAGGTAACTTAAAGAACTACACCAAAAGTGGATACTGTCTGTGTTTTAGTTTAAAGGCCGTTCTAGTCACGAAAATTAGTGGTCTCAAGATTATGATCGGTGTGCAAAGTTTTGCAATATTATACAGGCAATCGTGCAACCAGGCAAACAATCTGTCATCTCCTTGCTTGAAGGTAAAGAACTTTTAATCTGCCATAACATACCTGTACCAAGTCGCTCATTTTTTAAAGAGCAAAATTCACAACAAATGAAATTCAAAAGCAATTCAAAGTAAAATAAAACCCCATAAATTTTTGATTCGTGGCAGTAATAGATTCAGCTGAACGACGCACGAGTAAAACGTGATTTATCAGCATCAAGCGATAAAGTCGCTTAATGGAGATGAATTTCAGCGTATCATTCACTATTTTAAACTCACCCCGGTGTTTGTGTACGGTGAACGGTGGAAAGACAAAACGTTCTCATCAAAATTATGACGATAAATTCTTTTGTCAACGACTTTTATCCAAGAAAAATGTTATAAAGTGCCGCCGCTCCGTTTCGTTTCGGTCTTCTCTTTATTATTTCATAACTTTTGACGATGATTTTATATTTGTACTTTAGGCGATTTTGTGTCACAATAAACCTGAGCCTAAATTGAAAGCCAAATCTGGTCGAGGTTTGAAGCGGACTGCGACCTTTCATCGTTAATTAAACATGGGGTCGGAGCAGCACTATCCTCAAACGGCATTGTGTCTTTGTTCTCACGCGACACGTTTGCGCCTGTGGTACGTATATATATCGATTGGGATTTGCGACCGAGAGACGGGTGCTCACAGCTCATTAGAGATGCGGAAGGCGACCCGCCGCGATAAGGTATCGCCGAAACAAACTTTGTCCGTGTGAGTATCGCTGAATCTACGTCGGATAAGAAGGCGATAAATTGATTACCTCAACAAAATAAATACTTCATGGACTTTGGTGGTACTTTTAGACGTGGTGCCCATCTCTATATTAACGCAGTTCCAACTACGTTACACTCTGCTTTTAAGAGATATAGAAAATAACAAAGATACTCGCACATTATATAGTCTAGGTACATACATAAATAGATCAATGACAAAATTGGAGCACTCGCTTTCCGGAATTTCATAAAGAAAGGAGAAATTCTCTCGACGTCGTCATATACCAAGTTTTACGTAAGCTTTGAGAGCACACAATAAGAGGAAAGTCGAATATGGACCGTAGATTAGGGTCGTTAGGGAGGCTTGGAGCCGCCCACGTTCCATGTCCACGTTGCGTGGTACATAATCACTTTGACTGAGCGATCACGAGTCCCGATACAGTTTCTTCCACAAACTCTCTCATTATGAATATTTCTTATAACGATCTTAATTGGCCAACGAGATACGTTCGAGCGTTCTCGATGTCAGGCCCATATCGTGTATCGTATCACTCTCTAATGACGTGCTCACTTACAAGCCACACTACAAGCACTTGTTATATTCAAGACTGTACTGTACTTGAGTTACTTTATTCAATAGGGCTTCTTTTTGTTACACGACCTAATGATAAATGTTGAATCATTATTCAGCAAAAACGGCCGGTAAGAAACCAAATCCTAATAGACCTTGTCATATTTTTTGATAGACATAAGACATAGTAGCTAGTAAACTGAAGAGGTATTTAGAGCAAGATAACACGCGATATCCAGACATCGCCGAGAAGTATCACATACGAGTTTGATACAAAGTTCAACACCTTAATAAAATAAAGCACGAGTCGCAGTTTACTCTATACATTGGTTTACTCTGACGATGTGGAAAGACAATATATTACTTATTTCATATCCTTGCAGCGCCTAACTTCGACGGACGTTGTTCAAAGAAACATGTAATTAGTTTGAATGGTGCTACTATACTATACCGCTATTTTCCGTAAACGGTAATAGGCCTTGAAACAGTCGGCTCTCGCTAAGTGTTTGCCGACTGCAAACTTAGTGATATGCGTGTAAATATTGAATGTGATTTTAAGCCGTTTGTAGCAACAAGTCTCTAAATAAATAACGCTGGTAACACAGAACACATAAAACCGCTTTCACTTGAAGGAAGTTCCCAGCCATATAGAATGAATAGACAACTTAAACCGAGCAAAATTCTATAAAAGTGGCTATCTGTGTGTTCAAAAAGTGGTTCTATTAGCTGGTATTAGAGTTAGGCTCAATGCAAGATTAGATACCATCGAACTACATTATATGTATAGTCACATAATACATAATATAATAATATAGGTCTGCGTAACTGATACTCTAACTTATGTTATCATAAATCGTATAACGTATCATTAAATTTATTGAGTGTAAACTAATAATATTAATTCTCAAAAAATATTACGAAGGCCCCTGCCCATTCAAGTTATATTTCAAATAATCTTTTTGCCTTAGCTTGAGTTCTCAAACAATAGACGACGCTTTTTACGGAAAGAAAGAAAAGTGGTCGATAATCTGCCGTAAGAGTGCCCAGGTGCTACGAGTGTGCTACGAGGCTACGATTCCGAACGACACCGGTACGCGGTTTTGAAAAACAAGATACCTACGTAGGCATAGCTGTGACGCAAAAATGTGAACTATACTGTTAATACGTATAAATTAGTTTACCATAAATACGTAAATATAGATTTGCGTAGGCATTTTATGAAATAGTCAATTGATGTAATTTGGTGATAACAACGAAACGTCGAGGTTTGCTATAATTATATTTTGATATAAATCTGTGCGCAAATTAGATCCGTTTTTGTCTATTGAATAAGAATTCAATTCGTGAAAATTTTAGAACTTCTATTTTATAAAATGGTTTTATCCCAACAGATAAAACATCGTACACGCTTTGTAACTGAATTATCAAATTGAGATAGGAGTCGACCTTTTTGGCAACCACGACCGGAGCAGCGAGAAAAAAGCTAGTAAATAATAAATAATCTCGGTCGTAACCTTTATCGAAATGTGGCTACGTACCTGTATCAAGTTAAAACTTATTTCGAGCGCCAGCAATACAATCTAAAAATGAGTAAACCTTTCTATATATTCTTGATTTAGTACGTACCTATTGATCCAACATTAATTCGTTTATTGCAAAAAAATGTTTGAACTTTCAAACTACATTGATCTTGAAAAATAGTACATGGATTATGAGTATTATGTATACCTGCTTGGAATTGAGATAATATTTTCCAATATTTGTGATGCATTATAATGTCGATTGAAGGTGTTTTTGATCTCCACCTGTAATGTAGGACATTATAAACATAAGTATGTAAACCGATCTACGAATTTAAATTAAAAGAGAACAATATGGCTTCCAATTACTTCCAATATCCAACTTTTGTACGTGAGCCGTATAGTAAGTAGTACATTATTTAAAAAAGTTATACCTAATGTATCTATCGGATGATCGTCATTGTTGCTTGTCTGATTTATAAATAAGCAAACCGACGGTTGGAGCGCTTCCCAGGAGTAAACCTTTTCCACTCACGCATTGTGTATATACAAGAAACAGAGAAAAGGATACATACGAAGTTAAATTCACATTAGGTGCCCTCAAATCTCGTGAAGATCCAAAACGTAAAATATAAATCCCTCAGTTACGTCATAGGGAGTCCGGCAAATATGGCGTCCCGCACACACTGCATGCCTACAAGCTTTTACGTCATAATTCACGTTACAATTTCAGACTAACACCAGGCGTATTAGATTTCCTGGCAGGCTGTTAGTATACAGCTAATATTAGCTAGAAGGATGTTTTATTACTTACTCGCTAGCGGAATATCAGGTTGTTATTCAACTTCCGTTCGTAGATGTATATCGATGTATGTGATTCTATAATTATTAAACATGCAAACATTGCAAGTTAAATAAGAACGTGATTTTGCGTAAATAATTAGAAAACAGGATATCAAATTTCAATACGCATGTTTTTATAGTTCAAATATACATGGTCGTATGAAAACCGTCTTATGGAATGTTACTTCTCACGTTTTTGTGTTGCCGCGCTTAAAGTGACGAGGGTTATTATGTCTATGATATGAAGGGAGCGCGCGAATGAAATAATTATTACACGCGGTGCAAACCGGCCTAGTCGTTAAATATTACAATGGCTTAATGAACATCCTACCTCGAAAGTTCCTGCAAGTATTTATATATTCACCCACCGGATTGAAGCAAAAATTTCTCGGTAAAATTTCGCGCTACATTATGCGCTCACAAGAGGCTCACAATATAATATCAACGCACTAATGTACAATGCCACACTACTCGGCACTTTGTGAGGTGACACAATGTCATGCTTATGTCAACAACGTTTAAATTTCTAACAATTGTGTTAAGAGGGGAAAAAACTAAATATTACATACCAACTGGATGTACCGAATTGTGTAAATTCAAAGTCAAATCATTTATTGTAAACTAGCTGACCTGGCAGACGTTGTCCTGCCATTGTCTCTATCTTCCTCCGTCTCCTTCTACCTTTCTCCCTCTGCTTCTATCTCTCTCCCTCTTCATCTACCTATCTCCCTCTATATCTTTCCCTACATGGTCGCTAATTAGTATTCTTAAATTTTTCATATTCCGTTAACTTTCTATTTTTTTTCTTTCATAAGAACCTTCTCCTGACAATAATAAACACAACAAAAAAAGAATTAGCAAAATTTGTCCAGCCGTTCAGGCGTGATGCCGTGACCAAGGGAAATTGGGATTCATTTTTGTACATACCTAGAGAAGATAAGCAATAACTTTTACAAGTCAAACGAATGTAATGAATAATGATCCATTTACCTAAATATTCCATTAAACATTACTTTCACGACGAAATAATACTACTACCAGGTAAATTATGTTTAAAATACAAAAACATGATAATATCAAACAAGCATAAAGTAAAACGAAGGTGAATAAAATGCTAACGCTTCTATTATCATGGCTTCCAGACTAGTCGATCGATCACGCTTTTCTACCTTTATTGCGCTCCACCAACGAATACTATTGTAACACAAAACAATTCGGCTACACATTTTTAGTAGGTAAGTCTTTTCTGCCTTTTCGATTGGGGAAAACTTGCTTATGTACCTTTATATTATATGCATAGGTCCATGTTAAACTTTTTAATATTATCAATTACATTTGTATAAACAATTTATTACTCCGCTAACGCAGCCCATTCATATGGAAAATATTTTTCATCCAAATATTATATAAATCTACAGTCTAAGCCTGGCCTTAGATCTACAATTTTCTAGGACAAAAAAAAACAGCACAACGGGTCACTTATAAAATATAATAATAATTCAGCCTGTAACTGTCCCACTGCTGGGCAAAGGCCTCCCCTCACTGTCGTGAGGAGGGTTAGGCCATAATCCACCACGGGGGCCTAGTCCGGGTTGGTGGATAACATGCCTCCGAATTAATTCTCGGGCATGTTGGTTTCCTCACGATGTTTTCCTTCACCGAAAAGCGAGTGATAATTACGTACATATGTTCAACAAGAAACACATTGGTACGTGCCCGCACTGGGATTTGAACTCACCACCTCCGTTTTCGAAGGCGGACGTTCGCCCACTAGTCTACCACCGCTAACCTAAACTTTCTCCTGGACCTTCCTATTTCCTGCGAATTGCCACGCGTCATGTTATTGTAGCATGACTCACAGGAGCAAGATGAGACTGTCATATTTAGATTTATATACCTAGAATTAGATCCACTAATTTATGAATTCCATTTTCGAGATACAGATATTTACTACAAGGGCATGTAGGTACCATCTATATGATATTTAAACTCATCAACATTGCGCATGCATATTCATTAGTGAGATCGATACCCTAGAGGCTATCAGTGTTAATTTAATACGTATATTTTCATAATATGAAGCTCTACGCGCGCAGTGAGCGATATGTAGTATTTTACTAAGATGTTTGCATACTAGATACCCAATGACTTTAATTAGTTATTAGTATTAACAAAAAAAAAAGAATTCAACTAACTTAACTATAATACCATATATAAAAAATCTAAGTGATGTTACAGGTTTATAGTACAAGTACTGTAGCCCACCGGGTGAGAGCATATACACCCAAGCTGGGGTATTGTCCCGTTGGATTACAATGCTAATTTGATGAGCCTAATTAGTAATACCATTTGGTAATGAATCACATCGTCCAGATGAGATGAGTTATACCTGAGTTTAATTTTCTTCTGCGGTGTTCCAATCAAGAGTTTATATAAGGAAAAAAATCTACTAAAACTGGAAAATGCTTCAAGCAAAACTAAATTCTTCCTTGCAAGGTTTTCTTCAAAGAACCCCCTTTGACAAACAAACACAAAGTGAAGCGGCCGCCGCCAGAGCGGATAAATGCATCAGTGCAACACAAGGCCCCGGTCATGGGATAATAAATGTAGCTATGCGACAGCGCAACACAGTGTTCATTCTTCAGCGAAAATTGTAATTTAACTCTTACACTATCTATTAGCCATTTTGTAGAGACTATGGCTATAATGCTGGTATGCGCTAGCATGTCCGTGGCATTATACCGTGGTGGGTTTTGACTTGCACGTAACAACAATACTAAACACACGCTAAAGTTTTCCAAACTGTAGGCAATTCTCGTTTACGTTTCTATAAGATGTGTGTTCAAATTTTGAATTATCAAAAGAGCTAACTTCGCACTTTTATCCTACGGCTTTTTCTATTATATTGAAAAGCTACACAAGCTAATGTACTATGTAGTTAAATGTACTGTGGCCATGCTAAAGGAGGCCCGGCCCTGACCGACTTCTGTGACCGATATCCGTGCAGCGAGCTCGCGCCTGCCGCCAGGGCTGACACTACGCTCAGATTCGATCTGAATGCGAGCCACGCCCCGAGCCAATTAAAACGCAAATTAGACTCGATGTCTGAATTTAATGTTGTTTCAGTTCTGGAGTTCGTCAGTAAATACGATAATTATTGTGGTGTAGTATAGTGTAATTTAATTGTCTTTTATACACCACAGTTATCGAAGAATTGTATTAGGTACATGTGGAAACTATCCAGCAATACAAACTACGCAGTAATAAATAGTAATAATAGTTTATCTACGTAGGAAATAGGTAGTATTTTGGGTATGACTCTAACATAGTAGTTAATTCCTAAAACTTGAGCTCTTTTGTTATGACAGCACGAAAGTGCGAGCAAAAACGGAAGGGTATTAGGTGCGGCTTGCGGCAACCCTGGGCACATGCAATTCGCTAACCACAGACGTATACCTGGTTGTCCCCGGCTCCGCAACAACCGTCACAAAACACGCCTGTGGCCCGCCCGCCCTATTCACTGCCGAGGCTCTGTGTTATACAACCCTTCTCACTCTATTATTACTTGGTAAACTCTTTCGTCTTTTGAATACCTCAGTAACGTCTCAAAGCTCTAGGCTTCTATAATGTTTGTTAAAACTTTAAAATTCAAGGTTTATTGACATTCAGCTCCAGAAAAAGTCCCACTACTGAAAATGATAACATAAAAAATGAACACGTCAGTATTATTTACGTTTCAGCTCTTCAGAGGTGGAGTGTGGGTCTTTTAAATTTTCATGTTTATTAACAGTGTGAAAAAGTGGCATCTCTGTTGGGGTCGGCGGCGCGTTAGTTTTTAATGATGTAAGCACGTATACAGCTTGCATTTGCATAATTTGTAAAGTCCCTCTCTAATTGACCCCTGGCAGAGCCACCTAACAGCTTTTGAAGCGCAGAATACATTAACTTCTTTCGAGTATCTCTAGTCTATGCATGCATTATGAATAAAAATAGCGCAACCTCGATTCAATCGGTTGCACTGTCAATCGAGCTAGCAACTAGTCGTTCAGCCGAAAGGTCATCTGATATGATTTGCTACGTAAATAAAATATGTAGGTATAATAATTAAGTCAGCTTGTTAGATATACGTATATCATCATTATGTCAAATATAAAGCAAACCCATGTCAAATACTTTACCAATGATAGTTATCGAAATAGTAGGTGAGTGATTGGTAATTTGGTAAGTAGTTTCACAGAGCGCTTCGAGCGAAAAGTCGTCGTTAATACCACATTAGCCGAAAACATTAAACGGCGTTCGTTCTCGACTTTATGTTGATTGGTGGGATAACATTACAATATAAATTATTGTAATATACTGCACGAGCTAACGTATGAGAGCAATAAAGCTACGTTCTCACAAAGGCTCAATTCACTGCTCCATGTTTCTTTTAAAACATTCGGTGTAAATTGCGTCCGTATACAGGGAAATTAGTAATAACATTATTTATTGTATTTTATAATAACTGTAATACTGTTTCTTTAGTTGTATAAGAGCTAAGACATGTCGTCTTATGGAAGACATCAATTGGCAAATAGGCATTTTCTGCGTCGTGAAGGAATAAGGGAAATCGAATTTCGATGTATCAAAATATAATATAAGGTAGGTCTTGACATATTGCGTTTCGTCGTTCCTGGAAATGGTGCGTACAGCACCAACATACGTCTATGTAAAAGCTACATATATTTTGATGTTTCTACGTAACCTAATTATGAGTATTTCTAAATATGGGTAGAATGTTAATTTTGAAATAAATCATAGGCTAAAACGCTATTATTTGGATCAAAATTATGCTACAATTAGCTTGAAACCGTATACCATTTATTTAATTTAAGAGTTAGACGAAAAACATTTTTCCACAGTGGAATATTTAATGGAAAAACTTTTAATGGGATTTGATGAACGAAACGCCTTGGGTACCGACGAAATTTCTCAAAAGCAATTTTCTTTTCAGATTTCACGAATGTCTTTAAATGCTATGGACACTGCGATGAGTCGACGACGCCGGCGTTTAATTGTGTCACGTAATAAACATTAACACACGAATATCTTTAAACCTCAGTGTTTCCGAAGCTTCACAACTTGAGTTGTGACAGCAAATAATGTTTTTTTTTTCAAGAAATACGAACTACCTCCCGGCTTGTCACTAGTAAAGATGATTTGAAAATTACCAACATATAGGTACTGAAAATATGTTGATATATTATAAACACAATTATGTGTATATTATTATATCTTTCTCTTTTTGCGACATAAATTCATGTAATTTTACAAAGTAAGCAGGGACTTTAGGTAAAAATTTACATCGTTTGTTGAAGCCGGGAATGTTACTAAAAATATTCTTAAAATAATATTTGAAGTGAATTCTGGCTTCGGCCCGAAAGTTAGTCAAAGGAATAAAAAGACGTTTGAAGTAAGTTAAACTTACTTTATTTCTTCTTGCTTTTATTTTCTTTCATTTGCATATTTTACTAAAAATTCAACTAAGTAATAATTAACAAATATATACGAGTATGTATAAGTGTATATATTTTATTATCGTCGTATATGTTCGTTCACGTTTGACCACTATCTTGCGTTTTTGAAATATATCCGTAAGATAACCAGCATATTCCGTTAAATCGAGATCGACACGCTATTAATTAATATAGATCCATATTCTATCTATTAGCAGAGCCCATCTGCTTTTTATCGATCTGACCCAATGGCATTGTGCGCTTATCCACATAGTTACCTACCGACCTCTCAGATATCTACACTAATATTATAAAGAGGAAAACTTTGTTTATTTGGTTGTAATGAATAGGCTCCGAAACTACTGAACCGATTTGAAAAATTCTTTCACTGTTGGGAAGCTATGCTAACCCCGGGTGACATAGGCTACCTTTTATCCCGTGAAAATTAATGGTTCCCGCGGGATAGTAGTTAATGCGGGTGAAACCGCGAGGTGCTTCTAGTTTTAAATAAAGTAACCTTCAGAACAAGCCCGCGCAAAGCCCAGCCAACATAAGTTAAGAAAGGATGGCGTAACTTGTGACTCTAATGGCACATTGGACAGATTAAACGCCTATAAGAGGAAAACGTCCTTAGAAAAGCAATTTAATTCTTCTTCTTTTCCTACATTTTTGCACGCGCGTTTTGCCCATGCAGCTCCTAGATAGGCCATCTCATTGAGATAATGAGGCTTTGGAAAGTTAGTTTCACCTTCTTAGTTTTATCTATTGAAAGTAATTCATTGCTGCTGTTTAACTGCTTTAATGAAAAGGACCTATTTAGTAAGTTTATTGTTTTCATTTTGCTTTGTTGTTTCCCTTTGTGATAATATTATAATAACAACAAAAAGAGTCATAATTTAACTTTCTATAATATAATTGTAAATAAATATATTCCAAGTTATTACACTCAACTTTATAATACAAAGCTCATAACTTACCTACCCACAAAACAACGATATTGATAATTCATGGAAATTTCAATTCTAGGTACGAAAAGAGGAGACAAAAGAATATGTTATAATCGAGATAATATTTAGTATATTATACCGTATTGCGCAAAATAAGTACAATTTGGGTAAATTACGGTAACTGCCTACATACTGTAATGAAAGGCCACCCTATTTAGCGAGTTATTCGAAGATACCAAAGTACTGTACTCACCTCCAGGTAGTGTGCAACCCGTGTCAATTACCTGAAACAATACAATTTGTTACAGAATAGTTCTTTTTAGGGGTCTGTACCCAAAAGGTAAAACGGGACCCTATCCCCGTCCGTCCGTCCATCTGTCTGTCTGTCTGTCTGTCTGTCAGTCCGTCTGTCCGTCTGTCACCAGGCTGTATCTCATGAACCGTGATAGTTAAACAGTTGAAATTTTCACAGATTATGCATTTCTTTTGCCGTTATAACAACAAATACTAAAAAACAGAATAAAATAAATATATAAGGGGCTCCTATACAATAAACCTGTTTTTTTGTTGCCGTGTTTATAGATATTGGTACGGAACCCTTAGTGTGCGAGTCCAACTTGCATGTGGCTGGTTTTATATATTACTCTGTACCTACGTTCGTTGGCTTTGTATATTATAGTGGCAACAAGATGAAGCTTATTGTAGCATGGTTATTGCATGGAGCGTGTTATATTTTCCGTCCCCTTTTTCTGGTGCTGCCTGCGAATATACTTGACAGACTCACATTATACACTGAAACCCGAAAGATGTAGTGCATTGTGTAGGTACTTATATCGCTAGTTAATTGATTATTCAGATAGGTACCTACTCAATTTATGTACAAATATTCATATCTTTCAATTTGAAATCAATCATCAAATTTCAAATCAGTTGTTCACTACTAACGGCACTTTATCTGTTCATGTTTGTGTTATTTAGTAACAAAGAACAAGGGTTGCGTAACCTAACTTGCAAAGTCAGATAAAACAATAACTTACTCGTAGTTATACAAAATGTGCTTTCTTGTAAAACAAAAGTTATAGGCCTGTCAAATGGTTAATGAAATATAGGTTTGTTTCGAATTCTTAAGCTCTTTATGGCCATCCAATTGCCATACCGTACGCAGTGGTGTTCATGTTCATTTAATCGTCGTATACTCGTAGTTTGTAATAAATAAAAAATACTCAAAATAGATTATATGATATTTAGTTTACATAAATTATGCTTGATAGGACAACGTCTGTGGGATCAGCTACTTACTAAGTATAGTTACGTGTAATTTACCTACTACGTACCTTAGAATCCCACAAACTTTTAGGGATATTCGCAATGATTTCGTAAAATGGGGAACGGCAGGAAATGAAATTGCGTCCGTCCCCTGCCCACTCGAAAGCATTCATTTGACGTCGCAGCTGCGAGACAGGACCTCTGTAGCTTTATATTAATAAAACTCTACACAAAATGAGAAAATTAATGAACCAATATAATATTACAATAAGAGCCTCTCCAAACGTGCGGGATGGTATCTAAACGAGTACACATTGAATTTATGGACTCGGGTACTATCATTATTCACAATGATTCCGATTGTTTAATTGGTAAACTGGCTGGATAAGTGTTTCGCACCGACCGAAATGAAATAATATTGACCTTGTTACCCTGACTACTAAGGGATGCTAATACTAAATTATTATAACATTGTGCTAAATATACCTACAGACGTATGTTATTTTAGACGTAATGATAAACTTGGATTAGCTGCTATCTAACGGTTTGTCTTATGATACCTACAGGAAGAAGGCTGCACCCCAAAATAACAGTTTATGAAAACACTGCTAGAAAAGCCACTAAAATATTTTTACGTTGAATATTTTCATACTGACTTAACTTTTAATTAAAAAATTGTATCCACCTCCGCCATAGTAAGACATCTAGGTATAACAAGGTTATAAAGCTTTAAAAAGGTTAAAGAAAATGAAACGCAAAGTTTGCTGTAACAAAAGGCAAACTGGACGGAGTTGTTAGCGAAGTGTTCATTGTTAGATTGATGAGATGTTCAGTTCTGTCAATTAGCCAGTGGCTGCAGTATAATCTGTGAGGTACAAAACTATCGATAGGGACGAGACGAAGCTGCCGATAGATTGATTGTTCTGAGGAACAACCCGTAAGGAACAGAGAGCTTAACGATAATGGCCGGCTCTACGCAACGATACCTCTATGCGTTAACGAAAGGTATCACCCTACTTACCTACTTTATGAGGCGGAAGACTTTGTATAAGCGATATTTATTCTGCTGCTGCTTTATTCTGATACCAGCTGAAGGTTTGCCGGTGTTTAGTGGTGTGAATTCGCAACAAACCGAGCCATGCAATATCGGTAGTGAACTCGATCGTATATCTACGAATAGTATCAACCTACTTGAATTCATATTCGTATTTACTGTACCGCGCCCACCACCACCGCCCCCTATCAGTGCTGGTAGCTTCACGCCGCCACTTATTATTCAATATTTACATTTATAGACGATCGTGTCCGACCATGATAAAGGGCACTTCATGGCGGGAATGAATTACCATAAAAATGAATGGTCTCATCGTTCTCGCCCTAAGACGTGGCAGTAACAAACGATAAAGCTAAGTGAAGCTGTCATGGGAAACACTCGTTAATTCGTTATGTCGTTTGCAAGCTTTACAAACTTTTAATTGACTTTCGCTCTGTGTTTGTGATGGTTTCTTTTTGAATAGTCTATGATCTTGTTTAGTGAGCAAACTTTAACCATATAACATAGAGAGTTAAAATATTCTAATTACTACAAACTTACTTAGTACAGGAAGATTTTATTATTTCCCTTACAATGCACAAGTTTTTTGTTCAGTGTTTATAATACTTATACCGTTCAGCGGGGTAATTTTATACTGGCCGTTAACCTATGTAAGAATTATATACAAAAGTTGATTGGAGCTACATGCCTGATTATGAAGCTATAATATGAAACGGTACCCCAGTTCACAGTGGATGCGCGAGTGCTTCGTGCCACGACGAGCGCGCGCGGGAAGCTCGGCCGAGACTGCCGCGCCGCGCGCCCGGAGTACGCAAATAACAGACGTTCATAGCAGCCAAACAGAAACGACAGCTGCATATATATATTTAAGTATACTTACCCTCACATAAATCATAAAATATATAAACCAAAGTTTACTTCAATAAAGGTCAGTTACAATGCCGTATAAAAAATAAAACAACCCGTGTAACATGCCCTCAAGAAAATAAGTAGATACCGAATGTAGAACTCAACTGCCTACGAATTATATAAAATTTATAATCTTGCTATTAACAATAAGGCCGTCCAGTAAATCTTTACTTATCATTAATTTTATCATTGTGCTTATTTTTATATTTTATTTCAGTTTCTTGGAGTGCAATAAAGACTTGTTATTTTATTGTTTGTATTTTTTATGTATAGGTGTAGCTTCATTAAATAAAAACATCTCTCAATTAGGTAATGTAGAAAAGTCTGGGTAGATTTTACCTAAAAGGGTCTATGGCAAACATACCCTTAACCTTACCGTAACCTTTATTGTCTTGTTTCAGACCCTTTTAAGGTGCGGCGTAAACTTAAAAGTAAAGTATCTTACTTCAATTTAATTACAGTTCACAAAACAGTCGTTTATAAAGTTTCCGTGACATAACTAATTGCGAATAAAACAGGAACCATAGGCAATAGGAATAAAGCTGAAATTGTATGGCAGTAAATTAAGATTCAACCCAGATTAGGGCTTCCAGATACTCGTCTCGAGTCATGTTTGAGTTTCAAGAACACCTATAAACGCGGCTCCCAAACGATGCATACGTAATTATGTACAAACAGTCATACGGCGTCGGAACCGGAAGACTATGTAAATGCAATATTGCGTCCCGTTTCAACGATACACTTGTGAGAAGGATGGAAGCTATGCGCCATGATGGACAGAGACGAAATGTGGAACTGGAAATTGAAGGGATCAAATATTTTCCTTCTTTCTCTCAGAATATTAAATATCGTCTGAATTCACATAATATAAAGGCAGCAATTTCAAAGGTATAGGTAGGTACGAGTGCCACTCTTATGGGTGGGTCCTAGCGCACAATTCAGTTTTAACTGTAATGAAGCTTAATATGTTTGTCGTCCTTGCCAAAGGGAAATTGGGATTACCTCCTGAAAAGGATCGCGGAGAAAACGTTGAGCGTTTCAAGAAATGTCCTATGATATTAATGCACAATACTTGAAACTCACCCATATAAAATCCCAAGTAGGTAAAACTGATTATAATTTTAACATACATATTATGTTGTGTTATGTTTATTTTCTGTTGATAAATGTAGGTATTCTAGCAGACAAACATTTATACAAACAAAAACTTGCCAAGTGCGAGTCGGACTCGCACGCGAAGTTATTGTTCTAATTTATAAAAACGCCAAAAATCACGTTTGTTGTATGGGAGCCCCTTTGATGTTAATTTATTTTGTTTTTAGTATTTGTTGTTATGGTGGCAACAGAAATACATTACCTGTGAAAATTTGAACTGTCTACCTATCATGGTTCATGAGACAGGTGACAGACGGACTGACAGCGGAGCCTTAGTGATAGGGTTCCCGTTTTACCCTATGGGAACGGAACCCTAAAAATACAGTATTCATGTCATGGTAACACTACGAATGGGCTATAATAATTGACTGCGCACACAGCATTTTCATGTGTTCTGTTGACTATTGAAAAGTTGCTACTTCACCATAAAAATGCACGGTCATAGGACCAGTACCAATATGCAAAAATTCAATTCGTAGGATAAAAGGAAGTGATTCTAATTGAGCTTGCAGGATTTGAGGTTCTTTAATCTTAAGTGTACATAATAAATACCAAGATATAAAATTGCAAGCTTGTAAAAACAAATTAATGAGCAAAGCTCATCTTTCATGGATGCCCAATTGCCCACGTAGCCAAGTGCCTGTTTATTATTATCTCTTTGTGTTATCGATTTTTTATTACATTTTAATGCAGGTTGATATTGGGTAATCGTTTATTGTACTTTAAAATTGAAACTACTTTGCATGAATTGCAAAATAAATATTATTGCGAGAGCAGCAAGCCCGCGCACGTTTGCCGTAGTCGAACCGTCCAAGTGTCAATTCTCCGAAATGCCGAAATGCGATAAGTTTGTTAGGACGATGAATAGGAGATAAAACCCCTATCCTTCAGAATAACTCGGAGTAAATTGGAAATCTTGATGACGTCACTAGGCTTAAGAGCCCTGGGGCTCTTGAGATGTGTCGTTCGTTTTCGCTTCGCACTCCAGTGAGTTTGAAGTCAGGACGACGGGAACACGGCTGAAGGTATTCTCTTCAACTATTAAGTTTGTTGAGGTATACCTACACATCTTTAATATCTTTAAGTGGAGTCAGCAGCCAAGTGAATCTTATTAGGTAACAACATGCCGCCAACATCACGTACTCAACGGTAAAGAAAACTGTTAAATTTTAAATATGTACGTACCTACAGTTAAATATATACTGGCCTATAAAGAACCTAGCTCCCTAGTTATTACTGATATGAAGTATTACCAGTTAGAAAAAGTAACTATCCTCTTAATATTTAACAATTTAAAGAAGGTAGAAATGTAAAATATAAAGTAAAGCTCTACTTAGTGGCAACTCTCAACGTGAAGCGATGGCGTAAACTCGCCTAAGTACAACATTAACCTTAAAAACCAATTTATATGCAATAAACACTCAACAAATCACTCTGTCGTATATCTGTTTTTATGTGTTTAGTTATTGAGGAGCAAAAACGACAGTTAGCCAGTTACGAGGCAACAGCTGCTTTTACCGATATTGCCTCGTTCCGCGCGATACGCTCAATGCTTACAAAATGCTGTATGTTCGACAAATCGATACCTGCTACCAGCCGTCATAGAACTGTTATATTCGCAACCTAGGTCTTTTTATAAAACGCCCTAGTTCGCAACATAACTTTAGACTTTCGGCAGGCCTATACTAACCTTAACCGGTTTAAATGTACAGGTTCATTTTGAATGCATCTCTCTCGTGTTAGATTTTTCAGAGAATGTGTGGACAGGCTTTATTGGCTAACGATAATGCTCATTATCTATTAGTGGGAGTGCTGAAACTGATATCAATTTAATTAATTATTTTTTCTAAACTTTCCACTTACACACTACTTACACCATTTTGTACTTGAATCAACGGTGCGTAGGTAGGTGTACATATTAAGTTTGAAATAGCAACATACGTACTCGTAGATGCATTCAGTTAAACTAATTGGGAATTCTTAAGTATGTGGACTAAAACTAAACTTAGGGCTATCACCTGTTTTCTTGCTGTCCGCATAAACTTTAACTCATTTCACCCATTTAGGGTAGGAATGTAATATCGATCTTTTGGAATAAAAAGTACTAAGTACGTTGCAACTACGTTGCAGCACCAAAAACTTAAATTAAATTGTTTGTTACAATTGTTATAAATACTCCATCTTTTTAATGTCATTGAATAACAAACAAACATTCACATTAGTAGGATAGTAGCATTGCGAGAAGATAAAATAATGACTTATGATAAAAAATATTTAATTTAAATCTGATAGGCATCTGCTTGCGACATAATATTATTCTACGAACTGACTCATGGCGTACAATAAGATATTAACTGTCTAGGTATTGCAGTAATTCAATCTTTACACATTACGGTTTCATGCCCGCCTTTAAGCACACAAGCCTAGCCATACAAATACATGTATGCCTACAATACTTACTATTATGAGATTATCCATGTTGATTTAAACACACAGTCAAAATTTTTTTTATTGTATGGTCCCTACGAAACCTTTACCATTCGGATATTATATTTGTATCGTTATGTAGTCTGATTTTATTGGGTCTCAATATTGAAGGAATTGATATGTAAGTATGCTAACTTATAAATTGTATCGCTCAAGATGCCAATTCCCCTTTATTTCTATCGCAGAACCCGGGCTCTCTCATTTACATACACTTTGCTGACCCAACACCGATAAAACCCTTTTTATCGCACTAAAAAGGATTTCTGAGGTTCAACAAAGAATTCTTTACTATTTAATAAAAATCGGCGGGCACACGGGCGGCCCAACCCACGGGATCCGTCACAGGAATGGCTATCATTAGTTTAACACAGAAGGATAATAAAAGCTAGCTTTATTTATTTGCGAGAAACTTATAAGAAAAGATACTGGACCTTCTTTTGTCTGTCTTTTGCGGCCTTCGGCTTGATAATAATACAAAAGTGAATGACGAAATAGCCTTGTTTTTGTATTATACAAATAGGTACGCATAATAAATTTAAGCAATAAAATTATTATTCTTACGGTTCTTCTTGGGTATCAGAAGATATGGTCTGGGTAAGATAATAAAATTTACTCCGGCCCTATTGTGGTAAAGTTTTAGACAACAACAAAGAATTGAAGGAGTTTCAAAAAATATGTATACTGGCAGCAATGACTACGG
Source organism: Hylaea fasciaria (assembly GCA_905147375.1). Taxonomy (NCBI): domain Eukaryota; kingdom Metazoa; phylum Arthropoda; class Insecta; order Lepidoptera; family Geometridae; genus Hylaea; species Hylaea fasciaria. Next base: position 6,112,502 of record LR990204.1, on the reverse strand, counting down.
GTGGAGTTAAGGAAGTGATTTGCATACTAAGCATTGTGAGGCCGACCTACGGGGTGACCCCTCTAGGTCTGCTGCCCGAGTCTCGCGGCTGGAGCTTTCGGGTGAAGGGGTGGGGTATAAGAACGTCTTCAACTTGAATAAATCTTGTATTGCACCTCTAACTTACAATAACTCAGAATCAAAATACAGGTTTGTGGAAGATAGGTAGTAGTATTTACTTGGTATTAACGGATCTCATTACCAAAGTACGGAATTAACGAATTCCCGAATAGAAGTAGGTACAGTAAGGATGGTTAAGTTTTTTTTTTAATTTTAGAACCACTTATATAATTGGGTTGTTCCATGATAAGTTATAATTTACTTTAGAATTCACTATTTAGTTTGGTACCTATACTGATCTAATTACAATAAGTTATGACAAAAATCTGTGATCTTGTTTCAAAACAAATAAAACAGAGAACGAAATTTTAACTTTTATCTTATTATTTTGGGCTATTTTTTATTTCAACTTGTTTAACAGTTTTCTTTTGCGGTGACGTGGTGTACCTGACATTGTGATTTCTGAGGCTCTCGTGTACGTTACGTCTCGTGTAATATTACGGTTGCTTTAACTGAAAAAGGAAGATAAAAACATTCCAAGCCTAGCCTTAATGAACTAATCATCAAAATAAGGGAGCTTATCCCTGAAGGAAATGAAAGACGGCATTACGGCTTAAGTAAATGTAGATACGGGCGTTAAAGGACGTTTGTAAATACACTCGGACCCGCTTAACTTAAGGTTTTCCGCCTTATTACTTCAGTAATCCCTTTACCATTAGTGTTGCAATATAAGCGCGACAATCCATCATGGTAAATGCATAGTGAATAGGTACCTTCAAAGTAGGTTACTCACATCATAAAAGGAATCTACATGGCTGTATGTAAGTATATTCCTTGAGACATTAATACTTATTAAAAAAATATCAAGCTGTTTACTTAACTTCAGTTACAATACTAATGCAATTTCTAAAATAAATATCATAAATTGTAAGTCACCACAGGTCCCGAAAATAAATCTAAGTGACATTATATAACAACGCCCAATCGTTTAACGTGATAAAAATTCGCCGATCATCGGGCGAGGGTCGCCGGGTTGGCGACGAGATTTACCCTCACGCCCGACCATTTGTTTTGACAAACAATCCGTTTTTATTCTTTGTTGCTTTTGAAGTGTAGCTTTATTGATGAGGTAAGTGTAAAAAAGCAAATGTTAGAGAAAAACGCAGCTTTATTGCTATAAGGTCCATCCAATATAAAGAGAAATGGCTTCGTTTATCATTGGCGTAATCAGAAAACATGTTTAGTATGTTTTGGAGAATAAAAAACGGTGTATTTTGTAATGACCAAATATATATTTATCAAACACGTCGATATAAGCTATGTATGTATAGATAACACATCTTGTCAGGATCAATCATCAGATCTCATAAGACAGAATAATAACCTGAATTTTGTTATTGTATAAAATTATGCATTTTAATTAGTTATGTTAGGTACAAAGTTTTTATTTTGCTTTTTACGCTCACTTTCCTTACGCATTTGTTTATATTAGTAGATTACAGTTTAAAAACGTGATCCACAAGCAGAAAAGTAAATACTTCAACCGACCATTATAGAATGGAGTACTCTGGGAATAGCCCTTTTCTTAAATCTACTAGGCGTATCTTGCTACGAAACGATTAATTTTTGTCATGCATATTAAAGCTATAAATAATCATTATCGGCTGTGTCATCGCTTTTTATCAACATGCATGCAAAAAGCTTGTTGATATATTTTTTTTTTGTGAAAGTAATAAAAATTTGCTGATCATCGGCGACGGGTCGCCGCGCCGGCCCTGGCTAAACGGCGAGGCGTGCCCGCCCAAGCATTTGTTTTCGATGCTGTAAGCCGGGTCTCCTGCGCGTGTTTTTACGGAACATTATACAAAAACAGCGCAACAAAACAAAAAAACGTCAAAACAAAGAAGCGTGATTTTAAACATTTGTCTATGCAAACGGTAGAAGATTTCGTTTGTCTATGAGCAAACAATGTTTTATATTTCCCGCGGTGCATGGTGAAGCAGGGGCTGGATTTGTTTTATATTCAACCGGCCGCAAATTGCAAGCGACAGCTTGGGTATGAAATCAAATGTATATATGTGTAAGGTTTTTTGTGTAATGTTCCGTAAAAACAAACGCAGGAGACCCGGCTTAACTTAGCCAACATGGTTTCACCCTAATGTCAACTTTTTAGACAAGGACGCAATATGGTTTTTCGTAGTTTAATCATGGTATTCTGCTCTCTACCGAAGCGTGACGTAAGACGTTGTCATGACGTTGTCTCTCTTTCATCTCTAGTATCCTCATCATCATCACATACCTGAAAGATTATACACAATACACACATACAAAGATTATACACAAGATACACAATGACATTCCATTACTTTTAAGGTGTTTATACTAAGTATCTTTAATTTAAGTAAAAGATTTAGTCATATCAAACAGCCTACATACCTAATCCTATCTAGCTAGGAGTAAAACAGGCTCTTGAAGAAGGTTTTATAAAATGATGTCTTTATTCGCATCACGTAAAAACTACTGCATGGATTACAATGCGGTTTTCACTATTTAGTAGATTATAATTAATTTTACTTGTCCAATGACATAAAATGACTTTTAAATTAGTATCAAGGTGCAATCAATATTATATTTGTCGGGAATGAGGAACTGTTACAAAATCACACTATTTTTCTTGAGTAAATGACATCGAACACAATGATTATACCTTACCTACTTTTTAAAACATTTCAAATAATATAATAAAAGTACTAAAATTAATACGTATAATGATCTTGAGATAGCTAGCTCATGATGAAATCTACCGTTTATTAAATTCCACATTATAAAGACCTAGATATGTAATGGACAGTATTATATCACGAACATATTATTATTATCTGCGCAGTAGCTACGAAAGTTTAATATGAAAATAAAAATTGCATACCATAATGTAATTTAATAACGGACTTTGAACGTAACCGAACGTTCCTAACATTCAAATAGGTTAAGTAAGTAGAGCCACAGATTACTGAAATAGTTCTTACGTAGAACATAACTATAGGAGATAAGGTACCTACTGCTATCCATCCGGCTATCTAAGCAACAACGTCTAATGTGGCTGTCTTAGCCGTAACTGGTAATCCTACAATTAAATCTGGTGAAGGCAGGTAGGTACGCACCAGGAGCTTTCAGGTGGAGCACGGCCCTCTGCAACGATAAGCCCATTTTATTGTCTCCTTTCGTCGCTGCCGGCCCCTTTATCTTTTTATTGTCGGTGCGGACCCGCATTAGCAATATGCTCCAACAAGTTATGGCCTAAACGAAAACTTGAAGGCAGCAATTACTTTTTTTGATACTGAGGCCGAGATCGATATCACACGGTCAAGGTACATTCACGTCGCCTTTAATTAATACACCCACGTCCAATGTTCTCGTAAAATCCAGAGTTATCACTCGTACGTAGTATTTATTTCCTCTATGGTTATCACCGAAGCTAATCTAAAATAGATGGGTAGGAACCTACCATTGATGTTACTACTCAAGAGGATCGAGTAGGTACAGCGAAAAATTTATGGCATTTAAATCCATTTTCCGATTCTCTTCTCACAGAGGCTAATCCGAGCCGAGAAGGATAGCTACAACAGGGCTGTTTGGTTGTCCTTGTCGTTGCATCTTGCTAGCCTTCAAAAAAGTTTTTGATTTCTAAGATTAATCATCTAACAGATACGACATTTAATTCAAGATCCGGGGAAGAAAAGAGACAAGTGTATACAAATAGAGAAAGGAGTAAGTAGGATAAAGTACGATGATGTTTTGTCTTTGTCGGCGTATGCACTAATTTATTGCTGTGTGTGCTGCATAAGCAAACTAATCTTGACATTTTGGAATGTCGCACGAATGATTGGAGCTACACCTAAATAACGTGTATTAAATTAAATACGATTTATAAATTGCAGCCAAGGTGTGTCCCTTTCGGGTATACGCTTTTGTCGATTCTATTTCTGATACTACGTCTATATGTGTTGATTCAAATTTTGGATAAAATAATATATTTAATACACGTTTATTTTTATGCTAATAAAACCAAGTTTATTTATTTTACCCTGTTTTCTTTCAAATTTAAATGTATATACATTTTAAATGTCAGGTGATATACGAGATGACTCCGATACTTAATTAGTGATATAAAATGATAAAAATGTAGTTTACATTGTTATGGTCTTATTTATTCTGCTAGATAGACCTAAATAGTTAAAAGAAAACAAATTATTATTTAAAATCCTCTTGTGACTTTTTTTCTACTGGAATTTCTTTTATGGAATCATGGCTACTACATGCGTTGGCGAAAAAGAGATGCAAAGTTCTGTTATGGCCATCCTGGTCGGCACGTTTATTTTTCGCAGTACTTAATCCATAAGGGTAGTAGATACTTACATTTATGGTACCTAACTACCTATTCTCTGCCTTTCTTCGGATACAATGTTACATTTAAGAACTTTGTTATTAAGGTTACATAAAAAAGATTAATTCTTTTTTGCTTTTCAGATTTTGCGGTGGGTTAATTTATATGTTACAGTTTTTATTTTATATTTTTCATGGTTGTAATCTACTAATCACTACATGCTTAATTTTTTACTACCTAAGTACTTATTTAAAATACCTAGTTACCACCTATACTTTACTATATCGTAACTAATATAATAACTCAGCATTAAAATCTGCGAGTGAACAAGAAAACACCCTTTTTGCCCATCACATTATAAGTGATATAACTAGGTTAACATATTATATTGTAAGTGATATAGGGTTTTCATTCGAAATTTTAATGAAGACAACTTTTAGTTATGTACTCTAGGTATCCAATAAAAATAGTTATCAAAATCGGAGTAACACTGTAAAAAGTTATGCGCGATAATATAATTGAAAAAATATACGCGTGGACTGGAGAAACTCCTCCGTGCTTTTACTGATTGGAATTTGGATTCTCAGCCTTATAGGCAGGATCCAATCGAAATACGAGAGAACCTCAGTGGATCAGTTCATACTAATTCAGAATATACCTTTATATTATGTAGTAGGTACACATACATAATTAATCACAAAATAAATAAAAATATAACGTGAATCATGAACCTCTTATGAACTTTACGAATAAAATACAATTACATAATTTGACAAGCAAAAAATTTTCGGAATGCGAAATACTTATGTTACAAGTCCCAACTTTATGATGAAACCTTAGTAACAATAACAATCAACCGAAACGGGGAATTTCTTATGAAACATATTGTTGAAGGAAAATTGCCTATAATTCATGTACAGTCAGGACGAAAGATAGGGAAATATTCAAACCATTTAAAATGTTCATATATTGCGAGTAAGATAAATGAGAAGTTGGTAAATATGCAGCAACTTTTATGGCTTTATGGCACCTACTACCTACCTAGGTTACCACATTGGCTGAGCAAGTTTCTGAAGCGCTATAGAAACACTGTGCGGAATACAGATCTGTGCTTGAAATATATAAATATATCACAAGCTAAGCATACATTAAGTCACGTCTGTATTCAGGCACGCAATATTCTCAGAGCTTCAATTTCCGAGGAATGTGAAGAGCAAACAGAGTAGTCACATATTCTTATAAATTAATTGATTTATGGTAGATAGCGTTGCCATACCGTACTGCCTTTTTTTTTAGGGGGGAAATGCCTTCGCACTTCCCTTCCGCCATGGGGGTGGTGGAAGGGGGTGTGTGGGACACGAGCCCACTAACCCCCCCCCCCCCCCCCCCTGAAGCCGTCGATCCGCCTGGAGTGGGGCGAGATGGGGTCGTGTTGACATTCACCATCTCGCCCCAGCGGCCGGCCCGGTCGGTGGGACTACCGGGCCACTACGCCTAGGGAGGGTTGACCTTGCTCACATATAGTTCAACAAGTCAACATAAAACGTGTTCGGATAGTAAGTGCGTTTTGAAAGTTTTTAAAATGGCTGTTATTATAATATTAATATTACCATTGTGTTACTTCTGTTTCTACCAAAGAAATTTTGTGATACCTACTTCAAAAGCAAGGGCGTCCAATTACTGCGAACATTCACTGAGTCTAGCTAGAGCTACGGGTGTAGGTCTACGGATTAATTGTTATCTTACCTTGCGAGCCCAGGACTTTTTAGAGAGGTTTCTAATATAACCACTTGGAAAATAAATAATTATTTCAGCAGTAATAATACCTATAAGTTACATCCGACGTACTCAAATAGTTACTTACAAGTAAGCATATTTCCAAAATTGTTATGATATCCATACAAAAATCTGGCAAATATAAATGATACCTACTAGATTTTATTTCTGTGAAATTATTTCGTCTTCGATCTCTATACAAATATAGTTAAGTAGGTAGAAATATAATTGCAATATCTACTTCTCTTCAAATATAAGTTTTCAATTATTGTCGCGTCTCATTGTTGTCGTAGATATCTTAATCTATCTTCTACTATCGGTAAGCTTTCAGTAAAATATTTTAACAGAAATCTTTAATATAAAATTTTCGTAAAGTTTTGGCTTATAGGTATGGATTCACAGAAAAAATCTATTGTCAGTAATATTTTCTGACGATATATCTGCAATAAACGTGTGCTTAATATCTTTTCGTTGGGGTATGAGGTATATCAGACTCAGATAATGGCATGCGGGATTGTCAGTTGCAAGTACTGAGCTGGTATACATTGTAAAAGGATAAGCTTTTCTACCAACTACTGCATACCACAGACGTACCTACCGCGCACAAAGTAACCGGAAATGTAAGAGTTACCTCTACTGAAGTTGTACCTACTCGTAAAACTACATCCGTACAATGTTCTCATTCCTTCGTTCGAGATTCATGTGAATGAATTTGGTTAACTTTGCTAGTAACTCCTACTGGCTCCTGGCAACCTTTAAGAGTTGTTTCTAGGCCGTTTATCTCTTAATTATCTCTTTGTGCATCAGTTAGTGTGCGCTGTCTATCTCTCTACTTCAAAGGCTTCCAATTACAGAAAATGTTTGCAGACTTAATGTCGTCTTATCTGCGATTCTTAAATCATTCTGCTTAAGGTGAGCTTTGAAAGACGAGCTTTTAGAATAAGTATTTAAATTTGTGTAAAAGTCGAAGTCTTTTCTTTTAAGAATGAATTAAAGAAGTGTTATATTTATTCGACAATTGTTTATATAAAGAAATGTTGTAACTTTATTCAAAGCACAGCGCTTACCTACAGTGGTAAAGCCCCTATCTAAAAATACCAAGAATCACACACCAAAACACTATGTCAAAATTACTACTTACTTGTATTATCATGTGTAAAAAAACTTATGTAAAAAAAAACATTAGGAAAGTATATTATCACAAAAATACAAATCCTAATAAAACCGGAGGTAAAACATTCCGAACTATAATAATATGTCATAGATATGTTTTAATGATATACAAATTATATCATTTGAAATAGCTTTGCTACTGGCGTTTTAATGTTCTACAATTTACCTAATAAATAGGAGTAATTACCAGAACTACCCAAATAAAAAAAATACATAGCTATTAGCTACACGTATCTACGTAATACAGTAAAATATCTGACATTGGAAGGTTAGATGAACGCCATGTCAGACCAGACATCACTCCAGGCTGAATAAATATGAATCCAGGTACCTACATCCATAGGAGTCAATGTCCAAACTCAAAACAATGAAGATACATGGGTAATGGAAGTATGGAACGCAAAAACTACGATAGGTAGGTATCTTGAGAAAGTGACTCGATAGTTAACACGGATCATTTAAACAACGATATGGCGCCGCCGCCAGCCGCTGCCGTCACGAGCTTATAACATTCCATTGTTAAGGGGTCACAATAATTAATCATAATAATTAATTAAGCTGCGTTGATATTATTATCTAATTTATGTTTTGTCATGCATTCAACAGGTAAAGAACGACCGCGGCCGTAACGAATCGCGGTAGGCACAATAGGTATAAAAAAAAGCATTAGGAGCTTCTGCCTGCGCTAGAATAAGGGACCTCCACGCACGGTTATTGAACTATACGTAACGGGGGTAAGTAGCGCGACTGAAGGTATGAGGCGTCGTTAGGAGCTGGTGAAGTTTTTGATGTAAAATAATATCGGTGAAGGTTACTTACGCAGGGTGCGCGATGGGGGTCGAAGCACGGCGCGGACGGTAATGTGTGAGAGGCCGCGTGGCCGGGCTACGGCAGACTGTTGCTCCCGGGCCCGCTTCACTTGTTACGTGCCGACCGCCCGCCCGCCCTGCGCGGCCAAGGCGCCCCCTGCGCGCCGCTCCACGCGCGCTCTCCTCGCCCCGCACCTGCCCGCGCCGCATCCACTCACCAATATCACGGGTCCTTCAATTTGCAGCATCCCTGGCCGAGGTGAGCGAGCGAGTTATGTTGCAATCAAAATGCGCACACATAAAAGTAGATTTATGGAGCCAGGTCTCACACGTTTTGTTAAATACAAAGAGTAACTTTCGTGCTGCTCATTTGTATTTGTAGGAGATATATGGGATCTACTGAAGTGTCCATCCATTCATAAGTCTTTATACGACGTAGCAGGTAGCAGCGCGCCCGCACAGTGAGCTGTAATTAGACATGTTTACCGTGGTACCGTAGCGTAGTTACCTACCAGTTGAAAAATATTAATATAATAATTGTTATGTAGGTATACCTACTAAGTATTTCACACTCAAACCATAATTAATAAATTATACTGTTTAATTTTTTTTATCATATTTTATGTTTTATGGTTGTCTTTGTTAACGAGAATTAGCTATTTGACTTGTAAAAGTGCGATGTTTTTTTTCTTTCTCCAAATTCGAGCTTTTTGGAAGTGCGATTTTATTGCCTATTTACAACAAATGCTTTGACTTTGACTTTGAATAAAATTAATTGATAAATCTACGATTAACTTTATTCAAATGACTTTACAACTCAAAATAACTCAATACGATTAATGTGTTATATTTTAAGGGACAAATATTAAAAGTTGGCCGGTAGCCTAAAATGATCTTATCTAGAATGATCCACTTTACCAGATAAATGTTAGTTTCTCTCAGCACTTTTTGAATTGCTAGTAGGTATTAAATTATTATTGTGCAGGTATTTCAGGGATTCTTCTTCACTTCAAACCATAATGTAGGTATGCAATGTGAGAAATTCATATTTAATGCTTCTTTTATCGTGTCTCAAGGCTCAACATAGACAAGAACTATTGAAGTCAAAGAGCATAGGTACCATGTTTTTTTACTATCAGTAGGTATCAAACATATTAGGAGTTATATAGCATCAAACTATGTATACCTATAGAGGAACAAGAACAAGGCCATTATACCTATTATTATAATAGTATCGGCCTCAATTAAATTGTAGTACCTACGAAAAATACAAAAGAATATTAATTTGCGCCATGTAGAATAACACTAGGAAGACGGACTGTACCACTGATCCGTTATGAATGATTATAATAAACAAGTAAAAAAAAATTAAGTAAATGGTAAATATTTTTATACATTTTTATCTAAACTTTCCCTCCGAAAGTGAATATTCATAACTGTCCCTTTTTCCATGATTATAGTAATGCGGATACTAATCGAGTAGATAGGTAGCATGCTACATACCTATACCATAGCGAAGGTAGGTGCCTACCTATTGAAGGAATCTACTCCGAAGCTAGTAATGAAGGGGTTAGCCTACAGTATTATGTTGTCAGCTGTGTTGCCAGAGCATTTCCCGAATAGTGATCGATAGTGCCTCGTGACGTGACGAGCGCGTGTCGCCGGGAACCGTTTTGTGATCATCTTCACAGTTAGATGGAAGGCACGTGCGTCCTCTCACTTTACTTCACGTATAGTCTGTGGGTTTATACACACGTTCAATACTATAATTAGAACACCTACTCGTTCATGATGCACCTGACCTGCAATATCTCATTTTTGGTAGCTTCTTGATAGGCTGCCAACTTTTAAGCTCTAACAATATCTACTGTAGGTTTCGTCCTCCGTCAAAAACGTCATTTTTTCATATATAGGTAGTTACTTAAATCCGTGAGCAAAGGGTTGACTGGCACAGTGGGCCGACGATGCCCGCGAGAGCGTTTAGGACGCCCCAACGACGCGGCATGACGTCTTTCTCTACAAATTGTTTTATATTTCACTCGTGTACACAATTTGCTTCCAAGGACTGAGTTTATTTTATTTCTAGTTGGTTACGTAGTAGGTATATAATAGTAGATTATGCACGAAGTGGATAAAGCACTGTCTAACAGTCACGGGCGGCTTATTGAACCCAGAGCTCAACGAAGGACTCTAGTGTTTTAACCTAACCCCCGAGCGTAACGAGTTATTTAGAACTCTCCAGAAGCGAACGGTTCAAGCTACCGAAGACGGAAGACAGACGAAGACAGGCTTTATCCTTGAGGTGCATACTCTACTTTTCATACCTTCTGCATAAAACTCAGGGCCACATAAAAAAATTGCACAGTAATATGCTGCTTGGCTTTCTTTTGGATGACTCAAATGTTCAAAATACTTACGAGTAGGTAGACACTATAAAATAAATATTTTGTTTTTTCCGGCAGTATAGGTACCTAGATAATTCATAAAACCTGAAGTCCGATTTAAGAAATTCCGGTGTAAAATCACTATCGCTTGACAAAATTTTGAAAATGATATTGTTATCTACGAGTAAAAAATATCTAACTTCAAAACAAACGCCGTCTTTAATTTCACATTCTAATCATACCAAACAAACAAAAAAGTGGCGTGATTGTTTAGCCCTTATTAGACCAGTCATATTTTAGTCTCAATATCGCGATCGCGCGTAGTCATAAGAGTTAGTCAGTTGGAGAGTAGGTAATTTTTCTGAGACCGGATGCGGTCGCGCTAACTGACTGTAAATGCCGCGTAGTGAAAATAAGGGGGTTTGCAAACCAAGGCACCTTTTTTTGAGAATTATCATAGTATGTTTTATAGCCAGTTCGTTTTTGAGTAAATTATTTTTACAATGCTCGAACTGCCATAGAGTTTTCGTACATACTTATTACCTACATATTTTGATGTTCCTAATTCAAATCACATTATCACCCTTGGGATTTTCATACAAAATTACGGCCCCGGGCTTGGAATCACTAGCTTTACAGTGAGAATGCATGACATATAATGTTCATTCATACACATTGTCGAGCAGCTGGTATGAAAAAAGCTATTTTAGGTGTTCTAATTACATAATTATTATTTATGTCCGTGGCGGTTCTATAATTGTAATTGTGTTTTGTAAGCCTCAAGTTAAGTTTTGTCTCAAATTTTAAAAAGGTAGGTATCTTAGGCTCTTCGTTCATATACCTACATAACATGGATACACGAGGTACCGCATACGCATAACAAACTAACAATAATAAAGCAAGAAGATACTTTTGTGGGTATAATTTCGCACACATAGCTATATGTAAGTATATTTAGGAGATACAACACAAAAAGATACTGTGGATGATTTTCCATAGAATCATTAGGTAGGTACTTTCTAACAAAGCCCCAGACAGAATATAACGAATCCGGCTGTACAAAAATAAAACTGTCACATTTTGATTTTCTCGTTGACCTATGTACTTTTTTGCGACCCTTTTCAACATCCGAATACGTATGAGTTTACCTTTATTTTAAAACGCGGCAGTCATTATGATGGTTATGAAAAAGGCAAACCGAGAGAATTCTCAAAGATAATAATTGGTTTTGTACACAATTTTGTGTGGTTTATACCTACAATGTATTTTGGTACAATGGAAAATGCGTGTTCTACTCTTCTCAGCTTCCACGTTGACACAAAAGTATGATAATATTTAATATAGATTTCCACAAAATTTAATCTAATATAAATAATTATAAGCTAAATAAAAGCTTTTAATTTTTTTTGTAAATTTTTCATGTTAACCTGTTGTAGGTATATTTTCATGGTTGTCCAGTAAGTACCTAAATAAAAGACGTGGATGTGTTGGTAATAAAATCATGTGTCATGAAAGAATAATGTTGAACGGCATAAATATGGAAAACGCATGCTGCGATTCCCCAGGCACAGTTCCAAAAATAATAGACTAATCAATTATTGCTGTTGTCGGTTATTAGGTAAGTACTCCGCCCTCACATCAAGTATACAACTCCAAGGTTAGTTCGAGACCTTCCCTCGGGCAATATCCATGAAAATGCCTTTCTTAGCCCGAGCGTAATACTTCATATCGTGTGGTAGATTCCATGAGGGGAGGAGTGTCTGTCCTTGCGCCATTTACTCAATACGCATCATGCATACTTATGACCCAATTTGAACTTGCGCTTATCGCACTACTTGGTACTTATTGGACACATTTTCCTTGTAGTACCAACATTGAATGTTCTCGATAACATATGCATGTTCATGTAATTGTATCTAATTGACATGTTTGTCCTCATGCGTGTCAGTAAACACATCTGTTATTTTTTGATAAGTTGTTATTTAGGTGATTGCGTAAAAGGATTTGTATGACGTAGTTTGTATATTCTGAATTTTGTTGCGTCAAACCCAATTTATAAGACAAATATATTATTATATTATGTGCGTAGATGACGGACAAGAACAAAGCATGTTTTGATTCTGTTTATTCGGTGCGTGGGACACAAGCCCACTAACCCCCCGTCGATCCGCCTGGAGTGGGGCGAGATGGGGTCGTGGTGGCATTCACCATCTACAATTATTATACACCTAGCTGTCACTTTTTTCACCCATTTTTTTCGGCATAAAAAGGGTCGGGAATGACAGGTTATTTGCTTTCATTTATTGCAATAGTTTTCTATGCAAAAGTGGGGTCATTCCCAGTTGTCCCTGGGTTTGCTCGTCGTTACCTTTTATCTAGATTTTACTTTTAAGTGCAATTACCTATCATTGTAACGCGAAAACAATAATCAGGGTCGCAGTTACACAATCGTAGCCGACTTTATGTTCAACTCTCTCATTCTTTTTATTCAATATTTAATTACGGCAGTGATCATTACCTCGGTAAATGCGACTAGTTGGTTGTTAGCTGAATTACTGGTAGTGACAAGCAACAATACCTGCCACCATATAATAATAATATAGAGATAATAACAGAAATGGTAAAATATTCAGAAACATGAAATAAAACAATAATTCCGCCGTCGCATTCCTTATATTGTATGAAAACATAACAATTGCATTTTATACATAAAAATATAAGCAAATAAACTGATGGATCCAACGTAAAGTTAGTTTCATGTGTGAATAACAAAGTAACGTATATTCCCAATACAATGAATGCGACCTATCCTCTAATTAAAAGAAAAGAAAGATGAAATAATGGCGCTACCAGCTTTTTCTTTAAGGTGTTGTTCTGCGTCTCTTAACTAATGTGGGATGTGATACATGCTGCTCGATACGATCTGCTTATCCAAAATACAAACAATACAAGCAAATATCTATAGTAAAATATATGAATCATCAAAATACAAAAACTCCATAAACTTCTTTTGGAACAGATTCAGCGCGCCTCGCGTGGCGCGGTTCGATAAAATATTCTGTCGCTGGAGACGGCGGTGGCGCATTTATTTAATGAGACCTTTGGCCTTGAAGAGGTCGCGCATGAGACCTTTCAAGTAGCGGATCTCGCGTTGGAGGTCGGAGCACTGGTCGCCCAGGCCGGAGTGCGTCTGGCGCAGCTTCTGCTCCTCCGTGAGCAGGACCTCGATCTCGGCCTTCTTCTTCTGGCGGTAGCGCGTGGCCGCGTTCTTGTTCTGCTCCTTCTTCCGCGAGCGGCGGTCGTCCGGGGAGCGCGAGTACGGCTTGGCGCGGCGCGCGGGGCCCGCCCACTCCTCGTCCGTGCACGAGGAGCGCGGGGACGAGGGCGGCGAGGAGCGCGGGGACGCACTGGCGCTGCCGGCCGACGGGCCCGGGGACACGAGCTGCGCGGCGCGGTGGCGCACCAGCTCCTCCACGGAGGCGAGGTCGCAGTCGGAGGGCCACGGCTCGGCGGCGCTCTGCGCCAGGTGCGCGTAGCTGAGCAGCAGCTGCGTGGCGGGGCCGGGCGGGGACTGCGGCGGCGTGAGGTGCGTCAGCTCCACGGCGTCGTACACGTTCTCGAACTCTCGCAGCAGGTCCTCGGTGTGCTGCGCGCCGGCCGGGCCCGCGCCGGCCACGGCCACGGCGGCCGGCGCCGGGGGCTCCACGCGCTCCGCGGAGATGCTGTCGAAGATGGGCAGCTCCACCTTCTCCTCCAGCCAGTTGGGGAAGATGTTCTCTGTAACGGACGAAGTTTGTTTAAAAAATGGGTCGCTTTCTAATATGTGTGACCGACGAGTATGTTACGCTCGGTAAGTGTGCGTTTGGAGATCTCATTAGCTTACGAATGTCCCTGTTATTTATGTAGGAATGAAACGGTAAACGATGAATATTTAACTGATCGATTGTGATCTCATTTCGAACTCGTGTAGATTTAATTATGTATTTATTCAGAACAGGTTTCTCAGAAAATTTTCCTAGATCAAGTAAAGTGAACTATTTGTATTTTGTTCTGTTAGTTAGCATTGTTGTTAGAGGTGCAACACGAGCGGGGACGAAGTAGGTTCCCTCCCTTTTTTTTTTTTTTTTTTTTTTTTTTTTTTTTACCCAGGGAAAATCCTTTACGGATACCGCCAGCCAGGGGGGCCTAGCTCGGCGGTTATGTGGGACTCCCCGCCCCTGAAGGGGGCGGTATACCCACTAAAAAAACCTGGGGTGTTTCTCCGGGACGCCTTGGGTGCCGGGGCTGCGGGGAGTCTTACGAATCACTTCCGCGGCCCCGACGGCGTTGGTCCCCAAAAGAGGACCCCTTCCCGTTGACAGGAGTGGAGAGGAGTTCTCCACTCCGTCGATCTATGAGAGGCGCGCGGAAACACCGCGCGCGCCACCTCGAGGCATGCTAGTGGGCGGCGGACGATCCCCCTGGTCCGCCGCCCAGCCTCTGTTATGGGGGTTGGAGGAGGGCGTTGAGGAAATGTCTCCTACGACGCCCTAGTCTCCGGCTACGGATCGGGAGGTCGGAGGTAATCTCCCTCTCCCTCTCCGCAGCCTCCTTCCGCGAAATCACGTCCTCGCAGAAGGTTTCTCCAGCTTTCCACGACCTCTCGCTCTCGACCATCGCCCTGATCAGGGTCGGAAGCGAGAGGTCGTCCCCCACCACTGCGACGAGTTCACGACGCTCGCTAGCCCAGCTTGGGCACTCCTCCAGCGTATGCTGCGCCGTGTCCTCGTCACAGTCACAGTGGTGACACCTGGTTGTCGGTTCCCTTCCGGCTATGCGGCACAGGTACTTTCCGAAGCACCCGTGCCCTGTAAGCACCTGCACCAGCCGGAAGGAAAGAGACCCGTGAGCCCTGTCCAACCAGTCTTGTAGTACCGGTCGGACAGCCTCGACAGTCCAAACACCTGCCCTGGGTTGGGCCAGCCTCTCTGCCCACCTCCCAATCAAGGACTGTCGAGCGCGGAGCTTCCACGCTTCAATCGCCCTCGGCGGGGGGTCCTCTCCCCGGAGACGGAGGTCCGTACGCCAATCAAACATGTCCGCACGAATCTCCGCCTCCAAATCCCACGGAGGGGATCCCGCCAGCACGCACGCCGCCTCGCAGGAGACGGTGCGGTAACCACGGATGACCCCGACTGCCATCACTCTCTGAGGTCGTTTCAGTAGAGCAATGGCGCGATCGGTCAGGGCCCCCACCCAAAAAGTAGGTTCCCTCCCTGAGCTAAATAAACAACATCTCATGTTGCACGCAGCCGCGGCGCCGCGTCCGATAACCGTCGAGCTATCGACTAATACTTTGATCTTAGCAAACAAACGCAACTAATATTTATCTTCATGCGTTTACATTGTAATCTTGTATTATTTGAATGTATGTAGTTAAATAACTATAAATATGGGCATTAAACATTCAGATTTCGAGTTCGCTGTGACGAGTTGACCGCGTCGAGGCGACGATCTTAATCAACCATCAATTGAATATAAATTGGTTAGACGGTTGTTCTAACGGAGAAATTCTCTGATTAACTGATGCGTCTGGAGGTTGCAACCAACCCACTTGTTTATTAACGAGTCTTGATGAATATATCTATTTGAAAGTGTTTCAAAAGCTTTCTACCAGAGTATTTAGGATATCAGTTATGAAGGTTATGTCCACTTCGATCGACCATTCGGAATCGATTTTGTCTTTCAAAGATTCTAGAGGATGCCTCTTGAAAAAATGCAACAACCCAAAATAAGTTTTTGTATGATTACTACAGTCAAAACAATGTCTATTTAAATAGATTGGCAACACATATCATCACGTAGCGCGATTGCCTGCAGCGCCGTGACCCCTGATAAACCTGCAATCAGTGCGGTGCCAACGCGCCAGATCCCGAAACGCGTAAATAACCGAACGACGACAATCACTACAAAATTATAATTAAATTAGCTAGAGTCAACGACTTGTCACAATTCGGAAAATTCCATCAAAAAACATAAGCTAAATCTGTCGAGGTTGATAATGTCATACTGATGCTAATACTAATCATTATAACAGTAAAGGCTATATTGAAATGATTTTAAGTTCAACTCGTTGTTATATCGAGGCCACAAAAAGTTTTTATGACTTCACTTCCTGCTACCAAACGATATCATTGGTGATGAAGGGTAAGTTAGTGAAGCTCGAACATGAGGCTATAAGACAATGAAACTACGACCGACCAAGGTAATGAAAGTAAAACTAAATTGTTTTGTCACGTTCACAGAACGTGGTGAGATAAGTGCATACTTATCTTCCATTCGAAAGGTATACCGGTAGGTAGTAATATTTGTATCAATACCTATATAGGAATCAAGTGGTCAATATGTCGCTTTAATTATTGGGCGAGCAGCCGAGGCCGCCTTGTGCGCGAACTGGTTTCCCAATCTGCGGCGGTACAAGGCACAAGAATATCCGGGCGCGGCAATCTCAGCTTGCTTTAAAATCGGTATCGGACGATAACTCCTAATGCCCGTTTTCACATTCGCATCCATACGGCAACCAACGACGCTAACGATGGCGTTGAAGCCATATTTGGCCATATTTGCGCGTATTTGCCAATGTTCGCCTATACTCAACGTAAAATCTTTGAACTATTTCGGAGTTTAGACAAACTTTGGCGAATACATACTATTTCATTTGCTCTAGACACAACTGTGTGCGGCAGTTGCCAAGTATCA
The DNA here is from genome assembly GCA_905147375.1 of Hylaea fasciaria. Classification (NCBI taxonomy): domain Eukaryota; kingdom Metazoa; phylum Arthropoda; class Insecta; order Lepidoptera; family Geometridae; genus Hylaea; species Hylaea fasciaria. The sequence goes on along the minus strand of LR990204.1, from coordinate 6,095,139 downwards.
ACCGATAGCGGTTGTAAAGCAATGTCATGACGGCCGCCCCTAGCGTGCAAAAGTTGATCAAGAAATATACCTACATTTGAATGCCATTTACAACAGCGCCTCACGTGCAACTAATTTGAACTGTCTACTGAGCTGTTTTATATAAATAAACAAACTTATGTTTACGCTGGAATTTGACGGTGCTATTATACACCGATTCAAATCGCTGTCTCTTATCACTCGAACAACAATCTAAGCAGGGTATGCAACACGAACTAAAGAACCGAGAATTCCAACTTTAGCTGTGGATACAATAAACGATAAATAATCTAAATTAATGCAACGCTTGCTGCCTACATAATATTATGATGTGTGAGTTATGCATATTCATCGAAATACGAGACAAAAGCATAATGTGCAACGTGTTATTTTATTGTCCATGTTTTTATTAGACATGTAGACGTGATATTTTTCGCCTTCCCGGTACCAGGAGAGCCACATAATGCTAATGACGTTGTTGTTGTTGTACAGCATTGAAACATACAGGTACTAGGGCAAACAACAAACAAGTTTGTTGCGCATTAAATTTATCGCTCCAAAAACTATAAACCGTGTCCAGTTACCGAGCTAAACGATCGGGCAGTGGATAAACAGCTTACTTTTTAAATGTAATTTATACCAGTGAACGTGAAACGAGTACGAATCAAATTTTTATTACATTAATAACAGAAGCGAGAAATGGAGCACGCGGGCCTTGATAGCCTTTCCGCTACAATGACTTTCAATAAACCGACCAAAACAAACAATACCAAACACTGGGAGCACGGTAGAGACTGGTTCCAACATACCAATATACATATCAGCCAGTGCCATCACGAAGTCCAAATATATTCTGACCGCTACACGAATCGAAAAAACGTCCTTTAATGTCCTTACTGCTACAATACAGTTCTTAACTTTAGAGATTATAGGGCAGTGGTATCATAAAACTGGAATCCTCGTGGGGCAAGCGATGGTCGTCGTGAAAGATTCAGGGTGCGGCTCCTGGGCCTAACGTCTTTTGACAAGTTTTTGTGAGTTGAAAATGATCTCTTTATTCCAAATGCAACGATAGTGGCACTTCATTCTAACGGCGTCCGGGAGGCGCATCGACGACGGCGGCAGACATAGGGTGCGATGCGAGCGCGAGCGCCCGGAACACGCTCCTCGAATCGAATTTATTGTCACGGGTATGGGCGAAAATCGATCACCAGCAAACGCGACGCTACGCGACTTGGGACTGAGTGCGCGCGCGCCGCCTCGCGCCACGCCGGCTTCCCCTACCACGCCCGCCGCGACATCTACACATAAATACTGTTCGCTGGAAGTGTACGCCACATTCACATTTCCACATCGCCTAACAACGCGACACCTTTCTGCATTTTCTATAACTACATAATGACCGTACGTTTACCACGTTGAGATTTTTTTCCGTTTACTGTTACAATTTAGGTATACCTACAATGTAGTTTTCTATTAGAGTAAGTTTATTTAATAATGATGCAGTCTAGTTATAAGAATAATAGTAGGTACCTAAAAGGAATGCGCTACAAATGCACTGAATAACAGAAACGCACAGACCGACGCCGGCCTTCACGGTTAATAACAATATTAAATCAAAAGCTGCGTCGGAATTGGTTATTATAAGGTTACAATCAACACAAAGAAACTGCTTTAGCGCCGCCGGTTCCTTTAATTACAATGATTGTTCACTACTATCTCATCCAATAATTATAAACAGCTAAATTAGTATGAACCATTGAGTTTTATACAATGTGATATCTATGTTATTACGTAAATACCTGAGCGGTCTTAGCACTACGGTAATTAACGTAATTTGTCAGTCCCGTGGATATTATGAAATCTGTTGTGTCATTTTTGTCCGGTCATTTAACCGGATTTGGTAGATCTAAAAATAATAGCCTAATTAAATCATCTAAGTTATACAATTCAAATTAAATGTAGGTGGGTATATTTTAGTTCAGTGCTATTTATGTATCCCCGTTTTAACGAATTGTAATACAGCGCCACCTAGCGATAGCGTAAATTACTTTTAAACGAATGCATTTGTGTTTTGCTTAGATCGGCCATCTCTATCTAGGTTTTGTAATGTTTCATTCTAAACTAAATATATGCCATGTTTAAATTTTTCAAATATAAATTCAGTTTCTTGTATGATTTTCATGGCGTAATAAGTGTTATTTAAATACACATTACGTCAACGGTGCATCCTATCACATACCTGAACTAGTAACGGATTATTCATCTCCAAGATGATTTTAAAGCTAAAGTACTCTAAGTTCACAGAGTTTATCAGTGAACTCTGAATAGAAGCAATCACTACTCTTCCACTTTTATATCAATGATTCCTCTCGCGTATCTCAACAAATAGTGGAAGAATTTTAGAACCGATAATAATAATTGTGACTTAGGTACATTTTTTGTAAATATTTACAGAAAATTAACATCAACATTATAATTAGATACAGATGAAATAAAAAATATTAGATTTTACTTAAAATAGAAGTGCCTAAGCATATCAATTAATTTTGCGTTAACTTGTGTCACAGAATACCTATTAGAAGACACTTTTAAGAAGAAGACACACATTAGGGACACTCAATTAAAGCGAGATAACATGACCGAGATTGTATAATATATTGTATGACATTCGAGAATTTTGTCTGTCTCTCTTCCGTTGGTGAGTACTTTTTGAGTAAGGAGTTTTTACCCTGGGCTAGTGCATAAAGGTGAAATTTGTTCGGTACAAAACTTGAACCTTCCGAAGAGGTCTCTAAAATTATCTTTATTTATGCAACGTATGCCAGTTATATAAAACGTGTAAGGAGATAAGCCAAACAAGTTCCAATTACTAGATTTCAGTACAATTAAAAATTATCAAACAATGAGCGGTTAAAAAAACGTCGTTAATAGCTAATTAACGATTGAACGGTTATCAAATCACGCCGACGAATAATGAATGCCAGTCAGAAGAGGTGTGTCTTTACTTTATCTCACGAAAATACATCTGTAACAGTCTTGGCTTGGTTTGTTACATAACCGTGTAGGTATGATACGCTTGTTCCGGCGTTCATTGGTTTTATGATAAGGATCAATTTATGCATCGTTTTATCACCTTGGTACATATTGCGGGCACACCCCCGGGCTGTAGTCCACAGGGCTGAAAGCCACCTGACAATAGAAGCCGCCACAATTATTCAGCCACACATAGGAGCTGGTATTGTGAATGTGCTAACATAATTTGATTTTCGGATGTTTCTGACGCTCATCCTGTCTCGCTATTGCACTGTTTTAGTTCTTCTTCAGGGTAAATTGAATTACCTGCGATAACTTTATTCCCAATCAGCATGACTAATTCAAACGTTATCCAGCCAAACAAGCCGTGGCGTGACTGTATGTTTGTGTGTATGTGTACATTACATGGGTCGGCCTCAGATATAGCTCAACAAAACATGTACCAGCTTCTAATTTAATTGTGCACGGTAAAAATATTGTAGTTCTTCTACAATGAAATACAGTATGCACATATTCAGCTATGTTAACTTATGAGGCCGACCGTACCACTGAAGACTTTATAAAAGCTAGGTCAAAGCCAAGCGTATGACTAATCTATATACATACGAGTATTTTAAAAGGTTGTAGAGTTTCACTGCATGGTTTATTTCTTGTATCTTTGAATTAAATTAATAGTGGAACCGATTTTAGCTTTTTTTATCATTTTCTTTGTCAAGAGAATAGAAAATACTCTTTGCTCGTAAAATAAATGCAGGTGTTGCTGAACGTCACTATCTGGGTCACCTGCTCGTGTTTTTACGTTACATATTATATTCGATGTAATCACTATTTACCTATAAAAAAATATTTTGAAAAAAAAATAATAATATAGCCTCCCTTTTCCTTGAAATGTATACATCACCGAATTTGTTCGTTGGTCTTTTATTCCTAAGAAATCCTTAACAACGTTTGCTAGGCCTTTATTGCCTGAATTTTTGCCTTCAATAAGGCCATTATAATAGGCTCAAGGTTAAATTAACGGGAATATCGGATATTAGATGTCAAATTAATTTTAGTTCTGCGGAACTATGCGATTAGTAATTAGGATTGGATAATAAAAATATCATCGTGAAAGATTTAATGTGTGGCCACAGTGAGTTGGATCGAGTTAACTAAAAACCAATAACATTAAGATAAACACTGATATCATGATATTACGATGTTGACCGCTTTGCCTTCGGGAATTGTTCATGACGTCAACCTAATTTACATTGTTTTCCTCGTTCGGTTCCTCGCAGCGAGCGACCACTGAATTGTTGCGTTCTTATTATAGGCACGCTAGTGGCGAGAACGTGTCTTCCAAGCGGAAGATAAGTTCGAGTCCCAGTGCGGGCACGTACCAACGTGTTTCTTGTAAAAACATATGGCGCGTAATTACCACTCGCTTTTCGGCAAAGGAATAACGCGAATGAACCCCCATGGCCGATAATTATTTCGGAGGTGATCGACCAATCCTAGCCAGGCTCTCGTGGTAGACTAACATGAATCCTCCTCACGTAAGTGAGGTGGCACCCGTGCTCAGCAGTGGGGGATTGGGTAATGATGATGATGATGTGATGTTTGTACATAATTATATCGTGTAAGATTTGACGGCTCGTTTGGCGTAGTGGCCGAGCAATCGGACTGCTGCGCTTGGGGTCGCGGGTTCGATTCCCTCCTGGAATAAATATTTGTGCGATCCACATAGTGTAAGTGTAAGTGTGAGTGTGTAAATGTCTGTAAGTGTCTGTCAAGTGTCTGTAAGTGTCAGAGAGGAATCCTAGTATGGGCTACGTTTTATTAAGAAGAAGAAATGAAGAAGATGTGACACGCACCTTGTTTGCATTGGTTGTCTAGCTGCTGCAAGAGGTCGTTGGCGAGCTCAGCGCGGCTGGGCTTGACCTCCGGCGGAGACGGAGGGTACATGCTGGCTGACGCGTCATCCTGCTGGGGGTACGGCGCCACCTCCGCCTTCGGTGCAGCGCTTGGGAAGTTCTTAAGCAGATCTGTGGACAAGGGACCTTGCTAAATGTCTGCTCAAATTGGGCCTAGGTTTGAGATCACAAAATTTTAAAAGTTTGATATGGAGGTGTTGATGGAAGATTGTGGTAGTGGGTGCGGTGGTAGGAGGTGGTGCAGGGTACTATTGGAAGTATAAAATAACTGTGTCCAGGAGGACGGCATGAAGTGGAAGACAACATATTCTAAAACATTATGTTTTACGCACAGATTTTTCATACAGGTATAATATTGCAAAGTTTGCAAATTTGATTGTAATATTATGGTTATGGCCCAGCCGCGGATTCGTTTGTGTATATCTCAAGGAACTTTTAAAGTTTTTATGATAGGCCTAAAGCAGTATAATTTATCAGTTTCTGGATTAAAAAGTAAAACAAGACAACGGAAAAAAAGTTTAAGCAAAACCGTAAAGAAAGTTCATCTTTCAATAATAATGGGTAAATTTGAACAGTCCACTTTTAAACAAGTATTTAGCCATAAAGTATATTAAGGCATCTCATTATTTGAAATATCTCAAATTTACTGACTGGAATGATAATGTAGGTAGGCATTAAAGTGTCACCAAAATTAAATAATAATTGATTTTATATGAACAGAAAGTAGTCAGGTAAATAATAATATTATAAATAAAATATGTCTTACTGTGCAACAGGGAAAGCTGGAACTGTCTACAGAGGTCACACATCCCATTAGATTTATAACAACACATTTTCTGTTCAACACAAAATAACAAAATATGAAACGTAGTTACACAACAGTACTAGATACTGGAATAATTTCAACAATAATCGCAATTTGCTAGAATATCTCCGAGAAGCTTCAAGGTAAGGAGCTTAGATAAGTAATGGACATAATACAGCGTGGAGTCTAAAGACGTTCATATATATATGAACGATATCGGTCACACTATATTACGTCAAAGTTACGCCCAGAGCCGCGATGAGATAAATCTTATTATTTTTTAGATTCGTTATAGGGTATCGTTTGGCCGGAGAGCGAACGTGTCGTAGTGAAGATGAAGGTTGTAACCACGCTAAATCTAGACAGGTGAACGTTGATAGTGCTATTTTTTTTATAATATAAACTTTTTGGCAAATACTGCTTATTATTATTCGAAGACGTAAACCTCAAGATAAGCAATTAATCAATTTTTCACGCCACAAAATGCAGCGTGTAGGGTGGTTTATACAACTTTCCCGAGGAGTCGAATTGTTTCCAAAATGCAGAGGTCAAGCGGTTTCTGCCGACACCACCATTAATGCCAACAGAAATACTACCTATGAAGCGCTAAAAACAAAAGTGTCATTACATTGACATTATCCTTTGTTACGAAAATTGATCCAATATTTCATCAGAACGACCACTTAACTACCCTTATGGAATTATCTGTGGCTGATCATTGAGTTTGAATCTAGCACATCCTAAATCACCCGAACGCCCAACCAGTTGCGTTAGGTGTCGTATCTCATATCCTTTACGTGAGTACGTTAAAATTCATAGTTCTCATTCAACAAAAGTATTACTTATACAGAAGTTTTCAGCATTATACTTAGAAAACAAAATTAGTGATGTATGAATTTTAACTAATAAAAATAATATCATTATGGTCAAACGCTATGATAGTGCGTCATAAAAAAATGTCTTAGGGTAACCTACTCGTGCTTATTTACGAAATGCAGCTGGCGACAAACAAGATGTTATAAAATGATATGTCAAAACAAATTTATTTTCATTGGATACAAGATAAATAATGGAAAACAGCAAACGAAGCGATATGCAATTGAAAACAAGACAGAGGCCAGTAACTTGAAACAAATATGTTTTTAGAAGAGCATGTACATCTCTTTGACGTCATCATTATCATTCCACCAGCAGTCACTTGTTAGGCAAGTGACTATAAGACACACCCACGCTTTCAGCATAGCAACAAAACATTTTTATTAAAAAATCTACCCACCCAATATTTAAACATGCTGATATCGCGCGTTTGAACAAGTAGGTAGATACATTTCTTTAAAAGCCGAAGCAGAAAGTAATTTATTATTTCCACGATTTACATTAAAATACCAAGATGAAAGATACTTTTAAATATTTATCTTTAGTTTGTTGTTTTCCCTAATAAGGAATAATCACGACTACCTACCTAGGTACCTAATAATATTACAATAAGTAATAAATATATATTTTTTTCTTGCTTGTTAATTTTACTCATTATAAGATTAGACTAGATTATTCTTTTGCTAACATGTTTATCAGGCCGGCTCACTATTTCTTATGAACATATAAATTAATAATAATTATCTTATAAATGTTAGCGTTCGAGAAGGTTGTGTCAGTTGAGCATGGAAATAACGAAAATATACCTACTCATTAGAATAGGATAAGCTTCAATTAAACTGCTGACCCGAGTTTATCGGTGTGCATGAGCTGCGTTCGTGGGGGGCCTTACTTCAAGAGTTATAATAATCATATCATAAGCGACGGCTGTGTCATGAGGTCACATCTACTATCATTTTAGAGATAACATTCGCTCTAAAATCCGTTCACTATGTGCGTCACGCCATGGCCCATGAGGCAGATTCAGTTGACTAAGTTTTAAAAATGTGAAACGTGACCGTACAGGCGGCGCGCTTGCTGTAGCTAGTTACCACCAACCACAGACATCCGAACATAGGTGATACCTAAGGTCCTAATAAATGTGTCCTAAATAGTATCAACCACATCAGTAATTTAGGTTATGGCTTGACAAACGAACTCAAACCAAAACTACTTTTTAATGAAGAGTAGGAAAGTATTAGAATAGTTTACCAAGTATTTATTGCTTCTGTGTATTTTACGAGCACATAGACGCCATCTAAATTATTTACATCGGACTATACAATATGTTTGCCTTATCAACCTTATCACAGTAATGAAAACTTTTTAAATGCGCCCCAGCTATCTACTAACTTTAGACACAAAACAACACATAGATGGCGCTATGTCCAATTGAGAGATCTCTGGTATGCGTGGGGCCTATTTGAAAGTTATTTTTTTATGCTATATTCCTATAATAAGCTGTGCCTTGCCCGCGGAAACTAAATGTAGCCTCTGAAATATTTCAGGAACTAAAGTAGCAGTTTCATTACTTTCCGTTCATCTATACTTTATGATGCCAAATTTCATCTGGGTCTGACATGACTAATCCAATAGTATTAGTGTGAAATGCGAAGATAACAAATTAAAACATTATTCCTATGGGAGGAAATTAGGTTTTTTATCCTAATTAGGTGTCAAGATCTAACGTGATCGTGACGCGTTATTTACGTGACAGCAAACCTTGTTACTCACTGCAATCTTCTGCACGCCATTTCAGACTTCTAATACAATACTTAGTTAGCCTGGGACTCCCGTATTTACGTGGACACTAATTTGCGACCGCCTTAGTCCATCTGCAATCGTCCTACATAGCCCAGTATCCCCTCAAGCCTCGTGACTATTTGCCAACCATCCTCGACCTTAGTTCACCGATATTCACCGGGTGTTATTCGGCTAGTGCTATGCCTTGCACAACTCCCTCGTAAGGTACAAGAGTAAATAGTACACTCACCATCAGTGGTGTTTAAGAAGTCGGAATCGAGCAGGAAGAAGCACAGTTCCTCAGTTAGAAGGCCCTCGGCCGAAGCCGAAAGCCGGTCCCAATGACTCGTACTCATACTTGGAGAGTGTTACGCTCTGAAAATGAAAACAGAAATATTTTACTAAAGAATTACACATTATTATTATTTGTGCAGATTTCGGAGACGTCATGTTCCACTCGCAAATAGTGTGCCAGGTTGCTAGCATTGATATCATTATGTATTTTCTATTAATTGGTCTTTTAAATAAACTAAGAAGATGCAGCCCGACTACGCACTCTGTTTTATAGAGTCGCGCTTCCGTCAGGTATCGTCGTATCCCTATGATTATCGGTTTAAGGTTTTCTGCTTACATGACTAGTCACTTACAATACATTATATTATATTTTAATTAGCTAAAACTGATATAATTCGCGCACAAACTAATATCAAAATGGATCATTTTCACATACCTCGACGTTTCCCATTTTTAGCTACTTAATAATAACAGGTTTTCTGTTCACGAAAGCTTAAAAATTTATATATGTTATGAATTTTATTATATTGCCAATATTGCAAGTTGACTTACCAGAGATTGTAATGATAAGAGCACAAGTCCAGAGGGATTCGATGTTGGTGATTTTTGTTGTTGGTGACGAAGGACGAAACTGTCCGGTGGGGGCGCCATCGTGGCACTGAAAAATAACATAAGTAATTGTATAGTTAGTAACATAAGTGAATCCCAGTATGAATACATTGCATTCAGTGTTACATCTGACATACCTAACTCCAAAATATAACCCGAAAAGCATATTAATTCGAAGTTATACGAAGATCGCCGAAGACTATGATTTTCGTATTGCTGGGATGTATTTATGAACAACAAAACCAAAAGCAATAACCGGCCAAGTGTGAATCGGACTCAAGCACGAACGGTTCCGTACCAATATCTATAAAAACGGCAAAAAACAAAACAAATTAATATAATAACATAGCGTCCCGTTTTAACCTTTTGGTACGGAACCCTAAAACGAATTACTAGGTACTACGAGTATATAAGTCGGTCCATACATGGCATAGGCACCTTCTTAGAAAACGCCAGTCACAAAATTTGCCCATAATAAGGAACAATTATAATTTGCGTTTGTTAGTATTGTTTGTATGTATATGTACACAATGACTATGATGACTAATACATGACTAACTACACGAGATGATCTGTCTGTTTTAGCATCACATATAAACTGCTGAATTGATTGCGATGCAGTTTTCACGATTCGGTTAATACCAAGGCCAAGTGTCGTATAGTTACAGTAAACTAGTTCCTTATAAAAGCTTTCATAGTAACACCAACAGGAAAAATATTTTGCAAGTGGTACAAAAACGTAAAATTAGTATGACCTTCATGACTAACAATCAGTTTACCATATTACATGTATGCGGCGGTAGCGGCGCTGGCCGTATCCTTGGTCAAATCTTACCAAGTTAAATAAATGGTAAACGCAAACAGTAAAGACAGTAGGCACAAATTTATTTTTACACCACGCACAATATTATGCAATTCCCATGTTTGTCTAATATTTATACCCACTAAATTGTTCGTATTGCGACATATTTGTTGTGGCGTCCGGCAAATTTCCGCGAACTTGAGGCGAATTAATGGCATCTCAACATCTTATCTACAGAATACTACAGATTCACATGGATGAGCGCGAAAGCGTGAATGGAGCGGGCGATACAATTCAACTAAAAGTCATGAAATAAAAAAATATTCATTAATTGTTTTAAATAATATACTGTTACAACCAGGCAGTGATCTTATAAACTATATTGTGTATAGATTTTACATAACTATAATTAAAATAAGATTTAATTATTCCTGCCTTTGATCAGCACTTGCTTTATCTTATCTCAAAGTTCCAGGAATTTATTCAAAATGACTCAAGTAACATAATAACTTATATTTTTTAAAACACTACCATGTTGTAGCCTGGGAAGCTGAAACTTGTGTAAATACATTGTATAGTGTATACCGTCTATATAATAGCCATCAATATTATTTTCATGAATTTTACAAAAAGAACAGTTCTCTAAGAAGTGATGATCCCAGTTTTATCTTTGGATGACTTAACTAATTTTTATCATAAGCACTTTTCTGCCTGTGTGATGTTACATTAATCTAATAAAAAAAAACAGATTCAAACAAACAGAACCTCCTCTATCATTTTTTACTGTTACAATGGCAAAGTATTGCAAAACAGTGAAATTAGAAACCAGTTCTATCTATAATTTAAAGCTATTTGTACATAGAGCTACAAGAAGTACTATCATCAGCATAGTGTAGTGGTGGTGTAAGTTGTTCAATGTCTCAACTACATAGACATTACACAAGCAAGTGTTTTGTAATGTAATGCGAACTATGACCAATCAAATCTTAACATTTTAGTTTAGTAATAGGTATGTAAGATAATATATCTCAATGGTAGTAGGTAATAGGCTTCAAACCTGCTCAGTTGCAATGATTGACAGTTTGATACATGAATAGAATGTAACTTATCCTTGCAAGAGATATTAAGTAGAGATAAATAATTGTTATTTATGTTGTACATACAACATTAGTTTTGTTTTGTGAATCCTGGATATCTATAATTCAAACGGGATAATGAGCAACTACTTAGGTACAGGTATACTAAGTTCACCTATTATTTAAAATAGTTATACTCACTACTCTATTTTTGTAATATGATAATGTGATTAAAATAAAATGCATAAGTTTTGTAATCAACAGGCAGTGAAAGCTATTTGTTTACATAATATTGAAACAAAAAGAGAAGGATGCAAGCATCGTGGACTACACGGAATACATCCTAATGTATGCTATGTATACAAACCCATACACCAAGATTGACTTGAATACGTCATTATCAATAGATAAGAGTTAGAAAGTTGTCATATTACAATCTATAAAATGGATACGGCACTTTGGAGTAACCAGCGCCAATTTATATGGAGGCCTACATCCACACACGTGATATGCATGGGTATACTGGGTGGGTTCAGCACACGGCTTGTATGGAATCTCATGTCGCAATGTAATTATAGACCTCCCACCAAGCGGAGGCGGTGAAAGTAGGATAACAACAACACGCTACCAAATCTTTGACGGTGTTTTCATATTCACAAATAGACGACGAGGACTCTTCCAAATAACACGGGATTATCAACATGTTCAGTAATTACAGAAACTTATTGCATTGTAATACCACTCAATATGCCAAACAACCATCAAGTTTTTGTACTCAAAATAATATAGGTAAATTGCAATACTCACAGCATTTTTATTACGTGTGTGAAGGCACACGCAGGTGTGCAACCGTTGGTTACTAGAAACCCATCATGAACGCATTAATAGCACAAGAAAAACAAATACACGTCTGTTAGCTTCGAGTCATTGATGAGTAATAGAACGGAAGGGGAAGGGCACGGGACGGGGCGGGGAAGTGGGTAAAATTGTACGAGACGCGGGAACCGGTATTACCAGAGAAAAAAACCCACATACTAATTCGTATGGCGCCATCTATCGACAACACTGAAAAGTCTCCAGTCATGTTGAGTTTAGCATTTATGAGTTTGTTGAAATGGAGATTGTGCTTCCTTTCATGGCTTCGAGAGCATTTCTTTCATGGTCTCTCTGTGTTGTTCATATACTACCAACAACATAATTATCCACACAGTAAAAAACATTAAACTTCTATTTTAACCAGTTGTGTAATAAAAAAGGCTTCTATGTTTGACATATTAATAAATGCAATAATTCTTGGCAAATTGATTTATTAATTAATCATAAACGTTTGATTACATACTTATCTTTAAAAGTATTCTTAGGAAAATGACATGCTGTGACATTCCAAGTTGGCCAAATTGATGACTGCAACTGTTTTTGAGGCATAAAAATCTGGGACGCAGACAATTCTGACTCGCTGCCCATCATCCCCTAAACAGAAAAATAAATTATATTACCCACTTATTTATATGATTTTCTCTAAAAATTCAAAACACAATATGCATGTTGTTAAAAAAACCGTGTGTGTGTACCTACACACATTTTTTTATGAAAATGTTCTAGGAGTCGTAATAGGAAATTGATTCTGAAACATCAAACATTTCATCTTCTGGAAGCCATCCCGATGAATGCATTTTACATTACTAAATCAGGAAATAAAAAAAGAGTTTAAGCTTTGCTCCTTTCCAGTTTTATTCAGTCAGGTAATTGATAAATAATAATAGATCTTCTTCTTCTTCTTCTTTTTAAAAACGTAGCCCCACACTAGGATTTCTCCTGTATCGTGGGTACCGTTTACAGACATATAATTTCACATACACATCACACCCAGACCAGAAACAAATATTTGTGGATCGCACAAATATTCGTTCCAGGCGGGAATCGAACCCGCGACACCTAGCGCAGCAGTCCGATTGCTCAGCCACTACGCCAAACGTGCCGTCAAGATAATAAATGATAGAAAATTAATATTCACCTTTATACAAATCTGTAGCAAATTCCTCCGCATTACCACAGAAATACACAGCAGGGCAGCTGTAAATAGTGAATGGATCGGTATCTACACAAGGTGTGCAGGGAACCGTATCAGGACAGGTTGGTGCTAAATGTCGCCATTCAAGCGTCTTCTTCATAGCATCTATGCTGTTATCTATCTTGCTATACCTCATTATGTCTTTGACTGGTTCTCCTGAAGTCCCGAGGCAAAGATATCCTACAACAAAAATAATACACTACAGACTTCATTTCAATCATATTGGAAGAGCAGACATTGTAAAAGACTTTTAAAAGTAGCTTTTAATCTTTGCTTCAAATGTTTTTTAGGACTTTTGTTCAATAAATATGGTTCAGCAAATCTTACCTCCAATTTCACATTCATATGGATTTGAGACCCGATTGAATGATTTGTATTCAACCGCTTTTGGAAATAAACCTGGAATACAGGTAAATATTAAAAACGAACATACGAAAACAATTCATTAATCTAACAGTTTTCTAGTCTTTCAAGCCTTGCCGTGCAATATTGTGAAACACAAATTATAGTACCCAGTAACACATTCATGGTTTTCCATTTGAAAAAACCCACTCTTTATGCTACTATAATAAATAATCCTACTAATATTGACTTACAATAATGAAAGGGTTTTTGAGGCAACATAACTCCAGTAGGGTCCTTGCAACCCGGCATAAGGTCCAGTGGAGCGACAGAGCTGATAGCAGCGGCAAATGAGTCCACAAGATCAGCAGATGCTATCACATTGGACTCATTGAGAATACTCTCATTTGAATGATTTGCAAATACTCCTCCTGGGAACAAGTACAGGCAATTATGAAAGATTTAAACAAATTAATAACTTGAATGTTGAGCGATGTTGCAACTGCTAAATAGCATTATTTTCAAGTCATATACATTTTGTAACAAATAAAAATAGAAGTGGGACAGGACATGTCTTTAAATAAGCCATTGCACAATCAAAATATTTAATCAAACTTGTCCAAAGTGGTCAAATAGCATAAAAAAATAAGTCTTACCTGCAACAATTACTCGAACAATATTAGAAATCTCCTCCTGATACTGCGTGGTGCCGGAGAGTCCAGATAACCATTCCATCAGTAAATGCAGAGAAAACATCTGCTCAGCTGACTGTGATGCCATGTTCAGCCCAGACATTATTACTATGTACCTAGACAAGAGTAAAGAAAAGTGGGGATATTTAAATAAGGGGCTATTTCATGTTTATCCAATTACGCAAGAATAATGTTTACACATCTTTTAATTATTAATTTAACAAGCAGTTATTTTGGTTGTTATTGCTACCCAATAATAAAGTCAGATAGAGTAGACCTAATTATCATTAATTAAACTATATTATTAAGTTCTGCTGTTGGTCTTCCAAATTAATTAATTAATTAATTATTTTTTTGAGTTAGCCACTAATAACATACCTATCACTGCTAAGCTGAGGCAAAGGCTTCTGTATGTTACATCCCGACCAGCATACATCTTTGATTGTAAAAACCCCATCTCCATCTTCAGACCCTGACATTATAGAAAAGTATTATGTACTAAATAACATTAATAATTAACCTGAGGGCTGCAGACATCCTCAACACTCTACGTCCCTAGTACCACCGACTATTGTAAATAGTTTCAGACTACATTCCAATACCTAATTGCTAACCCCAGTTGCAACAAACACAGATATTTGTTTCTTATATAAAAAAATATGTTTTGAGTTACTTACTGAAATTCCAACTTACCGAGCAACGCACAAACCACACCAGTGACAACTTGGTTGACATCAATGCAGTCTCCAATTAACTTAATTCTTTGCAGTTCATCCTCTAGCACCAGGCTGTCGGCATCATGAACAAAATGAGTCCTGAAATAATGTTCAAATGTGAATGTACCATAATGCAATTGCACCAGTTTCAATGAATAAACAGTATGAATGGTAGAAGTATAGAAAGGTAATACCAGACTGCAGCCTGTTACAGGAGCTAGAGTAGCTAGCTACATACTATAAATATAATATACAGCGGGACACTAGACAAATAGCTATGTTAGATGATGTAAACACAAATTAATTTGCAGTTGATTAAAATGTCATCAAAAAAGTTTTTCTTAGGTTATTCACCTTGTTGGTTGTGGTATGATTTCTAGCTCATCTGACAATTCTTTTAGAATGCTCGGCTTCAACTCCTGAAGCTTAAAAATAGTTCCGATGATGATGCAAGTACTGCCCTTGTCTCGAAGTTCGCACAACTTCAAAACTTTGTAGGAGTTTGCCCACTTTTTTTTAATGGCCGGAGCTAGGATATTACGAAAAGTGTTCAATCTAGCAGAATAAATGTGAGCGTATTGCTTTGAGAAATTACGGGAAACTTTGTAGAATCGTTCCGAACAATCAGAATAATCTGCTGTTTGCCTCTCCAACTCCAGTGGTCGAAATCCATTTTCTGATCGACTTGTAGAGCCGCTCTCAGTTTTAAACAGCATTATACGTATATTACAGAAGTAATCACCTACGGTTAATATCTAGCAGACTATTTCAAACAAATTGACAAATTATTTCACTGAAATGAAAGAGAAATCAAAAGAAAGACGGCAGAAAGGAAAACAAACAGAAATTCGCGCGGTTTCGTTGTACGTTATAGACTGTCATAGAGGGGGTTTTTTTTGTTTTAGTAATGGCTTCGCAAGGTTTGTGCATATAGCCAGTGTCAAGTATTTTATTATAATAATTATTTCTTAATTTCACATTAAGAAAGTCACAGCAATATAGCAATCGTGGTCAAGTAGTCAAGTCAATTATTTACATTGTCAAAGTCACGATTCAGTAAAGTAGTGGATGCTTTACTGAAACTTCCTGGGAGTTTTGGAAAACATGCGAAATGACACGTTTTTTGAGTTTATATCATTCGCCCACACTCGTGCACGTTAACAAACACTTAATTATTAATATTCCACCAATATTACATATTAACACTCGAAGAAACACAAGTTTGAGAAAATATGTGATACAAAACCACCAACAATCTCACTATCGGATTCCCGCCAAAACTCCCATAGAGAGGTTAATACTTACCTACTTTTTTATTTTTATTGGACTGGACACCGACACCGGCAGTTGATTTTGATATTTGTGATCTATGATTTGATGCTGATGGGGCTTGATGGTGTAGGTTCTCTCAACCAGGCTTGACGGTGTATCACCTAACTCCTAACAAGTAACATTTCGTTTGCTGGCAACACCATCCATCATCATAGAGTAGAGAACTAGAGATAAAGCGGAAATGGATTTTTGGCGGGAATGCCAAAATAGGACGTTTTTTTGTACATACATAGTATTTTTAACTGGTGTTATGTATATACTTGGGATAATATTGATAAAGTAGGTACCTACATAACGAAAAATACTGCGGAGCGGCACGTGACTAAATTTATATAAGGCGGCAAAAAGTTTGAAAATTAACTAAAACATGGCGGGTGTTCAGACAATTCGGCTGAATAATCTAAATCCTAATGTAAAAAATGCACTTATAGTGGGCATAATTATAGCAAAAAGTAGCCCACGTGTCATTGGTTCTAAAAAGAAGAATGGAGATTCGAGAGGAGTCACTTCATTTACAGTGCGAGATTCTGAAATTGACACCATCAATGTAGATGCTTGGGGTTCCGAATATTTTGTACTCACATTCTATGAAAGGTTTCTTGTAGGAGATGTCGGTGAGTTATTCGGTAGGTAGTTATATCATTGAAACTAAAGTTTACATTTTTCAACTACCTGCCTATATAGGTATTTACCATACCACTACAACTATACTTAGGTATACTTAGTTACTACACTACAACTATACTTATTACCTACCTATATACCTTACAACCAGATAAATGCAAATGCAATCTTAGTATATGCTAAGATTTTTTTACCTGGTTTTATACCTATGTTTTAGTTGAAATCTCCTCACCGAAGATCTGCGTTAAAACCGGCGAAAATGAAATTTATAAACCGCAGGTTTGTTATAATAATTAACAATAAGTATAGGTATACCTAGAACAATCATCATTTATTACTCAAACAACATTTACATCTGCAAATCAAATTATTTATGTGCACTTAATTTTCAAGGTTTCGTCCCCCTTCTACCTATCTCTGAACGAGGGGCAGTCGGATGTGACCACGCACAGCGGGGACTCCTACGGTAGCTACCAGCCTCTCCTGCACATACCCACTAAACCTCCCTCGGGGTATTACGGACTAGCTGAAGTTATGAAATTGCCAGGTATGTAATAACTAGCTGCGCCCCGCGGTTTCACCCGCGTTTCACATTATAAAACCTATAGAGCGGTGGCTGTTAGATACGACTTGTAACATTGTGTCAGAGAAAATACAGAGGTTAGGTAGTTTTTCACAGTTATTATCACACTGATGGACAAATAAACAGTGATGATGATGGTGATGATGATGATTTGTAGCCTATATTGTGTCTCTAAACTATCTGCATAATACATTTTATGCAACTTAAGGTACAATTTACAGTTTTTAGGCCACTGTGAATGTGTAAGTTGGGGTATAAGGTAATATATAAGCTATAAAAATACCAAATTTCATGCCAATGGGGTAGTTTGTCACAGTTTTTATTGCACTTATGCAAAATGGTGGTGATGATGATGATGAATTAAAGCCTAAGTCGTAAGTTGCGGGATAACCTATCTACGTACGAAATTTTACGCATATTGGGTAGTTTTTCAGTTTTTATCGCATTGATAGAAAACGGCGATGATTATGATGATGACTTAATAATTATGTTCGTAGCCTATGTCCTAAGTTAGAAGATAACCTTTCTGCGAATCAAATTCTCTCTCCCCCACTCTCCCCTCTTCCCCTCTCCCCTATTTCCCCTTACTCTCCCCTCTTCCCCTACTCCCCTATTTCCCCCCACTCTCCCCTCCTTTTCCCCCCACTCTCCCCCTCTTTCTCCCCCACTCTCCCCCTCTTTCTCCCCCACTCTCCACTCTTTCTCCCCCCACACTACCCTCTTTCTCCCTCACTCTCCCTCTTTCTCCCTCCACTCTCCCCTCTTCCTCCCCACTCTACTCTCTTTATCACCTCACTCTCACCTCATTCTCACCCCACTATCCCCTCTGTCTCCCCCACTCTCCCCTCTCTTTCTTCCCACTCTCCCCTCTTTCTCCCCGCTCTCCCCTCTTTTTCCTCACTCTACCCTCTTTCTCCCCCCCCACTTTCTCTCTTTCGCCCACTCTACCCTCTTTCTCATCCCATTCTCCCCTGTTTCTACCCCCACTCTACCCTCTTTCTCCCCCCACTCTCCCCTCTTTGTCCCCCACTCTCCCCTCTTTCTCCCTCCACTCTCCCCTCTTTCTCCCCTCTCTTTCTCCCCACTCTCCCCTCTTTCTCCCCCCACTCCCCCCTCTTTTTAACCCACTCTCCCCTCTTTCTCCCTCCACTCTCCCCTCTTTTTCCCCCACTCTCCCCTCTTTCTCCCTGATCTCCCGTCTCTTTCTCTCCAACCTCCCCTCATTCTCCCCCCCCCACTCTCCCCTCTTTCTCACCCCACTCTCCTCTCACTCTCCCCTCTTTATCCCCCACTCTCTCCTCTTTCTTCCCGCTCTCCCCGTCTTTCTCCCCACTCTACCCTCTTCTCCCCCCACTCTCGTCTTTCCCCCCACTCTCCTCCTTTCTCCTTCTCCCTTCCCCGCACTCTCCCACCGTTCCTCCCATCGACCTCTCCCTCTTTAAATAACGATCCGTTCAGCCGCTTATTGTGGTCCGTTGGGGGTGCATCTAACGAATACCTAATAATTTCAACCCCCTTGCTTTTCCCCCTTTAGGGATGATTTTGCAAAAAAGCTGAAACCCGTATTTATTTATTTAGTACCAAAAGCCTTAATAAGAATTTTCAGATCCCTAACTTGAAGAATTATGGATTCCCCATACAAACTTTCAACCCCTATTTCATCCCCTTCGAGATTATTTTTTGAGACAAAAGATAGCCTATGTCCGTCTCATAGGTTCAATCTACCCCTATACCAAATTTCATCGAAATCGGTACAGCCGTTTGAGCGTGAAGAAGTAACAAACATACACACATACACACACACTCACAAACTTTCGGCTTTATAATATTAGTAAGATAAGATAATACGCCATTGATAAACTGCATGGTCATAGTGCCATCGTCCCCCAGTAATCACCATACACACTGATGTCAACCGACCTAATTAACTCTCTTCCTGCTGTCTATACGCCATCCAAAGGTTGTCTGGTAGAGATCACTTTAAGCGATAAGACCGCCCATTGTACCTATTTTAAGTTTTACCTTTCTGTGTTCTGTACATTTTGGTGTCAATAAAGAGTTATCTATTTACCTATCTATACACATTTTACCTACTGGGGATTTAGGAAACATACCATTGCCAGTATCTCTCTATTTCTGATGATTGTCCCAACAATAGTGATTATTGTGAATTATTCGACTATAGGTATTATTTATTCATCAGTAGTGTGCAGGGATTTTTCAATTAATTTACAGAAGCCGCAAACGTTTTCGTCGACTTGCTTGTGGTAGTCAAATCTATCAAACCAGCTAAAACCATAAGAACTAAGACAGGTGTGTAAATGTATATTTGGGTGTAACCTATGTACCTATATATGTATATAATTAACTACCATAACATCATAATCTTCAATTGTTTGAATCGATATTAGAATCGATATCCGAATCGATTACAATTCGATATTCGAATCGATATTCAATTCGATATAAGAATCCGATATTCTAACCGATATCTGAATCGATATAAACATTGTTATATAACATTGTTGTACAGCTTGCCAGCGCGGCGGCACTGCACACTAAGTTAAATTTTTGTTATTTCTCCTGTAAGGTCGGGACATGTCGGTTCGCACTATCGAAATTATGGACAACACCACACCAGCATCTCTCAATTTCGACATGTATGATATCGATACTATTCAAAGGTAAAGTACTTACCTACTACTTACTGTAATAGCACGTACTTACCTACTACTTACTGTAATAGCACAGCTAGCAGTTGCCCAGTCAAAGTTGGAGCAATAATTATAAGTAGGTAATGATTAGGTAATAGTTAGGTATACAGTATACTTTAGCTGATAATAAAACTTCGGATAGGTAGGTACTTAGAATAAATCCGTCAGGTTGAGTACTAGCGTATCGAACCACGAACGATTTAGTCCACCCTAAGTACCTACTCTAATGTATTGGGTCAGAGCGGAAGACTGGCGGGCTCTGGAGAGCGTGCTGTTTATAGCGGACGCGCGCGTGTCGTGGCGCGGGCGCGGCGCGGCGCTGGCGGCGGCGGCGCGCACCGTGCTCACGCACCAGCCGCACTGCGCCGACGCGGAGGCGCTGCGCCTCCACGTGCGCCACCAGGCCGACACGCGTGAGTCTCTAGGCACAGTGTCGTGGCGCGGGCGCGGCGCGGCGCTGGCGGCGGCGGCGCGCACCGTGCTCACGCACCAGCCGCACTGCGCCGACGCGGAGGCGCTGCGCCTCCACGTGCGCCACCAGGCCGACACGCGTGAGTCTCTAGGCACAGTGTCGTGGCGCGGGCGCGGCGCGGCGCTGGCGGCGGCGGCGCGCACCGTGCTCACGCACCAGCCGCACTGCGCCGACGCGGAGGCGCTGCGCCTCCACGTGCGCCACCAGGCCGACACGCGTGAGTCTCTAGGCACAGTGTCGTGGCGCGGGCGCGGCGCGGCGCTGGCGGCGGCGGCGCGCACCGTGCTCACGCACCAGCCGCACTGCGCCGACGCGGAGGCGCTGCGCCTCCACGTGCGCCACCAGGCCGACACGCGTGAGTCTCTAGGCACAGTGTCGTGGCGCGGGCGCGGCGCGGCGCTGGCGGCGGCGGCGCGCACCGTGCTCACGCACCAGCCGCACTGCGCCGACGCGGAGGCGCTGCGCCTCCACGTGCGCCACCAGGCCGACACGCGTGAGTCTCTAGGCACAGTGTCGTGGCGCGGGCGTGGCGCGGCGCTGGCGGCGGCGGCGCGCACCGTGCTCACGCACCAGCCGCACTGCGCCGACGCGGAGGCGCTGCGCCTCCACGTGCGCCACCAGGCCGACACGCGTGAGTCTCTAGGCACAGTGTCGTGGCGCGGGCGCGGCGCGGCGCTGGCGGCGGCGGCGCGCACCGTGCTCACGCACCAGCCGCACTGCGCCGACGCGGAGGCGCTGCGCCTCCACGTGCGCCACCAGGCCGACACGCGTGAGTCTCTAGGCACAGTGTCGTGGCGCGGGCGCGGCGCGGCGCTGGCGGCGGCGGCGCGCACCGTGCTCACGCACCAGCCGCACTGCGCCGACGCGGAGGCGCTGCGCCTCCACGTGCGCCACCAGGCCGACACGCGTGAGTCTCTAGGCACAGTGTCGTGGCGCGGGCGCGGCGCGGCGCTGGCGGCGGCGGCGCGCACCGTGCTCACGCACCAGCCGCACTGCGCCGACGCGGAGGCGCTGCGCCTCCACGTGCGCCACCAGGCCGACACGCGTGAGTCTCTAAAGGGGGGTGGACCTGGTTCTTTATCAACCCCCACCAAGTAATACACCAACCACCACCACTAAGGAGGCAACTGACATTAACATTTTTTTTTGGTAGGTTTATTAACTACCTATTTCAAACCATAAACGTTAATTATTATATCATAAACCTTGTTCGAAGAGGCCATCCCCATGCATACCATTCAATATGTCACCATGGGGGAAGAAAGGTTCTCGCGAACCGGAATCACGGTCAAGAACCCGTAGCGTAAGACGGCTCCTGACGATGTGAACAGCTAGCGACCGCCCGTTGTTTCTGGGGGAGAACGGTAGCGACGATGTTGGAATATGCGTTGAGCCTGCGTGCGTCAGGCGGCGGCGAGGCGGCGGCGTGGGCGGCGTGGAGCGGCCCGCGGCCCGGCGCGGCGTCGGCGGCGCAGCTGCGGGACCGGCTGGCGGCCGGCGCGCCCTTCTGCGCCGCGCTGCACGCGCTGCTCTCGCATCTCGACCTGGACGAACTCCTCAATGCAGCGTACGATACTTGTACTTTTATGCCCCTTGTATAGCTTCTATTTATGGAATAGGTTCATTGGTACAAAAAAAACAGTAAGATGTAAGAACTTAAATAACATCAAAGAGGGTTAACCCATGGTTCACAGAGACACTAACATCGACGAGCTACGAGTTAGATTTGCCGATCACACGGGCGAGTTGAACGCGCGCCTTCCTATCAATATTCTAGAAGACACTTTGGGATATTCAGTAAGAAGTTTTTTTTAATATTATTGACATAAATATAGGTATGTAGATGTAGATACATACAATCAACAATATTTTTTTACATTAACATGTTTTTTTAAGGCGGAGCAGTTGAAAATGATGTCTCCAGAAGATAGATCAGCGGTGAGATGGAAGATTCTCCTAGAACAGTGTAATGCGAAGTTGGCGGCGACTCCGCCGCGTCTCATGGTTTTGAGCTTGCGACGAGCCTCTCCCGCTGATCCCATACCACTGTATTAATTAATTATTATAGTTACCTACTAACTGCGATGAAATATTTTTAAGAATGAAATTACACCCTGATTCCTTTTATCGTGTTTTTAATTGATTGATATGAGATTTGATAGTATACGAAAAATCTAAGCAATGTTACAACCAAACCAATAATAGTAAGTATAGTCGATATGTAGTTTCCCTGGACTACCTATTTCTAAAGAGATGTTGATTTTATCATTGATTTAACAACAGTCAGGTACTATGGTTTGAATCACAAAGCTACAAAATTAAATCTTAACTCATATTCGTGATTAAAAATTAAAAATGGTAGAAAAACCAGAAAAGACGGAAATAACTTATGAATACACGAGACGTAGACGAGAATTCGGTAAGCAGTTGCTGTTCGAAGACCATGGACCAGAAATGCGTTTTAGTATACCGAACAACCCGGCTCATTACAAGAACTACATTCTTCGGAATCCGGTTCATGTTGGCATACAAAATACTGGGACTATGTCAGAACATTGGGTCAATTCTGTCAGGTAAGTTCCAAACATCCAATTACCAAAAAATAGATTACTTACTTATAGGTATAGTTTAGTGCTGTGGTAACCACACTTCAGTATATCATATAAATATTATAAGAACATGTCATTTCATATAATTATTAATAGGGCTGAATACACGAGCTCCGGCATAAACCACATCGAAGGCGGATGGCCGAAAGACATCAACATGAACGACCCCGAGGCCGCTCAGAGATATCGCCGCAAAATAGAGAAGGACGATGCTTACATTCACGCTGTCATGCATCTAGGACATGTGAGTATGTATGAGGAAAGCAGATACGCATAGTTGTCCAAGTTCTAGCAAGCCGGGAAAAGATTTTGTCTGACATGTAGAACAATAGGCCTAAATCTCATGGTGTTCTTCAGAGCATGGAACACAATATACTCCAAAACAACGCAGTAGACATGTACCAGACGTACTATTCCGAATTGCCATCCATACCTCCTGTGGAGCGAAGCGGTTGCAACACAGTGAACGTGTATCGCGAGCCTGGGACCAAGAGAGCGGTCAGGGCGCTGTCCTGGCAAGCGGACGGAGGAGCCAGGCTGGCGGCTGCATACGCAGACGTGGAGTTAATGAGAAGTAATAGGGTCCCGCAGATGTCTTACATTTGGGATATTGGTTAGTATAGCAATGTTAAGAGCTACGATTTTATATTATATGTATATAGCGCGTCAACTCATTTAATTTATTTTCTCGACAGAAAATGCCAACGCTCCAGAGTTAGTCATAAAGCCGCCTCAACCGTTACTGGATTTGCAATACAATCCTCGTGATCAACATACTCTTGTTGGGGGAATGATGAATGGGCAGGTTATTATTACATCTTGCTTACATGTAATTTCATTGACACGTATCTGCAACGTCACACTATAGTGGTGTGCTAGTGGTATAGATATGTACAATGTGAGCTTTTCAGGTGGGCTGGTGGGATATGAGGAAAGGTGGGGAAGCAGTAAGCATATGCCCACCCCACGTGGCGCACAGAGACCTGGCACGGAACGTCCTCTTCATTAACTCCAAAACGGGAGCTGAATTCTTCTCCGCATCACCAGATGGTGTTGTGAAATGGTAAACACATACAAACGTGTTATCTGTTTGTTTTTATTTTCAATATGATAATTATTATTTTGTGATTACAGGTGGGACACAAGAAATATGAGTGAACCCTCAGATTCTATGATCATAGACATGGTGAAGTTGCCCACTGATACGGCAAGTATCGAGAACGCTATAGGAATATCAGCTCTTGAGTATGAGCCGACAATACCGACAAGGTAATAAGTTCACTAAAGATTTGAGGGGACTCTGAAAGAGAAACATCGAAAAGAGGTGTTCTGTATAGGTTTATCAAATTGTTTCAGATTCATGGTTGGTACAGAAACGGGACTAATTATTGGAGGAAACCGTAAAGGCAAAAATCCTGTTGAAAAGCTACCTTCAAAGGTACCACATTTTTGTATACTTTATGCAGAAATTAATACTATTACGATATATACTTTTACGATAACTTAATACTATTATGTTCCAGTACGAAGCTCACCTGGGCCCTGTTTATTCTCTACAAAGGAATCCCACTTTTCTAAAGAACTTCCTAACCGTCGGCGACTGGACCGCCAGAGTGTGGAGCGAAGACTGCCGCGAGTCGGCAATACTGTGGACCTATTCGCATAACACTAAGCTAACAGACGGAGCTTGGAATCCCATCAGGTAAGATATTGCCATCCACAAAAAACAACGGAAAAGCGATAAAATCCTACATTAGAGGAGCAAACGTTGTACCGAACCATATTGTTTTACAGATTTTCTGTGATACTAGTGACACAGTGGGACGGATGCCTGTCGTGTTGGGATCTATTGCGACGAAGGAGCGCACCTATCGTTACCGCACAGCTTTGCGACGAGCCGTTACTGCGTTTGCGACCTCATGAAGGGGTAAGATTATTAGGAAATAATTATCCCAATAATAATACAATTGAAAGAAATATGCACATATTTTTTTTCTTTCAGGGCTTACTAGTGGCGTGTGGCAGCAGCAAAGGCACTGTTTATTTAGCTGAATTATCATCGAACCTCGGAACTGCTGATAAAAATGACAAACAACTACTGACTCACGTAAGTACTTCTAATCTGGGTATATTACACTTACACGTCCAACGTAAAGTGATTTAAATGATTAGCAATATATCTCAATGACTTCAAGTCTAACGTTCTCTAGATTCTCGACCGTGAAAACAAACGGGAACGCATTTTGGAAGCTCGCATGCGCGAGTTGCGACTGAAGATGCGTCAGGGCGGCGACGGCGGGCCGCAGGTGCCGGAGAGCGACCCCGCCAGCACCGACAGGGACCTCGAAGAGGCCACCGCTGAGTACATGCAATGTATAGAAGAACTACAGGCGCAGCAGAAAGCAACTTGAACCAAGAAGTAAGAAAATCTACCTCAGGCAATAAGGCGCAGCAGAAAGCAACTTGAACCAAGAAGTAAGAAAATCTACCTCAGGCAATAACTTTGACAAGATTTAACTGTCCGCTGTTTGAGATTATACAAAGAAACAGATAACGCACTATGATAATAATCGTTTCACTATGTACTACAGCAGTCTAAAATGTAAATAAATACCGATATGTTGTTTATGTAGAGGCGAAAGAAGAAATAAAAGAATTTCGATAGCTTAATATAAATGACTGTATTTTAAAACATTGATAAATGGATTCTACTTCATACACAATGTACTTTAGTTTGAGTACTAGATAAAGTAATATAAAATTGGCATACTGTCGTTCTAGCAAAATGTCTTACTCGATTAATGATAACATTTACAAAATTCCGTCGCAGCCCGCTCAGAATTCCCAACAAATGAAATCAAACTGGCAAAACTATCTTATTTTCTTACGTATATCGCAGTTTCATCCAATTTGAATTTGAATTTCCTCAGCGAGCATAAAAAATACAAACAACACCAACGAACGTCCCGATTCACTCGCACGCACACCGACGATCACTTCATGTAGGTGAGCGATATGCTGAGAGGTTTGATACGATGCCTCTGACGTCTGGGCTTTCGCTAGGCGGCCTCCTCCTCGTCGGCTCGGTTCGTCCGGAACGCGACGAAGGACCAGCGGTGCTCGATGTCGGCGCCGACGCCGGTGGTGTCGCGGCGGAACACGTCCTCGTGCTTCTGCAGCACGCGGTGCACGGCGGCCTGCGACGCGCCGGGCAGCACGGCGCGCACGTACGACACCACGTAGTCCAGGCTGGCGCCGTGCGGGTGCACCTGTCGGGGGGGCGAGACACTGTAGTAGAGTAGGACTTCCTTATTTTAACTATAGCAATACTGGCAATAAACTGGCAATGCTCAAGAAGAAGAGCATAAGTAGAGTACATTTTTGTCACATCGGATTTGAGCTACTTGGCACGACGTAATGTTTGAACGGTAGTTTTAATTACATTCATTATCTTGAACTTACCAAACACTTCATTTTAGTAGGTAATCTATAAAGTTTTTCAACTAAAGCCTGATCGTCCTCATCGTGGTGACTTCATTTATTCCGTCTGTACCTACATAATATACTTGATCGAAGATTTTATTATTTTTTGTTGACTGTTCAATTGTGTTTTCCATTAGTACCTAGCAAAACGTTGGTATGGTGATTGGTGGCAGATTAACTTCTGCATACTCGAAATAAAATACCTGCAAAAATGCAGACATGACGCCAATCAGCTTGGCTTCCCCACAGTGAGCGTCGACGGTCTCCGTTAAGGTGGTCGTGTCGTCGCCGGGCAGCGGAGGCGGCGGCGGGGGCTTCACTGTCGGCTTCTGCGACGGCAGAGGCGGCTAAACAAGATACATTAATATATCTGAAGAAAACTACACATAAAATCAAGACAATTACTCGATACAGACTAGGACAGGTTGGGAATTATTGTCTGTCTAATAATTATTAGCTCTTGCCAGCGTCTTCGTCCACGCTGAATATATTGTGTCGCGATAAAAACTATCGTCCTCTTTTTCAAAGTGCAATCTAATATCAATAGGTATACCGCAGAATTTATCTAAATTGATTCTGATATAGACACACTTTCGGAATTATAACATTCGTAAGAGAGAAAGAAGAATAAGAGACGAGAGACGAGAGTCTCATTAGAAAGAGTTTTCTTTCTGCTGTTGACGTTGAATATGTTCATGAAACAGGTGCTTTAAAGTAAACTTACATTTTTGTCCACATTCCCTTGCATTGCTCCTTGCAACGCTTGACGAGCGATGAACTGTGCTTTGAATTTCTCCATCTCCTTCTGTGCATCAGATTTTATGACGTCCACTTCGTTCTTGTAGGCTAACAATTGGAACTGGAGACTTTCATTTTCACGCTGCAACACGAAATTAAATCACTATATTAAGGCATCGCGAACAGTTGGCCTCCCACATCGCCGCATGGACTAAATTTTGCGTACCACTATTCCTATCGCAGAGAAACTCCATTCTCCACATTGGTTGAACACAATAGTTTCCAGTGTCTAAACTGCAGTTATACATGCAGAGACTACATCTTTTCACATCCTACGATCCTGACACACCTCTTTCACTTCTCTTTTACTGCAGTTAAATATTATGATTTAGATGTACCTAAGAAGTACATAAGTAGCCATTTTGTTTACCTTCAGTTGCTGCACTTCTTCGCTATGTCCGCTTTCGAGAGGTCTATTGTTAAACCCATTGAAATCATTATCCTCTGGGTAGAATTTCTCATTGAACTCTTCTTTCAGCGAGCTGAACTCCTGGAACACATGAATGCAATATTTAGTTTGTATTCCTGCCGCAAAATAGATAATTTTACATGTATATACAGAAATTTGAAATCACTTATAAATATCTTAATGAGAGGTTACCTTTTACAGCCGTCTTCTCGTTTATCCTCGTGAGCTGCAATGACTTCTATTCAGTTCGACAATACATTGCAATAATACATCACTCACCTGTGGTCCATCTTAAATTTAGTCAAATCAAATTCTTACCTTACATGCACCTTCCTTGTGATTGGACATTAATCTTTACCTGTTTGGTTTTGCAGAGCCGAAATCCTTATTTTACTATTGGTAATGATGATCTTGGATCTGACCATTATGTTGACCTTATTATTATTAGTCACTAATATGCTGACTGACATGCTTGAAGGAAATGTATATGATAATACTTGGTTATTTAATCAGTAGTTTTCCCGTATTCAGTTTGAGATTACACATGTTAACTGCAAGCCTTTTTTTTTGTCTTTATTTTATAAACGTAGCCCCACACTAGGTTTGCTCCTGTATCGTGGGTACCGCTTACAGACATATGATTTCACATACACATCACACCCAGACCAGAAACAAATATTTGTGGATCGCACAAATATTTGTTCCAGGCGGGAATCGAGCCCGCGAGTCGCGACCCCTAGCGCAGCAGGCCGATTGCTCGGCCACTACGCCAAACGAGCTGTCTAGGAGAAGTCTAAGAAGAGAACATAATAGGTGGCCTAAGAGCTACGTAAACACAAGAATAATATATAAAATATATATTACAATGCATTGTCAAAATGAATAGAAAGCCATTATACCAATACATGAGCGCTACCTATATTATGAGTCCAATAAAGTTACATACATAGTTACATACAGTCTCATACACAGTAAAGTTGTAGGAACAGCAGATACCTGGGTCATTTTCTGCCATGTCTCAATGTTCTTCCGCTGGGGTTTGGTGAAATGGTCCCAGACCCGCTGGTGAGCCGCCGCGCTAAACACTTTCGCCACCTGTTCGACTGAGGTTCACAAAATAATTATCTTATGAGTTGACGACCAAAACATACCCTCGTACTGTAACAGCCTGTTAAGTGCTTGTCGTGTCTACTTCTACCCAGAGCGCTTATGGGCAGACCAACTGTCGTGAACGTTGCGTGCAGCGAGAGGCGGCGTCGCGAGACACAGCCCGTGTGCCTCGCAGAGGAATTCACTATGACTTGACAACATACCTCTACTTTACTCATATTGAATCTTTAGTTTTTATAATGGTGCTAACTTTATTATTTTTTTATTTATTTCGAGTAAAAGTATCTTTGTCAAATCATTAAGATAACTTACAAATAGCACCACACATTTGGAATTGTCGTGGGTTATTTATTTGCGTAGAACTTTCGGCAGAGAACTGGTGAACCATAGAGGGATTTAATATGCTACGAGATTGGGCAGACCGGAGTGGAAATAAGCAATAAATTGTACTGAGTTTGGCTTATGTAGGCGCGAAGTTGAAGACGACTGAAGATTGGAAGCTCCCCTCTTCTCTGACAAACCGTGACTGTAACCTGAAGTACTCCGTGCCTTTGAGTTGCAAAGTAAGAAATGAATGCTCTGTTATATCATCACCTTTTGCACGATCAGACTTATTCTGCTCTCATTTGTTTGCGTTGACATCTTACCTTACTTCAATCACTTTTTGTCGAAGATCATCTAGGTCAATATGACAGACATTATGCCCCACTGACTGGCATAATGTAGATCCAGAATTATAACAAGTAAAAATCTACTCACGCTGGTCGATCACATTTTCAATATGAACTCTGACTCTTTCTTTAACTTCCTGAAATTCTTCTTCAGACTGCATTTTTTCATTGAATAGCCTGCGTATATGTGAATTTGTAGCTTGGATCATGGAATAGAATTGGTTGGCATTCTTCTTTGTGCATTCACCTCGTTCTAACCAGGCTAGTAAAGTCTGGAACATAAAAATATTAAGTTACTCATTATTATTGTCAAAAGTCTCAATGATGAATTTAAATTTTAATAATCACTCACTGGTACTGTAGTGGAAAAATGTTCCTCGCTCTTGATCTTTTCAGCCAGTTGGACAACCGCAGTGTTAGAGTAAGGTTGGACTCTGACAGGGGATGGTGAATGTCTATAAGTGGTGGCAGGTACCACACTATGGCTCGTCAATTCTTCTTGAGCAGTCATCTGTTGCATTTGCTGTTGTTGGATGCGCAATGCTTGACGCTGGCGTCTTTCAAATTCATTCTGATCGTCACGGCTCTGTAATTCGACATATTATTATATTACTAGCAACACATCTAATTATGGATAACTGAAAATTATGTGACCAGAATAAGACTCACAGCTGCATAGTCAACATGCAACCAGCCTGATGTTGCATGAGAATCGTCATCTTCATCCATATCATCTTTGTCCTTCTCCTTAGTATCAGTCAGTTTGATACGATAGCCGGATATCCCCATGGCAGCATCTACGCAATTTTCTCTGTCAAAGCGAATATGACAGAAGTTTTTCTTTGATAGTCTCAGAGTATGAATTCTGCCATAATTTTCAAATATTTCTCTCACAACACTTTCTCTGATTTTGTCTGGTAGACCACCGACGAATATGGTGCGGCAGCCTGGTGGTCGCGACCTACATGGCGGCTGGGCAGTGGCAGGATCAGGAGGAGTTAATCTGCAGTGTTTCAAGATGATTTCTTTCTTTTCCTGCATTACAGACATGTCCCCTCCCATACCGGAATACATTCCCATCAAAGATGGATCCATCATCATTCCACCCATCATATTCATGTCCATGGCTGTTGCTGTAGCAGGTACGGTTGCAGCTGCTATGGGTGCTGTGGCCATCGCTGACATGTCCATAGTATTCTGAGACAACAGTTCCATTCCTGTAGCAGGCATCATATCCATCCCAGTGCTGGTTGGCATCATCCCACCGCTCATTATGCCTCCTGGCATCATCATACTCTGGTATAACCCACTGGCCATCATCATATTTCCTAAGAAAAAGGTAAATCCAAACTAATGACATACTAAAATGTATTCAAATAGATTCATAACAATAATTTACATAAATACTTTACTGAGGTGATGATTGAGATTCAGAATTAAAGCATTACATAATAATTTAAGTCACTATTTTATGACTATATTTAGACCACCTTAGTAATCCTAGTGAGGCAGCTTTTTAGTACCTAACTTTACTTACCTTGAGACACATATTGTGACATTTGAGTCATCATCTGGTTCATCATGTTCATATCAGGTGTAGTAGTGCTGTTGCTGGCACTAGAGGAACTCTTTTTGCTGTCCATTTTATGTTCCCGTCTGCGGCCACCATTATCCGCCCTCACCGGCGATCTTGACCGGTTTCTACTGCTGCTACCTGTTGCAGACAAGCAGATGAGGTGATTAGTAACTATCAAGTATTAGATGTATCATGTCATTGTGTGCCTATAAGGGACAAGAATGTCACAGTATAGCAATATTTTTTTTTGCAGACAGTAATTTTAAGCTTCAATCAGCTTTTCTTACATTGTGGTTTAACATGTCAATGTGCTAATTAGCAGAAAACAATGAGATGTTTGAATGTGCCTTGTATGTTTACAACCTACATTAAATAATTGAAAACATATTAGTTGCAAATCATTGCGTGTATAGCTACTACCTGAACTATGTGGAACTTAGGTGTGAGAATCAGGCAGCAAGACAAGCATTCGTTTAATTACATAGTTGGTATTGTCTGGCTTTATGTCCATACTGTAAAGTCACCAAATGGTCCTAGTTGCCAACAGCCACCATCATGCTGAGTAAGTACCTTTTGGTAGCAATCTTTTATGCTTAGTAATTATTATGTGTATTATTGTTCGTGTTTTATTATTGCAAATAAATGTTTCTTTCTTTCTTGCTTATATCCAACTTCAGATAATAACAAAAACCAGTTGACTGTTCTAGATAACACCGTCGCAGTGACAGTACTGGCAGGCTTTACCAAATTATGCCGAGAGATGCTAGATTGCTAAGCCATCAGTCTGTTTAAATAATTTAAACTTTAAATTATGACATAAATGTACTCATCAAATAGGTAGTCAGTTCAATACAATATGTAGGCACTTACTCTTTATATTTTATGAACTACACTTTAAAGTTGTAGTGATAGCAGGTGTTGAATTATTTGTAGGGTGATCATAAGCTTATGATTTCATTATAATATGAAACCAAACTGATAGGATTTGACAATGCACCCTAAGCATTCATACCATGCATGAGACATCTTAGTGGACAGCACATCATTTCTAAGTAGCCAGCCAGCCAGCTAGCCCAGACAGCCAGAAACTGTATTAGTGTGGGTGAGCGTTGGCGATGAGGGAAGATTGATATTATGATAAAGTTATAGTTTCATGAATTTATGTACTTCGAGGAACATTATTTTACTAACCTTGCATAGTCACTGTGTAGAAATCACCGTAAGTAGTATGTATTTCTCTGTCTTGAAACTAACAATTAAAACTGGAAGAGTATAAAATAAAAACAATCCATTTGTGTAGGTATGTAGATGACAATCAAGCAAATCTGTATTTCAATTTTTACAGCAAAATTCGTCTAGAACTCTAGACTAATCAGCGTAGGTAGTCTAGCGTTTGTATTTTTTTTTGTTTAATGGCTTCGCACGGTTTGTGCATATAGCCAGTGTCAAGTATTTTATGATATAAGTATTTCTTAATTTCACATTAAGAAAGTCACAGCAATATAGCAATCGTGGTCAAGTAGTCAAGTCAATTATTTGCAACTTCAAAGTCACCATTCAGTAAAGTACCTAGTGGATGCTTTACTGAAACTTCCTGGGAGTTTTGGAAAAAATGCGAAATGACACGTTTTTTGAGTTTATATCATTCGCCTACACTCGTGCACGTTAACGAACACTTAATGATTAATATTCCACCAATATTACACATTAACACTCGAAGAAACACAAGTTTGAGAAAAAAATATAAAACCAACAACGTCTCACTATCGGATTCCCGCCAAAACTCGAGTGTCTTATACGATAATATTATGATAATCCGTCCACGATACGATACGATATGACCATAAAGTTTAAACTGTATGATCTATGGATACGACAGACAATGACATCGAGACATCGACATCGATAGAGTTAATACTTATGCCCTTATTTCACTAGACTGTTTTGAGGCTGCGGTATTCAGCCGCCCGGCGCCGCGTAGTGAAATAAGGGAATGTTAAGTTAGCCCGACTGATTAGTCTGTGAGTCCGGCTGCGGCTGGGCTCGTTTTGGATATGATTTATCAATGGGTACAGCATCCACTAGGTAGGTACTTTACTAAATCACTATGACTGTAAATTAATTTGACTTCTTGACCACGAGGATTGCTATAATACTATGACTTTCCTATTGTGACAAAATATATTATAATATAAAATATTTGAAATATTTTATACCTAATAAACTTGTCACTGACTAAATGCACAAACCATGCAAATCCATAACTAAAACAAAAAAACAATGAAATAAAAATTAAAACAACAAAGACCGACATCATTCATCTCTAGCGTAGCGTTTGTATTCTCTTTGCATTCATCAATAGCAAAAATCCGTAAAATAATGTATAATGTTTGTTTTAGCAGAAATGAAGGACGTTATTAGAATAACACCTGAGCACTTTCATCAAAGTCTTACTGACTCCATAACTACTTTACTGAATAGAAAATTAGCTAATAAGGTAAGTCACACATTACCTCTTTCACCTGTATTCAAACTTTATTTCTGTAATGAAGTACCTAGTACATACCTAATAATAAATATCGGCTACTGTTCAATAGGTTAAATTAAACTATTGATATCCTTACTCCCAAGAATATATACTATATGCCTACCTATATGTATTACATACCTACCTACTGGATATTGTTTTATGAATTTCTCCTGAAACCTTTCCCCTCTTTCAAAGCTTTCTAAATATTTCAGAGAACCAACATGCCAATTTTTCACAGTAAATTTATCACAATAATATAATATGTTTGTTGCAGGTAGTACTAAATGTTGGCCTATGCATATCTCTATATGATATAACTGACATAGGCCACTCGTATATATTTCCCGGAGATGGTTCATCACACACAGAGGTCAAATTTAGGTACATTATATTTAGGCCTGTAGTAGAAGAAATAATTGTTGGAAAAATCAAATCATGCAGTCATGAAGGTGTACAAGGTGACTTTATGTGAGCTGAAATTGGAGCTTATGGATCTTAGGACTACTAGTAATTCAATACAAAGATAATGTGCCACATTTAATTCCTGTGAGAATACTGCAATGGTGAAGGGTAACATAACTATTGACTTGTCTTGCTTGAAATAGATATACCTGTGTGCAGTATCTAGTGTTGCAGTAGTGATATTATAACTTACTAGAAGCGCCTCGAGGTTTCCCCCGCGTTAACTACTGTCCCGCGGGAATCGTTTTAATTTTTATGGGATAAAAGTAGCCTATGTTACTCGTGGATAATGTAGCTTTCGAATGGTGAAAGAATTTTCTAAAACGGTCCAGTAGTTTTTGAGCCTATTCATTACAACCAAACAAACAAAGTTTTCCTCTTTATAATATTAGTGTAGATTTACTTTGGCAATCAGCCTATTAAATCTTTGTAAATAGACTTGTGACACTGATTCAAGTATTAATTACAAACTTAGGTTCAAGATTCTGTTTCTCAATATTGTTAGTATTATTCAGAATTATGAAGATTGCATAAATGCAGAGATAGTTTCATAGTACTGGTTACACATAATACATTGCAAGTTTATTAAATTCCTATAGAACAAACATTAAAATTATGGTGAAAAGTAACTGTTTGGCAATGAAAAATTAAATGATCTCATGATTTCTCATTCCTTTACAGTAACATTAGGATTCTTTGATGACATTTTAATACCACCAAATGCACTCCAGCATCCATCGAGGTTTGACGAGAGTGATCAAGCATGGGTGTGGGAATATCCAAAGGAAGATGGTGAAAAACATGACTTGTTTATGGATTCAGGTATATAATGTAACATATACATATTCCAACTTGCTAAAATAGTATATATATTTTAATTAACAACTGAATGATACATATCTAGTCTGATTGTACCAATGAGTGTTGATGTTAGACAAATATATATGACTAAAAGTAAGTATTTAGGAGCTGTATGAGTTGGTGTTGTCTGCTATTTCTCTATCACGATATAATTCACCTATAGTAAAGTTGACGTAGAAAATCACTACTGCTTTCAACCACAATAAAAAAAAAGAAATGCTACATTACTTACATAGGTACTAATAATCTTCAACTAATAATAATAATTGGTCTGTAGGAGAAACAATCAGACTCAGAGTGACGGGCGAAGTATTCCAAGAGAGCCTCCCAAGTGGACCTCCTGACGTGGACAGTGCAGCAAAGACAATCCCAGCATCAAGTATAGCACCATACAAAATTATTGGCGGCATCAATGAGCCTGGACTGGGATTGCTCGCGTGGTGGGAGGTAGCTGAGCAACCAGAAGAAGATGACAATGATGATGAAATAGAGGAATAGTATATTTTATAATTATGCAGTTTTCTTTCAATTACTAACCTTGATCCTAAGACAGAACTTAAAATACCTATAGACATAGGCAAACTTATTAGCAAACATTGGTATACAAATAAAAAACCAGTTGTCACTTAGCCTAGGGTATCTATAGGAGTTATCTACTAAGTGAGGGTACTGTGAGGGTACTTAGAAAAGCCACTCTGGGGTTGTCTACCTGGCCAGTGAGATCGCGCTCCAGAGGTTTTCCCGAATTACGTGAGTTTATAATAATAGGTATTCTATGCGCTAGCTATGAAACCATGCACTAAGAACCAGCTATTACATTGTACCCAAGAACTTCTTGGTAAAGCCCTAGGTCATCACTATAAGATCCTAAAAATTCCATCAAAATCCATCCAGTAGTTTCTGGGCATATCATGCAATGAATGTCACCAACAAAAAACTATATTTCTTGCAATTATTTGTAAACCTACTTATTATATTTATCGCAATCTCGGTGTGAAAAATTGTGTGTTTTATGCGGGTCTCAAACGACTCACTCATACTCGATTCTATGTGCCACACTCGCTACGCTCGTGAGGCAAAACATCGGGTAAAGAATGAGTCGTTTTGAACCCTTGTAAAACAAACTACTATTCGACTATTGTTTTCACCTCAGGGGAACATTTGAGAGAGAAAATAACCACTTTTGTGTTTAGCAACAATGTATACTCTTTTTTTTACATTTTTTAATGCGCGATTTCTCAAAATACAACATTATAATACATAACAAGATATAATATATGCACATAATATAATGTACACTTAATTCATACAATTTGTGAGCTTACAATATTTACTGCAATGATTAAATTTGTCAACACATTTACATTACAATCACAAAGTAAATTAAATATTAGAATGTATTGATTTGATAACATAGATTACCATAAAATAATAAGTACTATGTAAACATACCTTTCATATCAACAGACAATTAAATAATGATGTATAAAAAACATGGATTTCCAGAATTATGAGATCAGTGATGCAAAATAACACAAGATATTATAGCACAATGACAATATTCACTGAGTGAATAGATTCCATTATTAGATATCACATTATAACATCCAGCCACACGAAGTGTACTGCTTGTTTGAGCTGCTCGTATCTTCTAGCCAGGGCATTTTGTACTACAATATAAAGCACTTGAATCCTCCATGCTTATACATAAACATAGACTTTGTCTTTTCTACTATAAAACAAAACTAAGTAAGGTTTCATAAAATACTTGCAGCACGCCATGCCTCCACCAGCGTTGAGACAATGAAACTTATCTTATCTGTAATTGGAAGATCGGAAGTAGCCAAATTTAATAAAAAAAAGTATTCAGCCATTCCAGCAGTGTGTGGTAACAAACATCACATTTATAATATACTTACTAGCCTAAAAAATGTCACTGAACAAAACAAATACACTTTGTGTGGTTAGACCTCTCTAACATCAAATAAGTACAAGTAAGCTAAACATGCACAATAGCATGATAACTTTAGCAACTATAAAAAAAATAACAGCCTTTCGACTTTGGTCAGCTTCAGTACAAGAAGCTTTGTACCACTAAACTATACATGTAACAACAAAATAAGCATGTCTTGAGATTGATAATGCGCAGAATTACGAATTAAGTAGTATTATTATTTATTCGTACATGCAGAATCAAAACTAACAGTTAAATTAAAAGTATCTATTCTTGGTGCACTTTTAACTAAAATTTAAATTCGAAAGTTCTAACATTATTGCAGTCATTTTCAACCTCAATGGGACTGCAAAGCTATAGAATTGTCAAACTTAAATTTGGTCTAGTTTGGACACAGAATGATCACTTGTGACTAAATAGGCAAGAATTAAGCTACCCTGAAAGTAGTGTTATTATAATGTTAAACGTATAAATAGAAAGATCATACATTTTGGCCTTATTGATACGCCTATTTTTAGTTGTTGAGAGTTTCAATGTACTAAAACAATTCAATTTGGAAAACACCATGGTGTTTAAAATTTCTTAGAGAGCTAAATAGATGATATGATGAAAGCCTGAGGTAGTTAAAATGTAATTTGACTATAAATCGTATATACTGAAAATAAGAAACTGAGTAGAAAAAAATAATACCCATCTCGTTTTATATAATCTTCCACTTACATACGATCTACATAATTAGATTAAATACATTAATTACTAATAGATAAAATGGATAAAATTCAATGATATAATCGTTCAAATGTTGGTCATTCTTGCAATACCGTAAGTCAAAAATTCTCAGCTAAGATTACGGCCAATAGAATATAATGATACTTTGTCGGATATTAAAATTTCGTGTTTCATACCATTTATGCTAGCTAGAGTTATCGCAATGAGAATCCATCTACGAATGCGGTCGTTTAGATATATTGACCGACAGCGTTCGCCATTATGTTGTATAGAAGAGCGAGTTTATGTGCGCATATCAGCATTCAAGGCCGCTAGTCCGTTGCGGCACACGGCCACGGCTTTCTTGGGACTTGCATCAAATATGGACCAAACATTTTTGTACAAATCGTGGACATGGCCGTGTGGAGCAGGGAGGATAAGCATGGTGGACTTCCAATCATCGCAACAAGGATCAGACGCGCGCGTCAGAAACGCAGCACCGCCGCGTTTGTGCTCTGCAATGTGTAAAACTAGATCATTCGACGATAGCGTTAGTGACGCTAGAAGCGGTAGCGTCTCTGACGCGTCCGCTCGGAGGTCCACCTTCGCCTTTAGTGCGGTATTGCGTCTACTTGAAAGTATATAGCAGCGGGGAGTTGGTGAAGTGATGCGCATTGTTGAGGTGAGCGATGAGCCGTCCGTCGAGCAGGTGGCGTCCGTACTGCACCGCCTCCGCCTCGTCCTTGGCCAGCCCCGTGCTCGTCAGCCAGCGCACCAGGCAAGCGCCGCGGAACACGTTGCGGTACGTGCGCATGCGCCATCTAGACAAATAAAATAATTACTATAAAATGTGGAGCAAGAATAAGCAACCTATAAGTGGCCGACCGATATTCTGCAACGATAAATTATATAACCTCGTTCGAGTACTGCACTATTACATTCTACACACCTGGTATCCTTAGCGATAGCTTCCTTGCAGCGTTCCAAGTGGTGTGTGATGAACTGATCGCAAACGTGTTTAGTTTCGAAACTGAGATCTTCAATCGCTGGCAGCACCACCGTGTCTGCTCCATGCCTGTAGGCGCGTTATGATAAGTTGTATTACAAATTACAATGTTTATACACGTTTTGAGTACTACAAACTGATCAAAATGCGCTCAATACAAAATACGCTGATAAAAACTTCATCAATCTATCTACTGCTGGTGACTGAGGAGTTCCGTTATTCTACCTTCCATCTCTATCGTCAGATCGCTATAATATTGTATTGCCAAGGCAAAATTTCATCACAAGAGATCACCTAAGATGCATCAATACATAGTAACATAGTGCGATAAAGATGCAATGCAACACTAACCATTTCGTTTTTATAAATCTGATAGTCGGTATCAGTATCTCATCAGGGTCCAGGCCGAAGAGTATCAGCACCACCAACGCCTGTCCGTAGTTTGCCGTGATATCGTAGAACTCTATCTCAACAAACACGCCGCTCTCGTCTTTGGACATCATACGCCATACCGTGAACGTTATGCCCTGTAAAAGAGTAAATAACGTTTTCAATACTGAACGGTGATAATGACTAGATAGAGGTGATGATGGTGGAGCGGTAACTTGTGCGCTTTAGAATTCAACGATACTGGATTCGATCCTCGGCCCCGCATCATGACTTTTCATAAGTTATGTGCGGTTTTCCATCATTTCTTACTTTGGAGGGGGGTTCCGATTTTTATCGATTGATAGCAGCCGTTAAGCCACGTAAGAGGCCCGCGGGCGTCGCGATAAATTCTGAAACTAAAAGCTAACGACCTCATATACCAACAATAATCAGTTTGAACTAAAAAGGAGAGGAATGATCGTAGAACATAACTCACGATAAACATAGTCAAGCTGTACACGATGATGAGTACAGTGTGCTTGAGCAGCTGCCCGCCTCGGCCCCGGCTCTGCTCCGGGGGCAGCAGGCCCAGCTGGCTCGCGGCCCGCTCCAGCTCGTTCAGGTACGCGCAGGCCCCGGCGCCGGGGCAGCGGTGCTTCTGGGACAGCGGGCACGCGCACTCCCTAAACAAAACTTACTTTGAAACTTTGATACTCGGGATCGCACCTGAGAGTAGGTGTATGCCTCAACCGCTTTTCAACCTTTAGGCGCGTGCAGACATCGCGAGGTATGCGTCGCGAATAGGTCGTTACGCATTGAGGCATACGAGGGTGCACTGCATTCGAACGACACATGCTCGAGCTGAGCAAACAACCGCACGGTATTCGTCGGTAAAAGATTGAGGGGCGCACGGCTCGACCTGGTTCGTACGCAACGAACGTATGAGGTGAATACTCACAGTGAGCACACAGCCCGAGGCGTGCGTAACGAACCATTCGCGACGCATTACTCGCTATGTCTGTACTCGCCATTATGAAAATGGCTGTAGGAGCAAGAGATAGGTAAACTTACTTGTCATTGGCAGCGACGTCTTCGATGTCATTCGAGTTGAATCCGTTTTGGCAATTAGGGTCGTCGGTGCAGCACCCGTTAGCGTTTCGGCTCGGCGAAGGAGTGGCCGTTATAGTCCTATAGCACACTGAAACGCGTAAAAAAAGTTACATTATGACTTGTAATCTTATCATAAGGCGTATGACTTGTCATAATATCAGTCAAGAGCAACAGATTTATGAATTGAGACACCGGAACCGCAGCTCTCATTTAAACGTCGTATGCGCAAGCGAGAAAGGTGGCTGACAAACAGCCGTATTATTGAGCACTTGAAGTTACCGATATATGCGGTTCCGTCCAATCAAATGGGATCTCTCTCTCTCTCACGTCATATTTCAATATAAATAAACAGTAAAGTACCTGGATCCTCTGATACAGGAATGCATTGAAACAAAAAGAGCATGCACATAGTTAACAGCAAATTAATATAAAACACAACAAACAGAACATTCACAAAACGACAACCGATCGACCACTTTGCAGTGGCTATTTCAGTAACAAAAATTATGACACATTGTAATTTTGCCACACATGCCATAATAGGAAGTTTAACCTCTGTTTTCAGTCAGTAATTTTCTTTACGATTGGCCTGGAGTATTTGAAGCAGCGAAGCTAGCAGGAGGTAGTAAAACTTCCTATTAGTGAAACACAAGATACTTCTAAACATAAATATGTAAATACATATGTATATGCATGTATGTGTATTCTATAAATAAATAATAGGTATGTGTTGCCGTCAAACCACGTAATAATAACATCTTATCTTACTAATATTATAAAGCCGAAAGTTTGTGAGTGTGTGTGTGTGTATGTGTGTATGTTTGTTAGCTCTTCACGCTCAAACGGCTGGACCGATTTCGATGAAATTTTGTATAGGGGTAGATTGGACCTATGAGACGGACATAGGCTATCTTTTGTCTCAAAAACCAATCTCGAAGGGGATGAAATAAGGGTTGAAAGTTTGTATGGGTGATTTATAATTCTTCAAGCTAGGAATCTGAAAATTTATATTTAGGCTTTTGGTAAGAAATAAAGAAATACGGGTTTCAGCTTTTTTGCAAAATCATCCTTAAAGTGACAAGGCAAGGGGCTGAAATTATGAGATATTCTTTAGATGCACCCCCTACGGACCAAAATAAACGGCTGAACGGATCGTCATGCAATTTGGCAAGGGGATAGATAATAATAGATACACGATAAAGAAAGAGATAGAGGGAGAGGGAGAGAGATAGAGTGAGAGAAAAATAGATAGAGGGAGAAGTATATAGATAGAGATAAAGGGAGAGTGAGAGAGTGAGTGGCAAATATATAGATTCTAAGAAGAGAGAGAGAGAGATAGAGAGAGAGAGAGCGAGAGAGGGAGAGAGATAGATTGAGAGGGTACATTTTATAGAAATAGAGGGAGAGCGATCGAAAGAGGGAGAGGGAGAGAGAAAAAGGAAGAGGAAAGGAGATAAAGGGATAGAGAGAGAGCGTCAGAGGGAGAGATAGAATGAGTGGGAAATATAAAGAAATAAAGGAAGAGAGATCTAGGAACAGAGAGAGTGAGAGAGGGAAAGAGATAGATTGTGAGGTAAGTACCTATACCTGTACATATAGGGAGAAAAATAGAGATTGAGAGTAGAGAGGGAAATATGTAGAGATAGAGGGAGAAGGAAAGATATAGAGATAGAAGGAGAGGGAAAGCGATAGAGGTGGCTGTATATCATAGATAAGATTAAGTATACCATAATTATGTGACTCACAAACATACATACAAACACACTAACTCACATTGTTGTAGTAAGATTAGGTACGTTTAACTTTGTCCCACGATCTCGGTTTAATCCTAATTTATATGTGGCTTTCATACTGTTTCATTTTCGGTACGTGTGTTAGGACTTAGCGACCGATAACGGAAGCTAACTAATGTACAGACTGTCGCCCCTGTACCTACCTACCCGGATCCTAACTATGATGACACCATAATATGCACAAACCTTTCAAATAGCTACGTATATGTAATGTATCATACTTTATGTTTTTATGATTCTCTTGTAACTTTTGTTTGACTTGTAAAAGTGCGATTTAATTGCCTATTTACAATAAATGCTTTGACTTTGACTATAGGTGTTGTAGGTACGTGTAACGCGGGTGAAACCGCGGGGCGCCGCTAGTATTATATAACCGTCAAAACTAGTTTACACCAACACACACCGAAACTAGTTTTGGCTAAACTACTAGAAAAAACTAGTTTAACCAGTAATTAAAAAAGTTTAAAGTATTTAGACAAAACTGATTACTGGTTTTGACTGCCCCATATAGTATCTACAACATATCGATTACTAAGTAGATTATTACATTCGAAATATATTTTGTTAAAATCCTCGTATGTCTCATTCCCAGACACAATCGATTTTCTGGCATATTCCTTGACAAGACAACATGACACGTATCTATATAAATACTCTTACTACCGAACATTGCCACTGAAGGGTAAAAACTGACCATTATTAGAGATGGAGTGGGTCTGCGACATGGGGTCGGCGTTGTCGACGAGGCTGGTGGTCTCGTCGGGCGGGCTGGAGCTAGCGACGTCGGCTGCGAGCGACGCGAACTGTGCGCTGCGCCGCCGGAAACGGATGTACACGATCAGACACCCAGTGGTTACTGCAAAGGATACAATTGTCTGTTGAAGTGAAACTTCTGAGGCGATTGGATAATCGATAACGAAATGAGAATCCCCATTTAAAATTTTAAGGACGCGTCACGTTCAGGCATCTTTCGTTACACGAGAAGTAAAATATGACGGAGATAAAAATGTCCTTAACACCATCAATTTCCTGTATCTCACTGAGGAATTTCGTTGCATACCTTCCGCTTCTATCATCAGATCAACTCGCTACCACCGTTATATTTTACTAGAATCACTTTTTCACACGTCACAACTCATAACTGGTGAGATTCTCCCTCAATTGGCCATATCCACCACATGGCCTGGTCTGTATTATTCGCTCTATACATCCGAAATAATTCTCGGGTATGTGAGTTTCATCACGTTTTCCTTTACCTAAAAGCGAGCGAATCGCTCCACCAGCCCACCAATACTAGACTATTATCAATACTTGTATACAACTGACCGGTAAGACAAAACACCAATACGCATAGACGAATCGCGTCAACAGACTTGTTGTCCAAGTCCCCGGCGGCTTTGGTGGCGAGCAGTATGATCACCATCACTGTGGGGGCGCCCCACGCCACGAAGCACAGCACGGGCCAGAGAGTCACCACGAAGCATGGGCCGCGACTCTGAAAAACATCAATTTTGGTCAACCGGTCTAGGCAAAACAATCGTTGGGCAAGGGCACGACACGGGAGGAGTCATCTGCGTAATTACCGTTTAACCAGTTTTAAACACAGGCTATATATAGCATTCAGGGATAATGAAGCTAATTATTTGTTAAAAACAATCAGGAAAAAATTCTGATATAAAAAAGTTGACAAAAAAA
This sequence comes from Hylaea fasciaria, assembly GCA_905147375.1. Lineage (NCBI taxonomy): Eukaryota > Metazoa > Arthropoda > Insecta > Lepidoptera > Geometridae > Hylaea > Hylaea fasciaria. Next base: position 6,051,238 of record LR990204.1, on the reverse strand, counting down.
AACGATTCCAGATCAGTATAACTCAGTAGATTACCTCCTACAAACAAACAAAGTTAACCTCTTTATAACATTAGTGCCGATGTGTTTATTTGGCAGATAGGACGTGATTTACCAGCGAAGAATGAATCTAATTCGCTTACAAACTATGTAATATCAATATATTTATATAATTTTGACATACTCCAACGTTTCTATCGAGCTGCATCGACCGTGGTCACGAAAAGACAGTAACCAGTGAATTATGAAAGTATGGATTATATTATGTAAAACAACTTCGTAGATTACCTCCAACATCAGAATCCCGACTGATAACATAGAAGTCCATATAATGCAGGAGAAAGTGCTAAAAGTGCAGATGGCCTGCTGCAGCGTGGAATGCCAAGAAGCGATGTGGCCCTGCACGGGGCCGCCCCACACCACGCTGATCGCGAGCAGCAGCTGGAACCATACATGTTACAACTGACTGGACGAGCAAGTCTCCGTCTCATGGTAATCACAACGTTTGCTGATAACAATTATTGCAGTGCCTTCCAGAACCTATGCATTGCGAAATCTTGCGTGAGATACTTTGTAATAATATAATTTGTCGTTGTACTTGAAACTTGTACTTGTGATACAGAAGGTTGAGGCACCAAAACGTAGGTTAAAATGTTCAAATTGAAAAGTAAGGTCAAGTGGGGCAATCAGTTTTTATGAAAGGGCTTTAAGCAAACTTATTTAATTAATTTTAGAACTCATAGTATTGTGGTAAAAAGTTAAAATATTGAGAAAAAAATCCTCATTCCTCAAAAGAACTAGTCTAGGTCTATCATTTTCTTACCTGAGAAACAATCAAGCACAAAGTCAGCCTGTGAGGCATCCGCTTATACTTCTTTGTGATAATGAACACTGCAATCACCCACACCGAGGCTAGAACGGACACTATAGACAAGTTGAAACCAAATCGCTTCAGTTGTTCCGCATAATCCTTGTTGATTGAGATTACTTCCGCTGACATGAACATCATTGGAGCGGAGAGGAATGTGCAGATAACCATTGAGGATGCCATCTGGAATGAAGCGAAAGGTTATTTTATGGATTTTAATTAAGGGATGATTGCTGTTGTTGTGTGGTCCGATATTGCATGTGCAAAGAAAATATAAAACGTTAAATATAAATATAAAGTCTTGCAAAATATAAGTAGATAGGGTATATCTCACCAAATCAATCTCCAACTGATATAAATTGGAGTAGACAAACACTGCAGGTGCAGTGGGTATGGTCCCATACAAGAAGGCGTAAGTAGAGAGTGATGCTGTGTCCGTATCGTTTTGTCCTGCTTGGAGAGCACTGACGCTTTCTCTCATCACCACCGGCAGCACTATCCTGAAAGCATAGACGACATGGTAACTTATCAAGTGATAAGTATTTTATTCACAACAAATATTTAACAAATCAAATGCTGTAAATGTGTGGGTGGTGCCGTAAGAATTATTATATTATCTTTTGCTGTGAATGCCCTGTATTCATCTTCCTATTACTCATGTCTTAGAGTTCAAACTATAATATAATAATTGCAAATATTATCTATCACTTCTGGCTATGCATACGCTGAGATGGAACTTTGAACATCAATTCAATTATATTTTCTAAGTTTCCAAAGTAAAAAGAAGTGGAAATAACTGATAGGACTAACATGCACTGTAGAGATATTCATTATCATTTTAGTAGAAATAACTTACAATTTAACCATGATCAATACACAAGGTAAGAGTAGAGCGGGGCCTCTCAGTCTGTGAAACTGTCCGACCATTCGAAGCCCCAATAAGAAGAGAGCAGATGCCGAGAACGATTGTCCAAACACCTGTATACAGAACATAGGAATTCAGCATCAAATAGGGCAAATAGCAGATAACCTACAAAGGATTAAAGGGGTGCCAAACAGGAGCTGTTACCACAATATTTCAAAAGTAGCTGATCACAGGCCATAATAATTGAAGCATCAATACAGGAGGGATTGAAAGGTAGAAAAAAACCTAATACATAATATACCTAAGGTCAAAAGATTTATCTGAGACTAAGTTCATATTGAAACTGGTGTCTCACAATGTCATCATACCTGCAACAACCCCTCAATATAAATAGAGATTTGGTGCTTGAAAGCTGCATTTCCAATTATTCCCAGTATGGTCATCATGAGGACTGGATTGAACAGTACACCTTTGACAATTTGCTTCAGCAGCTTCACTGTGCACAAGTTGAACTGGCCCATCGCCGATACGTGCTGAGATTGTTCCCTCTGTTTGTGGATCTCCATCAGGATAAATGCCACCGGGTTTAGGATAGAGAGCGATATTGGAGCCATTAGATAAAGATACAGTGCATACTCAGGATGCGTCTTCTGATATAAAGCATTAACTGAAAAAAATAATACATTATTGAAGTACATTATATTATGTACATGCAACATTTATTTCCTAGTAGCTGTTCCCCAAGGTTTCACCTGTGATAAAAAATAGCCTAGTTGTGTTAATCCAGTATCTCCTATGTTTAAATTTCAAAACTGATGTTTCTTGCCAGTTATTCTCAAATAATGTATTCTGAATCCAATAGGGCCAGTCAAAGAGTAAACTAATATATACGGGGCCAATCCTCCATGTAAACAAAGATATTGAGTTGTAATAATTTTATAATACTTGTGTCAGTAAAATTATGAGCATGAAAGCCGAATAGACAGACAATATTCAAATTAATAAATGAGTAAGCAATCAAGTAAGTACTGTTAAAATGCTCATTTTAATATTACTAGTGGTTTGACAACAACTTATATGTATTGATTATGAATAAGTAATATATATATTTGTTGAATAATTAATATTAATGAGGTACCATTTCAACATTACAATTCTTCCTTCAGCAACTGATATTGATCACAGATGGTTTTATGCCTCACCTGTTAGATAAGATAACCGTTAATTCAGATTTATTCAAATTCTGATTTTGTGTCACAAGTATCCTACTAATATTAAATGTAAATATGTTGGTAGGTATGTATATAATTATTTATGAAATAACAGGTTTACAATGTAGCAAAATAGATGTTTGAATGTCTGTTTCTCAATCAATAGCTGAACTAATTTTGATGTAGTTTCATAGCTACCTAGATAGTGTTACAGAACTATAAATAGCTACAGTGCATTCTTGGTTTCCAACATACTTCACCACTTTTAACTGCAGTTTCTGCAGTAAACTATACTTGAAGTTGCAGGATATAGCTAGTATAGTTAATTATACAATGTGTCTGGTCACCGGTGTCGGAGACTTAAGGGGGGTTAAATATGGGGATTTTTATCGACGAATCACTATCTCGATTTTCTCTTGGCCTCTCCATACTAAAATGGCAGCCATTTTGTTTTTTTTACTTCGCAGCTCAGACGCCTACACTGATTTAATCATTGCTATCGATGTAGACGTCTTAGGAAGACGAAAGAGGTATCATTTGAAAGCTAACAATGAAGACAATCAATTTATGATACATTTTATTCAATATCTTTTTCACAAAATAACATAACAATATTAACACAATAAAAATCGTATTTATTTATTGCATTTTTTTTAGTTTTTTAAATTTTTTATGAAAACTAACCTGTCAAGCTATTTTTTTTTAATTGTATTATCATAGTACAAGATATTTCCATTAAAATAAATCTTACATCAAGGTCCTAAGTTAAATATTTTCGAAGCTATGATGGTTTAAATATGACCCTTAAAAACTCTTTAATAGCACACGTCAAACAATAGACTCAAGACCCCACATTTAATTGGCGTGTCGTAAGACAGGCAGCTGTTCTTTGACAACATGTTAGAAAGAGACATGTATAGGGTGTGAATGAGACAAAATTGCGGCTCTACTCAGGTCAGGATACAATTACAGGTAGTCGTCCCTCGCCTAGCGTTGTGATTACATTCTTATCTGCCGAAGTACTGTGCGTTGCTATTTTCTAACCTATTTCACTGCTTCTATTCTTCTAAACTATTTCTTTCTATTTTCACTGCTTTGTGTTTTGGACTCGTTTTGTTATTTTAGTTAACTTTCGTTAACTGAAATGGAAGAGCGTCGTTTTTCAAGCCGCGACGTGGCCAACATCCATTTTGTGTATGGATTTTGCGACGGGAACGCGAATGCTGCTGTAAGAGAGTATGCGAGAAGATTCCCTGATAGACCTACGCCGAATGCTCGCACGTTCATCAGGTTGCACTCGAATCTCTCCGAATATGGAATAAGAAGCTAACGAACGTACTCGTTTGGTGTCTCCGCGAGAGGAAGAAGAGGTGTTGGATTTAATAACGCAAGAGCCACAACTGAGTGTCCGTCGCATTGCGATTAGACTCGGTCTATCGAAATGGACAGTTTGGCAGATTTTAAAACGGCAAGGATTGCATCCATTCCATTTTAGAAGAGTCCAGGATTTAATTGGACCTGACGTCGCCCGAAGGACAGTTTTTTCTTACATAATCCTCTTTAAAAAATTGGGATTGGATCGAGCTTTTCGTAATATCCACATATTACGAAAAGCGCTATCCAATCCCAATTTTTTAAAGAGGATTATGTGGACCGATGAAGCAACTTTTACAAGATCTGGATACACAAATCATCGGAACGAGCACCTGTGGCTCCAAGAAAACCCGCATGCAGTGAGACCCAGTAGCTTTCAGCACAAGTTTTCGGTAAATGTTTGGGCTGGAATGATAGACGATATCCTTATTGGGCCTCTTATTTTGCCCGCTACATTAAATGGCCCAAGATTTTTGGAATTCCTGCAGAGTGACTATCAAGACGCATTAAGCGAATTGCCATTGACGTATAGGGCAAGAATGATACTCCAAGTAGATGGAGCTCCGGCACACTTTGCGGTAAATGTGAGAAATTACTTAAACAACACATATCCAACATGGATTGGACGAGGTGGGACGATTGCTTGGCCGCCGCGTTCCCCGGATTTGACACCCCTATATTATCTTTTATGGGGCACAATAAAGCAGAAAGTGTACGTTAACGTGCCCAACACAAGAGAAGAACTAATTGAAAAAATATTACAAGTCGGGGATGTAATGAGGGCGGACAAAGCCATGATAAAAAGAGCTATACAACATGTGTCAATTAGGGCAACTGCTTGTCTACAACAAAACGGAGGACATTTTGAATCGTGGCTGTAGTACCTAGTTTAGATGGTATTAAATTAATAAATGATAATTAATGGTTTTACTTTGTTCTTTTCTTGCCTTTTCCCATCCCAACCATCATAGCTTTGACGTGTGCTATTAATAGAGTTTTTAAGGGTCATATTTAAACCATCATAGCTTCGAAAATATTTAACTTAGGACCTTGATGTAAGATTTATTTTAATGGAAATATCTTGTACTATGATAATACAATTAAAAATAAATAGCTTGACAGGTTAGTTTTCATAAAAAATTTAAAAAACTAAAAAAAATGCAATAAATAAATACGATTTTTATTTTGTTAATATTGTTGTTATTTTGTGAAAAAAATATTGAATAAAATGTATCATAAATTGATTGTCTTCATTGTTAGCTTTCAAATGATACCTCTTTCGTCTTCCTAAGACGTCTACATCGATAGCAATGATTAAATCAGTGTAGGCGTCTGAGCTGCGAAGTAAAAAAAACAAAATGTCTGCAATTTTAGTATGGAGAGGCCAAGAGAAAAACGAGATAGTGATTTGTCGATAAAAATCCCCATATTTAACCCCCCTTAAGTCTCCGACACCGGTGACCAGACACATTGTATAACATATTACTATTATCGTTAAAATCACTTGTTCAATGTCAAGGCCTGAATAATAATAAGTTTAGTGATATTTCCAGAAATATTTGTCTTGAATATTTGACTCTATACCTACAGTTCTTGTAGAACAGGTATGGGTAGGTACCTACATAATACCTATACAAGTATACTATGTTTTTTAGTATAATACAAGTCTTTTCATTATTATCAACATCATCACCCTTTTTCATGGTCTAATAAGGTAACTCAGGACTAAACACTAATCTCTCATGGGCCATAATCCTTCATAGTGGCCCAGTATGAGAAACATGCTTTGGTACTTTTTTTGGTTCTAATTATAAATGTGGAAAAATGTTTATGATATGATAATCATAAGTGTACCGACTCACAGTGGTTATTTGCAACTGTGCATGACACTCCAGCTCCAGAGGTTGATATCAAATGTGTTTAGTTTTTGTCACAAAGTTGTATTGTTTTATTTGTATCTACCAATAACTTATCAATTTTGTTTGTAGGACCTTTAGTTAGTGTTCTGAGATTTGTAGCCAGTTCAATGGCCATAATATATTTTTTTATGAATACTTAAATGCCATAATAATATGTTGTCAATACTGACTGACCAACACATAATACAAATATGAGTTGTGGTCACTCTTACTCAATAAAATTGTGAATAAAGTACATTTAGCATAATTATAAGGTTGTAGATGTAAAATGTTGCTCAATGTTTGATAACAGGTTAGTAATTGATATATGATTAGGTACACTTTTGCTATGTAGATAGGACAGCTGTAAAATATAGGTTCTATAGCACCAGCCACACTTGCAGGGTTTTATCTAAGCTCTGGCTGATGATCTCTGAATGTAAACAGTGAGTATGGAAATCTATTTTGCACAGTTCTAACTACTAAGTAAATTTATCATGGTAGTAATTATGACTTGAAACAGTTCTTTAAGTTTCTGATTAAAAAGAATAGCAACTTGAAGGATACTTCTTATTCTTTTTTTTTATACATAGCAATATACTAGGATTGCTCCTGTATCATGGGTACCGCTTACATACATAATTTCACATGCACATCACACCCAGACCACCAGACAGATAACTTGGTTGTTATTACACCCACTCAATCAACATAGATCAGTGGAATTGATAAAAATTCACGACATCAATTATTTAATGCAATTAAACCAAAGCAATAAAATTTCTTGTTGTTGAGTTGATGAAAGGATGATGATCTCTATAAGCTTTTTTCAATGAGAAAAATCTTCTGTCAATAGTGATGTCAACATTGATCAAAGAATTGATATATTGATCATGTAGGTGTACTAACATCCATAGTGATACATACATATTATGTACAATAATATTATATTTATAAATTTTGTAGTTATGCACTTACTAATTGGATATCCCAAAGCAAAGTCATTGCTCTGTGTGCAAAATATAGCAAATATACCAGCTCTGCCCAAGTGCACTGGTTTGGAAACCAGTATTGTGACTAGCATAACACCAAAGAAAATGAGCCCTTTAGCTAGTAGTATAGCAAGGAGAAACATCCAGTTGACAACGGAAAAGTCAAGTTTAGCTAATGACAAGAAGATAAGGGATGGTAGAGCAAATGTGCCAACATATGTGGCAATCCCCTTCGACTCCGTTGATGAAACGACATTGAGGCGACCTGCAATGTACCTAAAACAAATTTTATATTCATTTCATTAGCATATTGTACAGTATTGTACAGGTGTAGGGGCTAGGCCCACCCGCAAATATTGGAATTTAATTATGGTTTTTTATGTAAGATAACCTTCTATGCATATTCAATATGTGGCAAACCATAACATCTATTTATGGAACGCGAAAACTCTTCGAGTAAAATGGTTTCCATTGTGGTAGGTATCCACACATAGTAGGTAGGTACCTACCTGCCGCAGATAGCCAACTGGTGGTTGGATACTTACGGCGTTGTATTACGACTTACCCGCACAAAATAATAGTGAAGCACTGAAATAGAGCTGGGTAAAGATTATCCGCTGCTGTATCATCCAGGCTCATGTTTACTTCCTCCATAATCTCAAATCCAATTAGAACGAACCACTTGCACTAACTTGTGAACGATTGAAGTTGTTAGTGTGTTTTAACGTTTTAGCATTATATTCACATGATATCTATCTTCCTCTGTTAACACTAGGAGAGAGCTTCGTTTTCTTTTAATGAACAAAAATACGCAACTAAAAACAAATCAATCAATACATACGATTTTAATATGTTGAAGACACATGTCATCACACTCACACAATACCCGCGAAAATGTCATTAATCTTTTTTCTAAACACACACATCACAGCATCCATAGATAAGCTTCGCTTGTTTAGTGCATTTGTCAGTGTCATCACTGTCAATTTGTCAAACCGACCAGTGTAGCCAGTTTCGAAACCGGAAGCGGCTATCTTGCTTGACGTGGTTTGACGGAATCTTATTGTCTATGGTAAGAGCCCACGTAATATCCGTTTCCTTTCTCCTCGCAGACAAGGCGCCGCCATTACGATTTGTTCGTTCGCCGGGTCTGTGAAAGGGTCGCTCGTGAATGAAAAATCAACAAAATTTCTAAATTCTCTCTCAACGAGAGGTAATTGTTATAGGTACTGTTTAATTTAGTTGATAAATCCTACTAATTTCACTATCGTTGCGTCACTTGTGAGTTAAAATTTTATGTTCTAGATTCCAACAAGCGACGACACCTCGCAGACGACAAGAAAATCTTACGTCTTGAAGCTGCAGTACAACGGCTTTCACAACCAACATCCTATTAAGGTTGCATATTATTATGTGCAATGTGCGACCTCTTTACTATGTTTAGAAGAATAAATATAACTAGTGTCAAATGTTATGTCGGTAGAAATAAAACAACAATGGTGTTCGTTGAAATTCTGCTTTTATTGTAATATTGTAATAATGGTTATGGGACCCTAAAATCCATAAAATATTGTTAGAACAGATCTACTTTACAATCAAACTCCGGATATTCACTTCAAAACCTTGTAATTCTCTGCATTTACAAAAGACATCCAATACAATTTATCTGCCGAATTCAAGTACCGACCTATTGAACGAAACCATTCCCCGAATGACCGGGAACCACAGATTATAATTATTATCTAGTTAACCATAGAATCCACAAGCATATAGTGCATTACACTGACAAGGCTTCATTCAGTGTTGCAGTCTTATAATAATCTTTATGACCACAATAACAGACATATTCAAGGTAGGTATGCAATAAACACAATAGTAAAGCTATATACACAGGAGATACTACTAGATACCTAGTTAGTCTAACAACTCGGCCATCCTTTAAGAGTGAGTCCTCTCACTTATAGTCGCGTCACAATCGTAATATCTTACAATAGGCAGGAATAAAAGATAATCTTTTAATATATAAATTACGTGTCACGTTGTTTGTCCGCGATGGACTCTTAAAATACTTAACCGATTTTATTCAAATTTGCACACCGTGTACAGTTTGATCTAACTTGAAAGATAAGATAGCTTACATTTAAATTTATAGTCGCAATAACAACAATCTTAGCCACAGCAACGCGTGGCCGTGTCTGCTAGTATATTATATGTACCCAACATTACCGTTAACATGCAGTGGCACAAAAGCAAGATCCTATATCTGACCATAGCTCACAATAATCACTGATACTATATCACTGTCACTATACAAATACAATACAATATCACTAGTATCCGTTATCGTATTTCTAAAAGAGATCACAATACATAATATATCACATTAGTCCAGCATAGTCTGCTATGATCTGCGATCATCTGTGCTGTATCAATTGTCAAATAGCATCCGCTGCCTGCACTGATCGCTCATAGCCCATGCAGTCTTGCATAGTCTGCTATGATCTGCGATCATCTGTGCGGTATCAATTATTATCGAATACCATTAAACTTCTGCACTGATCGCTCATAGCCCATGCAGTCTTGCGTAGTCTGCTATGATCTGCGATCATCTGTGCGGTATCAATTATTATCGAATACCATTAAACTTCTGCACTGATCGCTCATAGCCCATGCTCATTATTATTACAATGTTAATAAACTATAAAGGTACTTGTAACAAGGGTTTTCTTACAAATCTCAGTCTTGCATAGTCTGCTATGATCTGCGATCATATTCTGTGCGGTATCAATTATTATCGAATACCATTCAAGGTCTGCACTAATCGCTCATAGCCCATGCTCATATTACAACATTAATTAACTATTAAAGTACTTATAACAACAGTTTTCTGACAAATCTCAGTCTGCTATGATCTGCAATCATCTTTTCGGTATCAATTGTCAAATACAATTCGCTGTCTACACTGATCGCTCATAGCCTATGCTCATATTACAATATTAATAAACTATGAAGATACTTATAACAAGGGTTTTCTGACAAATCTCAGTTCTGCATAATCTGCTATGACCTGCAATCATCAGTGTGATATCTACTAACGAACACCATTCACCCTCTGCACTGATTGCTCATAACCTAAGCTCATGACACATAACCCTTTACAATTAAATAACAATTTTATATTAGGGCATGACTACAATAATTCAGTCTTGACAATGAATAACTAAGTCAAAATCATCCCCACCTATGTCACTCTCGTATCCGTCAAAATTAAGCCAAGAGTTTATGTTATCTACAGCTTCAACATTTTCGTATTTTCTCTTTCCCTTCCTTGTCAAAGGAATATCCTCAACAAGGCAACGACCATTAGGCAAAATCTTCATGAATCGATATGCCATTTAAATTAGCAATAGTTTCTTATATTTTCCCACACGACCTTTATCAGTCACTGCCCTTCCAATTCTAATTAGATTGTACGAGCACACCTTTTCCTATGCTTATCGAATGGTTTCTTTTCGAAGCTTCTTGTTACTTGCACATTATATTACTGACATCTGCCTGAGTTTGATCAGTTCATTCCCACTGTCCACGTGTCTCTGTAATTATATCCCTTAACACATTCTCAATACACTCAGTGAGATGCCAAATTTATGCACTCACTAGTTTGCATCCAACAACAGCCCTGATGAGCTATTACAAATTGACTTATTTATAATAGTATTTATTCCCAGTTGAATGCCTCCAATAAACAAATCCCATGTACTTATTATTATTTTTACTATTACATTTTGTACTTGATCATCTGAGATTGTCCGGTAAACTTTTCCTACCAGCCTATTTGCTCTTGGGGTAGCAACAGCTTTAATACATGTTTTGACGCTTCATTTTCGGTAAATGATTTAAATTTTGTACCTACTTCTAAAACAAGACCTTCGATCCGTAATTAACGTGCCGGTATCCCGAAATAACTAAAATACATACTTACTAAATAGGCACTTATGGCAGTCGCAGTCTTAGTATCGAACTGCACCTATGGTAATATATTTCGTGAACGGATCTATTATGACCTGTACTTTAGTGAACTACGTGCAGGGTGTGGAATGGTATTATATCTTACAAATAGGGGAAAACATTCTTTCTTACGGACCCCCAGGTGCTTTATGATTTGCACATTCTAAACTAGCTCCGAGATATTTTGTAAACCGACGCATCTTCGGAAACCAAGACACTCTGTGAACGACTTAAAGTTTTCCCAAATCCGTTGTGACCACTATCATCGTGGTTCATCCTCAATACCTACCACCTAACTCCATGCGGTACCACCTAACATAATCCTTTATCTGATTTGCGGTAACGTGGTACATATTAGTTGGTAATTATTGCAAACGTCAGCGACATACCTCGTATCATCATTTTATAATATTTGTTTTATACGGTTGATTTTACCGTCGTTTTCATATGAACCGTCGTACTTAATACAATCTTTGATATCGATGGTTAATACATCTATGACTTGAACGTCATCATTTCATCATTTTTAAGGGGAAAATCAGCCACAGGGCCACGGCTTAAAGCATCGGATTGTGCCCGGCCTACATTATTCAACTTCACAGTTGTACTCCAGAACCTGCACCCACTCTTGAGAAATGCGTGGACTTAAATCTCTTTTAGTGAGAGTAGTTCGAAGTGCACTACTCTACAGTTAGTGGTGACCATTTTAACTTTAAGCCAAGAAAACAACACGGAATCGAGCCAACGACGCTATAACTGCAAGTGTTTCCAGTTAAAACTGTAGTACCTCGGTTTCTAATTTTGGTTCATAATATTATATTGGTTGTTCACCCAGTTCTTGTTTCAACAAATTAAACGGTTGCTTAAGCTCATTTGTCCGGGGACCCCTTAGTTACTGGTAATTTATAGTAGGTATCCAGATTCTAAATCCAGGCTAATAAATACATTGTGACCAGCCTATCTATCTAATTGATCGTCAAACAATGGTAAGGGTATGGTCCATGCATAGCCTTTATCCACCTGTATTTTTTGTTTTATTTATTTTGGGTGGGTAATATTTAGGTAATTTTAACATAATGCCGACGGTGACGTCATTTTCGGGAAATCAAGGTCGTTGATAATTATTATCATTATAATTTTTTTTTTTTTTAATATCCGACATTAAATTCTAGGAACTAATTTATTAATAAAAATTATAGATTTGTGATCAGCGAGTCCTTGAAATGCATTTGCATTCGCTAACTTTACAAAAAACTAACAATGACCATTGCTGTCCAATGTTTAAATCTAAACTAGTGGTCTCATCGTTGAAATCGAGCAAATTCACACAGTTAGATGCGAGTCCAAGATTGTGTTAGTAAAATATCTATATGCAATGTCACTGGTTCACACTAACATTTTGAATAAAAACTTCACCTACTCCATTCTTAAAAGTTATACTCTCCTGGCAATAAATAACATTCATTTCCTGACTTTCCTCTTAACAATCCTTTAACATACACAGTGCCTGACAAAGTCACCGTTGCAAGTTACTGGTATTACTATGATTTGTTGTGGCAGAATTAAAAGTTCATGTTGTATATTATTATAAAAATCTGTGTTTTTTGATAACCAAAGCTGAATTAATTTAAAAAAATAATGTTTGTTCATAACAAAACTATTGTACATCCGAAAGCACATGCTATTGATACTAACAATATTATTACCATAACATCTTGTAAACCGACACAGTTATGAGCAATAAAGTTTTTCTATTCTTTTCTATTCTTATAGTCAGTTCTAATTTTCAACAACTTTGTTAAGAAATTTATGATTCTGTAGTTTTGCTTATTACTGGTTTTCCTGTAAACTGACCAACCAAGACTGGATACTTGATCACATCATCTCCAACAATCAAACCTTCAATCTACTCTTTAATACTCCATATTTCCATTTCCGCCCTTGCTAAACCCAACTGCGACCAACATTGTTACCTATTTCCCTCAACGCTGGCAAATTATTATTAGTCCAAGATATACCCAACTTAATCGCTTCACTAAGTTGAAGTAAAGTGCACTGATTGGCCAAGTCACCATATCCTTCCATTATTAAGCCATTTATTGCTAAGTGTATCATATATTTGATATCATTTGTAATTCTTGTATCGATTTGTATAACATTTTTTCCCTATTACTTAATCTATCTTAAGAGTCACCAGGTAATTTCGGGCAATTCACTGCATATGACCTAATTTACTACAAATATTACATTTTCATATATTATAATCGTCTATTGATTAACCTATTTTTCTCATAATAATAAAGTTCCAAGGTTTCATTATATTTAACTCACTTTCATAACATTTCGGTTAACAACTCTGCATTATCATCGCTGCTAGGAAACAATTCCACTAACTTCTTTCCATTCTAATCATGAAAACGACATAGGTAGTTAATGCCTGATACCATGTTCTAGCCACACTCGTCTTCCATGTCCTGTCTATGTGGGCAGTGCATAGTGGATGAATTCATCATCACCCCAATTGTACAATCTTGCACACTCATCCACTTTACTAAGCCACATGTGAGTGAATGGTTTGACCTATAACCATTGGGTCAAGTTCTGACAATACATTTCCAACATTGGAAATTCATTTCCCTTCGGTTGGTTACTAGTTGAAGTTCTAACTAATTCTTAAAAAAAAACAATTAATACCGTTTAGTAAATTAATAACACTTGCATGCTCTCGCTGTAAAGGAGTGTCCTTAATCCAACTCGTGCTACTACAGCTATGCTTGGTGTGGTTTCGACGCCTCCAACTAGCCGTCTGCAATTATTATTCAGCTCACAGTCATGACTGGAACTTTGCCTGGAACTGCCACTCCACTGTCCAGGGCTCTGACCGCGGCGGCGACCCCGCTCATGGCTGCAACTTCACCCGTGACTGCAACTTGGTCAATGTTGATGCCCTCGACTACGGCTGGAACGTACACTTCGCGAAGGGAACTTTCTTGCCGCTCTGGCGAACGAATGCTTCTGGTTTTAGCCCTTGACCACTGCACGAACCCAACTTCAGTGAACGCATAGTACACGGGTCGGCACATAGTTTTCAGAGGCATCCGGATACTGCTGAAAAAAATATCGAGGGCAACAAAAAATCCATCATAGCTTCTACGTAAACTAAACTCAGGGCGAAGGTGTTGGAAGTGTTATTTCTTTAGCAAATACCCTGTAGTATCGTAAGAACCAATTGATCTACAGCTTAGATTACTGAACGACAAATCATCAGTAGATAATACCCATGCACTGACGCCATATCGGACGGACGATCGGTGTCGTTGATTTGTGGCCCAAATAGGCTCATACCACTTCTGAGATGTTAGAACAGATCTACTTTACAATCAAACTCCGGATATTCACTTCAAAACCTTGTAATTCTCTGCATTTACAAAAGACATCCAATACAATTTATCTGCCGAATTCAAGTACCGACCTATTGAACGAAACCATTCCCCGAATGACCGGGAACCACAGATTATAATTATTATCTAGTTAACCATAGAATCCACAAGCATATAGTGCATTACACTGACAAGGCTTCATTCAGTGTTGCAGTCTTATAATAATCTTTATGACCACAATAACAGACATATTCAAGGTAGGTATGCAATAAACACAATAGTAAAGCTATATACACAGGAGATACTACTAGATACCTAGTTAGTCTAACAATATGGAGTTGTGCAAGATCCAGATTGCAAAACTTGAAGGTCAAAATAAGTATCGGATGTCTGCACTTTTAAGAGGCATGGACGGTCTGATAGATATTGTAGAAGGAAAAACAAAGATGCCGGAAAAACCTGTAAGTGGGGCTGGTGATGCAGCTGCTGCAGCTTTGGCACTTTACGAAGAGAATACCAAGAAATTCAAGAGGCTGGATAGTACGGCGTTATTGCTTATAACGAACAATATTGCTGATGATGCAGTAGACAAGGTCTTGAGATTTTCGACGTCCAAGGAAGTCTGGGATGAACTACATCGATTATACGAAGGCGTAAGTGAAGATCGTCTGTATGATTTATGTTTGGAGTTCTTCAGATATCGGAAGGAACCAGTTGATGATATGGCTACACATATTTCGAAGTTGAAAAATGTCTGGTACAGGTTACGGCAGGAATTAATGAAAGAGGAAGAAGGTAAAGAACTTCCGGAAGTTTTATTGATTTGCAAGATCCTGGATACACTACCAGAGAGTTATTTTTCATTTAAATCTAGCTGGTTGTTAATGTCGAAGAAAGATCGGAAAATAGACAATATTACGAGTCAGTTGTGTGCACATGAAAAGGCGCTTAGCAACAGTAAAGATGGTGAATCTGGTTGTGATGCCCTAGCTGTGAAAACAGGAAAGATATTTACAAAGAAGGGTGATGATAACGTAACTCCAGGGACAAGGAAACAGGTTCGATGCTACAACTGTAAAGAAGTTGGTCACATCAAGAAAGATTGTCCTAAGAGGAGTGTATCTCGTCAAATTGTTGAAGATAACAATGGAGTTAACATGGTGTTACTGTCAGTGAACTCTGCTGAATCTGGCACTGATCGTGAGAACTGGTATGTGGACAATGGTGCTACAAATCATGTTACGATGCTGGCAGATTTGTTTAATGATTTTAAACAGTCCATCCGCGATGGAATACCCATGCCAGTTGATACCTCCACGGTCTGCTGAAGGCGTCTATATAGATTGCTGATCGATCTTTGCAGTCTATCGATACGTAATTTCTTACTACAGCAGTTTGTTTGGTTGCAAATAGGTCTATCTCTGGCCGGCCCCACTTTCGAAAGATTTCGGTGGTTGCGTGAGGTAGAAGGTGCCATTCCGAGGGCTGTTTTCCTCGTGATAGTCGGTCGGCTATTACATTGTATCTCCCCGGGAGATAATATGCCGAGAGAGTTATATTGAACTTGTCGGTTATATTTAGAAGTTGAAATGTCAAGGCTAGCAATGCCATCGATTTTGTGCCTCCCTCTTTCCTGATGTATGCTATCAGAGTTCGGTTGTCGGACTGAATCTGTACGTGAGAGTTTTCCAACACCTTCAGATTCGTTTTGATGGCTGCTATTACCGCAAATAGTTCTTTTTGGTTGCTGTGCCATTTCATTTGAGGAATTGACCATACACCCGACACCAATATTCCATCTAATTGGGCACCCCAGCCCGTGTCTGAAGCGTCCGTCGCCAGGAAATGGGTGGCAGGCTTTTTGTGTATCGGTGATGTTTGGTATGTGGCTCCGCGCCACCATAACATCTCGTGATGAACGTAAAAATGGCCGCGCTCCCCGCGCACTTGCTGGTGACACCTAGCGGAGAAAGATGGATCGCTGATCCATCCGCTATCGATTGCAAAAAATTACGTCTATTGTGCTTAGATAGACACATATTGTAATCATTACCATTATTATTTTGCATCCTATTGCGTGTCACTATGAATCCCGCGGCACGTGTTGGGGATGATGGAATTTTGAATTCCGCAACGTCCGAGAAGGAAGATGCAACAGATGGAGGCGCCTCGTCGGACAATTCGTCGTCAGAGGAAGAAGAAGAACAAGAAGAGCCTCTTCGTAAGAAACAAAGGCGGGATTCAAAGGTAACGGTCGATTCTAGAATCGACGCGTTAGCCAACCAGGTCAGTGTTCTTACAAATCTAATAATGCATCAGCAGTGTATGGCATACAATAACGAAAATTGTGGTGAAGTTGTCGGGCAGGATAATAATTGTGCTAATACGGAATTTTTGACAAATCCTTCGACTACAAATTCAAAATCACTAGAATTAGGCATATGCAAGACAGATTTTGATGACAAAAAATTTATTAAACCTGCTGATGATAACAGATTGAAACAATTAATCGCTCTTCAACATTTCAACTCGCCTACTTGGCAGCATGTTCGGTATAATAAAGCCTTAAATGAAATTATCTCGCAACCGGGCTTCTGCAATTTAAAGGTTAATGATGAAATGTGTTGTCTTAACAAAGAAAAAGATTTCTTAGCCCCCACAGAGCAAGTTATAGCTGCATTAACTAATGCTTTGTTGTATCAAAGGGAATTATTACAAACTGGCCTACAAGGGATTGTTAATTGGGCTCACGAGAATCCATCAACATTAAATACCGATAATCTTTTTACCAAAATTACTGAGAATTTTGGCAAATCGTCTCCGTCGTACAAACTGTCCGAACAGGCGCTCCAAATAGTTTGCGGAAAACGAGCAGAGTGCATAGAAATTAGACGTCAAAGGTTGATTTCCGGGATTTCTGATAAAAATATTCAAGCTGCAGTTGCTAACGTGCCCCCAAGTGAAGAATTTTTGTTCGATAAAACTAAACTGACATCGCTGATTCAATCCCTCGGAGGCCCACATTTCTGGTTATCACAACCACAAATAAGAGGCAAGCCATTCCTTAAACGGAAGTTTAACGAGGCAGCACCGTCTACATCCAGACCTAGCACTCACACTCAACAAAAAATTTATTATAATCAGGAAAATAACAAAAGACAATACAATAAACAGAATTACAAGAACAAAAACAATAACAACAAACAAAATTCCTTTCGCAATAATGCCAATAAGAAAAAATGACTATCCGACACGATTCAAAGGGGGGCAGTTAGCGAAGTTCAAACACCGATGGCGGACAATAGGTGACACAAAATTCTAATGTCAACAATTTCTGGTTCCCGAATACCTCTATTCAAGAAGCCCCCCCTAATTACACCATCAATCAGGATCATGAAACAATATGCGACCAACCCATCACCTGCAATGTCTCAAGTGATTCACGACCTCGTGAATCAACATGTATTGCAACCAGCCAAAAAAACGCCCAGTTTTATATCCAAGCTTTTTCTGCGGAATAAAGCGACGGATCAATGCGTCCAATATTCGACCTGCGAGAGTTAAACAAGTTTGTCAAGACAAAACACTTTCAACTGATCTCTCACACCTCGGTGCCAGATTTTCTCCAACCGAGACTGGATGGTAAAGCTGGACATTTCCCAGGCGTACTTTCACGTCCCAATTGCCAGGTCTCATCGCACCTTCCTAAGAATCAGCTACCAAGAACAGTTATACGAGATGACATGCCTACCCTTCGGCCTGGCCTCAGCGCCACATCTTTTTTCTGCCGTTACATGCTGGGTCGCGGAGACCTTGCGTGCAAAAGGTTGTCGAGTGCTAGTCTACCTAGACGACTTCCTGTTGGTTCACCAAGACCAATCCAAGTTAAACCTTCAGGCTGCGGAAGCCGTGAAGCTCTTGGAACACCTGGGCTGGCAAGTCAACTACCAAAAGTCAATAGTGACGCCGACACGAGATTTGGAGTATCTAGGAGTTCGGTGGCAGACGGCGACAAACATAATGTCCTTACCAGAAAAACGAATAACCAATCTCAAAAACATCCTAGATCAGACTCTTCGAAGGAGTTATATCAATCTACGCCAACTACAAAGCCTTCTGGGTCAACTGAACTTTGCAAACTTCGTCATACCACGAGGGAGATTACACTGCAGGAACATGCAAATCTTCTTACGAAGATTCAACAAAGATCGACCTCGTTAAAAACAACCCATCCATCAGCTGGTTCATCACGAGATGTTATGGTGGCGCGGAGCCACATACCAAACATCACCGATACACAAAAAGCCTGCCACCCATTTCCTGGCGACGGACGCTTCAGACACGGGCTGGGGTGCCCAATTAGATGGAATATTGGTGTCGGGTGTATGGTCAATTCCTCAAATGAAATGGCACAGCAACCAAAAAGAACTATTTGCGGTAATAGCAGCCATCAAAACGAATCTGAAGGTGTTGGAAAACTCTCACGTACAGATTCAGTCCGACAACCGAACTCTGATAGCATACATCAGGAAAGAGGGAGGCACAAAATCGATGGCATTGCTAGCCTTGACATTTCAACTTCTAAATATAACCGACAAGTTCAATATAACTCTCTCGGCATATTATCTCCCGGGGAGATACAATGTAATAGCCGACCGACTATCACGAGGAAAACAGCCCTCGGAATGGCACCTTCTACCTCACGCAACCACAGAAATCTTTCGAAAGTGGGGCCGGCCAGAGATAGACCTATTTGCAACCAAACAAACTGCTGTAGTAAGAAATTACGTATCGATAGACTGCAAAGATCGATCAGCAATCTATATAGACGCCTTCAGCAGACCGTGGAGGTATCAACTGGCATGGGTATTCCCCCCTCCCAACCTCCTCCCCAGAGTACTGACACACCTCAACAGTGCCAAGGGAATATACCTGGTGGTGGCACCGGACTGGCCAAAAACGTTTTGGCTACAAGACCTCAGATCTCGAGCACTAGACCACCCGCACGAAATCCAGAACCTGCCGAAGACATTACGGGACATGTCAACATCGCAACCTCCTCCGCAAGTGCAAACATTAACCCTAAAAGTTTGGAAGATTGGGGGTGGGGTGAAGAAATAAAAGAGTGGTCAACACAAGAAAAGGATTTATTGAAAAATAGCTGGCGTCAGTCCACTTTGTCAACGTACTTACCAGCAATAAAAAGATGGCTCATATGGTGCTCCAGTAGCAGAGTTGACCCTAAGTCTCCTAGACCTGCTGACGTTGCCAAATTCCTAATTCACCTTTTTCTAAAAGAAAATTTATCCTATAAGACAATCCTAGTGCACAAATCGGCGGTGTCGACTTTCTGCGGACCACACGTAGAACGAAATACATTCTCAAATTTCATAATAAAACATGCTCTTAAAGCTATTGGAATAGCCAAACCAAAGTTAGTTAAAACCCCATTTACATGGGATCCAAGGCAAGTTTTAGACTGGCTGTCTTCCAACCCACCTACTGATTCACTTTTTGATATAGCTCGACGAACTGCAACGGTGCTGTTGCTAGCTTCTGGACGCCGAGTCCATGACCTAACTCTGCTGGAGCTTTCTGACGGTAGTTTCTTCGACAACGGAGAAAATATCTTTTTAATACCAGCGTTCGGATCAAAAACCGACACTCATTTCCGTCGGCAGTCTGCATGGATGCTTTCTAAAACGAAGATAAAGACATATGTCCCGTGACCTTATTAAGGACTTTTATAGGACGAAGTAAGATAAGGAGGGCTGAAGGTAAACTTTTCGTTACTGTGTGTGGTACCGCAAAAGCGGCTTCGCGTACTGTAATTGGAAACTGGGTTCGCTCAATTTTACGAGAGAGCGGCATCAATGCATCGCCAGGAAGTTGTAGATCAGCAGTGGCTTCTTTGAGATGGATTGATAACGAACCGATGGACGAAATTCTTTCTCGAGGCAACTGGAAATCATCCAAAACTTTCTACAACCATTACTGTCGTATGATAGAGCTCCCTAAAGATCGTCATGACTCGTTTTTTAAAACATTTACTCCATCTTGATGCGTCATGTGGTATGGTATATTAGATTGCATAAATAATCCGTTAAAGAATTATATAATTTTTCAATTATGTTTAATCATTGTGTTCACATGGAATTACTTATTATTATGGAAGAATTACTTAATATTATGTGTTTTGGTTTGCTCCTATATTGTGCGTATACGAATATAATTAATTAGCCTTAAATCAAGTTTCTTAATTACGGCTTTACCTAGTTCATCATAGCGTTGTGCTTTTATGTAAGTAGGTACCTACCTAATCCTTTCACCAGCAGATAACAAACACGTCTTCATTATACAATGCTGTATGTTTTCCGGAGGCACATCAATATAACGGTTTTACATAACAATAAAACCGATATTATGTGCCGAGAAGGAAAACATACAGCATTGCAGGAAGGTCTTCCTGGTGAAGGCTATGAACGTAAAAATGGCCGCGCTCCCCGCGCACTTGCTGGTGACACCTAGCGGAGAAAGATGGAACTACACGTTATTGTCTATGCTTGAGGCATAGACTAGGAATTAAAGCTAAGTACACACGGCTTCTTCATTATACAATGCTGTATGTTTTCCTTCTCGGCACATAATATCGGTTTTATTGTTATGTAAAACCGTTATATTATAATACATAACAAGATATAATATGTGCACATAATATAATGTACACTTAATTCATACAATTTGTGAGCTTACAATATTTACTGCAATGATTAAATTTGTCAACACATTTACATTACAATCACAAAGTAAATATTTTTTTTAATATAGAATGTATTGATTTGATAACATAGATTAACATAAAATAATAAGTACATACTATGTAAACATACCTTTCATATCAACAGACAATTAAATAATGATCTACAAAAAAATCAGGATTTCCAGAATTATGAGATCAATGATGCAAAATAACACAAGATATTATAGCTCAATGACAATATTCACTGAGTGAATACATTCCATTATTAGATATCACATTATAACATCCAGCCACACGAAGTGTACTGCTTGTTTGAGCTGCTTATAGTTATAGGCGCCGTATCTTCTAGCCAGGGCATTTTGTACTACAATATAAAGCACTTGAAATCCTCCATGCTTATACATTAACATAGACTTTGTCTTTTCTACTATAAAACAAAACTAAGTATGGTTTCATAAAATACTTGCAGCACGCCATGCCTCCACCAGCGTTGAGACAATGAAAATTATCTTATCTGTAATTGGAAGATCGGAAGTAGCCAAATTTAATAAAAAAAAGTATTCAGCCATTCCAGCAGTGTGTGGTAACAAACATCACATTTATAATATACACTTACTAGCCTAAAAAATGTCACTGAACAAAACAAATACACTTTGTGTGGTTAGACCTCTCTAACATCAAATAAGTACAAGTAAGCTAAACATGCACAATAGCATGATAACTTTAGCAACTATAAAAAAATAACAGCCTTTAGACTTTGGTCAGCTTCAGTACAAGAAGCTTTGTACTACTAAACTATAACTAACAGGTAAATTACAAGTATCTATTCTGGGTGCACTTTTAACTACACAATTTAAATTTGAATGTTCTAACATTATTGCAGTCATTTTCAACCTCAATGGGACTGCAAAGCTATAGAATTGTCAAACTTAAATTTGGTTTAGTTTGGACACAGAATGATCACTTGTGACTAAATAGGCAAGAATTAAGCACACTGGGATTTTCAAGACTCCTAGAAACTACGCTGATTGCATAAGCAATATCTGGTCTAGTTCCAACCATTAAATATGCTAATGCACCCACAACTTGTCTGTAGTTTTCCAACAAGTGGCTCACATCACATGACTGGTCTTGACCTGAACATTGATCCTCTTTGACAATAGGTGTCATTACTGGTCTGCAATGTTCCATGCCAAATCTTTTAAGCACTTTCTTTGCATAAGATCCCTGTGAAATTTTAACTCCATCATCAGTTTTTTCAATTTCTATGCCAAGAAAGTATGAAGCTCTCTTATACGTTATCTTAAATTGTTTCTTTAATTGTCCTATAAACTCGTTAATCAGGTCCTGATTCGTTGCAGCAACCAACCCATCATCAACGTACAGGGCAACCAACAATTTACCATCCGAGTTTGTCTTCTTTACGAATAAACAAGGATCAGAGTCACTAACTTTAAAGCCAATTTCATTGAAGAAATTCAGTATCTTCTTATTCCAAAATCTTGGAGCTTGTTTCAAGCCATAAAGACTCTTCTTCAATAAACATACCCGACCAGAGCCATCATCATAGCCTTCAGGCTGTTTCATGAAAATTTCTTCTTCAAGTGATCCATAAAGAAAAGCCGTCGAAACATCGAACTGCATCATCGACATGTTTTCACTGGCAGCAACAGCCAATACACTCCTGACTGTAGCCATCTTAGCCACGGGACTGAAAGTCTGATCATAATCTTCTCCTTTCTTTTGACTAAAGCCTCTAATTACTAGTCTGGCTTTATATTTCTCAACTGAACCATCGGAATTCAATTTTACTTTGTAAATCCACTTACAAGGTATAGCCTTCCTATTCTTAGGAAGAGACACTAAGACCCAAGTCTTATTTTCCTTTAACGAATCCGTTTCGCATTGCATTGCTTTCTTCCAAAGTTCTCTATCAGAGCATTTCATGGCCTCTCGATAACTGCTTGGTTCTTTGTAACCGCTGCTGGCCATGTTCAGAACATAGTCCTTGAGTTTTTCTGGTGGGTGAAGTAATGACCTATCTCTTAGGATTCTGCCGCTTTGTTCCATAATCTCTTGTTCTGAAACACCGCTGTTATTAGCTTCACAATCTTCTCTGATTTCCCCCCCTAACTCAAAACTCTGTTCTAAACCGTCACTCACAGCATCGTCAAATGCATCAAGATCATCAACGGGAACATCTTCCATACCCAGAAACTCTCTGAACTCTCTGTTTTCATCTTCTCTATCAATGAACTCCGTGTCCCCAATAATTTCAGTACCAACACCTTCATTGACATTTTCATGAATAACACTCCTGTCCATTGTTCCACCGTTATCTATATTTTCTGCACTCTGAGCAATCTGAGGTTGTCTCTCTGGTATCAATGCTTTACCATGCATCTTAGGCAATTCCACAGGAATTTCAATTTCCGCTTCTGTAGAAGCTTTAACCGGAGCATCCGCACCCAAAGGCTTCTCATCGAAGGTTAAATCCCTTGACCGCACCAACGAGTTATTATTTTTATTCCAGAGCCTGTATCCGTCATCATTGTCATACCCAACAAGGATACACTTCACTGCTTTTTTCTGCAGCTTCTTCCTGGTCTGCTTTGGTACATGCGCGTAACATGACGATCCAATTATCCTCAAGTGCTTTATTTGTGGTTTCTTACCAGCCCAAAGCTCATATGGCGATTTGTGCTCCACTGTAGTTGGTCCTGTCCTGTTTAAAATATAAGCAGCTGTATTCACCAACTCAGCCCACAATATCTGAGGTAATTCATCATTTGCGTGCATCAAAGCTCTCGCTGTCTCAACAATTGTGCGATTCTCCCTTTCACTACACCCGTTTTGTTCCGGTGTGTACGGCATCACTAATCTTTGCTTTATACCCTGATCCGTCAATACTTTCCGTACTCTCTGATTGTCAAATTCTCCGCCATTATCACTCAATAACTCTTTAACTGTATGACCAGTAACCTTAGCTGACGCTAACATGTCTTTGAGCTTCTCATGTACCTCTGACTTATTTCTTAGAAAGTACACAAATCTGTAACGCGTGAATTCATCTTTGAACAGTACAAAGTAGCGATATTTGGATACAGACAGAGGGAATGGACCACACACATCCGTGTGTATGCGTTCTCCAGGCTGAGTGGCTTTTTCTCGTACACCAAACTTCAATCTGTGCGACTTTCCAAATACACAGCCTTCGCATAATTCTCCAGTTTCCTTCGTTTTTATACCGAATTCCCTCTCGATTAGACTCTTTATATACCTTTTATTCTGATGACCCATCCGCTCGTGGTAGAGTTGCAACGTATCCACTTTCTTCACCAAATTTACAGTTCCTTTAGGTGGTGGTACGATCTTACATTTCAGCTTGTACAGACCTCCATACCTTTCTCTATTACCCATTACTGTAATTTTCCCATCAATTTTCATTGAACATGTAGTGACATGCGACTCGAACACGCTTCCCGGATTTCTATCTTGCGCCGACAGTACCGAAAACAAATTTTTACTTATCTGGGGCACGTACCATACATCTCTCAATGTTGACTTAACAATCTTCTTGTTAACCATAGCTTCAATAGTTAGTGATCCTTGCCCAATAGCTTTAATCACATTTCCATCAGCTGTTGTTACAGTGTGATCCACTTCAAAACGTTTAAAATCTTTAAACAAATCTGCCCGCATCGTAACATGATTTGTAGCACCATTGTCCACATACCAGTTCTCACGATCAGTGCCAGATTCAGCCGAGTTCACTGACAGTAACACCATGTTAACTCCATTGTTATCTTCAACAATTTGACGAGATACACTCCTCTTAGGACAATCTGTCTGGATGTGACCTACTTCTTTACAGTTGTAGCATCGAACCTGTTTCCTTGTCCCTGGAGTTACGTTATCATCACCCTTTTTTGTAAATATCTTTCCTGTTTTCACAGCTAGGGCATCACAACCAGATTCACCATCTTTACTGTTGCTAAGCGCCTTTTCATGTGCACACAACTGACTCGTAATATTGTCTATTTTCCGATCTGTCTTCGACATTAACAACCAGCTAGATTTAAATGAAAAATAACTCTCTGGTAGTGTATCCAGGATCTTGCAAATCAATAAAACTTCCGGAAGTTCTTTACCTTCTTCCTCTTTCATTAATTCCTACCGTAACCTGTACCAGACATTTTTCAACTTCAAAATATGTGTAGCCATATCATCAACTGGTTCCTTCCGATATCTGAAGAACTCCAAACATAAATCATACAGACGATCTTCACTTACGCCTTAGTATAATCGATGTAGTTCATCCCAGACTTCCTTGGACGTCGAAAATCTCAAGACCTTGTCTAATGCATCATCAGCAATATTGTTCGTTATTAGCAATAACGCTGTACTATCCAGCCTCTTGAATTTCTTGGTATTCTCTTCGTAAAGTGCCAAAGCTGCAGCAGCTGCATCACCAGCCCCACTTACAGGTTTTTCCGGCATCTTTGTTTTTCCTTCTACAATATCTATCAGACCGTCAATGCCTCTTAAAAGTGCCGACATCCGATACTTCCATTGTACCCAATTTTGACCTTCAAGTTTTGCAATCTGGATCTTGCACAACTCCATATTTTATGGATTTTAGGGTCCCATAACCATTATTACAATATTACAAATAAAAGCAGAATTTCAACGAACACCATTGTAGTTTTATTTCTACCGACATCACATTTTGACACTAGTATTTATTTTTCTACACATAGTAAAGAGGTTGCACATTGCACATAATAATATGCAACCTTAATAACCATAACATCTATTTATGGAACGCGAAAACTCTTCGAGTAAAATGGTTTCCATTGTGGTAGGTATCCACACATAGTAGGTAGGTACCTACCTGCCGCAGATAGCCGACTGGTGGTTGGATACTTACGGCGTTGTATTACGACTTACCCGCACAAAATTATAGTGAAGCACTGAAATAGAGCTGGGTAAAGATTATCCGCTGCTGTATCATCCAGGCTCATGTTTACTTCCTCCATAATCTCAAATCCAATTAGAACGAACCACTTGCACTAACTTGTGAACGATTGAAGTTGTTAGTGTGTTTTAACGTTTTAGCATTATATTCACATGATATCTATCTTCCTCTGTTAACACTAGGAGAGAGCTTCGTTTTCTTTTACTGAACAAAAATACGCAACTAAAAACAAATCAATCAATACATACGATTTTAATATGTTGAAGACACATGTCATCACACTCACACAATATCCGCGAAAATGTCTTTTCTTCTTTTTTCTAAACACACACATCCAGCGTTGCCAACTCTACGTCTTATTACGTAGATCTACGTACTTTAGGCCTTTCCTGCAAACCTACGAACTTCAGTCCCAGAATCTACGTATTTTCTATAAAATTGTACAATTTTGTAAAATAACATTCATTAGGTACATAATAATAATAATTATGCTGAATGGGCCTATTGCCTAATTTCCTTTTTTTTTTTTTTTGTTTTAGTTATGGCTTCGCACGGTTTGTGCATATAGCCAGTGTCAAGTGTTTTATTTTAAGTATTTCTTAATTTCACATTAAGAAAGTCACAGCAATGTTATAGCAATCGTGGTCAAGTAGTCAAGTCAATTATTTACATCGTCAGTCATGATTCAGTAAAGTAGTGGATGCTTTACTGAAACTTCTTGGGAGTTTTGGAAAAAATGCGAAATGACACGTTTTTTGAGTTTATATCATTCGCCTACACTCGTGCACGTTAACGAACACTTAATGGTTAATATTCCACC
Source organism: Hylaea fasciaria (assembly GCA_905147375.1). Lineage (NCBI taxonomy): Eukaryota > Metazoa > Arthropoda > Insecta > Lepidoptera > Geometridae > Hylaea > Hylaea fasciaria. Next base: position 6,024,087 of record LR990204.1, on the reverse strand, counting down.
AATATTACACATTAACACTCGAAGAAACACAAGTTTGAGCTAATAATACAAAACCAACAACGTCTCACTATCGGATTCCCGCCAAAACTCCAATTTCCCTTTCAATCCTTTCATTCGCAAAAGTTCTCATTCCATTCCATAGAGCTGTGACTGACACATTTTTTTTTTGTTTTAGTTATGGCTTCGCACGGTTTGTGCATATAGCCAGTGTCAAGTGTTTTATTTTAAGTATTTCTTAATTTCACATTAAGAAAGTCACAGCAATGTTATAGCAATCGTGGTCAAGTAGTCAAGTCAATTATTTACATCGTCAGTCATGATTCAGTAAAGTAGTGGATGCTTTACTGAAACTTCTTGGGAGTTTTGGAAAAAATGCGAAATGACACGTTTTTTGAGTTTATATCATTCGCCTACACTCGTGCACGTTAACGAACACTTAATGGTTAATATTCCACCAATATTACACATTAACACTCGAAGAAACACAAGTTTGAGCTAATAATACAAAACCAACAACGTCTCACTATCGGATTCCCGCCAAAACTCCAATTTCCCTTTCAATCCTTTCATTCGCAAAAGTTCTCATTCCATTCCATAGAGCTGTGACTGACACATTTTTTTTTTGTTTTAGTTATGGCTTCGCACGGTTTGTGCATATAGCCAGTGTCAAGTGTTTTATTTTAAGTATTTCTTAATTTCACATTAAGAAAGTCACAGCAATGTTATAGCAATCGTGGTCAAGTAGTCAAGTCAATTATTTACATCGTCAGTCATGATTCAGTAAAGTAGTGGATGCTTTACTGAAACTTCTTGGGAGTTTTGGAAAAAATGCGAAATGACACGTTTTTTGAGTTTATATCATTCGCCTACACTCGTGCACGTTAACAAACACTTAATGATTAATATTCCACCAATATTACACATTAACACTCGAAGAAACACAAGTTTGAGATAATAATACAAAACCAACAACGTCTCACTATCGGATTCCCGCCAAAACTCCGACTGACACATTGTTGGACCCAAATTCAAAACGTTCTGTACAATCTATAGCTCATTTGGGGCAAATGTTTCCAGGTAATATTTTTATCACGGGTTAACATTATATATTTTATTTATGAGTTGAGTCTGCTGCACTTTGTTTTCATTTAATAAATGAATTCTAAATTCAATAATAAAACAATTACTAAGTAAACGATAAAACTAAAATATCCTAATACGTAAATATAACTAGACTAAACAAGATTTAATATTTTTCATTTAATTATCTTTATTTTCAGGATTATGTCCAACAGATCTGACGGAATTAGACAGGGAATGGAGGACTCTAAGAAATACAAATCTTCCATTTCAAGAGGAACAGAAAATTAAAGAAGATGATTTTTGGCGTCATATTTCAAAAATAAAAAAAGGCGATACGTCTCAAATGTTTCCTTTATTGGCCCTATTTGCACAAAATATGTTAACATTGCCACATAGCAGTGCCAATGTCGAGCGGCTGTTTTCTGCGATCAATAATAATTTGATGAAAACTAATATCAGAAATAGAATTTCTACTAATACCCTAACAGGCTTACTTTTCACGAAAAGTGGCTTAAACTGCGAACCTTCACAAGAGCATAATATTCAAAATTTTAATAAATTTATGTATAAATTTAATTTGCCTGAAAATGAATAAATTGTACAAAACACTCATTTTGTTCAGTTTTACCTACCCTACCCTCTTCATTTCACTCTGAATAAAGTTCGTAGATCTACGAACTTTACATACGCAAATTTTACTAATTCTACGTAAATTTCTAATGTGCTCTACGCCTTTTTCAAAATCCGAGTTGGCAACACTGCACACATCACAGCATCCATAGATAAGCTTCGCTTGTTTAGTGCATTTGTCAGTGTCATCACTGTCAATTTGTCAAACCGACCAGTGTAGCCAGTTTCGAAACCGGAAGCGGCTATCTTGCTTGACGTGGTTTGACGGAATCTTATTGTCTATGGTAAGAGCCCACGTAATATCCGTTTCCTTTCTCCTCGCAGACAAGGCGCCGCCATTACGGATTTGTTCGTTCGCCGGGTCTGTGAAAGGGTCGCTCGTGAATGAAAAATCAACAAAATTTCTAAATTCTCTCTCAACGAGAGGTAAGTGTTATAGGTACTGTTTAATTTAGTTGATAAATCCTACTAATTTCACTATCGTTGCGTCACTTGTGAGTTAAAATTTTATGTTCTAGATTCCAACAAGCGACGACACCTCGCAGACGACAAGAAAATCTTACGTCTTGAAGATGCAGTACAACGGCTTTCACAACCAACATCCCATGTGAGTCATGTCACCTATGATTTATTTAAAAATCTGTTCTGATTGTCGTTTTTCTGCAGCAACCAACCAGCATACCATAATATTAGCATTCACATTTCGGTACCTACTTTCGAAACTCGCAGCGGCCATTTTGTGAAGTGCAATCAGCTCAGCTGAGCGCTTAGTAGGTAGGTACGTACGTAACCTACATAAAAAATCAATACACTTGCGCTGTATGAAATTGCGCCGTATCTTTTGTTAACAGTAACTCCCATTTGCTTAGCTAGGTGAACATTAGTAAGAATGAAGACAGGTACTTAATGTACCTACCTATACATACAGTACTATCTGAGTAAGTAGGTACCTAGGTACCTATCTAGCTAAAACTAGAGTAAGTAGCTAGCCAAGTGTCATTGAGAATAGAAAAGATTCATGAATGTTTTATTGTTATGGTCTCCAACTTTGCTTCTTTGGGTAGAATGACTAGGTACCGGTACTCAAAACCTAAGCCTGACTATAAATATTATCACAAAATAAATAAATCCTAGTTGGCATTCTAAAACGACAGGTTTTTCTGCATTTTGGGATCTAAAACATATTGTGACATGACATGTTGTCTTAGATTATAATTGACCTTTATTGAGTTTGTTAGATGGAATAACTTTTTGTTATGGTCCAATACTTTTATGATAAATCATCTACCTGCCATGTTGGCTGAGCCTAGCCTTGACTACTTGTCTATATTTAAGTTTGTCAATCATTCTACTGCTAATTCAATTTCAAAATGGACTAAATATTGAAGATGCAAATAGAGATTCTGACCACACCCTCCTGTAATTTTAGTAAAAATAAGCGACCTATTTAAATTTGGATTGAATATTAATAATTAAATAGTGCATGTTGCTAATAGTTCATGACTTATTTACCAAATGGTATGTAATACTTGTATAATGAACTTCAAATTTTTACTCTGGTTTTGTAGTAGAGCTGACTGAAACACATTCTTAGTATAGAAGCAGATATTGATGGATACTTAAGTCTTTGTTAAGATAAAAATAAATAAAATGTCTTCTCTATGACTTTACTAAAAATGTAGCAAACATCACTATGTCTGAGGCTGTGGTAAGTAAGGCCCACTTTTGTGCAGGATGTAGGCCACAATGAGCATGATTGCAGGTGGGATGGGCATACATAGTTTGTTTGTGGGTTCCACAATTGCATGGTTAGAGAGATTGGTCTATGAAGTTCTATTTGGCTAAGCTGTGCCTATAACAGCCCACCTGGTTACAGAGACAGTTAAGACTTCTGACTTGGCCACTGCAGGTCATGACCACGTACTGTATTGTAAAAGCTCTTGTTGTAATACCTACCTACCTAAAACTTGAGATATTTTATTTCTCCATTTCATGAACCTTTCCATCAGGTGACTTGATAAATACCAGTCAAGTCTACAAGTGAATAATACTTAGTAAACTTTTAAGCTATAAATACCTCAAGTAAAGTATACATAATTGTTTATTCTTTGTTGATGTTCCAAAAGTGTTTATTGTTATGCTGCTGAGTTGGCAAAATTTGATGAATAAATTAAAATACATATAATGGGCAAATGGTGAAAATGTCGATTTAGCAATAGGATTTCATTCAGGGCCATTTGAGAGCAGAAACTATGAATGAACCATTTTATAAATTAATGTGCTAAAATTTTAATTACAATTATTTTGTATTATAGGCCAAGACCAGACCGGAATGAACAATTCGGTAAAATGCCCTATTTCAATGAGATGCCAGACTTTGGAGGTCCTAAAATGCACTATGGTCCCAGATTAGTGCCAAATAAAACCTTCCGGCCAAGAAATGAATTCAATGGTATGAGAAATGATTTCAAAAATGGGAACCAAGGTGATTTTGGTGGACCAAGGGAATATAGGCCTAGAAACAGTTATGAAGCTCAACCCCAAAAGAAAAACGACTATAACGGAGACAAATCTGCTGGAGGTAATATGCAGTTCTATAACTCCAAAGGTGATTTTGGTGGTCCCAAACAAAATTTCCAAAAGAATAACTTTGCTCCCAAACCCTTCAACAACCCTAATGGCCAACAGAGCTACGTGCCAAAGAAAATCTACAATGCCAATGGGCCACAACAAACAATGGATTTTAAGGGTCGTAAACTGCAGAGCCTGAAGGCAAAACACCCTGGAGATACTTTGGTGAAGCCCATGTGGGATATAGGCAACCTTGAGCCTATTGAAAAAGATTTCTACAAACCACACACTGATGTAGAAGGTCGCACCGATGAGGAAGTTGAAATGTTCCGTGCTACCAAGGAGATATCTGTCACTGGAAATAATGTTCCTCGTCCCAACCAAGTGTTTGATGAAGGCAACTTCCCTGACCATGTTATGAGCACCATCAAGGAACAGGGATGGATAGAGCCTACAGGTATTCAAGCTCAAGGATGGCCTATTGCATTGTCAGGACGTGACATGGTTGGTATTGCATCAACCGGCTCGGGAAAGACATTGGCTTACATGCTCCCTGCGGCTGTTCACATTGTACATCAGCAGCGTATCCAGCGAGGGGATGGGCCGATTGCTTTGATCCTTGCTCCAACAAGGGAGCTAGCTCAACAGATCCAATCTGTAGCGCAGGCTTACAGTGCTCATGGCTCTATCAGGAACACATGTCTTTTCGGAGGTTCTCCTAAAGGACCCCAAGCCCGGGATTTGGAAAGAGGTGTGGAGATTGTCATTGCAACACCTGGAAGATTGATTGATTTCCTTGAACGCGGTACTACTAACCTACGCCGATGCACATACTTGGTTTTGGACGAAGCTGACAGGATGTTGGATATGGGCTTTGAACCCCAAATTCGCAAAATCATCGAGCAGATTCGCCCAGACCGCCAAGTATTGATGTGGTCTGCTACATGGCCCAAGGAAATTCAGGCTCTGGCTGAAGATTTCCTCACCGATTACATCAAGGTCAACATTGGCTCGTTGAACCTGTCTGCCAACAACAATATCAAGCAAATTATTGAAGTGTGTGAAGAACATGAGAAGGAAGCAAAGTTAACCAACTTACTGAAAGAGATTGCATCGGAAAGGGACAACAAAGTGATTGTTTTCGTCGAAACTAAGAAGAAGGTAACAACATTATGAATGTACCAACTCAGTTCTACCCGTTTCACATTACCAGTATAATACTTATTAAATCTCTAATTTTAGGTGGACGATATCGCGCGCGCTGTGCGCCGCATGGGACACAAAGCTCTCGCCATTCACGGAGACAAGTCTCAACCCGAACGTGATGCTGTGCTTACCGAGTTTAGAAATGGCGCCACGACTATTCTGATCGCCACCGATGTTGCCGCCCGTGGGCTCGACGTTGAAGATGTCAAGTTTGTCGTTAACTTTGACTATCCTAACTCTTCTGAGGATTACATTCACAGGATTGGTAAGTAAACGTCATTTGATGTGTATTGTTACCCGTGTGTTGTTATTTATTCATCACGTTTGAATGCTCAGGTCGTACCGGTCGCTGCCAGCAATCCGGAACAGCTTACACTTATTTCACAAGCGGCGACGCTCGTCAAGCGCGCGGGCTCGTGGCGGTACTGCGTGAAACTGGACAGAACCCTCCCAACAAACTGAGCGACATGGCTCGCAACAACAATAACAACACTGGTAAATATTTTAAGGGCTATTAGTTATTCTGTGCTTTTCCCCATGTAAGGTTTAGGTACCATGACATCCCAAAAACTTTTTGTAATATGACCTTGATTGAACCTTTTGTAATACAAAGGTCGCAACCGCTGGCAACAACGCAAAGAGAACAACAATAGCAATAACGGGAGCAACAGTGGATCCAGCTCGCCGCGCCAGACGAGCAACCAATGGAACAACAAGATGGCCAACTTGAGCCTCGAGGATAATGCCAACAGTTACCAGAACCGCAATCCCAACCAAGCACCTCGCTTTAACAACCAGAACCAGGGCAACCAGGGTTACAGGCCAAACAACTATCAGAAGACAGTGCCGTTCCCTAGCCCCAATGTCTTCGAGTCCATGGGCAACTACCAGGGAGGATACAACAATGGATACCAGCCTGGCTACAACAACCAGAATGGTTATGGACAACGCCCATACAACAGTATGTATCTATAGAAAATACCATTTCACTTGCAGAAAGTAATTTGGATTTATCAGATTCTAATTCTAAATGAAATTCCATGCTCTAACTGATGTTACATTGTCCACTGGTTTTACAGATTCTCGCAACATGGGTCAGCAGTACCGCAACAGCAACTCTGCTGGCAACAAGCCCAGCGGATCTGGCTCTTCCTACGGGTCACCGCCACCTCACTTCGCCCAACCCACGCATTACCAGATGCATCCTCAGGACATGCTTGGTAAGTCTAATTAGCAATTTGTCCCGACATCTCCGATATCATATCACTCGCATTCACAGAAATTATGAGAAGTTGAGATGAGTTTTGCTTCGTTTGATGTTTTAATTTTTTTATAAGGCGGCAAATTCTATGGTGGTGGAGTCGGCGGGGGCGGCCCTTGCGCGTACCAAGCCGCAGTCGGCGCGGGGGTACCCTACCCTCACCTGCCGCCCGGCCCTCTGCTTTACGCAGCCCCGGTACAACAGTAAATTGTATCCAACGACACATCCAGCTCTCGTTTATTAAAATACATGCATATTCCAAATATAAATGTGAACTTAGGTAAGATGTTACATCGTTCACTAATTATCTGTTCTCTCAATCCCAAGATTAGTGTGAGCTTCTATTATTGTCTTTCATTACACTTGTCTTCATATAGAAGCTTTCGAATTTCCAATCTCTGTTCATTTGAGCAGGGTGTTTGTTTCCTTAAGATTTAGTTTACTGTGTTATAAAGGGAAGTTATAGAATAATTTGCTAGATCTGATTGAAGGCTTACAAAATTATTTTTATTATGTTGTGGCAACTCGTCATTGTAATTTGACATATTATGAGTAAGATTACAATTGTCTTGCATTCTTAAAAGTATCTATGCACTGCTTGAAACTAATTTGTGAATTCTCTTTCAGATCCATTTTGATTAATGAGTCTTGTGTGTTAGGTGTGTAAGATGTTAATTTTGTTATTTATTGGTCAGGCTCCGATGCAATTAAATGTAATATCGTCGTACGCAATTGAAGCAACTAAACTTTCGCTAAACTAAACTTAAGTTTCAATGCTTAGTTTATTAATCAGGACTTCATCACCATGACCATGTAACTTGATCTAAAGATTGAGGTCTGCAATGAAGGTGTGTTAATATTTAGGCATTTATTGGGATAATCCGTAGACAAAGCATATTAAAAAAAATGATATATGCACTCGTTTATGCTATGGCCAATAAGTAATAAACTTAATTTTGCAAATAAGATGTGGAACTAGCCGAAGGAGATGGTGGATTCCACAATTTAGATTTTAATCATTATAATTGTTAGAGTAGTTTGGTGTTGGTACCCTCTGTGTAATCCCGGGTGCCTTTCGTTTTCTTTAAAGTGTCTGTATAATGTACGAAATGCACGAAACATATAGAAGATGAGTGACATTTTAGGGGAAGGATTCAGAATTTTATATAAATTATTTTTATTGTTAACGGTTGATATCCAGTGGTTTAGCGGGACACCTTAGTATTAGAAAACTATACTTATAAAACGCGTTAAATAAATGCTTTGATATCTCATGATAACAATCTGTATTGCCAGATAAAAATGTGAATATTTTTCTTAGTGATGTCAATTCACTGATTTCAATGTTATTTTTTTATATTAAAAGATTAGATCTTATTATACTTAAAACTTGAATATTAGGCGGCGATGGCACTAGACAAGTTAGGCTTCGAACTCATTTTACCATTCTCAACAAGGTAGGGGGAGGGGGATGTATATAACATGCATTTAAAGTAGGAAAAAGATGAATAAATAATAAAACCTGAGGGATTACTTTTGTAGCAATATAAGTGATTTATTATTTTTATTTTTTGTATGACATGATTATTTCAAATAATTCATCTGGTTACTAACTGGAGTTTCTTTGTATGTAAACGGGTTTGCAAGAGATACAATAGGGAATGGATAGGTACAAATATTCTGAACCAGTATAATCTAATTTGTAGTTCAGATACCCGTTACAGTCCAAAGATTTTGAAAAATCTGTGATATATCATTACTACAGCCTGTCATTTTTTTGGTCAATTGTTAATACATAAGTGCACTACCTGTAACAAGGGGCAGTGTTTACTAGACAAAAAGATATATTTTTTGACTATTTGAACGAATTTCATGTGTATTTGTGACAACAAAGCTTGCAAGTCGTTCGCAGATATATTATAATAGTTATAAGGTTTAATAATTTATTGTTATTCAATTTAGTTTTCAGTTTACTGTTAGGTGACGAAATTGTACCAGTATAAAGGGACGTAAACGTTATTATCTATACTTATAACAATCCCGTTTTATGGAGCAATACATATAAATAGCAACGGGTCTTAACGAATATGAGGGGTGAACAACGTGTTTGTAAGTCTCGCGTAATTTATACTCAACGAAATGCGAGATTTGCTTTGTTATTTGTGTACATTATAAGAGAAAGACTGCCATGAAAGGATGTGTATAAGTATGTGCTACTTCATCTCAAAGATGGTTATATCCTGATGCTAGCCTGTCCCACGGATCGACGTTAGGTTTTGCTATTTATTATTCAGAAGTTCAGGTTAATCTGAAAATGAGTACGGAGGCGTTAGGAAGGCCGGGCTAGTGGTTGCGTGCGTTAGATCGGCGAGTGTCGTGTCGAGTATGATCGCGAGTCGCAGGTAGCTCCTGTATTATGTACAAAGTACTGCACCCACCTCTACTAAACAACTGTGATAATAACACTAAGTAGCGTAGCAGGTTATATACTAGTTACGTCCAAGAGAAGGGATGACATCATATCTGACATATTGTATTGTGATAATAATAATATCGAAACGTGGTGCTTGGCCACGTTTTGACGAAATGTTTTCTCTAAACAAGACTGATTATTTCTTATCTTATTAAATGAATATTTTGTACATGTTCCAGACTGAATGAATTAAGATGCCTGTATTTATATTGGTAGGGTTTATTCTCTCTGCTGTGTGTTTTCTCCAAAAGAAATTATCACTATGTTGGATATGTGTCAAAACGCCTTTCTAAATGGTCACCAAGATGATATTCTTATTTGTTTTTATTCATTGGTTTCCTTTTGTTTATTGTGATGGGACAAAATTATGTGGCAGCGGCAGTATAAACAAACTGTAGAGTATAATATTGTTGTTAATTTGCAAAATTTTATTTATTCAACCGATAATATCTCATAGGCAAACGTACTTTTCGTGCTAACGTTTACTATTTAAGAATTTATTTTCAAAAAATTGTGAAAAATATACATAGATTTTTAAGTATGTGGCAATGCAGATCTTCAAACATATTGATTACGAACGACATAGTAAAACGTTTGTATTTATTGAATTAGTAAAGTACATATTTATGGATGGAGAGAGGCTCCTAATTAAAAACTGTCCCAAAGGGAAGTCTTCTGAATGTTTCAAAGAAGTGCATTTCTTCTATGTAATACAGTATTAAATTCAGATTAATAAATGAATGTGTAATTAATAGATATCTTTTATTTCGAAATTAGAATACAAATAAGTTAGGTAGGTACCTATACAATACCTACTTATTTAAAACCTAACGACAAAAAAACTAATAGCTACAAAACGTTAGACTGCAATTTTAATTAATTGACTATATTATTATTGAATTGCATTTTTCAACTTTTTAACTACGTCTACGTAGAACCTGTGTAGGTACATAAATACCTATATAGTTATTTATTATCTTGTCTCTGTTTTCCGTGATAATAATATTATATAGTAGGTACCTACATGATTATAATAGTACCTATTTAATTCCATAATGATCATAATAAATCCTGTATTGTAGTCTGTATTATAGTATGAGGGTAGGTAATAAGCAATAAGTATATCTAAAACATTTTGTACAGCACCCACCTACACAGTTCACAAAAGGTAATCACGATATAATAGTATCCAACGCTCTGTGGTATCGCTCGGCACCATGTAGGTAGGTACTCTGGGATTTGGATGAATCATGGAAACGTATGATTATGATGAAACGAACAAGTAGTACTGACTGACTGACTACAGAGGAACTAATTTAATACCTGACGTATGTTGGTTGTTTGAACACTTGCCGCTAGAGGGCGTAAAACTAAGGTTACATCTAGTCATGCTCGATTTCTGGGTTGAATGGCTGATAGTGGCAATTTGACGTGTTTTTTTTTAAATAAAATAGGTAAATATCCTAAGGTGTAATAAATGTTATAATAGGTGATATCCCAATAAAAGCCTGAATGAATTGTGTAAAAAAGTGGCTGAAATATAGCTAAATTAGTGATTGCTTGGATTAGAATTGTAACAAAATATCGAGGTCAAATTTTGCAATGGCTGATATTTTTGGTAAGTTTCTTCTTTTTGTAAGTTTATTTAGACAAGTAAACTAATCATTCTAGAAAGACCAGTGATCATTGCGTCAGTATGTCGAAATTGCATTGCTAAAAGCTTCAACCATGGGTTTTTAATACATTCTCTAAGTTCATAACCCAACTTTTACCATCTAACATTTCTAGACAAGACGGCCTTGAATCTAATCTTGTCAAGTCAATGTCGTTTGTTTATCAATAAATTTGTCTGTGATGTGAAGCTGATGTGTAGGTAGGTTGGTTATTTCCTCTATGGGTCACATACAAGTGTTGCTGGCTGCTGCTGTATAGAGTGCCAGCAGTTGTATGATTTCGTCCATTCTGTTGAATAAATTTTAATGTCTGGTGTGCCGCGCAATGATGAAAGAGTTTTTGAGAAAATATATGCACTTTTCGTAGGCCGTAGGTATGTATTTAGATCTAGGTATACCTATACCTACCTATTCACCCTATTGCCAAGGACTTATTTGGGGTTTCGGCGTTTCAGCTGAATTCATTGCTATAGTAGGTATGGTAGTTTATAGTGTAGGTAGGTATAATTAGGTATACCGTAGCACAGAATAATGAATAGTAGGTGCCTTCCTACCTACTTAGTACAGAAGGATCACTCTCAATCAGTCATGTTTATACCCATATTAGGGTCAGTGCGTTGGTTTCCCGGCCACCTTTAGTTTTCGGCCTTTGGGCTGTGGTGTTGCAGTATAATTAAGATCATAGCAATAAATGAAGGTGCCTGAAAAAAATATTTTTGTCTGAATCATCTGAAATTAGTTGCCTAATATCTGACAATATTTTTGGCCTGACAGCTCTGACCAGGAATTTCTAATGAATTATTCAGTTTGACACCAGCAACAGAGGTGCCACAAGATGTGCAATTGAACGAAAAAAATAGTGGCGCACGTGATGATTAAATCATTTTTTTAGACTTTTTTATAAGTAAAAAACGATGACATGCATGTTATTAATTAAATAAATGATTGATTATCATACTTCTAGCTTGTTTATTGTCATAATTGATAAAAATACACAATAATTTTGGTGGCCAAATATTAACATGGTAATTTCTTCAAATATTTAGTTTTCGGCCGGGTGGCCGAGAACTAAGTTGTCATAGCTTGTTATACTTTGTCTCTTTTATTTATTTGGTGGCTAACATCATGGGACTACTCTTTTCTCTCATATAGTAACCGTCTTGAAAGCTCTAATTGTTATTTTTCGGCCGCCAAATTACAGTTGTATGATTAAATTATGGTGCCACTAAGATGACCATTTTATCGGGGCCGAAAACTAGCACACCATATAAAAATCTAGGTTAGTTTTCGGCCTACCGTTACTTGTATGGAACAAAATGTGGCCGAAAACTGAGTGATGTTCCCACTTATCGGCCGTATCATGAAAATAGTGAACAAATTTAGATTAGCACTAGTGCAAATCGAACTGGGTTCTCCCTATTTACTGAAACTTGACAGATATCGATTCATGCAGTTTAAGAATGTCCTTCTCCAGATGGCACCTCCAAAATTTTAACTAAAACACGGCGTTCAGCATTATCACTATGACGAGCCGAAGGAATAAATAGAGCGAGGGCTCGTGTTACGGAGGAGTCGATCAAGCTCTGGTTCCGAGAGCTTGAATCATTCCTGGTGGAAATAAACCACCAAGACATATTGGAAAGACTAGATCGGATGTTCAATAGTGATCAGAGTGGCTTCGCATTTTGCCCAACAGCTAGAAGGCATTAGTCCAAGATGGTTCCCCAACCTTTATGTATCAAATAAAAAATAGCAGTGCGTAGGATAACTTAACTGTGCTGAAGCTCAAATATCATCATCATTGCTTCAACAACATCATCAGTTTGAAGACGTCCACCTCCGTCCTCCCACTTAGACCGCCACACCGAAGGACAATTTGCTACTTGCAGCCACTGGTTATGCCAGCGACTCTTTTGATGTCGTCGGCCCATTTAGTGGGAGGCCTACCTATGCTGCGTCTTCCAGGTCGTAGTCGCCACTCTAGAACCTTTCATCTCCATCGGTTATAAGTTCTACGAGCGATGTGGCCTGCCCATTGCCACTTCAGCTTACAAACCCTGAGAGCTATGTCGTAAACTTTAGGTGTTTGGCCAATATCCTCGTCTCGGATTTTATCGCGCAAAGAAACTGCGACCATATCTCTCTCCATTGCCCGCTGTATGACTGAGCTTCTCCAAAAGGCCAACCGTTAGGGACCACGTCTCAGTTTCTTGTGCCATCACTAATAACACACACTGGTTGAAGACCCTTGTCTTTAGGCACTGTGGAATTTTGGACGAGTAAATGTCACGTTACTTTCCAAACGCTGCCCATCCGAGTTGGACTCTTCGGGTGACCTCTTTGTTGAAGTTGGATCTGCCTAACTGGACAATCTGCCCAAGGTATATGTGTACTGGTCAACAGCTTCGAGAGTATCGTTCCGAACGATTACCGGCTGTATACATGGACATTTGACATGAAAGTCTTGTCCATGTTAATTTTAGACCACCTGTTGGAAAACGCCACTGAGGTCACTGAGCCTATGCTCAGATATTAACACCTTCAGCGACTCTGCCATGATGACTATATCATCGGCAAAAAGAGGGTGAGTGATGTATTCACCATTGATGTCGATGCCGAATCCGTTCCAGTCCAAGAGCTTGAACTTGAAACGTTGAAACACAAATAATTATGTCCGCCATTAATTGTATTTTCATACATTCGCCCACCAAAACGTGTTGTACACATGCCACCAAATTGGGCCTTATTCAAGTCGGAAAGCAGATGGGCGCGTGATGATGTATTATTCGAATACATTTTTACCTGTTTATGCAGGGTTTTGATATTAAAGTAATGGCATTTTACCTTTAATATAGCGCGATGTAACGGCCGAAAACTAAACATGGCCTGGCCGAGAACTGAAATTTGAGGCCGAAAACTAGCATTTTAGCACTTTTCAGACATTTCTTTTTTTATAAAATAAGCTGTAGTATTAAACGTCCTCACATTAACTCCAACATAAACTTCAGTGTTTACACTATCAAAAACAAAAATAAGTACGGCTATACATCAGCCCAATTATTTTAAATGCAATTTTAAAGTTGACGTCTGCGCTAAAAGGCCGAAAACTAACGCACTGACCCTATAAATTGCCTACTCTTGCACGCGAAATTGAAACTTATCGTGTGATGTCAGCGTTCATATTCCGTTGGGCACCGCTCACTTGAAACCAGTGACCGTAATCCATCCATAGTCCATACCTTCCGGTACCGTAAGTCACAGTAACCGTAACCTAAGTATACTCTTATACGACTACCTCTAACGTCTAGTTTAGGTCCGCTATCCGCTAGCTGGCTATGGTAATAGTAGAAGTAGTGTAGGTTTACTCTACTAGCGAGTTTGCCTGTATTACGTGTTAAATTTATAGGTATGAACTAAGATTTTTTTACCTGGGTAACTTAACTGGTGATTTAGGTAGGTACTTAACGAGAGTAAAGAATAAAGAAAAAATAATGTAACAGCTGTCAAATCTTATCTAAGTAGGTATACTCGTACTTACGTTTAGATACCTACCTACTGTCTGAGCCTACCCTACTAAATGCTTAAAGGGTATCAATCAATAGGTAATTATTGAATGCCTTTACCTACGTATACATACTTAGTACCTACCTACCTAATTTTAGTTGACGTTGACACAATATCACAACAACATAATAAGGCAAATTTTGTAATAAAACCACAATTTAATATTGGTGTTAATTAAAATGAAATAATATTTTTAATTATGTAACCTGGCAATTAAAATACCTAACCCACCTCGCCTGAGGGTGGAAACAACGTCACCGCCCCCGTGCACGCCACCTTGAGGTTCAGCGTTGGCACTTGGCAGTGGCCGCGGGCAGGCCACGGCAATGGACAGTTGGACACCCTCGTGTCTTCTACAAAGAACCGTAGACAGTGTGAGAAGCCGGGAATGCCTATAATTCGGTGCCCTTCTTTTCCCTGAAACTGCAAAGGGAATATCGCAAGGACATACAAGGAAAGGATTGTGTGGAAAAATATCGAGAATCTCTCCACTTGTCCAATGCCCCCACTCGCCATGCCCCGACTACCTGCGTTGCAGGGCACTTCTGTCCCGCGGTAGGACCAGGGCAGCAGACAACCAATAGAAAATGCACACAGTAATTTCTGAAATTGGAGCTAACATTTAGAGAGAGGTGGTAGTGTCTTCGGTTGTTTTCCGTTTTAAATCAAATTGTAACTTTTAGAAAGAGCATAATTATACGCCAAGAGCAAACACAGCGTCGATCCTGAATCGCGCAAACGTTGTTTTCCGTGAATACATGCCAAAAATTTACTTCACTATATAATGCACTATGGTCACTTACTAGTGATGAAGTAATGGTAGGGACGATGATATTTATAATATTATCTTGTACAGGAACGACAACCGCTGCAGATGGTGACCAAGGGTGGCAGCAACTACGCTAAGCAGTCATACGCGTAACCTGGCCGCCATTACGGACCGAGAACGCGAGGTAAGTGCCAGTGTGTCCCGATGTGTTCACTTGCAAACTCTTCTACGCCAACTCATGCTTACAGATTTAGGAACCAATATAACAGGAACTACAATAAACTAATACTAAAAAAAAATGCACGTTTTGCTGAGCATAGAGGAAATAAATACATACTACGTAAGATGATCATGAGTAGTTCGAAGCCGCAGGGCGAATGAGGGTAGCGGATGGTAGGTGCACTGTTATAGAACGAGAGAAATTTTACCTAAAAATAGGCCAATATCAAAACATGACTATGCATAGTACCACAGCTAAGTGTAAGGGAGGTAACTAATGTTCTGAGTACCTACTACATTAGCTAGAAATTTTATTTCTTAGCGTGTGATTGTAAGTAAATCCAGAATTCTACTCACTATTATACAATAGTCATTTGACTAGATAAGCTTATTTGGGTCAGCCTTTTAACAAGCTTGATAACGATGTGACCTACTTCTATTGCGTCCATGCCCACTATCGGTTCGATCAACGCCACGTAGGTAGGTAGGTATGTAGCTATAAGGCGCGCAATCGTCCTCGAAGGCTGTTTGCTATGTATTACCCAACTGATATGGCTTACCGATGTACCTGCGCAGAAGATGAATTTTCAAATCGCGGGAAATGCTATTGACCGCTATTGGTCGGCAGCCGCCGCCATCTTAGCGAGCTTAGAGTGAGATGGAACTAACAGCTGCAGTGTATTATGAACCTTATAATAGTGATCTTAGGTTGATTATAAGTTTTAAGCATTCTTTCGTTAATCTTCGGACCATACTTTCTTTTCTGCGCGAACGAAGATTCACGACGCGCCTTATAAGTTGGGTACTAGTAGGTATACATTAATATAATTGACAGCGTTGCTGCTTCTGCAGGCGTGTAACCTTCGTGGGTACACGTCGAGGACGTGTGTTTACAAACAAATGCAACGTGACTGTCCAACGATGACCGAGTGAATGTCACATGCCACACGCACGCCTCTACTACTGACAAGATAGGCATCATGCATTCATGATGAAAGCACCCACTTACTAACTACAATATAAAACCCGTTCATTTCGCGTATCGTTTCCTTGATGTCGTTACTCAGAAAAACATGATACAATTGGGTTACGTGGTCGCTTTCCTGCATAGATGTCCCGATAATGCACAGCTTTCTAAGTTGCGCAACGGTCATATTTTGTCTGGTTTTGAAACAAATACATTTCGTAACCAGACAAAGCCTGTTTACAAACAACGCGTAGGGTACCAACAATACAATAACAAGCCGGAGCCACCACCACCGCCTGGCGCGCTGCGGGCGTCTCACTGATGAAGGTCTCCAGCGCGGCGAAGCCATGGAAACTTTTACTTTTATACTTAGAAACTTTGTTGACTGTTACGGTTTTTTGGTAATAGTTCCTCAGTCTTTACATTTAAATATTTTGCTGTTGACTCATTAAAATTTGTTGTTAGTATTTGAGTTAAACAACTTTATTTAGTTATTACTTATTATATTATTATGATAGAATGTAACGTAAGTGTAGTAAGTAGGTATGGAAAACCGAAGTCAGCTCGCCACTGAAAGCATCCTGTCGGAAAATCCACAGGACACATTGTTTGTTCGATAATACCAACCAGTAAGTAGAAGGGAGAGTGACATCCGCGGCTCTATGGAATGCGAGCAGGTTGCGCAACTTGTTTTGACGGTGGTGGCCGCGCGGCCGAAACGCTCATTGCTTTATGCACAGACGTTACTTTCCACTTTGATACATACAAATACCTAGCGACTGTCCACCAGAACTTGGTCGTTGAAAGTATTCTCGATGATTTTGGGTCGGTACACAAACGAGACGCGTTTCACCGTCAATCAATATTATGTAGTGCTTTATGCATTGGATGGAATAGAGTTCAAGGCGGACTCAAATCTCCCAAATACGGTGTTTCTATTGAGCATAAAAGCAAATAAGGCATCGTTTTCACAATGACAAACATGAATATTAATTTGAGCTCAATAGGAAACGAAAAACCTCGGAGAGTTCCGAGACTCGCTGAAAAAGGCATGGCATGGCGCCTCATAGAAAATTAAAATGTTTTGTTATTTCCGTAGATATTTACTTTTCGTTACATTTGCGTCATTCGATACGTAATAGAAAGCCGTAATTACGTGTACGTAGATACACAAGTAGGTACACAGACACGGGTATTCCACGAAACTGTTATATTTAACGGGACAAATGGCGGTGCACACGATTTGAATTGTCGGTCACGCAAGGCTAAAGAACCATCACATCATAATTATCTAGATAACATGCAATTCTTGAGTATATAAACGCATGGAAATGACGGTCAATTTCATGCTCCTGCTTTAAGTTATCCTCCTCAAAAATTTCTGGAATGATTACGAGGTATTGAATTTTTTCATAAACAATAATTGCCATTTACTTACTGAGATTTAGATCTAAATCTCTTTATAATAATGTGCCTACTTGACAGTAGTAGGGATGTGGGTGTTTGTGTATGTGTTCACAGACATATCATGTAACACGCGTAGTAGATCCGGCTCCGCGGCGCGCTGTCGACAGCCTTGCCAGAGGCGGTGTTTTTGCAAAACAAACACTATTGCAACAACCCAGACGACGTTTGACTCTCTCTTTCTCGCTATGTTGCGAATCAACCGCTCTCTAGCAAACCGGATAAGTGAGTGAGCGCATACGTAACAAAGGTTCAATTAATCGTTTTAATTCTGAAAGTAGGCTTGGAAAGGGTTTTGAAGTCGGATCAAATTTCGAACCTCTCGTTAAATTAAATATTATTAGTAGTTAGAACGAATTTAGATAACTTCGACTAACTAATAACTAATCGCTTCGTCAATATGTAGATGTAAAAGATTTGCAATATTATACGAAATGATTATGCCCGTCTGACTGTCACATCACAACCATGTGAGCCTTCTCCAATCAGATCCCGATCCCGATCCTCATAAAATAAATGTCCTTGTTTCTATCTATGACCAAAATCTATTTGAATTAACTATGCAAAGTTTCGCTGAAGCTAAAAACGGAACCCTGAATGTGCTAACGAGTCGTGTCGTGACATTTTCTACTTCGAAGCGGTTGCTTCACGGACGCTGTAATCAATATGAACCACTACTTTTAGACAATTCGTACTTATTCCGTAATCGAGACTAAAACAATGATTGTAGCTCTACAGCAGCCAGTTTACGTCCTTCTACATAATATTACTGTACCCATTCCTCGTCATAATGATTTTAAAATTGTTTTTTTTATCTCAACGTTTGAAATAGTAGAGTCTGCTTTTACCCCCCATTAATATTTAGCCACACTCACAAGATATCTTGTATACAATAGATTTATGCCTTAGCTAATAAAACATACTTGATATCCAGCTCGCATTAGGTCATCCACGTGAAACTGGGGCGATCGATGATGGAAACTGCAATGTCATGTTCACGCCAGCCGTCGCCACCGAGCCGCCAGCAAGGCGTGCTTTCATAAATCGTCGACCAATAAATAGCCGTTCCATATAAAAACTTGGTAGAAAAGCCTAAAATGGAAGTGGTTTCCTTCTTCGCATTGAACTCTTTGATTGATTGATAGACGCTCTGGAATGCTTTATGTCTTTGTTTTCATGACTTTGCTGCTGTTGTTTGGCGATTTACTAACTTATTTATCGATGGGATCTGTAGTTGTTAAACTGCCTTCTTTCACTTTGGAAGCCGTCTTACCCTTGATCTTTATGGGAAAACCCCTTCCGTCGGTATCATTACAAGTTTAATTGTTTTGTAAAAGCACGATTCGTGTTATTTTTTTGTATACTTTATATTGAATGCTACCTAAAAACCATCCTGGTGATAATAGCTTACGTCGATTTTACATTACCATAACAGTAGGCGCCTATTATAGGTCCCACCCGTATCATATTATAGTCGTGTTTTCCTTAAAAAACAGTTTCGTTTTTGTAAAGGAAAATATAACGGTTCCTCATTTACAAATTTAAATTGTTTAAACGATAAAGGAGCCAAAGTATTTTATATTACAAGACATTATATGTAGAAGGCAGTTGCCTATACAGGTGGGATACATTAGCCCTTGAAGCATGAAAAAAAAATACCACCTATAAATCATGCAACATACTTGTATGAATAAATTTTGCCCGTAGCTTAGTTTTACTTTTCAAAGCATACGAGTAAATAAAGATAAAAGATGAATGTAAAGCATCAAATTCGTCTCGTGGTTCCTTGTGTTTTGTGCAATCTATTCAGAATTATCTTAGGTACATAGGTACAAATATACCTGCATAGGGTGGAAATAATGGATTTGAGAACAAACAATGCATAATCGAGGAGTCGAGCGGTCGGTTCTGTAGCAAGGTCGTCTGCGCAGACGCCGGCGGCGGCGCCGCCGTCCGCGTCGGTGCCCCGCCGAGCTGTCACTCATTATTGTCTCTATTTTGTTTTATTGTTGCATCAACATTCAATACTGTATTTACTTACATGTACTGTAAATGTTATCTTGTAATATCAAGTGCCTATTATATTATATGCACGGATCAACACGGGCCTGATAAAGGCAGAAATGGATCGGTCACTACGAGTTTATTATACATTTCCGGGACGAAAAATACGTCTATGACAGTCAGGAATTAGTGAAGCTTTCTAGTATTTTCTATCAGTGAAATATTTTTTTCGACCGTTTAGATAAATATGCAATATCTAAAAATCTCTTTGTAATGTATCCTAGAGTAAAGAGACAAGCATTTCGTTTACCTGATGGTAAATCCACATTCACCCATAACAGTTGCAGCGCCACCAAGTTCTTTCGATTTCCAAAATCTTGCGCGTCACTGCGTGCACAGTAAGTAAGTTGCACATTTTATTACTACTTGGCGGATGAATATTTGGCAAAGGTGGAACTTCCCTAGACGTACTCTTGCAGAATTGGCTTACCACTACAAAACACGATTTTTTTAATGAGTTGGATGTAGTTACAGGTCTACCTAATAAAAGCGTGTGAAAAATAGAGCGGCTGCTTATATTTTTGGCTTTTTATGTAGCTTGACTCTTCTTACATATCTTACAAAGTAAGTAGGTAAGTATACTACTAATACATAAGTATGTATTTTAAAGGCCTCGTCTTTCACCTGTCATTTTGACGACATCATTCAGCGCCTTTATTTTTACAAACTGTACAGCGAATTTCCAAGTGTTGCGACAGCATTACTAGGTCGTTGTGGTCGTTTAGGAGCTGAATATTGTGCTACGTACATTTTACGTTCACACGATATTAAAATACTTCAATACTCAAGTACTTTACCACAACATAGTGTCAACCTACACCGAGTGTGTTGAAATGAAATGGTGTCGCCACAGTTGGCTGTCGCGGGGCTTCACATCGTGCCGCGCGTCGCTCGCGCCCGCGCCGCTGTCGCTGCCGCCGCGCACCGCAGCCCCGCTACGCCACGCGTCGTCGCCACACTGGCGGCGCGGCGGCGCCCACAACTGGGCTAAGGTCGCTGTTGTGCATTTTACACTGCACATATTTTATCTGTGCATGTAACGAGTGCCCATTACACACCCGCCGCCTTGCGCCGCCCTGCACATTCCAAACTCATTCACACACGCCGAGCCAGTTTCGGAGATCCTGTTCTGTGTACCTACTTGAATAGAACTGGTAATCGTTCGTATTTGCAAACCGGACGTTTGGTTTTGCATATTTCTTAGAATAAAGTACACATTGAATAGCTCGATTGTTGATTACCATGTTAGGTAGATGAAGTTGTCGTGAGTCCGCTACGTTTCCGACTCCGCACACTCGTGACCGCAAGCTGGCAACGGGCCGCTGCCATTGTTGAAATACCTACTATCGAGGTTAAAAATATATTTTGGGTCAGATTCAGAACTGCATCGAGACACGCTCGGAATGTCCAGCGGAATGCGAGAAGATGTACGAAAGGTAAATAGATGAAGTAGATTTATTATCACGCATCATGAAAATCCCGCAGTAGTTAGGTACCTACGATGCCGCGCTGCGCTGCTACGGTACGGTGCGCTGTCAAACTAGGTCAAACGTGAAAACAAATCCATGTTTACTAGTCTGATTTGACGCGCCCCCTTTTCATTATATTGCTATTTAGGAACTTACTCCGTATCTAGGTCAACCTTGCTAGGTACAAAACAGTTCTTAGAATCAGTAAGCGGGTCATGGAATAATGTTGCCAACATTCTGGGGAAAATTTTACGCTTTGATGTTATCATTCTCGCATTTCTAATTTATATTTTAATGTCTTTCGGTAACATTCGTTCGAGAATAGATTTATGCAAGGTTCTGCCACGGCTTATTTTTTCAATCAAGGCTCCTGAGGTTAGTAGCCCGACAAATGCAAATAGAAATGGCAAAGCAATCAGTGTGTGCCCTCCTGTTAGTGGGGTTTCCTTTTGCTGCAGAGAGGTCTTGTTAATTGAACCGGGCTTACTAGGGCAGGTATAGGCACCGGTGGGCGTTGATTGGCACCGGGGCGGGCGGCATTGATGTCAGCATCGCGGCGGCGGCGGCGGCGGAGCGCCAGCCTGCATGAATCATTCCCTTATCTTGTGCCCGGCAGACGCACCCGGAATGTAGGTCAACTGCTCTGCTCGCGATGGTTTGTTTGGGTCCCCCCGAATTAGAATGTTTTAATAATACGACAACCTTTGCTTACCTCGCCGCGCAGCGCTTCTTTAGACTCCGCTCTATTTTTATCGTTTCAGACGCAAAGCATCTCTCCGATGCACTCTTGTCTCGCTCGTCCTCGGTTCATAACATCGTTTACGGCTTTCGTGGAAACGTTAACTGATATTTAAGGATAACGTACCCATTTTCCTGTTCTAAAGTCATGTAGGAAAACAACAAAGCGCAACAAATTTTGCCTGATGATCTAATCGATGATCTTGTTGAAATTATTTTGCGAGGATGGCAATAGGCATGAAACCGAAGATAAAAAAACTAACAAAGAACGACGAACATGACGACAATACCTTGTGTATTCTCTTTTTACAAGATTTTTTTATTTGGCTTAGAATAAAGTATTTATATTTTATTGAGTTACCCTGAGTACCACGCGGAAGTCAGACTCTACGTTATAGCACTTTTACTATCCAAGCACTTTATATGAAACACTAGCTGCGCCCGGCGGTTTGACCCGCATGTTTTCCATTCTTCCGGGATAAATCATAGCATATGTCACTTGTACGAATCAAAGGAATAATAATCTTCAAAGTCAGATTAGTAGCCCCAGATAATTACCCTGTCACAAGCAGAACTGGCATTATCGAGTAGAAATCTGATAATATTCCTAGCATAAAACCGCATACCTACTACGACCTGAATTTTAAGCATCCGATCAGTAGTTTAACGATTTCCGGCTATGAACACCAAAACGCACAAACAAACAGTACCTACCTCGTTTTAATATTGGAATAGACTAGTGTAGCGTACATGTAAAGTACCAAATTGCGCTACAGACTGTATTGCAGTGGGGTTTGGACGGTGGGACATCACTCAATGTCATAAAACGGGATAATTACGAGTATATAGGCCCCTGTGCTATTATAGTGCAGTTTGTTTTCGCGCCACCGTGTTAAGGTACCGGAAACTGTATTTAATATCAGCAATAAATTTTCCGAGAATAGCACGTTGCATATTAGTAGGAAGCAAAGGTGAATCCGGCGGCGGCGGGGATGATCTTGTAAATAGGTCAGTTGCCCACGCCGGATCGGCGCGCGTTTGTTTGGGTCCTACGTATTGATCAAACCGTGGAGCAGAAAATATGTGCGCACGCAGCCCACCAGCCGCCACTGGGTCATGGAACAGGTCGATGCAGTCTGCACCGTGCCTACGTTACGCAAGCATAGGCTTACGTAGCAACGTAAGTGGATCTATGTAGGTCACAAGGGATATGAATTGTAACTTAGCTGTATTTTTATTCGTGCAACGATTTATTTGAGTACATGTAGACTCGATGGAATATTGTATCTAGGTTTGTAACTCTCCATAGATGTAATTATGCCTACATGCAAGTTTATTTCTTCTGAGAACGTAATAGAGTAGATAATATTATACATTATAATAATATCGTGAATTTTTTTGGGATCTACTAGTACCTTATTTGCCACTTGTAGCAGCTATGATAGCTGGGAGCCTTCGGATCTTCGGAGTCTTCGGATCGCATGCCGAAAGGCGTGAGTTCTAAACCAGTTGACCGGAAAAACTTAGCTTGAGCTTCCGATGAAGGGAAACATCGCATCGTTAAAAACCTTGGTGGTAGGGTATTGAAGTGCTCACCTAGCTATCTACCACCCTCAAGTAGAAAACTGTTGCCAAATACATACCGGGATATGTATATAAATATACTCGTATAATCCGTTCCGGCAGCGGACCTTGTGAGTCCTAGAGAGTCAGTACCATTCTCGGCATAGCATGTTTACCACCAGCAAACCTTTGTAACATCCAGACGAATCCATAATGCGGCTCTAGAACACACGCGATGGATAAATCCCAAAATAGTTTTAGTTTTTTTAATGCTTTGTATTCATAGCTTTAAAGTTCCGAAACAGCAGTGCCTTCTCCGGTAATGTCTATTACCTACCTATCAACGTTATGTGTAGTGTGCAAGTATTATGCATGGTAGATGTTTATTACTTACCTACACCAACATAATCCGAGGCACCAGTGCAGTGCAGCGTTATCTATGTAAGATAAACAACTGATATCATTTTTATCGAAAAATTTACAATGTTGCTTATTATTATAGCGCACTTTGATATAAAAACAAGCAAGTACGACTACAAATTGTACGCTTAGGGTTCCGTTAATTTCATATTGCTTTACTTTATGTTCTGAAAAAGAACTGTATAATACCAGACTCTGAATTATTTTTCTTTGGTCTTCGAGATTTGTATTCAAATAAAAATAAAGCTACAAATCTCATCTGAGAACGTTTTCTTTCTGACATTGTAGACTGCATGGGAAATCTGTGACGAATTATCTAGGACAAAATAATATGCAGAACAGAAATCAGGTCACGTGGGTCTACCCTTTCCAAGGGGTGCTCAGAAGGAAATATATTATTTTCATCTATACCTAGTCAGGTCATAAATTCTGTCACATGTTTTATACAAAATAATTGAAACAAGTTTATTCATTATGTAACCATTTATATACCAAAATGAACTTAACAAAACATAGATTCTTATGACACTAAAGTTTATTCAAAATGACCTCCGTGATTTTGAATACAGGCCTTCAATCTGCGCGGCCAGTCGTCTATCGCAGCACGAACGAGGTCCATGTCAATATCGGCGGCTGCCTTAATCAAGGATGTCTTGAGTGACTCCAAATTGGGATGAGGCTTTGAGCACGCCTTTTCCTCCAAGTGTTGCCATATCTTGTAATCTAGCGGATTCAAATCTGGACTGGAGGAGGGCCAGTCTTCGTACCGGATGAAGTCGATTTCACGCGCCGCCAGCCAGTCTTGTGTGCTCTTCGCTCTATGAGCTGGCGCCGAATCTTGTTGGAATACCCAGTGCCTGTTATTAAACATGGTATGAGAAACAGGTTCCACAAGGTTCGTCAGGACTGTATTTTGATACACAACTGCATTTGTTTTTACACCTTTCTCACAAAAATGTACCTCTGTTAAGCCCCAATAAGACACTCCCAACCATACCATGAGCGAGGATGGAAAATGACCTCGTTGGACACGCGGAATACGGTTGCTCGCTTCTTCACTACTGTGTGCGTACACCTTATCATTTTGTTTGTTGTAGCTCTCTTCTACGGTAAAAATTTTTCATCCGAAAAAAGAATTTCCCGATATTTTTTTCCCGCGTACCGCTTCAACAAAGCGCGGCATCTCTTAAGTCTCAGGTCCATTAGACGAGCATTCAAATGATGTCCTGTTTTTCTTCGATATGCCCGAAGCCCTAAGTCTTCATTTACCACCCTTTTCACCGTGGTTCTGCTTAATCCCATCTGAAGGGCCAACAGTTTCTGCTTACGTTTGGGATTTCTTTGAATTCGCGCCTTCACAGCTTTTATCACTGCTGGAGTCCTAACAGACCGAGGCCGACCACTTCTTGACCTGTCATCTACACTAGAGTCTTCATTGTATCGTTTGATGGTACGATAAACGAATCTCTTGGTTATATTCAAATTTTTCAGTATGTCAAAAATTTGAATTGGCGCGTAACCGCAACGATGCAACGCAAGAACTGCAACACGGTCTTCTTTAAGCGTCCACTCCATATTTAAAAATGAGTAAAATTCTAAAAAGTATACATTTTTATTTTCATGAACAATTCGAAATTCGAATTCAATAAACTTTTTTGTGGCCAGCATTCTAAAAGAAAAGTTTTTACTGTGTGACAATACTTATGACCTGACTAAGTACAAATAAATAAAATAGAAGTGTCTGTTTGTTATGTCAAAATAACAGCTTTTTACTAAATGCATATGAAAGTACTTAGGTAAAGAAAGCTACGGTAAAGCCGGGATTCACGAAATACGGGAGGAAAGCGAAAAATGCAATTTTTACTTTTTTTGTCTCCCGGTCCATTTGTTCCCAGTAATATGCTGAATAGCTGTACCGATTATCCCGGTACTTTCGCTGGCAGCAGCTGATGGATATGGAGTAAGTTGGGTTAGGTTTTATTTAGAACTAGCGATGCCCCGCGGTTTCACCCGAGGAGTTAGTTAACGTAGGTGATACCGTGGGGTACAGCTAGCCACTTGTGGACGAATACAGGAGCGATGCTCTAGATAACATTTTAATTTAATACTGTAAGTGTACAAATTGCCATACGGTACTCCAGTGTGTGGTATTACCTGTATTACATACTGCGCACTAACCTAGCGCGATAAAATTCCTTGTTGATTGATAGCTATTTTAGCTACACACGTCTTAAAATAGACACAAAAGAAAAATAAATAAAGCTAGAACTTTGTACCATAGCGTCAATTCCTCATTTACCAATCCGGTCCGGTGTTTTGCTCTATGTAAGTATGTGTGTAAGTACATAGGTACTTGCACACATACATAGAGCAAAACACCATAATATACATATAAAATATGCTAATATACGCAGGTATATCAGCAAAGTTTTATATTAAAGTAGATATTATAATCGTTACTCGTCAGCATTCCCAAAAAACAACCAATACAGAGGAGAGAGAGAAGATAAAGATAGAAAAGTATTGATGGAACTTTCTTCTGAAAATAATCGTGATGTTCTGAATTAGGTAGAGAATTATTCTCGGTCTTTCTACCTACACTCAATGACGGTTTTTGAAACCTACATTGCCTACACCACAGTCCTGATAAACCTACGTGAACACCTCATGAAATGAAATTACCTGATATATAAATCAATGTTACACGTGACAGATTACTATTAAAAAAATTTTGAATTTGCGATGACGCCGTAAGTATATTGTTTATTATATCAGAACACGTGAGGAATTGGCGACAAGCGGATTTGTTTTACAACCGAGTCATTCCCGTTTTCACGCGAGAACACTTTTTATACACGGGATAAATTACAGCACAGCAGTATAATGTTGGGTTTTCAGTGCCTATTGAATCTGTTGATTATTCTAAAGATCACCTTTTCCCTCCCGAAATTACTGCGAGCCCTCCAGCCGTGGTTCTGTATCGGGTTTTAGCATAGCTGTTCACCATCGTTTGGTGCGTTTGGTGTAAAAATGACTTATTGGTCAAATCGCTCGGTCTAACCCGATTACTTCAATGATTATACATACATATAGATAGATTGGTCAGCCTTATAGATGTCTTTTACGGTAATACCGCCACTGCATTTTCCTGCTTCATTTCAACTTCGCTATGTGAACTCTACCAGGAAGTTCTGTATAACTATAGTCTTCGTATGTATTTAGCATGTCGCTGTTGTCACGTCTTCGATATATAGGACCTTTTCCCAGTACTAATTATGTAGTTACTCAGTTCTCCTTGATTGTAGCGATTCTTGGTGCTCGTTATGACTTCATCACTATTATCTCTTCCGAATACAGGGAACTCGTATGACATAATGTTTATTAATATGTTTTAAGTATAGGTAATACAGGTTGGAACTACCTACCTGCCAAAACTTGTCGCGTAGACGCTCGACAGTGACACCCGTTGATTGTAGCGACCTACCTCGTACAAAACTAGGCCATGGTTACTCCACCAGGTAGTTGATTGCTACTTGCGATCCCACTACATATTTGCCTTACGCGCTTGTTTACTACGATCCGGCTATAATGACTATCAGCGTCCTTATTATTTTCTATCATTGACGCAATTGCATGAATCTTTATCACGTACACAAATTGTATTAGCGCTCATTACAAAAACAAATCAATGATGAAAAAAATCAAGATAGAAAGACCGTCGTCCTCAGGGTATTTCCTGCTAATCTGCCATAAACTTGTTATTGTAGAGCAAATTGTAAACTATATGAGCCAACTACTATCTACATCGTTGTGCACGCTTGCGCCGCGTGACAGTTTGCGTAGCGCTCGGCGTGCCTTCCCATCCCTAGGCCGATCACGTGACTGCACTACACTAACTAGTTGAATGTTTTGTGGAAATTCTTAAGATAAAATTTCTGATCTGGTAAGGCACAGGCAGGATCAATGGGATTGAGGAGGTTGGTAGGCTTTTAACAACACGTTCCGTATGATGGTAGAACTGTTCGGCCGCAGGACGCTAGGCAGCTAGACTGCCGCAGTCTAGTTGATTTATCCTGTTGTAACCACGATCTTTCACCCAAAAACGACAATCTAAGAACACCATGATTGTAATATTTAATTCAATCACGGAAGGAGACCTTCTTCCCTGATTGAAACATTGACACCCATCAAAATGGATAAATCCTGACAGTCGTTTCTAGAAAGCTGTTCTTTATACAGTGCCACCATTCAGTGTCCCCGCCGCCGTCCGTAGAAGAGTTAGTGATAACTTTCTTACAACAGATGATTTAACAAAAATAATGCTCGTATCTTGTTCTTACGAACGATTACGCGATATCTCGAGTAAATGCTACTGTTATTCACTTATATTATGTTGCATTAGCTACGTAGAATGTACGTGAGCCTTATTTGTAAGTAGGTCGGTGGCCGGCTTGGGTGCGCGCGCAGCCCTTTGCCGCCACTACGACGTCATTATTGATCGGGCACGTGGCGCCGTAAGTGACGTAGTCCTGATAGTACGCCCACACCCCGTGACCTGCCACCCTCGCACAACCGCGACTAAACCCCCTCGGCACTCCTTCACTCCCGCCGCCCGCGCTTTCCCCGTCCGCCCACGCCTTTCCCCTACCGCACCCCCGCCGGGAGGTCGTCTGACCCCACTTCGACCCACGCCTGCATAATAGTAATTCCATTTTATACTGCATCTACTTTCCACCGGTTACAATAGGTATACTACGACGAACGGAAATTTAAATGAAATTTCATTCATCATTTTCATGCGAGTGCACTTTAACGAGGCTGTAATTAAAATGAGAATGGAAAAGGAAGGCTTTAGTTTTCACAATAGTGTACGCGTGACGTTTGGGCATGTTAAGGCCACGTGGCCATCGAAAACACGTGGAAACCTTAGTTGATTTCGGTTTATGTTTGAAATTAATCCTCCTCTACGTAAGCACGAGGTGAGATGTAGTTTGTCTAAGTGAAACATTAATTTTCACTCGGTGAAGGCCAATTTCTTGTGTGTATTTTTGAAATCGTTTGCCCCATGTTATCATTTCTGAGCATCACAAATCCACAGGCAAAGTTTTCAATAGTTTTGTCAATACGGCGATGAAGTGTTAGCAATTGGATTCCACTTACGTGGGCACTGTTTGCATTCCTTCGTTACGTAGAACTGATAAAACGGCGATAGATCGAACGGCAATTTCCTGTTATTTTTTAGTTTGCACAATCGGTTGACGTCATCCCAACAACTAAGGTATACTTAGTTGCATGATTTCAATGCGGTTATCTTGACTACCTAGGAAAATAGTTCAGAAGAAACCGCAGTTAAACATTTGCATGGATTCATTTGTTTTTCTATAACCCATAGTGACGCTATCTTAACTGATGTCAACCATTTGTTCAATAATTGTAAACTTTAAGTAATTCCAAGGCAGAGATGGTCTTGCTCCCGCATAATTTATTCAGCTTATTTATTCAGTCAGAAGCTCTAGCCTATAGTCTTGTGCATGTAGGCAGCTTCTGTATGTTATCGCAGAGTATA
This sequence comes from Hylaea fasciaria, assembly GCA_905147375.1. NCBI lineage: Eukaryota > Metazoa > Arthropoda > Insecta > Lepidoptera > Geometridae > Hylaea > Hylaea fasciaria. The sequence continues at coordinate 5,994,387 of LR990204.1, read as the reverse complement.
GAATTGATGTGATGTAATATTTTGGCTCTCCATCCTTTTTTGCAAGGATTTTCTTTGGCATCATCATTTGATTTTTAATGACTATAAAGGGTGTCTAACAAGTCTACCTATTAGATTAGATAACATACTATTACTATATTTACTACTGCATACGGTATCATTGTGCACGTAAAGCTTATCTCAACCGACGATGGTGGCACTTTACATTTAACGTTGTTTTGTTTGTGTAGAGGCTGTGATTCATTTCATTCGCTTGCTGAATTTATATTATTTGCCTCTAGGAGAGTCAATGTACTGGTTGTTTACTGACATTCATATAACCGCCGTTACTTTCTTTTAGGCTGTCTTTTCCCGTTACGCGAGATGATCCACTTCCTTAAGGCGCTAATATAGGAGCGATTCATGTATTTTAGAAGATGAAAGTTACCTGGCCGGGCCGCGCGCCACGCTGGCTCCGCGCTCACGGCTAGTCGAAAACGCTAATTCATAATTATTATACTCTTACTAACGGCATCACGTGGCCTTAGCACAGATTACTAGATAGTTACTACGTAGGCTTTAGTCTGAAGCATTCAATTATTTCGACACTGTAATGACATGTCAGATTGGCCGAGCGGTCTGAGATGCTACGTTCCGTTCCTAAAGAATTATTACCGCCAACATTACATAAATTATTACCTCCTTGACTATAATCCTATCAAATTTAGAATGCCGCACGAATTATTGGAGTCACACCTAAATAAGTTGTATTAAATTTATTTAGTGTTGGTCCCTTCTGGTATGCGCGTTTGTCAAGTCCATTTGATACAAGACATCCTCTTTAGTCCACTTCCATAATTTTCTTTTTGATATAAGTATATTTTGACAATGACAATGACGGAGTAAAAGATTTGTGCATTTAGCCAGTGTCAGGCATCCGTACTAACATCATATAAATGCGATACTGTGTGTGTGTGTTTGTTGGTTTTTTTTTTAGTTTTTGCCATCCTTTCACGTCTAAACGGCTGAATCAATCTTGACCAAGATTGGACCTATGAGATGGGTATAGGCTATTTTTCGTCAGAAAAAATAGGGATCTTAGAATCCAAATAAATAGGAGTTGAAAATTTATATGGGCAATTCACAATTTCTCAAGTAGGTGATCTGACACTTCATTATTTTAGGCTCTTGATAAAATATAAAGGTTAAGACTAAGGATAGGGAAAAGGAAAGGGACAGGGACAGGGATAGAGATACAAAGACTTCAATATTTATTTTCTAAACAGTTGCTTTTTCATATACGGATGAAGTCGCGCGTAAAAGCTAGTTTCAGTAAAGTTTACTGAATCGTGGCTATGACTTTAAATTTACTTTACCACGAGGTTGTAAAAATATGGAATACTAGCTGTTTCCCGCGACTTCGTCTGCATTTAAATCGAATCCAGCTATAGTAAGAACACAATATGCGTGAACTTTGTATGCTATTGTAAATCAATCGGGCACGTCACGTCTCTGTCAATATCTCTACCTTCCTATTTCCTCATCGCTTTTTTCCCCAACTCCCAATATCTCATCTCCCATCCCTCATCCATTTCCGATCTCCCATCTCCTCATCTCTCCAGCTGCTGCTCTCCATCTCCCCATCTCCCCAGGTCCTCATCTTTCCTTCTCCCATATACCTACCAAATTTCATTTTCATTTTTGTTGTCTCTCTATACCTAATTTCATCGAAATCGGTCCAGCCGTTTAGCCATAAAAAGTAACAAACAAACAAACATACAAATAAACAGACAAACAGAGAAACAGTGTTACTTTCGAATTTACAGTATAATATTTGACAGTGACTAAATGCACAAATCGTGCGAAGCAAAAACATTGAAAAAACTGGCTCATAGCAGCTGAGCAGAAAGATTACTGGAAGTGTGCTAAAAATGAAACGTCAGAATATGCATCCGCCAGATCCGCCATTATGGAAAACGGAAGTTCACTACATCTTCATTTTAATATACAATCATAATCTGCTCCTTTGATTAACTCCAAACTATCATAAGAAATCCCAGTTTTATTTAAGTGAACAATCTAAAAACGCGTTTTTGCTGCTAATTTCAGTTACAGGTGGTGCAAGAATAGTCATATTAGCCATTATTCTTTACACACAATGGAGAATAAATACAAAGTAATAAAGGTTATAATAAAAGTTTAGTAATCGTCGAAGGAAGTCATTTACGGCAACTAAGTAAATAAACCAGTTGTATACCATGTAGAGATTCTGTTTGCTTTATTTTTTTGGAGAACAAACAGTAAATTCGACGAGAAAATTTTGAGGAACAGCGACATACGTCCTCTCTCTGAAACGCCGTAGCGGGTACTGAGCCGCCTAGTACGCGCTCAAACTGATCATATTCTCGTCGTTTTTATTAATTTAGAAGAACGGAATCGATTCAGTTCATTGGAAAATTCAAATTTCATTGGAAAATAAAATTGCCTTTTTTATGGTTCCAAAAAATATGATAGTTGTCGCTGAAAATGTTGAGCATTATGTGACGAAAGATTTTTTTCGGGTCCTTTCTCGTGAATTTTTTTCTCAAGATACTAGACAACTTTAGTCCAATATTATTGATTTATTAGCTAAGTGAAACACTTGGCTATACACTGTATTTTTTCTGGCTTATAAATATTTGTAATTACAGCTTAACTTTTTGACAAAAAACCGCCCATTTTACGGAAGCTCGCTGCCTACAGGTCCTTAATGGTAAACACTTGAGTCATTCGGACCACCTAATCATGTAATTATTCAATGTTTTGTATTTGGTATTCTGTGGTTTTGTTTGCAAACGCTCGGTGAGAATATATAAGATGTGATTTTTTAAATTGTCTCGAATAAATCTCTTGCAGCGGTCATTAGGTGGCGGTTGTTTGTTTAACCTTTTTGCTAATGTCGTTTCGTTGTGTGGCCGCGCGTTTCCACGTATTGAGCACTCGTATAGGCCTGTTTGTAAGGAAGTGCCTAGGGATTTGTAACTGCATTGCAGCGCAACGACGCGTGCCACGAGACGGCGCCAACGAACTACGTCCTAGTGCCAGTAACATGCAACAAATTTGAATAGCATTGTTACTAGTGTGTGAACAATGGACGTAACCCCCAGCTTATGTTACTTACGTGTTCCCTACCTTTTGCCCTTCACTCCGCAATGCACCTAACGTTGTTTACGTAATTCTGCACTTGTAGTGCTGCTCCCTTCCAATCGTCGTCATACAAACTCTTCAATTAACATTTTATTACAAGTGTATGTTACGTATACGTTTTCCAAACAACTCTACGGCCAAAAGATTATCTACAATGTCGTCTCCGTGAATATAGTTGTTGCATTTTAAATATGATTGCGTACTTTATTTCACCATACGTCTTCAGGTTATGCAATAGTTTTTCATGACACACCTACTTCAAAATGTAGGTAAACGTATTCAAAATAGTATTTAGGTACTGTTCTGTAGATCAATAATACGTGTAAACCAGTATTCAGTGTGAATACGTTTAACTGACACAACATTCTTAAAACAGCTTTTTACCACAACAAACAAACAAATAAATAGACAACAATCTTAAAACCACATTACCGGGTTCAGTGGCCTTTAAATATTCGAACCCAGTTTGTTATTGAAAAATATCTTCAATGTACAGACATGGCTCAGTTCCAGTTTTATTTAATACCTAGTATAGAAGTCAAATTAGTAACGTCCCAGTCAAATCACGATCAAAGTCATGCTCAACTTCCTCTTTAAGATTATTAAGATTAATTTACGGACAGTTTTAGAGAGAACATGCAAATTAAATGACACTTTTGTGTGTATACCATTTGATTGGCATGTTATGAAATGAACACCTAATGGTTAAAAGGACCAATATTACTTCATTAAAACACAAGTTGAGGAACAAAATACAAAATCATAAATTTCCCTTTTTCATCACTCCTAAAACGACTATTAGCTTGCATTTCGTTTGATTGTGGTTCCGCAGAACAAATAAATTGAACAAGGTAAAACTGATTAGGACTCGAAAGCAAAGTCTGGTTATAACCAGCTCGAATCACGGTTTTCAGTCTGTCATTTTACGGCACAGTAGGTACCTATATAGCTGCACGAGACTGCCTGCGTGACGTGTTGTTGGGAAATTGCGCAGATTTCTAACCCACGCAACCTTCAGCTAGTCTAAAGGCTCTTTAACTACGAGTATATGAATGACGTAGTTACTCGTACCTATTTACGGTTAAATAAAGCGATTGTCGACAAGGGTAGGTACGGAACCGTGCAAGGACGATGATGAAAATCGATTTCCACGTGAATTATATGAGACGCCTTTGACGCGGATACTCAGACGGCTTTTATTAGATTATGGTTATTATGTTTTGCGTTTGAATTAATTAGGCATTCAATAAGGTTACAGAACATTTGAAGGTGAACATTTTCTGTATCTCAAAACGTGCCGAGCTTTTACGTATTTTACTTAGGTTAAAATACCTATTATACCTATAAAATAGCCTATACCTGAACATGAATATTGTATTCTGGTGCGTCATCTCAAATAAAAAATGTAGATTCCGCCCCTCATTTTGTAACTTTCCCATGGCCCGAAGTCGAAGAAGGAAATACTTTAAAAGCAGATGTTTCAAGCATCACGTTGCTTAATGTTCATTCTGTTTTCATGTAGTCGGTATTGCAAACACAGTAGTATAGATACTCGTATAAACATTAAGGTCAGTAGGTTATGCAACGCGATCAGCGGAGGCGGAACGCTGGCACGAGTAACGGAGGAAACAGCGCTGGAATGGGCAGAAGGTCATGCATTGGTGCAGTGCAGCTGCAGAGTGGGCGGTGGGTAAAGGCTTCAGGGGTGGGTGGCGTAGGCCGGCGGGCGCCTGGACGCGGGGCGGGGAGCCCAGGCTCGTTACGCAACTCCTGTACTTGCGGAGTTCCGCTAATGCCGAAGGTTGCTGCGCATAAGGTCGCCCGTCTGGGTCACGACGCGATTGAGGTGAATGTTTTTATTTTTATTACAGCTAAGTGCGAATTTTACCACGGCACTGCACATAGATGAAACTGACCTTAGCGTCTATTTAAACTATTCAAATCTTTATCTTAAGAATTTACATTAAACTTGAGGCAGTTTTTCTCTATGTAATATTGATCGTTTCCTTTGTCTATAGCTGGTTTACAGTTCCCAGAAGCTGTATATAAAGCCTGCATAGCAAGGTACAACTTCTTAAACCGTAATTACACAGGCGCCACAGCCAGCCAGTTTTTGCAATTAATATGCCACAACAACCTTCACAGGTCACGGTTTTTGCCCCTAATAACTATGACTGGTAGGTAATGACCAACTAGATTTAATAACATACCTCAGCCATACAGCTGTAACTGTTTCGACTTTGAAACCGCGCGCACAAACAAAATAGAACATCAGAAAAAAACATAAAGTTGTTTACCTATGGTTGATAACAACTTCAGTAATGTACGTCATTTTACGTAAGTAAACGAGGTTATCTTTTTGTAAATTACTTGATAAATATTTTTATGGGATTCTGAACAGGCGTAATGTGCTCACTGCCGGCTCGTATTACCGCGTTAATTCGTATTTCACGGTTTCATTATGTTATTAATTGGCGTAGTTTTAAAAAAGCTCGATTTTATCGTAAAATAGAACGCGTAAGCTAAGTACAATTTTATCGTAAAATAAAATAAAACTCCGTTTAAATTAGAACAGCCGCTATTCGATGTAGTCGATTAAAAGCTCTTATAACAAATAAATCAGCTTGTCAACATTATAATTCATCGGCTTTCCTTTGTAAAATCGACATTTATTTCGTTGGATTAATTTCTCTTATAGAATCTGATAGCATTAGGTCCGCTCTTGATTCAACACTGACGCAAGTGTTGTTTTGCCAACTTCACTTAGTCACTGCTTCGAGCGTTTCGCAAGAAAGGTGCCGTGTCCTCGTTTACAGTTTGTAAACAAACATAGAACGGCCTTAGTAATTTTCACAAGAAAATAAACACAGTAAGATAATTTTGTTTTTATCGTTACACAATTAACTCGAGTGTGAGGTTTCAAATGAGGCAACAGGGTTTCTACCTGTAAAATAAGGAATAAAAGAAATATATTAAATGCACGTAATTAAGTAATTAAATTAATATTGTGTTGCTTGGTCGTATTGTTGAATTGATTATAAGTAGTCATACTTCATTGAGGTCATCAGGTCAGGCATGTAGTGTGCAGAGATAAAGTCTACCGTAGCGTTTTCATGAAGTAGACTGCACTTTGCCACCAATCAGGTAAATTGCTTTATAGATATTCATTTTAGGCGTGTTGCTTCGTAGTCATTTAGCGTTTTAAACATTCCGATCATAAAGGGGATAGACGATCGCTACATAACTAGTTCAATGAATTTGTAGTGCCAAAAATATACGTATAGTTGATTAAAAAATAAACAAAAATGCTAAATGACAAAGATAATCAGTCGAAAACAGGATGTGTATACAAGTTCACATAACTGACACTATGCGGTCGTTCATGAGCGCTACAATTTGGTGATTTAAGGGTTTATAAAGGCTCCACTATTAGGGAACTTCAATACCCAGGCAACGTGTAAATTCAACAAACCAGTGAATGAATATCAGGAAAATAAATTAATTTATCTTGTGACAAAAAGCAAACTAGACGAATAGAAAACACAAGCTTTTGCGTACCATGCGTACCATCAAAATGTAGAGAAAGATAAGATAACATAATTATCTGCGTAAATATCTGACTCCCTCACCCGTCCAAATTCTACACCATGGCAGATAATCAGTACTTAATTATGAGTTTCTTCATCTGGTTGAGATGAGAATAATTGCCAAGTTGGGAATCGTAGAAAAGTTTTGGATGCAAAACTTTAAATGGGCACAGCTGCTACCTACGAGTTTAGTTTAATATTTTCAAATCGGGTGATAGGTTTTTTTAATGTATTTTTGCGGTAATGTTTGTTATGTGGTAGGGTCATCAGTGTGTAATTAAATACCTGACAGCATTGTAAGTGGAGCTTCCGTAACGACATTCCAACTAAATTAAAAACAATGGCTTCTAGAAAGGTCCTGCTATGAGTTAAAAGGAATTTTTCAATTTATGAATTTAAGTTGTAATGTATTTTTGTGTTAAAAGTGCTACCAATAAATTTTTCATTTTTCATTTTCAAATGTCATGGTTTATTTTTAAAGTGCACATTAGTCATGCGAGATGTTTATTAACCTCGGTTATTTTTATTCTGGCGGACCGATCGCCTTTGTTAGTCTGGCGGCGGACCGAGTGACCATTCATAAAGTCCAGCTGTTTCTCATTGTGAGTGGAACAGGATGTTTTGTCGAAGCGATGTACATTGTAACGCTTATCGGCGATAGTGTATGGTTATCTCTCGTAAACAACGGCGCGGGCCGCGCCTCGCCACTCGCGGTTACGTTGGTGCAGCCTACATTCAAGTTCTGATTACACATAATTTAATTGAGCACTATCGATAAGTAGATGGGTGACTCTATTCCTCAGTTCCGATCTGAAAACTTCAAGCTACATCGGTAAATGTTACTATTCCTTGTGTCGTACCTACCTACCCTTTACAGACGTATAATTTCACATAGACATAACACCCTAAGTAATAACTTCTACTCCCTATACCTATATTCTTAATTTCTTTCTTAGTACTTACGAGTACTAATTAAGGACCTGTAGGCAGCGAGCTTCCGTAAAATGGGCGGTTTTTTGTCAAAAAGTTAAGCTGTAATTACAAATAATTATAAGCCAGAAAAAATACAGTGAATAGTCAAGTGTTTCAGTTAGGTAATAAATCAATAATATTGGGCTAAAGTTGTCTAGTATCTTGAGAAAAAAATTCACGAGAAAGGACCCGAAAAAAATCTTTCGTCACATAATGCTCAACATTTTCAGCGACAACTATCATATTTTTTGGAACCATAAAAAAGGCAATTTTATTTTCCAATGAAATTTGAATTTTCCAATGAACTGAATCGATTCCGTTCTTCTAAATTAATAAAAACGACGAGAATATGATCAGTTTGAGCGCGTACTAGGCGGCTCAGTACCCGCTACGGCGTTTCAGAGAGAGGACGTATGTCGCTGTTCCTCAAAATTTTCTCGTCGAATTTACTGTTTGTTCTCCAAAAAAATTAAGCAAACAGAATCTCTACATGGTATACAACTGGTTTATTTACTTAGTTGCCGTAAATGACTTCCTTGGACGATTACTAAACTTTTATTATAACCTATAATACTTTGTATTTATTCTCCATTGTGTGTAAAGAATAATGGCTAATATGACTATTCTTGCACCACCTGTAACTGAAATTAGCAGCAAAAACGCGTTTTTAGATTGTTCACTTAAATAAAACTGGGATTTCTTATGATAGTTTGGAGTTAATCAAAGGAGCAGATTATGATTGTATATTAAAATGAAGATGTAGTGAACTTCCGTTTTCCATAATGGCGGATCTGTCGGATGCATATTCTGACGTTTTATTTTTAGCACACTTCCAGCAATCTTTCTGCTCAGCTACGAGCCAGTTTTTTCAATGTTTTTGCTTCGCACGATTTGTGCATTTAGTCATTTATGGCTAAACGGCTGGACCGATTTCGATAAAATTTGGTATAGAGAGACAACAAAAATGAAAATGAAATTTGGTAGGTATATGGGAGAAGGAAAGATGAGGACCTGGAGAGATGGGGAGATGGAGAGTAGCAGCTGGAGAGATGAGGAGATGGGAGATCGGAGATGGATGAGGGATGGGAGATGAGATATTGGGAGTTGGGGAAAAAAGCGATGAGGAAATAGGAAGATAGAGATGTTTTAGAGATATTGACAGAGACGTGACGTGCCCGATTGATCTACAGTAGCATACAAAGTTCACGCATATTGTGTTCTTACTAGCTGGATTCGATTTAAATGCAGACGAAGTCGCGGGTAACAGCTAGTATTCCATATTTTCACAACCTCGTGGTAAAGTAAATTTACAGTCATAGCCACGATTCAGTAAACTTTACTGAAACTAGCTTTTACGCGCGACTTCATCCGTATATGAAAAAGCAACTTATAAATTGAAAATAAATATTGAAGTCTTTGTATCTCTATCCCAGTCCCTGTCCCTTTCCTTTTCCCTATCCTTAGTCTTAACCTTTATATTTTAGCAAGAGCCTAAAATAATGAAGTGTCAGATCACCTACTTGAGAAATTATGAATTGCCCATATAAATTTTCAACTCCTATTTATTTGGATTCAAAGATCCCTATTTTTTCTGACGAAAAATAGCCTATACCCATCTCATAGGTCCAATCTTGGTCAAGATTGATTCAGCCGTTTAGACGTGAAAGGATGGCAAAAACTAAAAAAAAAACCAACAAACCCACACACACAGTTTCGCATTTATATGATCTTAGTACGGATGCCTGACACTGGCTAAATGCACAAATCTTTTACTCCGTCATTGTCATTGTCAAAATATATATCAAAAAGAAAATTATGGAAGTGGACTAAAGAGGATGTATCAAATGGACTTGACAAACGCGCATACCAGAAAGGACCAACACTAAATAAATTTAATACAACTTATTTAGGTGTGACTCCAATAATTCGTGCGGCATTCTAAATTTGATAGGATTATAGTCAAGGAGGTAATAATTTATGTAATGCTGGCGGTAATATTGGTGCTTGGTGCGTACGCCAACAAAGATAAAACATTTAATTAATACATTATTTACCTACTACAGATTGTGTTTATTTTTCATTGTAACAAACTACTTATATACATACACCAAAACAAAAATCATACACAAAAAGTTTCCCGGCAGCAGGTTTCGAAACTTCGAAACTACGTCTTTAGGAACGGAACGTAGCATCTCAGACCGCTCGGCCAATCTGACATGTCATTACAGTGTCGAAATAATTGAATGCTTCAGACTAAAGCCTACGTAGTAACTATCTAGTAATCTGTGCTAAGGCCACGTGATGCCGTTAGTAAGAGTATAATATTATGAATTAGCGTTTTCGACTTGCCGTGAGCGCGGAGCCAGCGTGGCACGCGGCCCGGCCAGGTAACTTTCATCTTCTAAAATACATGAATCGCTCCTATATTAGCGCCTTAAGTTACTAATATAAACACAGGATTTTAGCTGTGCCTCATAAGTCTTTTTTGCTATTACTGTGGGATTTCCTAACTATGTTACTAGTCTACTAGAGTTATATATTTTTTTCCTTAGTTTTGCCTATACATGTACCGCTACTGAACGTACTATTTAAGGATGTTGTTTTGTTTACCATTTAACCAGCACAGTAATTAGAGTACGAGCTAGCATTCCTTGTCCATTTCAAAATTGTATTCCTGTGTGGCTCGAATTCCCTCTAAAACTGCCCAGCAATCAGTAAAGCTTCCACCACTAGACTCTGATTCGTGAAAATTTGACTGCAACCTGACTAATTCAGACTCGACATTTTGAATAAATCTTGACACTGGCTAGATAAACAAATCATCACCACGTTCATTGTCATACGGCATAACTTAGGTATACTCTACATAATAATTGTCTGCAAAGTAAATTTTGACCTAGTTTGGCCACTGTTATAACAATAAACTATGATGTTTAAAATACAAATAACAGTTGGCACAAAATTACCCATTCTATAAATAAAGCAAACAAATAATTAGCGGATTCGTGGGAATCCCACTGTTTGTAGCTGAACATAATACACATTAGTGCTATGCACAGCGAGGAATACAATAAACATAATTATTTCCTTAAAGGTTTTTGTTTTGCAAAGATATACAAATATGGCATTTCAGTAAAACCCCAACCGCGGCCACTCCATAAACTACTTTTGTAGATAGGTACTAAGCCAATTTTTGTCTTAGTTCCAAGTCATAACGAATTATAAATAAACAATCACAAACACGGAAGCAAATGGATAATTTCGAATTGTTGAAGTAATTTTTGGTATGTCCAGATTGGTTTTTTTAATCCTACTAATCTAACTAATATTATAAATGAACGGATTTGTATGAAATTTTACAGTGAAACATTTTAATTTTTGTACCTAACATTTCTTTCTCTGACTGTTCAAATATCCACTACTGGTCGAGGTACCTACTACAAAATAATATTTAAATGAAAGGTGGTGACTTGGTGAGTCGACCACGCGGGTGAATTCTATTGCGGTCGAGAGAACAACCAACTCACTTATTATCGCGTAAACGTTTCGGTTCCTGTGGGACAATCGCGAACGCGGGGGAACCGCGGGCTGCACCTAGAATACCATACACCTACCCTACCTATGGTTACAAAATGACTCCTACTATAGCCTAGTCGTTGTATTACGAGAAACTACTTGCAACTTGTCCAGTTGGCTCGTTTTGTTTCTCATGTTCTGTATGTTCAGCTTGTGTCGGCGTAGGTGGTCTCCACAACCACTTAACGATTATCATCGGGGTTTCCCCTGTTGTATTTCCATTCTTCTGGGAAGGTAAACATATAAGCATATTTCGTAGAACATGGAACCACTGATGACCTTAAAAATCTAACTCACTAACTGGAATCGCAGCGACCCAAAATAGGTCTTGGTCTCCGATAATAAGAGAGCCCACTTCGTTTCTTTCGCCACCTTCTGCTAGCCCTCCGCCTGGAGCTTGTGCAAGTCCTTCCCTACTCTCTTACAGAACTATACATTTTAGGACATTGACATAATTATACCTATATATTATATATACCTATATACCTATATATATTATAAGTATAGGTATAATTATGTCAATGTCCTAAAATGTATAGTTCTGTAAGAGAGTAGGGAAGGACTTGCACAAGCTCCAGGCGGAGGGCTAGCAGAAGGTGGCGAAAGAAACGAAGTGGGCTCTCTTATTATCGGAGACCAAGACCTATTTTGGGTCGCTGCGGTTCCAGTTATTGAGTTAGATTTTTAAGGTATATATATAACTTTACTCAATAAAGAGAACCGACCAATAGAGTTGAGTTGATTTTTGATAATAGTTATGAATGCTATGTTTCAATAAAATGCTGTCCCTTACGTAGTACGACAGTCAACATTAATAGGTTTATTGATAAAAATAAGAGTAAGGTACTTTAATATAAATACTCGTAAATATGCACACCGTACGCCGATAGCTGGGCCATCATATCGATCAAATGAACTCTTCATACAGATTATTATAACACGAGTGAAACGTAAGAAACATTTATTTAACTGGCTAAATACTAGGTTATTTGATAAGCATGTAATAATTCGCAGATATAATGCGCAATGAAGTGAACCTACAGTCCTACACCAATTCTGCTTTATTTGATTGATGTGCAAAGGTTATCATGACACGTGATCTGCTTTTAACTTTTATTAAATCTCAAGTATCTTTACATTACAGTTTATCTGAAATTATATGTACTTATCATGTATTTTTACAGTCAACATGTTAGCAAAGAATTAGGAAATAAATATTTATGAATCATGTAAGTAAGTAATAATTACTGGCGAGTATTGCGGGCACAATATATTTTCATTATAGGCTAAATAATAGACCTTGATAATTAATGGCATGACATGACTTTGATTAAATGTTAGTATACTTTGGTGCATACAAAAACGTGATACCATCTGTGTTCTACTATATACTTGCCGTCGGGTCGCGTATGTTTTGATATAATACAGAATATGGGGTATACGGGAGGAGCCCCTTGCTTCTGGGACATTATAGTTATAATTATGCTAAAGGATAAGCAGCGCCCTGTAGAGTTGCATATAATTCACAACAAGACCCAGACAAATATCTATATCATTGTAATAAAAAGAAGATGTACTCTAATCCATGAATATAGATGAAGCTAAAACATGAAAAACGGTGGGGACAGTCGCGTGTAAAATTGTAAATATTGCAGACGTCTAGACCCCACCAATACCTACTTATATTTAACATCGTACACATAGCATTGTCTAGACGGAGCATGCCCCCTTTACCGGCGAGCGTGTACTTTTACTGAAACATGCTCGAACATCAGATAGAAGCGTCAGTCTTGAAATGAAGATAAAATAGCTACTTGGTCGTGGATGCATTTTATTGGCAGCACACGTTCATTATAGTTAATTTTTCATTTTTATTGTATTTATTTGCAAACCAAGTTATTCGTACTATTGTTTTTATAAGAAGCACGATTACTTTATTTACTTAATTGATGCTGTGAACCTTTTATGTAGATATCTGCTGTTACCCGTAATTCAATCAGATAATCGATGCACGAACGCAAAGATCAAAGACGAACAAAAATAAAACATTTATTTTGTTTGATCCCTGGCATGAATGTAAGAAATTTGTAGAAAAACCAAGATCAGAGCCTAGGCTTCAGCCGCCAACATACTATTAGATGTCTGTGTATTGATTTAACAGGAAAAAAGAACGGCCAGACAAAAGGAGCTAAAGTATAAGTAACTAACCGTGAAAGGAGAAAACCTTTAATTGTTTTCAAGTTTCATTCTCATAAAACGTTAATGTGAATAGTATAAAATATTGTAAATTTCCGCGTACCTAATCATTGTCATTAGCGTAAATATAAATTGTATTTTTTTGTTTGTTTTAGTTACGGCTTCGCACGGTTTGTGCATACAGCCAGAGTCAAGTATTTAAAATGTTGTATTTCATAGTTTCGTCAGTAACCGTCACGTTGCACTACAATGTTCTTGGTAAGCAGGATGCGTTGCCGTTGTTTTTGTGATCTCATGAAGGTCGGTAAATTGGATTCGGTGGGAAATTGTCTGATAGTCATCGTGTTATAGCACTATTGTTGTTTGTGCACAACGTGATTCCTATAAAGACTATAAATACTCAACTCTCGCACGCTGTAAACAGGCTTTGAATGATCATTATTCCTCCTCTGTTGGAATTGTTTAGTCACTGAAAAACATGTATTACGTAGGTATATAGTTTGTAGGTAAATAGGTAGGTTTGTAGGTACACACAAATGCCTACACACGATAATGAATGTCATAATTTGTGACTGTTTTACCGTTCGATCACAAACAATAAAGCTTAAAAATAAAATATAATTTTTATTGTTTGAAACATTTATGTTGTTTTAAGTTGTAGTTGTTCAAAAGCAAGTAAGTACCTAACTATTCAAACAAACTAAAAATTATCAAAATTCAATTTTAAACTATAACTGCGTTATGACATATCTATTTGTAATATTCCCAAAACGCTGCCTTGCTATGTCACGTTTTCCAACTAGTCCAAATAAAGGTCACCATTTTGGTCGCGTTTTCTTCGTACTGTACCCAAATTCTTTAAATTGCTTGTACCTACCCCAATCCCCAAGGTATCAGCGTTTCGTTCGACTTTAAAAGGCTCAAACCTGTACCTCCGCTATCAAGAGTATTTGCGGCTGTTGAAGCTCTAATGATTCAAGCTGCCGCAACACACTTATTTTGATTTCCTGACAGATAAGCAAAGGTGTGTAGTGTGTACGCAGGTTGTCGCAGGTTGGGCGTTGGACTTAAAGTATTACCTAGCTATACTTATTGGATACTAAGTCATTTATACTTTACTTTGCTAGTAGGGGCTTAATGAAATTTAGTTGCGCTTGTGGTGATCTTTTGGCCTGTCGTACAACACGATTGGGTTCTGTCATTTTGTCATTGCTCAAACAAACCCCAGTCTTTATATTACGGGTAAATATAAAATGATATTGTAACCAAACCACAGACGGCGACCGCTTCGGGTACCTACCGAAGAGCTGGCTGGCGATGCGCCGGTGCATCATCTCGCGCCAGTGCGTGGGAACCCAACGCCGTTGTCGGCGTTCTCACGCGCCGCACGTCATTCATTGACTAGATTTTGGGCACATCATCTGACAATTTTAGTTTTGGTAAACGGAACCTTAAAACGTTTGTTCATACTTTCACAGCAGTGTCGTTTAATTAAGCCATAACAGATTATAGTAACTGCAAATAAAGAAAAAGTAGCATAGTCTTGTGGCAGTGCCAGCGCATAATCTCGCGCCTTCTTCGTTCGTGGGAAAATCCTGCCGTTCTCACGTCCATTGTCTTTGCTCTGACCTGCGCTGCCAGCCTTTGATGTTTCGACACACTAGTAATTACCGAACGGACCTGAGAACATAAACACGCCATGGGACGCAATCCTCTGTGATGTTGGAAAACAACAAAAACAACGCTGCAATAAAGTGGTCGTTTCCGTGGCAATAAGCCATCCTATGAATATTTTTCCATGATATACAGTGGAACATTAGCGCACCGATAAGGTAGGATTTTTTACTAGAAGCGTACCGATTTACGTATAATTATATACTTACTTATTAATTATGTAGAATTAGGTTCGATTAAAAGTCACACACCAGCTGAATGATAATAATGATAATATGCTATTTAAATTTATCACGTGTTATATAATACATTGTATTTATTGCGGCGACAATACATTTTGCGTCGTCGGCGGGGCGCCAAGGTCGGGGTCGTTGAACCTATTTACGTCTTCAGAAAGAGGCGCCCGCGGTAGCGCCCCGCCGCCCGCCGCAGCCGTCCCTCCAGCCCGCGACTACAAAATAAACTTCATTATCATATCGCCCTAAGAAAATGTAAATATAATATATCATCAACTCGGATAAATTGATATGTATTTATAATGTACTTTTCCTTAAATTGGTACATATTAATATTATGTTAAAATTTGAACAGGTACAAAAGTAGGTACCTACTTACATCTGTACTTAGGTACCTATATAAAAACTTCTTTTGTACTTTATTAGAAAAGTATAGTATTGTAAGTTATTTTTATTAGAAAGATGCAATTGATCTGGAAATCTTTTATTCCCGTGAGTTTATGCTAGAAACATATATCTGAGATCGTTATTTACGATACTTTTACGATATTTGTGTCAAAACAAGTTGTAGAAAAACAAGTTTGCTCTCGATTCGCCAACGTGGTTCCCGCGTGTCACAGATAAACGGTACCTAACAGAACGAGCGCCCCCTTCATTTTAGCATGTGATGTTAGTGTTTTGTTCACATCTTAAAAGGTGTTAGTCGTGAACGCACCAAGTCCCGGCTCAACAATGTCGATGTCGCCGCTGTCAATATTTGTCGGCGCTGACGCACTGTCTTATAAACCCGAAGCGCCAGATTACCAGTTTAGTTCCCAGCCAGTACACATTCTCGGTTGGTGGTACTTACTCATCCCGCTTCACGCCTGACTCATTCCGGATTCCGTCACCTGTGTCCGTTCATTCAAGTTTTTTCTCGAAAGCCAACCCACAACTGTGTACCAGCAGTGTCTTTTGCCGTGTTTTTGGACTTCCCAATATTAGAATTAGTAATCAAAGAACTGTTCGTTATCCTATTGACGAATTCAAATTTACACATTTGCGTTATATTCATATCAATTCACGAAAAGTTGTTTTTATGGTGACCTATGCCCAGCAGTGGGACAGTAGGTTATAAAAATGTATTTTTTGGCAGCTCAATAGCGGCTGTCGTAATGCCAGTTCATGTCTACTTGAAAAACGTTTGATTACGCGCGTAAAGTTTATTTACCTCTAATTCAAATGAGGTCTTCACCACGAATGGCGTTTCCGGCCAGTATTTTGCCACTGTACCTAATTGTTTTACCTACCATACAATGAATTTTATAAATAACTAGGTAATATTACTTTTCTGCCAGCGTAATTTAGGTAACCTCCTATCTTTATTTTTAATACCACATAGCAAAAAGACGAGCAGTTCATTTACATAATGGTTAGCTCCACGGTTACTCATAACAGTGGCAATGCCGGGCGACAGTACTTTTTATTAAAGCATCTTGCGCGGCACTGCTCTACGCTCGTCACCATGCCCAGTTATGTGTGCCATGTGCCATGCTGCATCACTTGCAGTGCCGGATAACAGATTATTTTTCCCTACTGCATAGTGGCTGAATATCTGACCAAGTCGTAATATTACTCCAGGCGGACACTTCCAGAAGAACTCTACGGCTACAAGAGATTTCGGGTAGGACTCTACTTGTGCCTAGCGAAGACTTCATCTGGGTTTGATTTTGGTGTTTTCTGCAGACCAAATCCGATGAAGCCCATATCCGAAAAATAAAACAAAACTAGTAGGCACCAACACGTTTATCTATTCACATGGGCTGGGCACTGCACTGTTGGACCCTATTTACAAATTGTTGTTCACTAGCTAGGCAGCAAACTTATTTTGTAGCTGTTGTTGTTTTGTTAATTGTCTACTATTTCTGACGAACCAAACAAACGCGCTTAGCAAACAAGTGGGAGGTACTGACTGGAGACAAAAACAAGTCAGAAATAATATTAGAATCCAACAAAACAGTGTCTAAAATAACGCCGAAATATTTATGAAACTGCAAGTTTCCAAAGATGTCACATTAGATAACAGACGGTTTCATTGTATTTGTTGTAAAATATGACGTGTCCAATAGACAGGTATTTAACTGTTTTTGTCCAATTGTGTCGAGTACAGTGACTTCTAAGCTTAATCTAATCGAGACACGTTCGTGTTGGATCACTGGAAAAACATATTTACTCAGACCTTGATCAGCAAACCGGTACGGTGATTGACCGTCGTCGGTTACTCACACCACGCGGGCGGCACTTGTCGCAAAAAAGCGATGGGGTAAATACACTCCCTTACTATAATATACATTACATGCTCAGGTGATGCCTCGTTTAATGTTTAGCGCGCTCCGAAGCTGCTGTTTCATTATTTTTATACTAGCAGTTCTTCATAAACATACAATGATTAGGTTCTTGTATTATTGTTTTATCCTCCTGCCGTTCAAATAATTGGACTTTGACATCCATCAGTACCTATTTCCGAAAACCTTCAATATGCTACCCCATTTTCTGCCCAATGGCCTCCGGGCCGCGGCGCTTTCCTAAATTGATGTTTATTGACACAAAATTAAATTCTAAACAAGGAATTTGATTGGAATACGAGTATATTCCAAGGGCTATTTATAAATTTATTTTTTATGACAATTTGCCTTTCGTTGTAGACTTATACATATATAAATAATCGTGAGTAATTTTGCCAGCACAGTATTATACCATGTTGTCTTTGTACCAAAATCTCAAACAGTATCATGAACTACTTATACCTACGTAGTTAAATTTTTCCACTGTTTTTGTTTACCGCTTCCTTCGAGACATACAAGCATTAATACATTACTGACAAGTTCTGGAATAGGAGCGATTGCAGATTAATACGCTAATATGAAAGAGCTGTCGTTATTTTCGCCCACAATTACTTACAGGCTTCGTATATAAATGACCTAATCGCAAAATGCCCCCCATGCTTTTTTGGCCCTATTCGCGGTAAATTTTTTTCTGAAACTGCCCTATTTGGTGTAGTCTTGTGTTTGAAACTATTATCTGCTATCATGCTTGCCAAAACTAAACAAATCTTAGGAACATAGAAAGAATCTGAGAATTGCGTATTAATTATGTGTTGATCAACACTTAATTCCGCATCTCCAGATCCAATTCAGAGGTAAAGATTCTGAAAACTGTCAATGTCGGCAATTGGGGCAATATCATAAAATATATTATGTTTGCTTTCCACACACATGCTCTGCGTTCCCGTATGCGTCGACGAGTGTGTCTGTCTGTATAATTGTGGCGGCGCGGCCGATGCAAGAGGCCGGGTATTTCCGGTGTTGTGCCATGTTTGCTTCGGGCCGGAGTGCAGCGGAATATTTTTCAACATGTTTATGTCGATGCACCGTGTTTACTGTTTACAAGTGCCCACGGCCCACCCCTAATATATTGACCGCATTCGACCCAACATCGTGGTTCACAAACAATGTTTATTGCTGGTTGTAATGTAAGTATATATCGTATACTTTAGTCATGTTGTGAGCAAGGCTATCTGTAATTAGATTTTACATAAGCGTAAACTACAGCGTTGTGATCGTTAACACATAAAATTATGTGCTGGCATAACACGCTTTCTTTATTATAAGGATTAAGCATATAAACACAATTAAACTACTTGTAAATCTCTAAATACTTAGTAGGTATATCGAAATAACTTATTTTTACTAAAATTATGTATTGATTTATAGAGTTCAGGATGACTTGATTAGATTGTGTATATTATGTTTTATCTTTTTCACGTAACCGATGACCTCTTGATATAAGCACTCGAGTTGGGTAAAATGTTGAGTAAAATATGAGAAGTATCGCGTTATGTTTACAAACATGACCTTTTGATAAATGGGTTATCTCAAATACACGCTGATTCTCTATTATTAACTGGATGAATTAATGAATGAATGAATGAACGAGTGCGAAAAATTGTTCAACACCTTTAGTTAGCTTCTGCTCGGATGACGGTGGTGTTTATCGTTCGTGAGTGGAATTCCAAGAATGAAACACTATTAGTATAAGAATACGCGCCTGCGTTCTATTCATAGTGGATGATGATGAGGTATTTGATGGATGGATGACGCAGCCTCGTCGATGGACGCCGTCGCGCCGCGCGACGACGCCGACGCTTAATGCAACCGACTACGAGGTTGCCAGTTGCTATAAACTTTCTGGAATATCCCGATGTCAATACCATTGCATTCTGAAAAGTTAATATTTATACTGAAAAAAGACGTTGAAAAAAAATGAGTGTGGCTCAAAACAATGACGTGTAAATATTACTTTGTTTTACAAGGGACGAAAACGACTCATTTTACTCGAAGTTTTGCTCACGAGCGTAGCGAGTGTGGCACTTAGAATCGTGTAGGGCTTAGTCGTTTGCGTAAAACACAGAATTTTTCACACTGAGATTGCGAGAAATAAAATAAGTAGGTATACAAAGCTAAGAATATTTCACAAGTAGTCACGTTCATTTTCAAGTAAAAAAAAACAAATTAAATCTTTTAAAACCAGTTTACATTGTTGTCATAATTCTACTCACACACCTATAGATTATAGCGGCAATACAAACTTTTTAAGTTTATTGTAATGTTGGCAATAATGTAGATAGGCGAGAATTACAGTTTCATTTAAAAAAGTTAACTGTTTAGGCTTCGAACGAACCCTTCTTTTTTTTGTAAGTGATTATGTCAAAATGGAAAATTGAAAAGTTGAATCTTCAGCCTGTTGATAATAGCGAGCAAAAATTTAAAAACAAACTACTTTCTATCACTAGGGCCTAACAAACTCGTTTAGGCCCGCTAATCTGAGCTCATAATATGGCACACTTTTCGAGCATGAGGTGTGAATAATATTATGTAGCTTTTACCACAGCGTTTTGAATAAGAATGAATATCTATCAAGTAACACTTGATTGTTTCAATTATCTAAAAATGTGGTAAACATCATTAAATCAATGAGACTACAGCCACCTCTGCCCTCGAGGTTTGTACGCCTGATTACTCAATACCTAATTATACATAGTCTGTTTTTACGGGAATTGAGAGATAAATTTTACTGTGAAACGTATAGGTACTTACCGTTATCATTATTTTTTAAGTAAGTATATTATAATCCTAAAAAATATTATTGAATTACGAAGATAATAATTAAGTACATAATAATTGTGAAACTATCTATCCATCAAGTTCCATTTATTTTAGTAAGCAAAGAATTCGGGAAGTGGCATCACCATCTTCCGTTCTGGCATAGCGTGGCGCCGGGCGTCGCGTCGTCGCCTGCGCCGGCGTCCCTCCCGCGCCCCTCGGAGTCACGAGGGCGCACAGATCATAATATACATCTGTGTTCGACACAATTACGAGTAACTGTGGCATGCATGGATGACGTCCCCCTCATCGCGTAACGATGATGTAACGCTGATAGTTCCACACCAACGAACATTGTTCTGTGGAATGGTCAGCTGACAATTATATAACTTCCCACCTGACGTGCTATTTTCAGTTCGCGTTTATTTTCACAATCACGGTTACAGTTACCTACGTACATCGTATCTACCTACATACTACGCGAGGAAAAACTAATTCTATCGTAATAAAAGTTTCGTGCGTCATACATAACAATGACCACCATAAAAGGTTTTGTGCGTTTATTAGTAGAAAGCTACACGTGAATATTTTTCTCGTTACTTTTATTAGTCTTGTATCAAGCTTTTGATTACATTATTGTATTCTCATTAACATATCTACGTTTTCTAAACTAGACCAGGACCACCTTCTGTGTAGAGATTGAATTGATTCATTATAATAAGACAGCATACCTCTACAGTCGTGCGTCATAACTCGAGAACAATGAATGCATAATGAGAATGGTAATGTTTTACTATAATTATTAATAGGGCAAAGCTAAAAACGGATCCAGTTATTGCGGCAGGACAGAACCGATTTGGAAGCGGCATTGTATGCGCCTGCGCCTACGCGCCTCGTGATTCATTCCTTTGGACGCACAGCGGTAAACATCATTCTCATTTATCCTAGGCAAGCGAGTGCAACAATGATTCCACCTGGTTTGTGGGACCACAACACAAAGCCCTTGGTAAGTGATTGGTTACAAACCGGATGACGGCCATTATCATATCAGACAGATGCAGAGGTCTCTCTCAAGTCTAGTGAGACTTTATTATAGAGTCGCGTCCACATTGAAGATTTTACAGAATTTTATCGCATTTCTTTTCCAACTTTTTTTTAGTGGCCCTTTTATTGGCTTTCATAAGTAAGCACTTGTACACGTTAAATTTGATAGATATTTTACCACTTCTAATAATGCGCTTCTAATAATAAAGTCGTATAATAATTCGCAATAATGTGTCGCTACAATATTGTTCTACAATTACATTTGTTAATTTCAGTCAGACTTCAAGATCGATAGAATAAAACCAAATAATCATTTAAAAATCACATTAAATAAAAATAAAGGTCAAGGTTGACATTGCAATTCACCATCCAAGCGCAGTCATTAGTCGACCCTTAACTAGTTATTGTCAGTGCGTCAGGCTGACTGGGTAATGGATGATGTAACTGCATTCTTCACATTGTCTTGCGATGACGCTATATCAAAGGATATTTTGTGTGTGTTTGTGTAGTGTACATACCTTTCGGCTGCGCCTGTCGCTTCCTGGTGTTGTAAAATGGCCACCACTTTAATGTTGACTTTTATCGAATGTGTCTAGACTCCGAACTCGAGACACTTAGACAATTTGACGGATAACAGATCCCCAAAAATTTAGATTAGGTATAAGCTGAATCATAATTAATTGTAACAACAAGATAAACCAATGTTTCGATATTGTGTTTGTCAACATTAAGCGGCAGTTTTTAATGATGACGTAACAGGTTCCATTTTCACTGCATTTGGTTTTTAATTTGTGTTTATAAATAGCTAGCGTTGGTGTTAAGATAAATGGTGGCGATCAATCTTCTAGCAAAAAAACTTCGTCGCCTGGTGCGGAGAGGCGATTTGTCTTGCTTACTGCTGGGACGTGTTACAGGAAACACACCATCGATTTGATAGGGTATACACACTTATAGGTATCCTATGCTCATGCCTGTGGAAAATAAAAAACCGTCCCATCTTACAGAGCATAAAAGGCGTACCATCTACTTATTGCTGTCATTCTGCACCAGGCTGATTTGGTTTCAAATACTTTCAAAGATTGACGATGGCTCTACGTGTAAAATTGTCAAAGCACTATGTTGCATGTGGCATGATGGGGAAACCTTCCTGTGATTTTGCTGCAAGATAATCCGTGATGGCCAAGCTAGTCCATCATTAC
The DNA here is from genome assembly GCA_905147375.1 of Hylaea fasciaria. Classification (NCBI taxonomy): domain Eukaryota; kingdom Metazoa; phylum Arthropoda; class Insecta; order Lepidoptera; family Geometridae; genus Hylaea; species Hylaea fasciaria. Next base: position 5,971,597 of record LR990204.1, on the reverse strand, counting down.
GTCGCAAAAGCAGCGATGTCGGTAGGGTTGCCTTGCCATCCATACACTGTTAAAAACAGTTTATAGTGTTTTTCACTAAATTATACTGTTTATTGTTGTACAAAAAAGTATACAAAATAGGTACTGTTCTCAGATTCACTGGTATTGATAAAATAGGTACGTTTGATCATTTTGGAAAAAATATTGATAATCTTTTGCAAAGACTCTTGCAAAGAGACTTTTTGTTATCTGTTTCGTCAACAATAGAGTCGTTCGTTACGCTGTGTGTTCAAAATGCCGCCCGTGACGGTAAGTCGGTGCTTTGTCCTCTCGGTGCATAATCTACTATTATTGTCGCATCGTCATATTATCGTCTCAGCTCAGAAGACGTACATAATCACTGTCAGTCCAGGCGATGCAGCTAGATAATTTGCTGTTTTACTATGGTTTATTTCTGCTTACGGGTTCGTTGTTTGCGTTTATTTCTGCGTGCGCTGGTGTCGTGTCCGAATTTAGACGCAACTTGAGCCGTCGACGCGCCGCCGCCGCCGTCTCTCTCGGCACCGCCGCCGCCGTCGCCGATGCAACGCGCCAACAATAGGACGCAACGCAAGTGTATTATTTTGTCTTTTTCTACATTCCATTCCTATGGATATGCAGTGTTACTACGGGTTGAGCGACGCCTCGCGACTATAGGTATTATGCTCTTGCTTATTTACACAGTTATAATTGTGAGAACTAGGAGAATATTTTCCGTGCATATTGGAAATTCTTTGCATCGTTGTCTGTTGCCCCAAAACACTTAAAAAACACTTTTCAATCAGATAATTTTTAATTTTATTATAAGATATATTTTTTTTTAATTGAACCTGTAAATCTAAATTTTTTTCAATATACTGGTATTAAAAGTATCGTAACTTGTGTCATAATCTCATAAATCATAACGCTAATGTCTGTACACTGTTCCCTGGAGCGACGACTGAATGAAAAATATAAATAAACACCCAGACGCCTTGCCCTGCTGATCTGTTTTCCATTCCAACAAAAACCGATGGGTGTTGTAACATTTCTTTAATATGATACGTCTACGTTCTAAGTGGACTGTCTCGAAACATCTCAAAGTACATTGATATTTTATCCGGACGTCGAGCATCCTTATGTCCTCTTCTGTCCCATTATTGTAAATTGAAATTTGTTACTACTTCATTTTGGGATAAACACACTGGAAAGTTTACGTGTGTTGATTTTAATTCATTTTTATTTGAGATCGCTACATTCACAATATCAAGTATCAACTTGCTGTTTGTAAGTGTTAAATAGAATAGGTATACTCAATAAACATTAACATCGCACAGTGTATCCATCTTTTACCTAGACCATGTAGGGTATCCCGCCCGAAATCCCGAATGTACAGTCGAGAAACAAACCAACGAGATCTTTGATTTATCATATTTAGCAGAGAGCTATGCTCGGAGTTTCTTTGTGCGATATAATCCGGAACGAGGATATTCGCCAAAGAACTAAAGTTTACGACAAAGCACTCACAGTTTGTAACTTGAAGTGGCAATGGGCAGGCCACATCGCCCGTAGAACTGATAACCAATGGCGAAGAAAGGTTCTAGAATGGCGACCACGGACTGAAAGACGCAGTGTAGGTAGGCCTCCTACTATATGGGCCGACGATATCAAGAGAGTCGCAGGCAACCGGTGGATGCAAGTGGCAAATTATCGTTCGGTGTGGCGGTCTAAGGAGGAGGCCTATGTTCAGCAGTGGACGTCTTCATGTTGATGAGGATTATGATGATGATGATGATGATTTAGCAGCGCAATGGCGGCTGAGCAAGGAAGCCAAAAGTAGGAAAGTAAGCTTAATCACTTACTAAAAAGTTAAACTGCTTGGTATAACTTTCACATTGTTCCTATGTAGAGACTATTAGCAGTTATAATATATAACTCTAAAATATTTAAATATATAAATTAAATATATAAATATAAATAAATATATAAATCTAAAATATTTGTAGTACATAAGTATCATCTTTATCATTTTTTATCAAAGGGGGCGTCCATAAATTACGTGAGGTGTTTAAGGGGGGGAGGGGGTCGAGTCAAATCTCATCTAATCTTACGTTGGAGAGAGGGGGGGTCTCGGCAAATATCACGCAATTTTTTTTCTGATTGAAACAAAAAAAAATTATACTACTTTGGTCCATTTAATCCAGATTGTACATGCTTAAGATTTAATCTTAAGCGTAATCGTAATACGATTAAGATCATGTACTAATTCGTTCGAAAGATAATAATTTCATTCATACTTCGACGTTATACATTTACTGACTGTCAAACCAGCAAATTTGTTTTTTTCTTTTTACAATAACAATCCAACGCGTTTACGTAAGAAACTCACATTTTGAAAAATCTCACGTGAGATTGGGGGATGGGGGAGGGGGTTGAATAAAATCTCACGACATCTCACCAGGGGGGGAGGGAGAGGCAGAAAATTAAAAAAAACACCTCACGTAATTTATGGACGCCCCCAAACCAATCGTCACAGTTCTATTTTTGCGAATTTCTCCAGCGTATGTTCTTAATAATTGTTTACTTACATACTAAGTTTAGAGATGTTCTTTAAAACCTACAAAGGTTATACATTTTGTTCTTCATCTTGACGTGGCTATTATATTATCTAATTTTATAGATAACATCATCTCATACCGTGAAAGAGAAAAATAATATTTACAAACTACTGCCGCAGAATCTTGGGCATAGACTATTATGTGTGCAACGTGCAGCCAGAGTGTGATTGAATGAGCCTGCGGTGCCACGTGGCAACCTCACCAACGTCGCTAGTTTGTTTTCATTTCGTATCGCTTCTGCAGCGCCAATAAACTTTTTATTGGCTTTTCGTGTTCACTAATATGGTTTCTTGTAGGTCTACAATTTTAACTGAACAATATTACAGTTCAACGGTATGCACTTTGCACCTCGCCACGTGTAAGATTGAGCACGCGCCTCTTTTATTATTTTTCCTATCTGGATCCAATACGTCCCGCAGGTATTACGTAACAATAGATTAGATTTAATAGCTTTTACAGTACTGTAAATAATCTTTAATTGCAAGTGTATACGGACCACTATTGGCGTTCTTATCAGCTTACACGTGCTTTGGTTTACTATGCTTACTACAGTCTACTCCTTGGCTACTGACGCGGCAAGTAGTTGCTAAGTCTGCTGTAAAGTAGTGATTTCGAATATGGTTCAATATTATTCGACAATACATTTCAATCTACATGATTTTGTTATATGGGGGCCGGTATTGATATTTATAAGTTATTATTATCGTATTCGTTTCAGCTACCCGTATGTGTAGCGTGGCGTGGGAGTATCCGAATTGAACAATTGGTATAAGTACCCAATTACCGGTAACTTATTCCTCTCATATATTTTCTCACACACGAAACGGTACCAAATTATATTTATAAATAAACATAGTGAAAGTGAAGAGGCGGGTCTTCACTTGCACTTTTGAAGAGAGACGTCGACATTTATAAGTTGATATTTAAATATAAATCGTACTTAAGATACCGGCGGATGTTCTCTCGAATAGGGTTCAGCCAAGGTGAGCAGACGGCGAGGCGGCGGCGAGGCGCACGACGACCTCCACGCTCGACTTACTGGTTTCTAAATTAAATCATGTCTTTGATAGCCTCTATGGAAATTCAATAGTGTCTGGCCAATACAATGGACATTCACAAAAATATAATAGCCTAAATCAGCATGTACTTCTCGCAACTCGAAATGCGAGCGCTTAGCTCCCGAAACAGGCTTCTTACCCTACCTCCATAGCAACTGATCTGCAAAAAAGAATTGAAATGGTAATTATTGCGTCTGGCTAACAATTCGGTTTGGCGTTGTGTTGGGTACGCTTTTTTATTAGACGTGTTTCATTCTTCAATATTATTGTGAATCCATTTTACAATTTATTGTTGGAACGACGGTGTTAAATGTAATTAACTTTATCTATAACACGCAGTGTTAACTCGTGTCTTATGAAGTATAAATTAAATGGGTGTCACGCAGACATAGGGTGAAATACTCGTAATTGCTTCATGCTTCGAATTTCATTACCCTATTGCGCTATTACACACCCCGTTAAGATTTTTTGCCAAGTTTATAGGCCAACTAATATTTTATCTGATTTTGTGCGTCTCTCGTAGTCTACTTCCCTATTATTAAACTTCCCATACATAAATAAGGAAAACAAGCCGTGCAATTTTGTATCGAATAACAAGGAAACATCACCGGATTAATCCAGAAATGCCTTGAGCCCTGGATCTGTCTGCCCGCTGGGTGCCATTTGGCAGAGTATAAATATTTGGTTCGTCGGTTACAAAACGAAAATCGTCTGTTACATAACTATCGTTTTCCCACAATGCATAATTATACTATTTCAGTGAGAGCCTGTTAGATCTACGGTTATCTCACTAAACTACGAACAGAGATTTAGCCAAAAGATTTACGACGCTTATTTGTTTGAGTAAAGTTTACCCTTGCGAGAGTCGACAGATGGTAGGGCTCGTCTCGTCTGGGCGCTAGACGAGGGGAAAGGACGATGCGAGCCTGAGGGTTAGCCGGGTAAGGGCGGGCGATGCTCGGCGCGCCTGCGACCGGGATGCTCGGGTTAACGCACTCGGAGCCACGCACCCCAGCCACACAGCTTATTCGACAGTTACTTCTTAACATGCGCTTACTACGCAGAAACGTAGCGTAAGGACTTTGAACCAACCGGCTATGTGAATGCATGTGTGGCTTGCACTCACCGGTGTGCCACACTCCAACACATCCGCACTCCGCACCCTGCGTTTTGAACGTGAAGTGAAATCAATACGATAGTTTATAAACCTTTTGCTCTATGGGGAAGTACTTAGGTACCTACGTTTAACACGCAGTCGGTTACTTGTTTCGTTACACCGGATATTGGAGATCAAAGTAGGTCATCTAAGTGTTACTGGTCGTTTAGAAGACATATACTGTGATTATTTCGTACTTGGTCTGAACTCTGAAGATTCAGGCATCAGTTGTTGAAATAAACTTTTCTAAAATTTCCTGTCTTCTATAACGCTACGCACCAAACCAGTGAGCACTTTGAGCCGTCTATCAAAGAACCTTCGCTATAATCAATAATTGGTCTGTGCTGATCGAAAAAGTATCAAACTCATCGTTTTCTAACTTTCATGTAAGTATAATATACTTACATGAAAGTTAGAAAACTCTATTTATTTTTAATGCATATTATGCATTAAAAATAAATAGAGTTAATACTGCATATAATGTAAAAAGTTCAATACTTTTAACAAATGTCGCCATTACCATAGCGGGTATACTGATAAAAACATGAATATTCAATACCCATATGAAAAATTAAACCATTAACTGGAGTTCTTCCTTGAGCTATTTATAGTTAATCTCTTCGTTCATAATAATATCTGCAATTTATTGCATGTTTGCTTAGACCTGGGCTAAGGTCGAACATTATCGTGTGCAGTAAACAAGTTGTTTATTTGTGGATATTATAATATTCTCGCGCTATCCTCATTTAACGGGGATACGGCCTACGGTGACACCGAAACTAATTTAAATCATTTGTTCGGGGACAACGGGACTACATCCATCTACCCAAGCGTAATAGATTGTGCCTAATTTGATTAGTCAATAACCTTTTTAGTTTACCTACTAGGTACTATTAAAGAGTTCAGTGGCGCCGTTGCAGAATGTCATGGATTTAGTAGGTACCTACTGTGCGTTTGTGAATCAAAAGACAGTGTTTTGTTTGGTGTTATTTTAACAGTTCCGTATTTTTGTGCAAAAAGGAGGAGGTTATGTTCGACCGACCTTTAGCATCAAGCCGAAAGCCAAACAGCCTATAGTGCAATTTATGTAGCACTGGGTTTTTTAGGTCTCGCAGAAGGTATGAAAAATAGAGTATGCTCCTCAAGGATAAAGCATGTCTTCGTCTTAGGCGGGTTGAACTCGCTTATCTCAGGACTCTTTTATAACCCCCTTACGTGGCACGGGGTTAATTTTAGAGTCCTTCGTTACGTTCTAGGTTCAATATGCCACCAGTGACGTAAGCCACTGCTTTATCTTTTATTATGTTAATGATAATTTTAGTACTACCAGTTTTACAACACGTGCCTTGGATTTCTTCTACGCAGCACGTGCGCTTGAAACTTGCCACATTACATTGAAGAATGTATTCGTAGGTATCGTATCTTCTCTGTTATGCAAACCCTTTTATTTACTAAAATGAATTCAGTGCTCTTGAAGTATTGATAAAATAACGCATCGTGTTCATAATATACTGTTCCTGCCGGACGTAACTAGGATTCCTTGCATCTACGCCTCTAGGGGGTATCAGAGAATATGACTGGGACCATAATATATGATAGTTCCCACAAACACCCAGTCTCAGATCAAATAGATGTTATTCACACAAACATATGCGCTGCGCGGTATCAAACCCGCACTCTCATGTATCGCAGTTGGCTCATCACCAACTTACGCCACAAAGGAAAGGCCGTCGAAATAAATGTCGGCAAAAGGTGAACTTCATTTGGCGTAACTTGTTTATTGGTTTGTTGTTACGCCTCGACGTGTAATGGTGACTTTTGGATTTCCATTTTGTTATTAATTATAAATTTTAATGCGCCCCTACAACTATGAAAAGATTATTAAGAAATATACTATGTGGTGTTAGAGACCTAATTCTAGCATCATTTACCAACGTATCGGAAAGGTTCAAAGTCTCTACGTAGGTGCATAATATAATATTACGTTGTATTCGATACATTTTCAGCGGTGGTGGTCGTTGCCCAATATGCGCATGTAGTAGGAAGGCGCCGGCACAATGAAGTGCATTTAGGAACACCATGTATCTGCAACGTATAAGACAATTCTAATAGTTTATTTTTAGAAATAAATTGTAATTGTAATGGAAATTGTTCAAAATTGGAATGTTAGGCCACTAGCCTATGTTCATGCCACGAGGTCTGTATTGACTTTCAGGCATCAATGAATCGATGTTTACATTAGGTAGGTACCTATTTAGATTATTTAAATTAATAGTATGTATATTAATTTCCACCCGCAAACTTAAGTTTGTTATTTCATCTGTTTCAGGTAAGCATCTATAAAGTCAAATATTACGTAAAAAAAACACACGGTCCTGAATCTGGATAAATAGTAAGTTATTATTTTCAGCTCACCCCTCGATTCATTGTTTTCTATCAGATGTAGCATACATAATTCAAATGTTTGCATATTCTGAATACTCGTTAACTTATTATTGCTAAATTATTATTAATAATAAAAACCAGACGTGTTCGTCCGAAATCCTTTGAAAATAATGGCAACCCCAGTGCTCCGTTCGTGAATGGGCGCGGACAACAATAAAGAGCCGCGGGAATGCGCCAGAGACGCCTGCGCCTGCGCAGCCGCACTGACTCACAGCATCTCACAAGTCACAGACCACCCACACCTAGCAGGACGCGGCGCCGCGCCGCTCGCCGCCGCCGTTCGCCGCGCCCGCCTTCACTGTTCTCTCCCACAGCCTATAGGGATCCTAATAACATTTCCCAACTGCTCGAAGCCTTGCTTTTTACGCCCTCTTTATTTGTTTTTAACAAACAGGCGAAGCATATTGTTTCTCATTTTGTTTACCATAATCAACGTTAATATTCATCATATAGCATTATAATTATGATGAATGTTAAGATAATCTAAGGCAATTAAATAGTAATGCTAAGCAATTAACTAAAACAGGTAGGAAGTTCTTGCAATTGAACGTTTCCTTCCAGCAATATGCAATTACATAATAATAGTAAAATTCCATGATCAATCCAAAGCGAAAAGCATTCTAATAAAAACAACAATACAAAGATCAATCAAAAACAAGAATATTACTTCCTCATAGCGTCTGTGATTCACGAGATTCTCGTTTTCTCATTTATACATGTGCCAGCTCCGAGATTAGTTCCACGGCATAAAGACTTGTCAGTAATCTGTGATTAAGAATGAACGCCTGGGTGTAATGCCCTAAGGTCTCATAACTTTTACGATGAGTCATTGAGTCCACTACGACTCCAGCTGCATTCTTGGATGCTGAAGTCCATATAAAGAACAAAGAGCTTAATATGTCGGCAGCATAAACATTCCATGATTTTATTTTTAAACCTCGCTCTTACACTTCCTGCTTCTAAGTATAGTTTATTGAGGCACGATAATTTAATCACGGATTTGCTTCGTCATCATTATCAGGCCAGCCGTAAATGCATTTTCGTTGCAACTGCCGTCACATGTTATGTATCTAGTGTTTTATTTATTAAAAAGCATTAAATATTATGTATTAACATGTTGGAGATTGTGGAGATAAGATATATTAATTAATTATGATGTTCAAACTAATTACCTATTAATACAGTGCCTTAAAAGTAACTCTACATTGATATCGGTCAGTACGGTAGAATCTGCAACTACTAATAAGTGGTAAGTATAGTGTTTATTTGTTTTTATGAATTTTCCCATTCTAATCCATCTCAATTGGATAATCTGCACAAAAATTGTGACTCGTAGGTAAGCTTGTAGTTTGTACGTACGGGAAAAAATAAATTCATACGAAATAAAATAAAATGTACTTAGACAAATGAAACAATATCATCATCAATTTGTTAGTATACATACGGCAAACCAAATAAATATGCTGTATAGTCTTAAAATAATTTGCATATCAGCACAGTTTCAATGATAACTATTTATAGATGCGACATACCTACTATGTAAACATTTTGATATATCAGTTTATTTACATTGTTTGTAATTACTTTTGTAAAGCCATTATTATCTGTATTACATGCACTATTCGCGCGATTGGCCATAGCCAAATTTTTTTACATCCATCTACAAAAAAATATAAAATCTACGTGCAGTAAACGTAGTGAGTGGTGGTCTATCATTCCAATTTAAATCTTGATCAATATCAGTCTGTGCTACGTAAAAGGACTGGGTTTAATTTGACCGTTATAAGCGTAATAATTATAGTTCTAGACTTCGGTTAGTAACAGGCGAAACGAGTAATGTCCGGAATGTGGTCGGTGTCGTCTCGCCCTTGTTGTAGGGCCACTAGGAATGCATGCTTCAGCTTCGGCGAACGACCGCGAACGTTGCGATGCGACGCGCAATTCTCAAATTCCACTTCATCCTGCTGCCCGCCCTTTATAAAGTACTTACTCCATTTTATTCATTATTAATGTGTTCTTCTTTTTCTTTAAAACATCTCGAATTTCAAATGCTGATTTCTTGAGAATTCGACGTTAAGAGGGTCTGACGACGTGCATGAAAAAAAAAACTTTTTGATAATTCGATATTAATTTCTTTGATTTCCGAAGACATTTGGCAACGCTCATATTATTAGGTTAGGTTAGGTTATTAAAGATATTCTTTGTTTCTTTAATTGTTCAACCAACAGTCTCGATAACTTTTGAACTAATTATACAAAAGCCATTCAACGGAAAATTTCGATGCTAGCTCGCATAATTATTTACAATAAAATAAGATGACTTCCTTGCACGTTGACCCCACTCACGCCGTGGGGATTTTCTTTTGTCCTCCTCATATTATTTCCTTAATTATAATTCTGAGCAAATACTTAGCTTCGGAGAACGTTAATTACATTGAAAATTTGGAATATTTGGTTGTGAAATAAATGAAAATGTTGTGTAACGAACGCCAGGCGCGTAACAATTCGTCGTACCCAGAACTGAGTGGGTCATGGACCTCCGAAATGACGCGTAGATTAAGCTGAGGTTTTTCACCGACTCAAGGCTGCACTGGCCCCATTAACTTTTTCACATATTATTCATAGACACGGTATCTGTTAGTTACGGTCGTTATTGTTTCTTACTTAGGCTGAGATAAATAGGCGTTGGTTAGGCAATACGCGTGCTTATATTACCTAAATAAAGTTTAAAGCATCACATTTCATAACACAATCTTCACTATATTATTTATCGACAAGATTTTTGTAGCTTTATCGAAATCTACACAATAATGTATCGTCCACTCCAAAGAGTTCTATAGAACTGCCACGTTTTAAGAACCATTCAACCGTTCAACCACGTATACCGCGTATACGTGGTTTTATAAAAAAGGATAATCGAATGAAAGTGGCAATCATAATTAAGTATACCTAAATTGTATAGGTAATAATATTATGGCCTATTTATCCATCGTGGTGATCGAATATAATTAGCGCCTTTTATACTAATAGACATTATATCATCGAATATACTTAATACTTAAAGTTTAATGTCACATCATTAAGCAAAGTACAATTTCATTATAAAGTGGTTTCTTGTTACAGAAAGTGAACAATAAATAATCGTTCAAAAATACACAGGTCCAATTATATGAGGTAGTTCTTAGAACTTCAGGTACTAAGTACATGGAGTTTATTAAAATTCCAGGTCATTTTCGAATGCAACAAAAAGCAACCCGTTCCATCGGTCGGTCGGCCAATAACAAAGGTTCGCAACGAACCGAAATCAGGAATGCGAATTCTCGGGTCCAATGCGGGTTCGCAAGATGTAAAGGTATCTGCAATCGTAATGTGTATCAAAAGTTTTTGTCCCACATTTCTGGGTTCAACGGCCAGACAAGTCGGATCGTTGAATTTGCACATGAACGCTTACTTTGTTCTTTAATATAATTTGCTGCACAATTACCTGTTTCAAATTTGCGACTCTTTCTTTTCACTTGGAGCTCTTGCGCCAACTTTCACTGCCGGGTATCGTTGTCTATTTTCTTATTGATCGATGGTGCTAGTTGGCGCAAGATTTCAAACGAAACGGTCAGTGGCGCTGTCGGCGCGGCGCCGCCGCCGCCTGCCGCATCGGGCAGCCGGCTAAGTTGAACGTATCGGTAGGCATCCTTCGTGGAATTTGCACCCAAGTCCCACACATTCCGAGGACTGCACATTTGAAGCCGCCGCCGCCGCCCGCCGCGTCGCATGTGTACCTACCTGCCTTCTGAGCTTACTTCTTGCTTTTTTTATTCCAAGTATTCTCGATTTTGAGATCTGCCAACTGAACTGAAATGCATATCAATCGGCACATTATATACCCACCTATGTGATGAAATTGGTTTTAGTCTGATGGCGAACTCTATAAAATATCACAAATAATATTGACAAAAACCTTTTAAACACAAAACTAACCTACCTACATAATTATAAAAATTGGTAGGTACGTATAATATTATTTGCCAGAATTATCGGTTAGCATACCTACATAAAATATTCTTCATCTTTGAAACCAATAATGATAACTTATACCTACGTTACTGGTAAGTATACCTAAGTAATGTAATAATATGTTCTTACTACATACTGTAGGTAAGTAAAGTTTCATTAAGTTGCAGTGGAACAATAAAAAAATTACGAGATCTTTATTTTCGGGTTTAAGTAGGTACGTATGATTAATTGATTAATGTTGTAATATATTATTGTTCCGATTTATTATCTGGATTGCTGACGTGAATAATCCAGTATGAATCCAACATCCTTGTCACAGTTTCCTGACGCTTCTATTGCCAATGCCAATGTCACGTGCGTGGCGCATTTACTCCGAAATGGTGTATTTACTTTTCTATAAAACTGCCGTTTTACCACCACGTGGTTCGTTGGCGCCGGTCGCCATCTTGAAAGCTTTGGCCGCTTTGGCGCGAAACTTTGTCCGTAGTCCGTGCCGTAGCCGTAGCGTAGCGTAGAGGGGAAATAAGCGCGTTCAGAAAAATATATTCTAGGGTTTGTTTTGAAGATTTTAAGTTATCGTTTCACTTGATTACGGTAAGTATATTTTTAATTTAGGTGTAGGTAAGGTATGTACTTTATTTATCTGTATTAATCGTCTTTCTTAAAAAAAAACATGTGAATCTGTTAAAGTATATTAGGCCTACAGACTTTTATTATTGTGAAAAAATAAAGTCTCATAAAGGTTCTATCGCTATGTTCTCATGTGCTACGTTGTAATAATTTATCAAACTTATCATATTCCCTAAACGGATATTGGCGCCAAAATGTGGCGTGGTACTTCCACATTAATGGATGCGTTCAATGCGCCCGCCTGGGTGTATTGGCCGCGGCACACCACGCGCATCCTGTCACTACGACTTTTGTATCCTGCTCGCACTCATCTCCCGCATTCGTACACAAAAGAGACGCGCACTTCACGTGCAGCGATTTTTGTGCCATAGAAGGACGCCACGAGATCAATGCACTTTCCGAGGACAGCCAGCCCGTTTTTATTAATCGTTAGTGAGCCCTCAGTTGCGATCCATTAGGGATCTTATGGAAAAGCTCTAAGAGTCACTTTAGAGAGTCTGGAACTGGACGGTAGAGGTCGATGTCTAGACGCGCGGGAAGTGATTAAAGTATGTGAGTGGAAGGCATTCCGCTTGCTTAGGGCTGCCTCTCGCTTGACCTGATTGCCTTCAAAAATGGAGCATTCGTCAGCATTCGTCAACAAAGTCATTTTATTTATAACGCATAGCATAGGCAATTTTTCTTTCATTTGTACGTTTACGTCACAAATGTAAAAGATGTTGGCCTAATATAAAAGTATATAAACTACTGACGCTTTAGCATTCGTAACTGTCAATACAATAGGTACGGCTTATACGTGCAAAATATATTTTCATAAAAAATAAATGCATTGATATTGTCGCAAGTAATGCTTTACGACATGGCCCTAACTTATTGTCTCTAGCTTACCAGCACCGGCCTTTCTCGATTTTCCAGTTTGATTTATAAATGCAGTTCTATTTTTAGCTCATAGTCTGTACTGTTGTTGTTTAAATATAACCTCTATTTTAATAACATCTAGTTACACGGGTTAGTCATCATTATTAAACTTTTTCCTTATGTTATGGCAAAATAAGAAATATGTGCAAAGATGTGCAAAACCACTTAACTAATTTGTTGTTAGATATTAAATCTCTTAATTTTTCTTTATTTTTCCTCAGAGTTTTAGTCACACATGTTATGATAACTCTTTACACCTACTCGTACTTACCTAAACGACATGTGTTTAGGTCATGTTTTCTTAGTGCTTTCGATAGCGTGGCTCGTTATAAATAATTATAATTTGACCTTTTCATTAGCGTTCATAATTTTTATTAGCGTTATGTACTTAGTAATAATATAATGCTTGAACGTAAAGAACCTTACCATTTAATTTTCATTCACTTCCATAGGATTCCATTCCAAGTAGGTACGTGTGTGTGTGTCTGAAATATTTTAAATGTACTTACGAGTACACCGAAAAAACAAATCTTGACAATCGTATCAGCGTGTTGTGAATCATCTGTCAGTACAATTCATGACGTGCTCTCAGTAAAATCTAGCTAAGTTTAATTTATCACCAGCAATTTAACTGCTTGAAATCACATCATCATCATCAACTCCTATCCACCCACTCCTCAGCAGCACTGGTCACCCCCCTCAGATGGTCACCCCTCAGAAGACAATTAGGCACACGTAGAAATGCAATTAATCTTTCATTAATTAGGTACTTCACATATAAATTCCATCGTAGGTGCGGATACTCGTATCAATTGTATACCTTACCTATTTTAATATTGTTTGCAAAAGAACAACGGATGCAGTCACATAAATTATATGCGTTTTATCATTACATCATATAATGGGAGGAACTGACCATTTAATGCATACCATTTGGATGACTTATGAATCATTCAGTAAACAAAGAGTTGCTTTTAGTAAAGCACATTGACCATCTGGGTTGTTGATTGTTCGTTATTCTAGCTAGGCACTGAAATTTTTAAGAATCGCCTATAAGTACATACACAACATAGAAAATGGCATGAATTATGTACGGTTCTGGGATTATTACCTAATTAAATAACCAGCCTTTACTATCCGCCTATGATATTAGTTTCCCAATTGGTTGTGAATAAACCTATTTTGGTTATGCGGAATTTATTGTCAGTTTTCGCTGTAGATTTTACCACCATCGAATTGTTATTTCGATTTTGTGCTTATTAGCAGTAGCACACGAGGAAATCCCAAAATGTCCGATCGGTTTTTAAAGGGTGATTGTGTGGTGTGATACATAATAGGTAAACTGAAATCGAGACTTATTTATAGTTTTAATTAAGGGCATTCAACAGGAAGGAAGCCTGCTAAGGGTGAAAAAAGTTTTACCTATGTTGAGGTGTCAGATTACACGCTTCTGATGTGTATACCGACTATAATATAGTCGGTATACACATCAGATATTTGATATAATCAAAATCAACAATACTTATACCTAAGTCCTAAGCATTTGAAAAGCATTGCCTTCGCAATTTCATCATGTCTAAGAATGTTAAGTCTCCCCGCAAATGTTTTCTCAATTTTCTATGTCAAGCTCCGATGTCAATAATTATTGCGTGCGTAAAGCCGTCACAGTCATCAAGTTAAATATTAAAGCAGCACACACCTTAACCGTGGGGCCACAATTTGAAGGTTATCAGGAAAACAGCCACAGTATGCGGCCCTTGAATATATTTCGGCGGCCATCGCCCCGAGACACGCCGCGGTCGCAAAATAATTAGCTAACTAAATGACTTTAATAAAATTAACGACATTGTTCAATATATTCTAGTGGTTAAGGTCAAAGTGTTAACACGACACCGAATTTAAATTGAATAGGTACACTAATATTTTTTCGTTCAAATCCAAAAGAACTGGATTTGAATCTTAACAAAATATACATAGTTCATTCTCTGTATAAATAGGGAATAAGAAGGAAATAACAAACCGGATGCGGCTGCAGAAAAACGGGGACTGTTTGATTAGGCTGGGTGCTATCCATCTGATAAGTTTAGCCAAACATACAGTACGTATGTAAGATTGTTATCTGTTAGATAAATATCACTAAAATGCCTTTCAATCTATGTTTTGTGTGTTTATGTAGTAAGTTCAAATTTAACTCAGTAAAATTCAGAAATATTAATAGTAGTACTTAAGAGTAATAAATCGAAGTAAGTACCTAGATCTGGAAATAATGTCATTCATTATATAAATGTGTCAGTTTCATGTGGTTACAATCAATGATTTCTTAAGATCTTGTATGACGAAAGTTCAGTAAATAGATAGACCTTAAGATCGTTTACACGTGGTGCTGCTTTTTATAAAAAATAAACAATTCATGATTTAGTGCACGGTATTACTGACTGCTATTACTGATCCTGAACTATTTCGGTTAAGGAGCTGGTTTTTATATAGGGTACGAATAACCAAACATCCCTGCATTACCTGTAACAGACCTGACGCCGCGGCACTCTGTTGCGACTTCAGCGTCAGCGCCGCCAGTGATCAATATAATTATCAGCGCTGGCCGCCGCCACCGCTCTGGTCCAGTGACGTGCTGCAGATACCAGTACTGTAAACTACAGTTTCCTGTGGTGGGCTATGTACCGCCAGCCAAGTGGCGCAGCCGAGGGGCGGCATGTGTAAGCACCCTTAGGGCAATGCCCGTCTTGCTCTGCTGCCTCACCATAACTTTGAGTAAACGAGCGACACTCCAGTAATGATGTACCTACTCCTTGATCTGTGGATGTACTCGAGCAACATTTGTATTTGTTGTCAGCTTTAAATAAAACACTGTGCAGATGTGAGACTGTTCTATGAACATGTTAAACAATTTGATTTCCTATGTAATTACATTACTTACGTGTATACATTGGTATTTCTGGGGGGTTTTCCAGTACTTATGGGAATTATTACTGACGTATATTTATTTCCAGTAAAGGATAACTATAATATAATAGATAAGGATAGATAATATTTCAATTAATCAATATGATTAATATCTTACAACAACACATTTTTTGTCATACTTATATCTATAATATGTAAGTTTATTAAAATTTCAAACTGTGGCAAATCTCGACACAAGTAGATGCACGCGTTGAACTCTTTTGTAAGAAAAATCTAAGTTAAACTCACCTCGTAGCTAGCATTAAGAAAAAAACGAGTGTATCAATGTACGAGAGAATTTATGCGCGCTCATTATGAGAACCGTTAGAGAATCGCGAGGGGCTCGTGCAGGTGGCACGGAGTCGGCGGATGTCGCTTCCAGGGTCAAAGGACCAGCCAAGGTCTCGCCCGCGACATACGCGTCGGTGACCTGCCATAGGCAGGCGATTGCGAGCAGTCAATACCACTTAGGGGCCTATAGTCCGCGACATGGCCCACCACGCACTACCTACCTACAACCACGCCGGATTAACCCACAATGTTATTATGTGTAATTGTCGATCACTAGTGACATTCGGAGGTCTTCGGAGCAGGATACAATTCACGATTGTTGCATACTCGAGTAACTGACATTCAAAGATTAATATGTAGGTACTCACGTGTGAATAATATGGCAGATAAGCGAGTTTTTTTTTTAATAAAGCCAGGTTAAATACCACATTGGTAATGAATTATGAAATATTTCTTGTAATTATTCACATTTTATATTTTTAACCATACCAGTGATGATAGTGTCGAACCATTCAATGCTGTTTACACTTGTTCTATTTTCTTTTTTTTTCCGTTTTGACTATTGACTATCTGTTAAAATTGGAATGCTTGAGCCATTAAATGGCTTGCTTTGTTGCAATATTTAATTACTTGCATGCGCGCTTACATAAAATTATTTACGTTTAAATTAGTATATACTATCCTGTATTTTTTAAGTTTTCTGTGGTACTACATGTATTCAAATGTTGTTCGTATAGTTACATAGCCCTTCGTTGGTCCTAGCACCGGTGCGCGCACACCTGTTTTTGTTGTTGTCTCCACAGAGAGAACATCTGCGCTACACTCATTACATTAACGAAGACAGCTGAACAATGTACCATGCTATTAACATATCAATAACCTTCGTCTCCTCGTTAAAATATACCTTCTGTAAATAATAAAATAACACTGTGACAAAACCACGATTTGTTACGTCATTGACCATGTTGGCGTATAGAAATCAATTTTTGTTACCTAATCTGAATGTTAACATTGTAACGATAACTTTTTGTAACATTAGATGGTATTGTTAATTTTGCAAATCATTAAATTTAATATTATGAACGTTAAGTGATGTCGTTATTTATGTTGAACCTAATCATCACAATTATGGTGGCGCTATCTGCGTTAAGGTTTTTACAACTTTTGCGATAATTCGGCCTCCGATAAAAGCTATCGCTTCTAATCTGAACTCTTTGAACACAAAGTATTGAAAATGTATCGAATCATATCATTGTCAAATTATTATCGATTTGTCAAAACTACGCTGAACTGAAAGTGACATGGGGCGCCTAGCTGGCCGACTTCAAGTAGAGCGGTGTCAAAAGTACCTCTTCCCTATCATATTGATTCGCTCCTTATCGAATTGTTATTGTATGTACATAAACATGATAAGGATCTTCGTGTGAATCGTAACAAATATATTATCATCACGGTCACCTGTGAGCATATTTGATCACTAAGTTGAGCATTCATAGCTAGGTAAGTATACCTTATTCTTCCATTTTTATAAAAGTTCATTTATACATCGATAAATAAGGAATATGAATATTAGTTATTTAATTAAGGCTTATTAAAAAGGCACACTGAAAATTGTACAGCGCAAAAGTGGCGTTTAATAAATGTTTATGAATAAGGGGGTAACCCCCCTTTTCATTAACATTTACTAACTGTTAAATTCCTCATATGTTACAAAAAATATTATTTATAAAACAACAGCCGAACTGGGATAAAACTGTAAAATATATGCAGTAAACAAGCTTTAGATTCTTGGTTATGCATATGAAATGTTTCGTAGTGCGACATTGAAATCAGAAATTGAAATTAAATGTGTAATGCCTCCGACTACATTCTACATTGCTAAAACGAGAATCTAAAGCTTATTCAATCCTTTTTATTGTGTTCACATCGCATTTATAGATTCCTCACCTATAAATTGCCGTTACTTTTCATCGTGATTCGCTCTACCTCTATTTTTGTTTTCTTATTTTGGTGACTTTAATGTACTCCCTTTAATTTTCCCTATTATTTAGTAGTTGTAATATTCTATTTCACTTTGCCTAATAGTTTACTAATAAAATGTATATAAATTGTAACCTATGAAAGATGTGTCTGTGCGAATGTTTTCCAGTATCTATTTCATAACTTTGAGGATAACGTAAGGGAAATGAATAAGGAAAGTGCCAATTTATTTTCATTACGTTACTAAAACTGTATTGTAAAAGAGTTGTTATAAGTCCCAGAAAAATATTTTCTGATTATAAATAAAATTATAACACTTAACACACGCAAGACGCATCTGTTCAACTCTTGTTGGTTAAAGTTAAGTTCAGGTCTCAATTCTAATTCTATTTTTTTAATATATAGTACTTCTCATATCGGTAATTTACTCTTACTTGTATAATCAGATAAATAGTGCGAAACGAAAACAAGAGTTAGTCATACTTAGTCATCCTCAGTGTTTACCCAAAACATCGGTACCAAAGAATGGAGAAGTTCGGTAGAAAGAAGGAAGGACTAGAAAACAACCTAACAGAAGTTATTTCTTCGCAATGTGGATGCTATAGTATCACAAAAAACATTGCCAGGTGGCGAGTTCAATGTTCGAGACAGCTTTTATTTTGTTTTGAAACGAACCCTGGTAGGTGCAGCTTTAGTCAGCTGGAGACGATAAAAAAATACATCGAACCACCTGGCTGTCTTACCTTTTCCCGACATAATAAAGAAAACAACATAAATTGTGAACAGTCCCTTCCTGGGAACGATAGCCTGAGTCGGAATATTCAACAATCAATGCAGTCAAACAATGAAGCATGAAACAAAGCATTGAACAAGACGAGTTGGCCATTGAAACGATCTCTATTACAACAATAACATTTTTCAATAGACCAGACGAAAGTTTGTCATAGACAGAATCATATTTTACATGACTATAGAATCGAAGTTCTTATTTCTAAAAATGACATTGTCTTCGGATGTTTAGTGAGTTTTATTTCTACGTTTAAATCGTTATTTACCTTTTCACTTTTAACTTTTTTGTGGAGTCTAATTCATAGATGTTCTATTGTTCTTTTGGCCTACTGGCTTTGTCATCACAGGTCATTTTAAAATGAACAGTGTACAAAATGCAGCGATGACATTAAGTTAGTTTTACAAAGTGGAACATGTGCGATGTGAGCGTGAGCACGGGCCGACGAACACGTGCCGCGACAGCTGCGCCGCCAGCCCGCGCCTCGGTAGCCCACCTCGCCAAGTAACGTGGTTCTTTAGAAAATAAATATACAACAGACCTGTGTATGTTCAACCGCGATGCTTCAGTAAACTCGTTTGTGTTTCGCATAGTTGTTTCATTAATTTTTATGAATACTTTACCAGGTTGGAGCATCCTCAAAGTTTACACTATCTTGTCTTTATTTTTATTTGGGAATAAGTCACAATGCGGCTGCGGGCGGTGCTCCTTATTAAATGTATTTCATGTAGTGCATTTTGGCCACGTGTATTTTCATAATACAAATATTTAATAACACTTATTCGCTTGACATGCGCATTCGTATTAACAATGAATATACGTGGTGTTAAAATAATCTAAGTTAAAAGAATCTAGCTTAAAATGAATTAAGTACTTAATTAAATTCCTGGTACTTCCGTTTTGTAATCAAAACAGATGCGAAAGATATCCATAGATATCCTTCTTTAATTATCCTGAATTAGATTAGTCGGATCTGATGTGGAATCACATTAGTCACGATTCACGATAATTCGAATTTGTGCCATGTGGATACAGCGTGTCGTCGGGAGCGGCGGCGCGCCGACAATAACGGTGCCGCGCCGCACATCGCGCCGCGCCGGGAAATGCATATCCGGCCACACCGCTCCATAGTATTCAGGACATACTCTCCACGCGCGTCTCGCGGAAGCGAGGAAGTATTTGTGTACGTACTTGATGTGTTTTGCTGCAACCCACAATGCTATTGATTTAGTTTCAATTTCCCGCGCACGCCGCGCGGCCCTGTCTCCACGTGCACGCCACCCCCTCGCCGCCATCTTCTGCCATCACCCCTATAAAATTTTACTATACAACGCCACGTGGAAACCGCATGTTCGTAATTTATTTTGGTGCAATATCTTGTCTTCCACAATTTTAAGTACGTATTTTTGTTTGGTAAAACTGGATTATATACAATTATTATCGATATTTTTACTAGTTTTGACTTAAATCAGCAAAACTTTAGTTTTATAAACATTGAGGGAAAAACCATGCCACAAGCCACGCGTCTCCTCAGTAGTGTGAGGTGGCTTGGCTTGGTCGTAAGGTAGACGAGGGTGGAATGGGAAGGGGGTGGAAAATCTACAAGGAGGGAAGGAGGCACGAGCGTCGCGCGGCTTGCCGCCGACAGCGCCGCCGCCGCGTCCCGCACGGCCTCCCTCACCCCTCCCCGCCCCGACGACCAAAGCGCGCGATTATTCTGTCTAGCGAGCGGGGGACGTAGTCAATGCTTTACTTGCGTCAAGTCGTTGCATTGGCTGTCCGTCAGATCAGTCCGCAACGCGCCGTTTTACCGAACGGACGTACGCTCGCACTCTCCTAGCTAAATATTGTCGTTGGTTTGTTTATTTTTTTATTATTTCACATTCCTCTTAATTAAATAATCTAAATCCCTAGTGAACTTTCGTAGAAAAAAAGTGTTTAAAGGATTTTAAAGTTTTACAAGCTTCATGAACTGTGATCGTGTTTTTGACCGTTTCGAACAATAATAAACGGTAAGATTCAAAGTGTGAGTCGGGTCGAAATGAGTGGATTGACCACTAGAGTTAAAAGAGGATCGCGGGGTAGTGCTACTCTTCTTGAAGCAGCCAACAGAATTCTGCGCCTACTTGGTGTTAGTTCCGCAAAGCGCGGGAAACAGGCCTCGCCCAAATCTAAGGTAAGGTCATTGCCTCTCTGTGTCTGCTTTGTAACCTTACTTGTTTGTCTGTCTGCGTCTACCCATTAAAATAAATGAAATTGTAAGATCCTTTTTTCTCTGCAGGCTCTTGTTTTGGTGTTATTTAATATAATAATGTAATTTTTTCGGTTTATTCAACTGTGCTCATTGCGTTTATAGAATTCTGATATTCAGCATTTTAAGTTTTTCCTTTTCATCTTTGATAAATAAGTAGATAACATTGAAAATTTGGTTCGCGGCGCGAAGCCCGCATTCCAATTCCACTGATTAAATCCGCCACTCGGTATCATTTACTAGGTAGGTAGGTAGTACTTAGTGAATTTTGCAGCGTGGCGATATCATGGTGTGTAAAATGGTACCTATTGATCAACTTTCGCTGTACCTACCTACTTTACACGGAGCGTAGTGATTGCGCACTTTCGCCGTGTTTTCCTGTATGTCATTGGAAGGCTCCTTTCACTCGACGCGACGAACGCGCTTGCTGCGTGTGATGCAAACAAACAACAGGCCCGCTCTGCGGGGACGGACGGACGCGAGGCGCGAGTGAGCGTAGCAGTGAGCAGCAGCGACCGCGTCGACGCCGCGGACTCTGCCCCGCACTTGTTTGTTCACGCGTCGCAAGCGTGCCCACCTTGTTTACAACTACGAGCGTACACGATGCGCATTCATCACTCCATCCGTAATGACATACTATAAAACGAAATGTTTTCGACTGTAATCAGCATGCCGCCGCTCGAATGCACTCGGTAATCAGTTAACTAATGCATATTCAACATAAACATAAATTTTACTGTACTTTTCAAATAACACATTAATAAGTACATGTAGGGTGCAGCTGTAGGCTTTCTTTCATTGGAGTAAACGCTGATGAATACCTTATAAAAATAGGTACTTAATTGAAATTGTGTTCACGTGTGACAGTGATATAATACAGGTTAATCTGGTTTACTCTTATGGTTATGACATTTATCCGAAACAACAAATTAATTCAATTTTCCTACGAAATTCCTTCATTGATAAATCGTTTCTTTCGAGGCGATGAATATGTCATCAATATAAACTAGGACGCGGATATTGATATTTTTTGCTATAGTTTAATTTAGGGCTGCATTTGTTTCATTTACGTTGTTTAAATTTAAACAAAGTGTATTTTATGCACAAATATGCCGATTTTTTAACAACTTATTTAAATAAAAGAAAGCGCCGATCAAATAATAAATAGATAACTGGTGTTTGGCAGAAATCCAACAGTAAGTCCATGGTGTAAATGTTACGGAATTTAATACCTATTTTTTATTTTTAGTAATTTTACATACACCAAGTTTACCTTTGTTCACAGCAAATGAAAACCATTCTTATGTAATATCAAACATGAGTATCAAACAAACAACACTAACCTAGTTACAATGTTTAATTAGGGCGTCTTACAAAATTCTAATACACTAATGTATTTTCATCGTCATCCCAGTTGATAACAGTTCAACAAGTTTGAGTACTATTCATTCCACTAATAACTTTGAAACAAAACAGATCATGTTCAAAAGGTCAAACACACATCAACAACGTGGACTGAATATGGTATGATGCCCTATAGGGAATGAGAGTATCAGTAGATAAGAGCTGATATTTTTATAGTAAACTGTTACCGCAAATATCATGAATCTACTTCAAATTAGTAGTATGATATTGCCTATTTATTTTACAGCTATCATAACAAACCCAAGTTACTGTATAAATGTATACTTTCATTATCTATGGGGGGAAAAATGGTTACGAACGAGACTCGACCTGCTACCATTAATGCCTCTACGTGGCATAATAGTGCTTTGACCAAACTCGCGGGTATAGCTGGTTTAAGAGGGGGTACCTAAATAGTCATGCAGCAAAGCGTGCCACATCCGCCTCTAGGTTTATTTGGTACAAGGCCTCCGTGCCATGCCAACCTCCGCGATTGAATATCAATAGAAATTAAGGTCGAATAAGTACCTCGACTCCGACAGTTTTTATGTCATGACCCTTTTATCGTAACAATTCAGTGGTAACATTTACTTTCATTGGTACTGTAATGTAAACGTTGGAGTCGCAATCTTTCTTTCATTAGTTGCTAGATTTCTTGTCGATGTCGAATATCGGCAATGGCATACGCCAGCACACATATAAATAATGGAATGCGATGAATGCAGCGAAATGCAGCAGACCCACGAGTCTGGGATTGAGGTCGACTCGACTACGGATGAGTGTGTACTCGCGGAGTGCGGAATGCGCCTCTGTGGGAATGTGCCGTGAGTACCGTTGCGTCGTCGGTGTAACCGCCCGAGCCGCCGCCGCCGCCGCCGAGGAATGCGAGACCCACTTGCGGCCTGCAAGTTTATTAGTGACTCATTCGAAACTTCAATGGACCGCACTCGCTGCTCCATTGCGCGCTGTTAGGTCATGCCGTATGCCGTTCACATAACAATTTCCACCTAAAGACATATTTTTCTTTGACAAACAGTCTTTGTATGGACAAATAGTTGGAGCTGTCAATGTTAAAACTGTAATTAATATTTTCTGAATTAAAAACAAGTACAGGTTATTGAAAGGACAAGATGTTTTGCAACTTGACTCCTATCTGTTCCAATGCAAATATGTTTTGTATGTACATTCAATACATACATATTATACGTACTTGTTGTGCATTATCTGCATTGCAGATACGCATTATACGAGTAAGAGTAATTTCAATTATTTCGTATATCTACCTGACCTATGTCATTTGTTCCGTCTGTAGTTGTATCTGGTGTCGAGATAATGTTTATCTCTATCATCACGTGCGTAATTAGCTGTGACCTAGTAGTAATTATAGCTTGCATCCCACCGCCTCCCGCAACACTACGATGTTGAATTTTTCCACTGATGACACCTGAAAGTAAATATACGCTTAAAATATTTTTAGCTTCACGGCAAGGTAACTTTATTTAGGTTTTGGAGATACCCGCCCACTAACGGCATCATAATTTACTTTCATTTGCTCTTCATTAAGTTTGTTTTGGCCAATTTTACCGTTAGCCACGACTGGCGAAATCGTGGCGTTTGTAGCGTACCTAGATAGAAGGAGAAAGATTTGTAAGCTGCCTCTCTCTATTCAGTTGAATTCGTACATTGAATGGCGCATAATTTTTTGTTGTGCCGCCGTCCGCGAGACGCAGCTATAAAAAAAGGAACAAAACATCGAGCGCAAACTCTCCAAATTGGATCATCGAACTGTAGGTGAGGCCACCGAACGTATATCTCTATACCTACTGATGAATTTATTTTGCAAAAATGTATCAATGTTTTACTACGGTTCTGAATATCGCAGAATAATTTATATGGGAAAAACAAAGGTAAAAGGAAGTTATATACTAGAAGTAGTGATTAATTCCAATATAAATAACGATAGGCAGGTACATGACCTATCCCTAAACATCTAATAAAACTGAGACTAGGTTCAACCTCAATATTGCGTACAGTCCTACACAAACTTTTTTCAAAGCTTATAAAAATAATAAATATACATCTGACATAACAGACAGCAGCAAAACAAGATTACGAAACGAATAAATTGTCATTTTATCGCGGTCGTCTGTAATGTGATGAAACTGATGAATCGGAGATTTCACCTTCGCTCGCAGTTTAAATCTGATTGGTGAATTATTTATGTATCTAGTGGTCACCTAATTTCAATGTAGCTGGGCGTGCAGACGGCGCGTTGCCCCGTGGCCCCCACCGCGCATGACGCTACCACCATCACCGCCGCCGCCGTAACCGCCTTCTGACGATAAACAAGTGCACGCTCTCGCAGCGTTACGACGCGCCGCGACTCACGAGTCACGACAATCTGCTAGCCGTCCGTCATTACTCATCCGCGTTTCCGTAAACAAGCTCCGTTGCAGCGATATACTGATGAGCTTCTCCATTGTTACAGATCAACAGCCGAGCGCCGAGTGAGGTGCGGGCCCCTATTGCCACTGCCGAGACGGTCGCCGAGACGCCGGTGAAGATGCAAGCCCCGCCGGCGGCGGCCACGCCGACTCCGGCCCCCGCATCCTCGCCTGCTCCAAGTCAATCCTACAGGCCCACGAAACGAACCGCCAAGGACTACATATTTGGCAAACTTATTGGCGACGGCTGTTACAGCACTGTGTTCCTCGCTAAGGACATTCATAGTGGAAAAGAATATGCAAGTAAGTATCTGGAGTAAAGGGTTGTTATCCAAAGACCTATAATTTAGTTATAGGCTTTTGGCATTAAAGGATTCAAACAATCCTTTTTGTGAATAGTCACTTATAGCATTTTTCTTTATTTCCAGTTAAAGTATGCGAAAAACTCCATATCATTCGGAAAAAGAAAAGGGAGTACATTAAGCGTGAAAAAGATGCCCTTAACATGCTGTTCAACATAGATCATGGTTTTGTGAAACTGTACTGCACTTTCCAAGACGAAGAGAGATTGTACTTTGTGCTGTCATATGCGAAAAATGGTGAATTGTTGAACAAAATAAACCAAGTCGGCTCTTTTGATCTGAATGTAGCCAAACATTACGCCGCTGAGCTCTTGCTAGCATTGGAGAAGATGCATGCCAAAGGCATAATCCACCGTGATTTAAAACCGGAGAATATTTTATTAGATGAAAATATGCACTTGCGGATCGCTGACTTTGGAACTGCGAAGATAATGGATCCAGAGGAGATTCGAACCGGACCGATAGCTGCTGAGAACGAGGCACAAAATGAACGTTCAAGGAAGATCAGCTTCGTTGGCACTCCGCAGTACGTAAGCCCGGAGTTGCTGCACGACTGCGTCGACACCCGCGCTTCTGACTTGTGGGCGTACGGCTGCATCATTTACCAGATGATTTCTGGCCTCCCACCGTTCCGCGCCGCTACAGAGTTCCTAACCTTTCAAAAGATACTGAAAATGGATTACGAATTCCCTGAAGGCTTCCCTGCGGATGCCAAGGATCTAGTTGAAAAGCTTTTAGTTTTAAATCACACTCAGAGAATCGGAGCCGAAGACAAAGGCGATATATACGAGAGTATTCGCAGTCATCCTTTCTTTGCCGGCGTCGACTGGGATAACATCTGCGAGCAAACTCCTCCAACGATCTGTCCCTATCTTCCGGGAGGCTCTTTCGAGAAGGAGGAGTACATTGTACCGGATCACCTGGAACCAGGCCTAGGAAACAATCAACTCTTCAGACTCTGGGAGTTTGAACTGTCCACATCTAAAGGTAATTTATTTATTTATTTAATATTTCAATTAAATAAATTAGGCTGGCGGTGTTGTAGACAAATTATATTCTTTTAAATATTCTAATAAAATTACCGTCAGAATAACAAAATTGGCTAAACATGACTTTCGGTTCTTAAAATAGCTGTAGCGTTGCATAAAATGCATCGGTTAGTTTCTACCTATGTAGTTAATGTGGACAATTACCAAGACTCGAGCAAGTGCAGTGAAGCGACGAGTAAGAGGCAACCGTTGCGTCCGTGACCTAAATTCTTGGCAAAATACGAGTCTTGTTTCATAACTGAACTGAGACTTGTTAATATTATTTTTGCGGTTCTTTCAATTCAATTCAAAATGTGCATACGGGGCGTGCTGTAACCGAACCCTCGGATATGTTACACTAAAGCGCTATGTCATCTCATTCACTGTTATTCACATTGGGAGCGGACTTCCTCAGTAGTCAGTAGTCGGTCCTACCACGGCCTGACGGAATGACGTCAACCTTCCGGCACGCAGCGCCGTTCTCAGCCGCCCGCGCTCGCGCCGTGCATGAATGAGTCGCATTGCACACCCGCGCCGTCACTTATATTTTATTAATGTCGACCTTACGATCAGCTGACACAATGCGCACTTGCAGTGTTCCACATCATTGCGATGAGCTTATCTCGCGCGCTCATAACATTTGTAGGACGCTTCCGACTCGTGCCCTGTTTTATCATGGTCGAAGTATTTACGACTGTAGTATTAAATGACTGTTTCTTTATTTCTAGGTATTCTGACCATAAGTCCTGAGGAGAAGCGTCGACGTCTCGAAACGCAAGCGCGCGATAGCAAATGGCACACGTTTGTCGATGGAGAACTCATTCTAAAGCAAGGGCTGGTGGACAAGAGAAAGGGCTTGTTTCCTCGCAGACGCATGCTGCTGCTCACCACGGGACCTCGAATGTTCTACGTCGACCCTGCCAACATGGTGCTCAAGGGAGAAATTCCTTGGTCACCTGAACTCCGCGTAGAAGCGAAGAACTTCAGAATATTTTTAGTCCACACGGTGAGTTACAAATTTCTCATTCTTGTTTCTTTTCATCTTCAATTTGATGGTACTCGTAAGCTGAAAATGTTATGTTTTTCATAGGACCGTAGTTGCGTAGTAACGGGCGCTATAGATAACGAGTGAATCGGTTCTTGATATATCTATCGTTGTTTGTTACAGCCGAACCGCACATACTACCTGGAGGACCCAGACTCGTACGCATTGGAGTGGGCGCGTGTCATCGACGAGGTCCGCATCGGCACATACGGTCGGGATACTACCTAAGCGGCGGCGCGGCTGATCCCGAGACGCGCCGCGCCGGGCTCCACGCCCACATATCGCATCCGCAGGGCGACTGCACATTTCTAGGATACATTAGCCTCGATTTGAAGCCGACCGTCCGCGCGGACGCTCGCGCCGCCGCCGCCGCCGCCGCCACCCAGAGCGGCTGCGCCGGCGCCGGCGCACGACACGGTGCAAGCGTCGCCACTCGCCGCGTCCCGCGCAGTGACAGCGCCGTGCACAGGACGTTTTACGAGATGACGACATCTGCTACCGATCGATCACTGTGGATACGTTGACTGATTCCTATTAATAGTTAAATATCCAGACTATCTTAAATTATTACTCTAATTTAAGTCCCTTATTTAAATGTGAATATCGGCAATGATGTGTAAATATTTATCGTAAATTATTATAACTGCGATCGCTTAGAATAGTGTAATGTGTAACCGTGGGCCCGTACGATGTCGCGGGCCCGTCTGTGAGAACGGACTTGTTATTCACCACCCGCGTGTTCACGAAGCCCATTCTCGTTGGTAACTAGGCAAATTATAGCTAAATTTTAACTATTATTTATTTAATTTCAATTATTTGCCAACGGAATGAGACTGTACAGTAATAAATAACAGTAGGAAAATTACGTTAGGAGATTTCGCATCGTTCGTCGTGCCGCGTGGCGTGTCCCGCGCGGCACGCTCGGAGCTGCGCAAGCGCCGCCGGCGCCGTAGCTAATTAGGAAGGATAGCTTCTCGAGGCGAGGGCCGGCTGCCACCCCGCGCCGCGCCGCCGCCGCTGGCTCGCTCTCCGACCGCAGCGTCGTCGAGAGACTCACGCTTTCGTGCATTATAATTTGTGCACGGTAATTCTTAGCAAAAGTATACGGAGAAAACCACCACAGGTGACAAAATTACTGCTATTGGAATGCTTGATTTATCGATTACTATCCAAATTATATGATTATAAATTTTGTTAACTTGAAACGATCTAAAAATTAATAATGTACTTATTAGAAATGCTTATTTGGTAATGACATTATATTCAAAATAATTGTTTGTGCTGTTATTAAAGATCAGTTCACATAATATATAAAATATGCATTATAATCTAGTAGAAGTTCAATGTCATGGGTGTTCAGTGTGGTTTCAAAAATGCTGTTCCAAATTTTGTGTAGACAAAATACACATCAAATATCATACAAATATCATACACAAAAAGATTTTGTGTATGTCACAGTTGGTCTGTAAAATTATCGTAATAGCTAATTAAATGCCTAATACTTGCCTGTATAATTAATGAAATTAGGGCTTATTGTATAAAGGATCTAATCCATAGTTCAATATGAAACCCTCGTTTAGTAAATTGTATCTAGATGATAAAATTTCTACTAACTACCTATTGTAGAACGAACAAGAGTGGTTTATTCACATGATATTACAAATCTATCGCACACAGTGAGACACAATCTATAAATCTATAGGCGGGAATACACAATGTTTGAGTAGTAGGTACTACACAATGAAATAACTGCTAAAATCATAGAATAATAAATCGATGCTTGCCTACTAGGCTCTTAATGCATGCCTAACTATGTGTATTCATGCCTTAAAATTATCATTTTAAATTGGATTTTTCCATGACATTGTTATTAAAATATTACTTACTTACTAAATTAAAAACTGCATTTAAAATTTAATAACTGTTAACTATTGTAATTATATTTTACATTTGTATTGCGTAAATTCCAATAACGAAATAAGAACTTGAGAATAAATTGAAGTTGATTTTTACACTATACTTTTATTTTACTTCTTCCCTCCCTCCCTTGCCCTTTGTTAAAAATTATCAAAGTAGGTACCTAGGTACCTATATAGAGTACTAAATACCGTCAACTGTGGCAACATTACCATATTTTTTCATATTTTTGCTTACTCTTTCCACATGGCGCTAGTTAGTAAGGTTTTTATAAATGTATTCTATAAAGAAGATTTGGCTCTATTGGTCCAACCAATCAATTTTACTAAATCTTATATAGGATCTTTATAATTTCCAAAAATATTTGCTCGGTAAAATTGACTCATTTTTGCTAACTTTACCTAGCCTATGGTTTACCTAATAATATGTGTTATGTGTACATACAACGCAATGCCACCCAATGTTCTTTATGCTGGTAAACAGAATGGCCACTTTAGACGCTTCTAACTTTATTTATACTCATAATACGGACACTAAGGTATAGTTACCCCGAGATTTTTGAAATTTTCATACAAGCAGGTTAATGTCGTCAGGGTTGTCAATTTCTACTAATACAATGCAATTAAAATAATAGTCTTCAATTGGTCAATATTATTTTCAGTAAGCACCAAATGTCTTATAATTATGTTAAATCAAAACACAAGGATAAAAAACATAGAAACAATCAGTCTATAACTTAGGCAGCACACATAACTAAGACAGTCTGTCAGTCATTTATGTGGTGTTGACCGTTAAAGAGCTGCTTTATCTGGAGCTAGCTAATCTAGAATATCGACTCAGGTCATGCTTACAAATACATTGTCATTGGAACAGAACCAACATGTAAAAATTATTTCCTGTAGGATAAGAGAAAGTTGATCTAATTCAGCTTGTAAGATTTGACCAAAACAGACAAATATTGCAAAATAAATAAAAAACCATTAATTTTGCAACTTATTTTTGGCACAAAACGAAAAATTGAAGGTTTATATAAAGAAAATGCACGCTTCCACTTTGCCAGCCCTAATCGTAGGCATAGTTACCTTCGTGTTAAGCGTGGCAACTTTACCTAACCCCAAATAACATTACCTCTTCCCATAACTCATGCATTAGAAGTTTCATTGCATTTTGCATTTTGCACTCTTATAAGAATACTAGCTGATACCCGCAACTTCGTTCGCATTTTTATATAAAATGTAAACTGTTTAGAAAATCAATTGATGTCGCGGGGAATAGTTATAGGTAAGAATATATCTGTCTCTTTCTCACTCCCTTTTCCTCTATCTTTCTCCCTCTCTAGCTCTTTTTCTATCTTTCTCCCTCTTTCGCTCTTTCTATCTCTCTTCCTCTACCTCCATCTCTTTCCCTCTCCCTATATCTCTATATCTTTCCCTATCTTTCTATCATTAATATCCCTCTCCACTCTCAATCTCTTGCGTTCCCTCTCCCTGTCCATCTCATCCATTATATTTATTTCCCTCACCCTCTCCGTCTATATCTCTTCCTTTCCCTCCTTCGCTCACTCCCTCTCCCTCTATTTCTATATATTTCGCACTCAATCTCTCTCACCTATTTCCCCCCACTCTCCCC
The DNA here is from genome assembly GCA_905147375.1 of Hylaea fasciaria. Classification (NCBI taxonomy): domain Eukaryota; kingdom Metazoa; phylum Arthropoda; class Insecta; order Lepidoptera; family Geometridae; genus Hylaea; species Hylaea fasciaria. The sequence goes on along the minus strand of LR990204.1, from coordinate 5,940,666 downwards.
TCCTTCTAGCCCCACTCTCCCCTCTTTCACTCCCACTCTCCACTCTTTCTCCCCCACTCTACCCTCACTCTCCATTTTCCTCCCCCCCCCACTCTCCCCTCTTTCTCCCCCCACTCTCCCTTTTTCTCCCCCCCACTCTCCCCTCTTTCTCCCCCCACTGTCTCATCTCTTTCTATTCACTCTACACTCTTTCTCACCCCACTCTCCCCTCTTTCTCAACCCACTCTCCCCTCTTTCTCCCCCCACTCTCCCCTTTTCCCCCCACTCTCCCCTTTTCCCCCCACTCTTCCCTCTTTCTCCCCGCACTCTCCCCTCTTTCTCCCCCCACTCTCCCCACTTCCCTCCCACTCTTCCCTCTTTCTCCCCCCACTCTCCCCGCTTTCTCCCCCCACTATACTCTCATTCTCCCCGCTTTCCCCTCTCTATCTCCCCACTCTACCCTTTTTCTCACCCCACTCTCCCCTTTTTCTCCCCCCACTCGATCCTCATTCTCCCCTCTACCTTCATACCCCACTCTCCCCTCTCTATCTCCCCACTCTACCCCTTTTCTCACCCCACTCTCCCCTCTTTCTCCCCCCACTCGATCCTCATTCTACCCTCTACCCTCATACCCCACTCTCCCCTCTCTTTCTCCCCACTCTACTCTCTCACCCCACTCTTCCCTCTTTCTCACCCCACTCTCCCCTCTTTCTCCCCCCTCTCTTTCTCCCCACTCTACTCTCTTTTCCCCCCCACTCTGTCCGCTTTCTCCCCCCACTCTCCCCTCTTTCTTCCCGCTCTCCCCTCTCTTTCTCCCCACTCTACCCTCTTCTCCCCTCACTCTACCATCTACTCCCCTTTCCCCCCACTCTCCCCTTTCCCCCACTTTACCCCTTTCTCCGCCTCCTCCCATCGCACTCTCCCCCCTTAATTACTTTCCAATTTAAATTACGATCCGTTTAACCGTTTATTGTGGTCCGTAGGGGGTGCATCTAAAGAATACCTCATAATTTCAACCCCGTTGCTTTTTCCCCCTTTAGGGATGATTTTGCAAAAAAGCTGAAACCCGTATTTATTTATTTCTTACCAAAAGCCTAAATAAGAATTTTCAGATCGCTAACTTGAGGAATTATGGATTCCCCATACAAACTTTCAACCCCTATTTCATCCCCTTCGAGATTATTTTTTGAGACAAAAGATAGCCTATGTCCGTCTCATAGGTCCAATCTACCCCTATACCAAATTTCATAGAAATCGGTTCAGCCGTTTAGCCGTGAAAAGGTAACAAACAAACAGACAAACAGATATACAGATAAACAGATAAACAGATAAACAGATAAACAGAGTTACTTTCAGATTTATAATATTAGTATGGATATCCTATAGAATTCAATATAAGCCATTTACTAGAACTTTGATTTTCTGCGTGAAAAACTTATTTTGTTATGTGAACGCCGTCAACAAAAATGACCACATGAGATGAAAATACGCGCCATTTGCTTGGTATTGAAGTTGCCAGCTAGAAAAACTTTCTGGGATACTACAATTTCTCATAAAATCTACAGATAAATGTAAAGATGCGCTAACTATGTACCACAGATGTAAAAATATTCAGTAAAAACTAACGTATGGTATGCTATGGTAAAGTTAACTATGGAACGTAAAGATGCCACTGTTGACGGTACCTACCTGTGGTGTGGTGGCATTAGTGCAAAGTACCTACATAGGAACTTAAGGCTAGCCGCACACGATAGATAATAATTAGGGTAAACCACTCAATCGCTAGCACTCCTCATCAGCACTTCTGCCAATAATTTAAATATTATACACGATTCACGTAAATTTTGTACTTCCAAGTGTCCCAAGTAAACAAAATGCACTAAGGAAATATTACTTTTCCAGTGGAAACATTTACATTATACACAAGAAATAAATAAAATAATTATGTTAACGTTAAAACTGGCGCCTATGTCGTAACGTAATTCAAGAAGAAGCTGTTCTGCGATATTGATGTTTCTCAGGCCTTTATAGTGATCACCGGTAAGTTTGACTGTTTTATCATTCTGTAGCTATTTTAATAAGTGTTTTATAAGAATTGCAATGAAGTGTTTAGGTTTTATGTGTTTTATGGGGAATTTTTGGTTAGATATTATAATAGCTTTTTTAAGATTTCCGTTAAATTAACTAATTGAGAGGTGCCAACTTGCCAAGCCAACATTAGGGTATCTTTTTAAAAAGAAATCCAATTTAACAGCACGACCCATGCTAATAGTTGGTGTACACGAATTTACTTACCTACATGTTTGTAAAAAGTTGAAACACCGATAAAAGTATCGATATAGTTATTCGCAACCATAATACCGATACTTTTAAAGTGTTTTTCGGTATTGGTACCGATAATGAAATACCGATAAATCCACCAATTGTTGATGTTCAAAGTTGTAACGGAATGAAACGACGACGGCTTTGGTTGGAATAAGCCTAGACTGCTTGTTACAATCTCATTCTATAATAGATGTAAACCTCTTGCATATACTTATAATAAATTAGTCATGTAAATATTACTTTTTAAAACGCTGCTATTCTATGTCACTTCTTTGTACTTGGGTAGGTACCTACCTATTAAAACGTAGCTGCACACTACATAAATTACTATTGCGATTTATCGAATGGCTTCTGGCAACATCGAATCGCTGTTCAGAAAATATCGGAATTTCGCAATGAATCGTTACGATTATCGGTATTTTCAAATATAATTTTAAAATATCGCTATCAGTACAAACATTTTGATACGAGTTTTGGCGGGAATCCGACTGTGAGACGTTGTTGGTTTTTTTTTATCAAACTTGTGTTTCTTCTAGTGCTAATTGTGTAGGTAGGTACCTAATATTGGTGGAATATTAATCATTGAGTGTTCGGTAGCGTACAAATTATATAAACCCAAAAAGCGTGTCACTTCGTATTTTTTTTCCAAAACTCCCAGGAAGTTTCTGTAAAGCATCCACCACTTTACTGAATCGTGACTTTGAACTATGTAAATAATTGAGAAGACTACTTGACCACGCGGATTCATAAGACTCCTTTAATGCTATTACTTCCTATTATGAAAATAAAAAATAGGTACATATATCTACTACTTTATTATTATAATACTTAGCATTGGCTAAATGCTCAAACCGTGTGAAGCCATAAAAAAGAAATGTACAATATTTTGAAAAACCTTCAAGACTTTTTTTTTTTTTTTTCTTTCTCCTCATTCGAGGATATTGGCATCGCACTTCCAATGCATTTGCCAGAGTCAAGTGTAGTTTTTCCCAGTTTCTTCAAGAAATAATCAAATAATATTATTCAGTCTTCTTTATTTTCAATTTAATTGTCTTCTACAAAAGTTCATTTTCGGGTTTTTTGTTTTTTCATTGTTTCATTAAGGAGTAGGGAGTAAGTTGGGAAGGACTTTCTTTTTTTTTTTTTTTTTAAAACGAGGAAACGTTACAATATTTACAGTTTGTACAAAACGAAATAATAAAAAAGGATGAAGGATAGGGTCAGAGGAGCAAGGAAAGGGTACTAAGATATAAAATGAAATAAAAATACAAAATTAATGATACTACATAATAATATTACACACATATTTAGAGTTTAATGTCGTTAGCTTCAATAAATGAGGCTAACACTTTGTATATAGGAATGTTATTATTATGAAGCAAATACGGTATATTTATAGGAAGAGGAACTTTCAGGAATAGCAGGTCGTTGTATAACGTCGAGTTATCATGAAGGGAGCAATTAAAAAGGATGTGGTTTGCGTCACCCACATCTTCTCCACATTAACAGTCGATCAATGTCAAATGTCATTACGTTGAGTTTTGTCAACGTCAAACAAAATCCTGTCCGTCAGTGGAAAATCAAAAATAGTGAGAAATTTTAGAAAATTCTCTGGAAGGAAGGAAACTCAGGCTCACTCAGATCAGACAGACGTGGGAATTAAAATAGTGAAAAATAGCCACACGACGTTTTCCAAAAGCTACATAAACCTATTCAAAAAAGTTTTGGTTAGTTGAAATTGGAAAATATTCAGGATTTGATATAATGGCGTCCACAACTCAAACTGTAATAAAATATGTAGGTAGGACGACAGACTTCAAAGGTAAAACTTTATGGGAAATTGTGGGAAGTCTCAAAAATTATGGAGTAGGAAGAATTGTTGTTCGTTCGGTCTTCCAGCGGTACCCTGAACCCACTTTCATGAAAATAACAAAAGTTGAAACCTGCCCAGATGAGGTAAGATATCCATAGGTACCATACAAAAACAGTCGTGCTACTTATACCTACTTGCGCAATAGTTTTGTATGTTAGACTCGCGTAGATAGCAGGGTTGTGAACCCAGTTACCAACCTGATTTACTCGTGAACGTCTATTGCTTGAGTAAAACCACGCGAATCTTTTGAAGTTAACCCGGGCATATCTGCCCATAAAGAAAACAAATATAACCCCGAAATAAACCCTAGTAACCCTATAACCCTAAATGAAACGGTTGGATGCGTTGCATGGCTTAGCTTTGCACTCAACTCGCTGAAGACTAGAGTATTGAAATACAATATAATAATATTTAAATAATAAGTGTTGAAATATTTATAAAGCATCAGAAATGATCTGTTTATTGTTACAGGAAAGACGCAGAGTTCGTGTTTGGGTTGAGAAAACATTTCGTGGCAACAAGTTGCGAGGGGAAGTTGAAATTTACCGCACTTCTTACAAACCTGACTACCAGCTTATACCCAAGAATGAGGAAGTGAAATTTCTGCAAACTGTTGATAATAATGTTCCTGATGTTATTCTACCTAATTCCATTGAAATGCCACCGCTTATGAAGAAGTTTATTGCTAAAGATTATGAGAAGAGAGGGTTAGAGGTGAGTAGTTAGAATTACATTAATGTAGGTACATGGCAATTAAAAATTCTAATTATTACAATCACTAGTCAAAGTGGGAAGATTTACTCAGGGTAGAGGCTTTAATTTTTCACTATTGTCAGTATGTGATAATCTAAGTACTTACATAGGGCACTATTTATTACCGGCCCGTCAGCATAATTATGCCACAAGGGGCACCTACTTATTCCCCCTGTACTCGGGATACCATTACATTCACAGACATGTTATGTAAAAGTGGTTGAAGATTGGCAGACTTCGTTCCTTTATCAGCTGTTGTGCGCACCGCCCGGATCTCTCGTTCCTTCCTTGTCGGAAATGAGGTTTAACACAATATCTCTTATAAACCATTGCATCAACAATTGGCTAAAAAGCCTTGTCGAACTATATCTTGATGTTATTATTATTAATCTAAACGTATTCTAATATGCAGGAGACTACTTGTGTATGAAGACAAGTGATTATAATGTAAGTTTTGAAAAAACACGCACAAGATACATGGCTTAACTGTTACATATTTTCATTTCAGACATTAAAAGAGTTCACCATGCCTCTGAAATACAACTACAGTCGCAACCGCACAAAGAAAATCGCCAAAGGTGATGAGAAACCCACAGTTCAATTCACCATGAGCCTCGGGAAACCAGCCAGTCCCTCTCTTTATGATGGTGTTCCTCTTAGTTGAGCAAGTATGAAATAGGCGCATGAAGAATTGTTTGAATGGAATAGATTATTAGTATGTACTTATTTCGATGTTTTATTTTGTAAACATTCAGTAAAAAGCTAAGGGAATGGCTAAATAACAACAGCAAATCTAAAGACCTAGTTCAAAAACTATGAATAAGTGTCATGTGGGCTAATAATCTCACTTTATGTTTGTGTCGTATATAGGGTTCCCAGATCAAAATATCAAAAATCCGGAGAAAATTCCTGACATTCCATGAAATTTCCGGACAATCTTGTTAATTTTTTATTAAAATCGTTACGCATTGTGCAAGTAAATAAACTAACCAAATCGAGTGCCAAATCGTTCGAATTTTGACACGCACGCGGTGAAATGGTAAAGGGTGAGGGCTTATTTGTAGAAATTCCGGACGGTTTAAGATTCCCCTCGCATTCCGGACAAAGACCTATATTTCCGGACTTGTCCGGAAAATTCCGGACGTATGGCAACCCCAGTCGTATAGCAGTCAGCACATACCTAATTCCTAAAATCTGACTTTACTATGTAGCTCTCAGCATAGAGGAAATAAATACTTTATCTCTCAGTACAAGTAAACTAGTTACTAGCAAGTAACCTGTAAACTTGACAGACTTTGCAGCGAGAGTCAAATATATTTATGTACAACACATGGATGGGGATAGATCAACCACATGGTCACATCTATCATTGCAAAACCATGTATGATACTTCAATTATAGTTTTTGAATAAGGAAACATTTTTTTAACAATTATATACTTTGATATTAGTTTGTGCGCGAATTAGACCCGTTTAAATTCTAATTAACAAACTTAATAAAAATACATAGTGAATTAGTAAGTTAAAACAAAAAAATCCTTTGTGGAGCTAAAGCCGGGTCTCCTGCGCGTGTTGTTACGGAACATACACAAAAACAGCGTAACAAAACAAAAAAACGTCAAAACAAAGAACATATTTTGTCTATGCAAACGGTTGAAGATTTCGTTTGTCTATGAGCAAACAATGTTTTTTTCCCGCGGTGCGTGGTGAAGAGGGGGCTGGGTTTGTTTTATTTTCAACCGGCCGCAAATTGCAGTAGGCAGCTTTTGTATGAAATCAAATGTTATGTGTAAGGTTTTTTTATGTAATGTTCCGTAAAAACAAACGCAGGAGACCCGGCTTAAGTAAAACACAATCTCGATATTATATTTTGATTATGAATCAATTTTTATATTCACCGTAATCAGACTAATCGAAATTATAAATAACTAAGTAAATATTTCAGTGCTCCTATTTGAAATTCATTTCCGATGCAAACTTTTTAGCATATAATGGATTTAAACCCATGTTTGGGTGGGAACGTTCCACCTTCAGTTTCTGAAACAAAACAATTACTTTAGGGTAAATGAACATCGAACACAGATCATTGTTCGTAACTAACTATAAAGGACTCGAGATAAACAGAGAAGAAGAAGAGAGAAATTATAGCTCAACACTTGCTAAGTTACTGGGATACCACTATTCCATACTCTGAAGATTGAACAACAGCCGCTATTAAAATATAGCGACCGATTTACGGATACATGCATAATATGTTTATTTATTAAATGAGTGGCATAGGATACAATTAAATGATAAAACGGAAGCGAGCTTGAAATTTAGTACCTATGTCTATTAACATTTCACCCGTAATTCGTTTATCTAGGTAGAAAGCGAGAGACTAATATCCGATTGCAAGGTAAAACGTGTAAGACTAAGTATACCCTCCAGAAGTCACGCATCTCCTGCACATCTTCTTGACGTTGCACGAAGTACTGACGAACAGTCTTCTGTATCAATGTGGCTGCGTAATCCTCGGTCCACAGCCAAGATTTCGGATAATAAGGGCGAGGACTGTAACAAGTGTGTTCAAGTACCTATCGTTTTTCCATCATGTTATCGGAGAAGGATTTTGTTTGAACATATGTGCATGTTGAAGTGGTGTGCATCTAACCAACATACATTGGTATGGAGTGTGGCTAGCATTTTTAAAAGTTGCTTTAAAAAAAATTGTATACTGTTGTCGAGTTCTTCGAGATAATTGACCACCTTTGCGCTTGATATGTATTGCTTACAGGAATTATATTATTTGGTACACTGCACAGAGTTTAAAACTGCGTTGCGGAATCGAAAACAAAGCGAAAATCTTACCAACATGCGAGCTAGATTGTAGTTAGTCGGCGATACCGATAAAGACTATTTAGAATCTAGGCTGTAGGTGATTTATAAATGAATGCATACTGTTCCTTTAGCTGCTCTCGGACCCATGGCATATTAAACAAATGCAGATTATTGAGAAAGCGGGTAGGATAACGCGGATTGTGATTCCATAATACCTGAAATTCCATAATTCACCTTAAATTTCAGAAGTTAAATAGACGTTTTTTTAAATACTTGTAACTATCAATTATTGTTATCGTTGTAGGAAATGTATGTGAATATTTAGCACCTGTACGATATGATCTATTCCATTGAAGAAGCATTTGGGATTGGTAAAAGCTTCCCAAGTCTTAGCTTTATTTAGGGTTTCCTCCAAAGCTGGTAGAAGATAGGTAAACACTTCGTTCTGTATGTAATCACATTCCGTTTCTGGAAAAGCAATGTTAGGTACGTTTCGTTTTGAGAAAAGTCCAGGGCCCAAAATTTGAAGTGTATAAGACTGAGAAATTACTTTAAAGGGTAGTATGCACAAATGCACGTTGCGCAAGAGTTCTAAGGCACAAAGGCTGAACCAGGTAAACTGCGTCATGGCAGCCTAGCAGGGTAGCCCCTAGCAGGGGTCCATGTCGGCCAAGACTTTTTTATTCAGATCTCAGGGCAACACGATTTAAACATTGACACGAAATTAATCAGAACTGCCATATACCCAAGAGTACTTTATGTTATTACGACTCAAACAAAGATGCCAAATCAATACTGACAAATAATCTGAAGATCGCGGAAGAACAAAGTAGCAATAATCTTAGTATTAATACCTATAAAAGCTAGAGTATTATCAGGTATTCTATGCTATAAGTTAACCATTAGCTACCTAGTTAGTATGTAAGTGGGTACATATTATATATGCCTACTACTACTAGCATAGATTGCGTAATACTTAATATAATTTCTTTGCACAGTGGTAATAAATAGTAAGTGTTACTTTTATTAAACCACAAGGCTTCGAAAATTCTCTGCCGCAAGGTATATTTTTATTCATTTCACCGGTCACGTTCTTGTGATAACATGTATTGTAATTCACTATTAGGTAGATAGGTAAGTAGGTACATGCATTTCCTCTGGCTCTATTTCCCTACAGTATACTTTAACACCTACTCAGAAATGGCGATTTAATCACTGGTTCTTTCTTGGAATCAGCGTATTCTTCAATTTGTCGATGTCTCTGGCTGCTCTCCTCGAGAATTTTATGCCAGTTAGCTTTAGGGGTCTTCTTTACACGAATAGGGAAGTCTATCTCGGAACAAGGTAGACTATCAGGCAAGGTAAATGCGGCTGGTTCGTTGGCGCCCACCAATGGTTTTTGATCTTTCCCTTTCCCTTTGCGGTCGGTGAGCTTTCCCGCCATTGTAAATTACTATATTTCGATTTAAGTCTCAGCATATAAACAAGCATACGTATTTCTATCTATATCTGGCTTGTAGGCATAAATAATGAAAGCAAAAATTTACTAATATTCACTTCACTGTCTTCACCATAGAGCTGTAATAGGTATAGTGTATGATCTATGGCCAACACTGTCAACCGTTCACGACTCACGAGTAGCTTGAGCTTTATTTTTTGAAGATGGTTTAATTACGGTTTCATTCAAAATAAATAATAAAGATCAGGTATTCTATAGTTACATTTTATTTTTCGATTTAATACAAATCTGCATAAGCAAATACTCGGACACTCTGGGTATTACCACCCAAAGATAAATAAATTAAATGTCTAATAACTAATAATAAATACGTGAAAGATATTCAGTCCAAAATTGAGACGAGTGTGAGACTAATATCATGTTGTAATATTATCTAATAAGGAGAGTATTTTCCTGTGATCTGTGCGATCCAGTCTAGGTAGTGTGCGACGTTGACGTAGACGCCGGGAACGCCCACCTGGCCGCAGCCGATCCCCCAGGACACCACTCCGACCAGCTGCCAGGTGCCGCCTCGCTCGCACACCAACGGACCGCCCCCGTCGCCCTTGCACGCGTCCTTTCCCTCCTCGCCGCCGGCGCAGATGAACCCTGGATTCAGCTCATAGTTGTAGCCCAACCTCGTCCCTCTCAACTGTTGCTGGCATTGACCGTGTCCGATGATAGGCACATCGACTTCTTTCAGTATGTTCTGGTACTTTCCACGGTCGCCGAAACCGTCCTTGCCCCAGCCGGTGGTCCAGCATCTTTGTCCAGCGTAGTCGGAGTACTTGTCGGGCAAGCAAGCTGGGCTGATGTGGGGGTACTTCGTCCATTCGACGGGGTGGTCCATTTTTAGGATGGCTAAATCGTTGTCCAATGTGCCAGCGTAGTACGTAGGATGCACGTGTACAGACACGACGTCTCTCTCGACGTAAGGGTAGAATTCGACATCGCGGTTGACGTCCCATTCACCCAGGCGCACTCGGAGCTCGAATCCTTTGTGTCTGGATTGAGGAAACATAGATTAAATATGCGTAGCAATATTTTTTAGGTCAAAGAATTCGCTTCAATATATTTTATAGAAGTAGGTAACTAGGTACCTATATAAATAGTATATACTCACGATTTAATGCAGTGAGCAGCAGTCATGATATGCAGGCTGTCGATGAGAGTTCCTCCGCAAACATATACAGATTCTTTGGGATCTTTTTTCAAAATAGCTGCCTGCCAGGGGTATTCTCCGAACTCACTCTCGCCATCTTCGTATGCTGGGGTCTTGATTCTACCGTTTATGCCCTGCGAGTGCCTGATGCCGCACTGGCCACGGTTGGAAGCCTGAGGCGTTAGAGGACGGCGGCAGCAAACTTGATTTTGCCTGCATTGTTGTACCTGCGGGCGGCCGAAGTATCCTTGACGCTGAAATCGTGAATTTAGAATTTTAATAGGATGTTTCCTAAAACATTGACCATGTTTGAAACGTTAGAGAGAGTCGGGGTTACCTCTTCTATTGTTTCGCTATCTTCGTCTACACTGATTTCTCTCTTCCTTCTGTTGTCGGGAAATCGGATGGTTTTGCCTCCCCGGTTTGCCCCACGGTTCGAAGGGAGGGTAAAGGATCGGGAATATGCATATCGATTAGCGTAACTACCTTGATCGTTGCCTACGCTAGAGTTAGCTGATCTCTCAAACCCATAGTTGTTTATACCGCTTGGGTGTGGGGAATTATAGTCATCGTTATCATCATAGCGGCCGTCATTATCATCATCATAATAGTCCTCGTTTACCGGTGAAGGTTCCCGACCACTATACGGATTTACTGGCTCATAGTTGGGAAAGTGTGGAGAGTATGTAGGTGGACCATTATAATGAGGCGGTGATGGATGATGGTAGGATGGTCGGTAGACATGTGCCGGCGGATGTGACGGGTAGTGTGGCGGATGCGACGGGTAGCTTGGAGGATGTGATGGGTAGTGTGGCAGATGCGAAGGATAGCCAGGTGGCTTGTAAGGACCGTACGGATTATGATGGTGGTAATGTTCATGCTTATTAAGAAGATAATGCTTTTTCTCATGAAAAAGATGTCCAACTTTGTTAACCACGTGCTCATTGGGTGTTACGTGTAAATTAACAAAAGGTTTCACTACCTTCTCACCATAGTCGTTTTTCGTCACTTGAACAGATAGTAGGGGATTGACGGATACAAGACCTAAGTTAAGACCTCCGCTATTCAGTGCAGGACCGTAAGGGTTGTAAACAGGATTGGAGTTGAAGGGATTGAGGGGATAACCGCCGTTGGAAGGCTGGGGCAACCCAAAAGAGACACCAAACGTGGGCTGCACTTTTTTGTCGCCGCCATTGCCGCCGAAGCCGGACAATCCAATGAGGCGCTGCAGTGATATTCACTTATATAATGAATTATTTTTAATATGATGTTAGATTTTGTCAGTGCCCATTGTTTAGTTTGTCTTTTGTGAACTGTTGTAATTTTCCATATAGAAATTAATGTTTCTTTAAGTCAAATTACAAAAGTGTTACCCCAGTCTTTATTATGTAAGGAAATAATGGTAATGAAGGGATTCCGTAAATATTTATGACTGGTATTGGAAAGGATGGGTTTATTAGTATTTATCGATGCGAACTCAAGTGGGTATAGGTACAAGCATATTGATGTAACAGTGATGTGATGCAACGAGTGTATAATTGATACAGTAATAAAGTAAGCAACTCACCGGTTCAGCTTCTTTTGTAGCTTCATTTTCCTGATCCTCTTGAACTTCCCGTTTGCTGACCTTTTTGACTTCTGGTTCTGTAGCATTTTGCTTGTTTTCTGTGCTTGATACTTCAGTCTTGTTAAGGTTGTCCAATTGTTCTTCGGTCAAGGCGTCGATTCCACTACCCTTGTTTCGCGGGTCTATCGGTAAGTATAAGTCATCTCGGCGGCCAATAACTTCCTGGCTCGGGCACTGATCGTAGTTTACACAAATGCAATCGAAGTCTTGAGCTTTGCCTTCATGATAGCCGGTTTGATAAGCGTTACCCTGTCCCTGTCCCTGTCCCTGTCCATAGCTAGACAGACCCTGGCTAAAGGAGGCTTGGGTCTGTCCTCCGGAGATACCCTGCGCTTGTCCAAAGATAGCCGGCCCCTGATTGTAAAGGTTGTTAGCAGATCCTCCTACATTAAGCTCTTTTTTATAGAACTGCGAATTTTGTGAGCTATAAGAACCCAAATTGTTTCCATATTTCTGATCTTCAAATGCGGCACTAGGATAGAGATTGGGCAAAGATTGTGTCGATACACTGGCACCGCCTTTGTTAAAACTATTTTGATTGTATTGTGAACCATAAATCGTATCTGGATCATACACTGGGCCAGGCAGGGATCCGGTCATAGGCTTGAATCCACCTGAATATTCACCGAAGCTGCCAAAATCAGCACCAGACGCGGTTATCACGCCGGAGGACTGCAATGATTGGCCTTGAGACGCAAGATGGCCTACCGATCCAACCGGGATAGCAACCGGCTTGATAATAACTTTAGGTTCTTTCTCAGCATCGCCGTGCACATAGTGGTGGTGTACATGTTGTTGCACAATAGAGTCGGTCTTCGAACCTGAATGAATACTGGGTGGCACTTTATTGTAACTGGGCTTGGTGGAGCCTTCGAAACCGTACCCTTCGTTGCCGTAGCTGGGTGGTTTGGTGACGTAGTTAGCTTCGTATCCACCGTAACCGTTGCTTTGGGAGAAGCTGTTGCTGTGGAAGTTACCACTGGCTACGCCTCCGGCTACACCGTATTTGTCAGAAAATCCAGGACGGGGGTTGCTTCCGTATCTTTTGGGTGGGCCCTTCTGGGGAGGACGTGGCGGGTAGAGCATGGGCTTAGGAGGGCCATACGCTCTAGGTGGCCCACGAAGTGCAATGGAAGCGACGGGCTTTCCAATGGGTTTGATGTCGACAGGCTGGGCGTAAATTAGTTCATCAGGAGATACGTAGGTACGTTTTTCTTGGCTGTCTTCATCTTCACACTGTAATTAAAATGAAAATCATATATTAAAATAAATAAAATATCAATCACAAGTACACCATTTAAACAGGGAATCTAATTTAGGGGTTAGTTGCCTATGTTTGTGATCGTGACGGTGTATTAATTTTCTTTATTCTTAATGCAATGGTTTCATTTTTATAAGAATCCAGCGTTTGGCGTTATCTCACGTTGTGATAAGCGACGGATATGTTACACGGGTGAAGATTGTAAATATTCTGTTCTGAGCTTAGACTGTTATGATAAAAGTTCCAAATAGGGCTTCAGATAAGTTATTATATCTCGAGTGTTTAGGTGCTGTTAACTCTGATTAATTAACGTCTGGTATAAATGGCTTACTTGAACAAGTCCCAGTGTACAAAGTCTTTCTTTGATGAGGTTTCTTGCTTCAGCATCATCCCCTGCGTCCAAGGCTTCTTTGATCGTGGGATCGCTGTACACATCATCATCGAACCCGCCCAAGCTCCTCCCTTGTTTACTGCTAAACAACTTCTCTACGACGTCGTCAGCGCTCTCCGTTTCGGCCTTTTTTTCTTGATTTTCAGGCAAGACTTCTCCCTGTAGCAGATCTGCCTTTTTTGCATCTGACTCTGCCGCCTTGTCATTTGAATCGGCCCATGACCATTCCGCCGCCGTATTCGCTATTAATAATGGTAGCAGTAAAAGGGTAATTTTGGGCCACCGCATGATCTGTAAATAAAGAGAAGAATAAGAGCTCAATAAGGTGCTATCAGCATGATGTACAGCTAATATGCGTGTCACTATTTGAGCCGTGATTTGATCCTTATTTAGTAAAGCATGTCATTGTTTCGAAACAGCCGGGCGGAGAATCACTTTTACTTTCGCGAGCAGCCTGTGGTTACATAAGCCTTCGTAATGTCAGCGGACCGTATTGTGGCTGGCAGCGCTGGCTCGCGATGTTGGTGGGCGTGTGTCGCGAAAGCACTCTCACGCGATACACGCGTATTATGGGTTCGAATTACGTATCATGACATCACAATCTAGTTAAATTCACACCTGTGATGAAGGCTTTGAAGGAGAAATTGTGAAGCGTAAAGACGTACGCATGGCATCTAAATCGGAATATTGAGGTCACCTTTTGTTTTTATTGTGAAAGAAAGTGGCAAATCGGTGTCATTGCCGTGGTGTCGACCCAAAATGGGGACACCCGGTCCATTGGCAGTCAGTACACGCAGTAGCTTTGCGATGCGTCATAAAGTTTGGTAATACTGTTACGTAATTTCCTAGTTGGCGGCTATATCTTGTTTACTTTATGCAACTTGTTACGGCAAAGCTATTAGCAGAACTAGGTAGCTAACATGGAAATTTCTCCCATTGTTTTTCACATCTAAATGAAGATCCACAACAATTGTATAGAGATTGTGAGAAGTGCAAGTACACCGGATTTTGCTTCGGTTGGTTGCATATAATTTAACGCCTTTCACTCTTGTTGCCGCGATCATGACGGATATATTATTTTAATACGATGAATGATCATAATAATTTTATTGGATTATTATTTCCAATTTCCAAACGTTACGTACTTTTCGAACGTAGTAGCAAATAATGTTGTATTTGCTACTTTCAACAACCTACTAGAGCTCCGATTTAATTTCAGTTTTTTCGAAATGGTTAAATTGTAAGTAAATGATACAATTGACACTTTTAATCATATTATTAAATCTGAGGTCAGTCACAACACAACCACACAAGCCAGTAGGTAGTATAAGTGAAAGTGTATTCGAAAGGATCATAGGATTTCTTAGAGAAACCAGAATATTTCAATTGAGTAGGTACTACATAAGTTAATTGCAATGCGACAATTACTTGCATAGAAAGCTTTTTTGCGTTTCTGATAACTCTAGATCCAGGAATTGACAAGCACTTGAGTATTGGAGTTATTGAGTCATAAAAAACTTATGCATGATAATTTTACGAGACATTTTTCAAGCATCAATGGGGTTAATGTGCGGTCTTATTCTAAATTATGTTGCACTATTTGAAAATGTATAAACTGATGTCACTTCGTTCACTTCCACAAAATGTATTATCAGCCCGATTATTAGATTAAAACACATTGCACTGTTTATTAGTGAAACCAAAACTTACTATTGTTTTGTAATTCCTTCTTTATCACTAAATCTAATGTTGTTAAGTTTTCACCACTTCACCGGCGCACTGTTTGCGTCCGAATGACTGCTATGTCTTCCACAACCACGCTTTATACTTCGACCAAGGCAAAGATGCATGCGCTCCGATTTTGTAAGACGATCGACGCAGACCCCTACCACTATATGCGATTTTTCACGAACCAGCTGTCGCTTAGATACCACTTTGCTTCCAATTTGCGATATAGTTCGTATCGCCACCATGCCTTGGTAGAGGGTATGACGCCTTTGCCGATCTCATTGATCAACCCCTGGTTGTCTCATTCATGCGTTCTGGGTAGGAGTTTGGCAACATGGGTTTTATTGAGGTCGTATTTGCCGGATCTAGATGATAGTGAACTTTTTGAGGACGTCTTGTTGACAGCTGAACTGTTTGTTAACACTGTTTTAGTAACACAAAGCAATCAGATCGGCACATCAAGACTTATGATATTAATGTTATGGTGTTTCTTGTTTGGTCGCAGATATTGTCGCTTCCATTCGGACGCAAAATCTGAAGAGATAGAGATACCTACATACAATAAGAAAAATATTAGCTAAAAAACAACCCGTACAAATGCGTTTTTTATATTGTGTGTAAAGTACCCATCGTCAATTATTCTAATTCGAAAATATATTTTTTATCTATATCAACCTATCCAGCTACGGAGCCCCACACAAAGTGCTTAATATAATATACATACTTTAAACTATGACTCTTTGTTAATCCAATTAAATAAATTATTAAAACGAGCCATTAGCGCCCATTCATTTCATGTCTTTATGGCAGAGCTACCAAATTGAGCAGGACCTACTTTCTCAGACCCCTCTAAAATCGTCTTTAGATTTTTTTAGTACCGTATCTAAATAAGTAATATGAATCGGTGCATACCTACGACCATTAATACTTCGGTGATTTATACAAAATGTAAGTGCCTATTGGTTAAACACAGATAGAAACCTAGTTTTGGCTAATATTCAGTAAAATGTTTATTATGACTAATCTAAATATTAACATCTACCAAGCCACCATCATGTAAGTATGTGTCTGCAGCTGCTTGTGTATATATATTTTCTTTTATCTAAATATATTTTTCATAGTAGCAAATGCTTTTGCTTAGAAAGGAAACGTCAAATGATTACCTTCTTGCTCCATCATTAAGATTCTTGTCTCCATATCGAGTGATTGGGACTCATCAAACCAAAGCAAATGTTGTGTCACATATACAATATACCTATATCATCAAAATGCAACTGTGCATATTTAATTGCTAAGTTTCATAACGATGCAATAATTGGAAATAGGTGAAACTTAGTCTCTTAGATAAGTTTGCAAACTTTGTTACATAACGAACATATTGACCCAATAAAAGCGTGTCAAAAAGACATCAACCGTTCCAATACGTATTGTTTCTTTTGGTCTACATTTTGTAATACTGCGCCTAAAGTACGGCATATGCCTACTTACCATTATATGCTCGTGTATCAATACTGAGTACACTAAACATATGAATTGTTAATGTATTTACATCTGCTCTAACAATTTTCATACAAAAGACATCAACGCGCTCCAACATCTATTGTTTCGCTTGTTCAATATTTATCAATATTACGTCTATAGTATGACTTATAGTACCTATATCTTACTTATGTATCAACATTTTATTTTATTTTTTACGTAACCCCGCACTAGGATTGTTTCTGTATCGTGGGTACCGCTTACAGACATATAATTTCACATACACATAACACCCAGACCAGAAATAAATCTCATAGGTATCCTGTGCTGCTGATTACATGAAATAATATGAAGTGTGCAGCAGTTGCGCCTTTAACACTACAGTTTCTTTTAGCATTTGTGCATACAAAAGACATCAACGCGCTCCAACTCATGTTTCGTTTGTTCTAATTTTGCAATATGAGATTATTATGGTTATAGTGTCTCCAATGAAGGTCATTTCATTAAAGCTGAAGACAATTCGTCAAAGCCTGACCCTGTTTGCATGACATCATCCGCATACAAGATTAATGTCAAGTTGATGTAACCACCGCTACAGTCAGAGAGGCTTCTGTACGGCTCGCGTGTATATTGCCGAAAAGGCTTACAACATCTAATTGGGAACCAGGATTCGGATTGTGTTGCATCCAGTGGCTTGCACAAGTGGGCTTTCCAGCGTAGCCGGACTTGGCGCGCGCTGAGTCGCTGACTGTGGCGCAACGGTTCGCTGAACCATACTATAGACTAATTTGAGTTGAAGTGCGGCGATCATAAGAATATTACAGTGGTTTGATATGGTTCACAGTTCTTTTATGGAATCAATACTATGGCAAATAAAAAAATAGAAATGTCTGGACCATTTTAATCTGATTGACATGTACGCAAACCTAGCTATAATACGAGTATATGACCAATGACAATGCATCAGGGTTCAGCTTCATTGTGTTGCAGGCCAGTGACTTGTCTAAGTAGGCGTTCCAGTGGGGCCGGACCTGGTGCACGATGCTGCCTTACGCAAGAGTTCACTGAACTAAAGGCTAATTCATGATGATGCGTAGCGAAGTCATGGTTGTAAACAAGCTCTTTACTACTCCTGCTATATTAAAGCAATTCTTATGCACTTCTAAATAAGCAACTTTGTGAACTTATACTTATCTCTTTTGTGGAAGGATCCAATAAAGAGAAGGAGGAAAAAAAACTGCCTTATTCGATATATTCCCAACGGCCCCGGCCCGGACTCTTCCTTACTAACACTAATATTGAGTGTAAATAAATATACAGAACCTATGGAATTTAAATTGCAACAAGGAACACTACTGCAAACCCTTTATGAAAAAGGCAATGGGGCCGATGGGAATTAAAATTCTCATCTGCCCCCTTACTCTAGGCCAAGGAGCAGATAGGAATTTAAATTCCCAACTGCCCTCTTGATGGGGAGGTTAAGGGGGCCGTTGGGAATAGATCCCATATTCCAATCTCACAGGACTTCAGGCAATGCTACATTTGGATCACGCTGGTACTTATGAAAACATCATGTTGACATGTTAGGAAGATTAGGTAATGATTTCGTTACATTTCAAGAAATGGTATGATTGTATGCTAATGATACTTTACCATTTTCATCTGCAGTTTCGTACGAGACCTACTTAGCGTAAATAGTCATATTTGTACATGTAACGAAATTATGTAAGAACCTCGTTACTTTATTCAACCTTGACCCGATATTTGAAACAAAACTAATCATTATCTTGTAAGTTTATGACTCATTGCTTTTTTAAACGATGAAACGTGTATTTATTACAAATTTATTTGCATTGCATTAAACTGAAATTAAAATGTATTCAGTAAATACTCGGCTTAGAAACGTCGTAAACCACGCATTTCCTGTGACTGACACTACTTTGTTATTAGATCTTGCGTTGTGCAGTGCATCGAACTCGAACGAAGTAAGTTCAATAAGATCACAGTGGTCGTGAAAACGCTGGCCGCTACTTGCGTAGGTAATATTAGTTAATCTGTGTCTGGATAGTCGGATCTTGTTCGAAAACCTACCTAACTAGAGAAAAGGTTGTTCTATTATGAACCTTATACTGTCCAGTAATAAGTTCAGTTTGCATCTTCGGCGGCTGGTATAGATAGCGCGTGAGAGAACTCAGATACACCGTTTTGGAGTAGCAGCGAGCTGTGTTTACATTTTTTTTGCGTTTCTACACGTGACAGCACTTATTGCGTAATATCGACCGGATAGCTCGCCGTTCAAAGCAATGGATCAATGGCTCGTCTGCTGCGTGAATAGATATGCAATACATTCTTTGATTAGAGGTACTAAAGGATGTCCTAATTTTAGTGACCCAATAAAATCAAATAATATACTCAACTGAAGTCTGCTGATTGTAAAGCACATAGGGAATAACAAACAAATAAACAAATATGAGTAGGAATAGATAATTAAGTTTCTTACGAAACTTTCGTAGAACAGAATATTTGTGCAAAAGATTTGCCCTTTTCACTAAATTAATTATGGATAAGTTACTAAGAACTAGTGTTGCGCGGCGAGCAGGGGTTTTCCGAATTGCGCTTATTGCAGCGTGCGAGGTCAGGCACGCGAGCCTTGTCTGCCGAACAGAGGCATCAGTAGAGTGGCGAGTTGAACATTTATTGGATACTATGTATCTAACATAAAAAAGAAATAATAGTAGCTAAGTACCTATATTGAAAATGGTAGAACTTGCATAAACAGGTTAAGTAAATTAGAATAATAGCAATGAATTTGTATTTATAAGTAACTTGAAATTATAAGAATTTGTGGATTATTATCATTTCAGGATTCAAACTCTCTTTATGATCAAGCGATAAATAACTTTTAAGTCATAATGCTACTTATAGATTTCACTGTGTAAATCAATATGATGGCCTACTTCGATGTATTGTTACGCCTTATGACTTCGCTACGTAATACTGGGCTTCCCTGCGCTCCTGTCAAGGACTCCCGAATTACCTGTGGCATTGTTGCTTGGGATTTTCCAGGCATATTCATTGACGTTTGACACGAAGATTATTACGCAAGAAATTGAATAGGTACCTACATTTTAATTCGAGTCACTACACTATAGTATTCAATTAGCAAGGCATTCATGATTGAGCCTGAAAATGGTGCTATGATATATCGCCATCTGTATAGTGTAAGGCAAAGTCGCGAATCTGCATTGTCTCGGTGATACACATTGCGGCAAATTCTTTCTCCAGCTCTTATAATTTTTGAGTTACGATAGCAGTAAACACGCGAATCTGAGCAAATCTTTATATTGTACTGTGATGAATTCTCGTAAGTGCTAATTAGATATCTTACTACTGAGTTCCTGTGTTTGAAACGAAAAAATGCCCACTGCACATAAGTGATTATTGAACTATTCGTGTTTTTCATATTCACCTTTCATGAAAGTACGCTTTGAAATGACCATCGTAAACTACTGCAAAATGGTAATATTATTACATAATTAATATATAGAAAAGCGACATCTAATGATAGAATCTTTTACTTATACCTACTAGTAGGATTAATTCGTAGGTATCTAAAAATAACTGCTACGGAGTGTTCAGTAGAACTATGTAGCTATGGCGTAGAGTAACATGTTATCTCAATTTCGTTCTTACATTTCAAGCATTTTCTCGTAGATGGCTTTGTATAAGCACTAAATTTGGGTTGAGTTCTCTTGTAAACTACAAACCAAATACTTATACCAAATACTTACCTCTGACTAAGAAGAAAACTTAATTGGTCGTTACTAATAATTTAGCCCGGATAAGTAGTCAATATCTGGATGACCGAGCTTTGCTCGGTATTTTTTATTTTTTTATTAAATTGTGTTTTTTGGATATTATATTTAAGTACGAATAATAATAAAATGATGAAATATGAATAATATTTTTCGATCTTACCGATAGAATAATAAAAAAATATGAACTGGTTATTTAAAGAAAAAAATCATAAACAAACACGAATAAAATGACATTTTCTAAAAATGATTCCTAGCTAGATCGATTTATCGCCCCCGAAACCCCCTATATACTGAATTTCATGAAAAATCGTTGTAGCCGATTCCGAGATTCCAATTATATATATATAATATATTATACAAGAATTGCTCATTTAAAAATATAAAGATTTTCTGACGGAAGTTAATTACATCGTGTACAACCCACACACCATGCCTCACAGTGGTGGTAAACAAAAGCGACATCTAACGACAGACTCTGACACTACTAGAACGAGTTCTTAGTATCAAAGGCGTCAATTGCTACATGTTGACGTTCATGCACGAAGCGTAGCAGTACCTACACCGTTAAAGTTGTAGTGGCTGTGTCGTAAAGCAACTCATGTCTGCCTAAAGTTTCAAGCATATTCCGTAGATGGCGCGGCGCTATAGACAAACTTTTGCAAACAAATAAGAGGAGATACATCATTTTTCACTTCTCATTTTCGAAAAGTATGTCATATAAGCTCAGCTTAGCACAGGTAAAGAGATTGTTCCGCCCTTGTAAGTAAAAGCAGATTTTTACTTGAATTTGAACGTAACTACATGTAAAAAAAATATTAGTTGTTTTTAATAATTGTAGGTATTATAGTTATTTTCTTTCTCGCAATCTCAAAAGTGAAATGTTTGGTGTTGAACGCGGTTCTCAAACCACTCATCCATACTCGATTTTACTGCACAGAATACCTATATGAATACCCTAGAGTAGAAAAGATACTCTCAATTAGAGCAAGACAGCATGATCGGTATTTTGTATGCCATTTTAGCACGAAAGAGAGAGACAAGTGGAAGCAAAAAATGGGCGGAGCGCGCGTGCCATACATATGACTCGTGGCTCAAAACCAACACCAGTTTTGGCATACATACCATGTCAGTGAAAAATGCCTTATATGCAGTTTTAATGTTCAGTGTGTGTGTAACAACAGAATAGGCACCGATATCTCCTTCGAAAGAAATTAGTGACCCGGTAGCTGTGTTTTTGTTCTACCCTATCAAACAATCAAATGGGTGATGAACAGGCGACTCAATTGAACCGATTATAATACCAATAAAATAAATAAATAATAGGTATTTAATATTATTCAGAACGTAAACTGATAGCATATTCAGGATCGAGTATGCTAATCGATAACATATTATAATAATGTAATGAACCAATCACTGCTTAGATTTATAACAGTACAAAGTTTTGTGATACCGTCCTCCTAGAATTTATGTGCTTACTCCTGATTGGTTGGTTTTGTATTTTACGCCAATACTCACCATCAGATATTGAAGACTAAACTACACTTTTAAATATTTGTGTTTTGTTATTACCTAATTAATAAAAATTGCATATTTTCTTACTTTTTGTCACTTTTCTACAGTACTTTATGTTTTTTATACATCTATTACTTGGCATTATACGAGAATTTATAAAACGGAATAGTCGTAATGAAAATACAGAGCTTGTGCGGTGTTTCTCGGACTTTATTTCACTGCCACCATTCTGTTCGATGAAGTAATGTTAGCTTTAATTATTTTGAGACCACAGCAAAAAACTGATTTAGTAAGTGCGATATTTGTCCCTTTTAACTATCTGTTTCATTCCTAGCTCTACGTCGACTTTGACAACCAGGAGGTAGTTATAGTTCCTCAAAATCAGGAGCCATAGTATCTCAAAAATCCGTAAATTCATCGAATTAGGATTACTGAGCTAACTGCTCTGATTGGTTCAGAGACTGAAGATTCCTCTTCTCTTTAAAAACGTAGCCCCACACTAGGATTGCTCCTGTGTCGTGGGTACCGCTTACAAACATATAATTTCATATACACATAACACCCAGACCAGAAACAAATATGGATCGCACAAATATTTGTTCCGGGCGGGAATCGAACCCGCGACACCAAGCGCAGCAGTCCGAGTGCTCAGCCACTACGCCAAACGTGTCGTCCGTCCGAATTAGCAAGCCCGTTCACACTCCAGTATCGTTTATTATCTGACTGATAAACTGACGGTATTTATCTGGGGAATTAAACAAATTATGCTAAATGTTAGTAAAACGTTATATCTGAATTTTATTAACATTACAGACAGAAGTGATGATAGCATATTCCAGCTTTGTGGGCTTTTGTTACTTTGTTTTCTTATGGAAAATAATAGGCGGAAAAGTACACCATTTCTGCCCTTCACCTTTACTAATAAGTATAATAATAAATATCTCCATTTAGAACATTTAATTGAAACATAAACAACGTATTTACAATTATGAACATTGTTGTATATCTGTGATTATTTCCCAGTGTAAAACGGTTTAGCGGTTAATTAGCAGGGGTTAAGGTTAAAGGTGGTCAGCCGATAATTATGTTTATGTTGTTTTATCCTTTGGTAAAAACCTACCTCCAGACGAATACAGTACGCATAGGCGTCATTAGACAAGTATGAATAAATTTTCAAATCAAAAGCTATTCCACAATATCTAAAAAACAGAATATGTATAAGTATTCACAAAGTGTTTAGCCAACCATGCTGTATGGCGTCGAGATATGGACGCTTAATACAGACAACTGTGTACACAATCAGAGTTGCACAAAGAGCCATATTCCAAACGTCTAGATTCCCCGCCATACTAAGGTGACCGATATTGGAGGTGTTATGGAACTTAGGCTGGAGGAAAGGGATGATGGAATTAAAAGTAACTAGGTGCGACCATGACCAAGGCTAGACGACGTGATGGCAGGGCTTGGACTGTTAATTGTATATTGCCCAAGTAAATAGACACGGCATTGAGATGGGTCGTAATACTCGTAATAAAGTGGTGAGGTGCCCTTGGATGATCAAGATGCAATGATCACAGGATCGTAGAAAATCCAGATGTTGGCATGACTCCATCGTGCCCCTACAACCCAAGGGGTTCTTAGTGGGTTCAAGCCATCACACTCTCTACTGACGTGGCAGAGGGGGTAGAGCAAGCGCACTGTGCTCCTTCAAAAATGAGGATTATTTAAACTGGCATACCTAAGCGAAAGAAGGACTGTAGGGCCGTAATAAGGCATTTATAATAATGCTCTTCATCAGATGTTTTATTAGAAATGATTAAATATCAGAATATATCGTTTAGCAGGGATTAAAAATATACATGCCATAATATTGGACTCAAATGAGAAAATGTACTCTTAAAATGTTTATTGGGTCTATTATAAAAAGCATTATCACCTTAAATTGCGGATGTCGATAGTCCTTGGCGTGATCGCAGTAATAAATCACTTTGTCCTCGTCATAAAGTTTTTGCGTCTCGGTATGTACCTACGCCTACCGACATCGACAATCCGCATCAAAATGTCATATTTCGATCACCCTGTCGCAGATGTTAACTAGGTAATTATATAACAACCGCAACATTTTCAAGCAGATGACACAAGGACGATTACTTTTTTCTTCCTAGACATCATAATAAAACTTGCATATATTAAGACCACCCATATAAATATGAGGACGAGCCGGAATCAGATACCAGTCGACCACTCTCGGTGCTAAGTGATTTTCCGTCGATCCCGACATAGACCTCGCAATGAGATCGCTGGTGGTGCTGTGCGCTGTGCTCGTGGCTGTGGCTGCCAAGCCTCAGATCCTAGTTGCGGAGGCTCCACTGGCGACTCCTCTAATCGAGCCGGTGGTGCACGTCCGCAGTATTCCAGCGGTGGTGGCCCCCGCCCAGTTTGTAGGGGCCCCTTCGGTCCTCACATCTCATGCCGTTGTCGCTGAGCCCGTGTTTCCGGCGGGGCCCAGAGTCGTCCAGCCAGCAGTAGTAGCCCCCGCTATTTGGCCTGAATTTAGCGCTTGGTAGATGAATATGTATGGTTGGAGAGCCTTGATTAACTATAAGACATTTTAATATGAAGTATTTGAGGTTTTAGCAACATGGAAATAAACGACTGTTCACAAAATTGAGCTTTCATTTACATACAAAAAATAAATGACTATCATTTGGTTCGATAATACACTGGAATAACTACTACCAATGGTAACCCATCGGTCGTAGTCCAGTTTTTAAATGTAGTTAGTTACACTGTTACACAAGTGTAACACGTTAGGAACTCTTCTATAAAAAATGTTAAACGAGTAACAGTGTGGACTCAACGGGAGAAAAAAATAAGACCGCCCACCCCGACACAGATAGATTCGGTTGTTAGGTTTTATAACTACCTAGAAATCGCTATATAAATATATATAATTTGAGTTGACCGAAGCACTTATTTGAACCACACTGTTCGTTGCAACTTTTTTTAAAGAAGTGTTCCCAGTAGTACCTACTACCTAACAGTGTAACTCGATGGGAAAAAAACTCCCACCTAGTCACACTGTGACCGGATCTGGTGTGACTCGTTGGGAACCACCTTTTATAGTTGTCATTTAATAAAAGCAGTTGCCCATTTAACATGACCTAAGGAGGTACCTATATATCTATGGGCGGATCCAGTCCAGCTATGAATATGATTAAATTTATGTCCTTAAACGCTGACTCATAGCACCAATAAACTAATTAAAGAGTCACTTCTCGAATCGTGTAACTCGTTAATATCCGGGGTTTTAGAATGAGCATAGTTATTGCGCTTAAGAATATTGTAAATACTATTTCTAGGCCAAGCTTACCTTGCTTATTACGGATGAGATACAAATATAATATTTGAATCTCAGACGCGATATATTCTTAACCCCCGACGCAAAAACGATGGGGTGTGAGACGGTGTGTGTGAGTGTGTGGCATCATAGCTCTTGAACGGATGAACCGATTTTATTTTTTTTTGTTCAAAAGGTGAATTAGTCGGGAGTGTTAGCTATGTTTGATGAAACTCGGTCCTAGATGGCCGCTGTCACAAAATGGCGGATTGCATATTTTTTCACAACTTCCTCAATATGGATATAAAATGAAAAAGCTTGACTAGTAAACTATAATACATTTCAAATTCAAGACGACTGCCACCGCAAAATATGGCGGATGTAATTTTTTTCACAACTCCCTACATAATGGTTAATAAATGAAAGGGCTTGATTAGTAGAATACGATACACTATGAAAAATTTCAAACACCAGAAGGTCGCTTGAACAAAAAGTTAAACAAAATTTTTTTTGGGGGTTTTTAAATATTTAATTTAATTAGGTACTTGTTTTACTGTGATAAGTTTACATCAACCATAGATTTGTTATTATGTGACTGGACACGACGAGAACTTGTTCGCGTATCAAAGTTTAACGATTAACGTTGGCACTGTTGGCAGCGGTGATTACTGCGTTATCCGCGTCGGAAGCTCGACCGACACTGCGCAAAAGTTGCCCTAGAGCAAGGCTGGTTACTTTCATATGACACTTGACATTGCTTTTTCACTACCTAATATCTATGGCATGCTAAATAATAATAAAACAATTATTTGCTCGCGGTCAGTATATAAGTGCCGAATGCGATGTTAATTGTATCAGTCAACCGATTCACGGTTTGAAGTGATCTTGTGTATCGTCGAATCACAACACAGACCACGTTCAAAATGAATACGCTGGTGGTGTTGTTCGCTCTTGCCTCCGTGGCTTGTGGATCCCTGGTGCAGGTGGCGCAGCCCCCGCACTACCCCGCCGTGGTGCTGGACCCCCACGGCCGCCCTCTGGACACCGCCGAGGTCATCAACGCCCGCGCCGTGCACCTGCAGGCCAAGGCTCTGGAAGGGCACTACGCTCCCCTCGCGCACGCCGCTGTCGTCGCTCCTGTGGCTCACTCCGTGTACGCCGCTCCTCTCGCGCACTCCGTGTACGCCCCGGCCTCCGCTGTGTCCCACCAGTCCCGCGTTGACGTCAGCCACAGTCCTGCCATCGTAAGCCAAGCCGCTTACGCCTCTCCTCTGCTGGCGCACTCCGCCCTTGGACTTGCTCACGGACATCTCCTGAAGAAGCGCTCCCTAGGACACCTCGCCTACAGCGTCGCTCCCTCCGCCGTGTCGCACCAGTTCCGTGTGGATGTGATCTCCAGCCCTGCTGTGGTGTCCCACGCCGTGGCCGCGCCCGTGCTCGCTTACGCCGCTCCCGCGTACGCGCACGCCGCTCCTGTCGTCGCCGCCGTCGCTCCCGCCGCTGTCTCGCACCAGTCCCGCGTCGATGTCCGCACCAGCCCCGCTATCGTGAGCCATTCAGTCGCCGCCCCAGTCCTGGCACACACTGCTTACTCTCCTTTTGCGCACTCCGTGTATGGCTCTCCTCTGTTGGCTCATTCGGCTCTCTCCCACGGACACTTGCTGAAGAAACGCTCCCTGGGCCACATCGCCTACAGTGCGCCCATCTACGCCTCTCTGCCTGCCGTGTCGCACCAGTCACGCGTTGATGTGATCTCTAGCCCCGCGGTCGTGTCCCATGCCGTAGCCGCGCCAGTGTACGCGCACGCCGCCCCCGTGCTCGCCGTGGCCCCCGCCGCCGTATCCCATCAGTCCCGCGTGGATGTCCGCACTAGTCCCGCGGTCGTGTCCCATGCCGCCATCGCTCCCGTCTCTCACAGCGTCTATGCCGCCGCACCCGTGGCGCATTCGTCCTTCTGGAGCTCTCCTCTCTCTCATCTTGCCCGCGCTGCTCATTGGTAAAGCGAAAAATAGGTTCGACGAGCAACGAAAATTATTGTAGTTTTCGTTTTAATATTGTTAAATTATTAAAATGAATAGACAAATTAAATAATTTATACCTCACAAAAACTTTATTTTCTTTATCAACATGTAACCCATTCTAGTTATAACGGCGATGAAAAGGTTAAATTACGAATGCGCCACATAACACATGTGCGTAATTGAATCGGTGAGGTTACGCTATGACATCGGGACATTCAGAGTCTTCAGTAAAATATAGGTACCTAGATATTATTATAATGGACTTACCGCCTCATAGTACCTACCTACCTACAGAATTATGAATGTCCATCAGACGTTTTTACAAGAAGAAGATAAAGAGTAGATAATCCATCGAAAACGCCCCGAGTGCTGCAATACTTGGTGTCCATAAGCGGCGGTAATAGTTTACCACTTGGACGTAAACTCTTTGGTTTACCATCAGGCGAGCCGTCAACTTGTTAGTAAAGTAACTCTGTCACAGTCATTTGTAACATGTAGGCACATCGTAATTTTCAGGCTTGTTTTTATTCTTGGATGATATTATTATTCTCCTTATAGTTTTTATTCCTTCCATCTACCAAACAAAATTTCATAACAGTTAATAAAACATCTGAATTGCGTACTTTTCATAACTGCAGAGAAGCTGGCTTCAAACGATTTATTGCATTTTCACATCTTTTACCTAATTAGCTACTCGTAGCTCGTAGTAATGGAAAAAGGAGAAGGTATAATATAATATGATATATTTTAAGCCAAGAACGTTTTAGTATGGTCGAACCTAGATAATTATTTTTTTGCAAATTTATGACATCATTTTGTGTGAGGCGATGATATGCCGCATTATACGACGCATACGTGTCAGTTACAACTTGAAATTGCAACTATTTCGTGGTTGCGTGTTTCGATATGATTTTAATATTTCATTTATTTATTTATTTATTTCTCTTTTACAATAAAGATCCCATACAATATCAGGGCAGGCTACATCGCTCGTAGAATGATAACCGATGAGGAAAAAAGGTTCTAGAGTGGCGACCACGGACTGGAAGACGCAGTGTAGGCAGGCCTGGAACTAGATGGGCCGACGACATCAATAGAGTCGCAGGAAACCGGTGGATGCAAGTGGCAAATTGTGGTTCGGTGTGGTGGTCTAAGAAGGAGGCCTATGTTCAGCAGTGGACGTCTTCAGGCTGATGATGATGATCGTAATAAGGGGAAACCCGACTGCAACGTGGTAGGTTAGATCGCTTCTTTGTTAGGTGTTTGTTACGTTTTTGCGCTTGATACTCTTCCCACTCTATATTGTAATACGGCTAGCCGCATTGAAGAGCACCAAGGTTGAATACAATGCGGAGGACGTACTCGTACGATCAGCCGAAGTACAATCCAACTAATGCAATTCGCCGCGCCCTAATACATAAAGGCTCCGTTTTGTGAAGTGGCTAGCCGTTAAGTAATATGGCGAATTTTACTATTTGGCTGCGACATTTACAAACGGCCTTTCTCTTACTTTCTATATATTATATACCTTCTTATGACCCGACATCAGTAGAATAGTTTTTCACACCTCATGCTCAAAAAAGGTGTCAGATTAGCTCAGCTTAGCGGTAGCAAACGAGGTTGTTGGGCACTAGGGAGCGAAAGTAGTTTTTTTTTTAATTTGTACTCGCTGTTATCAACAGGCTGAAGATTCGACTTTTCAATTTTCCATTTTGACATAATGACTTAGAAAAAAAAGAAGAGTATCTTAATGTACAAACCGTGCGAAGCCTAAACAGTTTACTTTTATAAATGAAAGTGTAATTCTCGTCTACATTTTTGGCGATCATAGGATGTACCTATGCTATGTGTACGTGTGCGTTTGCGAGCATTAGATAATTTTAAAAAGTTTGTAATTGCCGCCTATAATCTGTAGTCTGTAGGTGTGTGTAGAATTTTGACAACAATGCAAATTACTTTTAAAATATTGAAAATGATTATTTATTTATTTGAAAGTGAACGTGACTATTTGTGAAATATTCTTAGCTTTTTTTAATTGCATACCTACTTATTATATTTCTCGCAATCTCTGTGTGAACAATTTTGTGTTTTACGCGGGTCTCAAACGACTCACTCAGACTCGATCCTATGTGCCATCGAGTAAAATATGAGTCTTTTTCTACCCTTGTAAAACAAACTACTATTTCTTACGTTAAGTGAGATAAGCAGATTATAACCTAAGAATAAGTTATACAAATATTATAATACTATACCACTACTAGTAACAAAACCGCTCGTGGGGCAAACCGCCTACTTAGCCTTCAGGACTTTTCTATAAATAACTGTTTTTAAAACGTGCCGTAAATTTCGGAAGTATATTAGCGGATTAACTTTAGTATTTTTTTATGATAGAGGTAAGTATGTTTTTCAGGGTAGCTGAATTAAATATTTTGTTCGTAGTTATTTACATTTATTTCATAAATATTTTTTGTCTATTTTTACATATTTAAGGTACTCGTGTGTCTTAGGTGTTCGTCAGGTTCACTCTTTACCAGCCGTGAGCTAGGGGAGCAGAGTGGAGGAGTCCAGAGTGAGCCAGGGGACCGGCAGCGTACACGCTGTGGGCCAGGGGACCGGCGGCGTAGGCACTGTAGGCAAGAGGAGCGGCGGCGTAGGCACTGTGAGAAACCACAGCGGGGCTGGTGCGGACATCGACGCGGGACTGGTGCGAGACAGCGGCGGGAGCGATGGCGGCGACGACAGGAGCGGCGTGCGCGTACGCGGGAGCGGCGTAAGCGAGCACGGGCGCGGCCACGGCGTGGGACACCACAGCGGGGCTGGAGATCACATCCACACGGGACTGGTGCGATACGGCGGAGGGAGCGACGCTGTAGGCGAGGTGTCCCAGGGAGCGCTTCTTCAGGAGATGTCCGTGAGCAAGTCCAAGGGCGGAGTGCGCCAGCAGAGGTGAGGCGTAAGCGGCGTGGCTTACGATGGCAGGGCTGTGGCTGACGTCAACGCGGGATTGGTGGGACACAGCGGAGGCCGGGGCGTACACGGAGTGCGCGAGAGGAGCGGCGTACACGGAGTGAGCCACGGGAGCGACGACAGCGGCGTGCGCGAGGGGAGCGTAGTGCCCTTCCAGAGCCTTGGCCTGCAGGTGCACGGCGCGGGCGTTGATGACCTCGGCGGTGTCCAGGGGGCGGCCGTGGGGGTCCAGCACCACGGCGGGGTAGTGCGGGGGCTGCGCCACCTGCACCAGGGATCCACAAGCCACGGAGGCAAGAGCGAACAACACCACCAGCGTATTCATTTTGAACGTGGTCTGTGTTTTTCTGACGAACTGAGTAGATCACTTCAAACTGCACACAGTCGACTGATAATTTTGACTCGCCTTCTGCTATATTTATACGGACCGGACATAATTAAAAGGTAAGGCGATTTCTGTGGGTAATATTTGTAAGTAGATAGAACAATGTCGTTGTCAATAAAATGTCGGTTGACCTCGGTGCGTGTGTGGCGGTCATAACGAAAGAATTTCGTGGTCGGAGTATGTAGTGCGCAACGACGACGCCGAAACTCGCGATGCTTGATAGCTGAGATGCTATCGTTTTATTAGGTTAGAATATAACAAGCGCTTAAGTAAATAACCTGATAGCGTAATTAAGTATATAATTTATTATCCTTCAAGCTGATTATGCAAATCTAATTTGTAGAATTGCAAAAAAAATGTAACCTCCTTTTAGACAATTAACAAATTCATGAGAAGTCTAGACATTTCTCAGTAATTCTCAGTTTAGGTTTTAGTAGTTGTTAATACTTTTGGGACAACAACTATTTTACAACTTGCAGCACTATTTTTAGAACACATAAGACCTATTGAGCTTTTACAATATATTGGAGCCGTTATTATAAATCAGTAAATGAGATCCGGGTTACTTTATTTATGAGCGTTCAAAGCGTAGGAACATACCCACATTGCAATTTATAGCTAAAGATATGTAGGTACAGATATGATACTAAAGTACTGAACTGACCGACTAATATGACAGAGCTTTGTTTTCTTTCAGTGCTTATTCTAATTCTGCAGATTTGGGTTTTAGCAATAAGTTCTTGTTAGGGTAAAGCGCCTTCTGCAACTTTTTACCATCTCGCATACAATTTGGAAGAAATACTTTATCCACAAAATCTGCTATTAACTCAATTGCGATCAATGTATCAGAGATAAAGTTCAAAATCCGTTGGAGAATTAATGTGTGTAGAGGTCCTGCGCACGCGCAGTTGAAAGTCTGCGCTCAGTCATGCGAGGCGGTGTCCAAGACCACAAGGAATTGCTAATACGTTATAGTTCCGTGTTCTTGATACGAGTATGTTAGTGTGTACGATCTGTAAAGGTGTAACGAATGTAATTATAGGTATGTTTATCAAATGGAAAAAGGTATATTCTCCCTATGAATAAAAATATGGCACTCTATGTATATAGTGAGCTCGGTGTGGCTCAATTATTATGATCCTTTGCACTTGATTAATTAAAATGAACACATGACACTCGATGAGTCAAACAAGCAAACGTTTTTACGTATGGGAACTTTTAGAACACTGTAAGGATACAAGAACATTTATACAGATTCTTCAACGTGACTTTTCGTTAGGAAAAATACGATTTTAATTTTTATACCTGCACAACGAGTTCCTTGCGGACGTGCACATGATTTTTAGGGTTCCTTACCCAAAGGGTAAAACGGGACCCTATTACTAAGACTTCGCTGTCAGTCTGTCACCAGGCTGTATCTCATGAACCGTGATAGTTAGAGATTTGAAATTTTCCCAGATGTACCTACTTGTGTTTACTATAAAATATAAACTATAAATATAAACTATAAACTAAAACTATAACAATCAACTACAAATAATAATACAATTTAAGAGGGCTCCTATATAACAAACGTGTTTTATTACATTTTATAGATAATGGTACGGAACCCTTCGCGCGCCTGTCCGACTCGCACTTGGCCGGGTTTTTTAAAGAAAGAGGTAGTATAATCTATTCGTATTATTTCAAGTTCCCTATAAAAGTATTTACAGGTTTTGTACGGGATAATAATATTTGAAAGGTTAAAATTCGTTTGGATAAATTGAATAATCGCACGTCATCGCGTCGAATTCACTATAGATGTATTAACGGACATAGCAAGTGTTTAGTAGCTCGATAAAGGATATGCCCATTATAATTATTAATTATAGCGTCAATTTTTTTACAAGTAATTTGAAAAAGGTAAACACGTAGGTAAGTACTTGAAATATAACGCGGTTTATACATTGAAATAATTTGTGTTTTTATTTAGCATAGTACAGTTGCCAGTTAAACATTAGCACAACGAGATAAGGCCAATGAACTACTCAATCTACTCAGCAAGTCAGTCATGATGTACCACGTAAGATGTAAACGTGTCAACACAGTGCCTCTAGAGTCGCTGAAAGACATTTAGGTACATCATGCACGAGCTAAAATACAGACCGAATCGGGAGCGAAAAGCTTTTCCGTACGATAACGATGTAAAATAGATATGCATATGATATTTACTTACTACAAATGGGCGTAGAAATGATGACTAAGCGCTAGTTCAGACACGGCGGGAACCGCGCGATTATAGAATCGCATGGAAATCGAGCGGGTCTTATTTATATGAGTTAGTTAGTAATCGTTCAGACATAACCGCGCGGTTAATCAAGCCGCGCGGTTACCGCAACCCAACCGCCAGAAAATAGAATCGCGCTGCTCCCGCGCGTTTCTATTACTATGGAGTCCTCACTTCGCGTTCAGTTGCGTTGCGGATACCGCGCGGTTCTTTTCTTTTTTTTAAGGAGCAACCACAGTGAACACACTTTTTCGTCGACCTCCATTTTTAAACTGACGTTATGCCCGCACGAAAATCGCATAATAACCGCCGGTGTCTGATTAGCATCACAATTTTGCGGGTTCAAACAGCGCGATTTGTAAACGCGCGGTTCCCGCATGTCTGAACTAGCGCTAATAGAAACCGAAAGATGGAATGTAACTGACAGATCCAGGTGAAAACTGTCAGGAATTAGCCAATCTTGTCGAGAGTGGGACTTAATTTTCGTTATGAATATTAGGCATTCATGTTTGCAGATTAGACAAATATTTGAAACCAACCACCAATCATTTTAAACGATATTTAATGCGCACCTTGGTGCTACCTAATTATAACTTGGGCACCTTCAAGGTTAGATTAAATAGTGCTTTTGATTTGTGTACTCCGTTCTACGTCAGATTATTTATACCTCAGCTATGATTATAGTAGCTTTATAAATTACCACTTGTAAGAATAGTTAATTTACATAGGTACCTACTTACCTTATACTCGTATATATTGACCTTCTATATATTTTAGTAGACTGTATTCTGCAACCTCCCTTTGTTGGCACTAAAATTATTTTGATAATTCTTTTAAAATTTATAACTAACTAGCTGCGCCCCGCGGTTTCACCCGCGTTTAACGGGTAGATTTGAGCGAAAACAGAGAATATAAATCAACACGTATATTATATATAGCTATAAGGCTCAAGTCAAGTAGGTAGGTACATATAAAATATCTAAGTAGGTAGGTACCTAGAATATAGAAATATTGAGAGACCTTACTCAGAATGTGAAGAGATTTTTAGAAGTAATTTACAGACTTTATTTTCGTCAACAGTTTTGTTGGGGTTTTGATACGTTGGCTTCATAATATTATGCCAATAATAATGTCATATTTTGAAAATTGTACATTAGGGAAATTTCAGTTCGCAGTTTTGTAATGAAAATCCACTTGATTACAGATGGAGCATCTCCGTCGTGTAGGTATTTCATTGCGAACCCTTCTCTTGGGTCAACGAACTTCATCGAAGCTTTAAGGAAAGAATATCTGCAGAAATTGTTTTTCAGCTAAGTAAATAAAGTGATGCCTGGTTTTCATTGAACGTTTGACTTCTTTTTATCTCGTTACCCTAATTCTTTTTACGTCCTTTTTTACTAAAGTGGAACAATATTTTTCCTGGGATTCCACTGCTTTTCGTAAACACATTTATGCGATAGAGTACATCTTTACGAAGCGTTCCTTTGGCACTTATTTATGAGTCCTACATTTTTAATGATGTATGCCTTGATCTACAATAAATGGACACGCTAGGCCGCGGACAACATTAGCCGATGCCAACAATGGTATTCGATATCAGCTGTGATTGGACGCCAAACGCAATGGCTGTCATGACCTAGAATGTGCATGATCGCAGTTGCTTTTGGTGTATGGTGTAAGGGAGGATTGCACTCCCCAAAAACGTAGGTACTTATATTATGTTAACAGTAGGACGTTAAACTTTCCCAAAAAATAACATGACGTTGACGTCAACCGTGTTTTAAATAAATAAAGGTTACGCGTACGTAAGAAGGGATATAAAAATAACTGGGTGTCCTAAATGAGTTACAGAAACGTGAGCCCGGGGAAAGCTTTTCCTTTCTATTTATGCATAGTAGGTACCTATAGCTATCCTCTATGGCTTCCAACTAGAGCTGCGTGACTCTGGCAACCACTAAGTATAATAAATTCCCTTTATAGTTTCCTTATTTTACTGCAATAAATTTGCGCGTGTCGAAAAGTAGATAATTAAAAAAATATTTTTCCTGTGAAGTTTTTAAGCCGAACCTAGGTAGGTATTGCAAAGCGCCTGCCCCACCATAACGTCAGCTACTCACGAACTGTAGAAAAAAGATTTCCGTATTCGGTAAACAATCTACTAGTAGATACCTACCTACTTATCATCTAACAAGCCTT
This sequence comes from Hylaea fasciaria, assembly GCA_905147375.1. Classification (NCBI taxonomy): domain Eukaryota; kingdom Metazoa; phylum Arthropoda; class Insecta; order Lepidoptera; family Geometridae; genus Hylaea; species Hylaea fasciaria. The sequence continues at coordinate 5,905,263 of LR990204.1, read as the reverse complement.
GTAAAACAATAGTGCATGTACACAACAGTGCGAAAGGCATTCTAGATACGACTTTGCATTACAACAGCTTCCATAAAAGGTGCCTTAATAAAAATACTCCAAACTTGCTATGTTAATGTTTTCTACGTGACATATTTAGAGATTGCTTTACTGCATAAGGAATTATTTCTTAGTTATTCTTGATGCAAGTCACAGAATACATTTCATCAGCTGCTTGCGCAAACCGGCGAGCGATCGAATAGATAGGTTATCGGTTTTGCACTTTAAGTGTGCTTTGTTACTGTCTTACTTCTTTATTTAGGAAAGGTGGCGATTGCTTGTCTGTCCGTACACTGTCCAAGTATGGACATGGATGGATAGTGATTTATTATGTAAAACCTCTGCCTAATTAACAAAAATCTGTATTTTTTAATCAGCTGTCGTTAAATTAATTATTCACTTCATTTAGCCCAAGAACCAAAGACGGCCTTACATGTGTGTCTCCAACATAGGTAAGGACGACCCCCGACTATAGTTTCGATAGAGGTTACTTGGGCAGGTACCAAGTAATAAAGGTGTATACAATAGTACATACCTTAAATTCTTTAAGGTATAAAGTAAATTTTTTTTTCTCCAGAGTACTGTAAGATACTAATTTATATAACCTTAAGAGAAGAGAAGAGAAGAGAAGAGAAGAGAAGAGAAGAGAAGAGAAGAGAAGAGAAGAGAAGGAAGGGAAGGGAAGGGAAGGGAAGGGAAGGGAAGGGAAGGGAAGGGAAGGGAAGGGAAGGGAAGGGAAGGGAAGGGAAGGGAAGGGAAGGGAAGGGAAGGGAAGGGAAGGGAAGGGAAGGGAAGGGAAGGCAAGTGAAGTGAAGGGAAGGGAAGGGAAGGGAAGGGAAGGGAAGGGAAGGGAAGGGAAGGGAAGGGAAGGGAAGGCAAGGGAAGGGAAGGGAAGGGAAGGGAAGGGAAGGGAAGGGAAGGGAAGGGAAGGGAAGGGAAGGGAAGGGAAGGGAAGGGAAGGGAAGGGAAGGGAAGGGAAGGGAAGGGAAGGGAAGGGAAGGGAAGGGAAGGGAAGGGAAGGGAAGGGAAGGGAAGGGAAGGGAAGGGAAGGGAAGGGAAGGGAAGGGAAGGGAAGGGAAGGGAAGGGAAGAGAAGAGTCTGAGTGTTTATATATCTGAGTGTGAGTCTTACCCCCAGTTTCTGAAACGTCAGTCAACGTTGACAACAGATTAATTCTATTGCCATCCTTGTCATTTGTTTATAGTCAGATAGAGGCAACGATAGTTTTAATCTTACTGTCAACGCTAACAAACGTTCTACAAACCGGGGGTGAGTGTCTGAGAATGAGTGTCTGATGTTATTAACAGATGAGTCTACCTTTCTTTTTATCATACAGATGGAAAATCTTGATTATGGTGATGATGATGATGACTTATAGCATATTTGCTAAGTTGAGATAATAAGCTATCTTCATACCAAATTTCATTCAAATCGGTTCAGCCGTATTGGCATTTCACAGTTTTTATCGAACTGATGGAAAACGGTGATGATGATGGTGATGACTTATACCCTACGTGTTAAGTTGAACATATTATTATATAAAATACCTACATATCTTTTAACTACAAATAAGAAAATAAATAATAGTTTAAAAAAATTCAATAAACACTCTTTATTGAAAACAAATTTAAAAAAAGAGGATAAATATTAGTAAATTTTGATTAATAATAGTGTATAACTTTTTTAAAATATAAATTCAGAATAGTGTAAAAAAGAAAAAAAAAATTTATTTCAAAAAAAGCGTGGGGTATCACTATTGACACTATGCACCGCACGCTTTTTTTTTAAATAAAACATTTTTTATCTTATTTACACAGACATGTACTTTTTTCTGATCAAAAAAATGGATATTTTATCATTTAAAATGGGGCCGCCTACATGCCAATCCTGAGGAACCTGCCCTTAATAGGTAACAAGCAATGGGTACAATACTTTAATTAAAATGGACCTACTCTGTTGCTAATACTGATCTTGTTCAAACGGTCCGATCTTGCCACACGTCTGCAAAGATTGCAATTGTTATCTTCGGTTACTATTTGAATTATATATACGTGTACATAAAAATGAATTGATCAAGATAACAGTGAAAGTTACAATGTGTAGTTGTGTACAGACTACGGTGACGAAATTTATTAATACAATCAGTGTAATATAAATTTAATTTAATTATGACAATTATTATTGCTGATGCGATAAAATTAGATGATAGTGTTATTTATTATGATCTATTTAGGTAGGTGTCTGATAAACATAACTCATAAACAAACGTCACTTTAGTTATCATTGCGTAGAGTTGCGTAGAATTGCGTTTTATCATTAAATTTAATAAATTTTCTATTATTATAAAGCTGGTATTTTTACAATAAACTTGATTTACAGTTTTTTTAATCTCGTAAAACCTTGCCTTGAATTCAAGTTGATATTCACAAGCCAGACCTATCAATAGTTCAATGTTGAATGGACTGTTATTTTCTTCAATGCCTTAGCTACATTTCCACCCACTGGATCGTGGTCTTCTATAGAACACAGACAACATGGAGAAGCAAAATGGCTGAGAGGCGTTGCGAGAAACTAGAGCGATCAGATAAAAATTGTCGTTACGTCGATACTCGCTTGCGCCGTATGTTACACCGTAGCGAACAAAAAAGCATTTTTTTCTATTTTATGTAAGTATACAACTATTAATTTTCGGCATGAGTAGGTATACCATTGTAACGTGTCGGAAAAAATAGTTCTCAGAACGTCCATAGTACAGCCCTAGGTATATGAAATAAAATTAAGCACGTTAACGCCACTGAATTTACGCTTTTCTGGTACAGCTATACGAGTATAAGGTAAAAATTCAAACACACACATACACAGATCAAAATTGAACTTTAAACTCTTATTGGTGGTCGGTTTAGCTCGTCCGTTATATATTTTATTGATTACTTTAATGGCTGTTAGACATTTTGAAGGGAGGCGCCCTGCCTCATGGCCTCTCCCACTGGTACAAGTGTAATAATTATTATGAGTTTATCGGCATAGTTTACCACTTTTTCAAATCTGGCAGCGTTAACCTTTTTCATGATTAAAATGTATTGTGGGCGTCAGCACTACTTTGTTTACATTACATACTAAACGCTCCGTCTTACAACCTACACCGTCGTTTCTCTTACGTTTAGCAAGAAGTGAAAATATGTTAATTTTCACCAGTGAAATTGCACTTAATAAAACATAGTTTTAGTGTTATGCGAACTAATTTCTAAACTGGAATTGAAATGAGTATTTATTAAAACGTATACAATAGACATTAGACATACAATGTATAATGACATTTTCCCCTGATATTTACCAGCAACTGGTGCTTTACATTTTTGCTAACGGCGTCGTTTTCTTATCGGTGACGGTGTAACAGACTGCCGTCAAGTAGTGCTTGTAAAGGAAGCAGGTACAGCGCGACATACCATCGACACACTAGACGGCAGCATGACGTGGACCGACGTCATCACATCTCACGTGTGCTAACTGCTTACTGAAGTGGGCTGATTTCTCATGAATAATTCTACATGCTATATTGCGTATCGATTTACTGGATGCGTAGCGTAAGTGGGCTTAGAGGGAATGAATACTACGTAAGATAGGTAAGTGAGTTTTAGGGTAAATGTATTCGTTTGTAGATATGAAGTATCACTATATAAGTTTAAGAAAACTAAAAAAATATATCTTAGAAACCTTTTCTTGTAATAACAGAACACTAACCGTCTTACCACAAAAGTTTATACCAGAGTTAAACAGATGTTTCTAAAATTTCGTTCGACAAAATCCACGTCTATCACTCGCGTTTTCTCACTCAATTAGAATTATTTTACTTGTGAATTTGTTATTGAGTTAGAAGAAGCGATGGTTAGACGTCGATTTGTGGATCAAATATTTAGACTCATCTGTTCAACACCAGTTAAAATCTTTTGTGGTAATACCGTTACTTACACAGTGAAAGGATAAAAGTTTCAAGGACTTCTAGGTAGCAAGAGTAGTTGATCTTGTTACATCCGTCATAGTGATCACCTTCATCACCTTCATCACATTCTTCCTGTACATGTAATGGGCGATAATGGCAAGGTTGTGAATATCTATGAGACACACTAATGTTGAAGGATACTACATGGATGAAAATATATTATGTATGTATAAGTATAAGTAGGTATACTGGTAGTAGATTAAGAATGCCGTTAGAAAGAAAAGTTTGGTAATAAAAACGTAGGTATTCTTTGAAAACTTCAATTAGACGAACTCGCACTAAAGTTAACCCATTTAACAAAATAAGTAAAACCAGAAATGTTTTTAAAATGTGAAATACGTGGGTGTTAATAATAAATTTAACTTGTTTATTTAAATCCGCATTTCATTCCTTCGAGCTTTATTTCTTGACACTTTTAGTCATAAGGCAAGGCACTCGGTAGCAGCTGGTTTTACTAGATCAAGGCAAGCCACGGATATACCTACCGTAGGTACGGTTGCAGGCTAAACGTTGCCGGCTAAACTAGTCCATTGCAATTGTCCACGTACAACCTTGTATCTAGGGTTTTGATCTTAGTTACCATTGCCGGGTAGCTTGGCTGACTTGAATCTGGATTCTGGGTTAAATGAATAGGCTTAGCTAGCCCAGCGTGTCGCTTGTAGTACGAAAAGTAATCAGTACACTGAATACTTCTGAAAACTGAGATCATTAATTTTCCATCTAATGGAGATGAAACCTCCAACGGATGCAAGGCTATTAAGTAGCACATTGTGAATTTACATAAAACTATGCAGTAGGTGCATTATGTAAATTAATTTAGTCAAATTGAAAAGGCGGTAACTTATTGACAGAAATCCAACCAGCGACATTTAATTCATAATCAGGAAGTTGAGTTTTTTGCTCTCACTGTTTTGTACTCAATGTTATTATAAAAGCATGTAGGTTATATTATACAAACAACGACGTGTTACACGTTTGGTAGGATACTTTATAGCAGGAAGTAGAGTTATGTGTATTGTAGGTACATTATTGTGGTGGAAGGCTTTGAATTTTGATTTTATTTCATGATCTGTAAAATGAGAAGTTCCGTATTGTTTACCTTTCGTTACTGTCATCAGATTTACATGTTGTTGTCATTATTGCTCGGCTTGAATGCAACATTTTACTCTAATTACTAACACAGTAGTAAGGTTATTTTATACCATACAATAAACAGTATAATATATATTTTCATTAGATTATTTCTTTTTTTTTTTAAACGTAGCCCCACACTGGTATTGCTCCTGTATCGTGGGTACCGCTTACAAACATATAATATCACATACACATAACACTCAGACCAGAAATAAGCGTTTGTGGATCGCACAAAATATATTTGTTCCGGGCGGGAATTGAACCCGCGACACCAAGCGCAGCAGCCCAATTGCTCAGCCACTACGCCATACGTGCCGTCATTTCATGCAATATTATTATAATGCGAAAGATATAAGTAAATTGTTGCTAAAAAACAAAAATGTAGTTCTGAGCGGTATTCACAAAAGTTTTAGTCACACTTCTGACAAAATGAAATTGAGAGTTCCAAATAAATAGCATATTACATAAGTTTGAACCAGCAACAAATCCAACTCTGTATACCACCCAAAACTGTCCCTAGAACGGTAATTAGTATGATATCAATTTATCTGTATACGTAAGTACCAAGACTTGAATATTCAAAATAAATTCATAAAAAGGGGTTTCGGGTCTGTCATTGTCTCAAAGAACGAGAGGCGGGGTCATCCTTACAATCACGACATGCAAGGGTTGCAAGCGAAAATATTTTGAAATTGGTTAAGCAGGACCGATACTGATAGTACATGTATTACATATAATTATTACACCCGTTCTTGGTTGTATCATCAAATAATTAGCATCCGAAGTACGTGTTAGATATTTTAAGTGACGGTTAGACAGACAGACCGAACCGACAAACTGAATTATAACTCTACTTACAGTTAACTGGGTTAACATTATGTAAATTCGTTAGATAGTTGTATAATAATGTTATAGTAATTATAATTTGTGATTATTATTACGACTGACCAAGGACCTTGCCATGCGTTTGTATTGAGTACTATTATTTACTATATATAGGTTTTTGACGCAAGTCTGTAGTTAACTCATTATCACCAATCACTGTGACTATTGCGTTTTTGTTAGATTTTTGATACGCCTGTTTTTTTAATTAGCTTTAATTAGCTGGGTCTGTAACATTGCAAACTTGTAATTCTGATTACAATGAAATAGTTTGGTGCCATCGAGTAGTTCAATCTGACGATGAAGCTGTAAGGTGGGGGATGGAACCCTTCAATAGCGTATGGTAAACCCGTCAAGTTTGGGTTGGAAGAATAAACCGACCAAGTGCGAGTCGGACCTACGCACGTAGGGTTCCGTGCCAATATCTATTAACACGGTAAAAACTCAAGTTTGTTGTATGGGAGCACCCTTAAATATTTATTTTATTCTGTTTTTAGTATATTGTTGTTAAAGCGGTAACATAAATACATAATTTGTGAAATTTCAACTGTCTAACTATCACGGTTAATGAGATACAGCCTGGTGACAGCATATAGACAGACAGGCGGACGGGCAGCGGAGCCTTAGTAATATTATAAGGTTCGCGTTTAACCCTTTGGGTACGGAAGAGAATATTTAAAATAACCCTTCCTATTTATTGCTGTATGTTTAATTTCAGCTCCGTATACTATAGAGAAAATTAAAACCACGTTAAAACCTTTTACAGATGAATTAATACTGCTACAGGAAAAGTAGAATGGAGATATTAATCATTCCAAAGGTAGTAGGTACACTACAATAAATTTGAAATGCCAGATGAATGGAGGCGGTTCTCTTTTAGCCACCGTATATGGCAACTTGGGAAGCAGCGAGTGGTGGAATGATCGTACGATGAAAAGTGTTAAGAATACATAATTTTTTACTCAAGGTGTCGAGTTAATAGTAATGGGAACATCTGTGTTGATGATCCCAAGTTTACATACATATTGATCAATTTTGGATTTAGTTGTAACGTAGGAGTATGATTTTTCAGATTATAGGCTGAGGTTCTAAGCTGAAACCACAGATCAAGGGATTAAGCAGTCCAAACTACAAATTAAAAGATACCACGTATGGTCCAAACCGCATTGCAGTCGGCTCAATAGTTTTTCTAGAGTGTGTAATGTGTTATAGTTCGAATTACAAATGACCTACGACTATTTTCAGACTTGTCTTATGGCTTTCATATAAGTAGATATAGTACCTATAGATAGCGTTACAAATGACACGCAACCCAACCTTAGGATTATACATGGACGTACTTTTGTAAAGGCCTAGATTGTTCAAGGGTTATGCCTATTACCGGGAGAGGTGTATTGTCGGAGGTATAGACGAAAATACAGATATTTCTAGTACTGCTACTTGTAGTTGTATGACTACTTTAACTTTTGTCATATTTTTGCCACACCACCACCATTTTGTTGGCACCTCCAGGATGACTGGAAGGTAGAGAATACTACCAAGCATGAAGTTCTCCTTGTACATTTATTTGTGTGCTAAAGTATAAATAGATCTGACTGCACCTACGTACTATGCGGTCATAGCTAAGTACCTCACTATGTTTGTACGTAATTGTAATGTTGTTTTTTTATGTAAATAAATTTTGTTATGATAGCTGTAAGCCCCCCAAATACAATAAAATAAAAATAAAATAAAATAAAAGTAATGGTTCACAATATAGTTGTGTGAAAAGTACATACACAGTCACAAAATATCTTAGGTCCGAAAAAATCAGATGGCCGCACAGTAGGTAGGTACGTTGGAAGAAGAAATTCTAATATGGAGCTGCGTGTCATGTTATCGTGGTATATCCGTATTGCAGGTACATTCGCTTACTTGTTTCAAATGTATTTTGTCTCTTACTAAATGTAAACGATTGCTTAGGTAAAATAGTTCTGCCTGACTCCATAGTAGACTTTGTTGCATCAGAGAAAACCACAAGGTCCGGCCTCCCACCAACATTCTTGGACTAAACAAATAACATTTGTATAGTACACCAAATAAACATGTCATGACAATATTATGACGAAAGTTTGTAATGTAATTGCTATACCTACCTAATCTACCAAAGCGTCAAAAGCTCTACACATAATACATATAGGTAGGTACATCATTGTACCACTCAAAAGTAAGGTCATGTCAACACATACGTACTAATTGTATTTAGCTTAAACGCGTACGTCCCCCACATAATTACAAATAACATAGCAGTAATTATAGTGTGTGTCGATACGTCACTTACGCAAACATGTGTAACGGCCACTGCATGCGTTCATTCATACGTCACACACAACCGGTTAGGTTTGCGAGGTGTTTACATGCCGTATCACTTTCAAGTTCATGTACTATCAAGTTTGGTAATGTGCTGTGAGATATGTGCATGAAATTATTTGAAATGTAGCTTTATTTATTTGTCTCTTGTTTTGGAGGGATTAGGTAAGAAAATAATCTTGAAACAATGAACATTGGACTTGTAACAGCGTGTCTTGTAACCTTTGTTAGAAAATACGACTAAGTATCAGTTTCCACGTATAACGACTATGTGTACGTATCTATTTTGAGGTTATTATCCTCGTTTAAAATGCTATGGTGAGCTTTTCCCTGTTATTATAATTAGATATTAGGACTTTATTTCCCAATTTTAGATTGTGTGAAAAAGTGGATGTCTAATAATTTGAGTGTACGGACTGGGATGTACTTAGCTCTTTTTATAGAGTTAATAAACATAATAATATACTCGGTTTTAAACGTTCCTTCTCTCTTTATGTAGCTGCTATCTTTGATTTATAAATAACAGTCAAATTAGGTATTTTCACTGTTATATCTTTCACACTAGCACATAATACCTATTAATACCCTAGACAGAGACACTAGTAACACTTCTGTTTTTTAAATTGATACACATTCACATAATCCTCATCATAATCAACAACTCATATACGCCCACTGCTGGCTGATGAACACACACTCCTCACTTCCGTGAGGAAGACACACACATAATATTATAACTCTATGTAATAAAGTAATATTTAACAGAAAAGCATGAAATACGAAATCGAACATGGGTAGGTTACCCATTATATCCTGCATAAAATTATATTTTAAATGCTAATTTTGAAAAAAAATCGGCCATTTTAAAAGTAATTACAAAGTTATATTGTAGGTACAATCCCAAGTATAGGTAATGTAATTAAAAATGGATAACAAAAGGGTGCATAGGTCCAAAATGAAATATAAAAAGCTTCCCTTTAATGGGTTCGTCGATCTTTGTCTTAAATTTCCCTGTGCCAGATGCCTGTTCTATGAGCCGGAACCCGCTAATGTAATATTATTACGCTGAACTGTATTGAAATAGGGATAAAATGAGCATTGACCGTACCGGACATTATAAAGGTACGTTGCTTCAATTACTTTTACCTTTATAATTATTACGTGCCATTTTTACAGAGTAAAATGGAAAACCTAAATTCCCTTAATGATAACAATACCTGAATGACAATACGGAATTTAATATCAACAGAGACTAACCACATGCGCCCAACGGAAGTGCACAAATGTGATTGAATGTATCGTTTAGCCTTTGCTTAGGTACTTATGACCACCATGACAAGAAGGGTGATAGTGTCAACTTGTCCAACTAATTTGAGCATTTGTTCAAGTGGTCGCTGAAGTGAACGGCCCTTTATCATAGTGTTCAAGGCGATCAAGGGAACATGCATCGATTCTGGAATCTAACCTTTTTGGCTTAGAGTTGAATTTGGACATCGAAATGTCCCGCGGTATCGGCGCCCGCGCCGCCCCATGCTGCTTTTCTTTTTACTAACGAATGCCAACGCCCCTGTTGCATATTTAGGTGACGTCACAAAGGTATCTGGAATAGGTTCGCCTACGAAATTGATCACTATATAAGCTAAACTTTAGAGGGTAAATGTACCAGTCGTTCTCCGATCAGAAAACAACACAGACCACAATGTTCAAGCTGGTGGTGTTGACTTCAGTGCTCGCCGTGGCGGCTTCCGCCCCTAGCGGACTCCTCGGCCCTCTGGGGCTTGGATGGGGAGGTGCTCTGGGATTGGGCGGGCTAGGGCTGGGGGCTCCCCTGGGCGCTCCCCTGGCTGCGCCTCTACTGGCCGCGCCCGTAGCTCCCCTGGGTCTTGTGCACGGTGGTGGTGTGGCAGCTGCTCCGGCGATCGCCGCTTACAACTACAGGGGCCCGTTGTCCCTGGCTCCGGGACAGCCCGCCAACATCTTGGCTCACGACGGCAGGCCGCTCGACACCATCAGCGTCAACCTGGACCGCGCCGCTCACCTGACTGCGAGAGCCGTGGATCACGCTGGAGCAGCTCATTACATTGGAAAGCGCTCCGCTCCTCTCCTGGGCGCTGCCGCGTGGTCACACGCCGCCCGCATTGACTTGCCTGCTGCTAGACTGATCGCCTCAGCTCCTCTAGGCCTTGCTGCCGCGCCCCTTGCTCTACATGGTGGTTACGGTGGTATTGGCCCCATTGGCGGTATAGCCCCCCTTGGACATTTGGGTGCAGGCGCTTGGGGACACGCCGGCCGCCTCTGGTAAAAATATACAAACACATTAGATTGTAACGTACCATATGCCTACCTAAAATAGTTTATAAAGAGAGTTACCTATAAAACAAATCTTGCTTATTATTAACCAACTACCTTCACCTCTCGATATACTTTATGCACGTCGGTAAGAGTCAAGAAAAGTAGGAACTTTTTCTATGAATATTTTTGTAGGTTTAGGTCGTGTTACCTTCAATTGTGTTGTATAATAATGTTTCTTGTACCTAGAGTATATAACTATCTTCTCTGTTACTGCTACTCAGACAGATCTCACTCCTTTGTAGTAAGTTTATAACTAGTCTATTGGTACCCTATATTATGTCAAAGCCTTTGTCTATAAATATTATGTGTCACTTGCTCAAAACTTTTTTATAAATAAAAGTCAATTATAGCGAAATGTGAACTTAATTTTTAACCAATGCCTGGCTTTTGTAACCAATGGTTTCAAAAGCCGTCATCGCTTCAACCCTAAATTCCCAAATATTTTTCGAACATCGCTCGGAATATTTTTAGTGAGAGTATTAAACTACTATATCCTTTTCAGCTTTAAATGTATTTTTCTGTTGAAGACACTAGTATAGTATCTCTTAATCTGTGGGTGCCATCTATAATAATATAAATGAGGGTTGTGTTTGACGTTTGTGCTATAAGAAGGATAAACTGGATTTAAGTTACTGTAAAGTTTAATATAATATGGTTATCTTATCACGAACTGAGCTTGTGGAAAAGTTGTTTTAATAACAAAAGTAGTCCTGTCAATGTCAACGATGTGTTCCGGCGCCGCCCATCGAGTAATCCGATGATGCAAGTATAAAAGCTCGTTGCAAGTGTGCCAGTGCATCAGTCGAGACTGAGTCGAGATACCAACACAGACCACTACACAATGCTGAAGCTGGTGGTGTTATCCTGCGTGCTGGCCGCGGCCTCCGCTAGCGTGGTGGGAGTCGGATCCCTCGCTTACTCCGCGCCCCTAGCTTATGGTGCGCCCCTCGCATACGGCGCGCCCCTTGCATACGGCGCGCCCCTTGCGTACGGCGCGCCCCTGCTGGCGTCGTCGAACTACCGAGGTCCGCTCTCGCTGGCGCCCGGCCAGCCCGCCAACATCCTCGGTGCGGACGGCAGGCCCCTCGACACGCTGGACGTCAACCTGGACCGCTCAGCACACCTCGTGGCCAAAGCTCTCAATGGTGGCGTCCATCTGCTGAAGAAACGCTCTGCGCCTCTCATCGCTCCCATCGCCCCCATCGCCGGCCGCGTCGCGCTCGCTCACACGTCGCTGATCACTCCTGCCTCCCCGATCCTTGGACGCGTTGCTCCCATCGCTAGCATCGCTCCTTACTCGCCCTACGCCTACCCTTACGCTACGTACTGGTGATCAATATAAAAATCAGCAAGCTGTTTGAGATGAAACTAAATAAAGAGAGTTATACTTAAAACGTTATTTGCTTAATTTTATTGTACTTACCCTGAATTACAAATAAAGTCATTGCGACCCTGAATTATACAGTCGTTGCGATGGTTAGATATAGTAGTATCCAGCACCAGCTATATTGGTTAAGCAGGGGGAAAATCATGCTATAATTTGCATGAGAGTGAAATATTTTATCGACTGGCAAAATATACATTATAGCTGGAAACATTATTATTTTTTACCTACTTGGTATTCAACAGATATCCATAAAATCTTAGAAAGAACGTAAAATGTGTGCACTTAACAATAATTGTCGTATAGAATAGAATAGAATAAATCTATATTCTAAATAACTGTGTAGGTAGATGTAGTACCTATCTACGAGTATAACTCAGCAATCGTCTAATTAGTTTTCAGAAATATTATAATATCATATAGGTAGATCATACTTAACACATACTTTATTTAGAACTTACGAACCAACTGGTCATATAATTATAGATATACAGAAAACTATAAAAATTAATACCTACTATTAATTAATATCATAGCTTCGCTACCTACTGTGTTAGTTTCCATTCTTATTCATAAACTAGCTAATTCTGCGACTTCGGCCGCGTAGACTATAACAACGTGTGACGTCATATAACAACTCCTACCCAGTAGCCGCAACTCTATTTCCAGAGCCCGCAGAACGTACGGGACTACGATCTCCACAATGTCGGACGCAATACCCACTCTTTAGATAAAAATTTCAAGTCATCGCTTATTAATGAAACGTTTACTGTCAACTTACTCGAAATCGAAGCTACCTAATGCCGATACTCTCATTGATAAACATCCATTCAGTAGTATCCGTAACAAACAAACAAAAAAACACAGACAACGTTTTTTTGTGTGTTAGTTATGGCTTTGCACGGTTTGTGCATTGAGCCAGTGTCCAGTATTATAAAATAAAAGTATTTCTTATTTTCACAATAGGAAAGTCACAAAAGGATCACGCTGGAGCAGCTCATTACATTGGAAAGCGCTCCGCTCCTCTCCTGGGTGCTTCCGCGTGGTCGCACGCCGCCCGCATCGACTTGCCCGCTGCTAGACTGATCGCCCCAGCTCCTCTAGGCCTTGCTGCCGCGCCCCTTGCTCTACATGGTGGTTACGGTGGTATTGGCCCCATTGGCGGTATAGCCCCCCTTGGACATTTGGGTGCAGGCGCTTGGGGACACGCCGGCCGCCTCTGGTAAAAATATACAAACACATTAGATTGTAACGTACCATATGCCTCTCGATATACTTTATGCACGTCGGTAAGAATTAAGAAAAGTAGGAACTTTTTCTATGAATCATTTTGTAGGTTTAGGTCGTTACCTTAAATTGTGTTGTATAATAATGTTTCTTGTACCTAGAGTCTATAACTATCTTCTCTGTTACTGCTACTCAGACAGATCTCACTCCTTTGTAGTAAGTTTATAACTAGTCTATTGGTACCCTACATTATGTCAAAGCCTTTGTTTATATAAATATTATGTGTCACTTGCTCAAAACATTTTTATAAATAAAAGTCAATTATAGCGAAATGAGAACTTAATTTTTAACCAATGCCTGGCTTTTGTAACCAATGGTTTCAAAAGCCGTCATCGCTTCAACCCTAAATTCCCAAATATTTTTCGAACATCGCTCGGAATATTTTTAGTGAGAGTATTAAACTACTATATCCTTTTCAGCTTTAAATGTATTTTTCTCTTGAAGACACTAGTATAGTATCTCTTAATCTGTGAGTGCCATCTATAATATAAATGAGGGTTGTGTTTGACGTTTGTGCTATAAGAAGGATAAACTGGATTTAAGTTACTGTAAAGTTTAATATAGTATGGTTATCTTATCACGAACTGAGCTTGTGGAAAAGTTGTTTTAATAACAAATGTAGTCCTGTCAATGTCAACGATGTGTTCCGGCGCCGCCCATCGAGTAATCCGATGATGCAAGTATAAAAGCTGGTTGCAAGTGCGCCAGTGCATCAGTCGATACTGAGTCGAGATACCAACACAGACCACTACACAATGCTGAAGCTGGTGGTGTTATCCTGCGTGCTGGCCGCGGCCTCCGCTAGCGTGGTGGGAGTCGGATCCCTCGCTTACTCCGCGCCACTCGCGTACGGTGCGCCCCTCGCATACAGCGCGCCCCTTGCGTATGGCGCACCCCTGTTGGCGTCGTCCAACTACCGAGGCCCGCTCTCGCTGGCGCCCGGCCAGCCCGCCAACATCCTCGGCGCGGACGGCAGGCCCCTCGACACACTGGATGTCAACCTGGACCGCTCCGCACACCTCGTGGCTAAGGCTCTCGATGGCGGCGTCCACCTGCTGAAGAAACGCTCTGCGCCTCTCATCGCTCCCATCGCCCCCATCGCCGGCCGCGTCGCGCTCGCTCACACGTCGCTGATCACTCCTGCCTCCCCGATCCTTGGACGCGTTGGACCCATCGCTAGCGTCGCTCCTTACTCGCCCTACGCCTACCCTTACGCTACGTACTGGTGATCAATATAAAAAACAGCAAGTTGCTTGAGATGAAACTAAATAAAGAGATGCTTAAAAAGTTATTTGCTTAATTTTATTCTACTTACCCTGAATTACAAATAAAGTCGTTGCGACCCTGAATTATACAGTCGTTGCGATGGTTAGGTATAGTAGTATCCAACACCAGCTATTGGTTAAGGAGTTGCCCAGTAGCCGCAACTCTATTTCAAGAGCCCGCAGAACGTACCTACGTGACTACGGGCTCAACAATGTCGGACCCACTCTTTAGCAATATTTTACAAGTCATCATTTATTAATGAAACGTTTACTGTTAACTTACTCGAAATCAAAGCTACCTAATGCCGATACGCTCATTGATAAACATCCATTCAGTAGTTTCGGTACAAACAAACAAAAAAACAAAATATTTTTTGTGTGTTAGTTATGGCTTCGCACGGTTTGTGCATTTAGCCAGTGTCCAGTATTATAATATAAAATTATTTCTTATTTTCACAATAGGAAAGTCATAGCATTAGCGATCCTCATGGTCAAGTAGTCAAGTTGATTACTGAAATATACTGTATAGTCCAAGTCACGATTCAGTAAATTGCTAGATACTTTACTAAAACTTCTGGGAAGTTTTGGAGTTAAACTAAAAACTGGGAGTTTTGGAAAAAATTTGAAGTGAGACGCTTTTTGGGTATATATCATTTTGCACGTTAACGAACTCGCATTGACTAATATTCCACCAATATTACACACTAGCTGTTGCCCGCGACTTCGTTCGCGCGGACTCTAAGTTTGAAGTTGATTAGACCAATAAACACGTTGTTCCATACAAACTTTGCAACCCCTTTTCACCGACTTAGGGGCTAAATTTTCAAAAACCCTTTCTTACGTCACTTAAGGAATATTTCTGGAAAATTTCATGCTTCTAGGCCCAGCGGTGTCAGCTGCGTAGATCGATCAGTGAGTCAGTTCTTGCTTTTATATCTTAATATATATAAATTACGTGTCACGTTGTTTGTCCGCGATGGAATTTGATACTACTTAACCGATTTTAACCAAATTTGCACACCTTGTGCAGTTTGGTCTAACTTAAAAGACAGGCTAGCTTACATCTCAATTAATAGTCGGCAACGCGTGGCCGTGTCTGCTAGTACTCGTATTATACTTACATATAGATTAACACTAGAAGAAACACAAGTTTGAGGAAAAAACGTCTCACTTTCGGATTCCCGCCAAAACTCACCTAGACAATAATTATATATCTTCAATGTACAGACAAGGCTAAGTTTTAGTTTAATAGTTGTATGTATAGATAAAAAAGTAAGTATTTACAATATTAATTAACCTTGGCCTGCGATTTCATCCACGAAGTTGGACGTTAACACAGACGCCGACGTAAACGGAAATAGGTACCAACGCAGATAGGTACTGATAAAGAGACAATCGGTGATGTGAACGCCGAAGTTAACACCGACGCCGATGCAGACGCTGAGGCTGATACCGATGCTGATGTTAACCCAAATATAGATGCATAAGTAGATACTTACGACATGAGAAAAAAAATCAGATGCACTGCATTTGATATAACTATTATAGTACCTACCAAATTATTTTAATGGTGGAATTTAAATCAGGAAAAATTCTCAGTATTAACATATTGTATTAAAATGGGTGGCAAGTTCGCAAATAGTGAAAAATACTTTTTCTTTGTAATAAAATCAATATAATATGCCTTCAGTTAGCAATACCCAATCTATATTATTAGAACAAGGAAATATAACTGTGGGTATGGCAAAAAATATGGTTGGTTAAAGTAATAAGTCCTTTTGATTGCATAAGATACAAAGTGACTGGAGTATGAATTTAATTAGCATAATATTGATAAGATCGAACGAGGACTTTGTTTTCTTATTGAATTAAAATGTAGGCTCTCAGGGTCAACTACGATGCGTTCTGGTGACAAACGCCCGTCTCGATGTAAGTATAAAAGCTCCTTGCAAGTACACAAGTGCATCAGTCGTGACTGAGTCAAGATACAAACACAGACCACTACACAATGCTGAAGCTGGTGGTGTTATCCTGCGTGCTGGCCGCGGCCTCCGCTAGCGTGGTGGGAGTCGGATCCCTCGCTTACTCCGCGCCACTCGCGTACGGTGCGCCCCTCGCATACGGCGCGCCCCTTGCATACGGCGCGCCCCTTGCGTACGGCGCGCCCCTGCTGGCGTCGTCCAACTACCGAGGCCCGCTCTCGCTGGCGCCCGGCCAGCCTGCCAACATTCTCGGCGCGGACGGCAGGCCCCTCGACACGCTGGATGTCAACCTGGACCGCTCCGCACACCTCGTGGCTAAGGCTCTCAACGGTGGCGTTCATCTGCTGAAGAAGCGCTCTGCACCCCTCATCGCTTCCATCGCCGGCCGCGTCGCGCTCGCTCGCACGCCGCTGATCGCTCCTACGGCCCCACTTGCGCTCAGTCACATTGCTCCCGTGGCTCAATACACCCCCTACGCTTCTTACGCCACCCATTACGCCGCCCCATACGCTACCTACTGGTGATCGACCGATAAATTAAACAACTTGCACAAAATGTAAATAAATAAAGAGAGTTACAAATATGTATTTATTATTTTTATACAACTCCTGATATTCACAAACTACCTAGAGAGTAATGAGACGTTCTTTTAACCTGATGATAAACGTGCTACCCATAACTATAGCAATAACAGCGTTTTTTATTCTAAGGCTCTAACACATTTGCAATTTAGTTTTACTTGTATATAATTAGTGCCACCTATAAAGCGTGACTGAACCAGTAAGAAGTTTTAGTTTTGGTGTTAAAATTTGTTTCTAACAATTCGTTCGTACAATATACCTAGTGGGTAAGTTAATATGAATGAAATAAAAAATGCGACTGCCACACATCAACGGGTGTCAACTGTCGAGGGCTCACATACATGCTAAGACTAACACTAGGCGCAGTCCATTATTTGCAAACTATTGCAATTTAGGAAACGTGACACATGACAATGAAATAAGAAAGGTATTCAATCTGCAAAGCCCTAGTGTAAGGTGTTAATGGCTTGTCAGGGTTAATTTTTGGAATAAGGAGCCTTCCTCTAAAGTTATTTTGGCTCACTAGTCTAGCGTTTGTTTGATACCTACTACGTGGTGCAAGTTTATCCAAGAGTGCTGACTACAAACAAAATGTCGTTCAATTTTATGCCAGGCAACAACCTTTTTTTCGAAATAACATGAATGAAATAAAAACTTAATTACATGTCATAATTATTTTTAATAAATTTACTATGCTTGAATATATTAGAAAATATTCACGTGCCATTGCTATGTTCGCTATTATATTATTATAATTTTCGAAATGACATGAATAAAATAAAAACTTAATTACATGTCATAGGTAATTATTTTTAATAAATTTACTATGTTTGAATATAATATAGGTACTACGAGTATACTTGATGTATTTAGAAAATATTCACACGCCATTGCTAAAAGCTAAACACAGGGCGCTATGGCGCTCATTAGGGGAGGCCTATGTCCAGCAGTGGACTAGTATAGACTGATGATGATCATGATGATGATTGCTATGTTAGGTAGATTGTGTCAAGCCTAACAGTTCATGTTTTACCACCACCATAGAAATATAACCCAATTCAATTTCCATATAATATGCGACATTATCATTACGCTTGTGTGTGTTGGAGAAGACTTACGCACTCATTTGTTAAAAAGTGGCTTACTTTTTTATTGAAACAATAAAATAAATTATCCTTCTCTGCATCCTTTTTTTACGAGTATGATACTCGTGCTTCCTGCAAGGTCGTATTGAACCCACGACCTGCAGCTTGACTTCCGACCACATGACCAACAGAGCTATAAGTATTGGGCTCCAAAAGGGCACCCGTGAAAGAACTATCAGATTAGTTATTAACATTTTCTAACCCATATTATTAGTAATGAGTATTGCAGGTAGTGGTAAAGAGACCTTTCATAACTTTACCGCCTTTGCCAATAACAATTATTCAGTCATCAATTTTATAATAGGTAATAGTTATTTCTTTCAGAATACTTCTGCCTAGAGATAATTATGTTCTTAAAATAACACCTTGGAAGTGAATATTAAAATACAGTGTTCCAAATATTAAGGTCTTTATTTTCATGGGACGATGTATCTTGCGCGTGTGAGTATTCACCAGTAGGTGGCGTAAGGGTAGGCGTAGGGTGAGTAGGGAGCGACGCTAGCGATGGGAGCAACGCGTCCAAGGATCGGGGAGGCAGGAGTGATCAGCGACGTGTGAGCGAGCGCGACGCGGCCAGCGATGGGGGCGATGGGAGCGATGATAGGCGCAGAGCGTTTCTTCAGCAGGTGGACGCCACCGTTAAGAGCCTTGGCCACGAGGTGTGCTGAGCGGTCCAGGTTGACGTCCAGCGTGTCGAGGGGCCTGCCGTCCGAGCCGAGGATGTTGGCAGGCTGGCCGGGCGCCAGCGAGAGCGGACCTCGGTAGTTGGACGACGCCAGCAGGGGCGCGCCGTACGCAAGGGGCGCGCCGTACGCAAGGGGCGCACCGTATGCGAGGGGCGCACCGTACGCGAGTGGCGCGGAGTAAGCGAGGGATCCGACTCCCACCACGCTAGCGGAGGCCGCGGCCAGCACGCAGGATAACACCACCAGCTTCAGCATTGTGTAGTGGTCTGTGTTGGTATCTCGACTCAGTTTCGACTGATGCACTGGCACACTTGCAACGAGCTTTTATACTTGCATCATCGGATTACTCGATGGGCGGCGCCGGAACATATCGTTAACATTGACGGGACTACTTTTTATTTGTAAAGAAATTAAAGTTTACTGGATCGACTTTAATCATATTCAATACGAGCCCGCTAAATCAGTTGCTGCTAATAAAAACTTTACTTAGCTATTATCAATGCCGAATAATCTCTATTTGTCACTCAAATCTCTCTACGGCTCATGTCAAGTGCAGATCCTGTTTATGATACGCTGCTAAAATAAACTTCGTTTGAGGGATCCACGGTCTGATGTTACATATCAGTAGTAATATAAGGTATGTTATGAAATGATTGATTGAAAAGATATATCAATACATGGCTGAAATTTGGCACGAACATACGTGACATAATAATATAAGAGATTGGGAATCTATAAAAAACTAGATATTACAATCTTTCATATGATAGAATTTAGCTATTCACCGCGCTCGCCGCACTGTCTCGGTTTATACCAAACTTTTCCATCTCTCTTAGTTAGTAAATTGGAATGCCTAAAAACGAAATCGGAAAATGGGCAGTGTAATGCCTACTAATAAAGGCAATCGATACGCAATAAAATCTTTTTTACAAATTTTACCGGGCTGTTTTTTTATCAGGAATCAGTCTTGCATCTAGACATTCTCACCTTCATCACAACTCAGTTAACTTCTATTATATTAAAATCACTGTCATTGACTTCTTCTTTCAATTGATTGAATAACTAGAACATCATGAAAATCATTTTTGATCTTTGATTTAGGTATCATGAATCAATGTAGAAGTGAACCTAGATGAATATAATTAGAATAGGATAGGTATTTTGCCGGCATGTCGTTATTCTCACAAAATTTTCCTTCACTTATTTGAAGGAAAATCAATGCCTATATCCTGCCTGCCTGCGTATATCCTAACAAAAATTAAAATGTTTTATTAAAAATTTGTTCAAACGTTTCTATGTTCCTGCTGGCAACACGTGATTTAATTATACATCAAGGTTATTCATTTATGTGCCAGTCTACTGAAAATAAAAAATATCTTCCAAATATCAACAAAAGGTCGCCATCCTTTTCATTTCTGCAAAAGGAAGGAAACCTTTTGTTGATATTTGGAATATATTATTTGGTACAGTTTGCTTTTGAGTAGCAACAGAGCTTTACCTATTATTTATGTGTTTCATAATGTGCTTTTATATCAACTAAGCAACTAACTAAACTAAAATAATTATAACATTTTATAAAATGGTCTTTGATCTTTATTATTATTATGTCTGTTTTTCGAATCCTGTAAAAATTACTGGTACACATTGCATTGCAGTTTGACGTAGCTACGCAGGCAACAGCTTTTATAAAACAATCATTCCGCTGAATTTGTTTTAATTAACCATTTGAATTACCTTCGAATTTTATAAGTAGTAATATCTGTGTAGTATCAGCTGACAGTATTATAATTTAAAGAATGAATAATTTACCCTTATGTATTGTAATGGTATATGCATTATAACAAAGGGAGCCGGGAGGTGGTGATGAACTGGCTCGCCGATGCTTCTGGTTGCCCTCGACCTTTGCAAATACCAGCTTCCTCACAGCCTGCACCGGTCCACGAAACGAGATCGCCCTTAGCCACAGCCTTTACTTTCTATAAATACGATGCACCATAATTGTTTAGCATCAGTCGTTCATCCCGAACAACACAGACCACAATGTTTAAGCTGGTGGTGTTGTCTGCTCTCCTCGTCGCGGCGGTCGCCGATCCCGGCGCTCTGCTCGTCGTGCCTACCACTAGTTATACTTCAGTCGTGGCACCGGCGACGACGACCATCACGAAATCGGCCAGCAGTGTCGTTCACCCGTCGCCCATCGTCTACTCCACTCCCTACGCGTATACGCACTTCATCAAGAAGCGATCTCCACAATACCTGGCCTACAACTACGCGCCTACCACTTATGTTGGAGCTGTCGGAAGCTATCCCTATGCTGCGGTGCCACAGCTGTCTACATCTATTGTCCAGAGCCCCGTCGTCGTGCCCGCCGCGACTCCGCTGGCCTACACGCATTTAATCAAGAAGCGATCTGCGCCTGTATTCATCGCGCCCACCACTTATGCCGCGGCCACTCCATTGTACGGTTCCACTTATGCCAACGCACCTTTGATCTCGACCCCGCTGATCAACTCCGTACCTCTGGTCCCCGCACCGGTAACTTACTCCACCCATTTCATCAAGAAGCGCTCCGCTCCTCTCTTGACCACATATGTAGCGCCTTCCTCTTTCTCCCACCAGTCCAGAGTTGATATCACACATGGTGCTCCCGCCCTGAAAATTGCACCCACAACCTTCTACTCTCCTCCCTACTATTACTAAGATTCGCTTGCATAGATTTGTCGTAATAACCATAGGGTGCCAATCCAAAATAGCTAATATTCTGTATATAAATAGATTTACAACATGCTCACTTACGACTGATTAAATTGTGTAATACGAACCTAATATTTGTTTCTTTTATTTTCCTACATTTATTTTGATATGATCCAACAGTGGAACAAATCTTCATCTAAAAGCAGTTTTGTTTTAAAACGTCTAGCCAGTGTGTTTAGTAGGGGTTTAGTGTCGTGGAAGTACGACAGACGCATTCTGGCTTCGAGTTTTGCGCCCCGCATCGCTACATGCAAGATTAGAACTTTGACTTTAGTGTTTAGCGGAGTGAATGAAAACATAAAGTTTTGTGTCGATTATAATTTCAACGGTCTCTTTAGAATCATCACTGTGACACTATGTTTTATTTCATCTCTGACTACTATTACGAACTGATTCTCCCGAGGTGAATTTTCCATTACAGCTGTTACTATTTTCGTCCTCAACTGGCATTATTATTTCGTTTCACTCGAATAGTCAGGGCCCTTTCCAAGAATTGACCGTGAACCAATTTCTTGGGCTGTCTCTCGTATAGTGTATTGCAAATTAAGCGGAAATGTATGCGGCTCATCACGTTAATCAAATCTAATTTATATGTAAATTCAAGTGTATTGAATGTAGTTGTATATTATAGTCTTTTTGGGAATTGTAATTAATAACACATGGAAACAAAGTACTTGCTAGTGCTATGTAGATTCTTACTGAAGCTTTTTGGGCCTAATAAGCCGTTTGACTCGCTAGGTATTGCTCGAAATCAAAGCTTATAATATATGATACATTTGTATTAGTTTTCCCTGCTTTTGGAGTAAATACCAACGCATGTGACATTTAATTGCGCTTGTGTGCGTTTCGGAGAAGATAATTACATGGTTCTCACACACACTTTGATAAAAAAGTAGCTTCACTTTTTAGTGAAACTATGCATGGAACTATCTTTCGCTGCGTTCTTATTCTAAGTTTATGGATATCATAATAATAGGTATTTCTTTTTCAAAGGGGATTTATTGTAGCCTTTGTATCACGGTTTTAATTTTCATTTAGGCTTAGAGCTTTTCATATTTTCAGCTTTTCATCTTTATTTTTCATCTAAGCCATATTATGATAGAAGAAATTAAGTAGACACCAAGAATAAAGTAACACAAGTGACTGGGCACACAATTCGACTTATATTTTTTGTAATAAAAATCTTTATGTATCTACGTAATTGTACGTAGGTACTAGGTACCTACATACATTGAAATAAACGTTTGTATAACTATCAACCTCACATACTTTTTCACGTGAGTGTATTTATTTATCTTTTTTATTTAAATGATTTTTATCACTTATAGTTTAAAAACTTTATTCGGATCGGTCAGGGTCATTTTCACTTTCATCAATTGCACTTTCAGATTCATAACTTGGTCCTGTTTTATTATTTTCTGATTGAGGCACTGCTTCCTCGTTGTTTACTTCATCATTTTTCTTTTCAGCATCTTTATTTTGCACGCCGTTTCCGTTATCCAGGGCGTTGACTTCTTCTCGAACTTTATCAATTGAAATAGGGTGTTCCAAAGCTCTTGCCAACGGAAGGTTGTGAAAAAGCGTTAACGCCACTGGAGTAAACAATTGATTCGCTTTTATCATTGGTGTCAGGATGGAATCGCTCGCTGCTTCCGCTGCTGAAGGAAACACTGCCAATGGACTATAGACCAAAGGTGCTGATATGAATCCAGGTGTATGCCTGATGTCGATCCTAGACTGATGAGACACTGCACTCGGCGCCGCGAAGATCAACGGGCCGTATTGACCTTGCGCTTTGTATAGAATGCACACGAGAAAAAATGCTCTAATCATTTTGTTTGAGCGGGTCGTGACGTATAAACGCGAGGCAGATGAGACGTAGCTTATAAACTCGTGTAACGGTAGTTGCGCGCAACGGGTCAAGTTCTCGGCCGCTTCGGACTGGTCATTGCATCACTTGGCCAAGGAGCACTGACCGGATTGAGGTGTTACTACATTCAAATTTAGTGGTCGATGCGCATGTGTACTATGATGCTACTGTGTGCAATTTTAGTCTAAAGCGTTTTGATTACTCATAGGGATTTTAAACTGATAAAATGTAACTCGCAACGCATTTGCTTCCGTATCTGACTGAAACCGAGTAATTTTATTGTCACCATGTACCTGATCCATTATGTTCGCGAACACCAATCTATTTGTATTCATTCAACAAAAAGGCAATACCGTTCTTTTTTGTCACATTCGCAGGGTGTTCAATAGCAGAACGAATTTATTATTAGATTTGATCCTGTCACTTTGAATCAGTTACAAAGTATAAGAAGCTGGTCGGTGAGGGTGTATGCATCAGTCAGTTCGGCCAGTTAAAGCTTTGAGTTGTGCAAGCGTGTTAACTATCAAGATGTTTAGAATCGTGTCGTTGTTTGCTTGTATAGCGGCTTGCTCTACTCATGCGGTGTTACCTCTAGTGCATGCGCCAGTTGTGGCGCCCGTGTTGCCTGTGGCTTCTCACGGATACAGCGGGCATGGGCTACTTGGTTATGGAGGACATGGTCTGGCTGGCGGTTACGGAGGACATGGCCTGGCCGGCTACGGAGAACATGGCCTTGCTGGTTACGGAGGACATAGCCTGACTGGGTACGGAGGACATGGCCTAGCCGGTTACGGAGGTCATGACCTGGCTGGTTATGGAGGACATGGCTTGGCCGGTTATGGCGGCCATGGCGTGCTTGGAAACGGTCATCACATCTTGAAGCGATCTCCTCACTACGTCGGTCACTTGGGTGCGGTTGGTCATCTGGGTGGAATTGATCACTTGGGCGGACTCGGTCACCTGGGTGGCATAGGGCACGTAGCGCCAGTAGCCGCGATCGCTCCTGTGGCTGTCTCTCACCAGTCCCGCATCGACGTGCGGCATTCGCCGGCTGTAGTCGCAGCTCCCATCCTACCAGTGGTCAAGCCAGTCGTAACTCCAGTGTTCGCTGCCCCTCTGGCCTACGGAGCTGGACTGTACGGAGCCGGCCATTATGGAGCCGGCCATTATGGAGCCGGCCATTATGGAGCCGGCCATTATGGAGCCGGCCATTATGGGGCAGAACATTACGGAATTGGGCATGGATCTGGTCATTTAGGGCATTACTAACCAATTTGGGATTAAAAAAGGAACTTCTGATTTAAATTCAAGAACATAGATGCTATTTTTGTTTGTGTCATTTTATAAATAGTTTTCAAGGTACTTATATATTTTTTGTGTGCCTTATTTGAATATAGCAAAATCAATATTTGTAAATGCATAAATCTTTGTGTGTTTATTGATAAACCCTTAGAACCTTATTTGGCTACCGAGGAAGTACCTATTAATACTGATGCCTTCCTAATTCCTACACACATAAATTAATCGAAGGCCGCCCGCATGGACATGGCGGCAAGCCAAAAGTAAGCAAATAATTGCACTTTTAAATACACGTCTAATTACGTTGATTCTATTCATGCTCGAACTAGATTTTGAAGGTTCTTCATTAGCATTTGTTATCAAAGATCAATTGTTAGTAAACTGGTATATAAACATCCAACATCATGTGTTAGACATCAGTCGATCCGAGTAAGTAAAGCAACACAGACCACGATGTTCAAGCTGGTGGTGTTGTTGAGCGTGGCGGCGTTGGCGGCAGCCAAGCCCGGCCTGGGCGTGGTGCCGGTGGCGTACAGCACCGTGGTGCCCGGCGTGAGCTCGCTGTCGCAGTACAGCTCCAGCGTGGTGCACGGCGCGCCGCTCGGCTACGGGTACGGCGCGGCCGTGTACCCCGCGCCCTACGCCGCGCTGGCGCAGGCTCCGCACTCGCCCGCCGTCGTCCTGGACGCCGTCCACGGTGTGCCGCTGGACACTCCCGAGGTGGTCGCTGCGCGCGCCGCCCACTTCCAGGCCAAGGCTCTCTCCGGCCTGCACCACCTCAAGAAGCGCTCCGTGGCCGTGGCTCCCGTAGCCTACGGTTCCGTGGTGTCTCCCTACACTGCTTCCGTGCTGTCGGCCTACTCTACCCCCGTGGTCTCGGCTTACTCCACTTCCGTGGTCTCGCCTTACTCCTCCGCCGTGGTGTCTCCTTACTCCGCGTACTCCCCCGTGGTGTCCGCGTACTCTCCCCTCGCCTACCACGGCGTGGTGCCGAAGGCCCTCAGCGTCCACCCCTGGTGAATGATTAACTGATCAACACGATCACTACGAACTCTATATGTATAAAATACCTACACTGCCAAAATAAATAATGAGTAAAGAACTACATTCTTTAATTTATTTCGTCGTTTTTCTCTTACATTAGTATACCTAGGTACTACGTTCTTAGGAATTTGCACACTAAGTATGGATAATTATAGCAAATAGCAATTTAAATACCAGTGAAGGAGAAGTCAGTGAAGTCAGTGAAGATCCTTCCTCCTTCTCCTTATTATACACGCAGGCCCACACTAGGATTGCTCCTGTGTCGTGGGTACCTACCGTTAACAGACATATAATTTTACATTAATTTTACGTGCCGTTTATCAGGTTTATCCGCTTGGCACAGGACCGGAATAAGCAGCGTGCAC
Organism: Hylaea fasciaria; assembly: GCA_905147375.1. NCBI lineage: Eukaryota > Metazoa > Arthropoda > Insecta > Lepidoptera > Geometridae > Hylaea > Hylaea fasciaria. The sequence continues at coordinate 5,878,845 of LR990204.1, read as the reverse complement.
ATGAGGAGGCCTATATCCAGCAGTGGGTTGATGTGGGCTGATATAGATAGACAGATAGAAGAAGTTTAATTTCTTGTTATATTGCGTCCTTGTTATAAACATTCTCAATATAACCTAACATCACTATACCTATATATCAAAGCATTTTAGGTACCTATGTACAATTGTACATGCCTACGTATACCTAATATACTTTGACTATATATTAGTCTGAGTTAAAATGTAGTGAAAAAAGTCAATATGTGTATAACAAATACATAATCACGGATAGCTTAGTAGCTTTACATGGAGGTAGATACCTTTCGTGAAATACCTAATAATAGAAAGTTTTGTAGTGAAGTTAGTCAAACCAAACTACTTGAAGCAAGTAAAAGCCGAGGTATTGAAAACTACCACATTGGAACGTGCCTGCACTTGGATCTGAATTCGCAGCCGCATGCTTGAAAGAAGGACGTTCTACCTACTAGGCTACATCTCGCAATTTTTATCAATATAAAGCCCTCCTACGATTACACGTAAGTGTAACAGTAGGTCTTGCTGGATCGGCGGGTGTAGTTCGATTTTATATAGTGACCTACGTAGGTAGTACAAAATAAAAACACCGTTGTCGAATACGACACTAGCCATCATTACCATCATCGCCTAAGCACACATTTTCAATGCTCGTAGTAAAGTAAGAAGATTGATAAATATATGTACCAATTAAATAAACCAAAAATAAAAAAAATGGTAAAAAATAGGCAAACCTCGCCTGATACAACCATTTCTTAGTGAAATCATCATGGTTTCGTTCGGCATTGTATAATTGTAACATTAAAATAATTAGATTCGCCTTTATTCAATTAAATTTGATAATTTTAGGTAATCTATCTATATATAACAAATAAAGCCGTGTTAGTTGTTAAAATGGCTGGACCGATTTTCATGCTTTTTGCTTTGTTGGATTCGTCTCCGTTTCGAATAGCAGAATAAGTAATTAAACATGAGAACAAATAACAAAAAAGGGTGAAAAATTATTATTCACAAGCAGAGACGGCCACGCGTTACTGTGGCTAAGGTTTATGTTATTGCGACTATAAATTGAGATGTAAGCTATCTTTCAATTTAGATCAAACTGCACATGGTGTGCTAATTTCATTAAATCGGTTGTAGTTTAGGTGTGCGAGAACAACGTGACGCGTAATTTATAATATCCCCATACATTTTCGACAGGACTACTTCTGTCGGGACATCTAGGTTTATATATAGTGTGTAATTACTTCCACATAAGATTAAATAAAACGATGAAATACATACAGATATTTACAATTTATTTATTTTGGCAGTGTATTTTAAACATATTGAGCTCGTAGTGATCGTGTTGATCAGTTAATCATTCACCAGGGGTGGACGCTGAGGGCCTTGGGGACCACGCCGTGGTAGGCGAGGGGAGAGTACGCGGACACCACGGGAGAGTACGCGGAGTAAGGAGATACCACGGCGGAGGAGTAAGGCGATACCACGGAAGTGGAATAAGCCGAGACCACGGGGGTAGAGTAGGCCGACAGCACGGAAGCAGTGTAGGGAGACACCACGGAACCGTAGGCTACGGGAGCCACGGCCACGGAGCGCTTCTTGAGGTGGTGCAGGCCGGAGAGAGCCTTGGCCTGGAAGTGGGCGGCGCGCGCAGCGACCACCTCGGGAGTGTCCAGCGGCACACCGTGGACGGCGTCCAGGACGACGGCGGGCGAGTGCGGAGCCTGCGCCAGCGCGGCGTAGGGCGCGGGGTACACGGCCGCGCCGTACCCGTAGCCGAGCGGCGCGCCGTGCACCACGCTGGAGCTGTACTGCGACAGCGAGCTCACGCCGGGCACCACGGTGCTGTACGCCACCGGCACCACGCCTAGGCCGGGCTTGGCTGCCGCCAACGCCGCCACGCTCAACAACACCACCAGCTTGAACATCGTGGTCTGTGTTGCTTTACTTAATTGGATCGACTGATGTCTAACGAACAATGACGGATCTTTATATATGCCTCGCTTAACGAATGCTCATTGTCAAAACAAATGTTACCGAACAACCTTCAATACTTAAATCTATTACTACGCTGATGTCAAAGTCTTGACCGCTATAAAAAGGTTTTGTCGCGGAGGTAGGTACGAAGGCTTCCGTAACTTTTTGCTTATCCTTCTGTCTACCATACTCCATAACTCGTTTAAAATAGGTAGTAGTTCTAAAGTATAACCTTTTGAATAATGTTTTCTATGTATAAAACTTGAAATTGTAAATTCATTGAGACTGGCACTTCCACATCTGCATTTCATAGACCAGCAATAATGTTAAGACACCTAAAATCCAGATCCAGTGGCATCACTATATCTTAGAGCTGTGTAGGTAAACAAATGTGAAGCATCTACATTATTTGTTTCTTTCTTTATTACACTGTAGATTGAATAGATTTCAATGATGAGAATTCATAGAAATGTATATAGGTTATAGGTATTATTTATATAGGACAGGTAGGTTTGTATTAAATAAAAAATGGTAACTTTAGGTATTTGTAATTTATTTACATGCCATTTTACTCAGTCGTTTGTTGGTCCTGAACCGAGGATTGGAGTCCTCGTTACTGTGGTGACGCTTACCAGGGGTGGATGCCGTACGCCTTGGTTACGATCGGGGTTGAGTAAGTCAGGGGGGCGGAGTAGATGGGAGAAGAGTAAGAGGAAACAATGGGGCTAGTAGCGTAGGTCGACACCACAGGGCTGGACAGGTGGGTGGTGAGGTAAGGAGTAGCGAGTACAGAGCGCTTGCGGATCAGGTGTCCCTCAGCCAGGGCTTTAGCCTCGAAGTGCGCGGCGCGAGCAGCGATCACCTCAGGAGTATCCAGGGGAACCGCGGGGGCGCCGATGGCAGCAGGAACGTATTCTGCACTCTTGATGAAAGCACCGGAGGCAAAAGCAGGTCCGGCGAACGCGGTCTTGACAAAGGCGGGTGCGATCGCAGCGGTGGCGATGGGCACGCTGTAGGTGAGGGGGGCCGACAGGACCGTGCTGCTGACGGCGGGCGATGACTTAATGTCAATGCGGGACTGTTGAGACACGGCGGAGGCACCGGCTACGGCGACAGGAGCGGAGTACGCGACAGGAGCGGCGTAAGCGGCAGGAGCGGCATAGGCGGCAGAAGCGGCGATGGCCGCGCTGTAAGTTAGGGGTGCAGACACAACCGTGCTGGTGATAGCAGGCGTTGACTTGATATCAAGGCGAGACTGGTGCGATACGGCGGAGGCACCGAGTGTTGCTACGGGGGCGACATACGTAGCAGGGGCGGCATACGCAGTAGGGGCGGCATATGCAGCAGGGGCAGCGATGGCTGCGCTGTAGGTGAGAGGAGCAGACACAACCGTGCTGGTGATGGCTGGTGATGACTTGATATCAAGGCGGGACTGGTGTGATACAGCAGCGGGGGCGGCAACGGCAACTGGAGCGGCGTACGCAGCCGCGGGGAAGGCAGCTGCAGAGTACACGGTGCTGGCGATGGGCTGGATCTCAGTCTTCACTAAAGCTGGTGACGAACTGATGTCCAGCCTGGACTGCGATGATACGGCAGACGAAGCGCCGATGATGGGGGACGAGTATGCCAAGAGTCCGGCATCAAATCCGACTCCTGTGGGCTTGGCCGCGGCAAGCGCCACCACAGATAACAACACCACCAGCGAGTTCATCGTGGTCTGTGTTGGTTCAGTAAACGACGAGTCGAGGAGATCAACTGATGCTTTCTTCTGGTCAGCCTACGATTTTATACTGGCTGCGATGTGACTGAAATGAAAGTCAAGTTCAACGAGTCCTTATTCATCGTAATGTAAATACTGATATTTTCGTGTACTTGAACAACATACAATGTAATGATAAGTATTCAGCCTTTTTGTCTTTGTAGATATCCTACCGACTATCGGCTTCTCATGTCAGTAGATAACAGTCTCACTATGCTAGTTTGATATATCATAACTTTTATATCTAATTGTTTTATTGTAAAATTAATTAAATTATTATAAATAATTTATAAGCTCTATGGATTAGAAAGAGTGACTTCAACAACTTCTTTATATATACGTACCTCTTTAATACCCTCCTTGGATCCATCTCTAAGGCTTAGCTCCACAAGAGGATCCGCGGGCACCTTCCTATGCTTGTCATTATGGTTGTGTGTGACTATACTAGGTACAGTAGTTTTACTAATAGTTCAAGGGAAGCGTTATACAAAGGTACAGTTTGTTTATATTCCCACTTGTTATTGCTTGGAATGATTTAATTCGTATGTTAATTATTAAGTGGGTAATGTAAATGTAAAGTTACAGATACCTAAACTGGTTACATTGTTAAAGGTGCTATGAATAGGTGTCTATAACTGTGTATTTTCAATTATGCATTAAAGCTAGTGATTGCGAATAACCTTTGAAAGATGAACGACTTTGCAATTATGACATTGACATGGTATACGAGTATACCTATACGCATCTCTTTAAACGAATTCATACATATTAACAATAAAACTAAAATACTACGCTATATATAAAACTTTTACAAGTCAGGATTCAGATTAATTAATAACCTATAAGAATCTACATAAAATATTATGAAGAAAATAAGTTTTTAATCGGCATCGAATAGTAATTATTTACTCAATATTAACAAGTTTACGAGGGTCTGTAGGATAATAGCAGGAAAAGGCTCAAAAATGGTGCGCAAACTAGCATAAATATAAAAACAAATAGGCAGGTAAGTCGAGTAACTGGCTGCTCGACGGCCAATAACTTGCTTCAGTTTTTTTGCAAAGGTGTTGGATAAAGCAAAATGTTAAGGTTTGGTCGGCCTTGCATCCGCTTTCATACGATCATACTCAGAGCGAATGGGCGTAGGCATCACGTGTCTTTGTGGGTTTTGAGGAACTATACAGAGTTGATACAACCCTATTTAATTTTCAATAATAACATAATACATACGTAGTGATATGGGAGTTAAGCAGTTTAATTTAAAGCTAACCGCGAGTTTTATTTAAAATTCTCCAGTATAAACTAAACATCAGGCATGAAGAAGAAACTGAGAAAGAACTTTAATAAGCACCTGGCTTCCGACACCATAACGTAAAACAATGTCTGACACAATTAAAAAATATTATTTTTTACTAACCGCAGGTACAGAGGAGGTGCACAAGAGTTGCCAGAGAAGAAGAGTTTACTTCTTATTGTTCTTCTTATATCCAAGAATGTTCTTATCTCCAAAATCTTCTTATATCCAAAAATGGACTCTTTATAGCAATAAGAAACCGACGATGAAAACTAGTCAAAATAATGAAATGATCTCATAACAGCCCTTATGACAAGAATTATGATTTAATTTCCTATTAGTTTATTATGTGACATTATTTTTGATCAGTAACCAAAGTAACCGCTCTATAAATATCTGTAGCAACCAGTTGACATTACTTTTAGCGGTATGCGGAATCCGGCCCATGTATGTAGATTGTAGGTACGGGCTGACTTATCTACCGCTCGCTACCAGTAGTGTTTACTAGGTAATCGGCTGTCACTTTTTATAACTACCGTCGTTTTTGAACGAACGATTGAACGATCAACATTATGATGAATATAAAAAAATATTATCTAGTTTATTACAAGATTTACGGAACAGATGTATGGATCTAGTGTGAATGGATTAGCCGGTAGGGGTCGACGTAGACGGACGGACCACGATCAAATCGAGGACGTCTTAAGGAAAGGACAAGTTAAGAGTATACCCATAATCGGAGAGCATGCATGAAGCAAGTCATGAAAGTAGAAGAAGCGAAAGAGGTGTGTCAGGATCGTAGCATGTGGAAAGATAATATAGTCTCTGCCTACGGGAAAAAGGCGTGACTGTATGTAGGTATGTATGTATTACAAGTTATGAAGTTCATAATTTGTAATTGTTAAAAATATTGTAGGTTTTTGTTTGTTTTGTAAATAAATTAAAAGTTGCCTAAAGATATTGTAACAAACCCCCACTCTATGAATCAAAATACTTTCTCACATTTATAACAAAAAAATAGAATTTTCGCTATCAGAAGTCAATAGTGCGAGCTGGTTTTTGTGTCAAAATGTAAAATACAGGGTTTATTTTCAACATTTCGGTCATTGACCTTTATTTTTACTCAATATTTTGATGCTCTTTTTTTTAATATAAGGCCCACTTACGACAATGTGCCACTACGAATTGCGCACCGGGACAAATTGATTTAAATAAAAAATGGAAGTCATTTCTTTTTTATGCTGTAGCGATGTAGTGGATGATGGTATAATTATTCTTTCTCTGAGATAAAGATGTGTGCTATAGCAGTAGAGATGGAATAGGCTGATAATGACAACAACAAATCAATTCATTGCATTTATTTATCAATTTCAAACTCAATGGCACAACGTTCCAACTCGAGCTAGATGTTTTGCTCCGATGGATCATTCCTAATTTACTTATGCTAATTTAATAAATACAGGGTGTTGACTGTTGCTATTTATTTGGCCGAGATGTTGAGGCCTGTGTGTTGTCGGCATATTGAGGCAAGATAGCGCGGCTGGTTGCTCACCAACCGTGAGCGTAGGCGGGGGCGGCCACCAGGGGAGCGTGGGCCAAAGCGACGGCAGGGGACGCGATCTGCAAAATAAGGAACAATGTATCATTCTGATGTTGTTCATTAACTTTTTTCGGGGCATGTATGCAGTATGCGAGTGCTGTAGGGCGAGCATTAGGGTGAGCAGAAAACCTCTATCAAGAAAGTATTCGATACGTGAACTGTCAAATTTGTTATAGATTTGATCAGCACCTTGCAATATCGACAAGATGCGTACGCGAACGGTTACCTTGATCAATGTGTTAACGATACGAACCGTAAAATTGTCGTGCATGTCCTATTGTAGGAGTACTGATCAAATCTAAAACAAATTTGACAGTTAACGTATCGAGCAGTTTCTCGATAGAGGTTCCTGCTCACCTTACTGGTGGGTAGAAAGCTTCAAGAGGTGCGCAAACGGCTCGCGTAATCATCTTTCATACAAGCGTCTCTATTCAGTCACCAGTACGAGTACAACCATCGGTCCCCGTCATTATCTGTTGATTGCATGCCTTTAGACAGCTTGATAAACTTTGACACTATGCAGTGCGTCATTCGACGAATAAGAACAGTACTACAAACGCAACAATTAGGATTAGCATAGTCAAAAGTCTACGTATGAGATAGGCATTCACAATTATCATATTTTGCCATTACCGGAATATAAACTAGTTACATGTTTTAATGTCAAATAATTAAAGTATAGACGTACATGATTGTTAGTAAACTGCTCACTTTTTTCAAAACAAACTCCAAACTTGCATAGACAAGAATAAAAGAGTTCAACGCGCTCAAGGACTAAGCGTCATAGTCCGTCCAACTCAAGTAGGTACTCATCACGTGATTTTTGAGCAAAGGAAGATATTAATGTAATATAGCAAGTCAAGCATAACTTGAAACTGGCACAATGTGCGAAAAGCACCATGGCCAAAGAAGAAAAGAAAAAAAAAAGTCAAGCATGGTATATATTATTATATAATAATATGCATTTATCGTAATTATAAAGTGCCTCAGACAGGGAATCAAGAGTTACGATTAGCGTCTTACCCTGACACTGTTAGCATAAGAAGTGGCGACAGGCACGGCGGTTTTAACAATCGGGGCGCTGACTAAGGGGGCACCAACGTAGCCATGAGCCAGACCGCCCCATGGAGAGATGGGGGCGGCAAGAGGGGCGCCATATCCACCGATATAACCTGGAGCGGCGGCGGCGCAGGCCAGGAGGGTGGCGAATACGACCTGGAATAGATAACAGTGTAATCATGCCCCCTCATTAAAGTAAGTCGCGTTTCACACTTTTCTGTCATATTATAGTTTCTGATCAAAAAACAAAAATTGTGAAGTCAATACAAAAAATACCTAATTAAGTAATTAAAAATTTCGCTATCTTGCTAAGCAACAATTTTGAAGCAAAAACTTATAAAGGTCTAGAACCAATTTAGTACAAAACAATTATTAGCATCCTATTGCGGAGCCGATTTATGAAATGAAAATGGAGTTCATAGAAAAGCTATTTTAATATCAGTCAAGTCTTAGAATAACCAATATTTTGTTATACACAATCAAGATTATTTGTAGGGGGTCTACCATGAGATTCAATGAGTAATTAATCTATCACGGTTTTTTATACACGTGACAAATATATAAGATAGCAAAGACGAAGCTTTCGGGCTTTTTTTACTAAGTAAGATCAACTTAACAGGCTATCTAGGTAAGACCAACTTAATTGACTATCTAGGTCAGCCCAAGGAAGAGAGAACCGAAAATTACAGCTTTGCTATATTATGTCTATGAGAAAATTCAACGACAATGAGAGTGATGTCTAATTGCATTTTGTGGTAGGCCCTCATATTTGTTGTAATTATTATTTGTCTGGCCCAGGTCACCTGTGGGTCCTTCGGGACGTTGCCAAGGCGTTCGAATATTTTTTAAGACTGATTCAATCTATATTTTGTCATAGGGTTTCATTGTATAACTTTATTAATAACATGGTGCTTTTGAAAAATATACGCTAGTTGGTTTTAATCATACCTACTGTCTAAATTTTGTTGTGAGGTTATTAAATAGGTTGGTATTGTGATATCGATAATAGACTTCGTGTTGTTAGGAGATTCGGAGCAAATCAAGCGTGTGTGCTATGAGAAATATATATGTAGATATATGTACTACGATTAGTTTAGTTTAGTTTAAGAACCCTTAATTTTAAGCATTGCATGTGACAGCAAGTAAATACATCCGAAAGATAATAACAAATGTAAAAGTTACAAACAAATGGCTTTGACGCTTCACGTCGATGGTTATATTGTTATATAAAAAAAAAAGAAAAAGATATACTCGGGCTCTGTCAGAATCAGTCACAATGGGGTATGTTGATTTTTGGCGATATTTACCATGAGTTTCATATTTACAGAACGTGAATTTACGGTACATCGCTTGTAGCCCAATCAAACAACTTCTGAGATAATATTTTAATCCTGGTTTGTATAATATAATTAATCTGCTTGTTATCGGCTTGTAAAACCTATGATTTGCTATAAATTGGAACATGTTTTTTTTATAATACCCAATTAGTACGTCTGACGATTAGTTTGACGTAGAATATGTAAATAAGTTGGCAGGTATCAAATAATTTACTTATTTTTTACTGTTTTTTTTATTATGTGCTTATTTTATCGCTTTATTATTATCTAATTGAAAAAGCTTACTAAATCTATAATTACTAAAGATTATTTCATAATTATTTTAAAATAATCTGAAGCGATTTATAACGGTGATATTATAAACATGTACTAGTTTTGATACCCCTAGGAATTAAAGGTTCAAATAAAAACGTTTTTTTATGGTGACCACTATCACACTATACAAGGTGTAACAGCAAGGTGTAGTAATACTGAAACTACGCATACACATACATATTTCGAAGTAGTCTGGAGGTACTATAAATCTGTAAGTAGTTACGGTAATGAATTATTACACGTCAAAGTTTACTGCAAAACTAACCATCGTTCAACCCTGGTTATCAGCTGGGCAATGTCAGTGAACTTGAGGCATAGGCTAACATGTACAGTCTTACCCAACTTATATGGTGCGTCGTGAATCTTCGTTCGCGCAGAAAAGAAAGTATGGTCCGAAGATTAACGAAAGAATGCTTAACACTTACAATCAACCTAAGATCACTATTATAAGGTTCATAATACACTGCAGCTGTTGCACATCGCAGTTCTACCTGCGCAGAAGATGAATTTTCAAAGCGCGGGAAATGCTATTGACCGCTATTGGTCGGCAGCCGCCCCGCCATCTTAGCGATCGCCGCGTGGCATGAGTGAGATGGAACTAACAGCTGCAGTGTATTATGAACCTTATAATAGTGATCTTAGGTTGATTGTAAGTGTTAAGCATTCTTTCGTTAATCTTCGGACCATACTTTATTTTCTGCGCGAACGAAGATTCACGACGCACCATATAAGTTAGGTAAGACTGTACACCTCTAGCCGGCGGCATTACTCGTAAAAGTTCCACCAAAAATTACTAGATGGCGCCAGGGCCGTTTCTAAGAAATCCTGCATCGCGCAAGCGTTGTGTGACCGGCGTAACGTGACGTCATCCGTATCATGTTAGGGTTGTAACATTTAGTTATTTTGTCAATTTGAGTGAAAAAATCGATTATCGATTTCAGGTTTTAGTACCCTGGCAAATGATTCATCACCAGGCACACATACCCACATTTCAATATTACTACACCTTGCCGATACACCTTGTATATTGACATTTACGAATACAAATACGGGCAATTTAGCATAATATTATTATAAAACGATGACCTATTTTGTAAGTCTACTTTCTTCTCTGATAATGAGAGACCTATATTACAATTTAATTAAAATATACTAATAAATCCCAGTTATAGTCTAGAACTCTAAAATATTAGTGATATAGTTGTGTGAACCGAATTTCATAAATGTATTTAGAAAGTTAATAAGGTTGCGATTGTCTTGTATGACTTTAATTATTTATACTTACCTAATAAATAAATGAATACCTAATAATTTTTATAAAAAAAATATTATAAAAAAAAAATTAACAAAAAAAATATCCTGCTATCAATACATTACACAAAGATTTAAATCAATAAATCATCTCGTTTAATTGAAGGCTATAGTTGTAAAGTTTTATGAGCCTTCTTGTAGTAAAAGTCAATAGTTCAGTATAATCGAAATATATGAATCGTTGTGATCTTAATCGTAATTATTGCCCCCCCCATATAACGATATATTGCCGTTTTATGGGTACATCCGCTTTACAGAAATACTTTATTTATGAGTTTTTTTACGTCAGTTACAAAAAAGCCTGACATACCTAATGTTATGTTATCAGGTACTTATAGCAATCAGGTACTTATAGCAATCAGGTACTTATAGCAATCAGGTACTTATATTAGGATAAATTAGTGTGAGACCAACAAGTTTTAGAAAGAGACCACCAACGGTATTTTTTTCTTTAATTGTAGTACTGAAATAATATTATGCCCAAGAGTAAAATATAATTTTGTAAGGGAAATTGGAATTAAGGTTATTATTTCATAAACTTACAGTGACTTCAATTTTATTTCAAATTTAATCAACATGTTCCACTGAGACAATCAGGTTATAAAAAATGTATGAATTTCACACCCAAACAACTGAATTGATTTTGATACATTTTTGGATGCATCCAATATGCTTTAACAAATTTTGTTTGATTTTGTCTCTCCAATTATTATTTACTAGAAGCGCCTCGCGGTTTCACCCGCTTTAACTACCCGCGGGAACCGTTTTTATTTTTACGGAATAAAAAGTAGCTTATCTTACTCAAGGTGAATGTAGCTTTCCAATTGTGAAGGAATTTTTGAAATCGGCACAGTAGTTTTAGGGTATATTAATTACCAACATACACACAAAAATACAAATCTTTCCTCTTTTTAATAGTAGTGTAGATGTAGATAAAATCAGAGGCAAAGGGAGACAAAATCGCGTGTAAAACCTAGACAACTATAAAAAGTGGTAAATTAACGATACCGGATGGTAACCGGCGGCCTCGCGCCGGGTCGTTGCCGCGTCGGAGAATGTCAAACAAAAACTATATCAGATACTAAAAATAAAGCACTGATTCATTTACCTATTTCGTTATTGGATCAGAAAATTGGGTTTGCTCGATTTAGTCAATTATAGTTGAATGAATATATACAGGGTGTCAGATCGTTCGGCAAATTAAATGGCGGACAGGTTTCGGACAGTCATCCGCTACATCTTTAGCCCCAATGTATATATAAGTATATTATCACAGACGTTTTCAAAGTTAAATTTAAAAAGTTAAATTTAAACCCGTAATAGCCTATGCCATAATGCAGTGCAAATCTTTTAATAACTTTACATAGTTTGGATACACATCATTATTTTATCTATAAATACGCATAATTAAAGCTCCAAATCAATTTGTGGAGATTAGTGTTTTGATATGGATGTTTGAAAAAAGGTCCCTGTGATTGTACCAACCGTTATCCGTCTTGCCATGTGCAATTGCCAAGTCACTCTATTTACTAAAGAAATAAAGATATAACTGCTCCCATAGATAGGTACAGATAGGTATTGAAATTCACCGACTTGGTTTATATTCGATCTCACAACTTTTTACGGCAGATAAACTGCGTTGCGAGACTTGTGCATTTTTGTACATGTAATGTTTTTGATGGGATTTTATCTATAAATAAGCACAATTGAAGCTCCAAACCAATTTGCGGAGATTAGTGTTTTATATGGATGTTTGAAAAAAGGTCCCTGTGATTGTACCAACCGTTATCCGTCTATTGGATTTAAGCGGGTCTAATTCACGCACAAATTAATATGTGTGTGAGGGTGTGTGTGTGTGTGTGTTTGTGTGTGTGTTGAGTCTGTAGTTTGGAGGGCGAATTAGACCCGTTCCAATCTTTATAATATGTTATCTGTTCGCGAAAGTTTACAAAATTCAACTGTCTACACTGTCCTCCCAAAGCATGGAAACGCTACTGATTATGCAAAACTTTGGTCATCAATAATTAAGATCCATAGAACTACGCCGTCGACCGCTGGTTAATAGGCGTAATAAAAAAAAATCACCCTGGAATAAATGACACAATATAAATATCTAGAGCAGAAACCAAAACAAATAAAGGAACTTTCGCACAAACAACTTTTTTTTTACCAAGCTAAAAACCATAAATATGTTAAAAAGGTAACAGGAAACAAAAAACAAAGAATGTAATATGTACCTAGTAAAGTAACATAATAGAGGCGTACCTGTGAATATTATTTACGAGGCTATTATGTTAATTCAATCAAGAAAACCTTCGTTGTAAAGAACTCAAAAAATGCTGCTACAGTTAAAGTGACCTTTTCATTTAATTATCCCCGAAATAAATTGTTAAAATAATCATGTATAGGTAGCAAAAAAGCAATTCTCGTAGTCGTACATTTTAGAAGTTTCAATAACTGACAAGTAGGTACCTACATTTTTTGTATTCTCCTAAAAAGGTCAGGGTTCAGCTGAGTCCGATACAGTGTGGTGACGTTATTTTCACCACACCAAGTGTGTGTTGGGTTCTAACGTTTTCCATCATGCATGCATCTCAACGCGTTGCACAGACTAATCTACCTATTACCATCGAAATTTCAGGCATGAGTCAGGGTTCTAATCATTGACGAAATATATACCGTCAATGTTTCTAAGCAATGCTTAATCGGAGAATAGAAAATTGAGTTGTATATAAAGGACGAGCAAAGCTAAACCGGACAAAAAATGTATTACTTTCACCCTTATTATAATATTACACATAAGAGTCATATTTTTATCAAATTTATAGGTAAAATTCTTACCAGCTTGTACATTTTGACGGGATGGGGAGGGGTGGCTTGTCGAATTGAATGAAGGATGTAAGAGCGAATGTACTAAGGGCCCGTTAGTTCAGCCTTTTATAGTGCTTAGACACATGGCTGGGCCAAATGCGTCCTACCCTACCTCTGGCCTTAGCCTAGTCTATTAAGCCTTCAGCACTAAAGTATCGTGTGCAGAAAAACTAATCCAAATTTTATAAAAGGAATTTATTAATTTTCACTTTAATTGTGCGTATTCGTTAAGTGTGCCGTTAATGATTACTAAATACTCGATAAAGCTTGGTGCTAGTACTGGTGATCCGATAATTACTTCATTCTTTGGATTTCTTTGGAAATAATTATATTTACACGGTTTCCCAAACTATTTTTTTGGAGATGCAGGTAAAAATTCTAAAAAAAATCTAACTTAAGCTTCATTAATAGTCTTAGATACATTAATGATACTTTTTGTGGTAGATCACAGAGTAAATATTATATCTATATCTATATTTTTCGAGCTCAGTTTTTACATTATGTATACCATACCTACTGTAACTAATAAATAGGTCACAATAATATATGACAGAAGTAATAAATAAGGTGAATGCCAGGATAAAATGTCTCTAGATATTTCCCAAGAACAGTAGTCAGTAGTGGGCAGTTCCATAACTTAGTTACGATCTGGTTTTAAATTCTCAATAAATTATTATGTAACATTTATCGATTCTTACATCATTGTCATTACTATTTATTACACGTTAGTTAGATTTAAAAAAAAGTCATAATAATAGTGATAAAATAACTAAGTATTCTAATGACATTCTTCATATTTAATATTATAGTATAAGTGGTATAACTAAATTAAATAAAATACCTACAAATATTCTACAGGGCATCATCTCGTTTTTTCCTGCAATAAAATGAGTTAGCACAGGTATGAATATGCACATTTGTCATAATGATGTCATGAGAATTAAATAATTTGAATTAATTGATAGTAAAGTATCGGATAGTATTTAAACTTTTTTGTAAAAACGTGTGTTCCAAATTGAAATATCTTATCATGATGGGAAAAGTTGCAGAAAATGAATTGCCGGAGATGGAAAATTCTTGGCCTAAGGGGCTATAAAACAACCGACAAAAAACTGCCCATGTTACGGAAGCTCTCTATTTACAGCTCCTTAACATCAAAGAGCCTACTGTCCTACTGTCAAATATTTTTCAAATACTAGAAAATAAGTGGCCATACTTATCGTTACCACATAGTGGATTACTCCGATCGACATCATTATTATAATGTTATTTGTATGGTGTCCCGTAAAGTAGTCTCCTTTCTTCTTCCGGGTTCTCTACGATATAGTCTTCTGTCGTTTACCTCTTGCTTTTTCTGAACTAAAGTTTTGCTATCGGGGAAAAATTGCGAAGGTTTTTATGTCAACCCTAACTAACCACTAAAACTGGTATGTAGCCTAAATAAAATCAGGTGATTCTATTATCATTCGTTGGCACTACGATCATCTGATGGCAGAAATAAAAGAAGAGTTGAGAGAATAAAGATAATTTCATGAAATTTTTAGTAAGTATGTAATTGGAGAGGCATCATAGGAAGAACAAGAAGAATACCTAATAAGGCGTACGTAGGTACGTACGTTCAATACTAACATACGTACGTACGTACGTACGATCAATACTAACATATTGATCTTAATACTAACATATTGATACTGATAGGTACGTAGTTATTTGAGACACAATAAGTCAACAACAGTGAGTGAGTATAGATTACAGTAATTTCTCATCAAAATTGGTTTGATATCAGCACGCACTTTTAAACTAACGGTACTTCTTATCTGTGATTATAGGGTTGTACTTATATTTTTAATTCTACACGCTCGTAATGTTTATACGCCACTTTTATTATAAAGAGTAAAGGATCTTGATCCTTGGTTGGTGTCAATTATTTTTACCTTGACTGACAGAGTCAGGGCCTGAGTTACAGTCAAGCTGGATAGTTGCATCCGTTGCGATGTTAAATCAATAGCATAGAATACTACCCTCTATTTTCTTATTATTATTTAGGTAAATAATAAAAAAAAAACATCTATTTGAACTAGCCGGTAAGTAGTCTAACTACGCCAACGGGCTCTAAATATACATTTTATTGCACCAAATTAAGTTTAGAAACTGTAACCCAGCAAATATTAGTTTTTAAATAAAAAGAAGAAGCGTATTACCTACAAAAGTAGAACAGACGAAGTACCTATATATTACAGCCTACAAAAAATAAACGAAAACTGTAGTACTCTAGTGAGTTACTAGTTGCGGAAATCAGGCGCCAGAACAAATCTGATATCAGTGGGTCTGGGTGTTATTTTAAACGTTTAACCATTAATAGCACGACAAGTGACCACCGATGGATCAAGACCGGTTAACAGCGCTAAACAACATATAATATGTTGACTAAAATTTATTTGTCCATACATGAAAATTGTCCAGTTGCTGCTTGTAAACCAGTACAAAGGAGGGCAGGCTGTTTTCAATGACACTGTCACATAGCACATGTATACTGTATTAACAGTAGAGAGTCTACACAACCTGACTATAATTATTTTCCAGCAAATTGAAGGAAACTGAAGACAATTAGAGGGCGTCTATCTTAAGTTATCTGGTGCCTACGCAATTTCGTGTTGGAATCTATTGGCAAAAAACATTTAACCGTCTTTCGACAGTCGGGTAAATGGGTGTATTTTATAGTACATATAACTAGCAGACACGGCCACGCGTTGCTGTGGCTAAGGTTTTTGTTATTGCGACTATAAATTGAGATGTAAGCTACCCTATCTTTCAAGTTAGATCAAACTGCACGCGCTGTGCAAATTTGATTAAAATCGGTCAAGTAGTTTAGGAGTCCATTGAGGACAAACATTGTGACACGAGATTTATATATATTAAGATTTTTACCATATCACTCACTTTTACATTTCTATATAAAACGGTGTATTATCTCTCTGTCGACTCATTAGCGGTTGTACAAATACGTACATGGCTATCATAGCGAGATGGTGTCTCTGTGTCTGTAAATTTATTAGCTGATTAAGTCTCTACTGGTCAGAACTACAGTGACACTATTCTGGTACAGTCATGCACGCACGTGTCCCACACGGCCAGCTGAGTCGTTATCAGTTTGTGTCAAACGCTTAATTAATTATAAGGTGTATGTAGGATATGATAAACAGGTAGGTAGGTAGAAAGGTATAATTATAAGCTAAGCTTTTCGTAACAGATTGCAAATGATAAGGTAAACCAGCAAAGAGATATGTAGCTATGGTAATTAATATCAGCGGTGGAGTATTTTTAGGTTGTGGTAATAAAACTGTGATTCTGGTTTATTAATGTAAAAAATCCGAAATTTTGATGTTGTGTTTTGTGTTCGCTTTTGTTGTTATTACTCAGATAAACATACGATGGGAAATTGGATGTAATTATACACTGAAATCTAAGCGATATCTGCCTAATTGTTGTTTACCCAAAACAAGTAATCTGATAGATAATAATAGACAATGATTGTCCACTCGGCGTGGGCGTTTTTTACGCAAATTACGATATTTTGTTATGTCGTTACCACAATGGACTAGACACTCCCCTGCGTAAATATACGAGAGCCTTGGAAATGTCTAACAGGCGGAGAAAGTGATAAACATTTTGGTGGTTTATGCTTACGTTACCGTCTACCTACTAATCACAACTATGAGGCTGTAATAGTTTGTAGGTTGTACAACCGTTGTGGTAATTAATAAAGGCACTTGCCGTTAGAGAAAAACTGTGGGTATGAGGTGTATAACATAAAAAATACGGATTTTAACAATAATCCTATCTCGCACCAAGAAACTTGAATGCCCCAGCGGGTACGTAATGATATAGTTCTGTAATTTAACGTTTACAGACCTCTGTAACACGGTGAATATGATAAGGGTTAATTCCCACTAACATATCATTACCATAGTAGTTTTTCTGCAATAAATATAGTTGGAATCTAACTACGCATGCGACACGCTTAGTTCATGGATTGTGTACTTATGAGGCAACATTAAAAATAACAAGAATGTTTAAATGACAGGACACAAAGTTTACAGATACTTGCCCTACTTTTAACTATAACTGCATATTTTCTACGAATGGTGTAATAGCCTTGTATATACAATTTTTATGATATACTTACACCTACCGTTTTAACGTCGAATTGTATAAATGCATAACATTTTATACATTATTACTGGATTATTAAGCACTATTGATCATTGCAATGATCAATAGTGCTTAATAATCCAGTCTTACTAACAGTATAATCGCAAGACGCCTGACCAAACGCCGATGGTGGTACAATCATTATGTTCATCAAAGAAATCCAGCCAGACGGGGCTTGGTCACAGACTACTAAATATTTACTTCGAAGCATTTCATCATGACGATGATGTGGCAATTATGAAGTTACGCCGATTTTCCCATCAAGCTATCAACAAGTTATAGAATGTAGTCATAGTACGTGGCAGACTAAAATAACGATAAGTATAGCACAGGCAAACTCAGGTTAAAGTACCTATTAAACGTATTGCTTCCATTTGAGTCAGACATTGTAACATATGGAAGTCATTTATCGCGGTGTGTGTACAATTTACAAAACTAGATCCTTCTCGAGGTATCTATTAACATGATATGTAGGCCCTTAGGACACATAAAAATTTGCCTCCAACGATCAATTATATAGGTTTTGAATAGTAACCTCGAATTTATCACACATAAGCGTCAAAGTAGTGTAACCAACGTGCTAAGTAGTTTAAATAAAAACACGTATAAGCTTATTTTTTACATCTTTTTGTTTAATATCATATCACAAATTATATAAAATTACTATATTTTTGAGCAAGTCACTAGGTAATGATATCACCAAATTCGTTTATACGTAGTAAGGTGATGAGAGGTATCTAGCTGAAAGGACTGGAGCACCGGGGGCGGCCAGGTAAGAGGCAGCCGCGTAGGGGGCGTAGGAGGCAGCAGCAGCGACGTAGGGAGCAGGACCTGCTACGTAAGGGGCAGGACCAGCGACGTAAGGGGCAGGAGCGGCGACGTAAGGGGCAGCGGCAGCGACGTAAGGGGCAGCTACAGCGTGGTTGACGGCGTGAGCAGAGTAGGAGCTGGCGTAAGGTGCTACTATAGCCGAAGCCACTGGAGCAGCGACGAGAGCTGCGGGAGCACCGATGCTCGGGGCTGCGCTGGAAGCGGCGACGGTGAGGGCGAAGACAACCTGTAAATTATTGAAGAATTGATTCTGGAATTTGGAGCCTAAAAATCGTGATATTTATTGTAAAGTTTTTATTGTTCATTTACTTACAACGAATTTGGCGATCATTTTGCTTGGGGTTTTGTGACTGCTCACAAGTAAGTGTTTAGATTGAAAAAATCTGGTAGACTGTGTCGTCTCCAGGGCATCGTCACGTTTTATACCAACTGTCGATTTTGTTAAGCAACCACGAGGACGGACGACGCATGCGGTGCTAAATAATGCGCAGGACATCGCAGTTGGCACCGCGATTTTTGACCCAGACTTCGTTTACGAACAATGCATTCTAATTTCGACTCTATGCTTACCATTTTCACTGAATGTTATGCAATTGAGGAAAGGGAAAACTGGTTGAGCATTTATGAATATAAACATTACCATATTACAGTTACCTACGTGTGTACTAGACCTATCTTTTAAATCTAATGTTTAAAAAACTAGATCAAGGCTGTATTGAGTAAACAAGGTATCTACTTCATAAGGAAACTGCTATGTGTCGCCAAAACTCGAGCAAGAATAAAAGCATGTTCCATTTGTTAATACATTGTAAGTAAGAAGCCCTAGAAGCAGGCAGAATGTATACCGCCTACATTGTATCCGTTGTATATGTGTTGTATGTAGGTATATAGAGATTAAAAAGCCCTATTTGATCTGTAGTAGGAGTGACAGCAAAATATGTGACAAGGATTAAAGACTTGGTACCTACGTAATTATATTATTGGTCCATAATCAAATAATATGAGGAATAGTTCCAGTTAAGGGCATAGCAATCAATAATTCAATAAGGAAAACGATTAACGAAACAATTTCAAAGATCCTTTCACATTACTATGCATCGCAGCAAGCATTGAATTCCAATGAATATTGCACGATTTGCGATACAATAAGAATTTCACAACAAAAAAAGTTTCTCAATGTGATCCATTTCTCCGCGCACGCCTTATCGAATCCCAAATGACCGGCCGCAATCCGTCAAATGGTTATTTTGCAGTACGATACTTGAATTACAATAATCAAGGTATAAAAGACTAACGCATTTTCTTGGTAGTCACACACTTCAACCTCTTTTCAACAAGGAAGGTCCTCCAACAAATCAAGCAAGATGTACTCTTTCAAATCTGTAAGCATTAACGAACTTGAAACTTGTCATGCAATAATTTTAATCACATTTTAGCTTATTATTAAAATCGTTTTTTCTTCAGATCGTGCTCATCGTTGCGGCTTTCACAATCGGTGCTGAATGCAGCGCAGCGCCGTCTGTAGCTGCTGCACCTTTGGTTGCGCCTGCGCACATCGGATACGCTCATGCTGTTCCACAGAACATTCCACCCTACGCCTCTCAAGTCAGCGTATTCAACAGGGCCTTAAGCCCATTAGTCGCCGCTGGGCCTTTTGCTGCTCCGTTGGCTGCTCCGCTAGCAGCTCCGCTAGCGGCACCAGTGGGTCCAGTAGCGGCACCTTTGGCTGCTCCGCTGGCAGGTCCCTACGCAGCCCCTGTTCCGGCCCCGTTCGCGCCTGCTCCGTACCTGGCTGGACCCGTACCGGCTCCTTACGCGTTGCCAGCTGCCTATGCCGCTGCGCCTGCTGCTTACGCTGCTGCCCCAGGATATGCGGCACCTTTCCCTTACTCTGCTCCACTTCTTCGTTCCCCCTACGGGTACGCCCCAGCGTACGTGCGATAAATTGAAGAGACCACTCGACTGACCTTCCTTTAAAACTTATTGCAAAGACTACTAAGTATATTTAAGATATTTTGTACTTTTTTATTAAAGAAAACTATTTAAATTATGTAATGACTTTGAATGATGCCCATATTTAGACACGATAGAATAGTATAATAAAGTACCAAATTACGAGGATATTACACAATCTAATCACGACACGTTTGGCGTAGTGACTGAGCGAGCACTTGGACTCCTGCGCTTGGTGTCACGGGCTCGATTCCCGCCCGGTACAAATATTTGTGAGATCAGCAGATATTTGTTTCTGGTCTGGTTGCTATGTGTAATGTGTATGTGAAATAACATTTCTGTAAACGGTACCCACGAGGCCACGACACAAGAGAAATACTAGGGTGTGGGTCTACGTATTTATATTTAAAATTTTAAAAATATTGGAAAATGTTTAGTTAATGCATGAAAGTTTTTTAGGTTGTACATATTATTGCTAAAATTATGCAGTTCCATAATATGTTGATTTAGTTTTTGTAGAGATAGACTTTTAAAAATATGGCAGTAATTACTATAAAATGTGTGTTGAACACACATTTCTTTTTTTTGTGTGTTGAACACACATTTTATACTCAGTAGAACCTGATAATGTAAAATTCACGACCCATTCACTTATCAAAAAAACAGTATGCGCCATCATAATATGATATATTCATATGGTCTACTTTTTATTTATTTCACACGTAGTGTTTCTTTCCTCTATGTATTTCACGATATAAATACAGTCAAAGTAATAGCTTTTTTTATGACGGCGTATAATTATGGCTAAATTCTCAATCAACCTACATAAAGACCCAATAAAAATATTGAATGGGAAAGTACGTCGTTGTAGCAAACTCCATAAGTTTTCATAAGTTAAAATATTATGAAATACCTACCTGGCAAACTTTGTACAAATCTATGTACTCGTAATATTAAGCACGACGATGATGTCGCAAGAATAGAACACATTCATATTTTAAATATTTAATTTAATACAAAAGAGTACAAACCATAACAAATATTTACAAAAATAACAACAGTTCACTATCTAATATATTAACTAAGTTCTAAGATTAGGATCATTTCCACGCTGCTTGTCTAAGGAAGGGAGCTTGTGCATAATGTAAATGAGGAGCGTAAGCTGGATAACCGAAAGGTAAGGTTTTTGCTACTGGCACTGGCGCAGGGGCAAAAACAGGGGCAGGTAAGGCAGGGGCTGCGGGAGCTACTGGTCTGATGATGGGGGAAAACGGAGCCGCTTGTAAGGCAGGAAAAGTACGAGCATACAGCGGTGCAGGTGGTAATGCAGGCACAAAAGGAGCTAATCTAGGAAGAGATGGAATGAATGGGGCTATTCTGGGAAGAGAAGGAACCAGAGGAGCTAATCTAGGTAAAGCAGGAGCAAAAAAGGGTTGGGGAGAGTGGTAAAATGGCGCTGGTGCTGCTGGCAAAGGTGCGGGGGCTGGTGCGAAACCCGAGGCGTGGAAAACGGGAGCTGAAAAGGCAGGAGCGGGGAATGCAGGGGCTGGGAATGCAGGAGGCGGGAATGCAGGGGCTGGGAGTGCAGGAGGTGGGAAAGCCGGAGCTGGAAACACTGGAGCCGGCACAGGTGCAGGTAAGAAAGGCGCTGGAGCAACTGCTGGCGCTACCGCGTGTATTGATCTTCCTCCGTTCGGGAAGTTGAAAAACGGAGCATATCGCACTATTGGGAATGACTTGAAGACGGGAGCCACGTGGCCTATCCCGCTAGCATGACAGCTGCTAGCTATGATGGCGAGAGTAGAAATGACCTGAAAACAACACAAACATGTTAATTGATTGCAGTTGGATTAGACTCTAAAATGTTGCGCTTTATTTGCACGACACCTACTAATCTTAGAATCGACATTGTTTCACTGTCAGGACTTGATAAGCCGGGTGTCAACGTAGAAGTGTATAGAGTGATGTGTCACTAGAGGTTATATAGTTCAATACTGTTGCAAGCATTACGTCTTTGTTCGTCGCGATAATTTCACTTTCCTTAGGTAGGATATGTGCATGTTCAATTAGGTGTCAATATGGACACCATTGCCTGCCGAATGGGTCATACGGGTGACCGTTGAAGGTAACGTTATATAATTCCACAACCCTTCGTCGATTCGGCTGTGGTTACTGCCATGAATTAATGCAGCGTCTATTTTTATTATTATTACAATTGAAACCTTCAACTGTCGTATCCTACTAATATTACAACGGCGAAAGTTTGTGTGTTTGTATGTTTGTTATTTCTTCACGCTCAAACGGTTGGACAAATGTTGATGAAATTTGGTATGGAGGTAGCTTACACCCTGAGTTAACGCATAGGCTTGTTATTCCGAAAACAGCGGGTAACACCGCGGGGCGCAGCTAGTTGATCTAAAAGTAATCATACGTATAGTTTATCGCTTTTGTACATCGTCCGCCTACGGATACGTTTATTTAGCTTACCCCACAACGATTGCATACCGATAGCTAATCGCGAAGTATAACCGATAAAGTTTATTAAAGATTAGACAGAATTATCATCATCTAATAGAAAAGAGAACTTCCATAAAGCGTATCTCATTTGTGTACGTCGTTATAATATCATTCTAACTGAATAGCCAGCTAATATCCTGTTGCCGATACCTTCACACCAATAATATTATAATAGGCATTGTGATTTTTATTTGTTATAGCAATGGAGCCTTTGTGTTGGCTTTCAATCGTATAAATAATATTATTTAAAACACATAGTATGCCCCCAATTAGTTTAGATATAGACGCTCTACCAAAGTTTTGAACTATCCGTTCTGTTGCCATTAATTTTCAATCGCTTGTTTAAAGTTTGAGTGTGGTCGTAAATTGTACAATCAATTAGTTACGCAGTAAATTTTTAATGCGAGTTGTATTTACTTAATAAACTTCAATTTGAAAAGATACCGGCAGGTTGTTAGATCATTTATATTCATACATATTCAATTAAATCAGGCACAGGCGATTCTTGGCTTTTAACGACCACATGCTAGAATGTGTTGACATTTATTGTGGTATAAAACGATACACAAATCATGACGGGTACTTGTCGCCGATTGAGATATTTCCGGATCAAACGGCTACTTATATATCCATTGAGACTGTATTGTAGTCCACATTGCATATTTTTTTAGATAGGATCTTTTCTTTTCAGTTTTAGCGATGTTTAAACAAAAAAGCAGTGGACCCAGTTGTAATGAAATTAGGAATGTATGATAATAGTATGTCGGATGCTTTATTTATTTGTTACAATACAATGTCAATTACAACTCCGTACTTGCAGGTAAGTCAAAACATTCACATAATATTGACTATACTTACTTTAGTGAAATATCTTGAAGAGTTTTGGAGAGAACACAAAATGGCAAGTGTTTAAAGTTTGTATTATTTGGCCTATTATTCCACTAACATTGACACACGAAAAAATAACATATTTCCTCTATGAAACACAATGTGAGACTTTCATATTACACAACAACGTCACATTTTTCGGATTCTTACCAAAAACTCTACAGACATTGTTGGTCGACCTCTAAGCTAAACTAAAAGAAGCTGTCTAGTGGTTGTCAATTATGTTAAGTTAAGTCATTATATACACTTTAACTCGCAAACACTTAAATAAATCCATGTTCGCGAATTAGTTCACGGATGAAGGACGCCCCCAATATTATTCACAGCGGAATAACCAAGTGAATTCTAATTTTATTATGTGAATAAACACGTCATGAGTACAATAAACCGTATAAACAGTGATTTAGGTTGATAGCAAAGTCCTGGCTAATATGAGTTAGGTAGGTACATCATAAGATCTGAAAAGGGTTGCATGCACAGTACGCTGAAATTGTGTGTTTACATTCGATCACTATCTCACCAGTACCATTAGGGTGAGTTTTACGAGCTCGACATAGTATGCGTTAACTAGCGCCTTTGTATGAAGATCCTGTGCAGCGCCCCTACCGGCGTGTTTATGAACGAAAATTCTTCATGCATAGGGCTAGTTGACGCGTACTACGTCGAACTCGTAAAAACTCACACCAAAGGGTCTTTAGTGACGTTGTGGTCGAAAGTGGTAGCATGCTCAGGCTTGAATAGGGCTGGCTCTGAAATACCGTTCCTGGAACACCCAGATAGAGGTAAAAGTTACAAAAATAATTTTATATGAATTCAATTTATATATCGCTTACAAGTGCAATTATGATAGGCTCATGGTATAAACTAGCACATAGGTGTAATTGATAGGTATATGCAAAACTCACGTCATGTTAATTTGAAAACGATAATAACGTAAACATACATAGGAATTCGTTTAAGCTTAATCACTGCCTTAAAGTTACCACCGCGTCATAGATGAATCACTTGATACCCATAACACGCACGCGGAGACCGCTACAGAGAAATGGTTTAAATCAGGCATAGGTACATTAATCGGTTATTTGATGGTCATATAAATCTGTTGATATAACGTGACTCTCATAATTTAGTAATATGGGTCCTGTAATCGACGACTTTTTGGCTATCCTTGGAAGTTTCTTGTTTCTGAATTTGCGATTACCACAAACATTCCCAGGTTATAACAGTTTCAAGTACAAATTAATGATGTAAGCAGTTGTATTTTCTTTCAAATCTAAACTAATGACAGTATCTTACATCATTTTCAATTTTACACGCAGTGATTTTTTGCACTTCAAGGTGATAGGTCGTGTTGCGCGATTCAATAACACTAATTAACTCACATCTGCGATAAGCGCGGGCCCGTCCCGCTTAGGCCGGGTGCCGAGCGCAATGGAAAATGAACCGTGTGCTGTAGGTGATTCAGTTGAGCGAGGTGTAATAAATGTCGACGTAAACAACACAATGGATTCAGTGGTTGTAGAAGAACGTATGGAATGCAATGATACTATATGCTTGGATATGGAGGAAGTGAATAGAAAGAAGAGGGCCCGTGAAAGTAATAATTCGTCAGAGGAAGGAGAAGGATGGCAGACTGTATATCGAGGACGTAAATTGATTCGCAAGTGTGACCAGGAAGTAGAGGAAAAAGTACAAGTATATGTGACAGGTAGTACCGCTTTGCCTAAACAATTTTCTTTAGCGAGATTGTTTAGTCAAAATAATATCAACGGGATTAGCCGCGTAAAGTATGTCCATCAATACAAAATGCTGATAACGTTCGAAGAAGAGGGCGATGCAGACCGACTGATTACATGCAAGACATTTTGCGACCTTGGATGGAGATGTCAAAAGACTTCAGAAGTAGGTTTGTCTTACGGAGTGCTTAAAAATATTGACCTAGATGTTGCCGACGACGATATCATTAAAAACCTGCGGTGTGACGTCGAAATTGTATCTGCGCGAAGGTTAAATAAGAGGAATTACAATCAAGATTCTACTGACGGTTGGGTAAAATGTGAAGCTATCCGCCTGGCATTTAAAGGGGCATCCGTGCCCACACATGTATTTATTCATGGTATGAGAGTTAAAGTGGAACCCTATGTATTTCCAGTCACACAATGTTCACGCTGTTGGAAATTTGGTCACACTAGATTATTGTGTCCATCAAAAAAGGTTGTATGTCCTAAGTGCACCAAAAGTCATGAAAACTGCGAAACAACATCATTTCGCTGCGTTAACTGTACCGGAAGTCATACATCCTTCCAAAAGATCTGCCCAGTATTTAAGAAAGAGAGAAAAATTAGAGAACTGATGTCAGAGCACAATTGTACCTACAGGAAAGCCCTAACCATATATGTGCCGCCTCCTCCGGTCCCGGAAAGGAGCCCTTGTCCGAGCCCAATACTCGTCGCAACAGAGAGACCTCAACAAATATTACGCAGATCTGAACCCGCGTGTGAGGAGACAATTGAACCAGCTCGGAAAGTAAAGCTTTTGTCAGAATTATTTACTGATCCGGAACCGAGTTCATTCAAATTGGTGCAGAAACGTAAACAGAAGAAGCAGCGTAAGCAACCCCTGCCCTCGTCTCTACCCCCCACCCCAACCCCCCTGCCGATGGAGACCGAATGGAATAAAAACTCCGAGTGTTCAGATGACTCGTCCCAAGTTAACAACGAACCTCCCAAGAAATCTCGACAAACGAATGTGAAAGACTGGAGTTTCATTCGCCTACTAAATAAAATGTACTCAATAGCGGTAAGTAAGGATTCATTAGAGGTTAAAATACATCAAGCTTTGTCAATTTGCACAGAGTGGATATTATCCAAAGTTGTGAGCGGCATATCGGCTGGCTCTTTATTAAACATCTTTGCTAATTATGGATAACAACTCCTTAAACGTTAATATTAATATTGTACAATGGAACTGTCAAAGCCTACGTCCTAAGTCCTTATCTTTTGAATCTTTACTCACCCAAGATAAGATCCACATAGCTGCTTTAAGCGAGACATGGATTGAACCTAACAGTTATTTTAATATATCTAACTATACTACACATAGATTAGACAGACGAGATGCGTACGGAGGCGTGGCTATCCTAACGCATAAGTCTGTTAAGGCTATTGTATGTGCATCACGCTGCCCTAATGTAGGGATTGAGCTATTACATGTTAAAATCCTTAATTGCCGGCATATTGAGAACTTAATATCCGTCTATTGTCCATCTACAGTACATACGACTCAAAATGATTGGGATTATATATTTTCGCTCGCGAGTAGAAAATCTTTAATACTTGGTGACTTCAACGCACACCACACTAATTGGTCATGTAGAACGGACCAAAGAGGATGTCAAATTTTTGACTCCATGTTAGATCACAATTATATTCATCTTAATAATGGAGAACCAACCAGAGTACAACTAGTCAATGGATCGCTGCGACAATCCTCTCCGGATATCTCATTTGTATCTTCAGATTTGGCTACGCTATTCTCTTGGAAAATTACCAATGAATGTCTTGGTAGTGATCACCTTGTAATAAAAATGACAGGCGCTATAAATGTATACAGAAATATAATTAAAAAAAGAAATTTTAAATACAGTAACTGGGATGCCTATACATCATACATAGAAACTGCGTTTACTGATTGCGTTACTCCTTCCGACCCACAACAGTTTTACGACATGTTCGAACTCACTTTACAAACAGCGGCCAGTAGATTTATCCCTCTCAAAAACATCCCGCAACACATATGTGATAAATTTAACCCCAAACCATATTGGACCGCTGAGCTATCGAAAGCGGTGGCTGAGCGTCGTATCGCTTTGACCAATTTTAGACGATGCCCTTCTCCTGAAAACTTAGACACATTAAAAGACAAAATAAGAATCGCACAGAGAGTAATTCGATTAGCAAAATGTAGGTCATGGCAAAGATTTTGTACCTCCATAGATAACACAAGCTCGTCATCAGAGATGTGGCGCAAAATGAGATGGGTGAAAGGTCATCGTCCAAGCATGACTAATCGCAGCGTAGACAAAGATAAGGCACTAAGTCTATTGAACGTTTTAACCCCGGATTATACGTGCCCACCTCAACCACAGTTTCATTCATTAAATAGTCATCTGGAATCTCAGATAACTATGCAGGAAGTAAATAATTCAATTAAAAAAACAGACACTGCGCCAGGTACAGATGAGATATCGTTTTCTATGATTAAACACCTGCCGAGGATAGGTAAAATTATGTTGGTAGATTTCTATAACATATGTTTAAATTCCGGCTTTGTACCCGCACAATGGCGTCAGGTTAAAATAATTCCCATACCCAAACCAGGAAGAGAGTCAAATTCGTATTCTTCCCTGCGTCCAATTTCTTTAATATCATGTCCATGCAAAATTTTTCATTCAGTTTTAAATAAAAGATTGGAGTGGTATTTTGAGAAACAATCGTTGTTTTCTAACAATATGGTAGGTTTCCGTAAAGCTCGATCATGTCTTGATAGTCTCACCCGTTTGGTTTCTCAAATACAAATTGGCTTTTCTAAGGACTTATTAACTGCTGCCTGTTTTATTGACATAGATAACGCCTATAATAATGTTAATGTGAGCTGCTTAGTAAATATTTTAGACCAAACCGGCGTAGGTGCTAAAATTTGTTTCTACCTCTGGTCGTACCTAAAACAAAGAGAGTTAAAAGTGGCAGTCGATTGTTGTAATGTAGTTAGATCAACCGGTAATGGTCTGGCTCAAGGAGACCCTCTGTCTCCATTTCTTTTTAACGTGGCTACTATGAACATTTGTAAGAACATCCGAAATGTACAAATATCTCAATATGCCGACGATTTCGTTTTATACATATCAAAAAATAACGTTGATTCGGCAGTTTGTGAACTCCAACGTGCCTGTCATAATCTCAATAGTATGCTTAATCATTTAGGTTTGGTGATTTCCCCAGCAAAAAGCAAATTTTGTGTGTTTAAGAAAGGCTGTTTTAGAAGGCCAGTAGACTTTAGGATTAATAACCAGTCGTTGTCAACAGTCAGTCACGTTAAATACCTGGGCTTGTGGCTAGATAGTTCTCTGAGATGGGGAAAACATATCAATGAGACAATTCAAAAAGTAAGTAAGTTTATTAACCTGCTGAAAGTCTTATCAGGTCCAGGTTGGGGTGTTCATCAGAAACACCTGCGACGACTATACATATCAATTATCCGTAGTAGAATCGATTACTCTAGCTTTTTATATGACAATAGCTGCCAAACTAATATACTAAAACTGGACAGAATCCAAAATCAGGCCCTTCGGATAATTGGTGGTTATATACGTAGTACTCCCATTCACGTGATGGAGAATGAATTGTGTCTTTCTCCTCTGCAATTTCGTAGACAGTATCTTGGCGGAAAATTTTGGCTAAAATCTAAATCTTTCTCTAATAACAGCACTATACATTTATTACAAGAATTGGCATCCCTCAGTCGTTCACGATATTGGTCAAATAAAAAAATTCCTCTGCTCATCAATACTCAAAATAATTTAGATTCAGTTTCCATACACAGCTGTCACCAACTTGAGATGTTTTCACTAGAGACGTGGGTTAGCAACATTAACTTAGAACAAGTTTTATCTGATTCAATCCCTTTAATCGATCGCGCTAAACGTACCTACGGCTGTCTCAATCTAAGATCTATTTGTGTGCACTTTATTGAACAAGAATATGGGGATTGGTATAAAATCTTTACCGACGGATCCAAAGATAAAGCTGGAGCAGGTTCAGCGTTTCTAGACCCTAATACTGGATGTAATATGAAACTTAGGATTGGATCTGATATTTCTATTATGCACATTGAACTGATCGCGATAGCAGAAGCCCTATCATATATTGATTCAATAAATTTCGACCGATTTGTCATTTTGACTGATTCTAAAAGCTCACTTCAACATTTGGCTCGTTGTACCTCTCACATGAGAGGTTTACCGATTGCCTATCAGATACTAAATTCAATCATAAGGCTTCAATATCAAAATAAAAAGATCACTCTTCAATGGATACCTTCCCATATACAAATTAAAGAAAATGATGACGTAGATCTGCTAGCTAAACAAGCCGTTGAAGAGGGAGTTCCTATAAGTGTGTTACCTCTTTTTACCGATCTCTATAAGTTTGTAAAATATCAATGCAGTGTGAAATGGCAGGAGTATTTTGATGAAAGATCACGTGAGAAGGGTATTTGGTACAGAACAATCCAACCGCAAATATCCCAACACCCATGGATAGACGAAACTGTACTAGACAATAATAGTGTAAAGACTGCTCTTAGATTACGCTCGGGACACATTCCATCGAACAAGTTTGCATTTTTAATGAAAAAAGTCCCATCGCCGAACTGTAATGAATGCGGAGTAGTTGAAGATGTTCAACACATTTTGATGGAATGTGGCCGGAACGATGCATTAAGAAGATCAATGTTTGGTAGAAATAGAAGCCTAAACATAGGCTTGCTTAACAGTATTTTGTCCTGTCCGGCATCCGAGGAAGCTAAAATGTATTATAAGTTGGCAGATCTAGGATTAGCCAAATAAGGTTTTTTTTTTTATATGTTGTTGTATTTGTATCTTATATGATTTGCGTTTTTTTCACGGGACGGTGTGGTCGCTCAGCGACAAAGTCCTTAAAATAAATTAAAAAAAAAAAAAAAAAAAAAAATTTTACACGTATAAAGCAGCTTTGCCGATACGTACAAATTCTTAGTATTATGTATTATAAAAAAAAGAAGGCTCATCTAAAAATAAGTGCGTATCGAATTATGCTATTGAATAATATAATGACCATTTTTCTGGAACAAATTCTTGTATAAGTACTCTTAAATTGTTTTGGGACTGCGATATTTTGGTACAGTTTGTAAACTTGTAACCAAAAAGTCCTGAAATTAGGTATTCGTAGTTTTCAAGGCTGTTTGCTGCAGTTACTTTCAGAGGCAACTTACGAGTACTTTTACAGTTTCTAAATGTCAAAGCAATCATAAGCAGTTAATCTGAGTGAATGTACTTACCTACTGTACTCACTGTGCAGAAGCATATTATATACGAGTAGACTAAGTAGCTACCTACCTAATAAAAGTAACTCTATGGAATACATGCTTTGAAACTAATGTTTGCTTGTTTGTTTGCGTTTTATGAGTTCGCGAGTTATTCTTCGGAATTCCGATTGAGTTGACACAAAAGGTAAATCGCGATCTAAGTCACAAGTAACAAGGTTCTTCAAATCTTTGTTTTGACGTCACATAACGCGATAATCACATTTGGAAATAAATACCTACTTGATTTGAAAAAAACACCACAAATAGCAATTCTTATTACCGTCATCTCTACTTTCTACGCTGGAATGAGTGAAACGCGACAAAATTATATACTATTTTTCATTGTAATCCATCGAGGGCGAGTGTTTTCGTGTTCCAATTTTAGTATTTTATTGAGAAGCCAGCCATGCAAATGTAGGTAGGTACCATTTGATTGCATGGGCTACTTTTGGCACGTGACTTATTGTACCTTCGTCCTAATTTCCAAGTACGTAGGTACTAGCTTAGTGATGAACAATTATGTTGGCCGAAAATGTTTTAGTTTCTCTTTCAGGCTTTGTAATAATATTGTGTAGTATGCAGGTAAGCTACAAAATGATGTTTTACATTTACAAACTACACTTGCGTGTGGGCTATGATTTGCCAAATCGCTGACGCATGGAGGGTATGTCGTATTTAGGTTGAAATACAGTATTTTATTTACTCCATTCTGGTTTGTTATGCCTTCATAAACAAATACCTCTAAAATCCGGTCATATAACAACATAAGTCACACAATGACGCACGGCTGAAACTATTCTCGTAATTGCACAAAGCCCTCATCTCAATAGAAGATTTTTCCCATTGATTACGCAGTAGTCAAATTGAATAGAAAATCATGCATTCAGAAATAGTCCAGCCTAATTTCAATTGTCACCATCATCGTGTGGCTTCTTTATGTAACTATGGCTCTTTGTCTGTACACCCAGACTTTTGTCAAGGCCCGAAGGGAAACTTCCTTGAAACTGTGCTAACATTAGAAACGTCCGGCTCATAAACAGAGTAGCAATGCTAGGTTCTCATTATGTAACTATGTTTTTGTTGCTTCTACCCAAAAATTTACTATAGAATATCGCGCCAGCTGACGTTATTTGCAATGAATCAATATGAAGGGCTTATAAGAATAATCTGAATAAGTTGTTAAATATTTATTGGGTACAAAATGGTTCTAAGTGTCAGTCTCTATGGTCTCGTTCATTTAAGGGCAATAAGCGGGCTAGAGGGGGCGTAGTAAGGTCCGGCCGCGTAGTAAGGGGCAGCGTAGCGGCCGAATGCAGGCCCGGCGACGTATGATGCGGTTGCTGCTGCTGCAACGTAGGGCGCGGCAACAGGGGCCACGAGCCTAGCTGCTGTGGCAGCGTAAGGGGCTGCGGCGATGTATGGCGCCGGTGCAGCAGCGAGCACGGGGGCAGGCGCTGCCGCGATGTACCTTGCCGGTGCGGCGTAGAGACCATTGAAGTTCCTGGACACGTATTGAGAGCTGGTCGCAGTTACGATGGGGGCGGGTGCGACTATCGGGGCAGCTGCCACTAAAGGGGCCGGGGCCGCGACTAGAGCTGCTCCTATGCTGGGCTTGGCCGAAGCCAGAGCAATGGTAGCCAGGAAGAAAACCTGAAAAATGAATTTTAAATTTAATATCAGTTTCCAAAAACTTTTTTTTATTTTCGATTTGTTATTGATTGAAACACTTACCGTTTTGTACATTTTGGTTTGGTTTGGTGTGTTTGTCTGTTGAACAGATGATGCGAGTCTGATGTCCATCGTTTGGTGACAATACCTTATATACGGCTGGCGGGTAAGATTCACCTTGTGTTGAGTTTCGTCACTCCGTGCAATGTCTCGTTAGAATCTGGGCACGAACGGGGGCGGCGCGTCATTACGACAGACTACTGGACAGACTGATAACGGACGGGTCGTCCACTTTTGGATATAACCACTGCCTTCCATCACGTTTCGAGTCTTATCAAAAGCTTAGACGCAGTTGTTGCATAATCGTCTGCGCTTATACTGCTATTAATCTTACAAAAATAATGTCGAAAAAAGTAGAGCACTAAGATATAGATCAATCTAGGCATCCATTTGAGGAATCCACTTTTATTTTATTTAGATTGAACAATGTAGCCTTAACATAATAACAATGGTTGTTATTCGCATTATAAATGTGTGTGAATGCGAAAGTAGAAATAAAACTTTACTAAGTACATTTTATGTCTAGAGCTTATCGAAACTTTAAAAAACTGAACATGTGCGAGTCGGACTCGCGCACGTGGGGTTCCGTACCAATATCTATAAAAATGGCAAAAACCTTTTTGTTGTATGGGAGCCCCCTTAAATATTTAATTTATTTTGTGTTTAGTATTTGTTATTTTAGCGGCAGCAGAAATACATCATCTCTGAAAATTTCAACTGTCTAACTATCACGGTTCATGAGATACAGCCTGGTGACAGACGGACAGACGGACGGACAGACGGACGGACGGACAGTGGAGCCTTAATAATAGGGTCCCGTTTTACCCTTCGGGGTACGGAACCCGAAAAATGAGCGCATTCTGCATTTTGTTTTCAATACTCGATAACATGTACAAAGGAATAAATAGATAGTATTCTAAAAGTTCAGTCCAATTAAGATTTAGTAATACTTATTTTTATAGTTCAGTTACGAAATCAGTTACTGATCAACACAAGTAAGTACTACTTACCGACGAAGGCCAGTCTATTATTCCACTAGATATGCTATTTGTTCATTGTTGTTCAGAAACATTGTTTAAAAGCATTTGGCAGCTGTATTTTAGGAATAATAGATCCTGTCTTTCAAGGTTACAGGTTCTTAATTATTTACATTCATATAAATAAATTTGCAAGCAGTTGCTCTCTAAGTAACGTTTTCATGTTTCGGTATGAAAACTTATTTCTAGTTTATGGAGAAACACTATATTCCAAGCATTAATAAACTGAACTATGTAATTACATCGAATTGTTGGTACCTACTTATCAGGGCTAAATGTTAGTAAGCAGGTCTTCTGTGAACCGCCCAGTGTGAACTGCCAAGTAGTGTAGTGAAAAATAAAATAAAATATTCGCAGACAGCACTCTATCATTGGATCCGGGGGATGAAAAAACGTTTTGATCAATACAATCTATTACGCACTTCCTTGGGCTCAACTTAAACTTACACGAATGTTCCTGACAATAATATAAAGTAAATATTCGGTGAGAAGGTGAGAAGGTGAGAAAGAATTCCGAATGTCGTTAACAATGTGTGCTATCCCTATCTATCCAATGCTATCTTTTCTATCGAGCCGTCAGAAATCTAAACATAGGTAATCAAACGTAGATTTATGATATAAGAACCTGACCTGTATACCTGACACTTTCTTTGGAAATTGATATCATAGATTATGAAGGTACTTTAACATTTTTGCAATATTTGCTATTTGCGGAACCTTACACTGTGTCACTCAGTGACACGTATACTTAGCTGATTTTTTAAAATACAGACGATTTTAGAAATTTCATTACCTACCTCTTATAAACTGTCCTGTGGTTTACTTTAGTCACAGAATACCTATATGAATACCGTAGGTATAGTGTCAGTAAAATTACCTACAGTTACACGCGGACGCACGGTCAGATAATAAGATAACAACATGTATAATAACATGTATTACATATCAAACATTTGGCTGCAAACCCTTATAAAAAATAGTAGAAGATAGAAACCATACAACTCTTGGTTCAGATTTCAGACATAGGTACCTACTCTTACTAAGTAGTTAATAAAACACGCATAAAGAAAAAAGAGAAAAACATCAAAGTTCGGTTGTTTTCATGCCCTCTCTAATTGAACCATGTGTAGAGATTAGAAGCGCCAATTTCTTTTTAATTTTAAGATACATGGTAGGTACCTACTGCTAGACTGTGATGATGACTTACTTTCATTATTTCGATTTAGATCAAGATATAATCAGGATAAAGGAATATAAAAGGCTCAATTAAAAATCCCGTAAAAAAGTTTATTAACATATTATTTCACTATTTACAATGTGCTTTATCATAACAAGTGGAACTGGTCATTTCACTAATAGACTTCTCATAGTCTTGGAGGCCTCACGTTAGGTCTGGGGAAAGGGTTGAATGTTGTGAACTCAGTTTCTCTTGAATTGTTAGGACTCACATTTTGCACTCGCGGCGCTGCTTTGATTGCAAAAGGAGCTTTGTATTCGATAACTTTCACAGGAATACTGCGTGTGTGATGATGTGACACAGGTCTGATTATGAGCTTTGCTCTAGCTGGCACGAATGTGTGGACGTGCTTCACGACTTTGATGGCTTCGTGGTTGTGAGGAAACTGCGGAAGAGGTGGTGGAGCGATGTAAGCAAGTGGCGCCTTGACTATCTCGACGACAGTCTTCAACTTTTGAGGTTTTCCGTGAGGCAGTGGATGCAAATGGACGTGACTATGTAGGTCGTGATGATGGTGAGGCGGGTGCGGTTGTGGCAGTGCGTATGGTAATGGCTGCTGGGAAGGCTGCGGTTGAGGCTGCGCTTGAGGTCGTTGAGGAGCTGGCGCAAAGTACTGTCTCAAGTTCACATTTTGATTAGAAGCTTGAAATTGTGGCCGTTGTGGTGCTGGTGCCAAGTACTGTCTGAAATTCACATTATGATTCGATGGCTGGCCATGTGACTGTTGAGGCGCAGGTGCTAAATATTGCCTAAAATCCACATTAGAATTAGAAGACTGAACCTGCGGTCGTGGGAGCGCTGGTGCCAAATACTGCTTGAAGTTCACATCCTGGTTC
The DNA here is from genome assembly GCA_905147375.1 of Hylaea fasciaria. Lineage (NCBI taxonomy): Eukaryota > Metazoa > Arthropoda > Insecta > Lepidoptera > Geometridae > Hylaea > Hylaea fasciaria. The sequence goes on along the minus strand of LR990204.1, from coordinate 5,842,946 downwards.
GAAGCCTGCCCGAAGCTGTTGTCGCTGGCAGCCGGCAGTGGCGTTGTGGACTCCGGTTCTCGTGTCGTTGTCTTCATTACCACTTGGGTTGTCGTTCTAGTTGTAGTCTGTTCCGGCTCTTGAGATTTTTCATCAACATTACTCGGCTGTTCTTGTGGTATAAATCCGAAACCTGGTGGTAATCCAAATGGATATGGTGGAAGGAGGAAAGTGGCCACTGGAGCAGCAAATGAGGTTGCTATAGCTATTGCTACATTTGGCTCAAGAGGCTGGGTTGGCTGTGGCTCCACTGGTTGCACGGGAACCCGCTGAACTGGTTGCACTGGTTGAAAGGCAATCGTCTGCGGTGGAGGAAGCGGCGCTGGTAAAGCTTGCGCTGTTTGTACAAACACTGGAGGGGCAGGTGCTACGGGGATCACAGGTGGTGCCGCTACGAGGCGGTTGAAATTCCTCTGGAAGTATTGTGAGCTCGTGGCAGTCACCACAGGCGCCTCGCCTATTGCAGGTGCGCCAAGATGGTGGACTCCTGAACTCAGTACCATACTGCATATTGAAGCTAGTGATAACGCCTGAAATTAAGAAAACACGTTTTTGTAACCAAGAATTGTATATAACATAAGTTAAAATGTTTAAATTATTTAATTTGATTAATTATGACATTACCGTCCGGAGCATTTTGAAGTCCCCTTGCATGATCGCTTTTAAAATTATAATGCGGGCGTTAGAATATGGTGCCCTCGCTTTTATATAGGTGTAACAAATTTTGCATCATGGTGAGGCAACGGTGCGGGTGTCGCGGAATACCTAATGGTACAATGGGTAAGGACGCGGACCTTGATGGACACAAAAATCGTATTGAAAACGTCCAAGGAATAATAAACGATGGGCTATTTGGAAAGTACTGTCCCCAACTGGCAATTATTGGTTTAGCCTAATAACACCCTTAGGAACCTTTCAATGTCCGTGCTGTAATCTTATGTCATCAATGTGACATTGAATGGATGGCCAACTGGCAGTTCTGTTTAATCCGGCTTAGCCCAAGTCAATTCCAGTTCACAATCGTGCTATTTTTGATTTATTCTAAGGGTTTACACACCGCAACATCTCACTGAAATTCTAGTCCATCCAAAAGTTGCCTGTAAGAAATTGAAGCGATAAGGCCGCCTATTGTATGGCATTTATTTGTGTCATTTATCTGCTTTCTAAATGTTTATTGTATGGTGTTCAATACATAGTTATTGTATTGTGTTATTTATATCGAGTTACTTACGTAATAAAAGTTTATATATCAAAAATGATTGTATACAGTTGGCATAAATGAATGAAACAAAGAGCCAAATTAGGTGCAAAAATGCGTTTCACTTTGTCGCCTGTAGAAAAAGTGAGCGTACACATATTTGTCTCATGCTTGAGTAAAAAGTGAAATATTGTGTAGTTTTTATTCCTACTGAAACTTGTCAATGTAAACATGATAAGGGCACGGCAGAAATCATTACGTGCGATTGTCGCTTTTATGCGTGATTTCTACTGTCTAAGACATAAATGTAGGTTCAAATTCAAATACGTAATACACGAAAATGTCGTATGCTTTCTGCGATCCTCAATCTAACGTATTGATTTGATTGAACGCCTCGTTTTATTTGGGAGCATGACATCCCTGTGTTCGAGACAGCTGTGATACTGCCAGGCGTTACTACTTATTTGGCGATGAAGCATTTAACAGGTAACAGCCTAGGTAAGTAGGTACGTAATATTGTATTACGTTGGTAATCTTTGGTTTTGTTAAACATGATTTGCTTGAAATGCTACACGTATGATAACAAAGTTTAATAATAAATAATAGGATATAAACAATATTTAGAATGTAGTTTTTAATTAGAATTTTTGATTTTAACCTTTTATACAAAATAGTACAAAAATTAATAAAAAATAATAGGATCAAACTCAATGTTTTCAGTAAAAGAGACGTTTCCTTTTTTCCAATTAAGATAAAATTAATACGGGACGCCGTCTAGCTAAAACTTATTTTTTTTTTCATAACTTTGAAAGTGATGTGATTTTTAAATGATCATAAGTAGTAGGTACCTACTTATTCAATTTTGAGGGATGGAACCTTTCCCTCCCTATAATAATTTAACGAAATAGTCGATTCATAAAAGTGACTTGATTCATTACAACTTTGTTGTTGTAGACCGATGATGGCTAAAGTCCGGTTTGACTTTTTATGGCTGAAGTTAAATAGGAGTTAAAATACCTTGTTAACTTTGACCACCCAATTGTCTCTATCTGACACTAAAGAAATGACAAAGACTGGGTCGGTTGTAAAAAGTTAACCGGGGATTCAAAAACCGGGCATAAGCGGAGCGGTTATCAGTCTATGAGGAAAGTGCCTAATAATAACCCGAAGACATCGAATTCTGCTCTGGAACCATTGGTTTAATTTTAACACCTTGTGGTAATTTCCATGCCTGTTTGTTACGGAAGGTACACTGTCGGCTCCGCTAGTTATGAATTGTTTACAGTCCTCTAGCACGTCATAGGTCTGAGAAACTCCAACACCACGTCATAGGTCTGGCAATATCGAACACCAGTGGCCGTCACTAGGTAACCATAATCGAAAAACAAACAAACAACAACAACAACAACTTTGTTAGCAACGACAAGGTGTTCTTATACGGCTTATTCTGCCCAGTACCAATTGCGATGTTGTCGGACGGACATAATAATTCGCTGTTCATTATGTTGTGGGTGCAATACGAGTACGGTTCTTTACGAATTATTTATATTATGCTCTAAGTAGGTAGGATAAAAATTATTCATGATATTTTTTTTTGTTGTTTTAGTTATGGGTTCGCACGGTTTGTGCATTTAGCCAGGGTCAAGTGAAAAAAGAAACACGAAGTTTTGGCGGGAATCCGATAGTGAGACCTTGTTGGTTTTTTTCTATTATCTCAAACTTCGAGTGTTAGGTAATGTGTAATATTGATGGAATATTAGTTATTGAGTGTTCGGTAACGTCAAATTAATGTGGGAAAATGATATAACCCCAAATAGCGTGTCACTTCGCATTTTTCCAAAAGTCCCACGAAGTTTCAGTAAAGCATCCACCACTTTACTATATAACATAAATTTAATACAAGTGATGGTAGCCTAGTGGGCGAACGTCCGCCTGCCAAAAGGAGGTGGCGAGTTCGAATCCCAGTGCGGGCACGTACCAATGTGTTTCTTGTTAAACATATGTACCTACCTACGTAATTACCACTCGCTTTTCGGTGAAGGAGAACTTCGCGAGGAAGCCAACATGCCCGACAATTATTTCGAAGGCATGTTATCCATCTATACGGACCGGGCCACCTTGGTGGATTATGGCCTAAACCTACTCACGAAAGTGAGGAGAGGCCTTTGCCCAGTAGTGCATAAATGTAAGGTTATAATACGATTTTGATGTAGTTAGCATAGTCAATAGTCACGTAAAGATTGCTCAGCCCTATTTAATCTATTCAAGGAGTAGGATAGGTAAAAAACATAGCTTTTGTGCTGTAAAAAACATTATTTATTCGTAATATCACAATTTCTTTAGTTCAGGCGGAAGTCCTCAAACTGCAACAATGGGGGCGGGGGCTGCAACGTACGGGGCAGCCGCAGCGACGTAGGGGGCAGGTGCAGCGACGTACGGGGCAGCCGCAGCGACGTACGGGGCAGCCGCAGCGACGTACGGGGCAGCCGCAGCGACGTACGGGGCAGCCGCAGCGACGTAGGGGGAAGCCGCCGCGACATATGGGGCAGGAGCGGCGACGTACGGGGCAGCATACGCGGGAGCAGCCACGTAAGCAGCGAGGCCGTTGTTAATGCGGTGGTAGTATTGAGAGCTGGTGGCAGTGACTACTGCGGCGGGTGCAGCTGCCACAAGGGGAGCGCTCACCAGAGCAGGCTTGGCGGCGGAGATGGCGACCAGCGCGGAGAGGATGACAATCTGGAAAAAATGGCATCCTTCAAGAGATTTCTTTCCTAACTCACATGTGTCAGCATAAATGCGAACGACTCTTCTCCGGCGTGGATTAAGTTGGTAGGTATTTAATAAACAATATTTATACCTAATCATGCAAAAGTTAGCATTGTTATGATATATAATTGAAATCAAAATTATATAATAATTAACTGCAAATTTTCTAAATGCGAAATACTTACGATCTTCATCATATTGATAGTTTGCTTTGTTCTGTACTGTTGGAACAGGACTCGTGCTGAATGCCAGAGATTCACAACATTTTATACTCCTCAAACGGTGTTATGTTGCAACAGAGCGGGTCGGAGTTGGCTACCTTTCTGACATTGGAGAATGCGTGATCTGAATCCAATGTGCGGTCATTGCTGCAAGTCCTCTACAGGATTGTTGATTGCACATACAAATCAAGAGTTTACGTGTGTCACTCTCATTACGAGCAAAATACTAATCAGAGCTCAGTTTTAATTATAAGATTTCCTTTTGGTACGTACGTGCAATTATACTTACTGATAATGGGGTCTGTTACAACAAACTTGTTAAATCTACAACTGGCTTCCACAAACCCAGATCTCGTATACCCTTTATTGCTTACTTATTGAAAAAAAAATATCGACGCGCTAACTCAACAGGGGAAACAACAAACATGTAGGTGCGTCTTGTATACTGCTGCAATCGGGTTCCAATAAAGTAGGGTCTAAGGTCTTTTTGTATGAGTAACATGCACTTAATCAGAGTTCGGTCACTCTGGACTCGTTTTCTCTATACGTGTTTGTCATTTTCGAATCGGATGCAGTTCACCTGCACAATGCACAAAGGCTTTAAAAGGATGAGCAGGCTATTCACGCTTGATGGTAAGCGCAACGCCTCATACATCAACAATACAGGACAATATAGCAGTCTTACCTTTAACCTTTAATTATCTAATAAAAGTCGTAAAGGTTATAAGTCATGCGTTCACGTGGCCTCAACGACGCCACGTGCTGACGACATTTCTTACAATTTGTGTAAAAATACGGTTGTAAAAAGTATAATAAACCTTATTTACTTTGAAAGTGAGCAGTCACGTTCATTAAGTTGGAACGCTTTCTTTTGTAACTTAATTATTAGGAATACCAATTTAATTGGGTTTGAATCACGTTTAAATAAATAAATAGGCTTTTTGCGACGGTTGTAATTCGTGACTAGACAAAAAATGTTTCGAGAGCGATATACATGTACCTAGTGCGTACCTAGATACGTATATGTTTGTTGTATATTATGTGGTTCCAGTTAGTTATTGACAATATAGCAAGGTTAGGTAGTCTTGATCTATCTTACCTTTGTAGATATATCTAGATAAGGAACACCAAGTTGTCGTCTCACTTCTCAAGTTAACTCCACTGCGCTAGTTAACTCAGTTAAGAGGTTAAATTAAGAAAAAAAACACTAAATATTTGTAAAAAAAGTCTTCAATAATATTAATCTGAACATTTCCACAGGGTGCTTCTAGATTTAACTCGTTTGTACATAACTGGTCATTGTTCAGTTAAACGCTAGTTACACCGCTAAAAAGGGTATATCGGCGTTAGGTAACTTATATTAGATTATATGGCTTTATTCTAACAAGAGACCCACAATAGACTAGTACCTTATCCCACGCGTCGTCATTATGATTCATAATAGTGGCTTCAAAAGTTGTGCAGACGTCTGAATAGAGCACACAATGGACAGTTGAACAAAACCACATTCGGTAACAGGTTACGCTAACATATGAGGGCGCTTTATTCCAATGGTATTATGGGCTTAGTGGGGAGTAATTTCTTATATTATAGAGTAATGAGACGAGGATGTCACTCATCTAATGGTACCTAAGTCTATAACAGTTGTCATAGATGCAAATCAGGTGTCGCAGGTTCGATTCCCGCCCTAGAAAAATATTTGTGCGATCCACAAATGTTTGGTCTGGGTGTGATGTGTATGTGAAATAATATGTCTGTAAGCGGTACCCACGATACAAGAGCAATACTAGTGTAGGGCTACGTTTAAAAAAAAAAAACAAAAAAATCAGATAGCTGGATGAGTACTTCCATTTTCTCTTTGAGAAGAGCCTTCCTACAAAAGTCACTCTCATTTAATCCAATCGTATTACAGCTGAGGAGCATTTGAATGCTGGATAGGTCTTCGATATCTTTTATGTAGGTACAATTGGCAATGGATGGAACATTTGGGTGCTAGACAATTAAACCTGGCTTCACGAGGACTAGCATTTCAACCAGTAGCAACTACAGCAAATGACTGCTTGAAGAGGCGACTGGATGCCGAACTCTTATATTGAAAACCCTGATACCGTAAGCAGTCGATCACAACAAGCGGTCTGCATACACGGACTCCTCAACCTTGCATAAATAATTTATTCAATAAGATAGATAAGTAGACTAGCCGTCTCGGTCAAAACTATGAAGGAAAAATGTCCTGATCAAATTTTAATCCGACATTCAAATATCACTTACCCACCTCTGCTCGCGAAGGATTAAAGTGAGTGGGTATTGTCACTTAGCATAATTATTATGATTATATTAGTACGTAAGTACTAGCCATTCACGGTGATATTTTTTATATCGATATTAGAAGACAATTTCTAAAGTCAAATAATAAAGTAATATATTAGGTATTATACTTATGGCCTAAACCCACAGTCTGCCAATGGTAGGTAAATGGTCTAGAAATAGTATCGTCGGATATATACATAAAAACCGGTCAAATACGAGTCGCACTGACGCTCAAAAGGTTGATTTATTTTATTTTATTTACCGTACCATCCATACTAATATTATAAATGTGAAAGTAACTCTGTTTATCTGTTTGTATTTTTGTTTCTTACCTTTTCACAACTAAACGGCTGAACCGATTTCGATGAAAGTTGGTATAAGGTAATATTGGACCTATGAGACGGGCATAGGCTATCTTTTGTCTCAAAAAATAATCTCGAAGGGGATGAAATAGGGGTTGAAAGTTTATATGGGTAATTAATAATTCCTCAAGTTAGGATTCTGAAAATGTATATGTGTTTGGTAAGAAATAAAGAAATACGGGTTTCTGCTTTTTTAGACACAGACAGACGGACGGGCAGAGAAGTCTTAGTATTAGGGTCTGTTTACCCTTTGGATATGAAACCCTAAAAAGGATTCGAAGCAAAGTAGGATATTCATTGCGTTCTTAATTCCTTCCACTCAAAACTGAAGCATATTTTTTATCAATATATTTTGTCAACAATGTTAGATTAGGGATTATGCTTCTTACGTAAAAGTTCGCTTACAAAACAGATGAGGTAAGAACTGTCATCCTCGAGTGTTCCTGACACTCATTGTCACCTGCTGGCGTGTAAGTTAAAATGTCTGTTTACGCGGCTGATGAAAGGCGGGTGTCTCAATCAGGCTACGTATATATACGATGTTCAGCTGGGCCTTACCACGACATCTTATTGCAATCCAATTGTGGACCTAAACACAATCGTTTTACTACTTATTAGTACCATGACGTCTTGTTGTGACATCTTGGCGCTCAATTTAGGTTGATTTTAAATCTAAAGAGATTGACGCCTACCTAAATGATATCGAGAGCCATGTATTACTATTATTTAAAGTGAAACGATTATTTTTAGGTCCTCAATTGGATCGCAATAAGACGTCATGGTAAGCCCCCAGAGATAAGCAATTTTACCATTGGTTCCTTAATGCTTATAATAAAACTCGCAATGGCAAGGGCGTTTGTTGATATTTTGTCATATAAAGTGGATTGCAGACCAAAAGCTAGGCTAATTTAATTTAGCTTAGCATAGCTTGCAGTTTGCACACAAGCATTGAAAAATGCGTCAGCTATGCGAGCTAAGCTAAACTACGTTAGCTAAACTACGTTAGCTTAGCTTACGGTCTGCAACCCGGGTAATAATAAGCCTTTTTTATTAAATAATTAGTTTTTATCTAATTGTAATCGAATACTTAAACAATTTATAATGGTCAGAATCAGAAATAAGCTAGAATAGATAAAGCTATTTTAGATATTTTTTACCATTGTTACATTTATTTAAGTCTATAATACATTGTTATGTTTATTTAAATGATTTTAACACATATTTATTTAAATTATTAGTGCCCTACGGTTTTACACGCGTTGACCCGTTGGATTATTATCCTACAGGAACCATACATTTTTGAAATAAAAAGTTGTTAGAACTTCCCAGCTCTATACCTATTTCTATTATTTACGAAAATCAGGACAATGTGTTGGTGTGACAGTTTCCAGCACGACCAAGGAGAATGCAAGAAAGAATGACAAAACAACACACGAGTTAAACTTAAACATAACATAGACCTATATTGACTATAACGTTGATTTAGTTTAATCAGTTTTCTTTCTTCCTGTCTCGCGTGGCAGGTTCGAGGCGGCTTCACTATGGTTCTCGGAACAATAGTTTCGCCGAAGAATGCTCCACGTGGATTTGTCGATACTTACTCACATGCTTACACAGTAAACGTGAGGTTTTCAGACAAAACAAGTGTTTTTTTTTATCAGCGTGTTTATTGGTTAATATTAAATCAATCCAGGATTTGTGGTGTAAAGGCTACAGAGATCGTTGAAAATTTGAAATGCAGTGACATTGGCCACTGTCAATAATTTCCGTGTCTCAATGACTTGGTGGCACTGCAAATGTTATGAGCATGCGTGCCGCTTACGATCAAGCGAATGACCTGCTCCTTTAGTTACCCTACAGTATGAAAAACTATATATCAGTGACTATAATGTTCGATTATAAGGCATGTGCAATTGTGCAACCTTCTTCAGTTTGATACTTAACATAATAACTGTTACGCATATAAAAAAACGGATTTCAGATCTCATCAGGCAAGCAAGTGGTTCAGTAGTTCAGTATATTTACATGATTGATACGAAATCTTCTCGTACTCTATGCGCCAACCTTCATATGCTTTTTCAAAGGTGGAAAGTTCTAAACAACAGTGTTGATTTCTACGGAACAAAAGGCTTGTTGACGCAAGAGGTGTACCTAAACTTGTTCGCTCAAGGAGACGACGCGTGTAGAAACTTTCATGGGGCCCATGTTAGTTTAATATAGAAATAGGCTATAAGCGTTTGGACGACTTCATGAAATACATGTTATATGATAGAAAAGTCCAGACTATAAGTACTTCTATAAAATATTTGTTCTCTGCATACTTCCGATTTAATAATTAACGTTTTTTCTAGATTAATTGCCAGCAATTGAAAATAAATGTTAAAAAAACTTAAATTTTACAACAGAATTTGGTGTCCGTAAGGCAAAAAAAAACTAATCTATGTATCAGATGTGACGCAGCTCTCTTATTACCAGCAGTGTCGACTCCAAAGAAATAATTGAAAACAACTTTACTAACTCCATGATCACTATAACCCACAATGTTTCGAAGATACTATTGTCTTTCACCCATACTATTGTCTTCTCGTTTGACAAAACAAATGAAACAATAACTCGGCGCATGCTCAGCGCAAGACACAGTTCACTTGTATGCAAATGTTTTGATTATTTGTAACAATGAATCCTCGTTGAATGAGTTTATCTACTAGAACATGAAAACACGCTGAACAAAAAAGCGTAGCCTGCATTGGACAGAAGATAGGTACGCTATTATAGTTACAAATAGAGTCTCGGACCGCACGTGATACAGATGACATTTTAAAATGTGCGTGTTTGTTTCAGTTCCATTAGGTATGGTTCGAGAGAGAGGTACAGACTACAGACTCCCGTGCGATTACACGTTTGTGAGATCACTTAGGTACTAATCGTACTATTTGTATTATATTGTACTATTATTCAGTTTTTTTTTGTGTTTTATACATTTTGGTATCAATAAATAATTAATAGTTTGTACATCCTATCTACCTAGTCAGGTCATAAATTCTGTCACATGTTTTATATAAAATAATTGAAACAAGTTTATTCATTATGTAACCATTTATATACCAAAATGAACTTAACAAAACATAGATTCTTATGACACTAAAGTTTATTCAAAATGACCTCCGAGATTTTGAATACAGGCCTTCAATCTGCGCGGCCAGTCGTCTATCGCAGCACGAACGAGGTCCATGTCAATATCGGCGGCTGCCTTAATCAAGGATGTCTTGAGTGACTCCAAATTGGGATGAGGCTTTGAGCACGCCTTTTCCTCCAAGTGTTGCCATATCTTGTAATCTAGCGGATTCAAATCTGGACTGGAGGAGGGCCAGTCTTCGTGCCGGATGAAGTCGATTTCACGCGCCGCCAGCCAGTCTTGTGTGCTCTTCGCTCTATGAGCTGGCGCCGAATCTTGTTGGAACACCCAGTGCCTGTTATTAAACATGGTATGAGAAACAGGTTCCACAAGGTTCGTCAGGACTGTATTTTGATACACAACTGCATTAGTTTTTACACCTTTCTCACAAAAATGTACCTCTGTTAAGCCCCAATAAGACACTCCCAACCATACCATGAGCGAGGATGGAAAATGACCTCGTTGGACACGCGGAATACGGTTGCTCGCTTCTTCACTACTGTGTGCGTACACCTTATCATTTTGTTTGTTGTAGCTCTCTTCTACGGTAAAAATTTTTTCATCCGAAAATAGAATTTCCCGATATTTTTTTCCCGCGTACCGCTTCAACAAAGCGCGGCATCTCTTCAGTCTCAGGTCCATTAGACGAGCATTCAAATGATGTCCTGTTTTTCTTCGATATGCCCGAAGCCCTAAGTCTTCATTTAACACCCTTTTCACCGTGGTTCTGCTTAATCCCATCTGAAGGGCCAACAGTTTCTGCTTACGTTTGGGATTTCTTTGAATTCGCGCCTTCACAGCTTTTATCACTGCTGGAGTCCTAACAGACCGAGGGCGACCACTTCTTGACCTGTCATCTACACTAGAGTCTTCATTGTATCGTTTGATGGTACGATAAACGAATCTCTTGGTTATATAAAAATTTTTCAGTATGTAAAAAATTTGAATTGGCGCGTAACCGCAACGATGCAACGCAATAACTGCAACACGGTCTACTTTAAGCGTCCACTCCATATTTAAAAATGAGTAAAATTCTAAAAAGTATACATTTTTATTTTCATGAACAATTCGAAATTCGAATTCAATAAACTTTTTTGTGGCCAGCATTCTAAAAGAAAAGTTTTTACTGTGTGACAATACTTATGACCTGACTAAGTATATACCTACATGAAATATCGACGCCCCTGTTTAAAATGAAACGAATACGAGCATACATCTACCGACTTAAAATCATCTCTTATCATGATGTATTTTCATGTTTGAAAGTTTTTTTTTATCAGGATGAGAACTCATTTTTGAGAAATAATTCTAAGATTCGTTTCTATATTCTCGTTCTGGGAAGTTGATGGGTGACTATTTACCTACTGCCTATTTGCTTATTTTCTCATGCAATTTTCAGCCGTTAGTGGTCAGGGGCCGTATTATGAACTCTTAATCACAGGCAGTTTACGCCGTAAACTGAACTGCCTGGCTATTTCGTATTATGAACTCCTAATGCCAGCCAGCAACGTCACGTGACAGTCAAACCTACTTCTGACCTAATAACGGGCTGGCAATTTCGTATTACGAACTTTTTTTTATAATGTAGTTCGTTATACGAAAAAGAACAATCCAGTTTACGGCCGTAAAAAGAATTGCCTGGAACTTGTCTGGTTTTAAATAAGCTCATAATACGCCGCCAGGCCCGGTTAAAACAATGTAATTTCCTGTCTAGCCTCTTTCTATGAATTCTTGCAGTACGTGGTCTTAAAATGGCACACTTTATGTGTAGCGTGATTACCATTTTCGAGTTACCATTACGAGAGATTGTCTAGCACTAGGCTATCGTCTTCTTTCTTATATATAAAAATCAATCGCTGTTCGTTAGTCTCGCTAAAACTCAAGAACAGCTGGACCGATTTAGCTAATTTTGGTCTTGAATTATTTGTGGAAGTCCAAGAAAGGTTTAAAAGGTGAATATTATCAGTATTCCACGCCGACGAAGTCGCGGGCACAGCTAGTAAAACAATAAAAAAAGTCGCAAGCTTAGTGTTATGTTTTTGCATACTAAATAAGTACATAGTGACTGATATGAGTAGTTGGTTCATCTGAACTGAGGCATTGAACTATGCCTGAAGGTACGCGCTAGGTCTCTCTATAGAGTCGCAGTGCCATCAAGTTAATTGCATTGCAAAATCTTAGGTGACACTGTTGTACTCTCGGCAAATTAAATTAATGACCCCAACCCGACCCATCCCATCCATCCAACCCGAGAAACGACCTATTTATAGAAATTTTAAGCCTTACTTACTAACTATACATAGTTAGCACAACATGCATATTTTGTGGTCTAGATCACATAACACCCATACTAAATACCTATTTGATATTATTTCTTAGGGCTTGTCTCACGGGATAATTCCGCAACTTCCAAGGTCTATACGAACTGAACTCTGCCCAAAACACTGAACTACCGAAACTGACATAAACCCGCGGTATTATCGGCCGATAACCTACTTAATATTATAAACGCGAAAGTTTGTCTGTATGGATGGATGTTTGTTACTCTTTCACGTAAAAACTACTGAATGGATTTTGACGAAACTTAACAATAATATAGCTTATATATCAGATGAACACATAGGCTACAATTTATAAAGATATTGTGTGTTATGTCCAAAATATGACGATCTACTAATATTATAAACGCGAAAGTTTGTCTGTATGGATGGATGTTTGTTACTCTTTCACGTAAAAACTACTGAATGGATTTTGACGAAACTTAACAATAATATAGCTTATATATCAGATGAACACATAGGCTACAATTTATAAAGATATTGTGTGTTATGTCCAAAATATGACGATAAGTGTCAAGTAAGAAGGAAAAAATCTACCATCTGCGAGCTATTCAGGCGTGCGCTGCCAAAACCGCTAGAGTTACACATATGTAATGTATGATGGAAATATTTATCTTAATTAGTTCTACAAAAAAGCCCGCCACGGTATGTGTCTATATCTTATGTGTAAGCCATTATAGCCAAAATAGCTACTCGAAATACTAATCCTGCGCAGACGAAGTCGCGGGCACCAACTAGTAAATTCATATATAAAGTCAATGGTACATAAGGAATGTTCGTCACTAATTAACAAATAATTTGTTACGGCCTGCGCTCCGTAGGTACTACCCAGTTATTGCAAACTGAATGACGTGCTGGCCACCGTGACATTTCATGAGCTCGCTTATCCTATGCATCCATATTTGTTTTCCTGCCTTTATAACAAAGGATGACGGTGGACCTTCGCTACTCTTCAATTAGAATGACGCACTTGATGGTAATTTCTTGTCTGTTTTTACGCAACTTCTTGGCACCTGCTTGCTGCCGAAACGTATAGGATGGTGTCCAAAGCATGGGCTAACATAGTAATCAGTCTGCTCTAGTTAGACTAAACTAATCCCGAGAAATACGCTTACCTATATATGCTTAGACATATATTATACTGTCAATAATTACTGTCAACAAAACACTGTCAGCTTTTTTACTGTATTTATGCGCATTCAACAATTGTGACTGAACACAAAATTTAAGATATGTACTTGATCTTATTTTATTTAACCTTATGTTAACGTTCTATAGAAACTTTATAATAGTACGTCCTAATCAATTGTAGTTTCTACACTACGATTATACTTTATAGTCAATAAACGTACCTACTCGTATCTGCCGATAGAACGTACATACCTGTATGTTATGGAAAACTTTGATTATCATAAAATGTTTTTGTGTGGGCGTATAGTCACGTGAAGGATTTAGTCGTAGAGCCACGGTTCACGTGGGTAGGGAAGCCTACATAGAGTTTCACTATATCAGATCTCTAATTACCATATCACTCGATAAATTATATACAAATGTTTAGCTATGTCACCTACGCATTTGCACATGCACACGAATAATAATTTTTAGATTAATGAACACATTTGTGTGATACACAACTCGAATAAAACAGTTTTAGCAAATACGGCGGTTCATTCCATAGACACTTTTCAATGCATATTATGTATGTAGACTCAATTATATCCAAATATTAATACCCTAGTATACTCAAACAGTTCTGTAAAAAGCTGAAGATAACTTACGGTTTTAATTCCACTTACATGTATCTATATATACAAAAGTCTGGTCATAAACTCGACGAATAATATAGTTAAAATCATATTGTGTCGATTATCATCGGCATTAACTCGAACGAGTATTAAATCGACTGATATGAAAATGGCCCCCTTCGTATGCACAGCTAACAGAGCTTAGTCCTGACGCACTTGAGGTTAATCCATTTAATAATTTATGGGTATTGGCCATAGACCTTTAGTCACTCATTGCCTCTATTATTATGCCCGCTTTACTTAATAATGCCATAATAGTGAATTCCAAAGAGGTCCCACAAGTACATGTTATTCGGTAAGTTCTGTAATAGAAACGTGCGGTTCATAAAAGCCATTGTCCTATTACTACAGCACTCCGTTCAATGTACATTATTGTAGAATTTTAAGTATAAGGTTAATTTGTTCCTAGTGTTAATGAACGAACGAATGTTGAATGAACCCATTGAGTAATTGTTGTTACACCATTTTATTACAAAACAATGGCAGTAGCAATGGGTTGAAAGGGCAAAAACATGGTAACAATACGTGTAATAGTTCTTAACCTTTGTAGAGGGCACATGTGAAAGATATGTGTATGAATACCACACAGTGTAACTGTATTTTATTAATATTTACCCTACAGAGAGACTGTTCGCACTCTTTGACATTCATTAGGGTCATTATGTTGGTTCAAACACACAAGTATCTCATTTAGTGCTTTATAGAGTTGTGTGTTTAGTCTAGTCCACGGTGCGGACACGCCTATCCAATTCACTTTTTCTTAATCGCACTATTGAAAGAAAGTACACTATAGTTACTCACTGTTTATATTTAAATACATGCTATGCTTTTATTGTATAATACGAGCTTAAAAGAAAACATTCGTCATAATTATCATTTTAATTCATTCAAATAAACATGAGATTGTGTGAGCAATTCAGAGTGATAAGTTTACCCGAGTATCAACGCACGTAGTATGCATAGGGGGAGTAAGAGTACGCGGAGTACGCCAAAGGAGCTGTGTAGGCACTGTAGGCAGAGTATGCCGCGGGCGCGGTGTAGGCGGCAGCTACCGGCGCAGTATACGCTACCGGGTATTCCACTACTAGAGGCTTCGCGGCAGCGAAAGCTACAAGAGCGGCGAACAATATCTGGAAAATACAAATATACAACTATTTAAACATTCACTGATACGATTGTCAATAACAGCTACGCTAAGTTGCTACGACCGTAGCGATACGTAAGGATTGCTAATGACAGTAATTACCTTGACATTGGTAAGGCCATAATACGGGTAGACATTACAAACAGGGTAGAAATTTTAAAACCAGAGTTTTGATATTTATTTCAACAAATCATGTGGCAATGCAGCCAGCATTTTGGGAACGTTGCCCATTAGTAGTGTCCTATTAGATTAGTTTTATATGTTTAGTTTTCATTTACACAACCTATACATTTTCTCAGTTAACTGTTCTCTAACTAAGTATGTTTCTACTGTTCGAGAACTTATTATATCATTATTCTGGAAAAAATAACTTATAAAAATGCACTTACGTATTTGAACATCTCGATTGATTTGAGTTCTTGGCTTCGGAACAGGATGAGTAAGAGACTCGTAATATAATGATGCACTGCCGCGCGCTCCTCTTTTTATATCCCTTCAAATGTTTGGAGGTGTAACCGGATAACTAGACGAATATCCTCTTTGGAGATTAGGCAGTATGGTCACGTACGACCTTGTCCTCAGCACTCTGATGCTCGCCGGTCAGCGAGTAGATCAAGTGCATGGCGTATATACGGATTTAGTTTTGAGATTACACTTTAGAGGAATGGAATGTAGAAATAATGGTTTCGAAAGCTTACTGTTTGAAATATAAATAGCATTATTATCTCGGTGGTGTGCTCGAAAATGCAAGAAAATACAAATGTACAAGACAAGATTACTATACTTAAAATACTGAAATAAATTTAGCTATGGGGATGATTGTTTGGTAGAGACTTCTGCATATTTCGCCTGTTGTAAAGATAGGTAGATGACCACGTACGTACGACTGAGTTTGTGTTTTTATACATTCTTATCTATCTATGTAGGCACCTACCACACTGACTTGCACACTTATCACTGTAGGATTTTTTTAGGGAAAATAAAGTTTCTCTCTTGCTACATTTTAGCCTGTCATTGTGTGTTGTTGTCGTTGTTATAGTGCGACCGTTTAACCTCAGTCCTCGCCCGCGGGGTACAGAGGCGGGGGGTGTGATGTCAAAGGGGTCGCGGGAGGTGCGGGCGGCAGGCGTATCACAGGTTACAAAATAGTTACAGCGTCCTCAATCCCTTTTGACATTCTACTCCCACGCCCCTGTACCCTGCGGGTCAGGACTGAGTTAAGCAGTCGCTATGATGATGACATTACACCTATACCTGCCTCTTTATAAATAGTGTTTGATCTATATGCGTACCTACCTACCATGAAAATTTGAAAGTAACTGTCAATATTATTTACAACAAATAAAGAAGTTTATATTACAGAGTCAACCCTTTAATAGTTTAGAGTACATTTTAGTTATTTCTGGCAGTTGTCTGTATGGTGGAGTCAGAGCATGGCAGCTGTCGCTAGTCTCACACTCCTCACGGGGACGCGCACGTGACGCTTCAAGACGAGGGGTTGGTATCTGCGCGCCGTGATACGCTGCTCGGAAGACATGATCCAGAAACATGCCAGTAGCAAGGAGATCCACTGAAAAAGTTTGTAATTTATTCTATACTAGATCCGCCTCGCGGTTTCACCCGCGTTCGCTATTATTCCACAGAAACCGTTAATGTTTACGGGTTAAAAAATATTTTATTTATATATTCCAGGACCTATATATAAATATGGTAACTGTTTACCTCCTTGAAAGGGGTGAAGAGAGGACAAACACACACGCATATATACACACAATTTTTCGCATTTGTAATATTAGTAATATTTTATTAGGTATCAGTTTGTATCGATAGAGACCGAGCGTGTCTTCCGGAGCTCGAACAAGAACGTCATTGGTGCAAGCCGTCGTTGGGTTGCAAAGTACTTAATATACATATAATTAAAGTATAATAAATAGTAGTATTTGTCGTAGTTTAAAAAAGAAAGTAAATCTAAACTAAACCACAAAGTGATATTTAGTCAGACTGGAGTAAGTAAGCGTTATAGGGTGTCTACTGATTCATTTCTACCGTAATGTTGAGGATAATATGTCACTCTTAGTAAAAATTACTAAACTTACTCCCGGTAGATGCATGTTGACTCAGCTAGAACTAGAATGAAATATATCTAAAAAAATTGAACAGTTTTTATAACGTCATTTGTCATAACTGATTTGCCATCGATCGCTTACACCTCATTATCGATTACTAAACAGTAAATCGTAATTAAAACGTTGATGTCAATCAATAACAAATCGAATTCAATCGATGCGCTGTTTAAGCTGCCTATTCGAATCACTTCAGTAGGTAAGCTGGGTCGCAAATAAATGTTTTTTTCTTCCTTCTTTCCTTGTTTCTAGCGTGCTCGTAATTATCTCCAATATCACTGATTCATCTTGTTAAATTATTATGTAAAGTCAATCTATATCTGATAAATGTCAAATGTTATTAAAAACGTGATAAGGTAAATCAACAATAAACGAAATTTACCGAATCTATTTTTGAGGAACGTTTTTTTTTGTTGCTGTAAAGGTATTTTATTTTGTCGGCTTTGCCGGCAAGTTATTTCTTGACCATTGTTTCAAAAATATATTGAGATCTAATAAGTAGGTAGGTACGTTTGTATTTACGTATTAACCTCAGAATCATACGAGATTTCAACATCCTGCAAAGTTTTTCAAACTAGCTATTTGGAGCGGCTGTAACAAGATGTCTTTTAATAGCATTTGATCTTAATTTTATGTGATAAAATTATGAAGTTAGAAAAGAACAGGTATTTTTAATCAACTTACAAAAAAGAGGAGGTTCTCAGTTCGTTGGAATATTTTTCATGTATGTTCCCTGATTACTCGAAGACACCTGCACCAATGCGAGATTTTTTTTTGTTTTATTGGGTAGGTATTACTTCCCAGCAATTCGGCGCAGTTTGGATTTTAAATCATAATAACCGGAAAAAATACTCGTATGTCATAATATGGCAAACAAAACTTTACGTTGATTGTGGGCCAATTTTAAAAATTCTTGCTTTTATTCGAAAGGGTGAACTCCTGCAGTGGTCCCATGCTCATCAAGTCATCATCTAATAATAGTGGTACCTCAAGAAAATCGAGACAACCCTTCAAAAATTATACGAGTACCTACTTACCTAATGGGAACTGTGGCGACTCCGTCGGAGAAAGGTGGTTGCCGGGAGCAACCAAAAGAACACTTATAGTTATCTACTCACAGATGAAATAATACTAACGTATAGTTACTGAATATTATTTATAAGCTACGTAGGTATGTTACGTATAAGTATACAAAAAAGAGACACTTAAACAAAAGTTCAGAAAAGATTTAAATCGACTTCAAAACCAACAGAAAAGTGAAAAATAACTACTTACAATGAAATTTAATAAATAATATTATGATTATGCGTTACCCACTGATTAAATAACACTATTATTGGGCAATATCGGAATACAAATTGCAGCATCAAAAACTCAATAGCATTTGCAGGCTTGGCAAAAAATCGTGCGTGCAGTGAAACAAACTTCAAAACTATTTGTAAATCAGCCGCTGCCTTAGGTATCACTTCTGAACAAACGCAATTACGTTTTACACAATAATTAATATTATTATTAATGTTCATAAATCTGCGACACATAAACATAATTAATTGGAAAAGAGGCATATATTGACGTCAAAGCGAATTGGGGTTCCCTATAATTTCATCTTCAATACTTGCTGCCAATTCGGACAACACTGTCCACACACCACAATCTATCCTAAAGTTAAAATAAGAGCAATTTACTCAAATTGCTCTTATTTAAATAAACTATTTCTGATTCGTATAATTAATTCGTTCTCGTATAGTAAGTACCTACGCTCAATGTCCGAATACAGAGCGCAGTGGATCACTATTCAGAACATGCACGGCAAGGCTATTTCTTCATGGTCTACTCTGATACCAACGCAAGGGTATAAAACGTAACCACGATATCTACAATTCATCACACTCACATCTACTGTTGTGCCTACTGTTCCTCTAAACTTTATTTAACCCCCCTAATCAACATGTTCAAGCTGGTGAGTAATTGCAGCAAAAGGAACACCATAAAAACAGTTATTGAGTGTCACTTTTGAACCTCGAATTTGATCCGATTTGTAATATCTATTAATTTGTTCCAGTTCATCTTCGCCTGTTTCCTGGCCGTGGCTGCCGCCAAGCCCGGCATCCTGGCGGCTGCTCCGCTAGCGTACACTGCGCCCGCGTACACGGCCGCGTACACTGCGCCGGTGGCCGCGGCGTACACCGCTCCTCTCGCGTACTCCGCTTACACCGCGCCCTACGCCGCGTACTCCGCTTACAGTTACGCCTCACCTTACTCCGCCTACTACCTGCGCCGTTGATTGAAAAACCTCAACAGCAGTAAAATGTGATGTCATTACTTTTCGAATTTTATTGTTATCAATAAATGATTTCTGCCATGACCCTGACAAATTACGTGACCTCTCTTATTTCAATATGTGCAATACTAATTAACTAACACTAGTCGATGTAAGACTTCAATACCATTTTTGTATTAACTTAATTCAAAGATTATATAACTGGTTATTTTGTCTATAACTTAGATAGAATAGAAATCCGACAAATATGCACCAATTGGCATTATGACCATAATTGTAGTCTACGGAGAGTAGGCGCTTGAATAAAAGTTCGTTTTCGTAGAGCTGTCTCACGGAGTAGCTTGACGTCGGTTTGAATGAGTAAAGCTTTCAGTTTCTTATTGGTACTAGGCTTATGAATTTTTATTGTAGAAAAATAGAGTATATAGCATAGAGGATAATCACATCCACTCTCTGAATAACTGATAAAAGTTGATTTCCAGCACTGGAAATGTAATAATACGATGATGATGATGATACAGAATACTGTTGTTTGAATACATACATTGTTCTGAATACATAATATATTACAATGTTGTATATATACCATAGAAAACGTTAATTTTGACGGCCTTACCACAAAAGATAACAAACAACCAGAGTTGAACTGATTAGTCTAAATATTTTCTCCACAAAACGACGTCTAATCCTCGCTTTTACTAACTCAATAACAAATTTACAAGTTAAATAACTAGGTATGTCAAGATTTAGTAAGAAAACGCGAGTGATAGACGGCGATTTCGTGGAACGCAATTTTAGAAACATCGGTTCAACTCTGGTCTAATCTGTTGTGGTAAGACCGTAAATGTAAAATAAAACGTTTTGCTCAGGTGGACCTTTAGCAGTTTGAGTATTTATGATACGCATATATTATATGGTTATCATTTGTTCACAATATATTTAAATAATTCTCAGACGCCTCCGCATTTATTTAAATCAGAAGTTAAATGTCAAAATCTAGATCTGCCCATCTGTTTTACAAATTTTGCTAAATCTGCATTTAAAGTATTGCTTGGCCATTTGAGTCACACAAAACACTCCGCTACTTAACAGGAATTTCAAGAGCATTGAAGAGGTTCAAGGACACAATAAAAATAAACAATTTACTTAGTGGGTTTCTATGATTTATTGGATACTTTACAGAATGTTAACTTCTACATATTTTATAGATTATTTAAATCGTGGGCATTGATGATTGGTTAAACATGTTTGCAAAGGTTTGTGATAACCAAAACTATAGAGTGGAATAGAATATACTTTATTTTACACCTGTAATACAATAATAATTATATACATGTTACACCAGTGGAGCTGTTATAATTATGTGCACCTATTAATTGATGTAATAATTATGTTTATAACTGTATCAATATTATGGTAAGCAATTATAATTATACCTGGATAATCACATCTTTATGTTATCACGAATGATGTGTACCAAAAATTAAGTGAATTTTATATCTGCATAATATTGAAGTAAGATTTGAACCTTAAGCGGTGTTGACAAAATAGTTATAGTAAGTTCTTGAAAACGTGCTTACTAATACCATTTTAGTTTTTTTAACCAAGTTATCCATTCATGGGTATTCCAGTTCCATAATTCATCCCAAATCCTTGTGGGTCCAACATTCCACCAGTTAGAGGGTTTCCATAAGGACCATTTAGTAATGGATATCTATTTCCTCCATAAGAGCCTGCGATGCCATTTGCAACGCCACCAGCGATACCCCCACTTAAAGCACCAGGATTGAAATAAGGATTCATACCAAGGCCACCAGCACCGTACCCCATACCACCCTGTATGTAAGCCTGAGTTGCACCAACAAACATCGCTCCGATAAAAGCCTGAAAACGAACAAAAGGTGAAATATCAAATAATGTAAATAAACTAATATAAATGCATTTGAATACATTGAACTAGAAGATTTCGGCCTACATTGAAATCCATGCAAAGGTGATGTCCAAGTTAACAGATACACACAAACATTAATGTACTGTGACTTAGATACCTCACATCGAGAATGAGCTTCTAAAACACTGGTCAAGTCCAAAGATGCAACCATGCTAATTCTGAATATGGGCTTTACGAAATTATTTACCCACACCTTTTTGAAACATAGGAAATGCTCACAAAATTAACTATTATTAGGTATTATTGGCACTGCGGCTCTTGCAGCAAGTTCATTTAGATCGTGGAGTGCGCAAGATACCTACACTGTTGGACCAAGAACTCTTAACCTACTCTAAATTCATTTATACTATTCAGTTAAAAGAAAGTTACCCATATTTTTAGTAAATTCCTAATTTTCCTAATAACTAGCTCACTACTGCGGGTCGCGGGATATAATTTTTCGAAGCATCTCCACTAAGAATCTTAGAGTGAGAATGAATATTGTAATACTTACAAAAATTGTATGCATTGTTGTATTTCCGTGATTCTCTCTAAAACTGGTGGAAGTTCGAAAGAAATTACTCTTCTTATAGCTAGTGTTAATTCACTAGAACTAAGAGATTTGGTCACGGAGCGTTCTTATCAGGCAAGAATTCATTAATGCGATGCACGTACTGATTACCGCATAGCCATAGCATAATTATTTAACTCCAATAATTTCAATTCTTGTTATCAACATTTTGTCATGGCGATAATCTGTTAAACAATGAATGTAATTACAGCAATATAATATTAAAACAGATATTTATCACTACTCACAGAAACTTTGTAGACAATGTAGATATATTGGAATCTTAGGATTTCATCAAAACTATATTAAACTTATAAGTATCAGCACGAACATACCAGCTAGATAACTTAAGTCTATAGGGAGTAAGATAATTACCTATTATACATTTGCAATTAGGAACTGATCGAATAGAAACAGCTATTTCGACACGTCGCGATTTGAAATTCACAGCTGTAAGCCCAAGAGCATTTACCTACGTATTCATTATGTTCAGTGTGATTGTACATTACATGGACTCCGTTAACCTTTTCCGCATAAGTACTAATATTAGTTATATTAATAAACTTTGATTGATTGGTATTACGTATGTTAAATGTACCTACCTGTGTGCATCTTTGTCAAAAGTAAATTTAGAAAAATACCTACTTATATTTTGTTGTGGAAAAAACATCATCATAAACTATTATAAAACTGTAACTGAGGCATGTCTGTACATTGAAGATATTTTAAAAAGTTAACTGCAATCGTTTTTTGTTTGTTTATTACCTTAAAACTCAGAAACTACTGAATGGATTTCGATGGAAGTATCGGCATTTAATAGTTTTGGTTTCGAGTAAGTTGAGATAGTTTCATAAATAAGTGAGCACAGCGTCCAACATTGCTGCGCCCGTACGTTCCGCGGGCTATGGGAGCAGAGTCAGCAACTGGGCATAATGACGTCACACAGTGTTAAAGTCCGCGCGTACAAAGCCGCGGGAATTAACTAGTTAGTACATTATATATTAGCAACATCCTCATTGATGTGGTCATTGACAGCTTGAGGCAAACTAATCACAATTCAGAGAGTGTAGTTCAACTGAGAATCTCTACACATCGCGTGCATTGTCCTTCATTACTTACTATAAAGTTGGTTACAGACACCCACTTGATATCATTCAACTGACAACAAACCAACCAAAATGTTCAAACTGGTAAGTTCTCTTTTCAGTAACAAATTGTTAGAAAGTAACTTTCTGATCGAGACTGTCACTTTTGCCTGTTCCATGTTATGGCGCCTGGGGAAATTAGTGTTAGTTGAAGTGCCCCTTCATTGGTACTGAAACGATAAAGTTTCTCAGGAAGTTTATAGTTTCAGCACATATCAAAATAACGTCCCCTTTACTCATCTAGGATTGCCAACGTCATGCAAAAACCACATATTCTAAGAACTGCAATTTGTATATTTTTCAATGGCCATTATTTTATTTACTATCTTTTCCAGTTCATCTTCGCCTGCTTCCTGGCCGTGGCTGCCGCCAAGCCCGGCATCCTGGCGGCTGCTCCGCTAGCGTACACTGCGCCCGCGTACACGGCCGCGTACACTGCGCCGGTGGCCGCGGCGTACACCGCTCCTCTCGCGTACTCCGCTTACACCGCGCCCTACGCCGCGTACTCCGCTTACAGTTACGCCTCACCCTACTCAGCTTACTACCTACGCCGTTGAATTTATCAAATAAAAATGAAATAATGTGATATCTAAAAAGTATGATCAATAAACTAATTTATTCCATGATATACATTACATGATAATTCTTATTACTTACCTTCATATTATAATTTATTATAATAATTAAATAGCTAATCTTTAGCACCTCTTTTTCTTCATCAAACAACAAAAAACGAAACGTTTCTAAATCAAGTAAGTATACTTATGTTTCAATAATTATATAATCGGATAGGAAATTTTATAACAAAGGTACAGTGTACGGTTAATATCGCTAACTTAGGTATAGCGTTTTCACGTAATAAGAAATATTGTCCGACGAAGACCAAAATGAAAACATGCAGAAATATGGCACCAAAGGCATTGGCGTTTCGGTCCCACATCCAAATAAAAACTTGAAACTTATATCACATTACTCCTACAGAACAATTATTTTCAGTAGGTACACACATTCAGAACTATATCATCTTTCACACTCACATATCATCTTTAACTGGAAGATTGAGCTCTGCAGCTTTTGCTGTACGTAAAATCAGACAGTTTACTGATGAAGCCACTGCAAGATTAGTATATTTTAGTTACTTTCACAGCATTATGTCATATGGCATTCTGTTGTGGGGCAAAGCCGCGGATATTCAATCAGTGTTCGTGCTACAGAAGAGAGCAATTCGTTCGATATATAATATGAAAACCCGCGATTCTCTCCGGGAACGGTTTAAAGACATCAGCATTCTTACAGTGGCTTGCCCATATATATATGAAAACTTATTGTATGTTCGTAAAAATATTAACACGTTTACTAAAAATAGTGACGTGCACAATTTCAACACTAGAAATAAAAATAAACTGAATGTACCAAGATTTCGGTTGCAGAAGGTTAATGGTTCATTTATGGGGAACTGTATACGCTTTTATAATAAGTTACCAGTAGGAATAGATCAATTATCCATGCAAAGGTTTAAAATTTATATCAAGGTTAATCTCATCAAGAAAGCCTATTACACTGTTAATGACTATGTTAAAGATAAAAATGCATGGCCTCAATGTCCCCAGCTCCATGATAATAATAATTAACGTGAATTTTATGAATTATTTTGTTCGTGTGTGTTAATCTATATATTGTATGTTTGTTAATTTATATGACTGAAAAAAGAATTTGAAAAATAATAAGTTAAAAAATGACATCCCCGTAGAGTTTCTTGGTGCTGTCTTCTCTAACGGGCGTATTCCGAAGCACTGGTAGAGTCAACGGAGTTTCCTTTTCCTGTCCAGAATCTTGGTACAGTGCTTGAAAAGGAAACATCCTTTTTTCAAAATCAAACCATAATCAATTACTGTTTAATTTAATGTATCATACTTTATGTTTTTATGATTCTCTTGTAACTTTTGTTTGACTTGTAAAAGTGCGATTTAATTGCCTATTTACAATAAATGCTTTGACTTTGACTTTGACTTTGACTTATTATTTTCCTAGGAATAGTGTGAATTGCACATTGACGGAACACGTTACCTATCTATCTATTTTACGACGGTAATGAACAAAATTATAACTTTGTTAAAAATTGTATCTGACAAAGATCAACCTAGACACAGTATTGGCTAGACACAGTAAAAATCTCTTCGCATTGCACTACAAGTACCCGGACTCCTTAGTAACAGCCAAGGAGGAACGGTTTTGTACGTACCGGAACCCGATGGACGTCCCGTATGCCCTTAGCGAAGTGTACAACGGAATGTACTCTGCAGCACCTAGAGTACGTTCCCTGAGCAGAGAAGGGTACACGAATGTGGGCATCCCCCCCAATCTCCCGGACTCTATATCTTGTGTTCACACAAGAAGAGAAAAAGTCCCTCTCCAGCAAGGGATTCGGGACGGGGACGGATTCTCGCCTTCTTACCATTCACGAGTCTCAGGGACTCACCTTCGCTAAGGTCATCATCATCCAGACCAAACCCTCCAAGATATGCTTGCACGATAGTGTCCCACATGCGGTGGTGGCGGTGTCAAGACACACCGAAAAGTGTGTCTACCACACCGACAATGCCGACGATGCCGTGGGAAGGTTCATCGCGCGAGCCAGCGGAGTCTCGGAGAGGGTGATTTTGGAACACAACATAAAGATGGCCATGAAGCACAGAGACGAAAAAGTTATTGACGAGAATATAAAACTATTCAGAGGCGGAGTGGAGCCGGCGACCGGCTCAGGCTGACTAAAATGTTAAATTGACTTTGAAATGTACTTTTGGTGTGTAAAAATTAAGTTAAAGTAAAAGTAACCTGAACTCACCGTGAGCAAACGGCGGTATCATTCCCACTAAACTGGCTTTACCCGCGGCGGCGGCGTGTGGCGGGTCGTCATCCTCCCGAACGACGTGCGAGGAAGGCGATGGCTGGCACACGCGTCAAGCTCGTGAACGGGCGCTGCGGGCGGGGCCTGGTTACCCTTTTTGCTCACGGTCTAGTGTCGGTTATGTTTGTAATGTAAAGCGCGTATGTAAGAGAAATGCGGCGGACTTACGATTAGTTTAGTATAAGAACCCTTAATTTTAAGTGGAAATGTGACAGCGAGTAAATAAATCTGAAAGAGAATAAAAAATGTAAAAATTGACAAAAAAATGTCATTGACGCTTCACGTCGATGGTTATAATGTTACATAATAAATAAATAAAAAAAAAAAAGAATTGGCTACGCTATGGTAACCACAAACTGGCCGACGTCTTCTATGATAACTTGAATTATATTTATTTGTACCTACATTTATTCTTAAGTCGTAATCTTATAACATATATACCTACATATATTATATTTCCAATATTATAGTTCCAATATAATTTCCAAAAATATTAAAACCAAGAGTACCTATAATCTAAAGTTTACTGTTTGCGGCAGGTAGTACCTATATCTATGTGGTCTTTAACATTTTATAAATTCATTATAATACTACCACTATTACGCTATTGTACCTCTCTTGAACTCAGCCATGGAAACGGTTTAGTTTAGATATTAATAACAATATAGGTAATAAGTAATTGAAATTCTTTAAAATAGTTTTACTAGTATTCATTTATTTATATTTAAATTCAACGGCGCAGGTAGTAACTGGAGTAAGGTGAAGGATAAGTATAAGCCGAGTAGGGTGAGGCGTATGTGTAAGCGGAGTACGCGGCGTAGGGCGCGGCGTAGGCGGAGTACGCGAGAGGAGCGGTGTACGCCGCGGCCACCGGCGCAGTGTACGCGGCCGTGTACGCGGGCGCAGTGTACGCTAGCGGAGCAGCCGCCAGGATGCCGGGCTTGGCGGCAGCCACGGCCAGGAAGCAGGCGAAGATGAACTGAAAAAGTAACACCATATGTTATAGTACTTTTTGAATTAATCAGTCATTCAGGCTTATCAACTGAGCAATTCTTGTCCAATAATATACCAATTTGTATAGTTATTGTCGTAGTCAGTATTATTACTCCTTAAATATTTAACTTCAATATATTATGTACATTTATAACTGCACCGAAAGTTAAAGATTTGTTGTATAGTCTTTATTTTCGGTATTCAATCATGTCTTACATGCCTCCTTAATACTCGTAACTCTACGCAAATAGGTAGGTACCTAGTTGGAATGCTATTAACATATATCGTACAACCACAGCAACCATTATTATGGCATTACAAAAGTCCTATTGTTTTATTGTGAAGCATGTAATTCCGATTACTTATCGCGTATTGAATTTTAATAGCCCTTTATTTATACCTTACAATTTTCCATCTTAAGAGGATTTTCCCAAATAATTTTAACCTGAGAAACTTTTAAAATCAGTAGGTAACATACAGGTTTTTTTATTTGTAGCTGACTTCACAAAAGGATGAGGTTCTCAATTCGACTGTACATTAATCACGTGATTACTCTGCCAATTATTAAGAATTGGTTTAAAATTAATACAATCACCATCCAAATATTATGTATATGGAAAATGATTATTGTATACCGATGGATTAAAATTAATTAATCAGTTGATTTGGACTTACTAGTTTGAACATTTTGTTTGTTCGTTGACACTTAGCTGCTACTGAGCTGAATGATGGCTATGCTGTCTCTGTTGGAAACTTTATAGTAAGCAATGAAGGACAATACACGCAATATTATTGTTATTAGGGTCGCTTGCTATCGATCTCGCGCTTGATGCTTGGAATTCTGATAACTTGACCTCACACGGTCCTCACCAGTTCCTTGGGTCTTTTACACGTGGCTCTTCAACATAATATATAAAATAATTAATTATATTTGTCAACTATTATTGTTAGGTAAATAGTATGTATGTATATTATAATAATGTAAGTTTAGATATATAATATATAATAGCAAGAATGCTGTATAAAATTATATAAATACTCCACCGACCACACTATCAAAAATGTTCGCTGTCCATCCAAAGGTTGTCTGGAAGAAATCGTTTTAAGCGATAAGACAGCCCGTTGTACTACCCGTGTTTATATTTTTTTTCTAATACTTAAGTAAGTACTTATTGTTGAATTTTGGTGTACAATAAAGAGTTTTCTATTCTATTCTATTCTATTCTAATGATTTGATCTGCATGAGTATTAAAAATTTTAAAATATAAAATTTTCCTCATTTTTTTTTTGCACCTACTCGTATACCGACAATTCTTTGAAAAATCCATGATAATCATCATTGATTTCCATCCCAAGCATCATTTTCGTTTAACTGCCTATTTTTACCACATCATAGGGCTGCTATATTGATAGAGTATGAGTATGCCTAGTTCAGCGTGTCCTTTATAGGGTTCCGTATCCAAAGGGTAAAACGGGACCCTATTACTAAGGCTTTGCTGTCCGTCCGTCCGTCCGTCTGTCACCAGGCTGTATATCATGAACCGTGATAGTCCGACACTTGAAATTTTCACAGTTTATGTATTTATGTTGCCGCTATAACAACAAATACTAAAAAATCAGGATAAATATATATTTAAGGGGGCTCCGATACAACCAACGTGATTTTTTTTTTGCTCGTTTTTGCTCGATATTGATAACGTCAACAGGGTGACGCGTGAACTATTCACAGAATATTTAGTTATATAGTCACTTTAAATTAAAGTAAAATTAATATTTAAGGGGGGTACAAAAAACGTGATTTATTTGCCGTTTTTATAGATATAGTACGGAACCCTTCGTGCGTAAGTCCGACTCGCACTTGGCAGGTTATTCAACCTACTTCCATTTTGTTTTTTTAATATGTAAATGTTTCGGTTACCTAAGAACCAGTCTTATTGGTCAAATATATTTAGGTATAATTTTGTATGATATTATTTGCCATAAATGAATTGATCAATTTAAATAAATGGAAAACAGAAACACCATGATTGGCAAAAATTTACTCGTTACATTTATTTTTTAACCTACATGAATCGGTAATTTTGTATCTACATCTTGCGAATCACCGAATCTATTAATTCTTTTGAATTTACTTACTATGATAATATTTTTATTTCGACATAATGTTGTGTTGAGATCGTTTGTAAGCAAATTGAATTGTTATCACAAACCGCGTACGTGTTAGCTTTTTCTAAGCTAGATATAGTCATACTTTTAGTAATTAAATAATTAGCGCTGAATGAGTTCTTTCAATTGAAAAACATTTTTAGCATTCCTTCAACCCTCTATTGACCTATAAGATGTGACCTTTAAGTTCTCATATTTACTTTGCGTACAAAGGGGGCCGCAATAATAATGTGTGAACCTTTTATTATAGTGTGATATTGGAAAACGTATTGTGAAAACGCAATAGAATTGAATTTATCATAGAGTTTTATATATTTGTTATTGGAGCATGTAGGTCATATTATTATTTATACCTAGTTATGTAAACATGCTTCATAAAATAACAAATACGATAGGCTTAGCAATAATTAAGTTCAAATTATTATTTAAATGGTCTTTTATGCAAGTAATGTTCTGAAGATAATCAGGCCAAATATAAATTTTATGCTCTAGTATATTATATTGTGCGTTAACACACAATCAAACCTGAACTACGCTGCACTCTAGCTCTAGGCACAAATATTTAGGTAGGATATTTTTGTTTTATCCACATACATAATAAGTGTCCACAGATCAGATCACATTAAGTACATTAAGTACACACCATTCGAAGAATATATAACTGTGTTAACATTTGAATCAGAACAAATAACACACTATTTTGTTCTGCATAATTAATGTACCTATATCACTATTCATCAATCGATGCACCATGTTCGAACGGGCATTCAAAGATAAGATTGAGACTTGCCCTCCAAACATTAAGGAAACACGGTTTTAAAACGTGTTACAATTACAATGCTCAATTGCATTCCAAATAATCATTATTCCATGTACAGTGCGGGGTATGTGTGTGACCCAGTGGTGATAAACGCTTGCGTCAGGACTAGTCCTGTCCTTCGACGTTTAGTATAAAGAATCTTGCTGAGGGTGCTATTGTATCATTCAGCTCTAGCAGCCAAGTGAAAATAAACAATCAAAATGTTCAAACTGGTGAGAAAATTTAACAATTTAAACTACATTAAATAAATGTGGAGTATTTAAATAACCATCACTATTATTGTAGAGAAAGAGTTGAGGCCGTGTGGAAATACCCCCACAGCTGGTTCAGTGCGGGCTTTGTTTAAATTTCGTGTACAAAGCTGAGGACAAAACTACAACAGTAAATACCTACTTGACTATCTTGTCAGTCTACTTGGAGTCCAAAACAGGAGCGAATCGATATTTATGATTCTAAAATTGACACCATGACCAGCTAATCTGCGACGTTTTAGTGTAGGAATTTGTTGAATTGTCACCCCACAAGATTTCGACAAGGCAGCCCATCAAGTGCACTAAGATTGAAACTGCGATTCTAAAGAGGAAGACAAAACTACTATAAGATGTTTCTAACTTGTTTATTCCTTTCAGTTCATCTTCGCCTGCTTTCTGGCCGTGGCTGCCGCCAAGCCCGGCATCCTGGCGGCTGCTCCGCTAGCGTACACTGCGCCCGCGTACACGGCCGCATACACTGCGCCGGTGGCCGCGGCGTACACCGCTCCTCTCGCGTACTCCGCCTACGCCGCGCCCTACGCCGCGTACTCTGCCTACCCCTACGCGTCACCTTATGCTGCTTATTATCTGCGCCGTTAACTTGAAAACCCTGATCGAACCAGAAGTATTAACGACCGAATAAAAGTCATTAAAAATATATATTTATAATACCTACATATTTTTGATTATTTCATATTTTGTTTCCTATCACATTAATTGTATTCCACAACATATAATAATAAGTTACACTGCCTCCAGAAGTCTTAATTTTAACTAGTTGTAGTAAAAACGTACCGTGTTACCAATCATAATGAGGTACCTACTTCCCCCGGGCCTCCGTGCTGCCGTGCTGGACTATGGCATAATCCTCCTCATGGTAGTGAGGGAATGCACATGTAGCAGTTGGACACTGGTTGATGGTGATGATGACGATGATGATGATTATGGTGATATGGTATCAAGTCATTAATAGTATTTTCAAAAGGTATTAGTAACATGCGTTTTACATTTACGTGTAAAATGTTTATACGAAAAGTATACCTTGCTCATAAGTCACAAGCTACTTTTAATTAATTATAGGAAATCACTCACTATATCTCTATCTGTTTATTATACAAAATACCTGATGCTGATTTCCGCTCAGTTATTATCTCATTACCTAAATATTAAATTTGATTACCTAAATGATATCAATTATTTAGGGGCCATCACGCATCACTGTATTGAATGTATAATTAACGCTTATTCGGTTAAAAAAACAAGTCTTACCTAATACAATATCTAAAAATCGCTAATGAGAAATTAACACGTATATATAATCTATATATATAAAAGCCAAAACTGACTGACTGATTGACTGACTGACTGACTGACTGACTGATCGATCAACGCACAGCCGAAACCCTAGAACCATGAAATTTTGCACAAATATTCCTTATGTGACGTAGGCAAGCAATAAGAAAGGATTTTTGAAAATTCAACCCCTAAAGGGGTGAAAAGGGGTTACAAAGTTTGTATGGAGCAACGTGTTTTCTTAGTCCGATCAACTTCAAACTTGGCATTTATATTCTTTAAAAGATTTAATTAAACACGTGTTTCATCGTTTTTGAATATTCAACCCCTAAATTGAGAATAAGGGGTTGCAACATATTTTCATCCGATTTAGTTCATAATTTAAATTTGGATCAATTATTATGCCATAAGTGACATAGGAGTGCACTTCAATATGATTTTTAAATTCAACCCCTAAAGGGGTGAAAAGGGGTTGTAATGTTTGTGTGTCACAACGTGTTTTCTTTGTCTAATCTGCTTCAAACTTGGCTTTTACATTATTTAAAAGATTTATTTAAATATTTCATAGTTTTTTAATATTCAACCCCTAAAATAATAAAGAGGGGTTGCAAAATATTTTTCATCAGATTTTGTTCGAAACTGAAATTTTGCACAAATATTCCTTAAAAGACGTAGGTGTGCACTAAGTTTCTTTTTTTTTTAATTCAACCCCTAAGTGGGTGAAAAGGGGTTTCAAAGTTTGGATGGAACAACGTGTTTTATCGGTTTGATCAACTACAAACTTGGCATCTATATCCTTTAAAGATTTTAAACACGTGTTTTATCTGGTTTTAATAATGAACTAAATGAATCCTAAATTGTAGGTAGAAAGTGGTAGATTTTGTAGAAAATGATTAATTTAAAGTAGGAAATGGTAGTTTTTAGTAGGAAATGGTAGATTATTGGTAATAATGGTAGATTTTTGGTAATAGTGGTAGATTTTGGAAGGAATTGTAGCTTTTGGTAGATAATAGTGAATTTGGAATTAAAATGGTAGATTTTGGTTAAAATGCTAATTTGGTAGAAATGATAAATTTGGTAGCTTTTGATGAAAACGGTAAATTTTGGAAAAAAAGGAAGCTTTGGTTAAAAATGGTACTTTTTGGTAGAAAATGGTAGATTCTGATTGGAAATGGTAGGTTCTGGTAGGAAATGGTAGCTTTTGGTAGAAAATAATACATTTAGTAAGAAAATAATAGATTTAGAAACAAAATTTTAGATTGTGGTAGAAAATTTTAGATTTTAGTAGGTAGATAATGGTAGCTTATGGGTAGAACATGGTATTTTGGTAGAAAATGGTAGATTTTGTTAGGAAATGGTAAATTTTGTATGAAATGTTAGATTTTGGTATAAAATGCTAGATTTTTATATAAGATAGTAATTTTGATAGAAGATGGTGGATGTCGTACGAGCATGTTGGATATCGCATATCGGATGTCGATCTCGAACACGAGGTCATGGTCTATTTTTAGTTAAGAAGCTGGCATGAGCTACTGACATTTCACTATCCGACTGCAGCGCACGAAGAAACAGCGGGGAAACGGGGTAATAAAAGTTTCAGCTCCGCGACCTTGAAGTACCGGATCTAACTACCAAAGAATTGAACTATTAGAACGTAAAGAAGTTTCGCGCCGGCGATCTGTTAAATAAGCGGTTTATCTAATAAAAGCTGGTCATTATTTTATTGAAAGAATAATATGTAGGTACATAACCGTTTAGACTTAAATAAAATATTATACAATCAATGTGCTCGTATTAAGATGTGAAAATTTATTTTCTCATTCCAACCCAATATAACAAAGAGCTAAATTAGATGAACGATCCACCTACTACATTAACAGTTTTATTATTTAACTGATAAAATCCCAGAGTCCTAAATATAAACATTCTTAAATAATATTTATAATCCATACTAATATTAGAAATGTGAAAGTCACTCTGTTTATTTAGGTAAGTATCTGTTTATTGTCGGTTTGTTACCTTTTCACTGCTGAACGGATTTCGATGAAATTTGGTAGGTATACTCGTAGGTAGGTATAGATTGGACCTATGAGACGGACATAGGCTATCTTGTGTCTCAAAAAGATTGACACTATGCGACGTTGACACACTAGGCCCGTGGGAGCAAGAAGACATTACTTTGCGTGAGCATATCCGCGATATAATCGAACCGTAATCGGGCGTTGCCGTTTATTATGTAAATAATTCAAAATAATAAAATAAGCTCCAGGTGACGTACCTATCCAATTCAGTGCTGCCAGAATCTTGCACGTGGTAGATTTTGTGTCACTTACTACTTTATCATATTACTCTCGTACTATACTAAGTATAACTGAATGTAATATTTATGGTCATTTTTTCTTAAAAGATATGAATAATTAGTATTGTAGAACGTTGTTACTTTGAACATGCTAATTAATTATAGGGGTTTCAACTTTCCAACAATATCATCAACAAAAAAAATTAATGTGCAAGGTATACCAGTAAACAGATAAGAGCAAAAAATGAAACTTAAATAATTAAATAAGTATTTTATCTGAAATACCTACGTAATTTTATTTTAAATAATTATAGCAATAACTCGGTTGGTTCCCGACGACAAAGACGACGCGATGACAATAAGACGTGTTCAATCAAGGCAGAGTACAATACCTGTGGTACAACTGGTACAGTACTTTTGGCTGTTGTGCACTGGCATGGTAATACAGTAATTATCAACTGGTATCTCCGTGATCGTGACGTGACACTGTCTGTCAGTGTCAGACTGTCACGTTTCGTTCACTGTAGTCACCGGCTTTGGGGTAAATAAAAATTGTAAGATTCAAGAGTTGACGATATTTCATATTATGTTCAGTGTTGTGAACCGTGAAAACCGTTTTATTTTTCTATCACATACGTAAGAGCATTCCAACATTTTAAATATTATTATTTTGATTTTTAGGTTAGGTCGGAGAGTTCCTGTTTTCACGGACGATGATAAAAATGTATAGAGCAAAAACATCAAAATCGAGCTCACAGTTATTCTGGACCTGTATGTAGCTGAGAACGTGTTCGTGCTCCGCTCAAGGGTTTCCATGGCGAAGATGTTTCGTAAGTATTGAACCCATTGTTAACGTGCAACAAATTTCTTGGTACAAAATATGTAGGCAACCTTCCTACTCATTTTCATTCTCATTCATTCAATCATTGTATTATAGTTTCATACGATAAATGCTAGTTGGTCGATGTCGATAGTCGACATCAGTTACCGACTCGCACCGCAGCACTAATGTCGCGGCGCAAAGGAGGTTTCATACGGAGGCGCACACTGGCCTCCGCAGAAAAAGAAAGATTGACATTACATTCCATGTCAAGATTTTTATTGCAATACTGCTCGCTATTTTATTGTTTAAATTCTTTATTATTTACTAGCGTTTTGCATGTATACCTACCTATATATCATCCTTTACCCTGTGTATATAGTGCCTGTGTCATCGCTAATGTAATATACTCCATCGTCAGTTCCTGTGTGTTTTACATCTCTACCTATTCCTGCTACACCTTCTATCTACCCGAACATCTGAAGGTAATATAGGGGCCTATACCCGCTTACTCTATACGGGCACCCGCGACACTATACTGGTGACCCCGACGTGATTTGAACACGCATATAAATTCTGTACTGTGCAGATTCTTATATCTTTTATACAGACGAGATGAAATTATTGTAATGCAAACCTGTGATGATTTATGTTTAATTGTTATGTACCTATCTCTACTCAAGACATTATACGCTAATACAGAAATGAATAGGGGTGGTGTGGTACCAACATTAGCAAATAACGAAGCCCTATAGTACATCCAAATTTGTTTAGGCATTTAAAAGTTATGATGTTATTTTGGATTACAGGTACAAGGGCAGCTAAGAATCACAAGAAAGAAAAAATATTACTTTGTGTGCTTCATTTCACCAGTGGAACCTATACCTACCAGAACTTGTTCTGAGAAGGGTTAAAAAAATGCAAAATGCATAGATTTTTAATATAGGATATCTGTAAATAAATCTTTTTGAACCTAATGTATTCTTTCATTTCACTAATCGATCTAGTATAATACGCAGTCATAGCCCGAACCTACTGAGTTTTGGGCTGCACCACGATGCTCCACACCGCACGATGACTGTCAAAATATCCTCGTTGGCTGGCTGTTAGAAAGCGTATTGATTGTGGTTCTAATAATCAGAAAAACTAGGTGGGTAATCTAGGCACAATGGATAACCAAAAGGTATAGAAAAATATTTTCCAACAAAACCAAAGTACGGCAATCGAGAACCGAACTCCAGCTCTTCGTATCATAAATCTATCATAGTTACAACTATGCTATATTGCAATTTGAAAGACCGTCAAATTTTGATGTACATATACTTCAGTTTTTCCATTTGCGTATGACGTGTGCGTGTCATTCGTGTGCATTATATAGGATAAAGTTTTGATTGAGCTATTCTCAAAAGTGTAGGCATGAATGAATAGGTTCAAATATGTTTGATATGTGCTGAGACCAAGTTGGAAAACCTGCGAAATTACCTAAATTAAGTTTATCTCTCGCAAATACAGGTAAGTAGCTACTTTCGGAAATCTCTTGTTTAGCGACACCAGACTTTTTCCTAACATTACCTATAATAAGCACCAATGAGGATGATGCTATAAGAACTATACGTGGTAATTGCGAAGCTCACACGCATGTACTTCGATTGAATCATCAAGATGACCTACACATAGATTGTCTCGTTATGTAGGTAAGAACGGGAGTAACGTGACTGTTTGGCACTTCTATGTATTTAAATTCTATTGTAATAAACGCGCTAGAAAAACAAAACACAGCCGCCACTGGCCGCCCCGCATCCAATGCTTGTTTTGCCTAATCAGTGCCTTGACAGACCAAACATGACAAGCGATGGATGCGGCCCAGTATTTTTGAAAAATATGATTACCTACGTAAAAAAATAATTGAAAAAAGTGACACAGGTCCGACTAGCGGCGCGCCGCAGCGACTACTGTCGAATCGTATGGAAATGATAGAGAGGACACAACATGGCGGCTGGCGCGTCATTCTACTTGAACGAAAATATACAGAAATACATTTTCTTGAATGAAAATTGGTGAATTGTTGTTACATTAAGCAATAAACAGCTTTATTATTTTAATGGTTTCAAATTCTATACATTTCAATAATGTTCTTCCATAAATTTGGGAGATTTTAATAACAGAAACTTTTTTCAAGAGGTTACTTTGTAATTTTTTTCTATCGAGAAAATATCTTTTAATTGTGTTTCACTAACAGTCAGAAATTAAAGTATATGATCAAAATTAACATATATTTTTTCCACATTGCCAAGTTATACGGATGTGTCGTAAGTGGCGTTCAAAATATGTGTAATCAGCTCAACTCTCGACCTTAAGTATTTGGAATTATGGTAAAATATATAGTCCGCGCGGACGAAGTCGCGGGCAACAGCTAGTATATATATAATTGGAATCTCGGAATCGGCTCCAACGATTTTCATGAAATTTAGTATAATAATATAGAGGGTTTCGGGGCCGATAAATCGATCTAGCTAGGAAGCATTTTTAGAAAATGTCATTTTATTCGGGTTTTTTTTATGTTTTTTTCTTTAAATAACCAGTTCATATTATTTTATTATTCTATCGGTAAGATCGAAAAATGCCTCTTTAAATCCAAAATTACAAAATTTTTACGAAAACGCTTAATAAAAATTTTTACATCTGGATTATTGCTTTATACGGATGCGAAACGTGGACGATGACGAAGCGTTCGAAATGTGGTACTGGAGGCGAATGGAAAGAATAAGCTGGACGGAAAGAAAAACGAACGAGGAAGTGCTTAGCCTGGTCCAAGAAAAACGGAACATATTAGCGACAGTGGAACGGAGGAGAGGAAAGATGTTTGGCCACCTTATACGACATGACACATTTATCAAAAACATCATAGAAGGGAAAGTAGAAGGCAAGAGAGGAAGAGGCAGACCTAGAAGGACATTCACAGATCAGATAAAAGAAAAGACAAATGTCACGTCGTATAGGGAAGTCAAAACTTTGGCTGAAGATAGAGAACGCTGGCGGTTACTCCACCGACAAGAGCTATGCTCTTAAATAAGAAGAAGAAGAAGAAGATCGAAAAATATTATTCATATTTCATCATTTTATGAGTAATTCGTAGTTAAATATAATTTCCAAAAACACAATTTAATTTATTAATTATATTAAATTAAACAAATTCTCGGTCATCCAGATATTAAGTAATAAACGAGGCCTTTGGCCAGCAGTGGGACAGTTACAGGCTGAATTATATTATTATATAAACGTGTAGGTGTAGGTGTAGGAAGGCTCAGGACTAGGGCGGTTCTTTTGCGAGAAATCGTGCAGATATTTTGTGTTTGTCATTAGATAGCTTGTCATTCAAAACTTCTTACTTTGGCTTGCTTGATGGCTTGCATGTTAAAACAGTTTTCTAGAGCCGAAGGCGAATTCTTCGCTTCTGGCCTAAAAAAATGAGAATATTTTCTTGCAGTCGAGAAAAAATAGTGAAGCCTGTGCTACGAAGATTTGTTTAAAAAATATGGTCCAAGAGTCCAAATAACTACAATATTACTTTTTGGAAAATGAAGTCTGACTGTCTGTTCCCGCATCCCGCAAAAACTACTCAGCTGGAAACTAACCAATAACAATGCGGTATTCGAGGCTTCCGTCGATTGGGACCGCTTGGTACGGGGACCGCGGTCCCATTCTCCGGATCTGTTTGGTTGATTCGAATCTGTTGTGTCCAAAACTAAGTTATTGATTTATATACTGATTATAGGTGGTGCGCCGATATCATAATATATTCCGCTGAGCTTTAACTATTTTCTAATACCTACTTTTTATGAAAAAATACCAACGTGGTCTAAATTGCAAGCGAGAGCTATAATATTACAATGATAAACCTACCTACCTATATAACCCACTATGTCTTTGACTTATCTATGACAACTCACAGTAGTATCCTACTAATATTACAAACGCGAAAGTTTGTAAGTATGGATGGATAGATGGATGGATGTTTGTTACTCTTTCACGTAAAAACCACTGAATGGATTTTAATGAAACTTTACAATATATAGCTCATACATCAGAATAACACATAGGCTACAATTTATAAATATCTATAGGCGTTGTATGTGTAACGCGGGTGAAACCGCGAGGCGCAGCTAGCACATAATACTGCCGAGTTATTATCTGTGTATATTGTCCAGTTTATACAGGCTCATTGACCGCCAGGGTTGCCAGAAGTAGGGCCACCATTGGGACTGTGGGCACGTGCCAGGTGACCTCTGACGCAACGCGGACGCGCATCCTGCATGCTGATGTGCATTACTGGGCCGGCTTTATGCAAGATGTACTCAATTATCGTAAGTTATAATGGAAAAATATTATGCTAAAAAATACTGGTTAGTTAGTAGTTACTGGTTAGTACTAGATGAAAGAAAAGAAGTTAAATTGTGGAGGTATCTCGTGTACATTATGTATTCACTACGAATCACCTAAAGTCGAAAATATTTAACTAGATAGGTAGATACGTTTAGAACAACACCATGAAACTTGTGACCTTTGTTTTATTATTATAGTATATTTTAATAAATTATCGTTTAAATTGTGTATATAACTTTACTATATAGAGCAAGGCCTTGATAGATATATAAAATATATACATTTACAAACAACCTCATAAAAAGTAAAATATTGGATACTTTACATCAAAGACAGATTTATTTTTGGCACCGATAAAACTTGTCGATATCAATAATTATGTCGAAAATTACGATAGCCATAATTTGCATTGCAAAAATAATCAGGTACCTAAATGATAATTCATATTAATCATTCTAATTAAGATTTTTTTTCTGATAAGTGTTTGAAGGTAAAAATATGTAATAATGATAAATGGTCGTTTTAAATGTTCGAAGTGCGCTCGATTAGTTTCCTAAAGTATTAGAATATACTTGATTGGACACTGATTTGTTTCATAATTCCTAGAAACGTCACGTCATCAATCATTACTAAGCTGTCAAGCCAGTGTCACACGAATAACAAATAATTTCAAGGTATAAACAATTTACAAGCCAACACGGTTGTAGTTGGTATTGACACCTAGCTCCAATGCCATCAGTCGCGTTGACGGACGGATTGTGTTTCATGACTGGTTCACTTTCGTATGCATTGGGTCGATGTTATCTAGAATTCGGCGCACCGTCGTGTAAAGTTAGCAAACCTCGCGATGTCTTGAAAATGTCTTATGCATCAATCTAGTATTTAACTGGTACTTTCTAGCAAAATGGCATCAGTCACTTGTTTCACTGTGAACCAGACATACCAAAATCAACAAACATGTTTAAGCTGGTAAATTAATTGACTACCTACTTTTATACTATACCTACTAATTTAATTATCTCAATTTGGAACATCCCACTATGGAAAAAGATAGCCCAGCTCCTGGGTAGTCCGGTAACAAAGAAGTAAAATGAACCCAATTAAATAATACAAAACTGTTGCCATTGATTTCCAACAAATTGAAACTCCTTTTCGTAATAATTTATAGAAAGATTAAAATACAAATACATTAGGTACTGATGTGTATGCAGCTAAGTATGCACGCACTGCAATGGGCTACGCGCGACGCGAGCCAGTAATAAACCGGTTAACCAGCTGAGCGGTCGTTTCATTTGTCGCTTACATATACACTATTCTGGCGACGAGTTACCCGCGTGTGCAATTAAATGGCGAATTACATAGGAAGTTTATCCGTTTTTGATTATAAGAATCAAGAATGGGAGATTTTTTACGGAAAAATA
This sequence comes from Hylaea fasciaria, assembly GCA_905147375.1. Lineage (NCBI taxonomy): Eukaryota > Metazoa > Arthropoda > Insecta > Lepidoptera > Geometridae > Hylaea > Hylaea fasciaria. Next base: position 5,802,183 of record LR990204.1, on the reverse strand, counting down.
AAAAACTTCATTAAGTTGAACGACATATCGGCGGATAACTGGTGTGCGGTACTGTTAACACATCTGTCGGACGAGTCTTATCGGCTCGCAAGGAATCTCGTACACCCTCGAGAGCTAGAGGGAGTCCCGTGGAATGAGCTGGTGGCAGTACTGAACGGGCATTTTCAGCCGAAGAGATCGACGTTTGCCGATAGGGCAAAGTTTTATGACGCTACCCGATTTGAGGAGGAAAGCGTTGAGGGGTGGGCGGCGCGCCTGCGTGGTCTGGCGGTCTACTGTGACTTTGGACCTGCCCTAGAGACGCTGCTGCGCGACAGGTTCGTGCTGGGCCTGAGGGCAGGCCCAGAGAAGGATCGCCTGTTCGAGCAGGACTCGAAATCACTGACGCTCGCTAAAGCGTTGGAGATAGCCCAGCAGGCGGCATGTGCGCGTGCTGCACGTGCCTGCGTTGGAGCCGGAGGGCATCACATCAAAGAAGAGGTGGTGTACCGTGTTGGTGAGCGCCGGGCGCAAGTGGCACCGGCGTATACCGCGGCGACAGCTGGAGCGCGATGTTCTGTGTGCGGATTGAAAAATCACTCGTCGGAGAAGTGTCGCTTCAAAAATTATAGGTGCCAAAATTGTGGTGAAAAGGGACACCTTAAAAAGGTGTGCCGTGAAAAGAAAGTCAATAACGTGGCGTTGAATAACGTAGAAGTGGAAGTTGATGCGCATGACTGCAAGGAATGTGATCTTTTCAACTTGAGGTATGTCAGTTATGACCCTATTACGGTAAAAGTGACAGTAGGTGCTAATTCCTTTTCGATGGAACTAGACTGTGGTGCTGGTCGTAGTGTTATGTCTGAGGAGTTTTATCTTAAATACTTTAAACACTATATATTGTCAAAAACTGATCTTGTATTTTGTCTGTATACGAAACATAAAGTTGTGCCATTAGGTTTTTTTTCGTGTGAAATTTCTTACAATAATATGAAACGTTGTATTCAATTTTATGTACTCAAAGAAGGCGGACCTCCACTGTTGGGCCGCGATTTTATGAAGCAGTTCAATATGAGCTTAGTTTCCATGTCACACAACAATATGCTGAGCTTAGATTCGCAGTGCGAGGTGCAGCAGGTTCTAGATGAGTTTCCTGAACTTTGGAAAGATGAGCTCGGTTGTTTCAATAAATTCGAAGTCGAGTTACATTTAAAAGACAACGCGGTACCAAAATTTTTTAAACCGCGCGCTATACCGTTTGCTCTAAAAGACAAAGTAGAAGAGGAATTGGGAAGATTAGTTAGAGCAGGTATTCTGGTGCCGGTAAAATTTTCTGATTATGCTACCCCAATAGTCCCAGTTCTAAAAGATAACGGCAAGGTTAAAATAGCGGGTGACTTTTCTTGTACGTTAAATAAAGTACTTAAAATTGACAAATACCCGTTACCGCACATAGATGAAGTATTTGCTAAAATTGGAGGCGGGCAACATTACTCTAAGCTTGATTTAAGTAATGCTTATAATCAGTTTAAATTGTCTAAGTCATCACAAGAGCTCACCACCATTAATACTCCAAAAGGGCTATTTAAATATACACGCCTTGTGTACGGACTTGCGAACGCGCCAGCGATATTCCAACGCACTATAGAAACATTAGTAGCCGGCATCGAAGGCGTTACATGTTGGTACGATGATATCTGTCTCACGGCACCTAATAGATCAATGCATTTGGTTAGGCTTCGCGAATTATTGGGCAGGTTGCAAAACGCCGGATTAAGGCTTGAAAAAAGTAAGTGTGCATTTTTCCAGGAAAATGTCACGTATTTAGGATACACTATTGATAAAAACGGCCTGAGGACCTGTCCCAAAAAGGTAGATGCGATTTTAAAAGCACCAACTCCCACTAACGTTCAGGAATTGAAAAGGTTCCTCGGTGTAGTGAACTACTATAGGAATTTTGTTGCAAATGCGTCCTCGTTGTTGAATCCATTACACGAATTGTTACGGGAAGGTGTGACTTGGCAGTGGGAACTACGACACCAGCGCGCACTGGACTCGGTCCGCCGCGAGCTGGCATCGGAGCGCGTGCTGGCGCACTTTGACCCGCGGGCGCCTCTCGTGCTCACAGTGGACGCGGGGCCCGCCGGCCTCGGAGCGGTGCTCGCTCATGTGCAGGCGGACGGCTCCGAGAGGCCAATCGCGTATGGTTCCCGTTCATTGACACCAAGCGAAAAGAATTACAGTCAAATCCAGAAGGAAGCGACGGCTATCGTGTTTGGCGTTAAACGTTTTCACCAATATTTATACGGATGCGAGGATCCATTTATATTGAGAACGGACCATAGGCCACTACTTTCAATTTTTGGAAACAAAGACGGGATAGCGATAACAGCGGCGCTCCGACTACAACGTTACGCAATAATGTTGTCGGCCTATAACTATACTGTTGAATATGTAAGTAGCAAAAACAATTTAGTGGCAGATTTTTTTTCCAGAGCACCGTTGCCCTCTTCCGTAGGTGCAAGTCACGGAGCTGATAAGACGATTGCAGAAGAGATACCTATTCCCCTTCTGTTCCTAGATGCTACTACGAAACCGGTTTCATTTGAACAGATCAAGCGCGCCGTGACGGACGATAAAGTCTTAAAAACGGTGATTAAGTATATGAACCGCGGCTGGCCGCGTAAAATTAAATGTAAAACTATTATGCCTTATTTCCTTTGCAAAACAGATTTAGAAGTAAATAGTGGTTGTCTATTTCGCGGTAATCGAATAGTCATTCCTGCAATCTTTCGAGAGAAAATGCTACAGGAATTACATACGGCGCATTTCGGTATTGTTAAAACAAAGTGTTCGGCCCGCAGTAGAATGTGGTGGCCGGGAATCGACGCAGATATTGAGCAATGGATAGGTAGCTGCAGTGCGTGCGCAAGTGTGCGTAGTGCACCGGCGCGCGCGCCCCCCGCGCCTTGGCCACGTCCTCCCGCACCCTGGCACCGCATCCATATAGATTATATGTCAATAGAACAAACGGTATACCTTATAATTATTGACGCGTATAGTAAATGGTTAGAGTGCATCCATATGAACTGCGGCACCTCAACCGCCGCATTGATAACCAAACTGAAAGATGTATTTGCTACATTTGGCATACCTAATGTTTTGGTCTCAGATAACGATGTTAAAATATGTTCAAACGAGTTCCAAGTTTTTTGTGAAAGCAATGGTATTGAGTACTTAAACTCGCCTATCTATCATCCAATTAGTAATGGCCAAGCAGAAAATTCGGTAAAGACCTGCAAGAAGATGATTAAATGCATAATTAGCGAAGGAAACATTGCATCACGTCGTATTCACGACTTGTTGATTGGTTTTTTATTCGAGTACCGTAATTCAAAGCATTGCAGTACTGGTGCTACACCAGCCGAATTGATGTTTGGTCGGAACTTGAGATCCAGATTGGACCTAGTCCTGCCTCAGGAAAAATCGCAGCCTAATAAGCATGATGTAAGCTATAAACCAAATAAGGCTAGATGTTTTGAGATTGGCGAATTGGTTTGGGCAAGATGGTTTTCGGCTCGAAAGGCTAAATGGATGATGGGTAAAATTATAAATATAATAGGTACGAGAATGTTTAAAGTTCAATTTGAGAAAAATGAAATAACTTGTGTAAGACATATAGATCAAATAAGGAAATTTGTCAAAGCATGCAATAAAAATAGAGTTAACTGTAAAGAAGGCCTGAAAGAACCTGCAACACATTATACTCCGTTGCAGCCCTCCACGTCTTCAACAACGCAGCCACCATTCCCATCAATTGTATCAAATGATCCGTCGCCGCCCTCTTCACCGCCCCCGCGGTACATTGACACCGAAACCATTACAATAGAAGATGCCGTGACGTCGTCGGCTGCAGGTAGCAATAGCGTTACAACACCTGTCAATATCGAGGTGGGCGGGGAAAGGGACGGGGACGAATGGGAAGAGGCTAGTGATAACCTAGTAACCGATTGTGAGCCCAAGCGTTCCGCCACTGAAGTTGATTCGAATAACCGCAGACCGGAAACAGAAGTTGGCTCAACGCTGGAGCGATCAGTAAGACAGAGGAAGAAAGTTGACTATAAGAAGTTTTTCTAATTATGTTTTTGTATATTGCCAGGACTTCAAAATAATGTGAGAGGAGTGATGTGTATGCAGCTAAGTATGCACGCACTGCAATGGGCTACGCGCGACGCGAGCCAGTAATAAACCGGTTAACCAGCTGAGCGGTCGTTTCATTTGTCGCTTACATATACACTAGGTACCCATTTTTTGTAACATTTGAGTACTTAGTTTATGCCTCCTAGAAAACATCGTTTATTAAGCGGGTTGCAGACCAAAAGCTAAGTTAACTTAGTTTGGCTTAACTATTATAGTATCTAGGTATTAGTGTAACTCTTTGAAATCAAATTTTATAATATTTGCAAGTAATACATGATATTTTAACAAGTGCAATAAAATCTAGTCTACGAAAAGGTCAGCACGGAATTTGTGTGCCTTAATATTTGACATGATTACTCTAATATCGTTTTATATTGCAGGTTGTATTTGTTGCTGTGATGGCTGTTGCCGCCGCTAAGCCTGGTATAGTTGGTGCACCACTTGCTGCTGCGTATACTGCGCCATTTGCTGCTGCGTATACTGCGCCATTTGCTGCAGCGTATACTGCGCCACTTGCTGCGGCGTATACTGCCCCTGTTGCTGCCGCGTACGCTGCACCTGTTGCTGCCGCTGCGTATGCCGCCCCCTACAGCTATGGTGCCTACACCGCCCCTGTCGCCGCATCCTACACTGCTCCCGTGGCTGCGGCTTACTCGACACCGTTACTCTCGGCAGCATACAGATCTCCATTCTTCCTCAAAAAATGAGTGGTTTATAAAGACTGATAATAAAATTGTAATACATATTATTCAAATCTGATTTGGACATTACGTAATTCTGTTTCATTTTCAAATTATTATTAACAACCGTATTTAATAACATTAACGCTAAAATTGGTAGGTACCTACTTGTTTTTATGGTATTCTAAAAATGTTTTATTATTTTGTAAGATATTTGCGCTTTTTGGAAAGCTTCTTGATTACGAAAGGCTTAATTCATTAATGTCATAAAGTAACTAGTCAAGTTATAAATGTAAACAATCCATGTTCAATATTGTCCATAGGCGCAAACATAATTACGAGTGATGTGCTTCTTGGTAACAATTTAATATCTATTGACACCTTCCACAAAGTATACTACACACAAAACACAATGCATGTGTCATACATAATGGCATCAAGTAATCAAATTACTTCACATATTATATTAATGTGGTGCTACCCAGATGCATAATATAAGATATTTTAAGTGTATCGACCGAGCGTGAACTCGTGACGTGACGTCAAAATGTAGGATGTGACCTGCAGGCAAAGGGGTGAACTAACTCGACACAATACTCCTATGACGTGTGGTTAGAATATTCCACCAACAATAGATATAATAATGATGTTATTTATCACTAGAAGCGCCTAGCGGTTTCACCCGCGTTAACTACTATCCCGCAAATACTGTAAATTTTTACGGAATAAAAAGTAGCCTATGTCACTCGGGGATAGTATAGACTCCCAGCAGTGAAAGAATTGTTCAAATCGATTCAGTAGTTTCGGAGCCTATTCAAAGCAAACAATCAAACAAAGAAACAATCAAATCTTTCCTCTTTATAATATTAGTATAGATAGTAACGATTGATCTACAGATTTCAACTTTGACTATCCTTCACATTTAAATAAATCATATACTCGTAGATGCGATAGTAGGTACGGGTATACCTAATCATCATCATACCTAGTACACTTACAACTACACATCTAGTAAACAGGTCCACATAATTATGAAGTTTAAAAATTGAAGTAGACTATACGATGACAACAAAGTCTCGATAAATATTTTAAACATTTATGTATGCAGTGCAACAAAAATCGAGAAGAATAAAGTCTTAATTATGCACCTTTGACCTTGCTTGTAAACCTCAAACCGGCCATCTGGTGAATTAATACTCATAATGTCATACATTATAGAATGCATTTTTCACATATAATTACAATACAGGTTCCATTAGACGCTACCGTCATTTGTGTCTTACTAGGAAGCAGTCTGACAGGTGGCCTGCAATAACTCTTCAGCTTGTTAATTTTTAATACCGTTGCAGCATTAGATTATTCTAGTGGAACCTGGAACTAAAAAATAGTGAATAGTAAATAGTAGTGATATATTTTAACGTTTATATTTATAAAGGTTTAAAATATCAGATTTGCGTTATTTCACCAGCATACTAATATTTTGCCCAGTCTTGCATAGGTTTAGTATAGAATTTATTTTCACGTCTCATGCTCGAAAAGTGTGTAACTAAAGCTCAGCTTAGCGCAGGTGTATGCTCTAGTGAGTTAAAATAGCTTTTTCACACCTCATGCTCAAAAAAGGTGTCAGATTAGCTCAGCTTAGCGAGAGCAAACGAGGTTGTTGGGCACTAGGGAGTGAAAGTAGTTTTTTTTTAAATTTGTACTCACTATTATCAACAGGCTGAAGATTAGACTTTTTAATTTTCCATTTTGACATAATGACTTAGAAAAAAAGAAGAGTACTTATCTTAATGTACAAACCGTGCAAAGACTAAACAGTTTACTTTTTTAAATGAAAGTTTAATTCTCGTCTACCTACATTTTTGGCGATCATAGGATGTAGGTATGCTATGTGTGCGTGTGCGTTTGCGTACATTAGATAATTTTAAAAAGCTTGTTATTGCCGCCTATAATCTGTAGGTGTGTGTAGAACTTTGAAAACAATGCAAATTGGTTTTAAAAGATTGAATTTGATTTTTCATTTAAATGAAAGTGAACGTGACTATTTGTGAAATATTCTTAGCTTTTTTTAATTGCACACCTACTTATAATATTTCACGCAATCTCGATGTGAAAAATTGTGTGTTTTACGCGGGTCTCAAACGACTCACTCATACTCGTTTATATGTGCAACACTCGCTACGCTCGTGAGGCAAAACATCGAGTAAAGTATGAGTCGTTTTCGTCCCTTGTAAAACAAAGTACTATTTTTATTGTAACTTTCTAGTATGAAAAGGTTACAAAGATTCAACTTTTCAATGTTCCATTTTGACATAATTTCATAGAAAAAAGAAGGCTTTCTTAATATACGACCCGCGCGAAGCCAAGCAGATTTTATTGCCGATATTTTATCAGACAAAAGGTTATATAAAAAAACTAGGTTCATATTTTATGTAACTTTGTGCCATACAACATTCAGTGGCATTACACTGAATAAATAAATAAAATTACGTAGAACTCAGCCTCAAAGCTCGATCATTAAAGATATAATATAAGTAATAAAACAATTCCTTCGCTCCTTTTGAGTATAGTAACGTACGACTTAGTATAAATGAAAATCTCCATTATGTTTGACATAAAAATCTAGTTCTTTGTAAGTTGTATTTTTCTAAGAGCATAATAATAACTATTTATGAAAATAAAAACATTATTCTACCATAAATGTAATTATGTATTATGTATGTATGCACAGTTATTCTAACTACAATTTAGCTTAACGAAAGCAAAATACACTTTACAGATGACATTACAAATACTTCAACAATACTTTACGTAGAGTAGACGTAGGTAAATACTACTCGTACATATTATAAATTTGGGGCATGGGATATTTATCTGTGGCATCTGTGGCTTGGCACTCTTTTCAGCAAAAATACTAGACAATAGCGAGTGCACTGCACTGTGCAGTGCCGCGCAAGATTTTGCAATGCAAAGTATTGCACGGCACTGCAACTACTATGGCGACTACCGTCAGTGAACGATCTACTTGTCTCATTAATCATTATTGAGCTGTTTTTATGCTATAGACGGAAGTTAGACAACGGGACTCTTCAGTGACTAATAGTTTTTTATTGGGTTTATTTTAACCAGTTCCAAATTCATAATTTATAAATGTTATTAGTCCAAAAACTAGCTTACATAATTGATACATTTTTGGCATTGCTCGTTTAACTATGCTAATGGTAATCATTCTCTACGATCTAATAAAATACAGATGAGATCGTAATAAATTATCTAATATATCACGGACGTGTGACTTACGGACGAATTTAGTAGGTAGGTAGGTATTACATAACATAGTGACATTTTAGTAAACTTGTAGAAATGTGAATCATGTTATGTGCTAATAAATAACCTGATTTAAGCATCCCTAATACGTAGGGCACAATATATTTTTATGCCATCTGCTCGACAATGTCTCCACTGCCAATCAAGTGATTTCATCCCCGGGGCAAGAATATTGTATGAAATAGTATTTATTTCCTCTATGCTCCCATGGGCAACAATGTGATTTGAATTAGGAACATAAACATGTGTATGAAAACTCTAGCATAGTACAAAAACAATAGGTAGGTACAGGCATAGTAAAAATAATTTACTCGAAAACGAACTGGCCACCTAGGCAGACAACAAAAAAAAAGAAAAATGGCTCGATGCACAAGTACATACCTACAGAGGAAATAAACACTTCTTCCAGAACGTGAATCAAAAGACAGTGTTTGGTGTTATTTAAAAGTTTGTATTTTTAAAACATCTTCCAATAAAGCCGTCTTAGCATCAACTCGAAAGCCAAGCAGCCTATGGTGCAATTTTTGTACGTGTCCTCAGATTTTATTGTCTCGCTGAAGGTATGAAAAGTAGAGTATACACCTCAAGGATAAAACCTATTTTCTTCTTACAGCCGAAATTAATATTGTATGTCTTGTCCAAGATTGAAATCGATCTTGGATTTCTGCCTATATTTCGATTAATTTCCAATCTGCATGCCTTTATAAACCAATCCACAGATCGGTTATTGGCACGTTTGACCCAAAAATGGATTGTGATATCAATCCCAGATAGCAAAATTTGGATTAGGATTGATTATTAATTACCGCCGTACATCTACAACATAATGTATCTTTTATAACTCAAATTGGATTCAATATAACCAGGACCAAGTTCAGGGCTATACACAGGTAAACGGCGACCTTGATCGTCCGCCATCAAATAAGGATGTACTTACGAATTCAAAGACACGGTTCATAGGCGTACATCGAATGTTCTACACTTGTATGGAACAAACAGATCCTTGCCTCTATGATTAGAATTCTACTTCTGCCAAGCTACAGGGTGCTCTTAGAAGCACTTGAATAATAATACATAAATCCTGCATCTTAACTAGCATTCCTTGAACCTGTGGAATCAGGAAGTATAGACTTAAGTATAGACTTAAGAGGACGACCATCCACACTTAAAACATTTACTCGCACTAACTCGCTTCATCATTTTAAGTAAATGATACAAGAAAATAATTATAATTATTCTCGTAGCTGTTGTTTGTATGTTCTTCTCCAATTTTCTAAAATGTTCTAGAGCTGTAGGGATGACGGTGATGATTTTAAGAGCCGACCGCAGTCAATGAAATACTGTATCAGATCATCCTGTCGTACCATCTAAGCTCGTATTATTCAAGTCGCGTGCGTGTCCCGATCATGCACGTACCTCCAAGGTGCGCAAGCGCCGACGGTGCCAAACCTCCTGAGGTCACTATCAGCTCCTATATAATAGCCGGGATGCACCACCATTACTCATTGTTTGAGTGACCAGCAGACATACAAACAAAATGTTCAAACTCGTAAGTACTCGATTTACTTGCAAATGTAATTGATAAGTGCTTATAAATTATTTCATTTGTGTGTGGATGTGTTTCAAATTTAAAGCGTTATTTTAACACCTCGATTGCGTGTTTCCCCTAAATGTATATATCTGTACTTTTTTTTTTCTTCTTATTTAAGAGCATAGCTCTTGTCGGTGGAGTAACCGCCAGCGTTCTCTATCTTCAGCCAAAGTTTTGACTTCCCTATACGACGTGACATTTGTCTTTTCTTTTATCTGATCTGTGAATGTCCTTCTAGGTCTGCCTCTTCCTCTCTTCCCTTCTACTTTCCCTTCTATGATGTTTTTGATAAATGTGTCATGTCGTATAAGGTGGCCAAACATCTTTCCTCTCCTCCGTTCCACTGTCGCTAATATGTTCCGTTTTTCTTGGACCAGGCTAAGCACTTATCTGTATCATATATCTGTACTATATATCTTAAATCCTACAGTAGATAGATGATCTATGCATTTAATTGACCAACTCATATAGTGTCGCGTAGTAGGTAGGTACTCTTGTTTTATACTAACTATTATATAAATTATCATCTTACGCAGCATGGACATAATTATATGGGCGAATTTGATATCGAAGTTTTCAATAAAACAGCTTCATTAAAGTAAAATAAGTACCTATTAACAGTTCTATTTTTAGCTCCATTTGGACGGAGCCAGCAATGTTGCAATCCGCGCTGGTATGAAATGTATTTCAAAGGCATTAAGTTCTATATTTGTACCGACTTGTCTGTGTTCCGTTAACTAACTTTGCTAGGGGTACCACTCTAATCTTTTTTTTATTTTCAGCTAATCTTCGTCGCTCTCCTGGCGTTCGTCTCTGCGAAGCCTTTGGTTCTGAGCTACTCCTCGCCTTTCTCCGCCGCGTACACCTCGCCTGTTGCTGCGGCGTACTCGGCGCCATACTACGCCGCGTATACAGCTTACAGCGCGCCAGTGGCGTACTCGGCGTACCCGTACGCATCCCCCTACTCATACTACATTTGAACGAATCCGGCTCTTAATACATAAGTTGCTTCAAAATATTAATGTGATATTATAGTTTTATTTTACAATATATAGTCATGACTGATTACTGTAGCCCTTTTATTGTGTTCTCTGAACCTGATTCATAAATACAGTATTTTACCTTCAGCTAGGCGTGTTTTAGTTGGTGTTTATGTTAATTACTACTTTCTTGTAACACATTTTGACGTCGAGCTTTATAACAGTTTAATGTGTGATAATAATAAATAAAAAAAATAACTTACTGAAATTAAAATTACTGAGTATCTACCTTATTAATTGCGTGCATGTTAGTAAGTATGTACATTGTACATACATCCAATAATAGGAACCAAAAGTATTAAAATAGGTATTTAGACATAATTATGTATACCTAATCCCAAATGACATATATTGAAATAAGTAAAAGCCATCGTGTATGTAAAAAAAACATTGCATTTTATAATTTAATTTGTAATTTTATTACACTATTTAAAAGAAACCGTCACAAATTATAATATTTATAGTTTTATATTAAGCATTCGTAAAGGTTAATAGTTGTGTTTTATATCAGCCTGGGGCGATATTTATATGACATATTTGTAAATCACTGCTCATCTCAAACACATCTACTTTAATATCAATGAGGCATTTATAGTCCAACTAAATCAAATATCAAATTCATCAAGGAAACGTTAATATAGGTTCTACAGATAGTATCAGATCTCGTAGGTATGTTCGTAGCGGCCGTAATTGCAATAATATTATGTAACATAATTAAAAGACGATATCTCGTTTCCAGTATAAAGTACGCATACTTGCTAAAATACCCGTACTACAATTCGGGTCTAATATCTGAATGGTCCAGTTCAGCCTTGCGTTAAAAAAAAACAAATGATTCGATGGCGTTTGGCGTAGTGGCTGAGCAGTGAGCAATAGGACTGCTGCGCTAAGTGTCGCGGGTTCGATTCCCGCCTGGAACTAATATTTGTGCGATTCACAAATATTTGTTTCTGGTCTGGATGTGATGTGTATGTGAAATTATATGTCTGTAAGCGGTACTCACGATACAGGAGCAATCCTAGTTAAGTGTGGGGCTACGTTTTATAAACCAAAAAAAGTACCTATCTGTTATAAGTAATGTGGTAAGTATGTGTAAGTCGCTGTAGAGTTGGGCAATTTGCTTGCCACATACAAACCGACAGGTGCGTAAAATGATCATCAAACGGTAAAAGATGTGGCAGAATCTTTAGAAGAATAACACGTAGAAGTCAAGTACTCGCTAGCGCCATGTAGCCATTTTTACTGAGACTTTTTGTGCCTAGTTCGGACTGCAACTCGCTATTGCTAAAAATGGAAGCTTTTATGGTAAATATTTATTATTTTTTCCTACTGTTGGACTAAATATCAACACGCGTGCAACAGTTTCATTGTACTTGTGTGCGTTTTGGAGAAGATAATTAAATGGCACTCACGCACACATTGATAAAAAACTGGCTTCACTTTAGAGTGAAACTACGCAAGGAACTATCCTTCTCTGGGTTATTATTCTAAGGCAGAACCATTCAACCTAGATTATTCCCACTCAGTTGATTTGAGGGGGCTGATGTGCATCGAAGTGTCGTTTCGTCCCGCCTATAACATCTTGAATAGTTTTGCATTCTTAATCAGGAAGCCTGACTCACGTAACTATTCCGAATAGTTGAGCCATGACTTATATTTTTAATGTATGTAATGTATATAATGATACTGCAAATAGTCACTTCATGAAAGAAAATAAATATGGTTCATGATGTTGATTATTTTATAGCATATTTTCACAGGCGCCAAACAGTCACATACAAAAAAAAAGAGGTACTACCTAAGATTTTTTTACTCTCACTGGGCACTACATTTTTTTTAACGTAGGGAAGGGTAGATAGACCGATTGCAATCGCGCCTGAAGAAAGGCCACTTACTTTTATTATTTCAGAGTCTACGACATCGATGGTCTGCGAGTATTAACTTGTGTTGTACTTATGTAGAAATAATCATTTAGAAGTTCTTAACAGTCAAAAGTATGAACTGATATTTAGGGAGCTTCTAAAATTATGAATGCAGTAGAATCATTTTGTAAATGATCTTACTCAGATAACAAGTGATGTGATACAGTTTTATAATCTAGTCTATATTAAGTAATTATATAGATATTATACTTAATATGTACGTCTTAGAAAATGTTAAAGTTGAATCAACTCATTTTCTTTTCCAATCATGGACTAGTCCGACAACAAAAAACTGATAGTTACATAAGACATACATAATATACATTTTACGACCTATTTTACCATGTGTTTCAATAAATAGGATGACATTCGCTGCGCAGCCTTTTTGCAGGTAACACGCAGAGGGTGAGTCGCGTATTCCCCTACAGATCGCTCATAAAGAAGTTTACCTACATTACTGCCATATAAAATTAGTGTAACTAGATGATAATTTGGTCACCTCAGAGATAATTTCAGTCTAACTATTAACAGGCTGTAACTATTATCACCTGTAAATGTCCCACCAGGCGATCAGCATTAAATAAGTGCCTACCTGGGACCAACATTACCAGTGCTCCAGTTTGAATAACTTACCCTTTATTATTGTTTAGTATATATATAGAATAAAAATATACAATAAAGAGTTTTCTATGATTTGGGCAATGCCTCCTGGAGCAAGAGAGCCAAACCCAATACTTAGAACGAGTGCCGCAGTGCCACGGAAGATTACAAAACAAGGTTAGATGAATACACTCGTTTCAAATAATATCTTTCGAATAATGTTTCCTTTTAATATTTTAATTGGAAATTATTTGTTTAGTGATTAATTGTATTCAAAAAATCTGACTGTATTAGCCTATTACGTCGATAACATAAAGGGTTCACCCTTAGGCGAAATTGAAAACTGCTCCAAGAATATTAATGATCTCATAAATTTTGCTAAAATATATTATGTAGGTAAGTATCAATGACAAAAATACGTCCTCACGAGTTACCATACCTTTGTGCTCTACTCCAAGCTAACTTGTAAATTGGACTTGTTTTACCAAATTAGCCTTGGCCAATGCCTTCTAATAAGATCGATTTTATTGCATTTCACGGCAAAGCCCACCGGTTTTATAGATCAAAATTAATCTAAAATGTTTTGCAGAAGTGCCAAATCATTTGTGTTGTTTTATTTTTACATAAGGATGAAGTCCGGTTTTAGGATGTTGTATAAAATGGGCGAAGATGAGCGAATTGACATCATTCAGTCTGAGACGGTCTGAAAATCACCTAGCAAGATGTACAAGCTGGTAAGTTATTTATTATAGAATCAATACATATTATAAGCGTGTTTTAATTATTTATTGTTCAATCGTTTTATGTTTTTCATATGATATGTTTGTGCTCACGTAGAATAATTGTGTTGTTACAGTGTGTTGCCCTCGCCGCCCTACTGGCCGTAGCCGCCGCTAAGCCCAGCTTTGGGCACGGTGTGGCTGGTGTGTACAGTTCTCCTGCGGTGTACCCTGCTCCGAGCTACTCCTACGTTGCCAAGACCGTCGCTGCCCCCGTCGCTACCACGTACGCCGCGTACTCTCCCCAAGCGTACTCTTCTTACCCCTACGCCGCATACTCTCCTCAAACCTACGCCTACTCCTCCCTCCCCTACGCCGCTGCGGCACCCGCTGTGTACCGCGCCCCAACCTACTACGCCGCCGCCGCTGCCCCTGTGTACTCCGCCGCAGCCTACCCATCCTCGGTCTCCTACGTCGCTAAGAGCGTCGCTGCCCCCGTCGTGACCAGCTATGCTGCCCCCGTGGCCAGCTACGCTACTGCCCCCGTGACCAGCTACGCTGCTGCCCCCGTGACCAGCTACGCTGCTGCCCCTGTGACCAGCTACGCTGCTGCCCCTGTGACCAGCTACGCTGCTGCCCCCGTGACCAGCTACGCTGCTGCCCCCGTGACCAGCTACGCTGCCGCCGTCCCCAGCTATGCTGCCGCCGTGCCCAGCTATGCTACTGCCCCAGTCTATGCCAAGGCGTACTCTACAGCATACAGCTACCCCTTGACCTACGGCGCCTACGACAGCTCTTTCCTCCTGAAGAAGAAGTGAACGACTTGAACTCTATTCAAGAATGAATGTATTGTTTCGACTTTAATAAATTGTGAATAACTTAGTTAAAACTTATTGTTTTCCGTTTTGCCTTATTGGTATAGTACCTACCTATTAAAGAAGTGATAAAAACTAGGCACTAAGTAGGTATATTCATTACAACATCATAAAAGCACCGCCCACTAACGGCATACATTTGGTAAAACATGGTGTAGAATCGGAGAGACAGACAGGAGAAACAAAATTACAATGGAGAGAAAATAAGTGTTTATTTCATCCTATACAAAGTACTTACTATCTGTGTATGTTGGTTTTCACTACTCAGCTTAGTTTAGTATCTTCTGCTCGGTACACAAATACTGATACTGATATGTACACAAATCACGAAAAATCCACGGTGCAGCTGCTGAACCATTAGAAGGGTGTTATGGAAGGATCGCGTAGGTAAATATCTATCCTAAAAACACCTATAGCGTGTTCACCGTACTGTTGAAATTTGGAACAGTAAAAAAGGATTCCGGCGCACTGAGATACTCCTCCTTTTTTTGAAGTTGGTTAAAAATAAAACTCTTAATAGTCTTCAGTATACTTCTAGTGAAATATTAATATAAGTTTTCTTTGGATATGTAGCCTTATTTAATATGCACCTGGTTACCTATATTTCACGCTCGTGCACCAAACCTATCATCAAGCCCATTTCGAGGTGCTCCAGTAGAAGTTTAAAAATTCTATTACATTGTAGACTTGTAGCCAGTCTTACCACAAAAGATTTAGACTAGATTTGAACAGACAAGTCTAAATACTTTCTCAAGAAATCGATGTCTAATCCTCGCTTTTTCAAACTAAATAACAAATTTACAAGTAGAATAATCAGGAATGCCAGGACTTAATAAGAAAACGCGAGTGATATATGTTGATTTTGTCAGACAAAATTTTAAAAACTTCTGTTCAACTCTGATCTAATCTATTTTGGTAAGGCCGAAAGTGTCGACCGCCTACAACAATGTCGTCAACACATTCCAGTTGAGACTGTGACTGGCCTGTAACTTTCAAGGATGAATAGAATTGCAATTATGAAATCAATCTGTTTGCAGCTCTTACCCATCGAATTGCAATGCCCTAGCGGTAGGTACTTAACATGCGCATATAATATGACGCTATAATCTATGCAACATTATGTATTACGAGTAATACATATTTAAATTTTAAAAGAGCCGCATATCTGTATACTGAAAATATTTTTGGAAAAATGACTAGGACACTATCTATACTTACCAATAATCAAAATTGAAGTGTCTATTTGTAATGTTCAAATAACAACTGTGTACCTACTAAATGCATATAAAAGTTTGAACAGTACTTATGACCAAACACATTTCGTACATTTTTAGCTGTCTGCCTGTTTGTTTGTTTGTTTGAAGTAACTTAGGCTAGGTACTTTTAAGACGGGCGGGTCTGGGTTTATCCGTCACTGACGCGCAAACCCAGGCCCTCCGTACTCATCCCGGATGGGTGCGGAGGCGTCGGTCTTGAGGGAGAGCGCAAGTCGTGATGATCCTCAAGGCAAGTCCAGGGTAATCCTTCACGTGGTTGCTGCCTGTTATTGGTCTGGTCCCCTCTGGAACAGACGTAACTAAAACCCTGGGCGCCGCGGTTCTCGTCCATGGGACTCCGTGCCGTGTTTTCACGGCACGGGGGCTCATGGGCGATCGAGGGGCCTTTCCGCGTGTCCCTCTGATTAGCAGAGGGCACAGTGGATGGGTCGGGGTGGGTCTGGGCAGAGGAAGGGTGGTCTGCCCGGACGGTTATTTATTTATATATGTATGTTTATTTATTATTATATGTATATATTTCATCATCATCTTCATCATCATTTTTCATCTTCATCTTAATATTGTATTCTCTGTGTATTTGTTGTCATCTTTTTCTGGTTTTCTTTCTCTGTTGTTTCGTATTATCATTCATTTCTTGTGTATTTCATTTGGTGTTTCTTTTTGTCTTTTGCTCTTCTTTCTTTATTTCTTCTTATTCATCCCCATGACGTTTGAGGTGGATAGGCTGCCGAGCCTCTAAACTGGCAACAAGATCATGAATGGCGACTCCTAAAGAACTATTACCCCAGGAGGGTACCAGCCTCATCGAGGCTGGAGAATCCCTCACTGGCTCACGCCGTAGTGGGTCAGTCTGCCCCTCGTATTCTGGGGGGGGCAAGAAGCGCCAGGAGAGATCTTTCTCTCGACAGGACGGGAGTGAGAAGGAGACGATGGAAAGGGGGAGAGGACATTGGGAGGAGAGAGACTCGGACGACCTGGAGTCCGAGGTCGATCTCCCCCCAATTATATGGACGAGTACGCCAGGAGAAGAGGGAGGAGACCGGAAGAGACGGCGCGGTATCAGCGCAGCCTCTCCGGTCAGTGACGTGTCGGTGGAGGCGAGGTCGCCTGTCTTGGGACCCAGGAGAGCGTACGAGGGCAGTCGCCAAGTCGCTCTCCGCAGGCAGGCGAGAGCGGAGAAAAGATTGGACGTGGACAGGCGTTTGGAGGACCTGGCTAGGGAGGCTAGCAGGTCCAGATCCTCCTTGGGATATGTTCCGGACGTGGAGGACGCCCGAACTGCTGCCGCCCTTCATCAAAGGGTCGTGGACGACGTCGCCATCATCACAGAGGTGGCGACGAAATCCATGAATTTGAAGGGCACGGTGGTTCGGGCCTTAAAGGAGGCGGCGGCCTCCATAAAGGCCGCAGCGGGGGCCCTGCACGACAGGACCGTCTCTCAAGAGACCGCAGTGCTGCAGGAGGATAATTGCCGCCTGCAGCTGGAGCTTGTGGATCTCCGCAGAGAGATGACGGGACTTCGTGCAGAGTTCCGGAGGGAGATGGAGCGGGTGAGGAAGGAGGCAGTTCCTCAGTCCCCTGCCCCTGGAAGACCGGAAGCGACTGCGGAGCCGCTGGCCTCGCAAGAGGAGTGGGGGGAGCGGCTGACGCGCTCCATCATGCTGCAGGTGGGCGGCATGGTGAGCGCGCGGCTGGACGGGCTGGAGGAGCGACTCCTTCCGGAGAAGCGGCTCCGGCCCCCGCTAGCGGCGGACCGCCGAAATGCCGCCTCTGCGGCGGCTGCGACGGCCTCACCACCTGAGGCAGTAGAGAGAGCACCGGCGGGGGGCGGACCGTCGACGTCTGGGGCGTCTGCTCCGGAGGCGACCGCCCCCAAGCCTAAAAAAGGGAAGGGCAAGGGGAAGAAGGCTTCAACCCCAACCCCATCGACGAAGGTGGCACCCCGCCCCCTCCCGCCGGCCCCCGTCTCCATGGACGCGGAGTGGTCGACGGTAGCGAAGCGGGGCAAGAAGAAGAAGAGGCAGCCAGAGGTGGCACCCGCACCCGCACCCGCCGGTGCGGCTGCTACCAAGCCCGGCGTCAAGAAGGCGCCAGTGAAGTTGCGCCCCCCCCCTCGTTCCGCGGCTGTGGTCCTTACCCTGCAGCCGGGGGCGGAGGAGAGGGGCGCCTCATATGTGAAGGTGCTGCAGGAGTGCAGGGCCAAAATCGACCTTGCCTCCTGCGGCATAACGGCGGGCCTGCGATTTAAGAAGGCGGTCACCGGCGGGTGCATTTTGGAGGTCCCAGGGGCGGCGAGTGGCGACAAAGCGGACGCCTTCGCCCAACGAATCCGCGAGGTCGTAGACCCCGAGACGGTACGGGTGTCAAGGCCAACGAGATGCGCCGACTTGCGCGTCTCGGGCCTGGACGATTCCGTCTCTGTCCCGGAGGTCGTCGCCGCCGTGGCGAGACGCGGTGCTTGCCCCGAGGGGTCGGTCAAGGCAGGTGAGCTGCGTACCGACTCCCGGGGATTCAGCACCGTATGGGTCAGCTGCCCCGTTGCGGCTGCCAAGAAGGTGGGGGAGGGGGGTCGCCTCCTGGTCGGATGGACCTCGGCTCAGGTCACATTGTTGAAGCCGAGGCCTTTGCGGTGTTACCGGTGCCTGCACACAGGGCACGTGCGGGCTAGGTGCACTGCAGAGGAAGATCGAAGCACAGACTGCTACCGATGCGGGACACCCGGCCACAAGGCGGCAGGGTGCACTGCGGCCGCGCCGCGTTGCTCCATTTGCGCGGCCGCAGGCAAGAAGGCGGACCACCGGGTGGGAAGTGGAGCTTGCTCCCCTCCCCCGCCCAGGCAGATGAGGACGGCTAGGGTCTGGGTACCAAGCCACCCCCCGAATCGGGGAGAAGATGGGATGGACGATAGTCCATCTTAGTCGGTGTGTGGACTCACCCCTCCAAGGGCGACTCACACCCGTTGAGGACAACGGAGAGGGCCAAGACTCGCGTCTAACCCCCTCCCCCCACTACGAGCACACCGAGACTCGGTGGAGGCACTCACACCGCTTCCACCGATCTCCACTACAGAGGCCAGGGCGGCACGACCCGGGGGGGTTTTGTCGCCCAGCTACTTGCCTCGAGGTGGCGCGCGCGGTGTTTCCGCGCGCCCCTCTACAGACCGCAGAGTGGAGGAGACCTCCGCCTCCACTCTGACCCAGAGACGAGGTCCCACCAGGACCAACGCCGCCGGGCCGCGGAAGTATTTCGACTAGAGTCCCCGTAGCCCGGCATTTAAGGCGTAGATGAGAAACACCGTTGGGTTTTAGTCAGTAGGAGTCTGACATAACCACCCTGCTGCCCCCGCGGCGGGGTGGTATCCATGAGGATTTCCCAACGTAAAAAAAAAAAAAAAAAAAAAAAAAAAGGTACTTTTAAGACAGACCTTTTTCGACTTTGTCTATCAAAGCATCGACGACGGGCAACTGCCCATCTAGGCGGTGCTGGCCGTTGCCACTTCTGTGTGATTGAAATAGCTGAAGGGTTTTAGATTTTCCGAAGAATATTTAGGTACTATTATGTCATCGGTATTGTGTATAAGATATCTATACATATTATTGATAACATATTTACTATAATTATTAAAATATATGCTATGAAGAGCGTTCTTTCTTATCTTTCTTGGGGTAGAATTTAGCGAGAGGGGGAATGTTCAAAATAATGAATTACACAGTTTAAGCTAGTTATCATTTTATTGGCGCATCATAGTATCGTTTTCTTAAAGTGTATGAAATGTTCACTTCTTCTTCAACGCAAAAGCAGGGCCGTAGGCGTAGCCAGGATAGGCAGTGCCGAAGGTCGAACCAGTGTAGGCCAAAGGAGCGGCATTGGTATAAGTTACGAAGGGAGAGGCAGGAGCGGCAGCGTAAGTAGTCGCTACGGCAGGGGCAGCTACGACGGCAGCCTGAGCTGGGGCAGATACAGCGTAAGTCTTAGCTACCACGGGGGAAGAGTAGGCGGGATAGGCGACGGGGGCGTAGGAGGCAGAGTAGACAGCCGCTGGTGCTGAGTAGCCCGCTGAATAGGTCGTGGCGAGGGGCGAGTATGCCGGGTAGGATCCATAGGAGTAGCTCAGGGGCCAGCTGGGTTTTGCAGCGGCAACAGCCAAGAAGGCAAGGGCGAAGCACTGGAACAAGAAAATGGAATCATTAAATACTTACTCGTATCGATACGCACTATTTATTGACGTATTATGTAGGTACAGCGTGTTCAAACTTTATAAGTATGTCGTCTTGCACATAATGAAGCTGTAGAAACAGGGAGAGAGGATAAAAAGAGGCAAAAAAAGGAATTCAATTTAGAAAAACAAAATTTGGAGAAAAAACGATTTTAGAGATACCTATGGAAAGTATGACTAATTTATAACTAATTTGTAATAACTCACCAACTTGTACATTTTGAGGTTCTCTAACAGACTGTATCAGGCTGAATGATAGCAGTTCGCTCACACTTGGCTATTTTATACTGCTCCTAAACCGGATCTATTACAAAAAAACCTTAAATTTCTGTTGAAAAGTAGATCGGGCACCAAGTTACAGTCTTGAGGTCATAAATTTCGTATGGATACGTTTATCATAATGTGACGATGACATCAATAAGGAGTTCCTGTTTTAATTGTGTAAAACAAGATTTCGGTTTCGCATTCATTTTTATTATTTGGTCTTCCACCGAGGCTATCAGCTCCGAGTATGAATCAGTCCAGTCCAATTACACAATGAGTAAAAAGGAGCTGTTCTTTAAAGTATTTGGATTGCTATGATACTCACTTAGATAATATGCCCTGACCAACCTGAACTAAATCTTTAACCTCTAATCTAAACTTAACACAAGCACAAAATAACTGCAATTCAACAAAACTATTTAGTATATTTTAAAGTAAAACAATTCTTCTTCTTGCAATATTTATATATTTTGTATCCGGTGGTAAAAGTACCTATATTTTATTAACTTTCTTGAGATGAAAGTACTGCAGTTTATTGTAGGTTCTACTCTGTGGTTAAATTCAATGGTAATTTTGACCAGGTTGCATTGCATATTATTTTACAATATCTTGTACTCTTTGATAATAATTGATAATAACATGTAATATAATCATGATAATCTGGTTGGTGAGAATTTTCTAATATCAAAATAAAAATAATGGCACCATCAACGAAGTTGCTGGTAACAGCTAGTAAACAGAAAACCAATTTAGTTCGTTTATGTTAATAAATAGATCTGTAGTGACCATTCCGGTTTTTCATTTTGATATAAAACGGGTGAAATTTGGTGATTTGATATCAGTTGAACTAAGTCAGTCAGACAGCCAACCAAAATGTTCAAGCAGGTATGTTTAAGTGATGTATTTAATTAAATAAACGATCGATAATGAATAATAAAAACAGTACCTAGCTTATACGTATAGTGCACTTCAGCCAAAATAATTTAGAATGATAATTAAAATTGCAGCAAATTGGCGTGTAAAATACAAATTACATACTCTGTACGAGTATCACAAGAAAAGTTTCAAAATTGGTTCTTTTCGCTTAGCTGTATAATTTTTGATAGAGTTACGAATAATGTATTAAATTAATATAATATTTGTATTTGTTTTTCAGTGTGTCGCCCTCGCCGCCGTCCTGGCCGTCGCTACCGCCAAGGCCAGTTTTGGCTACGGCCTGCCTGCGGCCTACAGTGGGTACAGTGGATACGCGGCCTACTCGAGCGCAGCGTACGCTACTGGCCCAGTCGTTGCTGCTCCCGTGGCCGCCAGATACGCTACCGGTACCCCGTTCGCCACCACCTACGCCGCTGCGCCCGTCGCGTCGTACGCCGCTGCTCCCGTCACTTCCTACGCCGCTGCGCCCGTCGCGTCCTACGCCGCTGCTCCCGTAGCGTCCTACGCCGCTGCTCCCGTCGCGTCCTACGCCGCGGGCCCCGTCGCCACCTACGCCACTGCCCCCGTCGCTTACAGCGGCTACTCCAACTACCCTACCTACACCGGCTACCCTAATGCCTACTCAAGCTTCACCGACTACCCTGCCCCTCTCTGGAAGAAGAAGTAAAATGTTCTATGTTTCTCCATTCGTGATAATTACGTAATTGAAATAAATTATTGTTGTCATCTATATTTTTATTTATTTTAATGTTATCAAAACATTATGAACCCCAAAATACCAAATACGGTCAATATTATACAAAATTCTTTACATGGAAGGTACATGGAAAGGAAAAACATGATGTTTGTCTGTCTATTGGTTTCATTTCTCATCACATAAAACTACTGAATTCACAATAGGTACACAGTTCATGGTAGCTTAAATGTAACTTATGCAATGAACATGACATTACATCGTCATCATCATCAACCCATCACTTCCGTGACGAGACAACATACATTACGTCTAAACGCAATGATCAGGAACCGAGTTATTGATAAAAATCTGTATGTAAGCAACGCAGGCGTCTGGATAAGAGCTACACATTAGGCGCTCGGCGTTTTGTTCAGCGCGCTTCGCACGGCGTTTTACGAGCCTTCGACCAAACTCGAAGGCAAGCGTGCGCTTCAAAACGCCTAATGTGTTCCAGGCCTAATAATAGGCCACTGGACTTTAGTGGGAAATATCGATGTAAACATGTAGGTACATAGTTAAATTTTAAATTTTAAAAACCTCCGATAAAAAGTATCATATTATTTCATAGTGGATAGTATTCTACTAGTCAAGCACTTGCATTTGACAACCATATTGAGAGAGTATAAAAAAATAATTAGCCCGCCTTTTTGTGCCGGCGGCCACCTTTGACTGATTTTCATCAAACATAGAACAGAACACTCCCGACTAATTCACCTTTCAAACAAAAAATAACAAAATCAAAATCGGTTTATCCGTTTCGAAGGTTCAATATTCCATTCAATATTCTATTCTAATCATATGGCTGCTGTACCTACCTACATGTACTACATGCTGTACCTACCTACCTAAATTTGTAAATTCTAATAATATAGCGCAGAAAGTATAAAGCAGCAAAACTTGTCTTCACACACGAAGAAATCATCATCATCGTCGTCGTCGTCGTCGTCTTCATCGTCGTCGACGTCGTCGTCGTCGTAGTCACCATCATCATCATCATCACTACTACAGTAGTTGTTACACAAAAACTTAACAACTTCTTTACACCCCTTTAGGGGCTGTATTTTCAAAAATCTTTTCTTATATCTCGCCTGCGTCACATAAATTAAGGAATATTTGTGCAAAATTTAATGGTTCTAGACCCAGTTTTTGCTGTGCGTTGATCGATCAGGCAGTCAGTCAGTTAGTTCTTGATTTTAACTTTTCTTCATAATCAGTTCTCTGAGCCCGAGTCTTCCCGCACTTTGGTTAGCACAGCTAAATAATTGTATGCACAAAACAAAAAAACGGCCAAGTGCGAGTCGGCTCGCCCATGAAGGGTTCCGAAGCAGCAAGTAACATAATATAAAAGTTCCCCAAATGTTTTTGTTTTGTATTTTTATTTTTGTGTAAAAACTTAATGCGGTTCACAGAATACATCTAAGTACTTACCAAGTTTCAACAGTATACCTAGCTCTTATAGTTTCAGAATAAAGTGGTTGTCACATACGGACGGACGGACAGACATGACAAATCTATAAGGGTTCCGTTTTTTGCCTTTGGCTACGGAACCCTAAAAACCAGCCAAGTGCGAGCAGAACTTGCGAACGAAGGGGCCCGTAACATTTATCAATAGAAACGGCAAAAAAATAATGTCCTATGCTCCCCATATAATTATATTTGTTTTATTTTATTTAATTATAAAGCCTAGTTGGCGATCGTTCGCCTTTCAAACGAAGGGTGGCGAGTTCAAATCCCAGGGCGGGCACGTACCAATTTGTTTCTTGTTAAACATATTATTATGCACGTAATCATCACTCGCTTTTCCGTGAAGGAAAACATCGTGAGGAAACCAACATGCCCGAGAATTATTTCGGAGTCCGGTCTAGGCCCACGTGGTGAATAATGGCCTACTCCTCCTCACCAAAGTGAAGGGAGGCCTTTGTCCAGCAGTGGGACAGTTACAGGCTAAATTATGTTATAAATATATAATATTATAATTATAATATATTATGTTTCATTATTTATTTTTAAAGGGAATATTATAATTAACGTCGACGTAGGATGTCAAAATTGTATAATATTTTTATATTCGTTTGTACGTGGATTCGACTCGTTTAAATCTAGCTAATGAAATAAATATTCTGGGAATATTTCAAGCGTCTACATGTTGCCTACCGTTATCAAAATTGAGCAAAACAAGCAAAATACACACCAGTTTTGGTACGAAACCCTAAAAATGAATAGTTCCGTATTCTTAACCGACTTATAAAAACAGCCTATGATGTATTTTTTTAATGTAGGCTTAAATTGTCTCGCAGAAGGTATGAAAGGTAGAGTATGCGCCTAAAGAATAAGGCTTGCCCTTGTCATAGGTGGTTTGAGTCCCACGCTTCTCTCAACACTCTGTATAACACTTCATCGTTGGGCTCTGAATTGTATATTATGCTACCGTGACGACGTATGCCACTGATTTATCCCCTTGATGCATTATTTACTAATTCTCGTAGACTCCGGGTAAAGCTAGCACAGTGTTTCATTTTAAAAAGCCAGACATTTAGATATGACTGTGTTTCATGGATTTTTACCTTACAATTTCATTATGGGACTGAAACGATGTACAGGATGATGTTAGACCTAGGCATCGAATTTACACTATCTACACTTCTGGACTAATATTATGTTTGTGGATTTGTAGGATGCAATCTCCGCTACTACTGCCGATATAGCCGATTCTGAAGTATTTATAATACCATTATATAGTTACCTATGGATTATTACTGTATGGATGGTTACTGTATGGATTTATCGGCTTTTGTTCCAAGAGATATAAGAACAATTAGATGTTTATACATATTCTGAGATGCTTTTCACAATGTTGACTTCAGCTGTCAGTTCTATAACGAATTCGAAGGTAAACCTATTGTTTTTACCTTAAGTTGAGTTGTATCACTACCATATTGACGAGACGAGTTCAATATAGGTAGTTTCCGTGATTGCTACCGTGTGGACACTTGTCTTGGAAGTGCAATGCAAGACTGGTTTCTTCCGGCCACCATACAGATGAGTGATGCTGGCAATATTTTGACGGCTCTTTCTACTTGTAAAAAGATTGCGTCGTACTCAGTCCGAAAAATTTCAGTAAAATTTTATGAACGTATGCATAGTTGTGATGTCAGTCTTAGCTCGACCCTGCCCGCATGTCAATTTTTTCTGACTTCACTTTTCTGTAATGTCCTGTCTGCTTCCTATATATCTGTGGATAGCAGTGCTTGTCCAAGTTATTTGAACATAGCACACCCTGTAGCTAAGTATTACAATTGATTGTAATCTACTTCCTGGTGTGAACGACGGTGAATAATGGATTCGCAACAACTATTGTTTCAGCGAACGTCTCCACATTTGCAAGGTTGATAGAAATAACGTAATTTTCTCTACAAACTTTGTGACATCTCCTTAACTTTATTATACATTCTTTTGTTTCCACTACAACTATTCATCGAGGCCTTGACAATACTATTGAATCGATTTTCTATACAAATCTCCATTTTGTTACTGTGTTTCTGTTTCAGGCGGTCCAAATATATAAGGTATGGCATTTTTCATGAGATTCAGTTTGTACTGAAGTCAGCTCCGCAGAACAGGTTCAGCAGTTCCTAGTCATCAATCATCAAAATGACAAAGTTCTTGGTAAGGCAGCAATAACATTAAAAATATATATTAATATATCAGCTTTACTGTTAGTATATTTTGAAGTATCTATCGATTAATAGCGGATTGTTGAATTGATTTATCTTTTGGTATACTTAATTAAATAAACCAACGGACGAGTACTTATACATAAAAACACTTCCTAATATGTTTCTACTCATAAATATTGCCCATTTTTTATATTATATTATTATCTATAATCACATTTTATTTATATATCACTAACTATATATGCCCGTTAAAATGTATTCACTCAATTCGATGTATAATCTGCCTCGCCGCTAACATTTTGATTGCACCTCTGGAGTGTCCAGGATGATTGATAGAGGACTCTACTGACGCTATCACAAAGTAAATAATGACGCTACCTATCATTAGAGACCTACTTGTATACATTTTATGTCTGGGCAATAGTATTAAAAAATACGACCGTACTCCATAAGCCATGAATGCCAAAGATTATCCCAACTGTACTACGGATTTTGGTGCCAGCGTTTTGGTGACGCGTCACTTCGACCAAGCTGCAAATACTACGATCTCCAGCCTAGAGCTCCAATGTTTGATGACATTAATAAGATAACAATTGAACATTTCAGATCGCAGTCCTGGCATTCGTCGCCGTCGCCACCGCTGATCCTTTATATCTGCCGTCGTATCTACCAACAGCTTACCAGTACCAAGCACTGAGGTCGGCGGCCCTGACCGACCCTGACCCGTACGCGGCGTCGTTTAGCAACTATGCGATTCAAGCTCCGCTCACAGACTTGCTGTCCCCTTACGCCGCGCTAGCTCCGGTGGTGAGCCGCGCTCTGCCGTACCCCGCGTTGCCTTACCCGTTTTCTTACCCTGGCCTCGCAGCTGCGTTTACTGCACCGGAGTTTTTATTGAAACGATAAATTAAAGTTTAACGATAATCATTGAAGATTCAGATGACTAGTTTTTGTGACGAACATGTGTTAAGGTTGATAATATAAAATAAATATTGCTGTTGAATTCTAATTGTGTTTTTATTTAAAAGCTCGAATCCCGTTGGGTTTCACTGTGTAGGAAACCACGCCATCTTGTTTGAAGAGCCAAAATTTCAGTGACGTAGATAATTCGACGCTATACAGCGACCGCTAAATGACGGCAATGCTATTGGTGAAAACCTAAGCTTGAGCGGCAAACAGCAAATTGATGGTACTTATTTGTTGCTTATCTAGTAAATATCACTACATAACATCTGCTACCATAAGTTCTAATCATAAATTAATTCTAATCATAAAGTAAATCTATTTAGCACATTTGATATTGAATATGGTAGCACTATGGTATGTACTAATATAATAAGGTAATAAGGTAATAACCCTAACGATCACAATAAAACACAAAAATTAAGAAATACCTAGTTTATTTTATTTGATGTAAGCACAATACTTTAACTGTCTAGTGTGTGTTTGACAACAGTTTGCATAAAAGATCAATTACTAACTTAAAATGTCAACCCACATTTGTGACAATCATATAAACAGCAATTTACGTCCATACATGTCATCTAAATCAATTTTGCAAGTCACATAAATATCTGAGATTAAAAAACAGGTTTATTTAAATGTACAATAATATGCTCTATATAGACGACACATACCTAATATAAGACGGACATCTGAGCAACTGAACTAGTTTCGAAGGCGTCTCCCATACTCGTTCAAGGTTGTGGACCGCATTATGCACAATAATTAAGTAATTTATTCATAAGTAATAATTAGCAGACGACACCCGACCATTTTATAGTGTAATAAATTTATACGGTGACAAATATCATATGTCTCGTCAAACAAAAATACCAGCATTAAAATGTTAACTCATACCAATTAGTACGTCATGACGAAGTTGGTACAAGTTATTCAATATAAAAGTTTTTTTTGTCCAATTGCTACATTGATGCAGGCTAGATGGTAATTAAACGCGTATACATACATATATACGTATTCCTAAAAAACATAAAAGTGTACTTATACGAGTATATATTTAAAGAATATAAATAATCTGTTTGTACAACAGTATTAGGTACGCAATTTTTCTATGCATCTGTCCAAAGGAGGTTTATGTTTTTTACAACTAGAAATATATACTAGTATCACATAAATTTTTTTTTTTTTTTTTTAACTATAATTATTATTATGTACCTACAGTACATAATAATAATAATATAACGTTAATGCAGCGTGATTGCATTACTGCTGTCAATTTGCACGAAGTCATTCTTCGTACCTTAAGGTCAATGTTATTTCAGGTTAGTGCAACATGCAGTTAGTATAAAAATGGTTGAAGCCCTTCGAAGGACATCATTCGCCCCTGTGAAGGTATCGCAATTGTCATCATGTATAAACTGGTAAGCTGCTATGGACATTATTATCATAATCTTGTTGGTATGGACAAAAATATGCTTGTCCCAAGTACTGCTCAAAGAACGCCTTGACAAAGCATAGTTTTACTAGAGTAAGTTGAAATATTACGTTGTATCTATTACTATGATACTCGTACTTAATGCATATTATAGGTACCAACATTTTGCGCGGCCCTGCACTGTGTTCTTCTAACCCTGGGATATTGGTTCTAAAGTTTAATTATGCTTGGTAATTTCGCTGGAAGCAGTGCCCTTCAAACCAGACCACAGTAATGTTTGCACATTACCTAATGCTTGGCGGATGAACATCTCGAAAAGGTGGTACTCCCCCAGGCAGACTCATGCAGAAGAGACCTACCACTACGAGAAGCCTGTCACATTTTCGGGTAGCACGTGGGTAGAACCTTACTTATGCCTAATTACGGTGACTTAATAATGCTAGGGATTATATCTCATCGCCGGGGGTAACAATATCACCAGCCGGCACTCATATAACATACCTATTTATGATTTTAGTTGTCTCTGTTCGCCCTATTGGCCGTCGCGTGCGCTGCACCCGTCGCCGAACCTGAAGCGAAGCCAGGTGTAGCGTTCTACTCACCTGGGCTGCCAGTCATCGCTCCAGCTGTACTCAACCAGCCTCTGGGCCTGTACCCCGGCCCGCATCTTACCTACAGCGCTCCCGTGGCAACGTACCCTGCAGGGTATGCCCAGATTGGATACAACAAGATCTACGACATCTAACCGATTTCGGAAAGGGGTTTGACATTTTTGTTAGCAGTGGTATTTCGATGAAAAACTGAAGCAGTAAAACACCTTTCCGCCTACTATTGTGATTTTATTTTATTACCAATTTTATATATGTCAGTAGGTTTTTACGCATGAATCATAGACAATCTTTTAGTTTTAGACAATCGATGGTGTAGGTGTAGGTAGGTAAGTAAGAAATTTAAAAAACTCCAATACCAAAGCATGCTGAAATCATAGACTCTATTAACTCTACATTAGCATATTAATTGATTAAAAATATCTAACTAATTGATGAAATCAATCAAAAACGAGCCACCGTGGTGGATTTTGGCCTAATACTCCGCACGAAGGTGAGAACCGTTACTCACCACTCAGAGTGGGCGGATATGAGCTGTCACCATGAAATGACGTCGATGCAAAAGCATTAAATGTCAAGCTGCAGGATTACCAGGGTAGCTATTGTGGGCAGTAACTTGGCGGATCTATCCACTATCTATATCTTCCTGGACAAGTGTGTAATTTTAGTTCGAATTACTACACAATAACTCCTTTACAAAGGCCCAGTTTTATGCCCCAGAAAAAGCGGCGTTACCATGTTTAACAGTTATTATTTAAGCTCTTTTGTCCATCGGTTAGGTCGACCATAATAACGGGGATAATAACCTGTGTATGTGAGTAACATGTATTCGACAAATTACCCGGGATTACCTTTGGATAGAAAAGCGGTCGACATTTTCCAGGATCCTTGTTTTAATTAAATTTATATCTGAGTATGGACAAGATTTGTGTTCTATACAAACTTTTAGTCACGGCACGAGAAATATTCAAAGCCAGATTTTTTTAGTTTCATATACGCTCAGAATAATAATTGTAAATAAAAAACCATGAAAAATATTGGTTTTCTTAGGGAAAACTTGTATAATAAATTGAATCATCGTGATAAAAAATAACATCTTCTAAATAATATCTGGCTTTGTTTTTTTTTTCTTGCTGCATAGACGAGTATTTCACGCCAGTCTCATTTGATGGTTAGCGACGACACAGTTGATGGTCAAGATGCTGTCGACATGCGACATACAAAGACTTGTCACTTTGCGATGATATTTGCAGCTCTGGCTCTGGATAACTGCTGGTAAAATTAACCAACGGTCAGGGTGCGTGCAATAAGGATTTTTTCTTACAACTTCATCAAATATAAATTCATTCATTTTACAAATACCAAAATGTATCAAAGTGTCTATGAACGGGGTGTTATGACTTGGGCACGTTGTTGGCGACAACTAGTAGGTTTTTTTTTTTTAATAGGTGGCAATAAAACCAAGTTTTACACCTTTGACATCTAGCATACCTACCTTAACTCAAGTTTAATTAACGTGCTAATGTAAAAACATGGTGCACAAATTATAAGTGGAATTCAACCAACAGGTGTGGGCAAAAGATCACAAAACATGTGTTATTTTATTTCTTTCTAAAACAGTCCGACATTGACTACGGTATAACTGAAAATTATTGTTATTCTTCTGACAATAATTATGAGGTAAGAAATGTATGAAAAATCAAGGTTTGTAGTCTATAATTCGGTTTTAAAGTTCAATTGACGGGATAGGATATGCAAAAAGCTGGTAATCAATATAAATAGTCGTTTTAGATGACCACATAAAAATTCTGCTTCTAAATTTTTGCCACCTGACATAATTATTAGGTAGGTATCTATATTACACACCTAATTCACCTTTAATGATAGTGCTAATGTAAAAACATTATAAATCTAATTTTTTTTAAATCAAAAGAATCATTCTTACCTAATTCTTAAGTAAGACTATTCCAATTGGGTGTTGATAAATAATAAACAAGAAAATAATGCATCAATCAACTATATTAAATCGTTGGCAAATCGGGGTCCGTAATCCATTATTCAATTTTATATATTCACTTGACGTAGTACCCGGAGTAGGCGTAAGGGTAAGCAGCGGCGGAGGCGTAAGGGTAAGCAGCGCCAACGCCGTAAGGGTATCCGGAGTATGGCAGGGGAGCGCCATAAGCGGAGACCACGCCGGCGCCGGGGTACGCGTAGACATCAGGCTTGGGGCTGGCGAAAGCCACAGCCAGGAGAGCGAAGAGAGCAAGCTGGAAAATAAGATTACATTTTGTACTCTTTAATGACGATACGGATACGATACGGTAATAAGTATTGCATTTATTTGCTATGATTAATTTTATTAGTCTGTATGTATTTTAATTTTATTAGTTATTGGATAGGTAATGCACTACCGGTCGATAAAATTTTATTTTTATTTAATCCTCTCCATCCAAAGGTTGCCTGGAAGAGATTGCTGTGTAGCAATAAGGCCGCTCATTGTACCTATACCTACCTATATATTTTTTTCTTTATTTTAAAACTGTATGTCTTGGGGTGCAATAAAGAGTTGTTATCTTATCTTATCTAAGATACGAATAAAATGATTTAAAAAATTTGTTCAATAGTACATTTCATTATGACATCACAGTGAATTAAATTAGATAACACGCTTTTACGTAGAAAAGAGAAATAAACATGAACTAGTTTAATGATCAATGTTCTTTTATTTGACATTTCAACCAAGTTCATGTTTAATGTATATGTACATGTATATGTATACCTATGTAATAAATATACGTACAAAATAAATTTAAAATTTAAAGTAGTTATTACATAAATAAAACAAATATTTGAAACGAAAATACAATAAAAGTGTGAAATTAAAACAACTTTCTAAAGTTTCTTCTGATTCCTTCTATCCGATTATTGGATTAAGAAATCCTTCCTAGCCAATCCTCCTATACGAGTATATATTATTATAGGTACCCTATAGGTACCCTCTTATAGTTAAATTTTAAATTGAGAACAATAATAAAATATAAAACTAAGCATAATAATAATTATAGCAAAAAAAAAACTAGATATAATATACTCGTGCAACAACATTATTTAGAAGTTTTACTAAGGGTTTATGGGACTTATAAAGGAAAAGTAACCTCAAGTTAGTAAAATATGAATCGACCTAGCCTATAATATTATACATATAAATATTAAAATTGCCGACGATAACCCATGGCAAAAATACTGACAAACAAACGCTAATCTAGATAATATGCCGTAACAAGTCTGTTTGTGCCCCCTGTATTGCGGCTATCAAAGGGACTCTGGATCGCTACCACAAATGTTTCAAGGGCGACGACACCTGATCG
Organism: Hylaea fasciaria; assembly: GCA_905147375.1. Taxonomy (NCBI): domain Eukaryota; kingdom Metazoa; phylum Arthropoda; class Insecta; order Lepidoptera; family Geometridae; genus Hylaea; species Hylaea fasciaria. Next base: position 5,769,767 of record LR990204.1, on the reverse strand, counting down.
CTTGGTAACACAAGGTAACCCCACGAATATCTATTTTTAAACCTGATTCCAGTCTGACGGTCTCTTTGCAAATAAATATTGTATCTACTTCTTTTAAATTGCTGTGTCTATTCTGACTAGTTTTAAAGGCAATTTTTGGGTATGCGTGTAAATCTAATAAAATTAGGTGTCAATGGAGCAATGGTGCCACGAACACTGGCTGCATTTCCACGTTGCGTAGGAGTTATGAGCCAACCATCTCATCACCAGCGCCTTTGCTACTGAGAGCCCATGTATCGGTCATATGCGGTCATCGGCATGTCTATAAAAGAATTAGTATCAAAAATTCAAAACAATATATATGATAAAAATACCAACATTGTGGTACTATTAGGAGATAGTTTAGCTATAAATAAATGTGATATTGTATGTCTTATTGAGACCCTCATAGACATAGAAAGGAAAGGTATAGGCAAGATAATTATCTGCTCACTTCCTTACTCAAACAAAATGAGTCCCACTCAAAATAGCCATGTTCATGACCTAAACCTGACATTGTATAATTTGACATGTCGTCAAAGTGACATTTTATATTTCGAAATTAACAATTTTACAAGTAGATTTATTTTGACAAAGAATACTTTGTATCTCTGCAAGAAAGACAAAATGACCATTGCTAAATTGTTAGCATTCAATATACATGATCCAGTTATACATAGTATAACTGATCACATTGACCAGCCCACAGCTAATAGCTGTAATAATCGGGATATAGGTAGGATGACTAGGTCAGCCGATTTAAACTGACCGCTAAGACAATGGAAAGGCCCGGTACCATTCATATATTCCATCAGAATATTCAAGGCCTTTCCAGCAAAGCATTAGAATTAGAACTATTTTTAGACTTTTGTAAAATTCACGTTATGTGTGTAACTGAACATTGGTTCAGGAAAAATACTTTGTTACCGCCTATTAAGAATTACCAAATTGCAAGTTTTTTCACTAGGGAAAAAGCTATTCACGGCGGGTCATTAATTTATGTAGTAAACAATTGCCAATTTAAGGAGAGAAAGGACATAGTGTCCTTGTCTGTCGAACGAATTATAGAGTTATCATGTGTAGAGCTGGAGCAGCATATAATTGTTTGTGTATACAGACCCCCATCAGCTGATTTCAACGCATTTGAGTCCATTATGGAAGATGTTTTGAGAAAATCATTTAATACCTCAAAATACCTAGTTGTTTGTGGCGATTTTAATGTTAATATTCTTGATAAGTGCCCATTGAGCGATAAATTACTAAATTTATTTTTGTGCTTTGACTTAAAAAATCTTTTTTTTCAGCCAACTAGAATCACAACCTCCTCTGCAACTTGCTTAGACAATGTTTTTTGTAACTGTGAACCGCAAAGCATGGCTATATGTGACAAGCTTAGCTCGGATCATTGTGGCCAAAGCACTGTGTTTCCATGCAGATCAAATAAAATCTCCCCGGAGTTTACTTACAGACCCATTACCACCAACCGTATGGAACAGTTTTCAGAAGGCATTGTTAAGCAACTTACATATTATTATCTACCGTTCGTTGAGAATCCAGATGAACTTTGCAATTCCTTGTTCAATATGATAGATAAACAGTTCAACACTATATTTAAATTGAAAACATGTAGAGGTAAAATCAAGGTGAGATTTGATGGCGACTGGGCTACACCGGGTATCTATAAAAGCAGGAATAAATTGTATGACTTATATTCACAAAAAAGTATAAATGCAGATGACACTAAATTTTTAGACTATGTGAAACAATACTCAAAGACTTTCAAATCTGTATGCCGTACCGCGAAGTCTCTTCACTTGAGTAGAAAAATTAAGCAATCTGAAGACAAAATCAAAACGACGTGGAAAATAATCAACAATGAAACCGGCAAAATTAAGCCTCGGGACCGTAAATTTGTTTTAAATATAAACCAAAAATTAATTTCTAATGATTGCGAAGTAGCCAATGCGTTTGAATATTTTTTTACCAAAATACCTATAGTTACTACTCAGTCGTTACATTCATCCCCGGTTGAGGCTGCTTCCTTACTACAAAATAATGTTGAAAGGTGTAATGATGTATTTAAATTCAAACATATTAATGTAGACACGATTGTTAAGACTTTTAAATTGCTTAATATTAAAAACACCGAGGATCTTTGGGGAATATCAACAAAAATTTTAACTTGTATTGTTAGTTCAATTGCCCCATACTTGGTCGTTATTTTTAATATGAGTGTTGATGAAGGAGTTTTTCCCGACGTAATGAAATATAGTAAACTGATACCTTTGTATAAATCCGGCAATAAAAGTGATCCTACTAATTACAGACCAATCTCAATACTTCCCGCTCTTAGTAAAATCTTTGAAAAAATTATTCTTAATCAATTACTGACTCATTTTAATTTCAACGGTCTGCTTCACAGTGAACAATATGGCTTCACTAAAGGCCGTTCCACCACAGATGCAGGGATAAGGCTCTTAAAGCATATTTTCGATGCTTGGGAGAAGTCACAGGATGCTATTGGTGTTTTCTGTGACCTATCCAAAGCATTTGACTGCGTTAGTCACGAAACATTAATTTCTAAATTACAACATTACGGGGTTCATGGGAAAGCTCTCGATCTAGTCTTCTCGTATCTCAGTAACAGAATCCAGAAAGTGGATATAAATGGAGTTAAGTCATCTGGGTCTCTCATTACAATGGGTGTTCCTCAAGGTTCAATTCTGGGGCCATTCTTGTTCTTGGTGTATATTAACGATCTTGCCTTTTTTGTAAAGAACTTATGTGATATTGTTTTGTTCGCTGATGACACGTCACTTATTTTTAAGACTGACAGAACTAAGAACAATTTTGACGATGTTAACAAGGCAATCGCGCTAGTTCTTAAATGGTTCACGATCAATAATTTAGTGCTAAATTCTAAAAAAACTAAATGTGTCAAATTCTCGCTGCCCAATGTTAAAAGAGACCCCACAAATTCATGTATTTTAATTAATAATGAGGCTATAGACCAGGTAGATTCAACTATATTCCTGGGAATTAATTTAGATTCAAAATTACAGTGGGGTCCTCACATATCATCTTTAACTGGAAGATTGAGCTCTGCAGCTTTTGCTGTACGTAAAATCAGACAGTTTACTGATGAAGCCACTGCAAGATTAGTATATTTTAGTTACTTTCACAGCATTATGTCATATGGCATTCTGTTGTGGGGCAAAGCCGCGGATATTCAATCAGTGTTCGTGCTACAGAAGAGAGCAATTCGTTCGATATATAATATGAAAACCCGCGATTCTCTCCGGGAACGGTTTAAAGACATCAGCATTCTTACAGTGGCTTGCCAATATATATATGAAAACTTATTGTATGTTCGTAAAAATATTAACACGTTTACTAAAAATAGTGACGTGCACAATTTCAACACTAGAAATAAAAATAAACTGAATGTACCAAGATTTCGGTTGCAGAAGGTTAATGGTTCATTTATGGGGAACTGTATACGCTTTTATAATAAGTTACCAGAAGGAATAGATCAATTATCCATGCAAAGGTTTAAAATTTATATCAAGGTTAATCTCATCAAGAAAGCCTATTACACTGTTAATGACTATGTTAAAGATAAAAATGCATGGCCTCAATGTCCCCAGCTCCATGATAATAATAATTAACGTGAATTTTATGAATTATTTTGTTCGTGTGTGTTAATCTATATATTGTATGTTTGTTAATTTATATGACTGAAAAAAGAATTTGAAAAATAATAAGTTAAAAAATGACATCCCCGTAGAGTTTCTTGGTGCTGTCTTCTCTAACGGGCGTATTCCGAAGCACTGGTAGAGTCAACGGAGTTTCCTTTTCCTGTCCAGAATCTTGGTACAGTGCTTGAAAAGGAAACATCCTTTTTTCAAAATCAAACCATAATCAATTACTGTTTAATTTAATGTATCATACTTTATGTTTTTATGATTCTCTTGTAACTTTTGTTTGACTTGTAAAAGTGCGATTTAATTGCCTATTTACAATAAATGCTTTGACTTTGACTTTGACTTTGACTTATGGGTGGATAAATTTTATTTGAATATTTCGTCACTAAAATATGATAACTTTTACTTCCATTTATTCAAGCCTTTCAATAAAAATACTATAAACAATAAAATCTTTAGATTGTTGCAATTGGTGCAAACTTATTTCTAATAAACTTTTATTAAATATTCAAAAGGCACTTACCACTTTGGCGAACATGTTGTATTTAGTACTTGAAGTAGTTTTCTCAAGTGATAATTCTAATGACAATGTACAGGTTTATATACTTCGAGTCCCGATACCGACCACGCCTAGATAAGTTGTCTTGTCACAACAAAAAGTGTCCTTGATCTTCAAAACAGTGTACTCGATACATGTAGGTACTTGACATTATGTATATCAATGAGTTATCTATATCCGCGTTTAGGACTCATCCATTATATTAGAGGTAGGTAGACAAAAAGATTCCAATCAAAGAATATGTTTACACACCCACCGCCTGCCACCGTGAGAACGCCCATACACTTTAAGGACATTAAGATTATTATAATCTCACACCTTATATTTTAACCATCTGGCTTATAAATAAATGATCCTCTTATGTCATCGTTCGAAACCTATAATATACCTGGATCAAAATCACCATAAATCATAATAACGATGGATTATCGTTTCTCATTATCAATCATGTTTTCGTTATTTCGATCATGTATCAACCTCTGCCTCTATAATTTATAGCGAATTGAACAAAAAAAACACGAGATTTTATATTGACCTAAAAGAAAAACCAGATCCTATTATCCGATTAATAAAAGCAATGTTTTTATAGCAGCTGACAGTCTATGTAGTCACACCGGCACAAGATAATTGAGTGAACTTTTGCTAATTACTAATTTATGCATCTAAATGTCGTAAATCAATTGAATTTCTTTAGGTAAATGTGCTGCATAGTCTATATTTACCATACAATTATCTCTGAGCTATTTTTTTCTTTAAACTTTTAATTTTTGTCTATAAACTTGTATCTTACCTGATGTGTCTATAAACCTACCTCTATTGTATTCAGTTATAATGCAAAGCAAGCTTGTGCCGTTACACATTTTTAGAAGTATCGGTCTAATAAGTATGCTAATTTTTGTATTACTAATTGTTACCCGCAACTTCATCCGACATTTTTATCAGTTCGATCGATCGATTCAGCCGTTCAGCCGTGAAAACGCAACAAACAAGCAAACAGATTACTTTAACATTTACAGTATTAGTATGGATCATATGATAATATGAAGTAGGTACCATTTTATTTCAGTCGTATGGTTTTATTGCCTCCCGGAGTAAGTTGTGAGGTGGAAAGCCAACTGCAGAGCTAGGTGCAGTTTCTATTCCACGAGATCAAAATATTTGTATGAACTACGTGTTGGTCCAGAGATTGGTGTTTTTGTAAGATCTTGGTCCCTGTAATCCATGATAAAAAAGTTTTGACGAGGTCAGAACAAGCCTCTGTGATACATAATACTTAGGTAACATGAAACATGTTCTATATCCCACCCAATGATACCTTAGCATTGTAAATGCATATTATTCTATACAGTATTCTCTACTACATAATATTCTAGTCTTTAATAAAACCACAATCAAAATTCAAGAGATAATAATTATAATATATTACAATGAAAAGACCAGTAAACAACAATTAAAAAAAAATGAAAATGTTAAACTAAATCACACATCTTTGTTCATAACTAAACCAATGAAGTGGTAATTAGTAGAATCCGTAACCGTAGCTGTTGTAAGGCGACGCGGCTCCGTAACCACCGTACGAGCTATATCCGACGGGGTTGGAGTATCCGGAATACCCATAGTAGCCAGGGTACCCCGACGAGTAGCCGTTGTATCCGTAACCGGAGTAGAGCTGCGGCCTAGCCGCGGCTAAAGCGAAGAGAGCGAAAAGAAGAACCTGGAAAAAAAAAGACGGACTATACTTATCTTCACCAAATCGCACACAAGCGCATTGAAAATGTCGCATGCGTGTTGGTATTTAATCCAAAAGCAGGGAAAATGAATTACCATATTTACCATAAGTAATTATCATCTTTGATTTCGAGTAATAGCGAGTCAAAGGCTAAACTAGGCCAGTCTCAGTAAATATGGTTTTCTGTGTTATTTCTTCTAAGGGACTATATAAATTCAGCAAACTTACATGGCGTCACATTTTGACAACCTTTAATGTAACACACTGAGACATAAATTATCATAATCTATACAAATAAACAAAATTAAAGTGTCTGTTTGTAACGTCATAATAACAGCGATTTACTATATGCATATGAAAGCATAATTATATTATGGTACCTATAACAAAATATATATATTTATTTTTTTGTCTATCTGTCAGTTTATTCCGGCTAGTCTCTGAAACGGCTAGTCCGATTTCGACGGGACTTTCACTGACAGACAGTTCATATTATAATGAGTAACGCAGGCTTCTATTTTTGAACTAGCTGTGCCCCTCGGTTTTACACGCGGGATAATAGACAACGCGGGTGAAAACGTGGGGGTCGGCTAGTATCACGTATATGGATGGATGTCACTCTAGATTGAATATTGCAAACCAATTTGACCCAGTTCAAGTTGTTCAATTGAGTAGATAATGATGAAGATCCCAACTTTACCCCTAGTGTGAGTTTTTACGAGCTCGACATAGTACGCGCTAGTTGACGCGTACTATGTCGAGCTAGTAAACACTCATACTAGGGGTATACTGATCTCATAATAAGAGGCGAAAGGTAGACAACGGCACGCCTAAGTGCTATAGATTGATGGTGGTTGGGGTCATTTTGATCACTTTGCAGTTATTACTTGCCTAGTTAGTAATGATAATATTATGAAATAATGAGATCCAAATAGCGACAATAGGCTTTATTAGGTACTACTCTATTTTTAAGCGATTTTACGTTGACAATTATGGTCATTTGATTCAACTATTAGATATAATAATAATATATTTATGTGGACATCATAAAACAACTCACCAGTTTAGCAAACATTTTTTGGGTGATATGTATTATCGATCCAGGGATGATGCACTGGCTTTAACTTTGAAGATGAACTGTTCTGATTTTTAATACTCCCTCATTATTTATAGGCTGCTATTGTCCTTGGAACCACTTGAACAATAACGGAAAACCTATACATATGAAACTCAGTTGGGAATCCAATGTAAGTTATGGACACAGACAAACGTACTGCGGACGCGAGCTACATATGAAATTAGGTCGTCTTTGTTTATGAACTAAAAAGCTTTAAAACTCCAGACGAGTATTGAAGACTAAGTGTTCATCATTGGTTTTTATTGCTTCTGGTACATATTAAGGAATCTATTATGCTTCTACTCATAACAGTGCCCAAAATTGATGTAGTATGCCTGTGAAGTAGTCCGAAGGATAAATGTCGCATTTATTCAGTTTTGGAACGTTGCTAAAAATAATTATTATTATCAATATCACATCAGAGGATGTCTAGTCTTAAAATCGTAGTAACAACAAATATCGAAGGGTATTTGCACTATGCTCAATGTTATAACTGTTCATATTCCGTGATTATTCCATAATAAAAAAGCTATCATTCTTAGCATTGACTGTAAATTTAGTGTGTACTACACGTTCGTTTAGGCCATCCTTAGACACGCTCTTTTGTGTGTCTATCTTGAAAACCCATTAGGCTTCGTGTTTCAGGCGTAATTCTAACCATTCTAACTTCATGAAAGGAAGTCAACGCGATTATGCAAAGTGCTCGTAACGCGCTCCATACAAGGCGAGTCAGGATACGGATGTTTCTGTTGACGAGAGATCAACGACCTCCACTTCGGCTGCGATGTACGTTGTCATCCTAAACAAAATAGATCATACACTGTAAAGATCAAGGCCAATATCTCTGTATATAAAGCTCATTACTCTGAAGTACAGCATGATTCAGTGTCCTGCATCACAACCATTACAAACATGTTCGCCAAAATCGTAAGTAACCACTATAGATGAAAGTAATATTATTTACACATAAGACATTCCTCATAGTGGAGTTTGAATAATAACTTGTTGCCATTTCTTTAGTTAGTCAATGCTAACATGTAATATTATGCAGGCATCCAGCGTTTTGATTATCTTGTTTAGATTTATAATGTAAAACGATCATCCAAGGTTAACTGTAATAAATTGGTAATAGCGATAATCCCGCCCACAGTACTGTTGTCTGATGCTTTTAGCATTCGTACAGAGACTTTGACTTTGAGAAATTAAAGAGACTTTGAGAGATCTTCGACAATATTGGGTGTTGTCGGAATCGGACAACATTGGATTCTATTCTCCTGGGAGGTATTTCGTGACTTTTCTTTCTGATCTGTTGTTTTTCCCAGGTCGCCCTCTTCGCGCTAATTGCCGTGGCTTTAGCCGCACCGAAGCCCGAGCCTTCGCCCCAGTACTTGACATACTCTGTGGACACCGCTAGCCCCTACGGAGTCGTCTACCCCGCCGGATATTCCTCTGTTGTCTCTCCTTACGCCCCTGCAGCTCTCACCTACGCCTACCCATCTGCCAATGCATACTACTTGCGTTAAACATGTACTACCTACTTGGGCTCTCATACACACAACCCTGATCGTCGAGAAGTTTCCAGTTATATGTAACAAGACTATCACATGACACTTTCCGTCACAACGATATCAACATTTGTCAAGAAAGTATTGATTAAACTTGAATGTATAACTGGAATATAATGAAAATTCTCTTCATTTCTATTATGTATTACTTTAACGACTAATAAAACCATCAAATCAAACAGTTTTTTATTTATTTTAACAACCTACTTAATATATCTAAAGTGGTGTGGAATTGATTTGTTCACAATAAATTGTGTAGTTTGAGCACATACTATTATTCCTATTTATTGTGTACAGTTTCGCACAGATTGACAACTAGGTATCTTATTGACATTATGTAATTTAATCGCGTGGACAAAAAACTGCACCAATATAATTCTGTATCACTTTCCTGACAGATATATTTTAACGCCTCAAATTACAGAATGCTAACAATAAATTGATTGTCATTTATTGATAGTAATTAATACCGATTCGCTTGAACCTCTATGCTTAAACATATATGGTACAATATACTAGTATACCTGCTATACTTATAATAAAATATACTTTGAAACTTGGTAGTAGACTTTCCAATAATTTCTGGCTATCAACTTGTAGGTATACAACCAACAGTGACACTATTATGAAATACTAGATTTTACTAGGTAGTCTAGGTACCAAAAAAAAACTACAATACTCGAGATTTTGTGACCTAATTTTAATCTTTTAGAAAACAAATCTGAACTTTCAGTTTAAAAAATATTCTTGATCTAGACTGTAATAAGTACCTACATTTAGATTAAAAATATTAAACCAGATACAATGACACTGACTGAAATGGAGATAATGGCACGAGCTAATTTAATTAAAGTAAATCTGAAATGGCTAATTTAATTTGACCTATTTCATCATACTTGTACCGAAAGTAAAGAGGTAAAGCTGAGTTTCATGCAACTATTCCTTTTGCGTGTAACACTAATTAAGTAAGTAACTACATAGAGTCTATTACGCATTTCGAAAATTAACCTTTACCTTTTACCAAGAGAAAAGCTACATAACAATAAAAATATTCACGTTTTACACGTGATCGACTCCCAGGCGACCGTAGTAGGTAATATCGTGCGTCGTCGCCGCGTCGTCGTCGTCGGCGGTAAGCTATTGCATACTCTTGCTGTTATGTAACATTATCGTGGTAAATGTGATGCAAATTATAATGAATTCTCTTTTTTGTAATTTGCCATACGTAGGTTTACGTGTTTTTTATTTCCTTGTCTTTTCATTGCTTAATTTCTTTTTTTAACAGCGATATACCTAAGTCAGAGGGATATGCCACTGTCTCGTAGCTATATAGATAGTATTACCATGTTTAATATAATATACACAAAATAAAAATGTTTATAAATCGTTTAGTATGTGTTGGCTACCACAATAAGCTAGGTAAAAGAATGAACACTAAAATTTGTTCTTCTATAAAATAATTTTACCTTAATTAAAAGTTACAATTTATTTTTTAATTTTAATCTTAGGTCACATAATATTAATAATACAATCATATCTAAAATGTTAATGATAAAAAAAAACTTTGAGGATATCACATCTCCTAATGAGCGTACACCAATAAAATTAAGTAACCTACAGCTGTGTCATTAAAAGCTTTGATTAGACTGTCGTGATATTATATTTAATTTTATGACACACTATATTTTTCGCTAAGCAGTTGTTAAGGTAGTGCATTTTTAAATAACAGGTATCAGGGTGATCATTGGTATTTTAACGTTGATTAATCAATAAGTAAATACATTATTCACCTATAGGTATAGCAAGTAACGAACATTTAACTAAGATTATCATTTGAATGAATTAATTAATAATATCCGTATCTGTTTGTTCACCAGTTAGGTGTTTACTTTTCAGAATCTTCGACACTGTCGTGCGTTGTATTTATGATCTACTTTTAGGTGTATCCTTTAATGTCGGCATCTCATGTACAAGTACGAAACAAAAAAAGGGCCTTGATCTTCAAGTTATACAATGCCTTCATCCACGCGGATCTTGGACTAGATTCAGTGATCTGTCACTGACTGATCGGACAGCAACAATCCGGAAGCGCTAATAGCGACGTCACTTTCAATGAAGTCATACTAAACTTGACAGATGTTAGATGTGGATTCTCCGCGCCTTATTGAATTCGTTGACATTCGTTCGATTTATGTTAGTCCAGAATGAATCAGTCACTTTTATTGCTTTAGCTTTATTAGGAGACATAAAGGAAACTGTATATAGATGTACAGGAACACATGGAGTGCAGAGTAGCAAAATTTTGCTGTTGCTCTATCGGTATTTTTTCATATTAAACGACATCTAGACGGAAATAAATACTACGTTTAAACTAGCGGACCCTGCAGACGTTGCCCTGTCAGAAAACATTTTCACATCTTATGCTCGAAAAGTGTGTCATAATTAGCTCAGCATAGCGGATCTAAACGAGATTGTTAGGCCCTATTGAGTGCAAGTAGTTTTTTTTTAATTTGTATAGGGATTCATTTATATAATATAATTATATGTTTTACTGCAGATTCCATGTGTTACCAAGCGTTTGTTACCCACGCAGACGCACGTGGATTCGTTTTCTGTCATGTAAAAATCAGTTTTCATCCTTAGTACTTACGTCAGAATAAGCATTCTGGTCCGTATTCTTGATCACGTTTCTAATATTGCGTAGCACATAAAACTACGTAGGTATTTATCGGCGTTCAAGTATTTTGAGTTCCAAACAGACCCCGATGTTAAAAGCTAAAGCTAATTACAATGAAGTTCGGCGAGTCAAGCCATAATGTGGTACAGGCTGTTAGGATATAAAATTTGCGTAGGTCCAAATTCCTACGCAAGGTGCCACTTTCTCTAATATATCCGATTCTATTAGATTTTAAACACGTGCAATGAGAACATTGAATTTGTAGGGAACAAAACTTACCCCCTCATACAGTTACAGTCATGTAGCTCAAAGGGAATCCGTGGTTTAGCCGTTTGAGTAGGTTTATCAGAACAGAGAGAAAAATCTCCATAAACTGATATGTAGGAGGTAATTATCAGTTCAATGTTATTAGAATCTGGATAACGAATGTTTTATGCTATACCTTGATTTAGCAAATTCATCAATACCTATACGTGATTGAAACTCCCTGCTAACTATGTCCGCCATAGGCCAAGTATTGCAAACAAAGCTGTGTTGCCAGATATGTCCCTTTAATTCATGGTGTTTAAAGGTGTCACGCAACTTATTTGAAAGTGTCTGGACTTGCATAAATTTTACATTATAACTTGCAAACTATTTTGGCAATAACATACATTATTGTACCTTAATGTAGGTAAATATCGACAAAACAACGGCTACTAGACGGGCAGTTTTAAAATTCACAACTGACAACACTTGTAAAAATAGCCCAATCCCTGCGGTGACCGTGTTTGGAATAATAATACGCTGGAGCTACTCGTTGTGCACCGCATGTTGCGATGTCTATCTACCAGCTGGAATATATAAACACTTATTTATGTACGGACTATTTGTAACTACTGCGTACTTTAAATGTGTGGGTGTGGGTATGGTAAGTTTTGCTACGAACTGTTTTGTTTTGCTACTAACTTATTCTTGGGCCTAGCGTCGTATCTATAAATGTATAATATTGGATCCGTTATGTTTATCACAACAAACATTACTAAAAGAGCTGATGAAGATCTAATTATACTCTTTCAGGATCCTACTATTACTTATTCTATGGTGGTGGTGTGCGCCGTGACACAAATGGATAACCTACCATAACTATTGGTTGCCCTCTAGCCACCATAAGCCATTTTGACACTGCACTACAATAAAGTGCAAACTTTGTCACCGAGATATTGGTTCCTGGTAATTTAATATCTGTCGTGAAAATTCCACAAGCCAACTCTTATAGAACAGTCCACGTATTTCCACGACATGATAATAGCTTATCATGTCGTTGAAATACATGGACTGTTAACACAATAATATCGGCTCTGTCATTATCCTCGGATAATGAAGGTATTGTTTGACCAAGTCTAGTTTTAGCCCTATTATATGCTCGCTAATCCATCCAGTAACCACAACACAAATAGACTTCGTCATCAATTTATTTGCGATCGTGTTATGCACGACAGCCTTTATGTAAACTGCACCCTTGCAATCCTGCCATTGACGTCAAAGCATAGCTACGAGGTGCCCCATAACATGCCATATCAATACCTTACATCATAAATTTTCTAGTTGTATGATCTAAGTTGTCATTTTAAAAAAGGTGCTATTATAATATAGTAAAATCTAGTCATCGTTTTGATTTCGTTAACTGGCCTAGGTACTTATATCTATCGTGTGAAATGAAGAATATAATTTCTTCAAAACAGAAATTGTTTATTTTTTAACAAATACATAGGTCATATCTATCGCGTATTCCCTACATCTGTATACCTTGCTGGTCCAATAAACGATATACGTTGAATGATCAACTTGTACGTCACAAAGCCATCTCGGAATCGAATTAATTGCAAAATTGATGCCAACAAACCGTGCCTCTGCGTGGAACTAGAATCCTGAAAAGAATAGCCTCAATCAAAAATTAATTGCCTCGGTGAAAAGCATGTTGAGGTGTTGGCATCGTGGATTGTCGGGGTCACGTGGGAAGCGAAGGTAGCTCTTTGCACAATGGTGACGCGACGATAAGGGGTCAGAAACTACGCAGGTAACCTGATTCAGGTAGGATAATAGTGAATACAAATTTATTAACAATTTCCCAACAAAAAATAATGATTAAAAAATACAAAATTAACATGTGTTTGTTTTTAGTTTGATAAAAAAGTTGCGTCACGTCGTCGGGAGACCTGGGATTTTATATAATTCGTATATAGTTATCAAGCGTCTTATCAATTGTACTTAAGTACTTATTATTTTTATTATTTATTTATTTAGCGGCCCCTGACGACGACGCTTTATTAGACCGAAGTAGGGCCAACATACACAGTCATGCTATTTTTTACTTCTGTCTGGGGTTTATAAATGTTTATTTCATTATTTCTTCACTAATCAGATCCAAAAACATGTAGTCCGCCTTTTTGCGGCGGCAACCATCTTGAACCGATTTTAATCAAACAGCGAAAAACACTACTATGTCTATACATAAATGATTGTGATGGGTACTCTATTGTTATTATTGAAAGTGAAATAAGTAAGTGCCATTTAATCTTATTCCATGATTGAATTTCAATCTACTCTCATGACGCTACATAATAAATGTCTGTGAAATCAAAAACTTGTCTCCTCTTTACCCTACCGACATGGTTTGCGTGTGCTTCGTAGGTAGGTACGTATTAAGACGTATTGACGTTGACACGCGAGAGTTTCGAGCATGAAAGTAGGCTTTGAAGAAATATGAATAGTACTATTATTATTTTATTTGGATTGTTTCATAAAAACGTCGTCAACGATGGTTTTCCCATTTTGGATACGAATAGACGTAGACTGAAGTAGAGCTACGTAGAAAATTTATATTAAGATAGTATAAATAAGGAACATGATTTGTGATAATCCCATTGACCCCGCCAGGGTAGGCCCTAGCACCGCCCGACCAACTCTTGACACTGTTGGTACCTACTTACCATCTTATGTTCATTTAAATTAAATTCACCAAGTTCGCATTGAAACTGCTATTTAGGGTTATACATTTCACAATAAAGCCAGTATTAGTGAAGGTAAACGATCAGCGATGGCCTTTCAAGTTCATCCCATTAAATACAATAGCGCTGAGCAGTCAGTGGTAGGACTAATTAATTTGGTTTTTATACACACCATCCTAATAGCCTATAAGTTCATCACCTTATCTCCGAACGAAAGTCAGAATGAGATAAGTCAATGGTCTCACATATTGTAGCCATTGACGAAGTACCTAATACTCAAATAAGTAGTATATTTGGTGTTAATTCATCGACTTTTGAACTGAACTCCTGAAATATTTCGATGTCTAATCTAAAGACTAATTCGCTATTTTGCTCGATTTAATGTTTGAGGCGTTCAATATTTTGCTATAGCATTCAAATTGTACTGCACTATTAGGTATTTGGTGCCTACACTCACGTGCAACACGTGTCAAATATCGAGAATTGTATTTAAAAACAGGTAAGCATGCACTCTACCCCGTGGGATACCGTCAGTGATTAAAGTGTTGCTATTTTGTCAAAAGTTTACGCAGGTACCTACCTATTAGTAGCTATATAATAGGTATAATCTACCTATTCACACAAATTACTTGTAAATCATAAAGTTAAAGTTGCAACACAAGGAAGGCAGGTACGTACCTACAGGTAGATGACGAGCCGCGGTCGCGTGGCGTCGGGTGTACGTACAACGACGTGAGCAGTTGCATGGCCCAAAGGAATACCACCACGCATGCGCCAACTACCCTATATAAACCCTTGTAGCCGCCTGCCCGCCAACAGTTCGCAACACTCTGTGAAGCGACCTAACCGCGCTCTTTCTAAGCCTCAACGTGACCAACAGAAAAGTTCACAACAACATCAACAACTTTCGCTATCCGCAATCAAAACGCATAGTTTTGATTGCCACCAGTGAGAAACGGTGTTTTGACGAGAAAAAGAAGTGTTTTTTCGGACTTATGAAAAACAAACTTGGAGTCAACTTTTATACGAACGAAAAGTTCGTTGGTGATCTTCCGGTGAACGAATCGGGACAACAGCGCACCCTGAAGTCGGGAACTCCTCGCGAGACCGTCACGCCTAAGATTGTGGTGTGTCCTCCGATGGAAGACATGACGGAGCCTATACAGACCCCCCGCGGTGGACGTCTCCTGAAAGCGCTCAGCCGGCGCCTATCTCGGCGCGCCAACGATTCCGACTCTATGGGAAGCTCCAGCAGCAACGAAAGTGTCTCCGGAGAGCAGGGCAGGTCCGATGACCAGTCTTCGTGCTCCGCCAGCGACTCCGGAAGCGATGGCTCAGAACGTAATCGTCGTCACCGCTCCACAGTGTCTTTGAGGCGCGTCTTCCAAAGTCTAAGCCTGACGTCTCGTTCGCAATCCTCCTCGCCGACGGAACGGTCCCGCCCATCCAAGAAGCAGCAGCAGCCGAAGCGCATCCTCCGCCCTCCCGTCACCTACACCTACGTCCGAGGCCTCTCCGGCCTGCCGACCCAGCGAGTGCCGCGTCACACGGTCTGCTGCGCCACTATGGGCCTGAACCGATAAAGGAATGCACCCCGATAATACGGGTGGAGATCAAGACTGGTTAAGTTTACGAGTAGAATAAAAAAATACGCTAGCGAGACGAGTTCTTATCATATCAGTAGATATTTGCTGAGCGAAGGCATGAAGCCGAAAGTAACGATGTCTTCATCGAGGACCAAGATTGTGGCGGAGCGGAGGCGTCGGAAGCTCGCAAGGCCCGCGTTATGGGCTGTGAGACGTTTCATTCTAAGAGACAATATATAAGACTGTGTAAAACGATCGGGAGTTTGTTATCCGATCTGTTAAGTATTATTAGATGACACCTTAATTGACTTCTTTGGTAACATTATCATTATTGATTCAAATTATTGCACTCTAGATTCTGATCTTTAATATATTATGTAGTAGTTTTAAACTTGTATCATATTTGAGTCATCTTTAAAATCACTATCAACAAATCGCATCTAATTATTGTTACATACGACATAAATGTATCAATATAGATACAGTAATTTATATTATTGTACTTTAAATCAGTAGGTACCTACTTGTAATATTATGTATACTTAGGTACTTAGTATACTTGTATATTTGTATTTTTCGTTATTCAAGCATAGTGCCTTTCCACAATTGAAAACTTGATGTGGTAGTCAGTACGTATACTAATACTTTAGGTGTGTACTAATACCTATTTTGAAGCAGTGCTTTAAGGAATTTGTTACCTCACGTAACACCAATTTCACAGTACCTTTTTCATCAAAACTTAATGGAAACGTTACGAATTTGATATTTCTACATAATAAATATAGGAGTATTCATTTGTAATAATATTGTCCTGTAAAATACTTAATCAAGTTGGTATTGCTGTATCTATATCACTTATGTAGTATAAATATTGAATCAATTAGTGATAAGTCATTTTTAATTATAAGTAACTATCTATAGTACTACGAGTTTTCTTAATAAAAAGAAAATAATAATAACATACTCTTTACTTCCTCGACCAGTCCCTTACCAATTAAGTAAGTATGTATATATTATAAAGATACAAACGAAAATAAAAGAAACATGATGAATTCGCCGCGTGAGGAAACCAATGTTAAGGGACATGCCCTACCATGGGGATTCTGGTCCAAAACCTCTCTCTTAAGGCTATGAGGCCAGAGATCAGTAGCGAAACTAGAACATGTCTTCGGATAGTCGACGCCACTGACAAGAGAACTGGCTCAAATCACAAACAGAGAACAGCCCAATGTTAGGAGCCAAAATAATAAATAATTATCAACTATATACTTGCATTGTTAAATAAATTATCATGAATTAAAAATTGTTCATAATTCACTGAATTAATATATGGATAAAAATACATAATATCAATAATTCATGCCACTTTATATTTTTCTCCAATTAACAATACTTCTACTGCCTAAAACTCATAAACGCCAAATTTCATCGAAATCCGTACAGCCGTAGCGAGGTTGAGTGATATGATAACGGACGTACCTACAAATTTATACACGCACGTTCCTTCACATATATAACATAAGTAGGACAGAATACTAAAGGTATAACAGAGACCTATCAAGTAACAAGCCTATACCTCCCATAAAATACTCAATCGAGTCGATTCAATTAAATCAAGGAACCCACAGAAAAGCGCTAATTAACGTTATATCGAAAAGCGCCTCCGTGATTGAAGTCACACGGCCTCACTGTGCCACGGGCACGTGACAACCTACGTACCTACTGCTGACAATTGTGCTCCTACCTCCCTACCTTTAATGTATATTTTCTTTCTTAATATATATCAATAACGCGTCACGTTGTTTGTCCGTGATGGACTCCTAAAACTACATAACCGATTTTACTCAAATTTGCACACCGTGTGCAGTTTGATCTAACTAACCTGCTGCTTACATCTCAATTTATAGTCTCAATAACAAAAACCTTAGCCACAGCGACGCGTGGCCGTGTCTGCTAGTTATGTAAATATTTTATTTGAGAGCTGAATAATATATTATATTCTAAAAATCCGTATTTAAATGTGATAGAAAAAAACCCTAGTAGATTTATCAGTCAAAGTGATCGACGACGCCGACTGAAGTAACAGCATCTGCGGCTAAAAAGATGTCACTTAGAAGTATCACTATGTCAATTTTACGATCTATGTGTAATAATTACATTACACCCTGTATAATAATGTATAAATGATCTATGAATTATGTGTTAACTCATAATAGTCAATAATACATTTATATACGAGTACCTACTTTTTAGAGAACCTCAACCTATTCCTACTGTGACGTAAATTGTTCATAAAATAACACGTACAATATAAGTGTTAGGTATTAGTCGTTATTTGGCCTAACTCTTCGACATATAAAAGCCATAATTATTAAAGACATAAAATATGCATATTATATCATGCATTATATCATTATAATATATATTATGATAATAACTGGCAAGTCACCATTATGTAGGTATATTATTCCAAAAAATCGGTGAACTCGTGAACTTTAAGTCTCATATAAAATACAATAACGTGGTATAATATAAAACGTGGATCTTCAACAGAAAAAATAGAGTAGGACAGTAATAAAATGAAGGCTGCTCATGGAAAGAGTTTATGTAATGTGAAAAACGAGACATTATCAAGCCTTATACTGAAAAAAGATATTAGCTAAATGCGCCAAACTCGACAGCGAACCGATCTTTCTTATAATAACTTATACAAAATGGATGGTCTGCAATGCAGTGATGCATATTATATTAATAGGTCAGCGGAGCCTCGAGGTCGAGACAGGTCTATTTTAAACTACGGTTGGACAGGGAAAGGTTGACGACCGGGTGCAGCCGTCGATCTGCAATCTGCAACTTTCGATGTCCGGCCCACCAATGTATAATATACTCGTATATTAGGTAAGTATATTATTTGAGTATTGTATATTGTATAGTATTTTTGTCCTATCACCTAGGCTAATTTTCAGCCACATTCCCGATATGTTATCCGGATTAACTGGCAAAAAGTACATTTTCTTTTTACTCTTCCACACTAATATTATAAAGAGGAAAGCTTTGTTTGTTTGGTTATAATGAATAGGCTCCGAAACTACTGAACCGATTTGAAAAATTCACATAGGCTACCTACCGGGTGACATAGGCTACCTTTTATCCCGTAAAAATTAATGGTTCCCGCGGGATAGTAGTTAACGCGGGTGAAACCGCGAGGTGCTTCTAGTGACAAATGAACAGCTACTTAATGTAGGTAAGTATAGTGAAATATCGACTTCAGTTTGTGTTATACTTCTTTATTCAGCGACCATAAGTTCATGTCATTTAGTGAAATACTCAAACTTGATCTACAGCACTTTCTAAAACTTAGTACTTAATAGGCTCGTTATGTTGGTGACTCGCGTAATTCCCTGAAGCATGTAATCTGTCGGGTATAACTGTATAACTTTGGTTAAACGATGGTTGAGTATAACGATGTATGTATATTATGTAAAGCATAATATTATGACAATACAAATTACTGAATAGGTTCATCGCCCGAGCGAGCTTCGTTGATCCGACTCCACTGTACCGAAAATTACTTAAATACATTTTTCTAAATAAGCTATTAGTTCTCACTTTAGGTAGTAGTACGTAAATCTTGGTGTGTATTTAGGATTTTCTAGAATCGACTTTATAAAATTTTGTCAAGTGGAAAGTACCTGTTTGCTAATATGTAGTATATTTCTTTTCAAGATCTGTGAACCCAAAAAGTGTTGTTGTTATCCCGTTTTATTTAGCTAACGGATGAATTCCAATAAGTTTAATAAATAACCAAGGTACCTTCTTACTACAAAGTACATGCTCCTATACAATAGCTGAGCTAAGTAGGTAGCCAACCTAGCATTGTATACCTGCCAGCCGGAGGCTAAACATTTTATATGTTATTTGTGTTTCTCATTTTAAGTGAACAATAGTTCTTATGAGAAATACAGTTCTTTAAACCTAAAAGATCTAGAAACAAATCAGTAACAAAATTTAATTGGCAAATATAATTATTATGTAATAACTGCTGTTATTCTCTATAAAGGATATAAGATCGAACGTTTGTTGCTTTGTACTCGTAGGTGTATTTTATCATTTCAAAATCACTCGCCGTTTGGTTGAGCTGTGTGGGCTCCGAAAATTCCAGTTTTTATTTATGTTAGACCCTTTATTTATAGAAATAAAAAGCTTGTATCATACCCATGTCGTAGGAAAACGTTTATCCCTTCAAATTTTTTATTACGCGTAGGTAGGTTGATCTAACTTTTAAATTATAGAAGTTAGAAAAAGTTTGATACAGGTATACAAGTTTTGGATAATTTTACGATATATTTCGGGTTGAGTATGCCCTGATTGGAGGATAGGTGAGGGTCTTTCCCTATCTCCCTGACCGTCATCATTACTGTCGGGATCGCACTCCATATTAATTGAAAGAGTCAGCTGAAGTTAACGATATTTTATTAATAAAAACAGTTAGGCAACATTAATCGGGCAAAATCAACAGGCGGCTTAATTATTAGATTGATTAGTAATAAAGATTGAAAAAAGAACAGAATCAGGCGTGACCAGTGTCACAATTAGGTCGTGTGGTCGGTTCGCTTGCTCGACTCGAAGTCCGTCCAACCGCTCTGCGCTCCGCTTATATAGCCGCCTCGCGCTCCAATCGGTCGCCCCACTCCGGTCGCGCCGCCCGAACGTACCACCCGAACGTTTCCTGACTCGTTGAGCGGGCTCTGACGTCACGGTCGCGTGGTAGTAGTCAAAACAATGATTTTAAACATTTTAAAAACTATAAACGCCGACACGGCCATTCTGTAACAAGGTCGCCTCGACTTGAAATTAAAATATTCAATTTACATATTATGTGGCAAGACATACGGAAATCGACATCCGAACCGAGACAGAATACTCAGGGAGGCCCCTGTCCTCTACCAGGTATTTTAAATGAACTCGTTTTTAGAATTTGGAGGCCCCTGTCCTCAACAAAAACTACCATTACCATCATTTGGAGGCCCCTGTCCTCGACAAATGGTTCTAAGATCATTATTCATCATCATCATCATTTGGAGGCCCCTGTCCTCGACAAATGGTTCCAAGATCATTATTCATCATCATCATTTGGAGGCCCCTGTCCTCGACGAATAAAAATGTGGACAACTTACTACTTTAGCTTGTGAAATACTTTCAGACAGTGCTATCGTTGTTTCTATCTTGACTGTCGGTTTCCATTTCAACGACTTCTTGGTTACTAGCATTGTTCTCTCCATTCTCAGTTTGTTCTTCTGACGCCGACACGAGATCCTGGCTTACAGATTGCCCTGGTTTTGGCGCTAACCGCAGTTGGTCGTGGGCAACTTTTTTTGGTCTGCCTCTACTTGTTAATTTTTTAATTTGGTAGCGGTCATTGGGTAGTATTTTCCAAATTTCGTATGCCTCAGGGTATTTTAGGTCTAGTCCGATTTGAGTTCGTGGATTAGTTTTGAACAAAACTATTTCTCCTTTTGAAAATCTTTTTATTTTGGCTTTACCTTTATCGAATCTTTCCTTATCATCTTTTCCTTGTTTGTCTATTTTCTTTTGCATGTAATTATCAAGCTGAATTCTGTCTACTGTTCCTTCTGCTTCGTCAACTAAGCAAACTAGCTCAGCCGGTACTGCACATTGTCTGCCAGTAAGAGCTTTCATGGGGCTGACGTTAGTCGTTTTGTGTTTGGTGCAATTTATCGCTAGCTGCAGAGCATCCAACCCCCTTCTCCAATCTTTTGTTTCGTAATTACGAATAATTGTCAATCCGTTTTTTACAACACTCATCATGCGTTCTACTTGCCCATTGGTTCTACTTACTCCAGGTGCTATAAAATGTTGGTGAATACCATGGGTCTTACAGAATTCTTCGAATTCAGCTTTAAAAGCTGTATCTTGGTCACTTATAATTTGTCTGGGTGCTCCAAATAGTGAGACAATATGTTTAAGTGCCTTAAGCATCGAAACTGCAGTTTTGTTGGTTGCGTATGTCAGAGTCACGAATTTGGTAAATGCGTCGATTATAACAATCACATATTCGTGATTATTGTTTCTTTTGGTGAGATGTCCGGTCATATCGATGTGGATAGTATCGAATGGGATAGGGTGCTTTTTAATTGGATACATCTGTACTTGCTTCGCCCCAGAAGATCCTTTGCTAGTCTTGCAAATTATGCAATTATCTACGAACCGCCTGACGGTGGATGACATTTCAGGAAACCAATAAGCTTCGCGAATTTTCGCTAGAGTCTTCTCCCAGCCGAAGTGTTTTAACGCGGTGTGGTAAGCATTAATAATGCTCCATTGATATGATTTGGGAATCACTTTCTTCCACTGCTTACAGCCTGGTTCTTCGTCAGAATATTGACGTTCTAAGATAAGGTCATGAAGACGGTATTCATGCACGGCTTCGTTATTCTCGAGTCTCTTGATGATTTTGGCTAGTTCGAAATCACGACGCTGTTCTATCTTGAGCCACGTGTCTACACCCTGGGTCAGGTTTATGCATTCCACAGGGTTTCGACTGAAAAAATCAGCGTGTTTCATACGAACTCCCTGGCGATACTCAATCGTGAAATCGTAGTGTTGTAAAAACGACCACCACCTGTGAATTCTGGGTAAGAGCTCGTGTTTGTGTGCTGATGATTTTATGGCGTTGCAGTCGGTTACAATGGTAAAGGTACGTCCGTACAGATACTGCCTAAAATGTTTGATAGCGCGAACTATGGCGAGTGTTTCCAATTCGTATGAGTGGTAGTGACTTTCAGGTGTTGTAGTCCTCATACTCATGTATCCTACCACGTGTTGACGTCCTTCATTCAGTTGGATTAGAACGGCACCCAGCCCTGCACTGCTGGCGTCTGTGTGTAGCTCGATTGGCCATTCTTCTCTAAAAATTGTCAAGACCGGCGCTGACGTCAAGCGCCGAATAGTGTCGAGTCTAGCACTTTCGCATTCGGGAGTCCACTCAAACTTTGCATCCTTTTTGGTTAGATTGTATAGGGGAATCATGCGTTCTGAGAAGGATGGTATAAAGCGCCTGAAGTATCCTGCCAATCCACAAAACTGACGAACTTGTTTGGTATTGGTTGGCACTGGCGATTTTTGAAGTGCCTCTACTTTTCTGGGGCTTGGTCGTACAGTTCCTTTAGAAATGAGATTGCCAAGGTACTCGATTTCCTTTTTGAAGAATGAACATTTTTTCGCGTTTACTGAAAATCCAGCTTGTTTTAGCGCAGTAAGTACCTTTTCCAGAGTCTGTAATCCTTGTGAAAACGTTTCGCATTTCATCAAAACATCGTCCATGTAAATGAGGATGTCATCCAATAAAGGTCGTAGAGCAGTCATTATTGCTCGCTGAAAAACAGCAGGTGCGTTCATAACCCCAAAAGGCATCCTAACATACTCAAAGAGTCCATCACACGTGATGAAGGCTGTCTTCGGTATGGATTCTTCATTTATCGGAATTTGATAAAATCCCTGAGCCATATCCAAACAGATGAAGTAAGTGGCTCCTGACAGTCTATCAATCTGATCGGATATTATCGGTAGTGGAAATTTGATGGAGACTGTATTTTTGTTGAGTTCTCGAAAGTCGGTGCACATCCTGTCCTCACCATTCTTCTTCTTTACGAGGATTACGGGGCTAGCAAATTCCGACGTACTTTCTCGCACTATTCCGCTTTCTATCAAATCATTGACTATTGTCTGTACCTTTTGTCTTTCCACAGGGGCCATTCGATATGGACGCCTTGACACAATTTTTGTCGGATCTTTTAGCTGGATATCAAAACTTCCTGTAGTTACCTTTGTTTTAGGAATTCCAGTCACAAAAGTATCATCAAATTTCACGAGTAAGGATTTTAGCTCGCATATCTCTCTTTCATCTGTCAAATCTGTATCGAGATCTTGGAAGGGATCTTCAATTATCTGTGTAGTGAAAATTGACGCATTTCTGACGATTATGGCGCATTTTTCAGTGACCAGAACACTTAGTCCGGTGCCTTTAACAATTTCTGCTCCAACAAGAAGATCGCAAGGTGTTTCGTGGTCTTCAACAATGTGAAATGTAATCTCGACAAAAACGTCGTTTATGTCACACATGGTATTGATTCGTTGGCATGAAAGAATGGGTGTGCTGTTACTGCCGATCCCTTTTAGCATTAGTGTACAATCTTCTCTTTTCCCTGGCAGGGAATAACTCAATGAACGTTTCACCAGTGACCGCGAAGCACCGCTGTCGTAGAATGCAACAAACTTGCGATTATTTATGTTTATTTCCATCGGCGTCAATATATCCTTATTCTCGCTCATTATGTTGATTTTCTCAGATTCATCACCCATTTTCTTAAAGCATGTTGCTTCTGTGTGACCAATCTTGTCACAATACTTGCACTTCGGCTTAGGACGCTCCGTTTTGTTTGTCGAACTGTCAGCGTTAGTTTTCGAACTCAGTAACGGCTTTGGGTCACTAGCCTTATCTTCCAGTTTGTTACAGTTTGACTGGATGTGTCCCATTTTACCACATTTGAAACAAACAATCGATTCGTCTCTACTTGTCCTTATCCTAGGACGTTTTGCCGGTGGTTCACCGAGTCTTGATTCTCGTGGTTTAATTGTGGAGATGACGGATATCAGCTCAGGAACCGTTAAGCATTTGCTAGAGAGCAATCGTAATCTAATATATTCGTTATCTATACAGCCAATCACTGCTTCTACAGCATCTTTTTCTTTATTGCCGGCTACTACACGTTTCCAGATTTGCCATGCTTTGGTTATAGATTCAGCTGGATTTGACCCATCAAATTTGAAATTCCTTAGTTTCAGTATATCATTGGAGTATCTTGCTTCAGGTTCAAACGTTTGTATCAGGGCTTCTCGCATATCGTTCCAAACAGGTGATTTAACAAGCCATGTGTCTCCGAGCATTTTAGCTCTCCCTTGAAGTAGGCCTGCTATTTTGGAACACACCTCGTAATCCGTCAATTTCCAATGATTTTTAGCTTGATCCACGTGTTCGCACCAGTCTCTAATCGGTACATCACCATCTGGATTAAAAGATGCAATATAGATGTCACTCAATCGTGGTCGTTGCACTTGTCCTGGTGCCGAATGATTTTTCAGTAGTCCTGCTAAGAATTCTCGATTAGCTTCCATGCTTGCTTGCTGTTGTCGTGATAATGTTTCCAGTATGTTCGCCAATGCCATGAGCGTCTGAGAGTTTTCAGGGACGCTTATTCCTTCGTTAAGTGGAGGTAAGGAAGATGTACGTAGATCCATCCCACTTCTGATTTCGGGTTGAGTATGCCCTGATTGGAGGATAGGTGAGGGTCTTTCCCTATCTCCCTGACCGTCATCATTACTGTCGGGATCGCACTCCATATTAATTGAAAGAGTCAGCTGAAGTTAACGATATTTTATTAATAAAAACAGTTAGGCAACATTAATCGGGCAAAATCAACAGGCGGCTTAATTATTAGATTGATTAGTAATAAAGATTGAAAAAAGAACAGAATCAGGCGTGACCAGTGTCACAATTAGGTCGTGTGGTCGGTTCGCTTGCTCGACTCGAAGTCCGTCCAACCGCTCTGCGCTCCGCTTATATAGCCGCCTCGCGCTCCAATCGGTCGCCCCACTCCGGTCGCGCCGCCCGAACGTACCACCCGAACGTTTCCTGACTCGTTGAGCGGGCTCTGACGTCACGGTCGCGTGGTAGTAGTCAAAACAATGATTTTAAACATTTTAAAAACTATAAACGCCGACATATATAAAAACCATCGGAATAGTGCTGTTCAGACTTACAATAAATTACTGTGATACAATGTCTTTAGTAAAATAATAATTTACGATGGCGGTAAAATTGATGATTTCTAGACCCCGAAAACATAGTTTTCGTAAAAATATGAGACTATATTGTTTTTTTGCAAATTATCTGGTTGCCTTACCTACGGCATTCCCTACTTAGGGCAAATTGGACCTACTACCTACCTATTGTCTTTCATTGAGCCCCACCGTTAAATTCGGTAAAGTATTAGCATAGATTAATAAATCGTATTAGTTCTATTTGCCGTAACCGCCCTAACACTGAAAATGCACATTAAATATCTACCCGCGTATACATGATGGTGACAAGCGAAACTTTCATAGTGTCGTTAAATTATGATTATAGATTTACGTCACCTAACTTCTATACACAAAAGATATTAAATTATACTTGTATGAGCCTGGGTGAATTAATTCCTTCTTAACAGAATTTCCTATATCACGAGATAATCTGACCACTTTGATCCTACGGTGTCTTCAGTTCAATGTTCATACATACCGAATAAGTAGGCAATTGTGGTTTGATCAATTCCCCAAAATTACACTACAACCGTTTGATCTCGTTCTCGTCTCATCGATTTAACACTTTGTACACATGGAAGGTACATACAGAAAGACGCATTCAAGTTCAGCTATTAGGTAATATTTTGCTTCGATTTGCCCCAGCAATATTTACAGACAAAATAACACCAATACAATCTTATTATGGAAATCTCTTTGTGTCTGAAACCTCATACGTATTTATTGATAGGTATTACGTTTCAATTATCTCCTCCACGTGTAACACTATTTCAAACATTATACTAGTAAAACATTATACAAAAACATTATACTAGATGTTCTTAGAAATACAAAACTAATTGATATCGTATGTCGGCGCGTGGGCGCGCGTGGATCACCCGAGGTGTATACAGTTCAGTTATTTTTGTATAAATGTATTTCTGTTTTTTAGAAACTGATGATCAGAAATAAGAATGCACCTTTTCCCGTCACTTGATGACCTTTTAAATAGCTAACTTTTTACTGTGCGTATGTCCCCCAAGTCTCAATCAACAGATATAGTTCTGTATTTTTATTGTTGATAATTTATTTTTCTGGAATTATTCATTCGTTTTATTTGGTAAGCTGATCAAATTGAACCCAAACATTGTCAATCTACTCTATTCACAAAAAAGCGGTAGCAGATCAACTCGGATTGAATTGGCATCGGAATTTGACACTTGTGCAACATTTCAACTGAATTTCATCAAACTTCTGAAATTGGATTAAAAAGTGACCTGCATACATTCGTCTATCCATCCCGACAAACTAATTCGCTTCAATAAACATAGATAACAGTAATAAACAAAATTAGTCTCTTTGCCAATACAGGCAGATACAAATTATTATATGGACATATTATTGGACTAATGTGATTCATTAAAAGCTGCGGCCGACGGCAGCCGTCGCTTGTATAGCTAAATTTAGATTTGGTCCATGAAATGTTACGGCGTACCGCCTGCGCCGGATGCTCTATATCGAGACTGAAGGCTACTGGAAGGAAGGCTCCATGGCCGAATGAACAGACCTGGCACACACAGCTCCAACTCGTGTACATACAACAATACACCTGTACGTGTGGTAACTTCCATTGAAAATACAACCGCATGCCCCGGCGGCAGCTTTTGCTGTTTGCACTGCGCGGCTCTTCGGCTCTTCCGCGCAATGTTTCAGCAGGGGTGTACTGCCTACGTCACTCGATCCCGTTTTAGGTTAGTAGGTCAGAACGAAGGACTGCAGCGGTAGTGCGATGCGGGGAACAATTTTTGAAGCCAAAGTGACGTCACTGTGCGAGCCTTGAGCCCCGCCGCGCCCCCGCGTGAATGATGAATGAGCCGCTCGATTGGTGCAAACTAATGTCAACTATAGCAACATATATACATTTTATAGCACAACACGATGCAGGATACCATGGTATTCTCGATTAGATTATTTAGGTATGTACCTACCTACATAATTACTTTCATTAAGGCACTAAATACCTACAGTCTGACAATTAGGTGATAGCTAACTTTCCCTTCTTATGTATACAATTTTATGGATTTAGATCGTTCAACAGAAGAAAGGCCAGGAAAATAGAAGACAAGACTAATTGGTCAATTTATATGAAAAACCAAAAAAGTTTTAACGGTGGCGTTGGCTAAACTTTGTCCTCCTCAATAAAAATCTATCATACTGAAACTCTATAGTAGTTATCCACACTGACCTTTCGCTGCACTATTATGAAGTTTTCTAAACCTTCAGTTTCAATAAGTGGCAGGTTTAAGGCCATGCCTGATCCCTCCCTGACCCGGTTTCAGGCGCACTTCGCAAGGATAAGCTTTTTATGGCGCCCTTCAGTTGAGCCTCAGAAAATTGCCTATACATTTGCGTCTATCGGATATAGAGCATTTATAGAACGAAGAATAGATGCAAGCTCTATTAGGAGTTTCCTCTTCAATTAAGAGCTTCTACTGGTTTTCAGAGAGCGCATTGTGGGTATAATACACCCATGGGGTGTACTACCTATCTATATAAAACTAGAAGCACCTCGCGGTTTCACCCGCGTTAACTACTATCCCGCGGGAACCATTAATTTTTACGGGATTAAAGGTAGCCTATGTCAACCGGGGATAGCATAGCTTCCCAACAGTGAAAGAATTTTTCAAATCGTTTCAGTAGTTTCGGAGCCTATTCATTACTACCAAACAAACAAAGTTTTCCTCTTTATAATATTAGTGTAGATAAAGCCTTATAAATACAAGGAATAAGTTCTTAGTGCATGATAATGAGAACAATAACATGTATGAATGCTTAGTAGATATAAGTAAAAATAAATGTATAATGTATATGCGCTTGAACAAAAGATACATGGATAGTTTGGAGTATCGGTTTCAATTGAACCTTTCTTTGTACGCCTCCGTAGGCAATAGAAAGTGAATGCACTAATTGTAACACTAATAGCTTCTCTGTGCATCTTTCCAGTCATTGATCTATCGAGTTTCTCTTCAGGTGTCAACAAGGTGATACCAAAAGCACCGGAGCTATAGAAATCATTGTTAATATTGTTGATATGGCATTTTACGACATTTAACGTAGGTACGTCAACATTAATAAAAGCTTTGTGTTTACCTCCACTTTCGGTATCTCGCGGGGGGGTAAGAAGTGCTCTAGCAAATGCCTACTAATATGAGGACAACGACCTTTCATTTTGTTCCTGCTCTCAATACTTACTACTTACCTAATGGTTTTTTCTAAAATTATAGTATTATTATATTTTTACAGTACGGATAAATTGGTATATACCTTTGAGGTAAAATCTGTACCCAGAAACGATTAGCCGCAATTCTAAAACACAAAGCTCGTAACATGAACCAACTCTTAGCGGGTTAAGACAAAATAAGATTCAGTTTTGTCGTGAAAGCTTACATGCTATGTAAAGCACTGCTCTATTATTGAGATTACTTGGGGGCTGTCGTAATCTGTGAGCTTGGTCACAGTCACACGCAACTGTTCCATTCCTGCTGCAAGCTGTTGGCCTCAAGTTTTCCTTGACGCACAACGTCAAGAATTGCGGACAGGAATATTTTATCCTCCTTATTTTTAGCATAATAGTTACTTAAGCACTTTATTTAAATATTGAAGTTTCATCAGATATTATTATATAAGATATATACCTAGGGACAGTAGCATATTTAGCATAATTATACCAACATCAATGGTCCAAAATATGGGCACCAACAAATAATTTATAGTGTTTTTTTTTTTTGTATATTAAGCTCGACGCGTTATACTTCACATGTGTGGGCGTAGCAAAAGTTCTGGCCTATTGTTAAAATTACCTTACCTACACAATAAGTTTGAAGGGCGCTGCCAACAAACTTACAGCCAACAAAATTGTTCGATTTAATACTTTCCCTGGGAAACAAAGCCATGACGCATCACATACAACTAGAAAGGTCATATAATTTACCTACTCAAAGTTCTATGTGTTTCTTCAATTATTTTTATGGGCATGCAGGCGAGCAGTAATAGTGTTCTGTGGGCGTGGTGCACCTTAGACTGCATTTAGACATTATAAAACATGCCTAAGTATAAGTTATATACATAACTATAATTATGACACAGATATATACAACTTATACTTAGGCATGTACCCAGGTATGGCAGGAGTACAATGTACATTATCAGACAATACAACGCCTCAGTCGCGCCGCCGCCGGTTACCACCCGTCTCGTCCATGTATGAAATAGGTAGTTGGAATGTAGTATTATCATTACTACAGCAAGTATGGTAAATAAGATAATTTATACATTTATGTCTAATGTATAAGTATGGTAAATGAGACGCCACGCTGTGATCACGACCTAGGTAACATTCAATCAATTGCCTCTTGTAATGATAATGTTATAGAAGCTTACCACTGCCATACTAGCTTCTTGGAAAAATCTATTATTGATGTATTGAAATATTTTTCCGCGAAAAAAGACCGTAACATAATATAAAAGAGAATCTTGTAATTTCCCCCATTTATGTCAATTGAGTATTTTATTCAAGCGAATAATAATGTACCTGCTTAAAAATAGCTGCTGTTGGGTACGTATTGATGGATTTCAGTTATAGTCCCTGAAAATCATGGTGTCGCTATGCCTCGGTAGATACACAAATCAGAAAAACAAGAGCACAATACAATGCAATATGTACAATAACAAATAAATGCTGTACAGTCAAATGGGCGACCTTATAGCTTAAGCAATTTCTTACAGGCAACCTTGGATGGACAAGAATACTAATAGCACATAATATTAATAGACAACTTAGGATTGTTATCAACAACAATTCGAAATTAATGATATTCTTACAGATAATGCTGCTGATTCTGTTATTTTCCTGTCTTTTCTAAAATAAATAATTAATATTGATCTGTATATTATGAGTATATTGATTTTAAATAATAGGTACCTATAATTTATGCAAAATAAATCACAATATCAATATAAGCGGTGGTAGCCTAGTGGGCAACGCCCGCCTTCGAAATCGGAGGTGGCGAGTACAAATCCCATCGCGGACACGTACCAATGTGTTTCTTGTTTAACATAATATGTACGTAATTATCACTCGCTTTTCGGTGAATGAAAACATCGTGAGGAAACCAACATGCCCGAGAATTATTTCGGAGGCATATTATCCACCAACCCGGACTAGGCCCCCGTGGTGGATTATGGCCTAACCCTCCTCACGATAATGAGGGGAGGCCTTTGCCCTGCAGTGGGACAGTTACAGGCTGAATTATTATTATTATAAAGCACAATATCGCAAGTCTAAAAATGGTACTGTAATCTCTACTCTACCGCTTAGAGATTTACCTGGAATATGAAACTCTTGGAAAATAAGTTTCAAAAGACTTAAGCACACAAAGTGATCTTACGTGGGAGAGAGTTTCGAGAAAGGTACACCGAAGATCCAGTTACTGAACGCTAGTAGACCGGTTATAATGTTTGGACCATTTATAAAACATTTTATTATGAAACAGTTCACGCGATCTTTCGTAATAGTTATAATATAAAAAAATAAGTATAAATAAAGTTTAATAGATTTATAAACATTTTTAAGTCGTTTTTTGTATCCTAGTTCATAATATCACCTTATTTCCCGGGTGGACTCTTGCAGAAGAGGCCTGCTACAAATAAATCCAAAATTAATGGCATTGAGCTGGTCACCCTAAATATTTTTTTGGCTGAAAATCTCTTTTTTATATATCTCAAAGAAACTTGTTTTTTTTTCAAAGTGTTTGTCGCCTCCGGTGTGTGTGTATTATGATATAGTACAAAAATATCGAATAGACGCCTTTTAGCAGCTGTTCGGGCGAGATAAAAAGAAATTAATGAATGGACACCAATTTTCTAGACAGAAATACTTATACTCGTTTATTGGGCCATCCAGACATAGTGTGTACGCAGTAAACCTTAAAAAGAAATAGAACACATGCTTTTATATGCTAGACAAGTAGTTACGTGCCAATACTAATAAAATAAGATGTTAATCTCATTTAATGTCGTTAAAAGTTTAGGTCTTAAGTCTGAAGATTATCGTTAATTACGGTTGATATTTGCGCGACTGTTGCCATCCACAATTTAAAAATAATTGTTATACATAATGCTCTCTATTGACAATGAAATATAGTAGTGTCTCGCTACTCAGCGTAGGCGCATTATATTTTTACCCGTATAAAAACTTGTAGGTTCGGCAGAAAAATAAAGTACCTACAAACACACCAACGCAGTCAAGTAACTGTGCCCAGTGAAAGCGAAAAAGATTACAGTTTGTATAAGTACATAGATACAACTTTCTAATTCATCCAGTACTTCAAGTGGTTACACCTACACTGTGCAAATACATACATATTTACAAATTTATTTATAAACAAGTACCTAATACTAGGAATCCACGTAAACAAGTGTACCTATCCTACTAATATTATAGACGCGAAAGTTTGTGAGTATGGATGGATGGATGATGTTTGTTACTCTTTCACGTTAAAGTTACTGAATGGATTTTAATGAAACTTAACGATAATATAGCTTATACATCAGAATAACACATAAGGCTACAATTTATGAAGATATTATGTGAATTGTCCAAAATATGACGATAAGTGTCAAGTAAGTAGGACAAAATCTACCATCTGTGAGCTATTCTGGCGTGCGCTGCCAAAACCGCTAGAGTTACATATATGTAATGTACGATGGAAATGTTTAAGTATCTTAAATAGTCCTACAAAAAAGTCCGCCACAGTAAAATATATCTAGATCTTATGTGTAAGCCAATATAGCCAAAATAGTGAACCATAACTACAAAAAAAAATCATTATTTATTTCAAATGCACTAAATACTAATTCTGCGCAGACGAAGTCGTGGGCACCAGCTAGTCTATATATATAAAAATATGTTAATAACTAGATGTGCCCCGCGGTCGCACCCGCGCCGCATTCGCTATTATCCCACAGCGTCCCTCTTATGACTAACTGTCGTAACTAGCATTGATATTATTTTACAGAGCAACGTATTTTCGGTTGCGAGCTTTATATTTTGTATCGCAGTACACGCCAATCGTGTCCTATCCATAGGTTTTATGCCTCTATGTAGACAACAAAGCTTTTACTTTCATGTAGTTGATATAATTTCAACATAATTGCGTAAATACATGCAGTATATACATTTAAAACAGTTACGACACTTTGTGATAACTTTGTTTTTGTATATATCAGTTTTAAATGCTAGATACGGCGCTTTTATTACAAGAGGATGGCAAAATAAATGATAAAAAATAAATAAATAGGCGTCTTATTAACTGAACTAAAATCTGAATTCAAATACTTACCTAACTAAGTAAGCATTTATGTGAATTCGGACACCATACAATTTTGGAATCCGTTTGTAAGCTATTCAAAGCGTAAAAGGCATTTGTTCGGAACATGTCGGTCTTTTTCTCCTTCTTTCACACCCGAAAGACGCCCACCGCTGGGCATAAGCTTCCCCCAATTACTTCCACGATTACCAGTCTTGTGCTTCCCTCCCTCAGCTGTTTCCCGCGTCCTACACCAGGTCGTCGGTCCACCGTATTAGGGGCCTGCTCATGCTGCGTTTGCCGGTACGCGGTCGCCACTAGAGAACCTATTCGGCTCCATCGGCTATCATTTCTGCGTGCAATTTGCCCCGGCCAATTGCCACTGGAGTTTAGCAATTCATCGAGCTACGTTGGTTACTTTGGTTCTCCTACGGATCTCCTCATTTCTGATTTGATCACGTAGTGAAACTTCGAGCATTGCTCTCTCCATCGACCTCTGGGTGATTTTGAGCCTTCTGATAAGGCCCATGGTGTGCGACCACGTTTCGGTGCCATAAGTCATCACTGGCAACACACACTGGTTATATGCTTCCGTCTTCAGGCATTGTGGTGTCTGTCAGAAAAGATTTTGCGTAGCTTCCCGAACGCAGTCTAGCCGAGTTGCATACGCCGATTGACCTCTTTCTCAAAGTTGAACTTACCAAGCTGGATAGTTTGTCCGAGGTAAACATACTCGTCAACAACTACAAGCACAGAGTTTCCGATTTTCATGGGAGAGGGTACAACATGGGTATTCAGCATAATTTTAGTCTTGCCCATGTTAATTTCAAGACCGACTTGTGCGGAAGCTCTGTTGAGGTCATCGAGCATAGCACTCAGTTCATCATGTCGGTAAGTTCAAAGAAAAAAGAGGGAAACTCGACTTGCAAATAAACTCTCATAAGCTTATTTTATTTCTATGAATAGTAAAAGTTAAAAAAATTCCGAGCTTAGGTATACTTGGCCAGTTACTTTCATGATTATTTCAAATATGTTTTTATGACGTGACGACGACGCAGATATTCGGGCTTTAGGAGCTGAGTTTTAGGCGAAATACTAGTAATTAAATTAATTATTCCCCTCGGATGCAGTGTCCTAATTATTATTTCAGAACCTATTAGTGATAAGACCGCGACACCAAGTGCAGCCGTAAGAGTGCTCACTGCTCAGCCACTATGCTAAACGTGTCGTATTCTTTATTGCAATCGTTCGTAATGTTAACTCTTAAAAGTAACTCTGCTTGCCCTTGTCTATTAGTTGCCTTTTGATTCTAGTTTTTGTTAGCGTCAGCACGATGCATAAAGTGGTCCGGTCATTATTTATTTCCTTACCTACTGGTTACTTGTAAAAGGCACCTTTATACTAACATAATAATATAAGGACTCAACAATAGAATCGGCCATTGCAATTTCAAAATATTAGCGTTGCCTTGTGGCTTGTAAACTTTTTATATTCAATGCACATAACGACAACAACAACAATGCACATAAAATAGAATGACATTCATCTTATTGAATTCTTAAAAAAAAGCTTATTTATGACAGTTCAGTTGCAAGTCATATGCGTCTTTATCGTTTGAAACAACCGGCGATGTGTTCTCAATGCCCTTTACCCTTTGATTTTTCGTGGCATGATCCTTATCTACACGAAATAGCTTTCGAGCAACTATATTTTGGCAAATCGCAACTGTAAGGACGTGTATAGATGTAAATATTGAATCAAAAATATTTCACTGTGTCGTATATATAGTACAGGTACGTCTCTGCAAAAATGAAAGCAACTAATAAAACAATTTCACCAGTAGTCGTATGTTACTTACTTCAGTTAGTGATATGTTTTTTGGGTGTTCTATAACATACGTCAACGCTGTTTATTATGATAACTCCTCACTGGTATAAGATACAGTTACGACAGTTGGTGGATAATGTTTGGAGTTGAATTTTGAGTACGTAGGTCAAAAAAAGTCAATTACGACAATTTTGTCAGATACGACAGTTAGTCATGAGAGGGACGACAGGAGCCACTAATTATTACGATATTTTATTCCGAGGCCTTTTGTATCTCTGTATACCAAATTTCATCAAAATCCGTTCATCCGTTAAGGCGCGAAGAGAGGACATACATAGACACACAAACTTTCGCGCTTATAATATTATATTAGTAGGATGTTTACGATGTTTTGTAGCCGAAAGCTACGGCGGCGTAGTACGTGTCTACGAGCTACGAAATTCGTGGGAGTCGCTTGTTTTGTGAATATTTGTATAATATAATAGGAACAAAATCATATGTTGATTCTAAATAAAAATATTTAAATATGCTTATGTTATTGGATAAAAATACAAGTAGTAATATAAAAATATGAACTTACCAAACATGAATGAGTAAATCGACCTGGAAAAAACAAACTAAAATAGTTCAATTAGAACACTAAATCAATGCTAAACAATTTCAAAAAAAACAATAGATACGAGATTATAGATTTAATATATATAAAAAATATTTTTAAAGCTTAAAGTTTTTGTGTTGTTGTCCGAGCTACATAAAAGTTAGTATAGAACGCCTTTGCTCCACGACGCAAGTGAAATAGCCATATATTTTCCCTTTTCATTCATCCATGTATTTTCAGCGTCGTAGATCGCAAGTGGGCGCAGGCGGCAAGTTGTCCGCACGATTCCAAGCATGGCGACGCCAACAAATTACTGGCCACTAACAAGGTACTTAGATAAACATTAAGGCGGATTTCCATAGACATTGTATCTGTATACCAATTTTTATGACACCGTCGTAGGCGGAGTGGTATCTACGGTGTATCCTTGGGATGATTTACGTCATCGAAAAGATGTCGATTATTACTTATTTTGACTACTACAATATGGTGGCGGCGCGATCGGGCGGTAATCATGCTTAGGATAAGACTGGCGCCCGCCAGAACAGCCCAAGATATCTGAAGGCCACTACCAGATAGTATATGCTAAACATGTTAGCGATTACATTTTGATTTCCTCGCCCGTCGCATCGACCTTGGCTTCAGTTATCTTTAAGCACGGCAAGCTCTCGATCTCCGTGGACTTAAAGTCACAAAAATCAATTAACAAACCCATCGATATACTAAAGGTAGTAAATCTATGAACAAACCCATAAGTTTGGAGTTCATAAATAATTGGAACCACAGTTACTTGACACTGTCACATAGGAGGTACATAGATAGACAGATAAACTCTTTATTAAAACACCACAGAAGACAAGAAAACTTAAAGCTAGAACAGCGCAACAACATAACAATTAGTGTCACAAAAGGCGGTCTTATTGCTCATAGCGAATAGCGAGAAAATACAAACCTAATGAATTAATTTCATGTTTTAGTGGATCGGAACAAGTATAGGTATAAATATGCATATTAACTTGATATTTAAAGTGCTAAAATGTTGGTTAACTCTAGCCTTAGTAAGCTACTCGTATTTTAAAATGGCAACTGCCTGCAACCGCTGTCCGTTGTGACAAAACACGTGAATCGCCAGGTTTTATCTGCCTCCCGTCTGGGCATGTGCTCAACATCGTGGATTTGAAGTACCTACATACCAAGTTCACGGAGGCATGAAGAAAACGCCTTTGCCACTCGGTCCGTAGACCCAGTTATGTAAACACGCAGTTCCTTCCACCGAGTGTGCCGAAGCCTCGTTTTGTTCCACGAGGGAAGCGCACCGAGGATTCACCCCGTGACCTACACAGGCTGTCAAACCGTGAGCAAATTGTCTAAGAGAAAGTATTAATAAGACGAAGCCCAAGCAGGTATGGGTGTTGTATTCAGAAGTTCGAGACTTGGATTGTGACAAGACTACAATCTGATCATAGTGGAAAAAGACAGTATACAGAACCTTGCACTTCGCATAATGTTGATAATTACTATAAGTCTTTAGCATTTTGTAAACATCGTTTGAGCTCACACGTTTTTTAACCTTCTTCAAAACGAAGGAAGTTTTTAACTCAACTGCATAATTGTATCATACCGTATCATATGTGTCAGATTCTTATTTAAAAATAGAGGTAGGTATTATGAAAATCAAAGCAGTTTATTTCTTGAAATCCATAAGTTTTTGCTTTTTTACAATAATTAGATAGGTATTATTATAACTACAACGGCACTCGTGTCACGTGTCACTTACTTTTTTACGTGTCTTTGCAATGTTTATAAAATGAATAAGAATCTTCTTACGCAAATATTATTATACTGAAGAGACACCCTCTTAAACTGTTGGTAAACGAATATCTATGAGTTCATATAAACATGTTACAGGTTATCTAAATAAATTCTGCCTCCGCAAACAGAGTATTATAAGGAAGTGATGTAAATTACGATCACAGGATTATCTGCTCTTGAATCTGCCGTTCAAAGAGAGTTAGAGGTCAATACCCCGTCCCTTTGCATTAACAGTATTTTTCAGCATGTAATTAAATAAAAGCATGTAATTAAAAAAAATAAAAGTATCAAAAACATATTAAATTATATTCGTAGAACCGTGTTACCTTCCTGCCATAGTATATTATTATGTCTTGTCAATGATCCTGCTAGAAGTTAGTTTAAATATTTTATCTGAAAATAAAACATGAGTTCATCCACATCAGTTATTTATCGCTTTCGCGTAACGTTCATTCGAATGACTAGAAGTATAAAACTTCTAAATAGCCTAGGTACATCATTTTATGTATAATATATACGATGTACGCACGTATCTGGACTTAGGATAATTATAGTTTGTTGACGCGTTCCCCCACTCGATCTGCCTAGCTTACAACTTTGAGAGCCACTGTTTCTTTTCCACGTTTTCTTGATACAATATCTTTCTACTTGTCACGTGTTGCTATATTTTTCCAATGTTTTTCGAACATCTGTCGTATCAACATACTTCCATACTGGTTGGGCTCGTAGTTCCATTCTTTCAACTTAGTGTACGAGTTCAAAAGTGAATGAACTCTCCGTACTTCTGGAATTGTCTAATATTACTTTGATTAAATTACCGTAATACTCCAAAAACAATAGGTAAAAATAGGCACGGCAACTCGCTGTAGTTCACTCACCTTGCACGGAAAACAAATATATCCAGTACAATTTTAGCGAAGAAGTAAGTAGGCACTTGTAATGAATCTGTATGAAATTAAAAAATAAACTTTCATCCAAACTTTTTCCAGTTCCTGAGATATTCCAGCAGGGTACTATCTCAATAGAGCACGGAAAGATCAAAAATCGACCATGTAAAAGAAAGATGATATTTCAAAATATAATTCTAAGAACATTATTACATAAGGTCTATCAGAACTTGCCAGCTTTCTCAATTTCCGAATTTCGAGATGTGGTCTAAAGTCCATAGCACACAAACAATAAGTCAACAACCTCGCCTGACCTAGTTCCTAGTCCTCAAACAATAGACAAACAGAACCATATTTAGAGATAAGAAACCCAATGTTATTATAAATTAAACAGCTAAAACAATATATATGCATCTACTCCCTTATGTTTATATATCCAAAACAAATTATGTTGCTAAAATGTGAGATTGGTTGCATATCTTACTAGCAGATACGGCCACGCGTTGCTGTGGTTAAGGTTTTTGTTATTACGACTATAAAATTGAGATGTAAGCTATTCTATCTTTCCAGTTAGATCAAAGTGCACACGGTGTGCAAATTTGATTAAAATTGGTTAAGTAGTTTAGGAGTTTATCGCGGACAAACAACGTGACGCGTAATTTATATTATATTAAGATTAGGAGTTTGTATTAAAATGGTCTTAGCCTTTTACTTGACAACGCTTACGTATATACATGATACATACAAGCGTACCACGGATATGCCACATGGAGGGAAAGTACATTGATGAATATAATATTGTAGATGGAACATTTTACTGAAAGAAGACATTATATTAGGTAATTTAAATAACAATTTAAACTGCATACATAGATATTTAAATAATTACATGGTTGAACCGGGAATTGAACCCGTTACACGAGAAAAATAATCACTCTGTAACTTTATCATACCGATCGAAAGCATTCATCATAAGGATTATTGTTTGCTAAATAACATAGTATCAGAAATAAAAGGAAGACCATGAATTTTTGATGATTTTGATGTGAAATTTTGTATCAATAATGAAATAAGATGGCCGCCGAGATCCCCAGGTCTAACCCGGTTAGATATGTTTTATAGGGTTATGTTAAAAAAAAAATATTGTTTTATTATTATCAAATAAAAACAACACTGTAACAGCGGAGTGAAAAGACTACAACTACCTACCTATTTAACAGTCTGTACTTATACAGAACAAATCAAGAATTCATTTCTTAATTATAAAGAATTCGTATGCTTCATCTATAATCTATTGAAACAATTAGCGAGGCTGACATAGAATCGAGCATGGCTGAGTCGTTTGAGTTCCGCGTAAAACACAAAATGTATCACATCGAGATTGCGAAAAATAAAACAACTACCTAGGTATAAAATTAAAACACGCTACCTACGAATATTTTACAAGTAGTCATGTTCACTTTCAAATAAAGAAGTAATCAAATCAAATTGATTAAATTTAATCCAATATGCAATGCTGTAAAAATTCTACAGATTATAGCGGATATACAGTTTTTTAATTGATTCTAATGTTAGCAAACGCACATGTAGGTACGCATACATCCAATGATTATAATTTTTTAATAAGTCTTTAATTAGGTATAATGCATACCTACTCGTATAATACCAAAGATGACATGATATAAAATCTAAAATTAATAGAAGAGTATATCATAATATTTTATACATAATATTATATATTATAAATATTATGTACTTACAAGCTCA
Source organism: Hylaea fasciaria (assembly GCA_905147375.1). NCBI lineage: Eukaryota > Metazoa > Arthropoda > Insecta > Lepidoptera > Geometridae > Hylaea > Hylaea fasciaria. The sequence goes on along the minus strand of LR990204.1, from coordinate 5,729,703 downwards.
CATTGGCAACCATTTAATTATCATATACAAAAGGCATAACAAGGTTGTTATCCAACTCCCCGCATGTCAAAATGCGTGACACTATTTCATGCCGAGCCGTCACGACCCTGCACCATCAAGCCTTTGAAATATGGCATTGTACCATTTCACCTTCAATTAAAACCTTCTCCGTCGTCCTTGTGCCCCGTTTGTTTGTAAATCCAAGGTATTTCCTGGACCAGCATTTAACAATGAAATTTTCTGTTATTTTTTATACAATAGACCTTCAAAGTTGCCGGTGCGGCGCTATTAAAGGGCACAACCCCGCGAACTGTGTCAAGGATGACTCTTTAAATAGACACATTTTTGAATTTGTTTTTTCTACTCCTTAATTATTTTACGGCTCAATTCATTTATCACTTATGATTGATGATTGCATTTATTGTGTTTATTGTCTTTATAACCGATTTATAAAGATACATTAGTCAGATACAGTTGTAGTTTTGTGCCTATATATGTAGATTTTAGAAACGTCTTGTATATATTTTGATAGTTGTTAATAGTAGTTTGTTCAAAAAGACATGAAAGCAACTCATACGCGAGGGAGGCATAGACACACCCAGCTCCAACACTATTGACTTTGAGATCGCGAGAAATAAAATAAGTAGGTAGGTACCTACATATACAATACTACAATTAAAAAACACTAAGAATATTTAACAAGTATGTTCAGTTTCAAACAAAAAAAATCTAAGATATCTTTTAAATTCAATAATTTTTTTTTTTTTTTTTTTTTTTTTAGTTATGGCTTCGCACGGTTTGTGCATATATCCAGTGTCAAGTATTTTATTTTAAGTATTTCTTTATTTCACATTAAGAAAGTCACAGAAGTATTATAGCAATCGTGGTCAAGTAGTTTAGTCAATTATTTACATCGTCAGTCACGATTCAGTAAAGTAGTGGATGCTCTACTGAAACTTCCTGGGAGTTTTGGAAAAAATGCGAAATGACACGCTTTTTGAGTTTATATCATTTGCCTACACTCGTGCACGTTAACGAACACTTAATGATTAATATTCCACCAATATTACACATTAACACTCGAAGAAACACAAGTTTGAGAAAATAATATAAAACCAACAACGTCTCACTATCGGATTCCCGCCAAAACTCAATTCAATAATTATCAAAGGCTGTAAAAATTCTACAGATTATAGCAGCAATCCCAACATAGTACATCTAATGGTCGCTAACAATCATGAAGGTTAAATTTAGATCAATAATTTTCTAAAATAATCTGTTTTATAGTACCTATGTGAAATTATTTCGGAGGCATGCCATCCACCAATCCGGACTTCCCGTGGTGCATTATGGCCTAATACTACTCACGAAAGTGAAAAAAGACCCGTGCTCAGCAGTGGGTCTAGCGTAGCGTTTGTATTCTCTTTGGCAGTGGGCGGATAGGGTTTTTTTTGTTATGGCTTCGCACGGTTTGTGCGTTTAGCCATGTTTTTCACAATAGGAAAGTTATAGCATTAAAGCAATCCTCGTGGTCAAGTAGTCAAGTTAATTATTTACATAGTCAAAGTCACGATTCAGTAAAGTGGGGGATGCTTTTATAAAATTTCCTGGGTGATTTGGAAAAAATGCGCAGGAATTTGGAATAAATTACATGCTTTTTGGGTGTGTATCATTTGCCCATACTCGGGCACGTTACCGAACACTCAATGACTAATATTAGATACACATAACACTCGGAAAAACAGACAAGAAAACAAATACAAAACCAACAATGTCCCACTATCGTATTCCCGCCAAACCACCGGATAGGGAGGGGTTAAACCTTGAAATACTTGAAATATTATTACTTGGCACATTAAAATAATATTTTTGAGTCAGCTAACCTAGTCTGCCTAGGTCAGCTCGATAATCTGCTCAACTCTCACACAGTTGCAGTGCTCTACTTGGAATGGTGCCTAAATCTTTTCGGGGCTATCATTGAAAGCTGTTAAGAGTATACCAAATAAACATTCTGTAGATTTTGATGGACAAAACCTTGGCAAACCTTATTAAGTTTATAATAATATTGTAAGATCTTCACGGCAATATATTCTACTTACCTACATATTTTGGTTCCCAAGCCTACAGTACAACAGAATTAAAAAAAACAACTAAAATTAAAAAAATTACTGATATTTGTATATACTGTACGTGCAAAGAGTTAAGGCCATAATAGTATATTATGTGGCAACGTCCTCGAATATACACTGAAGTTATATAAGTACGAGCGGATATGCAGGCTGGTGTGGCAGCGAGGCTGTGATCTACTTTTGAATGGAGGCTCGTGTGACGTAAGGGAGGCGTAGCCGTGACGTCAGCACTGAAATTAGGTCGCGCGGTCGTAGACCCCTCTGCTGCAGTCGGGAACATGTACCAACCTACTCGAGGCCTTGGAGGCTTTCTGGAACATGTGTAGGTAAATCAAAATTTTCAGATTCGGTTTAATTTTTATGAAGAGCATTTTACAAGTAATTGCCGCTGTTGACTAATCACTACAGAATACGGATATAGTGGCCGAGCGGTAGCTCGTGCGCTTTAGAAGCCAACGATATCGGGTTCGGTCCTGGGCCCCGCGTGTATTTCTGCGGATTACCGTCGCTCCGTGCTTTGGACGGCACTTTAAGCCGTCGGTCCCGGTTGTTATCGATTGACAGCAGTCGTGAAGCCTCGTTAGAGACCCTTGGGCAATAGAGAATAGCACAACCACATACGACAAACAACAACAACAGGATACAACTTAGAAAATAAGTTTCGTCAGACACAACAATTTTTATTAATAGTTTTCGTAAAATAACACAAAAAAAACATGTTCGATAGTGCAAATATTCCATGATTATTTTATAAATGAGGAAGTTAGTCAACTTTACCTGAATAAAAATGACAAAGCTGCGTTTCTTCTCTGACACACTGTATTTTGGGATTTAATTACAAACCCATCGTTCAATAGTTCCATTCTGACAGCTCCATGATAATTATAATTAACGGTAATTTTATGAATTATTTTGTTCGCATTTGTAAACCTATGTAATTATGTACTTACTATGACTGAAAAAAAAGGAAAAAGAACAAGTTTAAAAATGACATCCCCGTAGAGTTTCTTGGTGCTGTCTTCTCTGACGGGCGTCTTCCGAAGCACTGGTAGAGTCAACGGGGTTCCCTATTCCTGTCCAGAATCTTGGTACTACCTACAGTGCTTGAAAGGGAAACATCCTTTTTCAAACTCAAACCAAGGCACCTTTCTATTAAATAAACTAATTACGATACATAATGGTAAATTATATTTTAAACTAAATCGGCTTTAAGTCGCGATAACGCAAAATAAATCTTCATTAGTGGATCATTTTTAACTCAAACATGCTAGAGATTTAATATAATGTCAATTGAATATCACTGGCAACTTATCTTTAAAATCTCTAAACTATTAGAAAAACCAACGCAAATATTGCAATATCTGACTTACACCATTCACCATCAGACTCCTTCCCATACCCTCGCTCCATTGAAGGTACGAACTAGGTCAGTAGCTGCAGCCCCCGGCAGCGCCCTGGATCGATGCCTCGGCGTCAATGAGAACCAACCGCTGCTGCTGGAAATGCCACACGGACCCTTCTATTAATAGATCTCAAGGCACTTGATGCCTTGAACACTTGATATCATACAATATACCCAGTGGCCTCTATAGCCGTGAGAACTCTCATCGGGCCTAACGTAACCGACCTTATTGAACTGGAAGCATGATTCAAAAAATATGTTGTACGCAGGGCCTGTATAAATTCTCTCATATAAGTTTTACAAGACCAATTATTATTTAATGACGTAAACGTATGTAGGAGGTACGTGTATTATTATATCGTTAAACGAGTACATTCCTCGTTCACGTCACATTCAGGAAAAACCTTTCGAAATCTGGAAATCACGTTGTCATATTTTTTTTCATTTAAACATAAAGTACTTCGTAATTTTTAGATATTTTATATTGTTATCTACCGTGCCATGTGTGTTTTTATCACATTTTCTTGTACAATTTATTATAACAGTCACATTCAGATCTGACTGCGTATCTTAAACCTCTGGGTAATAATAATAATTGTGGTGTTAGTTTAGGTTAATTGGAAGTGATAATACCATTCCTATAAATATAACCAAAGGGACAAGTTGATGACTATAATATATAAAATTAACAATCATGGAGAATAAAACTGTATATTCAGCGTCCATATTAGTAATAGGGAATAATCAGGAAACTGTCTCCACTATAATTATAATTATAGACACAGGAAGTCCGTTCCCTAGACGCATGAAGCTCTAATTAGGGGTCAAGAAATATCTACTTCTGTGGTTATTTGGTGTTATCTATTTGTATACAAAGTATATTATCATTTATTTTACTGAGTAGGTCACATAGAATTATTAATTCTATAGGAGGTTATAATATTTTAACCATCTACGACCTTACACACATGTAGGTAGGTACCTAACTTGCAAATGGATTGTCAAAATCTTTTAGATAGTAAGTATGCATTTAAAACATTGACTAAAACATGGTACCCCGTGTTAACAATATACGGATTAATTCATGAGCTTTGCTCTTATTTTGTTTACGCTAGTGACACGCAGATATTATGTTCGTTGGTACATCGTATTCACATACCTAGTGAAATATAGGTACACCAAACGCTACGCTCTCAATAATTCATGTGATTACGAGTACCTACATAAATAGGTAGGTACTTATGTACTCATCAAAAACTCGTATTTGGTCTCGTGTCACATAAATTAGATTATGTGAAATGTTTTGTTTGAAAAGCGAGCGTCATTTGTTTTAGTTTACACGGATTTCTACAAACACATAAGAAGTTAACATTAATTTACCTTGTAACAGTTGGCGGAATTGATTTCGTGCAAAGTGGGCAGCGGCCCTTTTTGGTAGGCATTCTTCGAGTATAGCAAAGCGGAACTAACCCGTTTTCTGACTCTCTGACGAGAGGCTATTTTATTGCCATCTCTTACCTTAACAACTTGGGGCACTACAGGTAGTCGTAGGCGTGTGAATTTAGTATCATATTATTATTATTGAGGCTAAAGGCTTTCACACTAAATGCACCCTAGCAGGGGTGAATGAATCTACGTCACCGGACGCGTGTCGCCCCCACACTTGCTCATTATCTTTTTACGTCAATTGTAGTAGAGTTAATGACCATATTAAAGTTCAATGAACTGATTGAAATAATTATACTTACTATCCATAAAATTTTATCTCGTCGTAAGCTAAGCTCATAAGAAGAAAGCAAGATTTTATGTATGTTCTATATTAATTTACCTAATATGTATGTAAAAATAAATTGCTGTTCGTTTGTCTCGTTAAAATTCGAGAATGGCTGGAACGTTTGGCTAATTTTGATTTTGAAATATTTGTAGAAGTTCAGAGAAGGTTTAAACGGCGAGAAACAAATAATAAGTAAAGGTAAAAAACCCAAAACGTTAATTTAATTTTACAATACAAACTGCTCCAACCTGTGAAACATCCTATCGGTACCTACGTTAAACTTGTGTAAAATTGCATACGGGAAATAAATAATATAAATAGTGTCACTTGGTTGTCGCATATTTATACTAGGTACGTGCAGAAGTTTTACTGTTTCGTACTCGGACGAAGTAACATAATCTGAAGTTTCTATTATAATGTTAATCAGTACATTAGATTTACCTTTTGACTCCCAGTGTCAACGGCCGATGCGGAGTTATTTACCTCCCATCCCCAATAAGTAGGACAACGTAGTTTTGGCACCCTAGGGTCCTCCACGGCATCATTAACGGAAGTACTCGAATGAAGTGCAAAACAAACTCTAGGACCAAATGAAGTGTCAAGTATCGTCACCGTTTGTTTCTGACACGACGCTAATACTTGTTAAACAAGCTTTAGTGATCATAACGCGAAAGGGAATTATAAAATGCGAATCTAAAATCAATACAATTTACTTGACACTCAGTCACTAGTTGAGGTAAACACACAATCATCGAATGTGCAGAGATTTTTAAGAGATGGACTATGGCCTAATCCTCCTCACGAAAGAGAGGGGAGACCAGTGCCCAGCGGTGGGCGGTGAGGTTGATGATGATATAACAAAAGCTGTATAGTAATTTTTATTTAAAAAAAAGCAGCAAGTCTTTAAAAGGTTTGCTGGTTTGCAGGTTTGCTGTAAAAGTAGAGCGATATGATATAGGCAATAGTTACAGTCTCGCCTTTTTCCCGTTGGGGTAGGCAGATACTACATCTTTACACATGCTACGATCCTGACACACCTCTTTCTCTTCTTCCACTTGCATGATTTGCTTCATACATGCTCTTTATTACTAGTAAAAAATATACAACAATTCATAACTAATCAAACTTCCTAAAATAAACGCGAGTTATTTTAATAATATTTATAAAGTGCAACAATCGTAATAGTATACAGATCCTGACCCCAAACAAAGATACCTTGTATCTATAGACTCGACAACTATGTGAACCATGATCCAGTGAGTCACGGCTCATGGTTCACAAAAAAAATACAAATAACTACATACCTGTGAATCTTGTGATTCACACAAGGACACATACAGTGCGCACGGCACCTTACGTGAGAATTGAACCCGCAGCCTCACTCTTCATCAAATTCCCCCCACTGAAGCACACTATGCGCGTGGGTCATACCATGATAATTATACACACTGTACCTACAGTATAGGTTCATACTTAGTAATCTTGATTTATTGCCATTTCTTTGAATTGTATATGTACGAACGATTGCTATCGTCGAATAGATATAATGTATAAAAATCCGCCCAAGTGCAAGTCGGACTCGCGCACGAAGGATTCCGTACCATTATATATAAAAACGGCGAAAAAATCACATTTGTTTTATGGGACCCTTTTTTGTGTTACGGGCAAAAGGCGTGACTGTAATGTATGTGTGTATATGTATTTTAATTAAGTATTAGTTGTTATAGCAGCAATAGAAATACATTGGCTGTGAAAATTGCAACCGTCTTACTATCACAGTTCATGAGATACAACCTGGTGACAGATGGACAGACGGACGGACAGATGGACAGCGGAGCCTTAGTAATAGGGTTCCCGTTTTACCCTTAGGGTACGTAACCCTAAAAACGAGTCATTGAACTCAATGACTTCGTCATACCTGAAACTTGTCTAATTCATGACGGAAAAGCTATTTTCCCTCTGGTAGTATTCTTTGCCGTCAGAATTATTTGTATCATTCTATTAATAACTAGCTGCGCCCCGCGGTTTCACCCGCGTTTCACATTATAAAACCTATATGTTAGATAAGTACGACTTGTAACAGTGTGTCAGAGAAAATACAGAGGTTAGGTAGTTTTTCACAGTTATTATCGCACTGATGGACAAATAAACAGTGATGATGATGGTGATAATGATGATTTGTAGCCTATATTGCGTCTCTAAACTATCTGCATAATACATTTTATGCAAATTAAGGTACTATTTCACAGTTTTTAGGCCACTGTGTATATGTAAGTTGGGGTATAAGGTAATATTTATATGCTATAAAAATACCAAATTTCATGCCAATGGGGTAGTTTGTCACAGTTTTTATTCCACTGATGCAAAACGGTGGTGATGGTGATGATGAATTAAAGCCTAAGTCGTAAGTTGCGGGATAACCTATCTACGTAGGAAATTTTACGCACATTGGGTAGTTTTTCACAGTTTTTATCGCATTGATAGAAAACGGCGATGATTATGATGATGACTTAATAATATGTTCGTAGCCTATGTCCTAAGTTAGAAGTTAACCTATCTGCGAACCAAATTCTCTCTCCCCTCACTCTCCCCTCTTTGTCCCCCGCTCTCCCCTCTCTTTCTCCCCACTCTCCCCTCTTTCTCCTCCCCCTACTCTACCCTCTCTTTCGCCCACTCTACCCTCTTTCTCATCCCATTCTCCACTGTTTCTCCCCCTGTAACGGATATCCGGGGGTAGAAAAGAAAAGCCCGGATGTCAATTCAACATTTATTAGAAAAAGTCCAAAACCTACAACTTTTTGAAGTTGCAGTCGGAAAAAAAGTAAAGGTAAGGGTAAATGAGACGGTGTCGGGTTCGTTCGGCTTGCCTAGTGTACGACTTAAAGTTCCAAACACAAAATACCTACAAGGTACACTTCTTACACTTGGGCCCCAACATAAAAATGCCCCAAATGCAGTAAAATATGGTTGGCTACACTAAATTAAGTTAAATAGTAATAACAGACAACAAAAGTACGAAAGGTAAATTTCGTACACTTGGGCCCCCAAAATAAAAATGTCCCAAATGCAATAAAATAGTGTTGGCTACACTATATTACGTTAACTGACCTTAAATACACGAAAAGTACGAAGGGTAAACTTCGTACATTTGGGGTCCCCAACATTTACAATTTCATAATCCTTAGTACTAAGTCTAGTGGCGACTTATTATATTCAAATACCTTTTGTTTAGTTACTTGACGTTAGAAAATACCATCTTGAATTACTTAAGGTAACGGTAACAAATAAAAAGGAATATAAAGGTTTACGCGGTTCATCAAATAAGTATTATCGCAAACTAAAATTTAACCAAACCAAACAAGACAGCGTATCCAGAACAGGACAGGGTAACCAAAGCTCGAGGGTAACCAAAGCTCGGGGGGTAACCAAAGCTCGGGGGTAGCCAAAGCTCGGGGGTAACCAAAGCACCTCCTGAAAACAACAACACATCAATTACTTCAAGGTAAACACATCGAACTCACTATGAGAAACTCGGTAAAAGTTCCAACACTTCCTATCCAATCCTGGAGTAATAATAGAAAATACAACGATTCTGTAACGGGCAACTCGGACACAACGGCTTGCTTATCGCCAAGATCCGCTACATAATTGTGACTGTGATCGGCTTACAATAACAACATTTATAATATCAACAACCCGCCTTGCAGTTAACTTGCAAGCGGTACCCTAGATAGTGGACATTATACTAATTTAACTTCTATATGACACAGACACAGCCTGGTCATACATTATACTAGTTCCAAATAAAAAGGAATATCCCGGCAGTCCAACCTCGTGGTTACGTCCACATGTACATAACAATAGATTTACATACCGTTTAAGGAGGAATACCCCACATCAGCAGCTCAACAACAGCCAGTATAGCCCAGCACATCAGCAAATAACGTCCAGTAACTGCAACGAATTTACCAAACTTTAGCATAAAGCCCTCATATAATAAACAAATTTGATACGTAGGTTTCCCACGGCTTTATGAAGGCAGCAAGTTATATTCTCACCGTATTAATCCAAAAATACAGACAGACACGGGGCAGAACAATGGATGGATGCCACGCCACGCAGTAGGTAACCTGAAACAATATCACAATCCATCAATAATGCGTCCGAGATCGCGGAAGACATTGGTAAATAATGGATCGAGCTCAAACTTACTTTGCAATGCTAATACGTTGGAATATTAGCAAAATAAAACGGCCTGGGAAAACAATCGCCGGCCGGCCCGAATGGTTTCCCAGAAATGCCACCAAAAATCCAAGCCCTTCCTTCCGGAATGAAACGTCAAATCCCAGATCACAGATACAAAAAACACTAAAACGGTCGATCCACACTACATCGATCGAAAATATTGATCCATTAACTCGATCAAGTAAAGATGCGAGGGGCGCTCGGTGACACTGACAGAAATACCATTACGCGACTTTGACAGTTCGCTGTCAAAGTCAAGACTTCTGTCATAACCCCAAACTGCGTCATGTAAAATGTAAACAAAAACACTCGAAACGAAAATAGATAATCTTCGCCAGATAAACAAAATGCAAAGACAGATCGCTCCGTCTCCCAACAGGATACGAGGACACAACCAGTATGTAAGACTGAATGCACCATCATGAAAGGTAAACCAACAATACGTTTCAACACTACAAACTTAAGTAGCTGGAAGGCTTCCTCCAACTGAATTGACAAAAAAAAGGTGTTACAGTACTCCCCTCTTCACCAGAATTTTTCGACAGGAACGAGAAAAATTCACGCTGGCCCTCCAGCTTCTCGCATTCCCCACTCAAAATCATGACAACTCTCAAACCGAACCCTAAGCACTTGGACTCACGGACCAACCTTCGAAAAAATACGAAAACCCTATAATCACATCCACTCCCAATAACAACTATCACCACAAAACGACGATAAATAACGGCAGGTACACTCTGTAGAGAGTGTAACAACTAAAGATGCCCAGAATCTTGAGAAAATTCTTCTGAGCTGAAACTTAAAACTACACTTAACCTAGATTGTTGACCTTGGCATCGTTGACGAACTCGAACAGAGAGTCCGGCAACACAATTAAATTGACCTACGGTCCCAGGAAGCGACCAAACACTACAAAACTACCAAATCAGACGGACCCTTTAATGTCCTTCACATGACATTCAGTACGTCTGCCATTCACATCTTCCAACAAGTATACTAATTTAGACAACTTCCTCACAACAGTTCCCTTCTCAAACCGTGGAGCGAGTTTATAAGAGAAATGCTTCGCTGCATCGCTCCGAGGGTGTGTGCGACGCCAAACTACGTCACTTACCTCAAACTCAACATCCCTCCTCCGTTTATTGTAATACTTCGCATTTCGGGAATGCGACTTAATCAACGCCTTTTCGACTCGTTGAAAAACATCCTTCAACTCACTCAGTTTATTCACATACACATCTTGGGAGCAAACAGTTATCTCATCAAGATCCTCACAATCTCCATAAACACTACCATTAACCACAGCCTCTCGACCATGCACAATCATAAAAGGAGAAAACGTCGTAGAGTCATTCACAGCGGTATTCATTGCAAACTGTATTTGACAAAGCTTAGTATCCCAGCTACGCTGATCCTCACCTACCATAGTAGCTATCGCAGTAACGATGGTACGGTTATACCGTTCGACCGTATTCACCTGCGGGCAGTAAGTAGGCGTATAATGCACCTGGGGAACCGAATACTTCTCAAACAACGCTTTCACTTCACGACCTATAAACTGTGGTCCATTATCCGCAATCACGGTCTGGGGCACACCATGAACCAGAAAAACTTTTTCCTCCAAGCGTTGCGCCACTGCCGCACTGGTAGCACGTCTCAAGGGAAAGAGCAAGCAATACTTGGAAAAACAACACACCACAACAAGGAGATACTCATACTGCTGTCGAGACTTAGGTAAAGGCCCTACTAAATCAGTACTAATACATTGAAAAGGACGTCGGCAAACTTTAGGGTTTCCGAACAGTCCAATAGTAGGTTGGTTAGGATGCTTGTAAGCCCTACACGTAACACACTCCGACACATGCTTCACCACATCCTGATACATTCCAGGCCAGTAAAACAGCAGGCGCAGACGTTTATACGTCTTCTCTACACCCAAATGAGCACCTAGATCAGAGTCATGACACTCCAAAATATGAGCCTGTCTCCCTTCTACGGAAACAACCTCCTTCCAATCAAAATCACCTGTCAATGAAGATTTACCCTTTGTATAGCGGTAAAGCTTCCCATCAATAATTTGATAATTAGGACACGTCTGTGGCCTATCCTGACAACGAGAATAAACATTACGAAACCACGGGTCACTTACAACAGCTGTACTGAGAACAGATACGGGCACAGAACGCGAAAGAGCGTCCGGTACGACATTCTCAGAACCACGTCGATGCACAATAGTAAAATTATACGGTGAGAGTCTACACCCCCAACGTTCCAATCGCCCAGTCGGATTCTTCAAATTGAGAAACCACTTCAAACTAGCATGGTCCGTAATAATCTGGAAGGGTTTAGGACCTTCAAGATACGGACGAAAATGCTCCACCACATTCACAACTGCTAACGCCTCCCGCTCCGTCGCCGAATAATTTCGCTCTGGTTTGTTCAAAGAACGACTATAATACGCAATTGGATGCTCTTCTCCGTCGAAAACCTGAGTCAACATACCACCGACACCAACATCAGACGCATCAGCATGAACCACGAAAGATAAGGAGAAATCCGGACACGCCAACACAGGAGCAGACGTCAAGGTGCTCTTCAACTCCAAAAACGCAGACTCAGCCTTTGAAGACCAAACAAATGGGGGTCTGTCCTTCCGGGTAGAGGTAAGGGCATTCAAAGGAGCAGCAATAGTACTAAAACCTTTAATAAAACGACGGTAATACGAAGCTGTGCCAAGGAAACGCTTAACGTCCTTGGGACAGGAGGGTACGGGAAAATCCGTAATAGCCTTAATTTGGTCAGGATCAGTCCTCAATCCCAACTCATCCACAACATAACCTAAATACTTTAACTGTTTCCGAAAGAAACAACACTTCGATAAACTGATCGTCAGGTTAGCTGAACGCAGCCGATCCAGGACTTTCTGCAGGAGATCCAAATGGTCCTGAAAAGTCTTACTTATAATAATTATATCATCTAAATAAATGAATACACGCCCATCAAATTCAGGTCCAAACAACTGATCCATCAGCCTCTGCTGACTAGCAGGAGCTGAGGTCAAACCAAAACACATCACTTTAAATTGAAACAATCCCCGGGACGGCACGGTAAAAGCAGTTTTTTCTTTAGAAGAGGGGGAGAGAGGAATTTGCCAAAAAGCAGCTTTTAAATCAAGAGAAGAGAGAAAACGACAATCCCTAAGCTGATCGAGAATGCTATTGATGTACGGAAGAGGATAAGCATCATGCTTGGACACCTCATTTAACTTTCTGCTATCCAAACAAAACCGCATTTCTCCATTCGCCTTTGGAGCCATGGTGATTGGATTATTCCAAGGGCTATTGCTAGGCTCAACCACGTCCATCTGTAGCATTTCGTCAAGCTGACGATTTAACTCGTTCAATTTGTCCGGAGACATCACGTAATATCGCTGCTTTATTGGAGCTGCATCTCCTGTATCAATATGATGAGAAACCAAATGAGTCCTACCCAACCCTTTCTTCTCCGCGGAAATTTCTTTGAACCTTTCACAAACATCATCAGCTAGCTTCTTCTGCTCCACCGTCAACTCGTCAAAAGGATGCAACCTATTCACCTGAAAAACAACAGCATCACAAGGTTTCTGAAGATAAATTAAATCCATCTGATTTTCCGTCAGACCTAACACATCAGGCGCTAAATTAAAAGCTTTCCAAAAGTTAATGCCGAATATTAACGACGATGTCACCCCAGGAATCACATAAAACTTCACAACACGCAACACACCTTTCACGGTAACCGGTAAAAACATATAACCAAGGACCGTAGAAGACGAACCATTCGCAGTCACCACATTATCTAAATCTGACTCATGCAACGTAGCAAGATCAGTAAAATAATCCCTAGCCGAACCTCCAATAATAGAAACTTCCGAACCTGAATCCATCAGGCCAGAAAAAGGTAAACCACCCACTTTTATATTTAAATATGGACGTGCATCTACACAACACGCACGGACCGTTGCCACGCTAAGTTTTTGATCATTCAAAAACGTACGAACATAATCACACCACTCCTTCCATTCCCCAACGGAAGTTACACAACGGCCCGTCCCTACGAGTTTTTTGTCGGTAAGACAGAACGCTTAGGAGCACAACGCGAGCAAGATTTCACCGTCACTCCTTTCTCACCGCACTTATAACAAACTAAAACAGGAGGCTCCTTACATTCTATGAGTGTGTGCCCTGCTTTACGACAACGCACACAAAATTTACCACCCGTAGTCTCTACAGCTTCAATTTTCCGACTATTCTTTCCTTTATAAGCTAAATCTGGGGAAACCGCATTCTGAACATTGGACCGAGGTTCTACAAACAATTCAGCCCTCTGCTTAGCTGCCTCCAGTCGCCTACAACGCGCTTTAAAATCGGACAATGAAGTGCAATCAACCATCGCCAACTGGGTCGTATAAAACGGTCGCACATTATACTTAATAATCTCCAACCTCTCACTATCACTTAACGGTCTCCTCAACCTTACAAAATAATTGTGCATTATAGATAAATACTGCACAATAGATTCATCCGGACCCTGGGTACGAGTGCGAATCTCCTGTAACAAACAATAATCAAAGTCGTGAGGTAAAAATTCCTCCAATAATAAATTCCTAAGTTCACTCCAATTATGAACCTCATCACGAACACTGCGAAACCAATACAACGCATCATCAACAAAAAGCTCCACCGCAGAATTAAAAAGTTTCGTATAAGAAATATTTCTAGAGACACGTAACTCTTCGAGCCGTTCTAAGAATGCATGTACACTGCCTTTACCATTAAATTTAAGACTCAGAGCATGTACATTAGAATTACGATCACACGATACTACGCCACCAGGCTGACCACCGTTAGACTCCGCCATCTCAACTACTCGTTCCTCTTCTGCTGGCTTGTGTTCCGAACCGCTCTGAAAGTTATACAAGATACGATCCATCCGCTTGGTAATGAGTGCTAGCCTATCCTCCAGTTCCACCTTCAAGGTACGATCCGCCTCCTCATATGGATTTACCCTACTTAAACGATGAAACAGATGATTGCCTAGCGCTTGAATGCGGTGCAAATATTTTAAATGCAAAGGACGTCGAGCACAAATTTCTTCCAGTTCGCCTAACTTGCTCTGAATAGTAAAAAGCTCCGACTGACTTTCAAAGAAACAAATCTCATCAGTAGGAACCTTGGCATTTAGAACCTTAACCTGCGCGCGCAACTTCTCTACGGTGTCTTCCGGGACGCCATCACGTATCGTAACCTCATAGATAAGTTCATCTTTGTTCAAAAGATGAAAAGTAATGGGGCGTTCCTCCATTATATAAATTTTAGTGCAACACGCTTCAAATTGGTATTTTACAACGACTTACAGTAATAACACACTCACTCTATGGTAATAAGTACTACAACAAGTCTAGACAAGCCGATACGTCATTGAGCGAAAGACCAATGCCGGGGAATACTCCACGAACGACGACGGGTCCCTGTTCGGGCGCCAAAATGTAACGGATATCCGGGGGTAGAAAAGAAAAGCCCGGATGTCAATTCAACATTTATTAGAAAAAGTCCAAAACCTACAACTTTTTGAAGTTGCAGTCGGAAAAAAAGTAAAGGTAAGGGTAAATGAGACGGTGTCGGGTTCGTTCGGCTTGCCTAGTGTACGACTTAAAGTTCCAAACACAAAATACCTACAAGGTACACTTCTTACACTTGGGCCCCAACATAAAAATGCCCCAAATGCAGTAAAATATGGTTGGCTACACTAAATTAAGTTAAATAGTAATAACAGACAACAAAAGTACGAAAGGTAAATTTCGTACACTTGGGCCCCCAAAATAAAAATGTCCCAAATGCAATAAAATAGTGTTGGCTACACTATATTACGTTAACTGACCTTAAATACACGAAAAGTACGAAGGGTAAACTTCGTACATTTGGGGTCCCCAACATTTACAATTTCATAATCCTTAGTACTAAGTCTAGTGGCGACTTATTATATTCAAATACCTTTTGTTTAGTTACTTGACGTTAGAAAATACCATCTTGAATTACTTAAGGTAACGGTAACAAATAAAAAGGAATATAAAGGTTTACGCGGTTCATCAAATAAGTATTATCGCAAACTAAAATTTAACCAAACCAAACAAGACAGCGTATCCAGAACAGGACAGGGTAACCAAAGCTCGAGGGTAACCAAAGCTCGGGGGGTAACCAAAGCTCGGGGGTAGCCAAAGCTCGGGGGTAACCAAAGCACCTCCTGAAAACAACAACACATCAATTACTTCAAGGTAAACACATCGAACTCACTATGAGAAACTCGGTAAAAGTTCCAACACTTCCTATCCAATCCTGGAGTAATAATAGAAAATACAACGATTCTGTAACGGGCAACTCGGACACAACGGCTTGCTTATCGCCAAGATCCGCTACATAATTGTGACTGTGATCGGCTTACAATAACAACATTTATAATATCAACAACCCGCCTTGCAGTTAACTTGCAAGCGGTACCCTAGATAGTGGACATTATACTAATTTAACTTCTATATGACACAGACACAGCCTGGTCATACATTATACTAGTTCCAAATAAAAAGGAATATCCCGGCAGTCCAACCTCGTGGTTACGTCCACATGTACATAACAATAGATTTACATACCGTTTAAGGAGGAATACCCCACATCAGCAGCTCAACAACAGCCAGTATAGCCCAGCACATCAGCAAATAACGTCCAGTAACTGCAACGAATTTACCAAACTTTAGCATAAAGCCCTCATATAATAAACAAATTTGATACGTAGGTTTCCCACGGCTTTATGAAGGCAGCAAGTTATATTCTCACCGTATTAATCCAAAAATACAGACAGACACGGGGCAGAACAATGGATGGATGCCACGCCACGCAGTAGGTAACCTGAAACAATATCACAATCCATCAATAATGCGTCCGAGATCGCGGAAGACATTGGTAAATAATGGATCGAGCTCAAACTTACTTTGCAATGCTAATACGTTGGAATATTAGCAAAATAAAACGGCCTGGGAAAACAATCGCCGGCCGGCCCGAATGGTTTCCCAGAAATGCCACCAAAAATCCAAGCCCTTCCTTCCGGAATGAAACGTCAAATCCCAGATCACAGATACAAAAAACACTAAAACGGTCGATCCACACTACATCGATCGAAAATATTGATCCATTAACTCGATCAAGTAAAGATGCGAGGGGCGCTCGGTGACACTGACAGAAATACCATTACGCGACTTTGACAGTTCGCTGTCAAAGTCAAGACTTCTGTCATAACCCCAAACTGCGTCATGTAAAATGTAAACAAAAACACTCGAAACGAAAATAGATAATCTTCGCCAGATAAACAAAATGCAAAGACAGATCGCTCCGTCTCCCAACAGGATACGAGGACACAACCAGTATGTAAGACTGAATGCACCATCATGAAAGGTAAACCAACAATACGTTTCAACACTACAAACTTAAGTAGCTGGAAGGCTTCCTCCAACTGAATTGACAAAAAAAAGGTGTTACACCCCCACTCTACCCTTTTTCTCCCCCACTCTCCTTTGTTTCTCCCTCCACTCCACCCTCTCTTTCTCCCCACTCTCCCCTCTTTCTCCCCCCACTCTCCCCTCTTACTCAATCCACTCTCCCTTCTTTGTCCCCCGCTCTCCCCTCTTTCTCCCCGCTCTCCCCTCATTTTCTCCCCACTCTACTCTCTTTATCATCCCACTCTCCCCCACTATACCCTCTTTCTCCCCCCACTCTCCTTTGTTTCTCCCTCCACTCTCCCCTCTTTCTTCCCCCCACTCTCCCCTCTCTTTCGCCCACTCTTCCCTCTTTCTCATCCCATTCTCACCTGTTTCTCCCCCCACTCTACCCTTTTTCTCCCCCCACTCTCCTCTGTTTCTCCCTCCACTCTAGCCTATATGTCCCCCACTCTCCCCTCTTTCTCCCCGCTCTCCCCTCTCTTTCTCCCCACTCCCCCCTTTTTCTCCCCTCTTTCTCCCCCACTCTCCCCACTTTCTCAACCCACTCTCCCCTCTTTCTCCCTCCACTCTCTCCTCTGTCCCCCACTCTCCCCTCTTTCCCCTGCTCTCCACTCTCTTTCTCCCCACTCTCCCCTCTTTCTCCCTCCACTCTCCCCTCTTTCTCACCCCACTCTCCTCTCTTTCTAATCCCACTCTCCCCTCTTTATCCCCCACTTTCCCCTCTTTCTTTACGCTCTCCCCACTCTTCCATCTACTCCCCTTTCCCCCCCCACTCTCCTCTTCCCCCCCCCACTCTCCCCTTCCCCCCCACTCTCCTCCTTTCTCCTTCTCCCCTCCCCGCATTCTCCCCCCTTTCCTCCCATCGCATTCTCCCTCTTTAAATAACGATCCGTTCAGCTGTTTATTGTGGTCCGTTGGGGGTGCATCTAAAGAATACCTACCTAATAAGTTCAACCCCCTTGGTTTTCCCCCTTTAGGGATGATTTTGCTAAAAAGCTGAAACCCGTATTTATTTAATTATTACCAAAAGCCTAAATAAGAATTTTCAGATCCCTAACTTGAAGAATTATGGATTCCCCATACAAACTTTCAACCCCTATTTCATCCCCTTCGAAATTATATTTAATTATTACCAAAAGCCTAAATAAGAATTTTCAGATCCCTAACTTGAAGAATTATGGATTCCCCATACAAACTTTCAACCCCTATTTCATCCCCTTCGAAATTATATTTAATTATTACCAAAAGCCTAAATAAGAATTTTCAGATCCCTAACTTGAAGAATTATGGATTCCCCATACAAACTTTCAACCCCTATTTCATCCCCTTCGAAATTAATTTTTGAGACAAAAGATAGCCTATGTCCGTCTCATAGGTCCAATCTACCCCTATACCAAATTTCATCGAAATCGGTTCAGCCGTTTGAGCGTGAAGAGCTAACAAACATACACACATACACACACACACACACACACACACACACTCACAAACTTTCGGCTTTATAATATTAGTAAGATATAGATAGATCATGTATGGACCGTAGAAGCAATGAATCATATTACTGGACATATTGAGACATACGCGTTCATGTGAACACGTCAATCTTGAAGCCGCTGACCTGGCCACTTTTTTTTCTTAATAGAAGTTTTATCATTTTATCATTTCATATAGGTACACTTATGAAATAATATGAGGTTTTTATAATGACTATTGCGTTAATGTTTTCGTGATTGTTAAAAGTAGGTATCTGAAATTTAATTTTAAAATAACAATGCTTACGTTTTAGGTCTTGTAATGTTCCTAACATAATGTTTTAAGTACGAGGGTGAATCAAAAAGTTCTTAGAAGTGCATATATATGAAACCTTTTTGGATCAAGTTCGATATTCAAATTAAAGAGTGTCTATCACACTATATTTATGCAGACTGTCACTTGTTTTTGTCAGTTCGTTCGCATGTAATAAATTTTTTTGTGCAACGAGTTGCTAAAAAGTCAAAATTATGGATAAAAGTGAGTTACGTGCGGTGATAAAATATCTCAGTTTGAAAAAAATGTCTACGAAGGAAATTTTTTTGGACATTCAGCAGACATTAGGGGGTGATGCTGTACCCTATTCTACGGTTGCGTACTGGGTGGCTGAATTTAAAAGAGGTAGATCAAGCTGTAAAGATGACCCGCGTTCTGGGCGGCCTTCAACCTCCGTTACAGAAGAAAATGTCAAAAAGGTTGAGAATCTGGTTTTGGAAGACAGAAGAATGACTATAAAACATATAGCTGAGATCCTAAAGATATCTTTTGGTAGCGTTCAATCCATTTTAATTGATTCACTGGGGTTCAAAAAAGTGTCTGCAAGATGGGTGCCACGAATGTTAACCGACGAAAACAAAAAGCGACGTTTGGAAATTTCCAAGCGTAATCTCGAAATGTTCCAGCGTGATTCGGATAATTTTTGCCGTCGTCTTGTCACCATGGATGAAACGTGGGTCCACCATTTTGATCCTGAAACTAAAAGACAAAGCATGTCTTGGAAACGACCATCCTCTCCATCCATTAAGAAATTTCGAGTTGCTCCTACCGCTGGCAAAGTTATGGCCTCTGTGTTCTGGGATAGTGAAGGAATCCTTTTTATTGATTACATGCCAAAAGGCCAGACGATTACTGGACCCTATTATGCAAATTTAATCCCGAAAGTGCGTGAAGCGATTAAAGAAAAACGTCGTGGAAAACTGTCGTTGGGCGTGTTGTTCCTTCAAGATAACGCTCCTGCTCATCGATCGGAAGTTGCGCTCAACGCAATCCGCTGTGCTGGCTTCAATCTCCTTGACCACCCACCATATTCTCCGGACTTAGCCCCAAGTGATTTTCACTTATTTCCAAAATTAAAAGAGGAAATTCGTGGAACAAAATTTCACGATAATGACGCGGTTATAGCTGCCGTAGAGGACTTTTTCGAGAGTCAAGAAAATAATTTTTTTTTACAAGGAATAAGGAAGTTAGAAACGCGTTATTCTAAATGCATTGCATTGGAGGGAGATTATGTAGAAAAATAAAATATTATTATTTAAATCTTTGCATTTTTTAATATTGATTCCAAGAATTTTTTGATTCACCCTCGTATGTCAAAATAAACTGGAGAATTTGTGTGTAACATAATATAGATAGATATTGTTACTACAGCGACTATGCGAATACATCTACCTCAGAACGCCTTTAGAAAAAAGACGTCCTCTAACTAAATAACCTTTACAAGTTAACCTACTAGTATTACCAGAGAATACCAAGTCATTTACCGAACGTTTTTCGCATCAATCATCGTTTGGGCCCTTTCATTGAAACTTTGGACCTTACACAAAGATTGTAACATGGTAGTATTAATGTAAGGGAAGCTTCTGGCCGTTGAACTATGGTATTACCTAAGTCAAGTCTAGGTTATAAGGGTACGTCTCAAGATCATATTATCTAGTCTGGGCATAAAAGCAAGTGATAGAGCGGGTGATATCAATATATCACCCGCTCTATCACCACACGGTCATCTTAGCTGTTACCATTGAAACTGTATTTACTGCTACTTCAGTTATTATGGGTAAGTAATTACAGTAACTCTACGACGGCATAATAATATCTCTACGTATAGTTATTACCTATAGTTCAATGTTTGCATGTCTTCGTGTTCCGATGACAGTAAAATATGGTGACATCCGATCTGATGATAGAGACAGAAGGTAGGCTAACGAAACCCAACTCTTCAATGTTTAAAGTAAGTTGATACTGTTTGGGATTTTTTTCACCAGCTTTAACCTATGTATTTTATTCAAGCTAAAGATATGATAATAATACTGCAACTAAACTTAAACACACTTCATCACACTTACGTTCCAATCATTTTCTATAGAACATTCTGCACCCTAACGAAAGAAAGAAACAGCCTGTATGTTAGAGTCAAGGTCACCGGGGCGACGACACTCCATTCTTCCTACAACCCTTTGCTGCCTTGAATAGATACAGATTTGAAAAATTAAGATTAATGTCTTGGAGAACGGGATGAATGTCCGGTAGATACCTATACGATGTAAATTTATTGGAAGTTTACATCTTTGTATGGAAATAAATGTAGCTAAATAGTAATAGTTCGTGAGTACCTACTACCGAGCTAAATATGCAAGAAATATATTCTAGTGGTTCTGTGAAAAATAGACGTCGCGATCAGAGGGGAGCCCAATATCACGGTGATAGGCATCCCCCCTTTTTGCCCCCCTCGGTGTCATCTTTAGTTCAGGCACAGAATACCTCATATATAGACATAAACTCAAAAAACGTGTCATTTCGCATTTTTCCAAAACTCCCAGAAAGTTTCAGTAAAGCATAAACTTTACTGAATCGTGACATTGACGATGTAAATAATTTACTTGACCACGATTGCTATATTACTGTGACTTTCATAATGTGATATTAAGAAATACTTAAATAATAAAATACTTGACACTGGCTATATGCACAAACCGTGCGAAGCCATAACTAAAAAAAAATCGTGTTTTCAGTCCAGAGAGCAATAGAAATCAAAAACACTAAAAAAACAAAAGAAAAACCTGTGTGAAAAAAAGGTTTGACTAAATCTCTTCTGTTAACGATTTCTATGTTGGTACCTACATATTTATTGTACCTACCTAATTACCTTTAGTTTTATGGCCATCTCCAATGCTCATCACGTAGCTTTCGTCCATTTGGTGTCTAATAAACAGTGAATCCGGCGATGAATAGAATACCCCTATATATTATTATGTACATACATACTTATATTTAGTTAAGAATAGCAACGTCACTTCACTACCTTCCTCATAAACCATCATAAACGAGGTTCTCCTCTAAATAGATCTTTAATTGCCGTACTATTTAGTAAGGTTGGATTTTAAATCTCTGCTATAAATTATGATAGTTATACGCTATGATAGTTATACGCTAGTAGGACAACGTCCAAAAATAAAATTTTATGAAGACGCCATTTTATCAATCTTAAAATTTAATATCTGTTTCCCAAATCAATAAACTCGCTATTCCTCTACGACCGCTTATAAAAAAACTTAGTGTCAAAACAAAAACAAGTATTGATTTATTATTATCAGGGCAAGAGATCACAGATCCAATATGACATGTGCTAAATCATTCTTCTAAAATACGAACAAGTTGAACCCTTATCAATCAGGGTGAGGGAGGGTTGTCTTTCAGTGTCAACGACCGTTTGCCGTGGACCTTGTGCTGCCTGGATAAATAAGTGTGTTAGTACAGGGTCTGATTAGAGATCACTACGACATTGAAGGGATATTGGATGGTTGTAGTGATAGGAAAAATACTGAACTTTACATCTGCTTTAGCGTACAGATTTAGCTGGTCGTAGGGCACGTCGACTGACTATTTTTAAATGGTAGTCGTCATTCGTTACCCTGTTATACTGTATTGATGTTCAAATGGAATAATTAAATAATACATTGCCATTCTGACGTCAGGAGATAAGTACAACATCCGCCATACTCCCGATATCTACACGTCGATTCGTCTGAACCTGAAAGAACGTTATTGTATATTGGGTATAGTTGAAGTACGGTGTATCTTATATTAAAATTGCTGTGACACAAACATTACGTGCCTGTAACAGCGCTAAACAATAAATAACTCATAATTATCTCTATTAGACCTCTAGGTATACAAATTCAGAACAGTCGAAACATTCCATTGTCACCTACAAAATACAGTGTGGGCGAATGTTATGCAAGCTGTCGATAACATGAGGGCTA
Source organism: Hylaea fasciaria (assembly GCA_905147375.1). NCBI lineage: Eukaryota > Metazoa > Arthropoda > Insecta > Lepidoptera > Geometridae > Hylaea > Hylaea fasciaria. The sequence continues at coordinate 5,706,836 of LR990204.1, read as the reverse complement.
TTTAGATATATTAGGAGGTGCAGACTCCCCGCTGTTCCGTCGAACTACCCCCTAATGTCTGCAACAAACACAGGCCGTGTTTATTTGCGGACACCCTAGTTAGTTCGGGAAACAATTCTAATTTAGTCTTTTTGTACCTGTGTCGTGACGATTCCAAAACATTTTTCTGTGGAAATAACGTGTATACCTACTTATATAATGGCTGAAGTATCTCGGTCTGTAACTGTTTGCACTCTTTTCAAGGGTAAACGACTGATCCGGTTTAGGTGAAATTTGGTATTGCGATAGCTTCACACTAGGATAAAAACACAGAAATAAAAAAAAAACAAAACAATAAAATTATCTGTTTCAACTTCATTTATCGAATAACATTTCATAAAGATTTTAATTTTTGAAAAAACGTAGCCCCTCATAAGGATTGCTCCTATATCGTTGGTACCGCTTACATACATATAATTTCACACCCAGACCAGAAACAAACATTTGTGGATCGCACAAATATTTGTTCCGGGCGGGAATCGAACCCGCGACACGATGCGCAGCACTCAAATTGCTCAGCGACTACGCCAAACGTGCCGTCAGTTGTAGGTAGGTACGAGTTATTTAGAGACGGTGCCTCTAGGCTCAAACAGGTAGCACTGGTGGTACGCACTACCAAGTACACCAGTGAAATGAGCTTCGTAGTTGTAGATAAGGTATTGGTTTTCTTCGTCGGCGCTGGCGAATGCGTGGGTGCTTTTCCTGCATTCTCCTACGAAGAAGTCCATGAAGTATCGGTTCGATTTGACGGCGTTAACGGAGTGAGGGTACAGCTTTGACAGTTTCCACTCGAAGGAACTCTTCTCCGGGTGGAATTGGACGCCGTAGAATGGATATCTGGAATGAATATTTAAAATCGAATTAGGTAGGTATATAGGTGTTTTGTGTATGAACGTACAACTTTCAAGTTAGTAAAAATGACTTGGCCTGGACAGCCAGAATTGCCGGTGAAACGTAAGGAGCCCTACCAAGCTACCAAGCTACGAAATCCAAAAAGGAACCGTAATCTCATGACGACACCTGGCGTATTTACAGAGCACATTTTGTGTTGTCATGTATTGGTGACTGTGTCGTTCAAAGATTCATTTCAAAGGATCAAAAAGTCCTCGGATGACTCGGATTAAAAAATCTAGTGATTTGGATAGTCCAAGAGTTCCGTGGTATTTTACATTTTCAACATTGGGTCGATATTTATATAGAAATCACCTATGTATTATATCATCCTCAACCCCTGTCGCCCACCGCTGGGCACAGATCTGCCTACACCACCACGGGGGCCCGGTCCAGATTGGTGGATAACATGCCTCCAATTATCGGGCATCTTGGTTTCCTCACGATGTTTTCTTTCACCGATAAACGAGTGAGAATTGAGTACGTTTAACAAGAAGCACCGGGATTCGAACTCGCCACCTCGTGCTTAGCAGGCGGACGATTGGCCCACTAGGTGCCACCGCATACGTAGATAGATTAAATCAATGTCTACATAGTCCAGTCCATTACGTTCCTTACCTAGTATGTTCGTAGCTGGCAATGAAATGAACACCGTTTTGATCGTCACTGTAAGACGTCGGTCTCCAATCTTGAGTCAGGTTATAAGACTTGAGATTCTGTGGAACAAAATTTATATTAGCAGCTTAGATGCAACTGAAACGTCAATAAACTTAATTCAACAGGTTAGTTCTCGGTACAGCATAAAGCCAATGCGGTGACTTTGGCTACATTTCTAGCCAAGGTCCTGTGAGTTACGACCATTGACTCAAAAAGAAGAAGAAGAAAGCCAAACATTGCTGTAGAATTCTACTCCATCACTTGTCGCTATTATTCAACTACTGACAGCCCAGCGCCAACACAAAACCTTCCAGGTGTAGTATTATATACTGGTACTACTTAGATATTATAGTTGCCCATCATAAAATATGATGCGTTACATTCCCAACGAGTCACACCAAATCGAGTCACAGTGTGAACTATGACTCGATTCGATCCATCGGTATATCTTAAATATCTTAATATATATAAATCTCGTGTCACAATGTTTGTCCTCAATGGACTCCTAAACTACTTGACCGATTTTAATCAAGTTTGCACAGCGCGTGCAGTTTAATCTAACTTGAAAGATAGGGTAGCTTAGGGGGCGTCCATAAATTACGTGAGGTGTTTAAGGGGGGGAGGGGGTCGAGTCAAATCTCATCTAATCTTACGTTGGAGAGAGGGGGGGTCTCGGCAAATATCACGCAATTTTTTTTCTGATTGAAACAAAAAAAAATTATACTATTTTGGTCCATTTAATCCAGATTGTACATGCTTAAGATTTAATCTTAAGCGTAATCGTAATACGATTAAGATCATGTACTAATTCGTTCGAAAGATAATAATTTCATTCATACTTCGACGTTATACATTTACTGACTGTCAAACCAGCAAATTTGGTTTTTTCTTTTTACAATAACAATCCAACGCGTTTACGTAAGAAACTCAAATTTTGAAAAATCTCACGTGAGATTGGGGGATGGGGGAGGGGGTTGAATAAAATCTCACGACATCTCACCAGGGGGGGAGGGAGAGGCAGAAAATTAAAAAAAACACCTCACGTAATTTATGGACGCCCCCTTACATCTCAATTTATAGTCGCAATAACAAAAACCTTAGCCACAGCAACGCGTGGCCGTGTCTGCTAGTAAGGTATAACCTTACCTCATCTACAATGCAGAACTGATGAGCGTTGACCGTTACGTCCTGGTGCGCCAACAAGTCTATAATATCATCAGGCGCATTGCCAAACATCTTGCTGGCACGGTAATCTGAAATTATATGACAATAGTAACCATTCAATTAGATAGTAGAGGTATTCTCAACAAGAAATCAAATAAAAATTTATAAATAATAAAAACTAAAAGCTACCATCTAGGATGTGAAATTTGTGCATTAGAAATTGATTAAATTAGCATTTAATTGTTAATGATGAAATTCTTAATTAGCATTTCGTGAATTAAAATAATGTAGCGAATTTCCGTAAAGTGTGAACCGAATTCGCGTATTTAATTATTCTAACGTTAAAACGCCTATCCATGTTCAATGACAACTCCTTCACAGTGTTCTGTTCGACTGTGGAATGCTTTGCCCGTCAACATTAGGCAAGCCAGGTCCATTACTATTTTAAGGAAATGGTGAGGAAGCACTACGTTCATGAGTTATTCCTGTTTGTTTATGCTTCGTTATTATTTACGGGAGCAAAGGAAAAAATCCATTCGGGATCTAAGGAAAGTTACGACGCCACAGAGACAACTAGGCACACACATGACACACAGAAACACGTCAAACTTGTAGCACCCCGTCGTTTTTGCGTCGGGGGTTAATAGGCAATATCGCACTTTACGTGGCAAACAACAAACAAAACAATACGAAGTAGGTATTTAATAAGAGGTAAGTAATAAGAGGCTGATTTTGGCTTGAGCTTGAAAAGGATGTTTCCGTCTCTTTCATGCGCTGATTTATGATCATGGTATTTTTTCATCAGCTGTGTGCCTAGTGTGAGTTTTACCAATTTCTGAACGAGCTTTATCCGGTTAGCGTAAACTTGAAATTGTAGATAGATGGCGCTGCTCTTATTCCATACAATTTCAAGTTTACGCTAACCGGATCGAGCACGTAAAGAAATTGGCAAAACTCACACTAGGCTCACTGCTTAGATACTCTATCTGTGTCTATCTATGTAGGTATAATATCTTCGATCAATAATGTACCTACGTATATCGATAATCTTTATCGTTTCTGACCACATGATCGTTGTTACTTTACGAGCATGGATAACGATGGAAAACGCTAGGTCCGTGTGAAAATAGACTGTGTTGGTAGTATAGTGCGTACTAGTTTGGAATGTTTGGAAGAAAGGGTTTTTGTAATAGATAGATGCTGCGTAAAAATTTGAAAATCTACGAAGGATATAGAAAATTAAGTTTGAATGCCGGCAGATTTTAATCCTATCTACAGGCTTCTAATAAGATAAAGGTACTAGGATGTTTCAAAACCAGTTATGATCAGAAGTTTGAAAAAAATAATTATTTAGCGAGCAATGCGAACCTCAATAGTGATATAGTTATACAGGGTGTATCGGCAAGGTGTAGTAATATTGAAATGTGGGTATGTGTACCTGGTGATGAATCATTTGCCAGGGTACTAAAACCTGAAATCGATAATCGATTTTTTCACTCAAATTGACAAAATAACTAAATATTACAACCCTAACATGATACGGATGACGTCACGTTACGCCGGTCACACAACGCTTGCGCGATGCAGGATTTCTTAGAAACAGCCCTGGCGCCATCTAGTAATTTTTGGTGGAACTTTTACCACAACTTTACTTCTACACCTAGTTTTGTTTGAGTAATGCCGCCGGCTAGAGGTGTACAGTCTTACCCAACTTATATGGTGCGTCGTGAATCTTCGTTCGCGCAGAAAATAAAGTATGGTCCGAAGATTAACGAAAGAATGCTTAACACTTACAATCAACCTAAGATCACTATTATAAGGTTCATAATACACTGCAGCTGTTAGTTCCATCTCACTCATGCCACGCGGCGATCGCTAAGATGGCGGGGCGGCTGCCGACCAATAGCGGTCAATAGCATTTCCCGCGCTTTGAAAATTCATCTTCTGCGCAGGTAGAACTGCGATGTGCAACAGCTGCAGTGTATTATGAACCTTATAATAGTGATCTTAGGTTGATTGTAAGTGTTAAGCATTCTTTCGTTAATCTTCGGACCATACTTTATTTTCTGCGCGAACGAAGATTCACGACGCACCATATAAGTTGGGTAAGACTGTACATGTTAGCCTATGCCTCAAGTTCACTGACATTGCCCAGCTGATAACTAGGGTTGAACGATGGTTAGTTTTGCAGTAAACTTTGACGTGTAATAATTCATTACCGTAACTACTTACAGATTTATAGTACCTTCAGACTACTTCGAAATATGTATGTGTATGCGTAGTTTCAGTATTACTACACCTTGCTGTTACACCTTGTATATCGATATTCATATATCCGTACTTTATTTGTATTTGTTTATCTTATCATAAGCATATATACTAGGTACTATGTTTTGTACATTGAAAGAAAATGATGTAAATAAACGCTAAAATTACGCTTCTTCAGAGTTTCATACCTGGGGTGAAAGCAAGGGGCAAATTCTCATAGGAGTAGCAAGTGATCCTGTTCTCTTTCTGCCCCCTCCCGGACGCCAGGACGATGATGAGTTGGAACCCGAGGCAGGTGCCGAAGATCGGGAAGTAATCTCCTTGAGCATTGAGCGTAGTGGCTATCTCAAAGATGTGCTGAGCGGCGTCAGCGTAGCCGTCCGACTGGTTGAAGTATGTGGCGCCGCCGGGGAAAAGGACTCTGCGGATGTATACGTTTAGGATTGTCAATTTTTTTTTTAACTTTTGATAGACTAGCATTTGACCACTGTCGAAGGTTAAGAAGTTCAGTTTAGAGTGGAGCTGGTTCTCAGGGCCGCTGCCGAAACACCCTGATTTGTGATTTTGTGCTTGATGGTGGTAGGTAACCAGGCACAAGTTTTTAACGATGTTTTCCTTCGTCGAAAGCTCAGCTTAGTTTTTGCGGCCAGCTGGTTCTCACGGTAGACGTGTGATCCGAAGACGGAACCAACTGAGCTACTCGTGTCATGGCTTCAAAACTATCTTATCTGCTCATCTTGTTATCTTTAACAGCCGAAATTAATATTGCATCTCCTATCCAAGATTGAAATCGATCTTGGATTGCTGCCTATCGTTCGATCGATTTCCAATCTGCGCGCCTTTATAAACCAATCTACGGATCGGTTATTGGCACGTTTGACCCTAAAAATGGGTTGTGATATCAATCCCAGATAGCAAAATTTGGATTGGATTTATTATTAATTTCGGCCGATAGCGTACATTGTAAACCCGTGTGGCAATAATCGCAGATGAGCCTATAGCGTTTCTCATGTTCGAATTCAAACATTAGCGCAGAAAGAGATGTCCTTTATACCAACTACGTCATCGATTCATCCTGTTGAATCATTCGGACTTTAGGACTTGCTGGGGTCACAATTATTGCGATCCTATCATCTGCTTTAGATTCATCGTTAAGTACTAATGTCACAATACCAATATACTATTTCATCGCCGAATGAAGCCGCGAGGCAGAGTTAGTAGGTATCTTTATACATAGTATCCCATGGGGGAAAAAGTGACTGCCGGAACTTACCCATTGATTTTGCCCAACAAATCTTCATAGTATGCACGATCCTTGCCAATCCTGGAAAAACAATAAGGCATAACAATGTTCCAAAGTCGGCATAACAACTCAAACAAAGTTGACAGCAACAAAGTACAAAGTAGGTAGGTAGGACCTATATTAAGTCGTATCGTATAGGTACCTATACCCTACTGTTTACCATAAAGTATACACGAAACTATTTATCTGCCAAATAACGCCTAAAAGGTACACGATTAATACGTCTCTATATTTTAATTTACTATTATGATACACAACTTACTAAAACAGGAGTTTCAATAATTGTAGAGACTGTAGAGTTACAAAACTTACAGAATAGGCACGACCCTCGCGCCGGAAGCCTCGACGTCCTTCACGTAGCTGGCTGCGATGTAGCTAGTGTAGTTCTCGTCTGGGTACTTCGTGTGGAGGTAGTAGGACTGCTCTTGCGACAAAACGCCTACGATCGGGCGGTCGTTCACGACCGGCGCCTCATCATTCCGCACCACCACCGCGCCTTCGCACCGCAACAAATACACCAACGTGAGCAGCAGAGCTACTTTCATCACGATCAAGCAACTCCAACTGTCTGCGGGCACACGACACCACCTAAAATATAATTTATCACCCCACTAATCAACACAAGATCGCGAATGCGTACCGTTATCTTAAAATCTCAACTCTTTATCGCTAATTACGCTTTGATCTTGACCGTTTGGTCGCGTACCGATAGAACGATTTATGCTATGATATAATAAATGCTTACATTATGACGAACACGTTAAAAACATCGTTTAGTAGACAAAACGCGGCGTGCTCTACAATTCTGCTTGAGTGCATCGGTTGTAAAATTACGAACCTACTAGTTTTCTTCTAAAAATAAAACAACGCCCACGGAGCTGCTCCAATACTCATGCGCAATATTATTCCTAACGATAGACTAGCGCCCATCATTAGCACTAATGTATGAAGAAATTAAATTTTTGATAATATACTCCATACTCAATTGTTTATTGCAACATATGCTTATACATCAAGGTTTTATGTTGTTGTTAGAGAACATTATGACCCTGTTAGGGTATTATATATATTTGTAATAGTTATAAAAAGGTGCTACGAGTATACTACGAGTATAAAAGTATCATGTCCAGATTGACTTTGAGGTAGGTATATTTTGGGAGGTATTTAGAAACGGAATTATATCAGCGTCCTAAGTGTCGTGTCCTACCTGGCTGGTGGGATGAGCTTCGGTTGCAAGTCTGAGCGTACATAACCATTACAACCGTAGATTGCTAAAATCTGTAGTGTTTCATGTGTAGCTTTCAGCGAAACATACAAATAATGAAACCGAGTCATCTAGCATGAGAGAGGCCTGAGACAGCTTGCTTGCCAAGCGAATTGCATAAAGTAATAATTGCTTCGTAATCGCTGAGGAAATGCTATAGAGATACGATTGGTCGGCATACTAAACTCATGAGTTAAATCTCGTATTTAATACTGCGGTTATTAGTTGATACTGTATCACAGGTGTATTAGTACGGATACTTTGTTAGGTACGTGTTTCGATTGCTTTTAACGTTTCAGGGATGTCGCCCCGTTATTATAAGTAGGTACCTACAAAAAGTTATTTCGATATTACGATTTTCGAATTGATAATTAGTTTTGATGGCATTTTTAGTTCGTTTCGTGATATAAGTATGCCTGAATTATTTGTGTGACTCCTGTTTGTTAAACGATAGCAAAAGGTGCCTCCACCCATTATCTGTCAATTTCATGCATCATAGTGATAATCTGTTGAAAAATGTGTTCTTTTCGAGTATCTTTTTGCCGCCTCGTCAAATTTTTAGGTAGGTACTAGCTGACCCGACAGACGTTGTCCTGTCATTGTTTCTATGTGAAAACGCTTCCTCTCCTTCTATCTCTCTCCCTTTACCTGTCGCTCTCACTCTCTCTCCCTCTCCCCCTTCCCCTAACATTATCTCTCTGTCTGTCTCTGTCTCTCTCCCTCTTCTGCTATTTCTGTCCCTGCCCTTTAATCTCTCTCCCTCTCAATCTCTTTCCTTCTCACTCTATATCTCTCCCTCTCCCTCTATTTAAGTTAACATGGTCGCTAAGTATTCTCAAATTTTCTTATTTTCCGCGCTATTTTATTACTTTTTTCTTTCATAAGAACCTTCTCCTGACAATAACAAACACAACAAAAAAAGAATTCAATATGAACTTTATACAATAGCTATACCTAAACCTCGTTTTAGTTAGAAAACGTTTGTATGGGAAAAAGAAAAGGGCTGTTTTAGGGGTTTTCCGGCAATTATTCGAATTTTTATCACCGTGATGAGACGCGATGTTTTTGTTAGAAGTGCAATCTGTGCCTCTCGTTTTCTAATCATATACCTACCTAAGTACCAACCTAAAACTAACTAGTCAAGCCCGTTTAACACTTTGAAAATTAATTATTTTTCAGCGTGTGTGGTGTCCTACTAATAACTTGGGACAAATAATAAATAATTGGAAGTTTTTTTTGGAAAACTGAAAAATGGAACTCTATGATGTCGCTAATATAGGTTAAGAAAAGGTAGGTAGGTAGGTACTATTCACACACACACACATACTACACACGTACCTCGACCACGACAAAACTTGAGGATTGCGGCTTTAAAACATATTTTTTCGATGAGGCACATAGATAATTTATAAAGAAAATAGTTAAATACATAATAACCAACATCGACGGTGATAAATATTTCAAACATTGCAAATTAAACTAAAATTCTTAACATAATACTATGTAGGTAGTACCTACTGAAATCAATAGGTACAAGTCTTACAGATTTATCGCATGCGCAGTAAGATAATTATGATAGGTAAGGTAGTACCTACCTACTTTTTCTCACTGTAAACAGGTGGCGCTCCGATCCAACGTCCAGAGGTTACCTAGCTAGTCATACCTACACAAATGTTTAGTACCTACCTACCTACGAGTAGATAGATAACCTGCTACCCTACACCTCAACTCAAGCCTGCTCTTTTGTTTTATTATTTTCATGTTGTGTTGGTAGTTTTAAGATACGAGTAGGTATAAATATCTGCGAAAGAAAGAATATTACTAGCATAAGTAGTAGGTAAGTACCTACCTATTATGTACCTAAGCCTCAAATAATTAGGTACGGTAATGCTTATAAAGTGCAAAGTCTGGCCCAACATGGCCTGTGAATGGTCTCTAAACTTTCCAATGACTAGCTAGGTAGGTACGTAGGTAGGTACGTATGTTCAGTTGGATCGCCCGAATTAAAGAAAAAAAAATCTGTTGTATTGGTAGGTCAGTATGCCTACATAATATTATATACATATATACGTATGTACCTATATACCTACCTTTAAAAGTAATCAAGGAATTTGTAAGTATAAATTGATTCCAAATAAATAAAATAAAAAAATGTCTATGGTTGATAAACACAAGCTCACTTTTATTTTTTATCTAGCAACATTCTCAATTTCCCATGAATCTCGTCAATCAAAAGTCTACTGTCTATTATGTAGTCTGTGGTCAAAAGAAAAATGCCGCTGCCAGGACGGAACGTAATGATAAAGGTATTTTGATGATAATTCAGACGTTTTTCTAAATCGCCATCAAATATCTTGCACAATTCTTTATATGAGTGTAAATTCTATAGTGTGACAAATGTGTAATATTGGTATTTTTGAGAAAGACATGATAAATGAAGCAATTTGTTTTAGGTTGGATTTCTGCGTTGACAGTAGAACTCGCGTATTTTCTTTAGTAATCGAACAAAACGATTAAAAATGTTTGAAATGGTGAGTACACCTTTATTATTATTTTGTTATGTGTCACATAGCTGTTACAGCGATAGTATAGTACCTACTATTCATGAGACATGCTGAAGTAAATTTCTTTGTATTCTCTTTTAGAACGCAGCGGAACCTATGCAGGTGGACCTGCCGCCCGAAGACAATGAGAACAATGAAGCTGAGTGCTACGTGGTGGAGAACCCCACCTTGGATTTAGAGGCATATGGGGCTGCATATACCGGTTTTGCAAAACTTTATAGACTGATGTTTATAGCAGATCACTGCCCATCTTTGAGGTTGGAGGCTCTCAAAATGGCAATAACCTATGTCATGACAACATATAATGTAAGTCTCTACCAAACATTACACAAAAAGTTAGCTGAGGCAGTGGCATCAGCTGGCCTGCCAGATGTAGCGGTCCAGATGGGCTCACAAGACATACCAGTCCTCGACACTTTGTGGATAGAAACTAGAACCAAAAAAGCCGCTATCAAGTTGGAAAAGCTAGACACAGATTTAAAAAATTACAAAACAAATTCAATAAAAGAAAGTATCAGAAGAGGGCATGATGATCTGGGTGACCATTACCTAGACTGTGGAGATTTAACCAGTGCTTTGAAGTGCTATTCAAGAGCCCGAGATTACTGCACGAGCGGCAAACACATAATCATTATGTGCCTCAATGTAGTTAAAGTGTCAGTATATTTGCAGAATTGGGCTCATGTTCTTAATTATGTGTCCAAAGCTGAAGGCACACCGGACTTTAATGAAATTCCAGGAAAGGACACCAACCAGTCGATATTGACTCGCTTAAAATGTGCAGCTGGTTTGGCTGAATTAGCAACAAAAAAGTATAAATCTGCTGCCAAACATTTCCTTGCTGCCAGTATCGACCACTGCGACTACTTGGAGCTACTCAGCAGCAACAATGTGGCTGTCTATGGAGGACTATGTGCTCTCGCGACATTTGACCGATCGGAGTTACAAAAACAAGTCATAGTTAGCAGTTCTTTTAAATTATTCTTAGAACTAGAACCGCAGTTACGTGACATAATATTTAAGTTCTATGAATCTAAGTATGCTTCATGCTTAAGGTTACTGGATGAGATCAGAGACAACCTGATGTTAGATATGTATTTAGCACCACACTTGAATTCGCTGTACATGCAGATCAGAAACAGGGCTCTGATCCAGTACTTCAGCCCCTATTTGTCAGCTGACATGAGATTAATGGCTGCTGCTTTTAACCGCACTGTCACTGCATTAGAAGATGAATTAATGCAGCTTATATTGGATGGACAGATTCAGGCTCGTATTGACTCCCACAACAAAATATTATATGCCAAGGATGTAGATCAGCGGAGCACTACATTTGAGAGGAGTCTAGCGATGGGCAAGGAATATCAGCGGCGGACGTCCATGCTTATACTACGTGCAGCCATGCTCAAGAATCAAATTCATGTCAAGGTAAGTGTATTTTTCTCCATTCTTATTTGGTGGAATTATGATGAAATACCATTTTCAGTAACTGTAACATAGCTGTTCATGCCATCACCCTCAATCTAACATCAACAAAAGTGTTAGGTAGGTCCTGTAATGTAACAAGAGTGCTGGCAGCGCTACTAATAAAAAAATTATAGCCATTATTATGATATAATTTTATTATAAAACAGCAAGGGAGGAAAATACCCATCATTAAGATTTCCTCATTGCCTACTTTAGCTTTCCACAGTGCAGTAATCTCACTGTGGATTTATCACTATCTTCTGCCATCATCTTCACACAGCACTTGTAGGCAGACTAGTCTTCATGAGAATAATACCTCCCACATTTTTTGCCTGCCAGTTCTACTACTTTCATTATAGCTGCATAGTGGTCAACTATCACCTTTTCTTTAGCAAAACTTTGGTTAGATTCAGCCCTCTATTTTTTGCTCTCATTATAGTTTTCACTCAATATGTTTCAATTTCTTTTGTGAGTGCTTAAATATTAATGAACCTAGTGAAATATATATTTTGTATTTATTCTGTACTTTCTAGAATGTCGGACGTGACACCGGCCCCCAGAGCGGTGAAGCCCCCGGCTCCAGCACAAGCCTAACTCCTCGGACCTTCGATACCGTGCCCTTGTGATGATCTTACCTATAAGCCCACACCTCATTCACATGACAATATAAATACAAGGAAGCATTTTGAATAATACCACAACTTTAGTATACCTACTACAATAATTTGGTGACTTATTTACTTTGTCATGTGAATTTAGATCTTATTTTTTAAAGTGCAACCATTTGTGTACTGATTAACACTTAACTGCTTTTGTTTTTGTTTAACGAAACTGCAGAAGTAGTGCCGCAAGGTTTCAGCATTGCCGATGCTAAGTGCTGAATGTTGTGTTAAGGAAAATGTTTTATCAGCAATTACAGAAATTTAAACGCTGGTGCAAGCATTATCTCTCAACATTGTTTATACTGAATTATTCTATGTAACCACAAAATATTATGTCCTACGTAATTTTTTGATTAAAAATTAAAGGCATATTATGTGTTTCCTTGTTTGATCCTACCCACAAGTTCTTCTGAATAAGTCAAAACATAGTGTGTAACTGATGTGGGCTAAATAGGAAATTAGTATAATCTCCACTTACAATTTATTTTATTCAGTGAGTCACGTCTTTGAAAAGTAGTGTGTGGTGTCAAGCATGGGCCTAGGATGCGGTGCGGCGGCGGCAGCTAGGCAGCCGCATGATGCGTGATAAAGTTTGTTTATACCACAGAATACCTATTACTCTTAGATAGGCATAAAGCTTGTAGGTACTATAGTCAAAACTGACTGACCATCAATCCCAACTGCCTGTTATTACATTATAAATTATTATATAACAAATTAAAATTCATCGAATAATTTCCGGTAAGATCAGTCGCGTGGCTTCATTTATGTTGAATGTACTTACATGCAGTGATGATATTCAGGATTGGATGCTCATCACTCATCATACCATACCTAGTTATGTTGATTTTATTAAAACTATCAATATGTGGTGGTGTGAAGAAAATAAAATATACATATTACAAACATTTATACCAAAATATTATTTACTCAGTTGCTATCACAGGTTATTTTGTATTCACAATTTTTATTTACAAATATTGACACATTTCGACTTACAGTATAAGTAAGTAATTCACGCATTTGCCGACATAGATCATACAAGTCACATATCTTTTTCACTGCATGCAATTGGTTGTAGACATGTGGGGCAAGAGCCTGAAGCCACTCCGAAAGCCGGAGGTCGACTTCCTGAACACGCCACTAGCCACTGAAAACAAATAATATAATCATTGCATTTATTATGGCTTTGTATTCTTGTTTTGGTCCTAAATAATAACATCAACCTTTTTAATGATACAGTCATCAACATATGACATCAGTATATGTATAGAGAATACATATATTAGATACATGTATACACATTACACATATTATGTCATCATGAGATGACTATTCCTTCGAGGATTTAATAGTGTGGTGTGCAAGATGCATTTTGCTCCTAAAAGGTTAATCAGAGGATAATGCGCAGTAGCTAGAAGCTAAGCTATTTATCAGTCGTGAAACTTGCTGAAGCACCTTTGTCAAAATCCCTGAGAAGCAAAACAGTGTAGGTACTTGTTTAGAAACCTAGCATCTAGTATTATATCTAATATTATAAGTAGGTACATTATATTGTTAAACGTTATTCATACCAGATATAAACAGTTTCTATGAAAAAAGACCCCACAAGAAGGGTTTTGACATAATGGATGTGGCAAACCCTTATTGTCCGGCAGCTCATCACATAGGCAAATGCCACACGTTGGGGGTTCTATTGTCTGCTCAGTCTGGTATTTGCCACTTTCACTGTCTACCTGATTATGTGATGGGACTGGGAATTCAGTTATATCTGGAAATAAAAAATGCATAAATGGAGTCTGAGGATAATATCACAACATGGCCTGACTTCAAATTGATGCAACATCCTCAAAATGTTATGAGACAAATGTAATGCTCCCAAAGCAGTTCTAATCTTCAGTTTGTCTCATTACATTGTTTGAAAACCACTTAATTGGTATTATTGGGTAGCTGACCAAGCAAATTATTTATTAATAACTTCTCCAAAATTCTTACCAAACACAGTCATTATGTTCTCAACAATGTCTTTATCATGGTCCCAAGTCAGAAGGCCCTTCTGCAACTTGTCATGCCACACCTCTGAATGACCGACAAGGTGGACATTGGTAGCCAAGCCCTCCAGAGTTACTTCCACATGCAGCCACGTCCTGTTATCTGTGAAATTTAAATAAAAAGTGTATATAAATCTACAAAGTTTATAAAGCTTCAGATGAACACATACATACAAACAGTCACACCTTTTTCCCATTGGGCAGAGGTATCATAGGCAGAGACTATCCTGACACACCTCTTTCGCTTCTTCCACTTTCATGATTTGCTTCATACATGCTCTTCAGTTATGGGTATATAGAAAATTTTGAGTAGATATTTAAAATGGCTCCCTAACTAGATGACAGCCAAAGATTGGGTGCACTGGGGTTCACTAGCAGAGGTCTAGGTATGTCGAGCAGTGGATGAATTTAGGCCAATGATGATTGAGTAAACATATACTTACCAAGAAGAACCCTTCTATAATTATCTTTAAATGATAAGTTCACAGGCTCCATTACAGTGCACAAGCGATCTATTCTCTCAAGTTCATAAAAGTAGGACGATAATTCATCAACATAGTGCTTGTACCCAGTTGCAATTTCTTCTAGATTCTTGTATTCTCTATCTTGAAGAGATGCATGTGGTAAACTCACTGAAGATATAGTCAACTTCCTAGGTGCATTGTACTTCACAAATATTTCATGTTCCCTGAGCCCATCTCCGTCTCGAATAACACATTTAATGTCTCGTAATGTTCTACCGAAGTATAGTGAGACGCTCACAGTGCACATCAAAGATCTTATTTCGTTTATAAGATCTCTGTCAATCAAATCTAAAGTAAGCAAACTCAAACTTTGAAATTTGCATTTATTCTCTACTTCAATAACAAAACCCTCGGATGGGCTGTCCATTTGTTTTAATTATTCATTTATTACTTGAATTGATTATGAACACTATTACTATTTGTTTTAATTGTTTTTGTACTGAAGTATGTTTTTTTTATACAAATTGGTGCAGTGTAAAGGAATAAATAAAACATACAAATACGCTTTGAAACCTCCAACTAGAAATAATTAATATTTTTTCCTGACCACCTGCAAAAAATACGCGAAGTTACCAACTGGAACGATTACAGATAATTTACAATTCGATAAAATGACATTGACTTATCAAGTCTACACAGTCCCAGAGAAAAACCTACCTTCATTCTAATTTAGAAGGGGGTTGTTACTGTTGTTAGTCTGTTTCAAAAGGCGGCTCTACACATAGGCCAACGAGTTGGCAAGCGCGCTGGCCCAGCCACTGGCCCAATGTGTAGAACGGACGTTGTCGCATTGGCGGTAGGTATTTGAACGTTGGCTGGCGCGCTTGCGAGCTAGCCGCGCGGTGTCGGCAACATCAAAGGACACTTGTCGCAAGCTTGGCGCACCATCCACACATTGGCCGCGCGATTAGTTTGCCCGGAGCAGCGATCAAGAGTGCACGTCTTCTTCTTAAAATTATTTTACCTTGTTCTGTTTCGATGTATTGATAACATCCACCACCTTCTTTTTTGCCATTTCTTTTTTATCACCCTTTTCTTGTACACATTTACAAAGTAGTTATAAGCTGTGAATAAATATACAGCTGCAGCTGTTAAGCCTCGGTCACACATAGCGAATACTCGCTGCGAATGCGTAGTCGCCGCGAGTATTCGCTGTGTGTGACAGGCTATTCGCTGCGAGTAGACTCACTCGCCGCGACTTGAATTCGCCGCGATTGGAATTAAGCATGTTCAATTTTATTCGCGGCGATTGCGCAGTCGCCGCGAGTATTCGTTGTGTGTGACCGGGTATTCGCTGCGACTAGCGACTAGCCATTCGCGCGCCGCTCTCGACTGGACTGGACACGATCGTGCTTACAGGTCGATTCGTCGCTTTTTCAAGTTTTTAATAAATTATGAGTCAACAAAAAAAGGATTCCCTTAAGTGGGGAAATATAGAAATTATTCGTTTCTTGAATGCATATAGGAAATATGAAGAGCTGTAGGATACTAATAACAGCAATATAAATACATTTTTAAAGAAGAATGCAAAGGAAGGCGCCTTGTGAGCTTAAT
Organism: Hylaea fasciaria; assembly: GCA_905147375.1. Classification (NCBI taxonomy): domain Eukaryota; kingdom Metazoa; phylum Arthropoda; class Insecta; order Lepidoptera; family Geometridae; genus Hylaea; species Hylaea fasciaria. The sequence goes on along the minus strand of LR990204.1, from coordinate 5,690,428 downwards.
CAGCATTTGGTTTGCTAACTCTGCACATGCCAACCGAATACACAAACGTATTAGAGCAGACAACATTTTGTATTTGCGCACCAACAGACTGGCGAAAATCTCGTGTAGAACTCGCGGTGTGTGACAGGCAGGCTACGAATTGTCGCTGCGACTATTGTTCGCGGCGAATGCACTCGCAGCGAGTATTCGCTATGTGTGACCGAGGCTTTAGCGACTCAACATCCATTTTGAATCCGTCCGCACATTGGCCCGAACCAAACCATACTGAACGACCTGGAACGACCTTCCAATGTGTGGATCACTCACAAGCGCGTTGGCAAGCGCACCGCCAGCGCGTCGGCGAATGCGCTGGCCTATGTGTAGAGGCGGCAAAAGAAGAAACTCCAGTATTCCCGTAGGTTATAATAATAGTACCTATAATATAATAATAAGTAAGTATATTAATTTACTCTTTGTCCAGTAGGTACCTAGGTAGTTTTACCATACTACACATTACAATCCTACTAATATTATAAAGGCGAAAGTTTGTGAGTATGGATGGATGGATGGATGGATGGATGTTTGTTACTTTTTCACGCAAAAACTACTGAATGGATTTTGATGAAACTTCACAATAATATAGCTTACATATCAGAATAACACATAGGCTACAATTCATAAAGATATATTATTGTATATTATCCAAACGCGGGTGAAACCGCGGGGTGCAGCTAGTATGTAATAATTAAAGCCTGCTTTCTTTCTGTCAGCATTATGCATCATAAAAATTAAATAAACGAATAGTAAGTACATACACTAGTAATTGTGATAGGATCAAAACGCAACAGACGCGCTATTGTATTATTTGTATTGCCCACTAAACAAAAAAGGTAAAGCACAGCTGCGACCTTAAATCCCACGACGATCTTTCTCTTTCTGAAATTCTGAACACTCTACCTAACCTACCTATCTACACAGATTTATTACATGCTCCAGTATGTCATTTTTACGTCAAACCGGATGCCGTCATTTTTTCTTTGTTTTAGTTATGGCTTCGCACGGTTTGTGCATATAGCCAGTGTCAAGTATTTTATTTTAAGTATTTCACATTAAGAAAGTCACAGCAATGTTATAGCAATCGTGGTCAAGTAGTCAAGTCAATTATTTACATCGTCAGTCACGATTCAGTAAAGTAGTGGATGCTTTACTGAAACTTCCTGGGAGTTTTGGAAATGATGCGAAATGACACATTTTTTGAGTTTATACCATTTGCCTACACTCGTGCACGTTAACGAACACTTAATGGTTAATATTCCACCATTTCGCCAGAGTCATAACACTTTGTCTACCAAACTATTTTCGCTAACGCTAAAGCGTTAACGTTTTTACGAATAGGATAGCTTCGAAGCGTTTGCAACTTGTCTAGGCCCGCTGAGCAATGCATCTCTTTTTCGTCAACGCATGTAGAGTCTGGCCAACGAAAGTAGAGTCTGTCAAGCGAAAGAAGGCACTCGATTTTTTACGTAACTTTTTACATGGCAATACTAATGTGTTTCCACCTACGGACACTATGTCCTTTAACGGGGTAAAGTCAGGGTGGCATAAAATAATAATTGTTAATAACGAATTTTAACTCACTCTAATGAACTTATGAAATAAACCTTTTTATTATTTTTGAAGTTATACTTCTTTAGGCGCGTTATGAAAAAATGATGAGAGTGAAATTTTAAGATGCGCGCGCACCTGTAACACTAAATTAACAGTATGAAGTTAGGCGCGTTATGAAAAAATGATGAGAGTGAAACTTTAAGATGCGCGCGCACCTGTGACACAAAATTAACAGTATGAAGTTAGGCGCGTTATGAAAAAATGATGAGAGAGAAATTTTAAGATGCGCGCGCACCTGTGACACAAAATTAACAGTATGAAGCCGTCTGCTTAACCGCTCATTAAGTCTCGAAAAAAAAGCTACCAACAAAATAGGAATTGAACCTCGATATTAGTCGCGCATGTTGGTACGATTGAATAAATAATAAATATTTATAAAAATACCTAAATAAATTTAATGAAAACTTTTTGATAAAAATGAAAAGTGAATATTAAATTAAGAAATCAATAAAAATATTTAAAAAATGACCAACCTTAAATTCGATTTTTGAATTTATTATTAAATTTATTTTTAAAATATTAAAGAAGTATAACTTCTCACGCGCGTACATAAGTACACGCACCCATTTTTTTATCCTGAATCGGAAAAATACGCAAACACGTGGGGTACATACATATTTTAGTACATAGACTTTTCCAAAACATTAGGGAAAATTGGTATCGGTGTGTGGCAGTACTGTTCCCCTCAATGTTTATAAGATGGCGGCTTAAAGCATTGTTGGTGTGGTTTGTTTGAGAATACATTTTGAGTTTTTTGCGTGTTAAAATGCCTAAAACAATCAAGAGTGGCGTGCGAAAGTTATTATTCTGTATGATATCCAAGTATCAGGAGAAGCAGCAGGAAAAAGAAGCTGTATTCCTGCAGAAACAGGATTGTTTACGTATTGTGGTCGATTTCTTAGGTTTGTATTGCACAAATATTTTGATACTTTGATAACATTTTTGTGGTTCTCGACTTTTATTTTCTTTTATTAAAATACTGTTGTCTTCTTTTATTATATCTTAATAACATTAATAGCATACTACACATTTGGAAAAATAAACATTGCATTAGGTATAATTTATGAATTATTGTTATTTTACAGCTAATCTGAAGGAAGTAGCAGGAGTTACCGAAATAATGCGTACAATAATTGAGAAGCTAACTGATTTGGAAAGTAAAGTAAGGATAAAATCCCAGAACGAGTTCTTGGATGAAATATCTTCACTCACTGGTAAGTTTTTACTTAGCTCCACCTGTACCTAACTACTGTTGTGTTTCCAAATGGAATAGTACATTACGATACAAGCTGTCTAAGTAGTATATTAATACACGGCGGCGTGAAGTTAGCGCCCGAGCGAAGCGAGGGTGCTAACCGCCGTGTATTTAATATACTTACTTGTGCAGCGAGTATCGTATACTATTTTATAGCACGTGCGACATAAACCCGCCATCCATTTAATTTTTTTTTTAATAATCTTCTAATTAATGCAATGAAAAGATGTTCATTTGACTCTTAGTAATAAACACACAAATTTTAATGTGGGTAGGTTGGCATTCCACCAGTAGAGAACGGGAAAACACAATTTACACCTACCCGTATCACTTCTAGATTTGTTTATTTAGGTTATTAGTATTTTTGGATGCATATTTATTGTTCGTGGATTGCTTAATGTGATATTGTTTCCGGTTTAATATTGTTCAGTTTAAATCATAGTCAAACAGGTTCCAACTAAAAAACAGTGAAAAATATCAAAATTGTAGTGCTTCATTTTGTAACCAGATCTTTTTCGTAACGAATCTGTGATTGATCTAGTTTGTGCATAAATATATTCACTATGAGACTATAATTATTATCTAATATTAGATATGGTGTATGATAATTGAAAGTGTGTGTATTCAGTGAAAATAGTTCATGTGGCGGTTTAATTTTATGTAAACAACAAAAAAACGCAACATTTCAAAATCAAGTAATTATTCTTATGTTTCAATCATTATATAATCGGATAAGCAATTTTATAACAAAGGTACAGTGTACGGTTAATATCGCTAACTTAGGTATAGCGTTTTCACGTAATAAGTTATATTGTTCGACAAAGACCAAAATGATAACATGCAGAAATATGGCGCCAAAGACATTTGCGTTTCGGTCTCACACGTTACAGATTATGGGTACGTATCTTCTCTTGCTTACTATGAGTTTGTGAGTGGTGTAAAAATGTATGACTGATTAGCTTTAGTTCAGTACTACAATCGCAACGATGGGTATATTCTTAAACGGTGTGAAGTTAGTGAACACCAGGCCGTTTAAAAATGTGCTACTTTGAACAGCGCAAAGCGTGACCTAAGTGCGGGTTTAGGTCGCACGGTGCTATAAAATATGTTGCTCAGATCTGCCTGACCACTTTCATACATTTATTTTATTGTATTTGCAGAAGTAAGTGTCAGAACATTAAAGAGGATTAAAAATGAAGGTGTGGAGAATGAAGGTGTCTGGAGTACTCCGGGTAAAAAAAGACCTCACCAGTCCACAGTGTCAAACCTGGATAGTTTTGACATGGATGTTATCCGGAATAAACTAAACGAGTTCTACATTGTAAGAAAACAAGTCCCCACATTAAGAACTTTGTTGGCGGAACTAAAAGAAAGCATTGGATTCAGTGGATCTCATGAGACTCTTCGTCAAATACTATTGAAGAGTGGCTATGAATTCAAGAAAAACAAAAATGAATGTTCGTTGTTGATCGAGCGTTATGATATCTCTGCATGGAGACATCGATTTTTACGGACAATAGCTTCAAAGCGTTTGGAAGGAAAACCCATCATTTATTTAGATGAGACTTATATCCACAAATCGTACAAGCCCAAGAAGTGTTGGCAAGGCCCATCATCAAGCGGTGTAGTTGAAAATATTTCATCGGGTAAACGCTACATCATTGTCCATGCTGGATCGGAGAGAGGCCCTGTTCCGAATTCATTGTTAGTGTTTAGCACTAAATCGAAAATGGCGGACTACCATCACGATATAAACGCTGCGAATTTCAATAAATGGCTACAAGAAAAACTCCTGCCAAATTTGAATGGGCCAAGTCTGATAGTAATGGATAATGCCTTATATCATTCGGTCATTAATAACAAAACACCTACCGCTCAAACCCGCAAACCAGAAATAAGAGAATGGCTTACGTTGAATGGTGTTGCATTTGAAGAATACCACACCAAAGCAGAACTGCTATGTTTTGTAAAACAAAATACACCAGAACGAATTTATGAAGCAGATGAAATTTTAAAACAGCATGGTCATGAGGTATTAAGACTTCCCCCATATCACTGCGACTTGAACCCAATTGAACTCATATGGAGTTTGGCCAAAAGAAAGGTGGCCATGAGAAATGTGAACTTGACTGCGGCACAATTTGAAGAAGTTGTTAAGGAGTCATTTGAAAGCATAACAGCGGATGATTGGAAAAAAATGACTCAACACGTAATCAACATAGAAGCAAAATACAAAGAAAGAGACAGAATTACAGAAGATAATGTAGAACGTTTTATAATTAATATGGGAGAAAATAGCAGTGATGATACCAGTGACTCCGATTTATCACTTCAAGTGGAATTTTTAGATTCAGATTTTGATTACGACGAATAAAAAAAAACTTTATAATTGAGCCTTTTTTATTTATTACCTACACTAAGATATTTCTAAGATGCACCCTGGGCGTGTAGGTACTCTGAAGAATATTACTTGTTTATATTGGAGTATATCATCTACTTATTATGTCTCTTCGCCGTTATTCGAGGCCTTTAAACAATATTGAGATGACAGTCTTTCCGTTTCCGGCCGTATTGTAGTCGTTGCAGTTCCATTTATGCGGTAGAGGGGGTATACTTCCGGTCGCCATGTTCGCCAGGTAGGCAGGCTTGGCGTGAGCCTTCATTGGCGTCTTGAGTTTCGTGCCGTGTAGACGTAACGCTGTTAGCGTTCGAAATAAGTTTAAAAAATCTTTTATTAAAAAGTTTAAATTTAAACGCTGCTAAGTGTTTAAAATTATCGTTGTAGTTTCATTCCAGATTTAGTGAAATGTCTGACGATAGTAGCGATGAAAACCAGTGTGATCTTGTGTCTTCTTCATGCTCGTCATCCAACGAGGAAGATCGTCGTGCAAAAGTACGTGCAACGCGAAAACGGAAGTCTGCAGCAAGGAAAGGGGGACACTCAAAAAGATCACGCAAAGAAAGTAAGGTTTTGGAACGCCTTACACAACAGGTTAGTGAAATCCAACAATTCTTGGCATGCAGTGCCTATCCGCCGTCGGATTGGTGCCAACCTGAATATAATTCGACCTTGAATGGAAACGATGTAGCTCTTGAGCAGCAAACTCAAGATACAGGGTCTGCCGAATCAACCCTTAATCAAAATAAGGGGCCGGCTGAGCCAACCCTTACTTTTGACTTTGATTTGGCGACAAATCTTAAAGAACCATCAATCCCAAAGGTCTCTTCTGAGCATTTGGAGCTCTTAAACTCGTTACAACACTTTCAATCGGAGAATTGGGCTAATGTCCGTTACTCTGATATTCAGAAATCCTACAATGCTCGGCCGGGGTTTGTTGAATTAGAGGTCAACGATGAAATTAAGCAGTTTGAAAAGGCTAATAATCTAACTAGTACCGATAGATCTTTGGGTGCCATTACCCATGCTGTTATTATGCAAAGTGATGCATTAAAAAATGGAGTGTCTGAGCTGCTACAATGGACTCAAGAAAGCGATAACCTAAGCAAAGAGACTTTGCTGGCTAAAATTAAAGACTGCTTTTCAGGGGATTTTCAAAGAATTTATCTTGATTGTTTACAATTACTTTGTGGGCGACGTGCTGATATTATTGAACAGAGGAGGGAAGTTTTCTTAAACCTAGTGAGGGACAAATTCTTAAGAGGTTGTTTAAAGAAGATCCCTCCATCCAGTGAATATTTATTTGATAAAGCACAGTTCGCTGATTTTGTGAAAAATAACGGAGGAATCAATAAAGTGTTTGTTGGTCAAAAACCCTCCTTCTCTGCGCAAGAGAAGCGAGTTATGTCTGGGTCCCAGGCTGCGCAACCTGGACCCAGTAGTTACAATCAAACCGGTCGCTTCACAGCACCGTTTGCATTCAACCATAGATATGTATCTCCCCAAAGAGTGCGACCCTTCCACTCTTATACATCTAATTATGATCTTGGGGTCCAGGCTAATAATGAGCGGTTCTTTCGACCCTCATTTAAGCCTCAATCGTTTGCACCAAGGCAACAGACCCCGGCCAATGCCAAAAAGCCATTCAATAGACAAGGAGCTTTTAGCCAATCCAATGCCCCGCGCGGTAGAGGAAGAGGCGATAGAAAGTATTGACTCAAAACAGGTGTTTCAGGGGGGAAGGTTAGCAATGTTTGTAAATGCGTGGGTCAAAAGGGGTGCACCAATTCCTTTGTTAAACGTGATCAGGGGTTACAAAATCCCATTTCAAGAGAAACCACCATTGGTTGCACCTCTGCTAACTGGTTCTCGTTATCAAACGATTCCATCTCCCAAAATGGATCAGATAATAAGCAGTATGATAACAGAGAAAATTTTAGAATACGCCCCCGAAACACCCAGTTTTTTATCAACCATGTTTTTGACTCCAAAAAGCGATGGTTCGATGCGTCCCATTTTCAATTTAAAACGACTAAACAAATTTCTCAAGGTAGGAAAATTCAGACTAATATCTGTCCAGCGAATTCCAGGGTTTTTACAACCAAACGATTGGTTGATCAAAATAGATCTTACTCAGGCGTACTACCACGTGCCGATATCACCGGTCCATCGGTGTTTTCTGAGATTAGTGTACAGGGGCCAACTACTGCAGATGACCTCTTTGCCATTTGGGCTTGCGACAGCTCCCAAAGTTTTCGCATCCCTCTCAAATTGGACAGCGGAAATTCTACGAGAACAAGGTATCAGGATCATAGTTTTTCTAGACGACTTTTTGATTGCATGTCAAAACAGGTCGAAGTTAGTCGACCAGACCCGGATTGTTCTCCTAACTATGCGCAACTTGGGGTGGATTGTAAACGACAACAAGTCCAAACTTTCCCCACAAACATCATTGGAGTACTTAGGACTGTTATGGGACCCATGGAAAAACACAAAGTCTCTCCCGGAGAAGAAAATCCAGGGTTTGCGGGATGCCATGTCAAAGTTGTTGACCCACAGGAAAGCAACACTTCGCGAAGTCCAGAGCATCGTAGGGACCTTGAATTTCGCCCGATTGGCTGTTCCTCAGGGTCGACTAAATTTTCGTTGTTTGTTGACTCATTGCAACAATTTGCTGCAAAGTCAATGCGAGAGGTCACCTTATCTACCCTCTCAGACGATCAAGGAGCTCAAATGGTGGATGCTGAACTGCAGAAGGTCCTCCCGGCTTCACCCTCCATCACTAACGAATTTCCTCACAACAGATGCGGCCGACTCAGGTTGGGGAGCGGAGTTGAATGGAATTCGGATAGGGGGCGATTGGCTAAGCGAAGAAGAGTCCGTTCACTCGAATCAGAAAGAGATGTTGACTATTCTGAAATGTTTGTGCCAATTCGGTCATTCTCTGAGTCATTCATCTCTGCTGCTGCAGTGCGACAACAAGTCGGTCGTAGCGTATCTAAGAAACGAGGGGGGAAATCGATCGATAGCGCTGATGAATCTGACTTATCAGATCTTCGAAATTCTAGACCAGTTCGACATTCATTTAATACCACATCACATCCCAGGTCGGTTCAACAGCGTAGCCGATCGACTGTCCCGGAAATCGACACTACCAGAGTGGCATCTACTCCCTGCGCTCACGAACATAGTGTTCAGGAAGTGGGGTGTTCCAGAGGTGGATCTGTTTGCTTCGGCTCGGTCCCACGTCGTTCCGAAATATGTAAGTTTAGATCGGCGAGACCAAGCAGCATGGAGGCACAACGCGTTCGCATGGGACTGGGAGTTCAATCTAGCTTGGGTATTTCCTCCGCCGAATCTGTTGCCGCGAGTTCTTATGCACCTCAATCGCGCGAAAGGTACGTTTTTAATAGTAGCGCCGAGGTGGCAACAAGCCTTCTGGAGAGCAGATCTGAAAGCTCGAGCGATAGCACCACCATTCACCATTCGTCAGGTAGAGTCCAGGCTAATAGATCTGTCAACAGGTCGTCCCCCGCCGAAGATCCGGGACTTAACTCTGGAGATTTGGAAATGTGGGGGTGGTCTCAAGCAGTAGAGACGTGGTCAACACAGCAAAAAGCTCTATTACGAGCGGGATGGCGCAGGTCCACTCTCAATACTTACAAACCTGCTTGGGAGCGTTGGGCAAAATGGTGTAGAAGTTCAGGGTTGAATCCCACCAATCCTACGGGATCAGAATTAGCTCAATTTTTGGCTGATCTTCACCTAAAAGAACAGTTAGCATACAGAACAATTTTGGTCCATAAGTCTGTTGTCTCAACTTTATGCAGTGCTACTAATAGCTCACAACTTAGCTCCCACGTTCTGGTTAAGAAAATCTTAAAATCTATTGCAGCCAGCAATGCTAAAAGATGCCCAAAGGGGAATGTTTGGGATACAAGTGTTCTTATAACTTGGTTAGCCAACAAAAGCGTAAACACTGAAAGCTTGTGGGATGTCTCACGTCGGTGTGCCATACTTTTATTGCTCTGCTCAGGTCGTAGGGTACACGACCTAACTCTGTTGAGCGTTTCAGAAGGTTTATTTGTAGACCATACTGATGGGAATTGTGTGACTTTCTGGCCCATGTACGGATCAAAAACGGACTCCGAGTCGTATATTCAATCGGGTTGGAAATTATTTTCGAATACGGAAAATCCAAAACTGGATCCAGTACTTTGGGCGAGAAAGTTACTGGAAATGGGTAGTAAACGGCGAATAGAAGGTAATATAGAAAATTTGTTTATTACTGCTCGAGGAGTCGCAAAAGCCGCTTCTCGGACGGTTATTTCGGGTTGGGTAAAATCCGTTTTGAAAGAAGCGGGTGTGGAGGCAACTCCGGGAAGTGTAAGGTCAGCGGTGGCCTCCCGGGGTTGGCTCGACAAAGAACCAATAGATGAGATATTGGCAAGAGCAAATTGGAGATCGGTTAATACTTTTGCAAAGTTTTATAAAAAGGAGATTAACCCCAGACCAAACAGTTCAGCCTGTAACTCATTGGTTAGGCTGTTCGAGCCAGTAAATTAGCTATTGCCGTGGTAATAACGCAATCATTGTAAATAGGTACACATACATTTGTTTATACAAAGGAAAAATATATATATATATATATATATATATATATATAGTAATAATTAATAACTATGTACATAAATAAATGAAGTATATAAAAAATAAAAAAATAAAAAATACAAAAAAAAAAAAATTAATAATAATAAAAAAAAAAAAAAAAAAAAAGGCGAAGTATATGAGAATAACAAAAATAATAATAACAATAATTGAATGCATGTTAAACATATAGAAGTATAATATATATACAGAAGTTAAAACAATAAATTATAAGTGCATTCTCACACTAAAATGCTCTAAGTAATGTATAATAGCACTAAAAAGATCTAGTTATGTTCACCTTCAAAACCTTATTAGCAATCTAATCACATTGGCGTCTTGTTCACCAGGCGAAAACAAACATTGTCTCAATATTGTTTAAAGGCCTCGAATAACGGCGAAGAGACATAATAGCAGAGTTTTACCTACCATTAAAACTCTTATTATGTCCGGAGCCTTATTCGAGGCCTTCAGTAAGTTCTGCCTGGTTCTAGTAATAACATAGTATACTTAGTTATAAGTATTGAGACCACAATGAAGGCTCACGCCAAGCCTGCCTACCTGGCGAACATGGCGACCGGAAGTATACCCCCTCTACCGCATAAATGGAACTGCAACGACTACAATACGGCCGGAAACGGAAAGACTGTCATCTCAATATTGTTTAAAGGCCTCGAATAAGGCTCCGGACATAATAAGAGTTTTAATGGTAGGTAAAACTCTGCTATTCATCATCATCAAAAAATTATGTAAGTATATTTATTTAGAATAATATTAAAGTATCAAATTATGTAATTCCAAGTTATCCTATTACTTAATGTATTGCCATACTAATATTTTTTGAATTTGCCGCGATTTATCAGGGCCTTCTTTCGCTTGACAGACTCTAGACATTGAAAACCCCCGGCAAATTCAAAAAATATTAGTATGGCAACCCATAATTGCCACCATCTTGAAAATATTGGGGAATTTGTGTATTAGTGATGCCCTACCCTGATGCCGGTTCTCCCAAATTTTTGAAAACAACATTTAATTTAGCCAATGCTTTTGTTTATTTTTACGATTCTGAATTAATAATAATCAATAAAGTACTATAAGATTGTTTATTTCGTATTATTTATTCCATTAGTGGTCGTTTTAAGCTGTTTTTTATACATTTTAGGTACATAAAAAACCATCCAATGCCAAACCACAATGAACTTAAAACTAAGTCGATAAAAGTAAAATAACACACTAAGTGGGTTACAATAATTCGAAATCAATAATTATTGCATCCTAAATTTTATTTACCCTGTCACGGAGCATAATGTTCAGTGGTGGAAACACTAGTATGGCCATGTAAAAAGTTTTGAAAAAATTCGAGTGTTTACTTTCGTTGGCCAGACTCTAGTTAAAATTACTAATCTCTACAACTAACAAGCTCGTTTGCTGCCGCTAAGCTGAGCTAAGGGAGTTTTGGCGGGAATCCGATAGTGAGACGTTGTTGGCTTTGTATTATTAGCTCAAACTTGTGTTTCTTCGAGTGTTAATGTGTAATATTGGTGGAATATTAACCATTAAGTGTTCGTTAACGTGCACGAGTGTAGGCGAATGATATAAACTCAAAAAACGTGTCATTTCGCATTTTTTCCAAAACTCCCAAGAAGTTTCAGTAAAGCATCCACTACTTTACTGAATCATGACTGACGATGTAAATAATTGACTTGACTACTTGACCACGATTGCTATAACATTGCTGTGACTTTCTTAATGTGAAATTAAGAAATACTTAAAATAAAACACTTGACACTGGCTATATGCACAAACCGTGCGAAGCCATAACTAAAAAAAAAAAAAAAAAGCTGAGCTAATCTGACACCTTTTTGGAGCATGAGGTGTGAAAAATATTATTCATATTTCATCATTTTATTAGTAATTCGTACAAGATACATTATAATTATAATTTAAGCTTTACGCGTTCTGCTTAACATTTATTTACTTTGTTTTTAGATAATAAAAGTAGGTACTTTAAACAGACTAATTTACTGAAATATTTTTGGTGCGCTAACTTATATAATTTCCAAAAAACACAATTTATAAAAAAAAACATACCGAGCAAAGCTCGGTCATCCAGATATTTAATACTTATTAGATAATAGAAACTAAAGTGAAGGAGTTTTGGTGGGAATCCGATAGTGAGACGTTGTTGGTTTTGTATTATTAGCTCAAACTTGTGTTTCTTCGAGTGTTAATGTGTAATATTGGTGGAATATTAACCATTATGTGTTCGTTAACGTGCACGAGTGTAGGCGAATGATATAAACTCAAAAAACGTGTCATTCCGCATTTTTTCCAAAACTCCCAGGAAGTTTCAGTAAAGCATCCACTACTTTACTGAATCGTGACTGACGATGTAAATAATTGACTTGACTACTTGACCACGATTGCTATAACATTGCTGTGACTCTTAATGTGAAATTAAGAAATACTTAAACTAAAATACTTGACACTGGCTATATGCACAAACCGTGCGAAGCCATAACTAAAAAAAAAAAAGAAAAAAAGAAACAAAAGTAAACACAACACAAATTAATAGGTAGGTAGGTAGGTACCTACCTTCCCACTTTATTAATCAGAAGCGTCGTCTAATAAGACTTTTGTATGTTTAGCTTTAGAAACTTTAGATACATTACTACTATGAATTTTTCGTTTGGTAGATTTCTTATCAATTTTCTCTTCAACCAATGAAATGTCTTTTGGGGCTGGTGTTTCTAACTGAAGTGGTGAAAAACGCCGCACCTTCATTTTCATAGAAAACTCGGGATTATTCACCATATCGCTATTCATACCTTTCTTTAAATAACTTATTGTGGAATAAGCAGTAAAATGGAAATCTTCCACAAGATAATACTTTACAAGCAAGAATGCAATCATATCTTCTCCTATAGTTCTGGGGAAATTGGGTTCATTTCCTTTGTGTCTCAAGTTTACTGGACCTTTTAAATACCAAGCGTCAAGTAGTTTCTGAGCCGTTAGCTTTGTATCTTGTTTTGCAGCATTTTCTATAATACTGTAAAGGGTTTTGACATGACAATCAATGGATATTTCTTTTTGATTGGTCACAGAGTGCAAACATATGTCACACATTTTATTACAGTCTGACTCTCCCCAGTCTTCATCAAAGTGCTCCGCTATTAGCTGCCTCCTACAATATGTCCCATTCAGGCAGTACTTTACCATACCATACAAATGATCCAAACTTCCAGTAGATGAGAACACCATAGTGCTAACTTTAAACATGTCCTGCATTCTATACAATGTAATGCATTCCGCCCTCAGGCCATCTCTCCCAGCCCTGCCACTTTCTTGATAATAATTCTCCATAGACTTACTGATGGTGTGGTGAATTACAAATCTCACATCAGGTTTATCAATGCCCATTCCAAATGCGACAGTTGCTACAATAGCTTGGTAATGTTTGTCATGCCATTTCAAATGTACCTTTGTCCGTGCTTCTGATTCCATGTTGGCATGATAACAGCCAACTTTAAGACCATTTCTGCGTAATCCCTGTGATATTTCTTCAGCATCTTTAATACTATTAGTGTATATTATGCCACTTTCATTCTTATATCTATGCTTCAATAGTTTTTCCAGTATGGAAAGGCAATCATCCTGTGATGTGGGCTTTTCTATTGCCATATAAAATAAGTTAGGTCTGTTAAATGTTGATTTAATGATGAAACATCCAGGTATATTTAGAATTTTTTGAACATCATTTAACACATGAGCGGTAGCTGTAGCTGTCAGTCCTAAAATAGGCACCTTCGGGAACATTTTAGACAGGATCCCAAGAAATTTATAATCAGGTCTAAAGTCATGCCCCCATTGTGAGCAGCAATGAACTTCATCTATGGCTATTCTCTGCAACCTACCATCAGCATAACATTTCTGTAAATTTGACATAAACCTTTTACTTTTCGCAAACCGTTCTGGTGTGACATACAACAATTTTATATCTGAATCTTTTTCTTTTAAGATATTTAAAGCTGCTTGCATTTCATCTTTGGGGCTTGAGCTTGTGATATACTTTGCCCGTATATTCTTCTTGGTTAATGACCTTACTTGATCCTCCATTAATGAAATTAAAGGTGAAACAACTACTGTAAGCCCCGGTTCTACTAAAGCCGGTAACTGATAACATAGACTTTTACCAGCACCTGTTGGCATTACCACTATAGAATGCTGTTTAGAGAGTGTGGAATTTATTGCACATAACTGCTTAGGTCTGAATTCTTCAATGTGAAAAATATCTTTACGTGTTTTTTCAATATCTTCAGACCAGCTAGTTTTAATCCCTGACCAGTCAATGGAGGCTAAATGGTCTGATTTAAGTTTGTTGATAGAATTACTAATAGAATTCTTTTTCTCGTGCAATTGTCGTTGACGGTTTCTCAGACTCGCTAGTTCTGCTTCTACTGTATGCAATTCCTTATTAACATTTCGAAATTCTTTTTCTAAATCAGCAACCGAGGACATCATAAATCTCTGAAATATCCAAAACAAGCAGTTATTTATATTATTCAAGGATACACAATGACTCAGAGCAAATGCATGTGGTTCAAACAATTTACTCCGCACGGGGTTCGATCACACAACCTAACACATTGCAGCGGTCTCATCACAAACTTGAGGACGGAGGCCGTTCCAGTATACCTACTTACATACGTACAAAATACTCACCAGTACCTATGTATATACATTAATAATATTTAGTTAGGTACCTAAACCTTTACCTAGCTGTTGTAGCTGGCTGCTGTAGGTATACGTTTCGAATTCGAACTTCTATCAATTTTGCTTTTCTGCACCACAGCGCGCGCAGCGCAACCCAATCGGCCAGCCAGTCAGTCAGCGGTCTTTTTTTTTTGTTTTAGTTTAGGCTACGCACGGTTTGTGCATATAGCCAGTGTCAAGTATTTTATTTTAAGTATTTCTTAATTTCACATTAAGAAAGTCACAGCAACAGTATAGCAATCGTGGTCAAGTAGTCAAGTCAATTATTTACATCGTCAAAGTCACGAGTCAGTAAAGTACCTAGTGGATGCTTTACTGAAACTTCCTGGGAGTTTTGGAAAAAATGCGAAATCACAGGTTTTTTGAGTTTATATCATTCGCCTACACTCGTGCACGTTAACGAACACTTAATGATTAATATTACACCAATATTACACATTAACACTCGAAGAAACACAAGTTTGAGAAAATAATACAAAACCAACAACGTCTCACTATCGGATTCCCGCCAAAACTCCCGTCAGCAGAGTCACTAGTCACATTCCCATCACATCATATCATTCATTTGTTTATTTGGTTTTTTAGTTCGGCTTCGCACGGTTTGCAGTCAGTGTCAAGTCAACTACTACATATAAAATATTTCAAGTTTTACAATAAATTAAATACCTAAGTACATTTTCGCAATAGAAAAGTCTTAGCTTAACATAGTATCAATCCTCGTGGTTAAGTAGGCAAGTCACTTACAGTCAAAGTCATGATTCAGTAAAATGGATTAAGTGGTAAGATGTATCATTAAAGGTGCTATTTCACTAGACTGAATTGAGCTGCGGTATTTAGGGGACGCGTAGTGAAATAGTGAAATTGAACCTCTTCCTTATATCCTACGGAGTTAGGAAAGTCCTCGATAATTAGCAGTATTGACATGAAATGTTATACCTATACTATACTTACGCATTAAATAATAATAACTCATTCGATAACGACAAATTTTCGGTGCTTCGAAAGCATACCCATGACGTCCACCCACGACGAGACGTTCGCCGTGCGACTGCCGAGTGCCGAGTGCCGGCGGCGTGCAGGCGTAGTGTAGTGTAATAAGGAACGGAGACCGGCGATAAACCTTGTTAGTTAGCTAACAAGTAGTATCCATAATATTTTCTTCCAACGTTTTACTGAGTCTTAAACTTATGCTTAGATCAATATAAGTTAGTAGAAAGAAGGCTTACCGTCTCCAGTCTCCAGCTAAGTTGCACTATAATAATTATGCGCGAAGCACAGTCGGTTCGCGAACATAATCCATACTAATATTATAAATGTGAAAGTCACTCTGTTTATTTATCTGTTTGTCTGTTTCTTACCTTATCACGTGTGCTAAGGGGCTGAACCGATTTCGATGAAATTTGGCATTTATTGGGTTTAGATATTGGGGAATTAGGAATAGATTGGACCTATGAGACAGACATCTATAGGCTATCTTTTGTCTCAAATAATAATCCCGAAGAGGATGAAATAGGGCTTGAAAGTTTATATGGGCCATCCATAATTCCTCATGTTAGGGATCTACAAATTCGTATTTAGGCTTTTGGAAAGAAATAAATGAATACGGGTATCAGCTTTTTTGAGGGAGAGAGAGATAGATTGAAAGAGGGAGAGAGGGGAAGGGGATAATGGGAGCGAGAGGGCGAGAGAGAGAGATAGACCGAGAGGAAGAGACGGAGATTAAGAGGGATAAATATAAAGAAATACAGGAAGCGGGAAAGATATAGAAAGATCAAAAGAGGGAGGGAGATATATAGACGGAGGGCGAGGGAAATTAATGGATGAATATGGAGAAGGTGAGAGATATTATTGATAGAAAGAGAGGGAAATAGATAGAGGAAGAGGATAGAAAAAGAGCTAGAGAGGGAGATAGATAGAGGAAAAGGGAGAGAGATAGAGAAAGAGACAGCTATATTCTTACCTAGCTGTTACACGCGACATCAGTTGATTTTCTAAACACTTGACATTGTATATTACTATTATAAAAATGCGAACGAAGTGGCGGGTATGTATCAGCTAGATATGCATATAATGGATACCGGGTTAGCGTTACGAACACTTTCGATAGTGATTCATGCTTCCCATACAGGTATGCAGCTAGTGCAGCTATGATGTACCTACTTAGGGTAGAACCGGGTAATGCCGGTCAGGAGGTAATACCAGTCAATACAATATCTCCCATATTACTGCGTTCCGCGAATGCACAAGTACATCGACATAACCTTATCCCGTACCGACGCAGCGACCCTCCGCTAATTTCGTATCCGACATCTTGGATGAACACGTGTCAAATGTTTTCGTGCCTATTTGAAGGAAAATTTCGAGCTCAAACAATAAGAGGTGAGTGTTTGTAATTTCACATTTCTTACATTGTTAGTAAATAGTGTTGTAGCATAATTATCAGGTATCCCGAGTGATAATAGATTTTGAATTTGTCTCGATTAGTTTTTAATCTAAAACCATATTTGCGGAAATGTTTCTATGCGGACAATACCGGTCACGCTGACTGGTATTACCCGCAATTAAAATGAGTATATTTTTGTGCATTTTAATGATTGTTTATTGATTCAGACAGTCTAAAGCAAGAACCCTACTACGTTCTAACATGCAACAGTACTAAGAAAAATTCCTAAACAAGAGACTTTGGTCGAAGAAAGAAACAATAATATGTATAAAAGAGAGGAAAGCAGTAGGTTTCACAATATCGAGACAGAAAAAAAATAAAAGGAAAATCCATTGATGTTAAAAAGGCTACTAAAAGATATTTACAAGATAAAACAAAATTTATACTTACGTTAGACTCGAAAATAGAAATGATAATATACCTACTGACGCTGATGAAAACTTAGAAACGAAATGTATACAATATATAATCTGCAATGATTATGGCCGAAATAATGAGTTATGGTATAGGACTGGTACTGGTAGTTTCGGGGCTCATGCCGAGTGCTCAGGGTATCGCTCCCCTGAGGGTTATATTTGCGACTTATACATCAACAAAGCTTGACCGGTATTAACAACCTGGTGACTGGTATTACCTGCCATGGTGTTTAATACCGGTCAAAGGCGTTTATTTTTAAAATATTGACTTTTCCAAATTTGTATTACCTACGGATGCCCATAATTGTGATTATGTTAGAAGAATATATTAATGTTAAATTAGCAGTACGATTATTAAAGAAATGTAGATTATTATATGATTTTTTATTATTTCTCCTTAAGTGACCGGCAATACCCATTCTTACCCTACTTATGCAATAAATAACATAAAACACTACAATAAAATAAAACAATTTTATTTCATTTTCTACTCAAATAAATACCATAAAGTCACATTAAGCTAATTTGATGTCCATTACCAACAATTTTATTACATTAAAAAGAAAATCTTTCATTTCGCACAATTTCACACAATTCAAAAAATAAGCACCTTTGTCTTCTTGGAAGTAGGTAGGTACCTATGCTTTACATATTATTATGAGGTAGGTAGGTAGGTATTTCATGTTGGCAGTAAGTACTCCGTTTTAATAAAATTCGTGCAATCCTACTAATCCTATCCTACTAATAGTTTACTAGTAATAAGTTTGTCTGTATGGATGGATGTTTGTTACTCTTTCACGTAAAAACTACTGAATGGATTTTGACGAAACTTCACAACAATATAGCTTACATATCAGAATAACACATAGGCTACAATTCATAAAGATATATTATCGTATATTATCCAAACGCGGGGCGCAGCTAGTCATTAATACTTACTTACCGTAAGTAGGTAGGATATTATAATAAATATCATTCGCGGAACTGATTTTACAATAAACCCCCAGTAAGTAGGTAGGTACCTTCCTAAGTATTAATTATGTTTAACATTTCGAATAGTAGGTACATAAGGTATAATGCATATTAATACTACAACTAGGGACAACATTATTTAGCAAACTAGACTAGGACCTATGGGTTAAACACTGTAAATTCTAATGAAAGGTAGGTAGGTACTTTACCTACTTATTTTAAATAGGTATTGAAACTTTTTGAAATATCTCGTATTTTAAGTCACTTTACAAAGATTCCGGCTTAGCAAATTGAAAATCTTCTTGGGGTTTTAAGTAGGTACCTACCTACATACTAACTACTATCGATTTATTCATGAAATTCGCTAATAATTGTTTATATAAGTGCGTAGGTACCTACCTATGAGCTCAATCGTCAATAATTTACCTAGGTACTATCGTTAACATCACATTGTCATTTTATTATGGTGCTTATGTTTATTTACACAATTGTTACAATCTGTTTCAATAAAATGCAGCCATTGATATTTAAGCCGAGTAACAGACATCGAGAGGCATGCGTCGCGAACAGTTCGTCACGCATGCCTCAGACTGTGTGGATGTGTGTGCTCACTGTAAGCATTCGCGTCATATTACGATCGTTGCGAGTGAACTGTGAACGCCGTCTCAGGTCGAGCCGTGCGCTCCATGTGGACGAACGCAAGCCCCTCAATCTGTTACTGACGAACGCCATGCGTGGTTGTTTGCGTGCTCAGCTTGAGCACGCGCTGTTCGGGACGCATGCATAAATGTATCATCGTATATCGTATGCCTCATGTTGCATGCGTGACTAACTGATCACGACGCATGCCTCGCATGTCTGTATGCGCCTTTATTCAATTGTAATTGGTTGCAATATGGTTCCAGCTGTCAAAAACGAACGACAAACGGCTGATTTGCATTCGATCGCAACAGTTCAACAATACGTAATCGTCGTGTTGACAAATGTACCTATATAATATTATGAAAAATAAATAACTATTATTATATTAAGTGCCCCTCTAGATTTTATACACAAAAACCAGATAACGACGAAATAATAATGACAAGTGTCCGTTAGTATAATACCTACATTAATGCATAGTTCATGTCAGAATTAAACTAGGTAGGTAACGATTTAAAGAATTCGTTGTCTCTGTCCCTATTTAGTCATGTAGTATATTTGACTATTATTAAGTAGGTATTATGCACATTATGCGTTTTTTATAACGCATTAAAACTTAATTTAGTGAATCAATAAACCGTCATTTAATCAAGCTAGAAACGGCGATTATGTAAAATTTGCTGCCGTCAACTCATTGCCAGTTATTTTCAAAACAGTCACTTAGTACCTAGGTAGTTTAAGTAATTTCATTAAGTTGAATGCAACAAAAGGGTCCCTAGTTGCAACATAATTAATTAATTTTTATATTATCACAAGATCACAACAAATCTATGCGTATTGACAAAATTTTTAAATGACGAATCCAAAACTATAGACGGTTCCTACATGATTTCATTATATTATAATAAAATTGAAGCCTAAAATATTTTTTTACATCATAAAATGTTTCTTTTTGTACAGGTAAAAATATGTACATACAAAACAAAACCACAATTTCCTTAAAATGTAAAATTATTAAGAGACAAACTAAAGGTATCTAAAAATATAATACCCTAAAATAAATCTAGCCGCTGCTATTTCGGCGCAACATGTATTTCAAATATTGGGGTAACAGCTGTACCTCTGAATAGAGTTTAGCACTAAAGTATGAAATTAGTTGTCAGGTCTTATAAGTTTAGTTTCCACTTTGATCATGGGTTCTTCTTTGCCTTTAACCATTAGGACCTTGATAATAGAGAATGTCTCAATAACTTGCTTCACTTCAGGCTTGTCATCTTGGGCTTTCCATTTCAGTTCCATTTTCGACATCTTGGCGCTTCCTCCCTCATGCTTCACACAATTAAATTCTCCAGGGAAGTCCTGAAATCAGTAAATCAATAAAGGTGATGTAGATTTTGGGTGTAATTTTTATCTTCTACTACGTTTTAATACGTATAGAAAGTTATATTACTTTTCTTTCCGACACTATGTTATTTAGCAAAAAATGATCATTATGATTTATGATGAAGCCTTTCAATCGGTATGATAAAGCTAACAGGTGATTATTTTTCTCGCGTAACGGGTTCGATTCCCGGTTCAACCATGAAATTATTCAAATATTTTTGAATGTCGTTTAAATTGTTTTTAAAATCCCAATAATGTCTTCTTTCAGTAAAATGTTCCCTCTACAATATTCAAGGTAGGCACCTACTTTCCCTCCATGTGGCATATCCGTGGGACGTTCTGTATATCAATACAAAAAAGGTTTAAACATTTTATATTAGCAGTTTGCTACTGTATTCTACTTCCCAAATGTAGATGGCGTTGGAGTAGAGTTAAAATATACCCCCTAATAGTAAGTTTTCGTCCTTAAATAGCAACACTGAATAGCAGCATCTCACCGGCGATCGATAGTTTCAGCGGCATTCTTGGCGTACGTCAGCCTCGTCAGTGGACTACATAAAATATTTCGCCACAAAATATAAGTTTTCGTATGTTTATTAGATGATCTATAAGGTGTTTTTTCCCTGATTTATAAGATTTTGTTTTTAAGTTGTTTCTTCTGCTTTTAAATATATATTTCAATAAGAAAACAATAAAACATTAAAGTTTCATCCTTTAAATAATATTTAAAGGTTAGTTCTAAAACACATATGCGAGCAGTATACATACATCTATCTATCTATATATATATAAAAGCCAAAACTGACTAACTGACCGATCGATCAACGCACAGCTGAAACCGCTGGGCCTAGATCAATGAAATTTGGCACAAATATTCCATAAGTGACGTAGGCGAGCAATAAGAAAGGATTTTTGAAAATTCAACCCCTAAGGGGGTGAAAAGGGGTTGCAAAGTTTGTATGGAATAACGTGTTTTATTGGTCTGATCAACTTCAAACTTAGCACTTATATTCTTTGAAAATGTAATTAAGTTTCATCGTGTTTAAATATTCAACCCCTAAAATTTTGGTAGGAAATGGTGCATTTTGGTAAAAGATGGAAAGGATTTTGGAAGGAAATTGTAGGTTTTGATAGAAAATAGTAGATTTAGAAAGAAAATGTTAATTTTGGAAGAAAATAATAGATTTACGTAGGACATGGTAGATTTTTGGTAATAACGGTAGATTTTGGAAGGAATTTTAGATTTTGGTTAAAAATAGTAATTTAAGAAATAAAATGGTAGATTATGAGATTGTGGTACGAAGGGAAGTTTCTGATTAAAAAATGGTAGATTTTGTTATGGAATGGTAGATTCTGGTAGAAAATTTTGGTAGAAAATGGTAGTTTTTGGTAGGAACGGTTAGATTTTGGTGTGAAATTGTAGATCGTGGTATAAAATGGTAGATTTTTGTATAAAATGGTAATTTTCATAGAGGATGGTGGATGTCGAATTCAAGGTCATGGTCTATTTTTGGTTATTTGGAATTTAGGTAACAATAAACAAATTTATTCTGCGCGGACGAAGTCGCGGGCAACAGCTAGTAATACAATAAAATAATAGAATATAATAATATGGCTTTCATACAAAATTGATAAATATTTATCCAAGTTTTGAAATATATCGGATATAATTATATAATTATATCAGATATATTTATATATTATATTCGGATATTTTCGAACCCTGATGCACATGCAGAGTATGAGTAATTATTTTTAAGTATTTCATCATATTTTGTAATGGTGAAATTCCAAATAATTATGGGAAATACAAACTAAATAAGTGTTAAGTACCTAAGTATATAGATAAGATAATTGAAAAACAATTATGCACATCATGATGTTAATAATAGAATGAGCTAGAGGGGAAAGAAAAGTAACCCACATAAACAATGGCAAACAGCTACCAATTTATTTTACCTTCTTCCATATATAAAACAAGCAGAATCTTAGGTCTGGAACTGTCTTATTAATGAGAATCTACCAGCATCTTTTTCTTGCTCAGAGGTTAACTAGACAGTTAGCTGTGAATAAGATATAATAGGTACTTTAATATATTACTTACATTGTTGAAAAAGATCCTTCTGTTTAGACCCATGGCAGCTATTATGACATCAATGAATTTATCTCTCACTTCGACTACAATAGCATCTGTCAGAACTGGTGAATGCAATTCAATGTATTTCAACATATAAACTTCTGAAGACATCTCTCCGGCTCTTTTAGCATTGTACTTTTGCTTATTGCATTGAGCCGCTTGCTGACGGACTTTATCAACATCCCAACTCGGAGTCTCTCTGCATCCAAGGCTAGCAGACAGCAACCTTAAATAAAAATATTGGGACAATAGCAACACAAATTCATGGGTCTTGACACAACTAGGAAATTGGACTTGGAATTGGGTCAACATTACCTGTGCACCATAATATCAGCATATCGACGTATAGGGCTTGTAAAATGTGTGTAAAGTGGAACATTCAATGCATAATGGCGGAAATCATCATCTTCACAACCAGCAGCACAGAAATATTTCGCTCTCGTCATTGGTTTGGCACATAGCATGTTTAAGACCATAGCCTTGCCCACGTCCAGGCAGTCTGAGCCTGTGTAAGCCAGCAAGGAGCGGTGGAGATCTCCAGCAGATGCTATGTTCAAATCTATTCCCATAGGTTTCAGAGACTGGGCAAGAACTCTCATCATATGGCCACTTGGAGGTGGGTGACACCTCAGAAAAGCTAATGTCGGATGGTCTTCATATATACGCCTCGCTACTGTCATGTTCGCTAATAACATGAACTCTTCAATTAATTGATTGCTCTCTTTAATTTCGGTAATCCAAAATGCTTCAGGCAAACCATCTTTTGTACTTAAACGGAATGAGGTTTTTGGTTGATCTATTCTCAGAGCCCCATTTTCAAATCGCGTCTTCCGTAGTTGCGCCGCAATATCACCTATTATTTTTATAGTTTCTTGTATATCTTTGAACTTATACCCATTGTATGTTTCAGGGAATTTGGAATCTGCCTCATTTTTGCCTTCAAGTATTGCTTGTGCGTGCTCATAAGCCAACTGACCACATGAATTAATAATGGTTTTAGCAAATCGATGACGAAGAACTTCCGCATCTTTGGTTATTTCCCAGAATACTGAAAAAGCAAGTTTATCCATACCGGGGAATAGAGAACACAGCATGCAGAGCTCATCAGGTAGCATGTGGTATGCTTGTTCGACTAAGTATATTGTTGTCGCCTTTTGTGAGACTTTCTGGTCCAATACTGTGTTTTCAGTCAAGTAATGGGTAACATCTGAAATGTGAACTCCGATTTCATAATTACCATTTTCCAATTGTTTGCAAGAGATTGCATCGTCAATGTCTCGACAGTTAAATGGATCAATACTGAATATGCATTGAGTGCGACAGTCTTCTCTTATTTTAATTTCTTCCTCAGGTATGGTGTAATCAAGCTGTGGAAATAGACCCCTGACTTCTGAACCAAAAGGCGTAACATCCAAATCATTTTGTACAAGTATTGCTTCTGTCTCTGCTGCCATGTCACCAGCCTGTCCTATATTACGCAATATTTTACCTACAGCAAATCTAGTGTCAAACCAATCAACTATTTCAGCCAAAAATATAGTGTCTTCATATTTTTTGGCATCTTGATAGAAATTAGTCGGCCAGCATGAGAATGGTATGTTTAGTCTTGGGACTCTATGATCACGTGGTACAAATAGAGCTCTTTGTCTATTTTTGTCTGCCATCAGTTTGAGGGTACCGGTGATGGATCGTGAATGGACTTTTTCTTTAATGAAAACCACTTTTCCTCTTTTTTGCTTCTTCTCTGTTTCTTCTTCAGTTTCTTTTTCACTTATTTCTGTTTCAATGAGTTGCACTACAACCACATCACCTTCTAAAGCCCGATTTCTGTTCTTGATACCATCTATGAACATATCCTGTTCTTCACGGTCACTAGTTGAAATAAATCCATGTTGAAACTGTTTAGGGTTGATTCTCAAAACTCCTATGGTGAGAGTACCATTTTTAAGTCCTTCGTCAACTTCTTCTGCTGTTATGTAATTGTCAAATTTCTTATCTTCCATAATTACCTCTTTTTCATTACCCTTAACATTTCTCCTTCGTCTTGGAGAGTTTTTTGGCTGTGTTTGCTGCATTTTTTCATTTAGAAAAGGAATAGCTACATTTGGACCATTGTTTACATTGATTGTCTGACTCAGTAAAGGATGTTGCATCATATTCTGAAAGAAATGCATGTTTGACTGAGGAGTTAATAGTGGTGAGCATGGTATACTAGCCGAATCTGGCCTCTGGAAACTGTGGGCTATAGGTGTGTTTGGGGCACTCGCCGCATGATGGTGGTTAGCAATTGCCATTGCTTGAAATGCATGCTGCATGTCAATGGCGTTTTTCACATTTTGCATGTACTGAAACTGCGGGTGCTGTGTCTGGAAGTATCTGGCACTGCTGCTAGTATTTATTGCACAACTGGGGCTAGTGCTATTGTAAGCTGCGCTACTGTGGCTGGCTATAAAATTGTGCATAGAGCCATTTTGTATTGGGGCAATAGGAATATTGGCGGATCGACTTGTTTCTGGGACACCATTCATTCCTGTTGCTAAATGTAATTGTTTTCGCTGCTTCTTCTTAGCATTTTTGCCTAAAGGACTTGTGTGACTCGCTCCTTCATTATTAAAGTTTCCTTGCGAACCTGGCATCGATGAGTTTACAGCGTACATTTCACTTGCTGCGTTAGCATGGTTTGTAAGTTGCGGTTGCGTAGACGGCTTATCGTTTTCCTTCATTACACCATTGTTGTGAAGGCCCTTTGTTTGTAAATTCTGTGACGACGTGGAGAACTGAACACTCGATGGCCCACTTTTACCATTATTGCCTTCTGATAAATTAGGTTGTATATTGGGCATCGTATTAAAATAAAGTCCACATTTATAAATGATTTGTACGGTTTATTTTAAGTAATTTTATAAATTAAATAAAAAAATTATGGTTCAACGCCCGGCCACCATGATATTTGTTTTTTTTTTTTGTTTTAGCTTTAGCAGTGTTGCCGGCAGTCAACCAAGAAAAAGACCGAAAGTTCCGAAACCGACTGAAAAATTACCCGATATTACCCGTTATTTCCCCAAAATTTACCCATTAATTGGTAAAACAGTAATTATTTTACTAAACTTGCGAAACATTTTTATTGGACTAGTAAGAAATGGACTTCGCCATAGCGTAGACGCGAAAGAGACACACTTGGCTACAAACCCTATATACATAAATCGGATAAATTTAGACTTAGGTGGTGCACATCGATATACTATAAATCTATGGTGGTGTTCCAATCCATCGATATACTACCTATATAAGGTAGTAGGTAGTAAAGGTAGTAAATCTATGCTCCAATCATATTTGTACGTGCGACATTCTAAACTATCAAGATTGGTTTGCTTCTATAGCAAAGTAAACAAATAATGCATACTACCTACGCCGACAAAGCATAACATCATCTTACTATCCTACTTACTCCTTTGTCTTTTGTAAACACTTGTCTCTTTTCTTCCCTGGATCTTGAGTTAAATGCCATAATTATCTGATAGAGTCTGGCCAACGAAAGTAGACACTGAAAAACCCCGGCAAATTCAAAAAATATTCGTATGGCAGCCCATAATTGCCACCATCTTGAAAATATTGGGGAATTTGTGTATTAGTGATCCCCTACCCTGATGGCGGTTCTCCCAAATTTTTGAAAACAACATTTTAATTTAGCCAATGCTTTTGTTTATTTTTACGATTCAGAATTAATAATAATCAATAAAGTACTATAAGATTGTTTATTTTGTATTATTTATTCCATTAGTGGTCGTTTTAAGTTGGTTTTTATACATTTTAGGTACATAAAAAACCATGCAATGCCACAATGAACTTAAAACAAAGTCGATAAAAGTAAAATAACACACTAAGAAGTGGGTTACAATAATTTGAAATCAATAATTATTGCATCCTAAATTTACCCTGTCACGGAGCATAATGTTCAGTGGTGGAAGCACTAGTATGGCCATGTAAATAGTTTCGAAAAAATTCGAGTATCTACTTTCGTTGGCCAGACTCTATAATATGATTAATCTGTTAGTGGAATATTAATCATTGAGTGTTCGATAACGTGCACGCAGCGCGAGTGTGGGCAAATGATATAAACCCAAAAAGCGTGTCAGTTCACAATTTTTCCTAAACTCCCAAAAAGTTTATAAAAGTTAATCATGACTTTGACTGTAAATTGACTTGACTACTTCTTCGCAAGGATTGCTAGAATCTTAAGACTTTCTTATTGTGAATAAATTAAATTATTTAAAACTTGAATTAATATTTTATACTTGACACTGGCTAAATGCTGAAACCGTGGGAAACCAAAATAAAAAGTAATAACGAATATTCTATCTGACAGTGTCAGCGTCAATGTCATAAAAAATGTGTGAAGTGGTGAAGCAGTCAACGTCAAAAATAGTAGAAGGCTATGTGTCGTTGCCGGTTTTTCAAATAACGAAACGAAACAGTTATTGGTTTTTTAATAACGTTATAATAACTATCTATTTCCAATAACTGTCTATTTTTACAACTTCGTTATTTTGCCTACTTAAAAGGGTAGCCAACTTCAATAACGTTATACATCGCGTGTTTTGAGAGCGATGTGACATAACATAGTTTGTATTCGCTACAAAACGAGTGATGGTTGTGAAAACACCGTTTCCAACGCCCACAACTTTGGCGTAGCAGTTATGACGCTAACTTCAATGACGTTATACATCAAGTGATTTTGAAAGCATTGTGAGATAATTAAGGGTTGCATTCGCTCCAAAGCGAGTGATGGTTGTGAATCCGCACCGTTTCCATCACCCACCAAGCGTTATTAAATAGATAGTTTTGGTCTGTTCGGATAACTAGCTATCGTTGTCATGTTGAATAGATAGTTGTATAACTATCTATGCTAAATAACGCCCATAACTAGAGTAGGTACGTTACTAACGTAAATCAAATGAAAATGATAGGTTATTTTAGTTAGTGTGGGTGGTTACACTGGTTAAGTATCTGTGGGTGGGTGGTGATTACCGGGATTTACATTGGAAATAATTTGTTTTACACGAGTTTATTTGAAAAATCATTCATTTCTTCGTTTTAATTTACGGACGTTATCGGCAAACCTAAAATAAGAAATAGATTGACTTGTTCAACGGTGCAATATTATATTCTTGTCATAATATTTTTCTTCATTTACCTACTCATTGGAATCTCTATGTCATACAAAAAGCTATAAAATGAAGCTGATTACTCACAATATGCTCACATCGAAGTGCTTGAAGGGTGTTATGACTGGTTATCCTCTCGCTATCATCGCTACGGACGTGAAGGTAACGGAGGTAGACTTCAACCGCGAGTTCATATCACGGATCATACCAAAACTAGACTGGGATGTTCTTTGGACAGCTGCAAACAGTATTGGACACGGTGAAGGCCTACCGAAGGCTTTGGAACCAACATTTGATGAAAATGAAGAATTCTTAAAGAAAGCCCACAGAGTTTTATTAGAAATAGAAGTAGAAGAAGGACATCTAACTTGCCCAGAATCTGGAAGACAATTTCCAATCACAAAAGGAATTCCAAATATGCTATTAACAGAAGCTGAAGTACAATAAAGTAGCTTAATCTTTGGAAAGGATTTTATTTATTGATTAAGTTTTGATTTAGAATAAGGTTAGTTTATTATTCCACTGTTCTATACATATATGTATTTAGGTGCTTACCTAAAGATATTCTGCATTTTCTTGTAAGGGTTAATTCTAACAATCCTTTCCTATTGCTACCACTGGTGGTGGTTAGGACAAAATGTGTACCTCCCTCAATATAGTTTAGTAAGTATTTGTAATTGCATCAGAAAACCTATGTGGCCACTTTCGACAACCATACCTAATTAAAGTCTCATCGGTCTCAAGATTCAGACGAATCCAATGATAGGTACCTACCTACCTTATTTATCAATATCCATTAGGCGTTTCTAGGTGCAGGATGCTCCAAATAGGAACATACATACCTAATACTGAGTATATGCATACATTATGACCATAAAACAAATGTTGTGAGATCATAATTATGGCACTTGCATAACAATAACCCAAACATAACAATAAACCAAAAGATGCCTGTGATGGAATGATATCTGTGAGTCAAGGTGTACAAAAGAAAAACTACAAAAGTATTTACAACTGAAAGATTTTATTTGAACAATAAATTATAAACACGCTTCTCCAGCAATAACACTATTAGATTGGTAATTTTGTTATGTTGAATACATCATCTATTACAGTTCATCTGCATAGGGAACAGATGCTAGGTTACCTGCTGCTCCCATTGATATCTTGCTTGTAGCTGCACTAGAGAGGGCCTGCCAACAAACATGTATGGTTTAATGTGAACCCTCTAGTCAAGGTTATATATACAAGGTGTATCGGCAAGGTGTAGTAATATTGAAATGTGGGTATGTGTACCTGGTGATGAATCATTTGCCAGGGTACTAAAACCTGAAATCGATAATCGATTTTTTCACTCAAATTGATAAAATAACTAAATATTACAACCCTAACATGATACGGATGACGTCACGTTACGCCGGTCACACAACGCTTGCGCGATGCAGGATTTCTTACAAACGGCCCTGGCGCCATCTAGTAATTTTTGGTGGAACTTTTACCACAACTTTACTTCTACACCTAGTTTTGTTTGAGTAATGCCGCCGGCTAGACGTGTACAGTCTTACCCAACTTATATGGTGCGTCGTGAATCTTCGTTCGCGCAGAAAATAAAGTATGGTCCGAAGATTAACGAAAGAATGCTTAACACTTACAATCAACCTAAGATCACTATTATAAGGTTCATAATACACTGCAGCTGTTAGTTCCATCTCACTCATGCCACGCGGCGATCGCTAAGATGGCGGGGCGGCTGCCGACCAATAGCGGTCAATAGCATTTCCCGCGCTTTGAAAATTCATCTTCTGCGCAGGTAGAACTGCGATGTGCAACAGCTGCTATTATGAACTATTATGAGCTATGAACTATTATGAACCTTATAATAGTGATCTTAGGTTGATTGTAAGTGTTAAGCATTCTTTCGTTAATCTTCGGACCATACTTTCTTTTCTGCGCGAACGAAGATTCACGACGCACCATAGAAGTTGGGTAAAACTGTACATGTTAGCCTATGCCTCAAGTTCACTGACATTGCCCAGCTGATAACTAGGGTTGAACGATGGTTAGTTTTGCAGTAAACTTTGACGTGTATTAATTCATTACCGTAACTACTTACAGATTTATAGTACCTCCAGACTACTTCGAAATATGTATGTGTATGCGTAGTTTCAGTATTACTACACCTTGCTGTTACACCTTGTATATATGAAATACTACCTGTGACAGACTGGTAGAGAATAGCACAGTATTTCAGTTTTATTAGTTTTATATGTATATTACAAACCTGAGAGATATCGCTGTTGGAGAGTTGGTCAATGTCCCTAGCCAGATCTGCGGGTGATTTGACCTTGCCAGTGTAGAGGGCTTGTGTAGCCAGGGACTCCCCAAGGGCGGTGCTGTCGTCATATTCACTCAGGACCTGGAGTTTCAGCTGAGCCTTGCCGGCCTTGATGGCGTCGGCGCTGACAGACCCACTTTTGAGCAGCTTACCGATGGACTTGATGGCCTGAGGTGAACCAATTAGTGGTAGGCAGGAATGTTGTACTGCATATTATATTATCTGGGTGTCTTTTAACGACACTATGCCTGGACTTGTCCATATGGACCATGTAACAATTAAACATCTATTGTGTCTGGCATTGGTTACTCAAAGTTAATCACATCAATCATCATTAACTGATAAATAAATGCAATTATTGTGGTGAGTTTATCTACTGTTAAAGGCAGAAAATAGCTGCCTTTAACAGTAGATAAAGATTACGAAGAAGACATTTGTGTTATCATGAGTTCATAACAAAATAGGTTGTATGCTAAATACATACGGCATTAGCCTCATCCTTGGGTACGGATACGACGACGCCGTACAGGCCGCTGTCGGAGTAGGACACGTTGAAACCGGCTGCCGCGAAAGGGCCGATGTTGCCGACGACCTTCGCCAATGGAGAGTTGTCGCAGCCCCATTTGGTGACAGGGCCATTGCCCAGAGCTGACAAATAAAAAAAAATCAAGTGATAGAAAATGTAGTCTTATACTTTGTAATGTTACAGATTCATGTGATATTTTGTGGGTGTTATAATTACTAGTGTCATATCATTTCCAATTTGAAAGAGATTGCAAAGATTGGAAATTCCAAAATCAATGAGTTTGATATTATCTGATCATGGAAGTTGATATTTTAAATGCAGGTATACTGGGGACTGAAAAAAGATCTTGTGTAAGTATAATTATCATGTATTTTAATTGTTATATGTACTATTACACCTGTACTTTCAAACATCACCCAATTTAGCTGTACTTTAACAACATTTTAACTTTATGTTTTAGTAATTATGGTGTTTACCTTTAGCGGCAATGGCAAGAGCGAGTGCCTGAGGTGTTCCGGCGGGAGCGCCCTGCAGTGCGATGGCTACGTGCGCCAAGTCACCGCCCATCTCTTTCCTGCAATCAGATATGCAAGACATTCAATTGCCAGCACAGGTGTGCAAACAACTGTTCCAGTAGTCAAATAATCAGTATTCATGCTAATCTCTGAAATGGCTGGATCTATTTTGATGGGACTTTCATTGGCACATAGTTGACAGTAACTTAGGCCACTTTAATCGAAGAACTAGCTCGCGCCCCGCGGTTTCACTTGCGAGATAATAGTCCAACATGGCTGACATGACACCACAGTGCACTGCTTTAAAATCACAAGCATAATCTGATACCTTGATGGTTATATTATGTTTTTGTTAGGACTACCTTACAAGAGGTTATGTTATTCAATAAATTTATAAATATACCTCAGTTCACCACCATAATAGGAAGAAGGTTCAGGCTTAGCGTCACCAGTGCTATGCAGTTGGAGACTTTGGGCGACCAAGTTGGCTCTATCCTGTAAACAAAAACATGTCACAAAAATCTCATTATGAACCGATCCTGTAGATTGTAGATTGTATCACTATTTTGTTAATTGTAATTAATCCTATTGTTTATTACAAAATAGAGCACCTAACTGTGTAACGAAATTATCATTATACAACAGAAATCATCTCCATGGTAAACGCCAACCTGCCCTACAATAAAACAAAGATAGTCATCAGCATCTATGGCTACAAAATAAATTATTCTTTATTTTATTTCATCTATTCCTACCTGATTGTCACCAATAACAACGACGGAGCAGCGGCTCGGAGTAATAGTATTGGCTGCAAAGTGTTGCAGGGACTCTGAGGATATCTTGCCCAGTCTCTTTGGGGAAATGAAGAGGGAGTTGCCCAGCCCACGTCTATAGGCAGCTTTGTGTAGCAAGTCGACAGCGCGAACCTGGGAATGTATAGTTACAAGCTCCATGAACCAGTTTAAGCTGACCTTCTTTGAATGAAGATAAATAATACCATCAGTCAAATTAAGCTGATTGAAGCACACCCATTTTGTAAGCTTTATTATTTATGGTGAGCAAAGGCTAATTAACCTGTCACTTGTATGCTGGGCGAAAAAATAAGGTTTTTGTATTGAATTCTGGCCCACTGAGGTCCATACCCACGCGAGAATTGAGTATGGTAGGCTGACTATAGCAATAAACTAATACATACCTGAGGAGGGAGGCTGGCCAGGTCATACTTAAGTCGGTTGAGGTTGTCGTCCAGCTCCCAGGCCCTGAACTCTTGCTTTGAGACAATATTGTTCAGCTGTTCCACTGCAGCTTGCAAATTATCTTGGGTTGCCTGAAAAATCATACATTTGGTAAAAGGTATTTGCGAAGCCAACCAACGCTGTCCTAGAAATGGTTGCATACCGGATGGACTGTCAATACATACGGCACTGCTGTGATAAGCATGTCGCCTATGGGCTATTTAGTTTGTGTTATTTACTTGGCTTTTATTTTAGTGAGTGAACCCAATAAGAGCCCATGTAACTCGAAATATTTTTTTTTATTGTATTTATTTATATTCTTTCACACACACTTCCAGCATCCTCATTCTTATTTTCAACTAGCCTTTGCTTATGATCACCTGCACATTTAAATTTTTATCACAATAAAATACAAATCCTATGTTCTTCTACAAAGTCCAATCTATCTCACTTCATCAAAAATTAACACCCTTTCACATTAAACATAATATAAATCGCATACTGACACCATCATCATCATCAGCCTGAAGACGTCCACTGCTGAACATAGGGCTCCACCTTAGACTGCCACACCAAACGACAATTTCCCACTTGCATCCACCGGTTGCCTGTGACTCTTTTGATCTAGGAGGTCTAC
Organism: Hylaea fasciaria; assembly: GCA_905147375.1. Lineage (NCBI taxonomy): Eukaryota > Metazoa > Arthropoda > Insecta > Lepidoptera > Geometridae > Hylaea > Hylaea fasciaria. The sequence continues at coordinate 5,657,302 of LR990204.1, read as the reverse complement.
CTACACTGTGTCTTCCAGTCTGTGGTCACCACTCTAGAACCTTTCATCCCCATCAGTGGTCAGTTCTACGAGCGATGTGGCCTGCCCATCGCCACTTCAGCTTGCAAACCCTGAGAGCTATGTCGTAAACGTTCCGGATTTTATCGCGCAAAGAAACTCCGAGCATAGCTCTCTCCATTGCCCGCTGTGTGACTCTGAGCTTCTCCAAAAGGCCAGCAGTACTGATACGATATACATCTTAAACAGTATTATACAAACCTCAAGGGTGTAATAAATAAACTCCCGATCACCAGTTGCGGTGACAGTGGCACCAAGTTGTGCCAGTTTGCGTGCAATAAGGAAGGTGCTAGCGCACTGGGTAGAGAGCCCCGCAGATGAGCGCAGTACGTGTGCGATACCCAGCTCAGTCTGAGGCTCAAAACGGGAACCGGCCCTAGTAGAATATCAAAGGTTTAGTTCAAATATAAGGGTACCTATTGTCTCCATTGGAGAGGAGATAAAAGATATGAGAATAATTAATGTAGGTACCTACTTAAACAGGGTTTGAAATTATAGTAGGTAAGTAGGTACAGACTTCACGGGTGTTTCTTTTTATATCACGTGGTATAAGATACCAATTATGAAGAAAGATAAAAGCTGATTGAAGGATGATTATTACAAGATTATCCATGGTAAACAAATATCACAACGATAGGGCTTAGCTGAAGTCTCCATGAAGAACTTACTTGAAAGCAATGGTAACTCTGGTGACTGGTGAGCCATTGTTCAAAGCAGCGACAATGGTCTTGGTTGGCAAGACAGCCGTCTGCAATCTGTGCTCGCTTTTCGCAAGCGGCGCTGCCTGAGCATATCCCCGAGTCTAAAACACGAAAACCTATCATTTTAAGTCAGGAACGAAAAGAAATGGGTTTACATAATCAGATTTGACAGCTACACTACATTGATATCGAAATTATTTTGTACATTGTATGTAGGATATCAAGCAAAAATAAACACATATTGTTTACCGCAACATGACGAAATAGGGGGCTAGCAAAGGCTTTTGATGCCATTTTACGGAATTTTATTTAATTTTGCGGCGTTGTAAATCTCAATGAAGAAATTATTTTCTACTACTACTTCCACCTTCCACAGACTATGACTGAGTATGAGACTAATCAATTTTCCACAGACTAATACAAACTTTTTACATTACATTCACTCACAGCACAGACTACTGTTAAGATTAGGCAGATATTACACGTTCAATCAAATCATTTATACCAGTTTGCGAATGCGAAACAAAGACATAAAAAAGAATAAAAATACGTTTATCAATGTCAGTGTCAACAATCGAGAGACAGATTATTGACATATAGGTTTTGATTGGCACACAGATTTCTTGGCTTGACTTGACATTAGTTGACAAGTTTGACAACTTGACATGTTTTCATTTCATTTTGAGAAATGTCGAAAATGCCGCCAATTCTATTGTAATTTAGATTTTCGGTACGTATTACTTACAAGCCATTATCTAGATCTAGAAATAAAAGAGAAACCATCAGCAATCTTTTGGACTAAACTCCAAATGGGAAAACACATCAGTACCAGCTATTTTTAATATTTCTAGAATCGTTCCTCTTTAGAAACCCACCCAGTCTGGTCTGCGTGGTTATAAAAATTCAACTAATAAAAAGGTGTAATAGTAGGAATCTATTTGCTTACTAATATGGTGTTAAATTCAAAATACCTATAGGTTTACTCGAGCACTTAAAATAATAACACATAGATCATACTGTGTTATCTTCTTCTATACAATAATAATTAGACAAATCTAACTAGAAAAATATTATTTTCCAGGGAAGTAATGACCAGTTTGCTTCAACCATTGATTGGGGTAACAAATACAACTACTTTAAAGGACGCAAATCACAACATAAGACGTCAACATAGAAATGTCTTGAGATATAAGGAGAATTCATATAAACATAAATGTAATAAGATTCTCAAAAGGAAACTAAAGAAATACAAACTCCGACAAGATGGGAAAGAAGACCAAGACATTATAGATGTGTCTGATACATTAATATCGTCATTGTCCATCAGGTCACCTAACAAGGAACTTGTAGAGTCAGACGAATTGAAACCTAAAAACTACTTGTTTAGAATGGTTAGAAGGAAGCAAACAAGTGTGGTGACAACAAAAACCTCTAAGATATCAGATGCAAGAGTGAAGAGCCTCGACGATAATGAAGTATTACAAATATCACCTACCTCACAGGAGAAGAAGCAAACAAATGCTTTCAAATTATTAATGGAGTCGAGAAATAAAAGCCTCGGCACCAACTCCCCTGGAAAAGATAAACCTATTGATGATACAGAGACACAGGAGTTAATCGAGAAAAAGAACATCAAAGCCAAAAGAAATCTCATACTGCAGAGAATGGCAGAAGAAAAAGGGTCATTGAAGAATAAAGAAGTAGATGAACAACATGAAAAGTACATAAACAAGAAAATGGAGAAAAGGGCTGAAAGACTAAAAACTATGATTGAACACAAAGAGCCAAAAACTGTGAAGGATGTAAAACAGAAAAGTTGTTCATCCCTTAAACTTCGCAGCCCACTTGACAGTATTGACACGGAACCAAATGGAAAAGTTGATAAACCAATAAAAACATTGCAGCTAGTAAACATTTTTACAGAAACTATGGACAAAAAAATGAACCATGAAAAATTAATTCCAAAAGAGGATGAGGAGTTTCTGAATAAATTGTCTCCATCACTAAGAAAGAAGGAAAGTATGTTGTCGTATTTCAAAAAAGTAGAGAAAGATTCTGACGGCCCTCTTCCTGACTCTGATAATGATAATGTCATTAAAGTGAAGTTAGGAACTAAGCCAAAAAAGAGAGGTAGAAAGAAGAAATTAAGCCTTAATAGAAACAAAGAAAGTGTGTGTGTAACTCCAGAAAATGGACAAGAATGTAATGAACCAGAAGCAGAGGTAATAATAGTTCATGAACCTATTGAACTAGATAGAGATGAAATTCATGTGAATAATAAAATTATCTCTGAAGATTATAAAGAAAGACGAAAGCGGAAACGCGAGGCTAAAGAAAGTACTCCTAGTAGTGATATTCCTCTTATCATTAATGGTTCTAATCACACTGATGATAAGCGTCCCCTGAGAACTGTGAAAAGACCTGTCAAATACAGTGATGATGTTGCATTCACAAGTTCAGATGATGAACTCCACATTTTTACCCCCAAGAAGACAAAACATGATGAAGACATAAACAGCTCAGCCCCTAATACTAATGCAGAAAAAAATGTCAGGGGTGGTCAAGAGAAATCAAAGCCAATAAAAAAGTTAGTGACGGATAAAGGCGAGAAGATATCCAGGAAAGAAAAGAAAACAGCTAAAGATCCACAGAAGCCTGTAAAATTGGCACCCTTATTCACCAAGTCCAAGCCGGACCATGCAGCAATAGAGGCAAAACAGAAGTTTTTGCAAAGTGGAGTTCCAGAACAATTGAAGAAGCTCATGTGTAAACAAAAGGACAGTAACACTGTTAGCAATTCCTTCCCAGAAGTTGTACATGTTCAACAACTTGATAAAACTTACCCTGTAGCTTCCAAATTCAATTTACAAGAAGAAATTTCTGATGCGGAACTAATTCTTGTGAAATCCAATGATGCCCTTTCAAAACTCCTGAATTTGTCAACATTACAAACTCCAATCAGCCTGCATTCTAAGAACATTTGCACCACACAGACTATGTTACAAAACTTGAAAGAAACTTATCCGAGGTTTCCAGTATATCGCACTTACAAGTTACTAAGAGGCAAAAAGAAAGGGGAATTTAAGAACAGCAATCTCTTTTCTAGCTTAGACAATAGTGTTGAGATTTTGAACTGTTCCATTGATATGCAGAATGATAATCCAGATCAGCTTACTTGGTCTGACAAGTACAAGCCCCTATCAGGTAAAGAAATTATAGGAAACTTCGAAACTATTAAAGAAATAAAAAAATGGCTAGTAACATGGACTGAGAATGACACCAAGACTAATGTGAATGATTCCGATTCTTCTGATTATTACCAGTCTGATCCAGATAGTAGAGATAGTATGAAATCAAACAACAACCTTCTTATATTGTCTGGCCCTGTAGGTACTGGCAAGACTTCGTGTGTTTATGCAGTTGCTGCAGAACTGGCTATAAAAGTTATCGAAGTGAACGCAAGTAGTAAAAGAAATGGTAAAATTATGATGCAAGATTTGCAAGAGGCCACTCAATCTCATAAAGTAAATAGAGCTACGGGAAGCACTGAAAACTCTCAAAAGTCACAGGAGCCTATTGAACCTCCCCAAGAAATTAAAGCAAAAAAACGAGGAAGGCCTAAGAAAGTTACAGAGCAAGCAACACCAAAAAAGTCAATACCTAAAGATAAAACGGAATTTACTAATGCATTATCAGCCAGCCAAGAAAGCATAAGAACTGCCATGTCATTAATTCTGATTGATGATGTAGATATAGTTTTTGATCAAGATGATGGATTTTGCTCGGCCATTACACAATTAGTGCAGAGTTCCAAAAGGCCTGTTATATTGATAACTGGCTCACTGTCTCTGCCACATTTACAGAGATTCTTGCATGGAAGCAAAATACTCAAATTACATCCGTTATCACCGAATATGCTTGGTACATGGTTAGATTTAATGTGCTTGGCCGACATTGGTACTTGCTGGCCAGGATTAGGAGCAAAGTTCTTGAACTTTTTCAAAGGAGACATGAGGAAAACTATCAACTGTTTACAGTTCTATGTGGGCAGTCAGGGGCAGGTTTTGAGCACAGATGGTAACTCTCAAACAGACTCTGAAAACAGTGATGTTATGAAACTCAATGCAGATGATGAAAATTCTTGCACATCCTGGGTAGACCGTAATGGGTTTGATGATAAAAATATACACGATGTATGTGACTCATTATCACAATCCGTTTGGGATACTTTTGTGTCTAAACACATACATTTACAACACATGGAATATTCATTGAAAATGTTTAATGTTTGGTGGAGTGTACCCAAGATCTTGAACATTAAAACGCCACTGGCGCCCAAAACACAGACTGCTAACGCTGAAAAGTCAAATAAAGTTCATAAATCACTTCAATCAATTAGCAATGTACTAGATTCTATTTCCGCATGTGATTATTTCAGTCACATAAGACCTGAGACTGAAGCTAACATGACATCTCGTCCGTGGTATGCCCCTGAATGTAACAGTGTCTCAGAAATGGAGAATTTGGACTATTATGATCAAAAATATGAAATAAACAATGAAATATCTTGCGAGTTAATGAAAATCTCTATAACTGCAGCACAAGGAACTATGGGATTTGAAAATAGATATGAACTCGATTTTCCGGAGATGACTACAACAAGGTACTTAATGTTTTGTATAAAGATTGCAATCAATACAATAAGTATAAGTATATTCATAAAAATGAACTTGTCTATGTACATATACCTATATTCACTAACATTTGAAACAGGTAAATCTAGAAATGTATACCTAACAATTTGAACTCAATTGAGGATTAACATAAGGTATCGTTTATAATTTTACAGGAGCAGGGATCGCATTGTATCTCGCCACAACAACTTGACTGCTTACTTGAGTTTACAATCTTCACTGGACAGAAGAGCTCTGGCACTGGACTACTGGTCATCCTGCCGAACCATATGCAGGTTAGAGAAATCAAAGACTGACTCTGGCTCCAAAAGGAACAACCGTTTCTGCCACTATCTGAAATCATTGAGCGTTCTATGCAAAAGCGAATCATTCGATAGTTTAGCTAACAGTCTAAATCCTAGTGGAAATTCATAAAGTAAGTATTAAGAAAATGTAGTATCGTAAATTATTGTTATCTTTAATAAGACTTATTGTCAATTAATAGTGTAACAATCAAATAATACTGTATTGTTATCTAATGGTTATTTTTATGTTTGAATTAAATCCTTATACTATCTTGTTTTAGACTTTATTGTTGTCTAATAATCTAAGGCAACCTTTGATGCAGAATTTGGCAATCTACACACCCCGGCCGTCCCGCCGGTCTATATCTTCAACGGACACTTCCACCAAGACAAATAAAAATTGTCCTGGAATTCCGTTTTGCATCGTTGGTTGCTATAGAAACAAAATGCACTACGTACTGGTAAATCGGATGGAGTGCGATTGTGGCACTGCCACTCAAAACAATGTGTCTGGTGAAAGATTTTATGCAGCCTTCGATGCAGCAAATTAAATTAGCGTAATTCTCAACTTGACTTCTGATAACATTGTGACGTCGTGTCGGTCGTGGCCAAGTTTTAATCTAAAGTCCAAACCTACGTAATATTTAATTTATAAACAGCATAGGCAAAAACTTTACTGCGATCTCCTCTGATGAACCTTCCAATAGTAGATAGATAACGCCTTAGTGATACCAAAATGTACAGAAAGGTCAAACTTAAAATAGGTACAATGGGCGGTCTTATCGCCTAAAGCGATCTCTATCAGACAATCTTTTGATGGAGAAGATAGACAGCAGTAGGGTTTGGTCGGTTGATATCAGTGTAAAAAATATAAATATAAATATTTTTAGGTATTAATAATTACACAAATCAGGGTTTTATAATATACATACCTACCAATAATATACCAAATGAATGTTTAACGATATACATAATGTAATAACATAAACAGTACAATAAAGATTTAGCAATAAGTATCCGACTGTAGACTGTAGACCGGATGGACCGTTTTTTAGGATCTTTGATTTCTTGGATTTATCTCCGTCCCAAATAACGAGGGAAAATTCGAGAAAAACAATTTAGTTCATTCTTTTCCTCATACATTCTCAGTATTGAACTATGTTCGGCGCCAGGCAATGCCCAATCTATTTCGATACCAAATTTCATCGAAATCGTTTCGGCCGTTTAGTAAAAGTAGCTACCGTTTAGCATTTAGAAAAGTTAACAAATAAATAAACCATCTTTCACAGATATAATATTACTTAGTATGGATTATATCACGCGGTAATAGATACATTATAATTGTCTATTTTCGGTATAAAAGAACCTGTCTTAAACCAAGATGTTAGCTACCTCCATACCAAATTTCATCAAAATTGGTCAAGCCGTTTGAGCTCGAACAGTAACAAACGTACAAACTTTCGCCTTTATGACTAATATCCCAAAGGAACCGATAATTTTTCACAGGATAAATAAGTAGGTATATCTGATGTGTAATTTCAGTACTTTCATAGTGTATTAAAATGTGTTGAATTCCGTTCGGACGTTGCGGCATGAAGAGGGCTCAAGAGAGAACAGACATAAAAACAAACAAACATACCTACAAACTTTCACATTCATAATATTTGTAGGATAGTATGTAGGTACAAACCATTGGTCATTTACAAGCAGAGGAATCGAATCGCACTCTTACATGAACAATCAAAACAACAGATTAGTTTTATTTACGTTTAGTTTTTAGTTTTCATTTTGTTTTTATTTTACCGAATGATTTGTTGAAATTAATTACAAGACCTAAAAAAAAAAACAACGCTTGGTTACAAATTACAATATTCCTGTTTTGATTCGCCTCACTGAAAAAGTTTTTCGGACGTTATCAACCTATTAAAAATAACGATTTATCGAGAACTTGTAAGTAGGTAGGTACTTATCTTTTTATTATGACTAATTACATGGTAACATAAGTTATCAAAGTTTTAATGTAGATATAACGCATCGTAATGTAATGTAAGTAGGTATCTAGGATTATGTTAGTAAGTAGATAATGTTAATGTTTTCAGAAGGTATCGGAATTTGTATATATTTTCTATTAAAATTACCTACCTCAGTTATTATACAATTTTTTTTGTATATGGAACCTCGTCACCAAGTGTAGGTAGGTAGGTCTGTGAGCCAAGACTACACAATAATATTTTTTTCACACCTCATGCTCAACAAGTGTGTCGTATTAGCTCAGCGGGACCAAACGAGGTTGTTGGGCACTAGGGAGTGTAAGTAGTTTTTTTTAATTTGTACTCGCTATTATCAATACGCTGAAGATTCGACTTTTCAATTTTCCATTTTGACATAATTACTTAGAAAAAAAGAAGGGTATCCGTGCGAAGCCTAAACAGTTTCCTTTTTTAAATGAAACTAATTCTCGTCTACATTTTTGGCGATCATTGGATTTATGCTATGTGTAGGTGTACGTGTGCGTTTGTAATCATTAGAATAAATTTAAAAAGTTTGTAATTGCCGCCTATAATCTGTAGGTGTGTGTAGAATTTTGCAAATTGGTTTTAAAAGATAGAATTTGATTATTTTTTTAGTTGAAAGTGAACGTGACTACTTGTTAAATATTCTTAGCTTTTTTTAATTGTATACCTACTTATTATATTTCTCGCAATCTCGGTGTGAAAAATTGTGTGTTTTACGCGGATCTCAAACGATTCACTCATACTCGATTCTATGTGCCACACTCGCTAGTCTCGCTACGCTCGTGAGGCAAAACATCGAGTAAAGAATAAGTCGTTTTCGTCCCTTGTAAAACACACTACTATTGTATGGTGGTAACTCGCGCCGCGGCTTTATAGTTTCTACGCGGGCCTAGTTGACTCATGACCTCACCTTATCTCTCACGTAGGTACAGATCAAACCATCAGACTGGAACTTCATAAAAAATTATGCTCGTTTCTGGAATGGCTAAAATATTTTTGTTATACCTAGAGGCCACAATATTATTCATTATTTTCTAAATATGCGCTGTATTCACTCCAAGAAGTATACGTACATATAGTACGATAGTTATTATATGCCCTATGTTTCTTAAGCTTTCCCTGTGTAAACCCAGTTCAGTGAACCTAATAAATCTTACTCTTACTTTGTGTGTTTGTTAGTTCTTCACGCTTAAACGGCTGGACCGATTTGAATTAAATTTGGTATGGAGGTAGCTACCACCCTGGATAGGCGGCGTTTTATAAAAAAAAACAGCGGGTATAACACCGCGAGGCGCAGCAAGAAAAAAAAATGTCAGTAAAAATGTGTTCGTGAAGTTTGTAATGACTATCGGCTATCTGTCATGTTTGTAGCTCGAGTTAGAGCGTGCTAGCTGGGTCAAGTAAGCACCTAATTAATTTATTATTTATTTCGGAGAAATTATGAGGAGATATGCATAGGTTTATCCAACTAAAAGTAAACGACCGCTTATCATAACTCGTATTTTCAACCTTGTTCGTTTTACAGTTCAGACTTCAATATTGAGACGCATATTGCTGGTACTCATTACATACACTCGAGTCGTGCTTCATCTACCTACTCGTATAGTAGGTACTTATAACAAAGCAGTAACTGGACAATAAAAGTATATAATGTACATATTGAATCGCAGAATCCTCAAAAATGGTAAGTACCTACAGGAGTTTTTTTTTTACAGCGACGTGATGTCTGTTTTTTTGTTATCGCATCACGTAAACGCACGGAACTGCATTGTGATTTTCACTGTTCGGTAGCTTTGAATTTGGCTGAAGCAATGATACCACGACACTTCTACTCTAAATCTAACGTGTAGAAACTGTAGAGATATACCCGGACGCGTATCTATATACATAATATGTGACCTGTAATAGGTCACATATTATGTATGATGGGAAATGGTCTTCTCAAATCAATATTATAAAAAATACCCGCGTAAAAGAACTCGCAGGCAATACTTGTGCTATTAAATTACGAGCTTGATATTACTATAAATTCATCTTCCTGGATTAGAAAAAACAGATAATTCTCAATTGTAGTCCACTGGTGTGACGCAATTAGACGTGTCGGTTTGTAAGTCTTATATACTTTAGGTTATTCATCCACCCACACAAATAAACCTAAAAAAATAAACCCACTAAATTACAAAGGTCTGTGTAAGGTGCCTGAAATATCAGTAAATATCAGGTTAGTCAGATAAGAAGTACAGCTGTTTGTCCGATTTGACCATTTGATTCACATTTTAGACAATGTTATCCTGCAAAGCTGCTTTAAACACTTATTATTTATACGTTGTCTTGCCTAATGAGCCCTTACCTAATGAGCACGAGAGGTAGGTACTTTCCACTCAGATAAAAATTAAAAAGTAATGTCAATCCACAGTTGACGACGTGTTCCTATCTCCTCGTATGTGGGTGGTCACATTGTGGTGGCATCTTGGGTTGAAGCTTTGAAAAGTTCAGATAAGTACGGAAGGGTCAGCGGTCAAGCTATTTGTAGGCCTTTATTAATAGCATTGTCTTGTTTACACCATGTCAGAGATAAACGCGGCATCAAGATGTTTCTAAGCTGGGTTGTTTCACTGAAGTGCAGCAATTTTTAGTCGCGCTACAGCACTTTGAATGTTTGAATGCATTAATAATGGCCAATGTTATGATTCCACTCAACACTTCTGCTAACCGGGTTAGAGTTATCATATTGTAAGAAAAGTCTGCATAAGTCCTTGTAGTGTCTGATTGCCTAGATACAATAGAGAATCTTAGTTAGGGGTGGGTCTATCTGTAAGGTTGGCCGAGCAGCCTCATACTTGGTTAAAAAAACACTTGTAAGAAGGTCAGGTCATATTCACACGTATGACGGAATACCAGCTCATACACTTCATTTCAAACTAGGGTTGCAATTAACTGAATTATAAGCAAATAAGATAATATTTACACAACGCATTAACAATGCGTTGCGATCTAACGAGGTTGTCAAACTACTGTTTACTGGTTTACGATCTAGAGCATTTGAGAGGTTATCGCCACGGCAAATGACATTTGGTTAGGTAGGGTAGGTACCTACTACAGACAGTTTCATACCCTCTAGTATCTACACACACTCAGTATGAGCAATCGCCTGTGGTTTACACCGGGCGTGGATTCAGAGTTTCGTATAAAGGAGTAATGTTCGTAGTGATCTCCTTTTGACATTTTGAAATTGGTCAGTATAAAGTAGGTACCTACTTCTATCGTTAGTCAGAAGGGGACAATTACCCCCAATCCCTGATTCCTTCCTGCCGTGGCTGCCGTGCCTGATTCACAAAAATATTCGCCCTGCACGGGAAGTCGGGAATCGAACCCGTAACTTGAAGCTTTTCAGTCACTACCCCACAGAGCACAGAATCTGATGAGCCACGGAGGTGTCAAATGTGTCACGACTCCACGAGTTCTGAGCATGCGAGCATGCACGTGAGCAGAGGTAGCGACTTATTTAGATCATAGCGTCTCATCTATTTGCCACCAGCCCACCCGGACGGAGACTAACTAAACCCGAAAAATAAAAATTAAATACCTACAGTACATACTAAACGTTGCTGATAATTTATTATCTTGCGTTATGTAGTGGCAATAAAAGTTCTAAGTGTGTCATCTCCAAATTAATATTTAAGTACACTATAAAACTTTTATGGGTTAGGTACTAGTTATTGAGATAAATATTTAACTACCGGTTATCAATCAATTATATTAACATTATACAAGTGTCTACATAATAATATAACATACGGCTATCATTTGAAATTTAAATAGTCTAAAGAAAATTGATGTGGGTATCAGTCAGTCCCAAAATGTTGTCTGTCGGCAAACAAACTCAGTAGGTCCGAAGGACCATTTGTGATCAGTGACTTACACTTACCCATAGCACATAATATATTATAATATATAATATAGTATATAATTATACTGTCAAAAATACTCAGATTAATGGGCAGCTCTAAATTTATTTTTACGCTTTCAAATGGTAGGTATCTTGCAGTGAGAATGGCGAATGTGTTAAATTAAATACATGTTCTTGGTACCATACCACATGGACACCCTCTTTTGTTAGATTTGTAAGGTTTAGTTTAAGCTAGTTTTAGTTTATTTTATTTTATTTATATTTAATAAAAAAATCTGGTAATACATTTTTAGCAAGCGGTACGTTAACTATTAATAAACTACGAATAGGACCAACAAGACCAATTATTAATGAAATAGCTGTTGTTCTGTCACTAACCGAACATTTAAATGGCGAACCATCTTAATTGCTTTCCATTACTTATTACATGATGTATAATTCTGTGATATGATGCGATGTCGTATGAAATCGGTAATGTTGGCGCCGGAGCTGGGGTTATCGGAGACGCGTGCGCGACGCCCCGCCAGTCCCTTCTCCGGCATAAATATAACCGCGCCACTACCGCTCGGCGCAGTTCTATAAGTGCGACAATATAGACAACACATCACAATGGTCAAAAGCGATTTACGCGGAGACACCTGCGGCTACTGCGGCGCATGCGTGCGTGCGCGACTCAGCGCCGTGCGCGGGCGCAGCCCCGAACCCGTGGAGTGCGCCTACAAGCACATCTTGGAATCTTACGGATCCGGTGAAAAACAAGGAAAGCTGCCGGAATCTCCTAAGTCGGCGTGTGCTTCGTGCCGGTGGACTTCAGACGCTCAGTTCCCCGAGACCCCTCCGGCGTCGTCGAGCGACCTCAGCCTGGAATGGAGTTCTCGGTCTTCGCAGAGCTCCCGTACGCGTCGACGCAAAAGGTAGAACAACGCCGACAGGACGCAAGTTCTCTGATCCCGCTCATGGATGCCAATTCCTCAATGTGTCAACTGGAGGCACTCGTCGCTGCATCTACCACAACCAATGAAACGGTGCTACGAAAGTGCAGTGAAAGTGTAACAATGTTGTGATACACCCTGTATACCGACAAGATAGTCAGGGGCTGAATTACTGTATTTTTTTTTAATTTAAGTTTCAAGAAGAAATAAAATGTTATTAAATAATATAACCAATTTAAATTTTTGTTTAATTCCAATTACAGAAATATGAAGTCACTTCGATTTCTATCCCATTTTATCAAGCTTTCAGACGACATAGGGCTCAAGGTTATCTTTGCAGACTTTAGGAATACGACACTCATCTTGGGCGTGATTTTTCTGATAAGGTAGGTATATCCAAATTAGCAACTTATTATTTAGTCAGTTACAACTAGAGCAGGTTATACCTATTATAGTATCATGCACGAGGCTTCCGTCGACTGGGACCGCTAGGTATACGGACCGCGGTCCCATTCTCCGGATTGATTTAATTTTATTATTTTTCTCCACGTGGCGAGATAGGTAGGAGATAGGGAAAGACGGGTTAAGTGAGAATTTAATATAGACTAATTTAACTTACCGTTTTCAGTGTTGTTGTATTCAGTTTTACGTACTTACTTACCTAGTAATAGTTGTGTAGATTATGTAGCAGTATAGTATATAGGAATAAAAATGTTGGAACCTTAATGCAGCTAAGTAAAGTGTAATGGTAACTAGGCACCTATGGCGTCCGTAAAAGTAGGTAACACCTATCTTCGGCCTATCTATAGGTAGGTGGGCTATCCTTCCTATTAATTTGAAATATAATTCACAGTTAGTCAAAGCGCTAGGTATATTTTAACCTTTTACCGACAAAACTCGTTTAGTACCTACCTAAGATTTTAGAGAATTTGAGTTTTGCATAAATCATAGAAGAATGTAAATACTTATTGTATTGTAAAAACAATGGTAACTACGCAATAGTATATATTATTATATAGGCACGCTTCACTTCGACTTGCTGCTATAAGTATAGTAGTATCTATATAATGCCACGACACACGCGGCACTTGTGCGGGATATTTTATGAAAATGTACTTACAATAAAAAGGGCACGTATAACGTAACCTACGCGTTAAGTTTTTAACTGAGATAGATCTTTTAGTTTTAATTATTCTGAGCTTTTACGTACCAAGGAAGCATCTGTCATATTATGTGCGCACGCGCACTGTTAACAATAATGGTCCATCAAATATAATTACCTACCTATCTGCATCCTTTACACTTAATAGCTACTTATTATTAAAGATAACGAAATGTATTTCAATGCGTATGCGCACATGATTTACTTATTTTCCTAATATAGGTAGTAGAATTGTTCGTACAGTATTACCCAACTGATATGGCTTACCGATGTACCTGCGCAGGAGATGAATTTTCAAAGCGCGAGAAATGCTATTGACCGCTATTGGTCGGCAGCCGCCGCCATCTTAGCGAGCTTAGAGTGAGATGGAACTAACAGCTGCAGTGTATTATGAACCTTATAATAGTGATCTTAGGTTGATTGTAAGTTTTAAGCATTCTTTCGTTAATCTTCGGACCGTACTTTCTTTTCTGCGCGAACGAAGATTCACGACGCGCCTTATAAGTTGGGTACTAGTATACCTACTTACGTTAATGAATGGCAACGATTATTTTAAATGGCTAAGTCAGTACATTGCCCTCGGTTCTGGCAAACATGGACTCGTGTACTCGTGTAAGATAAATTTCCAATTGACGCAGAAATGTCCTGATAAATAGACACATTAAATTATTATCTACCAGTTATTACTACTCCCCAAAGTTTTAATTGAGCCTCGTTAATTTAATTAACTTTCGTAGGTTGAAACCATTTAAACTGCGGGTATTTGCATTAATTTTATCGAATAAATCAGGCAAATTATGGATAATTTATTGACTAAGTAACACATTAGTTCAAGCAAAATATAAAAGTATTTATTATTTTGCCAGATAATTTCTAACATTTTAATATGTTTAAAGCATTTGAAGTTTCGCAAGTAAATTCGGGATAGGTTTCTTATCTAATTGCCCTTTGCAGTTTTGGTTCATTGGTTACAAATTTATCGAGTGCCCCAAAGTTAATTATAGTTCAAATAATCAGAAATTATAGCTAGTTTATCTCCACAAGACTACAACTTACACGTAAACAACACTTTCTGGCATAAACTGGAAACTTCAAAAGATAAGATCTGACGGAGGATCGTACTGTATCCGGCAAGTAGAATGGCACATCGGGAACTAACTAAATCATTTAAATTATTTTGGAGCAATATTTTTGATCCGCCCTTTCTTGTCTTCTGTCACATCAGTAATTGGTATATTTACTCAATGGTTGCCGATTAGGGTAAACAATGCTTAACATTGCATAACTGTCTAGCATCTCTTCGTTCGAATCAAAATGACAGCAGAACGTCAAAGCAGTTGGCTGAATAGTCTGCATTGAACACGCTAGGAAAGATTAACATCAAGGCGCTCTTCTCTCTATATTAGACAGCTATGTAACGAGTACCACATAACTTAGTAAAATTCGGAGGCAATGGACACCACCCTTTTCGAATCACCTTGGTCTAGTGTGGGATCTTGAATGGCTTCCAAACTTTGCTTCCAACCCACAAAAACGATACGTCATATTTTGCGAATTATAATTTGCCAGTGCAGTGTGTGACAATGATAACTCTAAGTACTTATATAACGGAGGGTAGCGGATCACGGTCGCCAAAAATGTTGTTGTTCCTGATGTCATGATGTGCCATAACAATCAACAAGGTTGAGACTTGAGTAACAGTACCTACGCGCTAAATAGCATCAAATATTTCGTTTGATTTGAAATGATGTGGCCGTTAAATTTCATATTATTTTTATTCTAATGATATTTCACATAGTTACATTATACAGGTATTATTTTGGATAACGAATAACACTTCACAATTCAAAGAATAACAGGCTAGAATTGAATTAAGTATACATTACTTATATATAATATAAATTGGACAGATGCAAACATAAAATAATCTTTGGCAAAAAGTGAGGCAACAGTTTTATTACATTATAATTAATTTAATTGTCTACCGATACATTTACATAATACTTGGGAAATTCAAATTCACAAAGCAACTAATCTAACCAAAAATGACAAGAAATCTAACTGTGAACTATTCTTTAGTCACACATTTTAAAATTTATCATTTCAAATTAAATTTATGTAATACGTTACATTAGGATATAACTAAATTAGAGGAACGATGGATTGGAACGATATGTATAAGAACGATCAAATATTAACAGATGTGCTATTTACATTTACAGATATCTACATAACAAGGTATTTACTTTAGTTTGTTGAAAAAAGCAAAGCCTATTTATTATAAACTCCACATGAGTAAAATTGAAAAATGTATGAAACACAACTTGGAAAGTACACAATACTTGCTATTTTCTTGATTTGAATTGTATTTTGGCGATTGCAGTAATAGTTGCAATACAGTGCGGGTCAATATATTTAGCACGTTAGATAGTAGGTACGCCAGTTAATTAAAAAGTATTATATGAAACTATCTAAGTACTTCAAGCTGGTCGTTCCATTTCGTAACGTGCAGCTTTTTGGGCAAGAAATATATTATTAGCAATCTCAAGCGAGTTGTATTAATTTTTTACTACATATAGGTACTTACCTATTTCAGTCTCCATAAAATGACTTTCTCTACACACAGTTATCTAAACTAAATATAGTATGCAATGCATTGCACAATGTACACACTCGTAAGTTCGTACGAATGCAAAACTACGAATTTTAATTATATCTATTGAAATAATTTCGTTAATTATTTCTTCATAAGAAGTTTATTTCGATATAATATAGTACACAATAATGTGCGATACAATTAGATTTTTTTTTAAATTATTTATGATTTATAATTTTGATATTTAGTCACAAATATAGTAATGCGGATCCTCAATTTAGTTTATTAGTTTCAGAGATAGACATTTTCTCGCGTAGAAATGATCCGTTTACATCCTCAATCTAGTTTATTATTTTCAGTGACACATATTATTATCCGCATAAAAAATATTCTATCTCACATCAAGAGCGTCACAATAAATCACTGAATACAATATTAGGAATCTTATAAAAAAATACATCTACCTACCGTATGAGAAAATCACGTCCAATACCTTAGTAGTCGGCGATCCCACATCCGGTTCCTTTCAATCGACTATGACAGTGTATTTCTTTATTTACCTACCTGAATACCGATGGAGGTAATATCATGCTCAGCCTATGAAACCGGCTCCCAAGGACCGCCGCGAATACCTCGATAGGGGTTTTGGGGACCAAATTAGTGGGCCAGGGGGGCTATAGTGGTAGTGGTGTTAGGCGCCATCGTGATGGGGGGTACGGTCGGTAAGAGGGGGGTGGGGTAGATTCTGCAGGGGGCCGTAGTTGGTGGCCCCAACATGCTGAGGAGGAGATATGATACCAGGGAACCGGACAGCAGCCCGCCGTTGTAGGATAGCGTCATCAGGTTGCCTGTTAATAAAATTGTATTGTTACAAAAACACATTTTATGGTAATAAAACACCGGCCAAGTGCGCGTCGGAAACGCGCATGAAGGGCCCCGTACACCATTATCTATAAACACGTCAAAAAACACCTTTTTTGTATGGGAACCCCTTAAATATTTATTTTATTCTGTTTTATAGTATGTATACTTATTTGTTGTTTTAGCGGCAACAGAAATACATCAATAATAATAATTTGAACTGTCTAACTACCACGGTTCATGAGATACAGTCTGGTGACAGACGGACAGACGGAAAGACAGACAGCGAAGTCTTAGTAAAAGGGTCCCGTTTTACCCTTTCATTAGGGAACCCTAAATAAAAAGTTGTTTTTTTTGCTAGTATTGTGGTCGATTTTTGTACCTATTTAATATTTATTTCATTTGCTCTGTTTCTGCACGCACGCACACACTGTTATCACATCCTAATTAATTATGTAGTCTTTGCACTGTCCTTCTGAATCTGATCCCGTAAGATCTCAACTTAGTATTTCTAACAAGTGCTGCCATCTAGCGTTGTTTACGAAAACATACAACTATATCTACGCTCAACAATCAAGTTCGTAATCGGCTAATCTAGTCGATAGGAATTTGGACTCACCAGCGATTTCTCGATGTTCCCGACTGACGCGAGATGGCGCTATAATCATCGGCACGGATCCGAACAGGCCGTTTGTGAATCCCAGAGCAATGATGAACATTATTGAGTACACCTGGAACCACAATATTTGTACATCATGTATGGATTGTATGGTTACTATTCTAGCTAGCCACTATTAAATAGTATAAGGTGAGATCACTATCATCGCAATAATAAGCCTAGTGGCAGCTTTACCAAGCTAAGTAGGCTTGAGCCTGGGGCGGCAAATTTGAAAATCGATTTATTTTTTTCAGCCATTTTCCAGATTTTTGTGTAAGATGGGTTTCCGATGCGTAGATATCTCTTTTAGAAGTCCACAAGATATAATTCGAGTTGTCTCCTCGCGGACGGCTTGCGCATAGAGTAGGTAGGTACGTACGTCCCCGACGATGTGAGGCGAGTGCCTCGGCGCGGCGCACAGCAGCAGCAGCGGCACCAGCAGCAGCCGCAGCCCGCTGCCCATCAGCAGCTGGCTGCGGCTCCACTCGTACGGCCACGCCGCTGCTATCTGTTACAGCGGTACATTTGAAAATGAAAGGTAAGTAGGTACTTAAGTGATTGAATCATTCGTTTGAGATTTATCGCATTAAAGAGATGAGTTTTTACAATTATTTTTTTCCTTTTTTAGTTACTTATCATTACGACCGTCACCTGTTTCTGTGAGAGTTTACATACGTGGGATGTAAACGATAAGCCGTGTCTCCATCGCGTTTTTTTCAAAACATTACGTAAAAAGCCGCATACATATTACCACAATAATAATACCACAGTAGCTGTCTCCTGTATACTATAGTAGTTTGTTTTACAAGGGTATAAAACGACTCATACATTACTCGATGGTTTGCCTCAAGAGCGTAGCGAGTGTGGCACATAGAATCGAGTATGAGTGAGTCGTTTGAGACCCGCGTAAAACACAAAAATTTTCACACAGAGATTGCTAGAAATATAATAAGTAGGCATACAATTAAAACAAGCTCAGAATATTTCACAAATAACTTCAAATAAATCGTTCACTTTCAAATAAATAAATAATCAAATTCAATCTTTTAAAACCAATTCGCATTGTCGTCAAAATTCTACACACACCTACAGATTATAGGCGGCAATTACACACTTTTTAAAATTATCTAATGTACGCAAACGCACACGTACACATAGCATACATCCTATCTATGATCGCCAAAAATGTAGACGAGAATTACACTTTCATTTAAAAAAGTAACCCGTTTAGGCTTCGCACGATTTGTACATTAAGATACTCTTCTTTTTTTATCGAAGTAATTATGTCAAAATGGAAAATTGAAAAGTCGAATCTACAGCCTGTTGATAATGGTAAGTACAAATTAAAAAAAAACTACTTTCACTCCCTAGTGCGCAACAACCTCGTTTGCTACCGCTAATCTGAGCTAATCTGACACCTTTTTTGAGCATGAGGTGTGAAAAGATATTTTTAATCATTTCGGCAAATTGTGATCCACCGATTCATAGGCAGCGCATTGGAGACGACTTGTTCTCTCGGATTTTGGAGCAAGAAATTTTAGTAATAAATATGCACGCTACCGCTAGATAGGAGAACACATTTCTCCGAAATGCTAGTCGGGCACTCGGGTCTCCCATGTTTTACCTTTCCGAGCAAGTCGAAGGTGTTGAAGGTGGTCATCAGTATGACCGGCATCCAGGACTTGTGCGTGCAGGACGGCACCTCGGACGCGATGCCGGGGAACAGGCTGAGCGTGGTGAAGTACACGAGGCCGATGGACACCATGTAGGGGTAGATGGCGCGCGCCACGGCCCAGCGCGCCCGCACCGAGCCTGGGGACGGGAGGCGGTGGAGCTCGCCGGCCAAACGATCTTCTGTTTCTTCCCATTACGTGTTCGATAAAGTGCCCGAGCGAGGGCGAGTGATACCCCAAAAAAGTTAAATTTTCATGTTCTCTCCAAAACTATAGCAGATTTCAGAAAAGCATCCCCCACTTCTCTGAGTTCGTGATGCTGACTGTGACTTTTCTAGATTATATTATAGCACTATTTGACTCATTTCTAATCTAGCTGCGCCCCGCGATTTCACCCGCGTTTTGATAACATACGATACGATAGGATACATCTATATTATATCTTTATGAATTGTAGCCTTTGAATTGTGTTATTCTGATATGTAAGCTATATTATTGTGAAGTTTCATTAAAATCCATTCAGTAGTTTTTGCGTAAAAGAGCAACAAAGATACATACATACATACATATACTCACAAACTTTCGCGTTTATAATATCAGTAGTTTGTAGGATAGTATGCGAAAACCCCTAAAATTTCGCGCGAGGCCATTAGGTAAAACCAAGTTACGTTTGAAGGACCGCCAAGTCGTGGGCATGTCCTGGGACTCGTAGACCACGTCGTCCACCTTGTAGGAGGGGCGCGGGGTGGGGCCCGCGGCGGGGGGGGAGGCGCTCGGCTCGGACAGCGCGGGCGGAGACGTGGCCGCGGCCGCGGTCGGAGAGTACACGGGGTTAGAGAAACTGAACGCGTTGTCAGCTTCACCTGAAAAACATGACAACATTAAAAAGAAAAAAGAAAATTTTTGAGCGGTAGAAGCCTAGTCCAAGAATGTCAGGGTGCTAAGCAAAGGATTGCGTACTGGAACTTCGGTGCGGGCACGTATCAATGTGTTCCTTGTAAAAACAAAACTTAAGCAATTATCAGTCACTTTTCGGTGAACGAAAATATTGTAAGCAACTCACGTTATCCGAGTATGATTGTAATGTATTCTACACAATCCTGATCCGGTGGATTACGGACTATAATATTACGGAAGTGGAATTAAACCACAGCTCAGCAGTGGACGGGTAGAGATTGATTTTGATTCCAAGTAGGCCTTATCGAATTCAAATATCGGCGCATATACGAGTAAATATCGACTCATTTATGTTTCGAAATTATGACCGCGTAAAACTTTGCTACTGTCAATGTGGAACTATCTATATTACATGGGCGGATGTGACACTTACCATCAGCCAAGGAATCCACCTCGTTCCTTTATGTACCTACTTATAAAATACTGCAACGTGAAATATATGTCGTATATTGTTATATTGGTTGCTGTGTACTTTTTACTAGATTTATTAGTAGTTGTTCGGTTGGTGTTGTTAAAATGTGAACAGCGTAAGATATTTACCCTGGCCTGCGGCTGATAAAGCCGGACTTTGCAGCTTCAATACGCCGTAGCTGGGTTCTCCGGTCTCACTCTCTACCATCTGAAAGGATAGTGTCGAAATCGGTAAAGCAAAATGGCGATTAAAACAGGTTGCGCGTTTTTTTTAATTATTATTATTATTATTTTTAAACGTAGCCCTACAATAGATAGGCTCTTGTATCGTGGGTAGCGCTTACAGACATAATTTCACATACACATCACACCCAGACCAGAAACAATAATTTGTGTATCGCACAAATATTTGTTCCGGGCGGGAATCGAACCCGCGACATCAATATGAAACGCTATCTTGCTAAACACATCTGCAAAACTGCATTGTGTATCCGGGCTAGAGACGCATTTAAAATTTTGGATGATAATACAGTATGTTTAGTAATTATACGTCAATAACCAGTATGGGGCAGATTCGGAAGACTATACAGCCCCAGTAAAAATGAAATAACGTGACATGTAACTCACCAAGGTTGCGTCATCATTCGGATTTAAATGCAATTGAATGCGCCGGCGATGCCGCGCTTCTTTGGTAACCTTCATGTAGGTTTTCACTAAATTGTGCTGCAAGATCAATACATGCGTCGCCATGTAACAAAATAGAACTAAAATCGAAAGCATGAAGAAAATAATTGTGCTCTTCCGCGTGGATTTAACGTAGTACTTGGTGACGATTCGGTCCATTGACACCCAAAAGCCGGCAGCACCTGTGGACGTAAAAGTGGACTTTTTTTTTTTGTCAATGTCAAGTGTCAGTGACGCCACGACTGAGGCACATGTAGGGAACGTTATTCGATCGCAGTTACGTATTACGCTGAGATACGTACGTATTTTAACTTTACAATTACCCGGGCCTGGTCCTTTAAAAGCTGTGCCCTGAGTATGAGTTTTTACTAGTTTGGCATAGTGTCGTCAACTAGCTCTTTGCATGAAGATTTTTCGTTCTTAAACGATCCGGTAGTAGCGCTGTACAGGATCGACAGTCTAGCTAGTAAAAACTCATACTAGGGGTACTGGTAAGAAACATTTATCTGTTGCTGTACCTATCGGTGCAGGCAGTAAACCCATTAGTATGACTCTACTGCAACCGATCGCGCCTACTGCGATCGCACTCAGTGATTCGACGACCGTGTAGGTAGAGTACAAACAAGAAGAGCTGACAAGAAACATTATACTCACTCTCTCCAACCATCACCGCTTGCGTATACCTCGGCGGTAGGCAGCCAGTGAAGCCGTAGTACGAGGCCTGCTGAATGGTGCATCCGAATGCGACCACCCCGATAGCGCAAAGGTTGATTATGTAGGACGCCCGGTTCGAGAACCCATCCCAGCCGATGTTGCAAGTCGCCACGAATAACATAGTCGTTACGGAGATCACAATACCTGAAATCACAAATGATTTATAGATGAAATCAAAACTTATAATAAAGCAAGCGAAGGACAGGAACATACAGTCTGATACTGTTGTAATGTTACGCAATAATGTTATTTCAACGTAATAAGAACTGAACCGGGGTCCACTGTTGCTTATGATACCCAATAAGATTTGTATTGATATTATATATTTACCAAACATAGTCCTGGCGTTGTGACTGAACACGTCTACCAGCAGGTTGTTGATGACGACGGCGACGCACCCCGACGCGATGTAAACGGTGGACATGTCGAACATGATGCTGCTATCGGGATAATGGAAATGGAAGTAGTCTACCGCCATTATGAAGCTGAAACAGACGTCAAAATAATTTATCTAAAGTATTATTGCCTCGCTCCGCAGCGGGGAACATCGCTATTTTATCATTATCCTACTTATTGCCTTGAACTTCTAAGCGATCTTTACCTACATTTATATAGTTAGGTATCTACACAATATATTTTCAATTTCTTGATAGGTACCTAAAACATCTACCTTATATGAATATCTATGTATATTTTTAAATATACTCGTATACACACACGTAGGTACCTATCTATTACATAAACTAAGAAAAAATCACAAAAACGAAAATAGATACTACCTACCTACATAATAATATACTCGTACAAATATGATCGTTATTTATTTTATCAATATTGATGCACTGCCTAATGGAAAACAATGAAAGGCATTTAAAAACATTTTGTCTCATAAATCTCTTGCAAAACCTAATAGGATGTAAATGGCCAATTTATAAATACGAAAAAAGAAAAATCCAAAATGCGTCAATTTAGTTACTAACCTGTTGTAAGGCAGTAGGAACGCAAGGCCGGCTATGATGAAGGCTACGTAGAGCAAATTTTTACTGTCCAAGGCTCTGGGCGTCGGTGGGGGTGCACTGTTGGCGGCCAGGGGCTCCCTGCGACCCGTGCGCAGCGCCTCGATGCGGGCGTACCCGCGTCCTAAAGTCTCATTCATCTCAGCAATCTCTATTCTTATCCAGTCTCACAACTCATCGGCGACCGAGTATACAGATCGCTTCTTTTGTTTATCCCCTCGATGTAATTACGCCGGTTTACGTAATGCAATTATTTGACACTTTAATCGTCACTCATTTTTGCAAACCCGTTGCACAATTCCATCGACCTAAGTTATCATTTCACTTGCTTTCTTGTTTAATCACCTTATCGCTGACTTCATGGAAGGTTCGTTTAGTTCAATTGGTATTTACAATTTTAATAACAAATATACCCCGACGATGTTTGTCAGCTTTCGTCCAGGGTAGAGTCGATACGCGCATGCGTCGCGTCGTGTGCATTGATTTTCAGTGCAGGGACGCCGCCGCTCGGTAAAATGTATTTCGGCGCTTGTAATTTTATTTTTATAGTAACTATTTAATATCTGACTTTTATGGAAACACTAACAAAGGACAATAAGTAATAGGTTCGATACCATTAGTTAGCGATATAAACTTTTCGGTTTTAGTGAAAAAGGCTCAACAGAGACGGTGCTTTTATACGGTGACATTAATTACTATACCTACATAAATTGCTATACCTACCTACTTACAAATAAGTAACAAAGGACAGTTGCAGTTAAATAGAGTTGCGACGAGACTATACGAAGGCAAATAATGTGAAAGATGGTTTTTATTTAGTAAATTCGGAAGCATAAGAAATCCAATAAGTTGGAACAAAAAAACATTTATGAGTGAATCGATAGAACCTAGCTGCAAACGTATTCGATACACCTACGAAGATTTTTCAGATGAAGACAGTTCCAGTGAAGGCTGGCTTAATTTAAAACTTACGGGTAGTCTGCATAGACCATTCGTTATGCAGCCTAGAACATGTCTAGAGACTGTGAGAGTGTGGGAAAATATAGGAAAAAAGAGCGGTGGTGGCAACACTTTTAAGTGCAATGTGGTTTCGTATAATGTTCTTGCCCAGTCTTTGCTTGAAGAGCACCCGTATCTGTACACTTGCTCCGCGCCATCCAGTCTCGATTGGAAATTAAGGTCCGCTAGATTGTTCAATGAGCTCGTTGGCTTGGCGCCCGACATACTATGTCTGCAAGAAGTGCAACAATTGCATCTTGGCAGTTTCTACGCCAAATTCAAAGAGATTGGCTACTCCGGCACTTTTAAAAAGAACACTGGAGACCATTTGGATGGTTGCGCTATTTACTTCAGAAACTCTATGTTCGAATTGAGAGACAAATTAAGTGTAGAGTTCTCTCAGACCAATTTACACATTCTAAATCGCAACAATATAGGCTTGATGGTGAAGCTGGCACACCGAGAATGCCCTGAATCCGTTTTTGTAGTAGCTACCACACATCTTCTGTATAGTCCGAGGAGAGCTGACGTAAGACTGGCCCAAATGAGGCTTTTTTTGGCGGAAATAGAAAGATTTGCTTTCTACAAAACAGAGTCCGGATCTGGGTACTTGCCTATAATACTGACAGGTGATTTTAATGCTTGCCCACAGTCTGCCGTAGTACAACTATTGAGCACGGGACATGTCAGTAAGTGTCAATTTCCCGACACATCTCAAGCTTACTCATCGGATTGGCGCCGTCTCGGAATAAGTGAACAATGCCAACATTTGGCTGTCTTTTCGAAGCGGCGAGAAGGGAAGACGATAGAATTTAGCGATTTGAAGATTTACCACTCGGAGTACAGCACAACAGGATCACAAGCTGCCAATGATGCTTCATCGCAGGCACCGCAGCAGCAGAACGAGGACCTTTTCGGCGGAGGAATAATTAGCCACCCCTTGAACTTGACTTCGGTGTATACTAAGTATAAAGCGGATGGGAGCGCCGAAGCCACGACCTTCCAGGGGTATTGGCTCACCGTGGATTATATTTACTACAGTAGGTGCGACTCCCTCCACGTGACCGACCGCCTTCGTCTGCCGACCGTCCAAGAGTGCGCCGACGGGTTGGATCGTATGCCCAACCACGTGTGCGGCTCGGATCACTTCATACTAGCCGCCGTCTTTGAATTCACACCCGAATGTGCTCAGTAAAACTTGTGCCAAGCACGCCGAGCGTGTTACACGTAGTCTCGATTATTCGTATTAATATATAAGTATAAAGATAAGTAATTATTATGTAATTGTCTCATTATAATAATAATATCTACGAATGTTTTATTGAGCACGTGATAATTGTCTGCCTATCTAGTATTATTGTCTACTTCTGAGCAGGTGATAAATGTATTAGTATAAGTATTTCTGTATACGTATTTATGAATGTCTTATATTTTGGATGTCTATTTAATCTGACTTTAAAATTAAAATAACATTTCGGACCTAAAACGTGAAACGTCAATTAAACGTGCAAAATTCATAAAATTTAGGATTTTTATTTACAACTTAGTACTTACTACATGCCTGCCTACTATGATATCTACCTGACAGTCATGACCTACCACCAAACTATCAAGAAGTCTCACAATAATTAACTTAACATTTTAAGAAAAATTAGGTACATTGAACCACTTCACTAGATCACACAAATGCATTCTCTGAGAGGTTTTCTTATTTTCCTATGCGAGGTTCAACTCTGAACATGCGTTTACTTTTGAAACTAAGTATTTTTTGTATCCCGATAGTTACAATTAGTTACATATAAATCTCGGTTGAAATACTACATGAAATTGTTGGGCGGATAGAGAAAGTCCATCGATAGGCTCCGTGGATGGCAGGGGAGAGCCGTCGGGTATCTTCAGTTCAAACTTCTGAAGGAGGTGCGTTAACATCATGAACAGTTCTGATCTCGCCAGCCCTTCGCCAACGCAACGTCTCTTTCCTGGTAACAAAATCAGTATTACCTATATACTTATATGAAAATAAACCGCATTGATGGTTATGTTTAACCTCTCTTCCTCCCAAGTGGGATCGAAATGGGATTATGGTATGTAAATTATCAAAACACTCGTCAATACTATCGAATCGTGTACCAAAGTCTCAAGCTTAAAAAAAGACTATAAGAAGTCTAGTAAAAGTCTATGCCAATTTCAGTGCAACTTCAAAAGATAAATTCGAATGTTACTTTTTATTGGGTTCTATCAGGAAGTTGCAGTAAACCATCCAGCACTTTACTGAATCGTGACTTTGAATATGTAGATAATTGACTTGACTACTTGACCGCGAGCATTGCTTTAATGCTATTGTGAAAGTAAGAAATGTACTTAAATAGTAATTATAATACTTGACACTGGCTAAATGCACAAACCGTGCGAGCCATAACAAACAAAAAAACAATAATGTTGTTTCAACTCATATGTATGAATGAAGGTAATAAGGAATCAAGCTGTATACATATACCTGTCCCAAATGGCAATAACCATTCATCCTGAAGGAGGTTCCCTTCTTTTGTTAGAAATCGTTCAGGACGAAACATTTGCGGATCTTTCCAGTGACTGCCGTTGTGTAGGTCGTACATAGCAAGCAATATAAATGTACCCTGAAAAAATCACACATTGTCTCGTATCATATTATCGCATCGCATAATATTATTATGCGTGATACGAGATTGCATCATTAGGTACCTACTATATTACAGTACCTAATGATGCAATCTCGTCACTGACTGATCGAAAACGACGCGTAAGGAAAAACTCTTCATTGAAAAATAGACTGAAGACAAATTACGAAATTACACATACAAAGAAATCGTCTATGAATAAGTGCCACAATATATTATTCTCTAATATCGTACTAAAATAAACGGTTGGTTCAGTCTTAGATTCGTAAAAATTACGGACAATTTTTATCATTGTGCTGGGGTTTTTCAATGGAGTTTAAAATGAAAATCATTAGCTCAAATACTTATTGTTTGAGAAAGTGTAGATACCTACCTTGTTATGTGATTATGTACCTTAGGTATGACGTAGTTTCCAAGCGGTGCATCATCTAGGGCCATATGAGGGATGCCGACTGCAGCCACAGTTGAAATCCGTAGAGTTTCAAGCAGGACCGCTTCCGTATACACCATTCTTTAAAATAAGTCCCAGTTTTCTTTCTGACAAGCGAAGCAATGAAAACAAGTTTTGGCTATTTCGACCATTTAACATCACCTAAAATACCCAAGAATATTGAGCATGGGCGAGCGGTGCGGTTACTTGTTTTTTTTAAGCATTCTATTGAGCCATACCAGAAAAGATGACAACCTGTTAGACAAGGCTACATTTCGTGATAAGACAAAAAATAAAAAAGCGCAAATAAAATTGCAAATTTAATTATTCGATACAGAAATAGACCAAATTAAATGAGATGTTGTTTGCTGAGAATACAACATACCTACTAGCCTATAAAGTTTCAAAATACCTACCTGTTCCGATCGTTAACCACCGGCGTGCGCTCGTGGCCGATCATCTCATCTATCTCTCGGTGCAGCTTGCGTTGCACATCCTCGTTCCGAACTATGTGGAGCAGCATAAACGCAGCCGTGTTAGATACCGTCTCCATACCGGCTTCTAGTAAGTCCAGGCATATGACTTGCAGGTCTTCTTGCGTAACTGTTCGGACGCAAAATAATATTGTTAACTTTTACAATCCAGTGTCACATGGTATTGAGTTGTAGTTGTGCTTTCCACCGTGCTTGGATTTTAATAAAAGCGCGAGCGCTAGTTTCGTCTATGGAAAAGTTATATATTTGTCCGCGGGTCTTATGTAATGTAAACATGTAAACACTCACACACACACACACACACACACACGATACACATACATAATATACGCGAGACCACACTGCTGGTAGATACAAATAATTACTTTACAGAATGTTTTGTTCTCAATCTAGTTAATATTTGTTTTGTATTTACTTATATTATTCTATGAGACGCAATTTTGATACAACGCATTGAATGGGAGAAGCTACTGGCTCCTGAAACACATAGTTCAGGAGCCTATGGATTCAAAATTGTAGCAGTAAAATTACTTTTTCTATCAATACATTTTGTATTTGTATGAGATGAGCAAACGCGCAAGTGTAGCGTGCCAATAAGGAGGAATGGCTAATTGGCTGTATTACTACATTCTATAATAATTGATCCCAATAATCCAATGATCTCGCTAGTGCTTCCGCAATAAATAGCAATGGTCAAACGAACATTTATCGCTCTATACTTACTAACAGCAAATCTACCGATGCCGTGCTTTGGACAAACACTTCTGTGATAATAACTCGTAGTTTATACGCATAACGCAATATGCGTTCATATTTTAGTAATAGTGTGTCACTTGTTGTTGCCAATAATTGTCATTGATAACTAGCTGACGACAAGAGAAAGACTAAACTTGAACAATATGTTATTGAGAGTTGTTTTTTCTACAGGAGCTCGTTTTTACAAATCATTTGTAATGTTCACACCTACCTAGGTACCTATACATTTTTTAAACCATTTATTTTTTTATTTAATTATGCTATATTTTTAGTATTATAATATGGTACATACAAGGCTCGTCATTGTGTTCAGTTGTTTCAATAATAAAAGCGTCAATGACGTCTCGTGGGCGTTTCAGGTCGATAGTTTCACGATGTTCATTAATGGTCTCCTGAAAAATTAGGTGAAATTCACATGATATCGACGATACAACACGATATATTGCTTTACTGATCGATCCTAGCGCACTCAGTCTGTTATTATAAATATGTAATTATATTTGCATGAATTCATATTTATATATTAATGTTTTTAATGGCTCTGAAGGTTCAGTGTAGGTACTAGTGTGTTATTTCCATATTGATTACTAGATGATATCCGCAACTTCGTTCGCATTATTATACAAAATATCAACAAATTAAAAAATCTTTTGATGGGGCGGGTAACAGCTAGTAAGAAAGAACATATTATCTCTCTTTCTCTCACTCAGTTTCTCCCCCTCTTCTTCTATCTCTCTCTCCCTATCCTTCTATCTATCTTTCTCTCCGTCAATTTCTCTCTTCTTCTTCCTCTATGGCTCTTCCCCTATCTCTCCATCCCTCTCCCTCTACATTTTAACCTTTTCTTCTATGTCTCTCCCTCTCCCTCTTTCCTTCTCATTTTATCTCTTTCCCTCTCCCTCTCTCTAGTCTGTCTCCCTCTGTCTATCTCTTATCTATTAAAATAAACAACCAAAAAACTCCTTGCCAAACATTAGGATCCGTTCAGCTGTTTATCATGGTCCATAGGGGGTGCATCTAAGAATATCTAATTATTCTAACCCCTACTCTTCCCTCTATTAGGAATGATTTTTCAAAAAAGCTGAAACACGTATTTCTTTATGTTTGGGCACGACCATGCACTTTATGTTCAATATTAGGTACCTATGTATAATGAATGTGAACAATTTTCAACGATGTTCAGTTCCGGCAATTAATTATACGAACCGGTCGTTTTCTTGAGTTCTCAATCGAGGTCGCGTACACTGAATGCTCGCAGGCGATGCAAATATGAATATTTTAAAGGCAACTATTGGAGGTACTATACACGTAAAGTTTTACATTATCGTCCCTGCGATTCTATGCATTTTATGCTTATTCAGGCACGACACCGTCAAACAAAGTGGTTCGGGTATCGGTGTGTGGAGATTTATGATTGTCTTTACTATTTTGTATTTCTTCTTAATTAAAACCTCTAGGTATCATAAATAAACGTATCTCTTAAGATATATAGGAGCTGAGATATTAAAGTTCCAATGTCATGAAGTCGTCCAGAATACAAAGATACTCCAATCGTCCGGGAATGCCTGCGTAGCCCCTGACCAAAAAGGTAGTAGGCCCCTGACCACACTGCTGTTCGAGACGGATAGAAAACTACGCATTTTTATTTCTATTTAGAATACTAATGGCACAATAAATCACCTTAATAAATTCGTGGAGTTCTTTATGAGTTGACCGCAGTTTCGTGTAGCCAGTTAGATTTGGAAGGGCATGCCTCAAAAACGGCAGAAATGTTAATACGCCACCGCTCATATCGACAGCTTTAAACAACTTTGTGATCAAAGCACAGAGTTTGATGAGCCGAGCGTCGTCTAAGTTATATCTGAAAAAGAACGGACAAACAACAACAAGGTGATAATGATAAATAATATTCACAATACTATGTAGGTTCTCACCTAGAAAGAGGATGCGCGAATTTCGACGAGGGCGAATATATTATAATGGACTCTCTTGAGCTTTGAATGAAATTAATATTACCAGTCTTATTGATATTTGAATACCTGCCCTAATCGGAAATACTAACCGTAAAACATAAGTAACTACCAACAATTAAATCTATAAACAATTTTACTCCACCACTAAGTAAAAATGACTACTATATGTACAATATGTACATAATATACTACACCACTACTACAGCTAGCGCGATACTTGTAGTACTAAATACATACATAATGGTCTTAATCAAGATTATAATATATGTTCAATATGAGAGTGTATTCTAAATATCAGCATATATTTGCGAGATTTGTTTTATCTTAGATCATGTTTATCTTTTAGATACATATCTTAATATATTTTGTCCATTCCATATTTTATTGACATTGTAATGTTAAGTTATCCAAATATCAAGGCCACATTTAATTTAAATACTTTTGAGAGTTAGGTAGGAATTTTGTCGATACGTTATATCATTTCACATTGCTGCAGATTGGAGTGTGGGAAGTCGCAGTTATAAGTACCTATTATATTGAAGTAAATAATGAAAATTCAACCTTTTCCCAGCTACAATACGCCATAGTATATTGACAATGGTCACGTGGAACATTGTGTTAACCAAAACTGGACGCCCGGCATCGCTAATTCGCGAATTGACCAGAGCCCTGCATTCATCTTCGATGTAACTCTCCATGAAACCCGCATTGTACCCAAAGTTCTTCAGATACTTCAACACAAAACGTCTGGTTTTACTCCATTTAGGCCCATCGGAAAACACCACTCCTGAAATGATGGGAAGGTAAAGTGGGCATGAAGAGAGACCCTAACTTGGTATCGAATATTTGAATCATCTAAAGCAGCTAGAGCCTTTCACTTGTGACACTAATGATTTCCTTACACGATTAGCTCAAGATTATAATTTTGTACTTCAAAAACAACATTATTTTTGGACAAACATAAACAATTTTTACCGTATTCGAGAGGGACGAAGTGTTCGCAGATAGTAAAAGCGCTATAAGCCAGTCTAGAATAAAACTGGCTCGAGAGCCATATTTATTACTGCTGTTTAGGACTGTAATTGGAAGCTCATTAAGTAAGGTCAGGTTTTTTTTGCTTTAAACCATATTGGGACGATAAATGTTTACAGTACGAACAAAAAGTTGGTCGCCGGCGGCACAGACACGACGAGACCGAATTATGCAACATTGCTTTATCATGATACAACACCGACAGACAGTTTGATTATATATACGGAGCCTGCATTTAATTTAGACAAAATAATTAGTTCATAGATAAAATATTATACTCACCAAGTTTCTTGCCGAAAGATCTCATAGTGTACAGGAAGCCATCCGGTCGTCCTTGGAAAACTTCTCTCGAAGAAACCTCCTTGATATATTTTTTTCCGGAGACCACCACAACATTGATTATGCCCAGTCTTAATCCAAAAACATCCCCGTACACTTGACTCCATAGCTGCCAAAGCTTGTAATGATTCTTCACTTGCCTTAACTTCAAACATACTGACAAAATATTTCCTAACACGGGCAGCGGTGTGGGTCCTAAAATTGTATAGCATATGAAATAATAGGTAGGTAGTACCTACTAGTTACAAGCGACTTATTATTTCAGATACAAGCAAGGATATGTTTTTAAATAATGTGCACCTGGAGGATATAAACGATGATGCTTTGAACGCCCTATGAAGAAATATAATAAAATAGCACAAAATATTAGAGACCACATCTTCGTCCTAAATACGGCTATAACAGACTGGGATCTTTTGAGTAATGCTTTGTACACCCAGGAAGATTTTCAATGAGAATGATAACATCGTGAATCTAATGTTATTCAAATTAGTTCTGACGATGCGTACAATGGACTCTTTTCAACAGTAAGTAGATGGGCGTTGACGGTCTTAAACAAGTAATAAAAATATAGGTAGGTATGCAGTATGTATAATAAACGGCTCATCGTGTAGCTAGATAGATAAAGATTTTACATTGGAAGATTTTATAGTTGAGACATTATTATGTCTCTCTATAATGCCATAGATAGAATAACCAATATTACTGAGGAGGTTTTTAAATAGAACCAACTGAATGAATAAACTGATGAATTGCGTAACATTAAAGTTTTGTAACCTCATCGTAATGATGATGAAAGCTTTGTGAGATTACTTGATCATTTAGCGAACCCTCTACTAAAATAATATATTTAACGATGGTTATAATAAATAGGCAAGACAGTCTTCAAAAACCAACGAAATATAATTACATGTTCCGTTTTCAAAAGGTATTGAAACAACAGACTCGAGTGACGGCGAGATGGACCGCGCGGCCCTTCATAGACCCTTATTTAAATCGATAACTTTACATGGGATTGTTTCAGTACCTGTATAAGTATTACTTTTGTTTTATTCAAATCAGTTGTTCCACTCGGAAGATATCGTGAAGTAAAAATGTATTTAATTTTTGTTACTGGTCAAGTTTAATTTTGTTTAAACACACACACACACTATATACATACATGTTTGCCTGTTATCGCCTTTCCGTGGGGTATAAGGGCAAAGATAATATGAGATGTAAGAAATCTTTTAGTTAGGTACGTACTGAACTAGAATAATCGTAATGAATTTAAACACATTATTAACACTTGTTTTATTTACAACTGGCGGTTTGTTGCTTTCTCTACAGATGAATTTTAGTGATTATGATGAGGAATAAAATTGACGATTCCAAAATGCGCATCCCAAGAAGGCACTCATGATTCATGAGTTAAACTCCAGTCAGTTTCTTGAAACAAATTTTGCTAATATACTGCAAGTATACTGAGACCCAGCTAAAAGCATAAATAATCGATTTCTCATCACGCTCCAACAGGTTATTATTAAGGTTATATGTAGCCAGTCATGCAATCAAATCAAACAACACAAATTGATATTGCGAGATAAAAAACTTATTATAATAAGAAAAATCTTTATCTATTTTCGACCTAAACCCTGTAGCTTAACGTAGTAATGGCACCACTTGTTGTCAACAATTAGGTCTAGAAACAACATGATCATGACGACCACTCGATGTATAAAACAGTCGGGGTTCTGAAGCGACCGCATTACATGCTCGGACATTGGACACTCACCATCTCGACTCGCGGCCCTATTTTTAAATACTAATTAATTAAGTGTAGTGATGGCTCCAATTAACGCAACTGACATCAACGAGGCTAAGAATTTCGCTCCTGCAAAGGAGGTGCTGCCTGAAGTAGAAACAGAAAATGGGAATGGCAAATCTCAAAGCAATGGGTACGTAATTGTCGCATCTGAAAGTTTAAATTTTTAATGAAATACTAAGGCTCTTTCTACCATGGAACATTAGATATTAAATTTTTTCTTAGTAGGTACCTACTTTAAAATAGCTAATATTTATTCGAGACAAGGACTACCTCAATCAATCAGTAGTGAGACACGTAAGATCAGAAATTTAGGCAAGATAAGTATTTCGTGATTAAGGCATTTGAAAAACGAGACCCAAAATGATGGTGACATTCAAGTGTTCAGACAATTACTGCACAATTCCAGCACTATTTTCCAAAGTTTTCGGATGATCAAGGGGTTGTCAAATATCCGGACGGACTGCGTTTATAGAGAGTAAATAAAATATTAATTTGTTAAAAATTACCTTTGAAAATTTTAGAACAAACAATAAGTAAGTACCTACATTCAGCAGTTTGGATCGCGGTTATTGAAACAATCAATGCACATATCAGTTGAAACGCCTTGATCAACGATCAATATCGAGTCGCCCTTGAACCTCATCATTATTTTTAATTCAAGTCAATGAATTTAATTGTTATAACCAAAAATAGCAAGATATGTAGAATGTATTAACATAACGGCTTACGTAGCAACATATAAATGTTAATAAAAAATATTTAAAGCCGGTTGTTGAACGCGAGCAGGTTTCGCCATGGAATCTTGTTCATCTTTTTTTAGACCCCGTCTTTTACATCGATATGGCCAAGAAATCCTGAGCGGAGTGCAAACTACTAGGATCGGATCGCAGTCAATCATCATAACTGTCAAGTCATTCACCCATAGCATCCCATGCACCATGGACGCATAAATTTGCATAATGAACATAATATTATATTTTGCTATAAATGAATGATCCATTTCCTTTGCGGAAAATTGTCTTCGTAATAAAATTATAAAAACTTTCAAGACGTGGCGTCGCCGTCGTTTGTCTTGATTTATAACACTAATAGTTTAGCAAGATGACCCTGAAATGCTTGTTATGTATGATTAGTTAGTAATTACAGTACACATCATGCAATTTGAAGATGGTTATCTGGTAGATTTTAATATAAAATATATAATGTATACTGCATGTAAATGATGTGTCATGAGTAACATGAGAATGCCGGTAGCAAAACAGGCTCTGAGCGTTTATGTAGGTACGTTTTTTTAAGACTATATACACGAAACATTCCATTTATTATGATTAGGTATAGTAGAGTTCTTGGCCAGTTTTGCTGATGTCTTTCTAACGAAACCTGATCGATATTATTAGGGAAGATTTCATTATTATTGTTTTAATTTTAGGGCTCGTACGTCAACTGAGCCCACTCCAAACTGAGTCCGCGGAATCAGTTTAGACCAAATGTTGTGGCTATAGTTCTGCTTTTTACTGCAACAGTATCTGTTCCTTTCAGATATTCATACGAGACTCTGGTAGACACGGCCAATTTCTTGCTCTCGAGAATACCGGTGAAACCCAACGTGGGCATCATATGCGGCTCTGGGATAGGTTCGTATTGGAATGAGGGTGCATATCCCGACTATTACATCTCTGGCATACACGTAGTTTCAGTAACACTCTATTTCCCAATTTAAGCAAGGAAGAAAGCGACTTAATTCATGCAGAACTACTCGCGCTTCGGTTTGGCGTAAAAACCAACGTGGTTACTCAATACTCAAGTTTATTGCAACATATTATGTTTATACATCGAGGTCTTCTAAAGGGGTATATTAGTTGGTTGGTTGGTTGTACTCAAGAGTAAAATCTTTCAAATGTCCATTAATGATTTATTGTAGCGAAAAATGTCAATGTAGCATATCTATTCCACCAGGTTCGTTGGCTGAGCATATTACGGACCCTATCAACATACCGTACGAAGACATACCCAACTTCCCCATAAGTACAGTAGAAGGTCACCATGGAAGGCTGGTGTTTGGTCGACTGCAAGGAGTCCCGGTTGTGGCTATGCAGGGACGATTCCATTACTACGAGGGATACCCGCTTTGGAAGGTAAGAAATATTTGATAACTTTAGTGAAGAAAATAAAGTTTCGGTGGTTTCAGGTAGGTTAATATAAAACTCATCTATTGAATTGCTAAGCTTCAGATCTGTGATATAAACCGTATGATTGTATGTGTCGTTTCAGCATCAGTACATAATGCTATTCGAAATATTTTTTGCCCGATATCAATTTTAAACTTTGACCCAAATCTTAATGTTCATAATGGTAACAATAAAACAAATGACGTAAGTAATAAAAATCTGCCTGATAACATCAAAAAATCTGATTCGTAGCTCGTACCTAGTACTTACTCGTGCCAATATGGAGAAATAAGTATCCAATTTATCGTTGTGTAAAGGAACACCTATGATATCGGATTACTACAGTGAATGACGCAACCTATGCAGGGTTCTGTCATCAGAAACAGTCAATATTGTATCTACATGTCCATAGGCGCGAGGTGCCCTTAAAATAATGTTGAAAAGTTCACGTTTATTGAATAATACAGATACAGCGATGCGAGCATATCGCGACCCCCAACGGCGAGGTTATAAGATAAGATGTTATGACGCTCATAGAGGAAATAAATATGATAGCTAGCTCGATATCCGAAAACAAAACAAAAGGGGTATAATATGTAATAATGTTACATGCGTTTGAAGAACTTGGATAAGCAGACACACCAAAGATTCTGATCTAAATAAATATTCTTTGTCAAATAAGTAGTCAATGGTCGTTTCGAAACAGCAATAATTGATTACGTGGTAATCATAAATAATATGAATATTCAGCGTCGCGCCGAACTCTATCTTGAGCTGAAAGTTTAATAAAATTTAGCACTGTGGGTTTCATACTGAGCCCGATTTGCTAGTTGGTTGTTATATAGACCGTATTAAGCGTATGAACATGAACAATATGAACATAACTCAACCGACAGAGTATAGATAGGAGTACAGTAAGTACCTACGCGTTAAGATAATTCGCTAACAGATAAGGCTTCTGTCCTCTCCATTAACCTCTCAGCTATCGCGTTTAATCGGAAATATTAGACTATTCATATTTAATACCTAGATGGAACTTATCTAATAGGTATACAGCGTAAAATTATGTGCCATTGTTTTCAGTTTCGTGTAACACGAAAGTGGGAACAATAGTTAAGAATCAACCTTCACTAACATCACGATCAGCTATATCACAATTGATTTCTAAATGACATAATCTAATGATTTATTTATATACTAATTATTATCTGTCCTTTACATTTTCCATAATTGAAAAAAGTTGGTATAGTAATTAAATAGTATGAATTATTTATTTTGCTCACTCTAAAACGACTAGGTGGCACGCGCACAGAATATAAAAAATTCTGCGACGAGTTGCGAGTAGTACGATTGATCTAATAATGACGAATTACTTTACAGTGTTGCCTGCCAGTTCGAGTGATGAAACTCATTGGAGTTAAGACGCTGATCATAACAAACGCAGCGGGCGGTCTGAACCCTAACTACAAGATCGGAGACCTCATGATTATGAAGGACCACATCAACATGATGGGCTTCGCTGGAAACAGCCCTCTTCACGGGCCCAATGACGAGAGATTCGGCCCTAGGTTCCCACCTATGAGCAAGGCCTACCGACTTGACTTCAGGAAACTTGCCAAAGAGGTAGGTACCTGTTAGGCAACAAATTGAACCTACAGTTCAACTTGTTATAGGAGTACACATCCCGCTCAATACTTTCAAATTGAAGACTAACGAGAAGACTACATAAAAAACTCCAGATCTACTTCTCAAGTTGAATAAATATAGAGCCTCCCATGATGTTATCGATCCCTTTTGTTGTTTACAGCGCTTTGTCATATTGTTGTTGTTGCATTACCATTTCAAAGGCAAGGTTATCGGGGGTCGCTATATCATTTACGACTGTGGTAAGAAAGAAAACAAGTTGTTAAAGCAATTGTTATAAAAATACAAGTAGTCAGTTCACAATACTTCCTGTTTATCTGAGCGAATGCCCTTTCGCGTAAGACCGGCCGCGTGGTTTCGAGTTAAATGCAATTGTGATATTCGAAATGCCACAAAACCTTCGCGATCCGTTTGTGGAAATATCGTCCTTGCCACATAAAATGGCCAGTGTTAACACAGAAGACTTGGTCTTACCCGCTAGGAATATCACAATGTAACTGTAATATCTTACCCAACAGGTAGCAAAGGAGCTGAATCTCGAGAACATTACCCGCGAGGGAGTTTACACGTGTCTGGGAGGACCTAGCTTTGAAACTGTAGCTGAATTGAACATGCTGAAACTGGTGGGAGTAGATGCCGTCGGCATGTCCACTGTGCACGAGGTAATGATAACGTGAAATCTTGCCAGGGTGCGTAGTCGCTTCGGCTGAGATTTCTCTTTTGATACTGAGTAGGAACCATTTCTCCGTTTACGGAATTTGAAATTCTTGAACATATACCTACCTACTCCGAGATAACCTTAATTCAATATCAGCTGATAGACACATTTATCTCGAACAATAACTGCAATTTACAGGTGATCACCGCCCGTCACTGCGACATAAACGTGTTCGCAATTTCCCTCATCACCAACGTATGCGTCACCAGCTACGACGAGGAGTCGGAGGCGAACCACGAGGAGGTGCTGGACGTCGGCAGGATGCGCCAGGACATCCTTCAGAAGTTCATCTCTAGGCTCGTCGAGAAGTTCTTCGAGTTCGACAACCAATCCCCGTGAGCCTCCTGTCTGCGCCACATGGATCTCACACCTAGCAGCCGACTGGTGCTACGTCATAATAAATTTTCAATCGATCGAATTTGTTAAGATAAGCTTAAGAATTCCTCACTTTACTCTAATATTTGTTTAGGAATATTCCTTGTACCTACGTACGTGCAATTTTATGTGTTAAAATAATTTAGGTTATTTACGTAATACATATATGCCTGTCTGTTGTATCGTACATCAGCGTATATTAATTTTAGTTTGTTAATAAAAGTTACATTAAATATATTTTTACAGTACCTAAAGTTCATATTAAAAATAATGTGACATTACGCAATAATTACAGGAAATTGTATACTTACCTACTTAATTATAGTTTAATATAATAACAACCCTTATGTTTAATTATTTATTTAAACTTCATCAAATTCATTACCATAAGTGTATGTTTAAATTTAACAGTAATAAAAAATATCTAAAACTTACAATCAATATATTGCATTATTTAACACAACAATATAATTTTATTCACAAAGTATTTAGTTTCACTCCAAGAGAAATCTAATAAGCGTAGCAATTGACTATTATACCTTATTTATTATTATAACTTAGTCTTGTAAATGATGCGGTAAATGCGAATAAATTACTAAAATCTCGAATCTACCAATATACCTACAGAATTTAACAAATTAAAATTTTACTTACCTATAAAATCACTATCTTATATTGACTAATTCAAAGGGTGTTTCTTGGGCCAAAGGTGAGCCACTTCATTGCAGGCCTCGTCTATATTGCTATACTGGTATTGGAATCCATAGTCTAGAACTCTCTTCGGCGTGACGTGTTGCCCTTTTGTCATGATCATTGCCCGTTCTGGGTTTAGTACAAAGTTGAGAATAGGCTCCGGAACTGGCAGGAACGCCGGCCGCTTCAGTGCTCTTGCAAAGGACTGGAAATTGAACAAGCACTAGTTTGAATAAATTATCCTTTGTTAGTAGATTTTTATATAAACCGCTTTTACTCGCGACTGGGTGCGTGTGGACTATAGCTATTCACGATGTGTGACGTCATTGCGGGAAAGATTTTAGTACCTCCAGATGCCAATGACCGTAGCCTGTGATGTATACCAGTCCACATCTAATACTGTTATGCGCGGCCGTCGAAAATGTTCACAGGCAGGGAAATATTATTATGAATTTTGCCATTAATAAGTGGTTAATAACTTCGATCAATAATGTACCTAGGTTTGGTCACAGTCACTGCTGCTAGCTATACACTGTTCTAAAAATGACTTGTCATAACTGAGAAAAACCATGCAATAAAATCTAACCTTTGTGAATTCTTCATTTGTAATAACGTGCGGCGCAACACCGTTCAATATTCCTTCGACCTTATCATTCTCTATGGCAAAATGGACGAGCCTCGAGAGGTCGTCCAAGTGGATCCAGGGCAGGTACTGGTTACCGGAGCCGATCTTCCCACCTAGACCCATGTAGAATGGCATAAACATGTTCTTTATCATGCCGCCCCACCGGCCGATCACGGCGCCTGATCGGATAATTACCTGGAAATAAAAGTTTATTTTTCTACTTTCGTGTCGATTATTCAGCCAGTGCCAAGGATTATTTCAGAGGCATATTATTATCTATCAATATGAACCCCACCCTGCTGGATTATGGACTAATTTCTCCTCACGGAAGTGAGCAAAAACCCAGGCTCAGGTGTAGGCGCCGGGCAGCGGTTGATATGATGATGAAGGTCACAGGACTATTCACAATTCAGGAATGCCTCCAGTATTAGATCTATTATATGATATAAGAGCCTGGACAATCAATTATTGTACCAAGTTTTCTAGAAATTATTACCCTCATTTAGATGTTAATGTTGTTTTGTATTTCTGAAATACTGTAATAGTTTGAAAAAGTACTAGTGCTATTAGGTGACATCAAATACATTTGGAAGTTTGCCAAGCTTATTTGTAGAAGTACTTATCTTCATTTTGGCTTAAGACTTCATCTCCATGGGTAACACAAATCGCTATATAAAGTCTTCTAAGCCCAAACTGTCTCCATACGAAAATTTATTAAGATCTGTTCAGCCGTTTGGCATTATAAAGGTAGCAAAAGGATATTGTAACTTTTATTTTGAATATTAATAGTATTATTTTATGCATAATTTTAAACTTACAAGTCTGACGGGCGGATCTACTTGAGCAGCTTTCTCCCACTCCACTGTTAATCTTGAAAAGAAATCCATGCCGGTAGTAGGGCTTGTCTCATCATACTTGGCAGAGGTTGAGGGCTCATATGCTCCTACACCAGTAACGACAACAAACACCTTTGGCTTATCATTCGCTTTATTTATGGCTTTGGCTAGGGCACTTGTTGTGTACACTCTTGAATTTTGTACATTTTGTTTGAATCTGAAAATAATATAACAAATATTATTCTCTCATACTATTTTGATTAATTAACAATAGTAGTCTATATCAATTATTTATTCACTTATAAAAATTACAGAAAAGTGGTTCATTTATAATTATGTGGAGCAAGCCCCTCATGTTACATACAAACTCAAATGGCAACACAGGTGAGGGATTAAGCTTAGGTACATACCTACCTGCCTACAGATAATAATATTTATGTTACAAGGTTGTGAATGCCCTAGTTTTACAGGCGTATATGGAATCATGACCAGTTGCTATCAAGCGAGCTACCGAACACTGTAATAATTTACAGTAGAATAAAAATAGAATGCTGACCCAGGGGTCCAAGATTTGGTAAAATCCATGAACTGTTGCCCAGCACAATTGACTACTGCGCACGTCCGCGCTGGTAGGCCAGACACTTCGAGGGACGACCACGACATGTTGTGCGGGCCCGGCATTCGAACCACGTTCGTTACGCTGTATCCATTATTTTTCAATAGCTCACCGAGGTTGCGGCCGATGAAGCCGGTGCCTCCACCTGGTAAAAAATATCTTGTTAAGCCATCAATAACAACGTACTGGAATGGATGGAATGTAAATTCATTCAAGTGGTAGCAAGTAGCCGGTTTTTTATAGCTTACCGATTAGTACTTTCGTGGCTGCCATAATTATATAATCAATTCAAATGCTGTTTTAGTTTACAATGCAAGTGGAATAAGATTGACTGGATTTTAACAATTTTAGTAGGTATATTTCGAAATATAGGTTTATAGGTAGGTACTGTATGAATTGAATCCAAATCTTTGATTTGTGTTTTTGTTGTTATGTCCAATTATTATTGTCCATGTAACTTGATGTAACACAGATGTCAGCTGTGCGCGCTTGCGTGCAGAGTGGATGTTTGTACGTCACATTTATTGACATTTGACAAATTATAACATTGACAATATTGACAGTATTGACACCGAAAGTCACTTTTTTGTTTGTTTTAGTTAGGGCTTCGTACGGTTTGTGCATTTCTTAATTTCACATTTAGAAAGTCACAGCAATATAGCAATCGTGGTCAAGTAGTCAAGTCAATTATTTACAGTCAAAACCACGATTCAGTAAAGTGGCGGTACATGGTACAAAAATTTACCATGACACAGATTACTTTACTATTTATTTGTATACTGAAACTTCTTGGGAGTTTTGGAAAAATACGTTTTTAGGTTTATACCATTTGCCCACACTCGTGCACGCCAGGGGCGGATCCAGGATTTCATTTTGGGGGGGGCTATTTTGACAAGGTTCGAAGGTTAAAATCACAAGGGAACAAAAAAAGAAGTTAATTAATTACCTTGTATGTTTACAAAATAATGTTTACTCGCCTAGTGCCGCTTTTAGCAAACCTATCAATAATTTTGTCAACATCAACTCGGACATCCCTGTGGATGTGTAGTAGTGCAAGCCTGCACAGCACAGCGTCCGCTCTTCCCCTGTCCGCGTACGTACGGCAGTGCCGTCAATAGCCTTTTCTGCGCCATGTGCGAGCTTCTATAACAGCGCCCTTGTTTTTTTTAGATATTATAGGTGCCTTAGCTAGATCATTGCTATGTATACTGTATAGAGGCCTACTCAGTGGCGTAGATTGAGTCACTGTCGCCCGGAGCGGAGTTATAATTTGCCGCCCTTTTGTTAAAATTATAATGTTGGTGTTAGTGAGCAAAAACGTAACGAAATGAAAAAAATATTTATTTCGAAACACATTTTATCATTCCTCTCTAATTGTATGTAAGTACATACTATCTGATTTAGTTTTATATTTAGGCTAAAATTAAAAGTGAACAACATACATCCAGCACACTAAACGCGAAAATTTTAAGGGGTATTTATCAGTGTGCTGAATGAAATACAATCCCAAATATAGATGCGCGAGCGTAGCGAGCGCTGAAATTTTTTTGGGCTATTTATCAGTGTGCTCAACGAAATCCAAATCCAAATAGAAAAGCGCGAGCATAGCGAGCGTTGAAATTTTTGAAGTTATACTTCTTTAGGCGCGTTATGAAAAAATGATGAGAGTGAAATTTTAAGATGCGCGCGCACCTGTAACACAAAATTAACAGTATGAAGTTAGGCGCGTTATGAAAAAATGATGAGAGTGAAACTTTAAGATGCGCGCGCACCTGTGACACAAAATTAACAGTATAAAGTTAGGCGCGTTATGAAAAAATGATGAGAGATAAATTTTAAGATGCGCGCGCACCTGTGACACAAAATTAACAGTATGAAGCCGTCTGCTTAACCGCTCATTAAGTCTCGAAAAAAAAGCTACCAACAAAATAGGAATTGAACCTCGATATTAGTCGCGCATGTTGGTACGATTGAATAAATAATAAATATTTATAAAAATAACTAAATAAATTTAATGAAAACTTTTTGATAAAAATGAAAAGTGAATATTAAATTAAGAAATCAATAAAAATATTTAAAAAATGACCAACCTTAAATTAGATTTTTGAATTTATTATTAAATTTATTTTTAAAATATTAAAGAAGTATAACTTCTCACGCGCGTACATAAGTACACGCACCCATTTTTTTTGGGTTTTTATCAGTGTGCTGAATGAAAAACAATTCCAA
The DNA here is from genome assembly GCA_905147375.1 of Hylaea fasciaria. Lineage (NCBI taxonomy): Eukaryota > Metazoa > Arthropoda > Insecta > Lepidoptera > Geometridae > Hylaea > Hylaea fasciaria. Next base: position 5,613,586 of record LR990204.1, on the reverse strand, counting down.
GTATAAATGCGCGAGCGTAGCGAGCGCTGAAATTTTTTTGGGGTATTTATCAGTGTGCTGAACGAAATACAATCAAAATATAAATGCGCGAGCGCAGCGAGCGCTGAAAAAAATTTGGGGTACTTATCAGTGTGCTAAATGAAAAACAATTCCGAGTATAAATGCGCGAGCGTAGCGAGCGCTGAATTTTTTTTGGGTTTTTATCAGTGTGCTGTATGAAATACAAAACCAAATATAAATGCGCGAGCGCAGCGAGCGCTGAATTTTTTTTGGGGTATTTATCAGTGTGATAAGTTGTGCCTCTAGTGCTGCACTAGGGGCGCAGCGGGAACTTATCAGGAGCAAACCGAAAAAATAATAGTCTGGCCATTTAATTCTTGCGCCCCCCAGAGTCTACGCCCTGTGCCTGGGCACCGGCGGCACCGCCCTATTTACGGCACTGTACGTACGCAGCCATGTTTTTAAGCGGCGTAAAGTGGAAAAGGATATTTCGGAAGTGGCAACTCTCACTGGGAATGTAGCTAAAATAATTATGTATAGCGTTCTAATTGCAGGGCGGCATGGCAGGCCTATCGCCGCGCCCCACGCGCGCCGCTACTGCCTGCTTGGACACCGTCACGTCATTATTATTATTACCTACTAACTTCATTATTTATTTTAGTTTATAGTAAAGACATTCATCATTTTCGACTTCACTTCATGAGTGAGTAGGTATGTATGCTGCGTAAAAAAAGTACACCTGAAGATGAGTCGAAAATGTGATGTAATTCCTGGGTCTTCTGGGGGGGGCCATGGCCCCCATGGCCCCCCCCTGGATCCGCCACTGGTGCACGCTAACGAATACTCGATGATATTATATTATATTCCAGTAGTATTACTTATTATTACACGAAGAAACACAAGTCAGAAAAAAATATAATAAACCAACAACATTTCACTTTAGGATTCCATGCGAAGCCAAAACAAAAAAATAAATAAATCAGACAGACAGAATCAGATGTTTCATTAATTCATGGATGGATGTTGCGAAAAAACGAGAAACGAGCCTTCCTTCCTTCGCTTCAAAGAGTTTGTAAGAGGGAAGCCCCTATTCCTATTTCCACATAGTTATAATAATGAGATACCAGTACCCAAAGAGAATACAAACGCTACCCAGTACCTACCTACCCTTATAATAGGTATTAAGTCCTAGTACCTAGGTACCTATCCTATTTCTACTTTCTAGTCCATCCATATCCATTACCCCTAAATAATGTTCTAGCCCTCCAGTTTATAAAGTTACTGTAGGTACCTTTATGATCGATACCTTTGAAGACTAGAAGTTAAGATTGATTCGGCGATTGCTTAGATAAATACTATCAGAATGGGAACCATACCTCTGTATGTTGATAAAGGCAAAGCTTACGTGTGGAACCCTGATGGTAATGTTTCATAAATTCATATCAATATAAATAATACTCTCATTTTCATGTAGTGCTCGGTAATACGAAATAATATACTTACTCAAACTTATTTACAGACTGGTACACTATCCGCTCCGAGCACCGAATATGTGGTTCGTTGATTGGTTCGGTGCCTTCGTTTCCCAGACAAAATGATTTTTTAGGTAAGGATCACTTTTAAAAAGAGCCCAACTAAGATACTTACCTATCTAGTATGCAATCCCTTACACATTGCATGGTCATTCACATAATACATGTCCTGTGATACTGTGACATATTTATACATACCTACATAATTTGTATGTAATACAGATGCTCTTAGGCCTTATAAATTCTGATGCCAGAGGCCAGCACTACCTCAATCTTTGACAATGTAATTAATTTTGCTCTTGCTTTCAATTCCAGGTTTACCAATGGCCCTAATGTCAGAAGAGGCAGCATTGTTGGTTGAAAAAGGTGTATGTGAGTTATTTGAACTTCCTGACTTGACCAAAATCCCGACTCAAGATCAGAAAGCAGATGTAAAAGTTCTGGAAGAAAAGTATGTACCTATTGTTATCAAGCATCTCTCAATAAATTGTTAAGCCTATTCCACTTTGGCCACATGAAAAACTCTGTCACCAGAGACTGGCACTTCCTTATTTGACAAACAAACAATAGAACTAGATTTAACTTACCCATTATTAATTTCAGTATACTACAAGAGCAGACAGAAGCACTAAAAAAGAGAAAAATTGAACAGCTATCCCAAAAGATTGAGTTTATAATGGCAGGGAAGCGAAAAAAACTGTTAGCCAAAGGACTATCTGGTATGTTGAACTCTGTATGTCTGTGTTACAAAGCTTGAGCTGTGAATTTATAAGATGTTTAAAAAGTCAAAAATACCTTGGATTATAAATCATACCATATTTATATTATGCTGCATGAAGGAAAGTAGAATCTGCAGATTGACTGCCTACCATAGCATACCATTGGGTTTCTTGCCAGTTATTTTTATTGGAAGTATTCCATTTCTGATCGTAGAGTTGATTAACTTTCATGAGTTCCCTCGTAAGGCCCATGTGAATAGTTATTTCGTCGTATTTCCTCGTAAGGCCAATTTTTGCTTTTACATTTTACTCGAAGCACCTCGCGGTTTCACCCGCGTTAACGACTATCCCGCGGGAACCATAAATTTTTACGGGATAAAAGGTAGTATGTGTACCGGGGATAGCATAGCTTCCCAACAGTGAAAGATTATTTCAAATCAGTTCAGTAGTTTCGGAGCCTATTCATTACAACCAAACAAACAAAGTTTTCCTCTTTATAATATTAGTATAGATGTAAGAGTGCATCATAAGATCAAATTGTTAATTTCAGATGCAAAACTTGACAAGGAAGCGTTGTTGCAGGAAGAAATTAATAAACTACCAGAATTGTCACCAGCTCATATTCTAGTGCACTTACCTACAGAATGTTTTCTAAATACAGGTGAATGGTCATATCTTTGTCACAACCAACTATTTTAATAAACCATTATTTCATGGCTTATTAATGTTAATTTTAACAGCCTGCCTTTTCACTAGATGGCATTGTTTAACTAGTTTCCTGAATGGTATTTAGCCATATCATCAAATAACAACATTTAATGAACTGGCTGGCTTTTACTTAGCCCGGGTTGGTATTAGAAATTCAAATCTCGACTTTGGGTGGTTTAAAGGTTTCTCCTTTGTAACTATACCCCTTACCCACGGAGACATCTACCCAGTTTTTTAATAGTTTTCATCATAGTATACATTTTAGAAAGTGTACCTATATAAAATAATCCCTATTGTAAATTTCAGAAAAGAGAAAAGTGGGTGTAGTCTTTTTAAATCCCAGTGTGATTGAGGGTGATGGTGCCATTAAATATGCAGTTTTCAAGGACCTGTGGGAAAAGAAATATCACATTACTAGTGGATCAAAATTTGGAGCAGACTATCTTGTTTATCCGGGTAAATCCTATTGTATTTTGTGAATGAATTGTGTAATTCTATTCTATAGTTGCTTTAGACTATTTTTTTTGTTTAATAGCATATTAAATAAATTATTAAAAAGTTTTGATAATGTAATTACTCAGCAACTGGTAGCATAAGTCATAACTGTCATAACTGAAATAACAAGTTACAGCCATATAAATAAAGCTAAAAATCCTTTCACTTTACACAAGCCCTGTTTTAGTATCTGGCATTATACATTTATTAATTTCAGGAGATCCAGTTAAATTCCATGCCACATACATGGTCCGGTGTGTGGAACAAAACTCACCAATCAATACAACCAATTATGTGACCTTTGGAAGATTGGCCGTAGCTGTAAATAAAATAGCTGTTTATGCATATTGTAGCAACAACAGAATTGAGTACCAGACGCTTCAGTGGCATGATAATATTAACTAGCATCCATAGAACGTAAAGTCTGTACCATATAATATTATATGAGTAGATACTAGGTATGGTATTGTGCTAGTCAATTTGTTCTGTCTATACCTACCTACATTCTTAGTCTACATTTTGTAATATTTCTATTAAAATTCGAAATAGTATTGTGTGGTTTTTTATTGTAAGTTGGTAGGTAGGCAGTAGGCAGAAACCTGATACCATCTAGGTAGTTATGGGCGTTATTTAGCAACATGACAACGATAACTCATTATCCTAACAGATGGGCGTTATTTAGCATAGATAGTTATATATAACTATCTATTCAACATGACAACGATAACTCATTATCCTAACAGATCAAAAGTATCTATTTATATAACGCTTGGTGGTGGACGGAAACGGTGCGGTTTCACAACCATCACTCGTTTTGTAGGGAATATAAATCGTAGTTATCTCACAACGCTCTCAAAACACGCGATGTAAACGATTAACGTCATTGAAGTTAGTTAGCGTCATAACTGCTACGCCAAAGTTCTGGGCGGTGGAAAAGGTGTTTTCACAACCATCACTCGTTTTGTAGCGAATACAAACTATGTTACGTCACATCGCTCTCAAAACACGCGATGTATAACGTCATTGAAGTTGGCTACCCTTTTAAGTAGGCAAAATAAAGAAGTTGTAAAAATAGACAGTTATTGGAAATAGATAGTTTATATAACGTTATTGAAAAACCAATAACTGGTATGTTACATTATTTGAAAAACCTGCAACGACACATGGCTAACCATCAGTAATTGAGTTAGTAAACCCCTTCAAATGGTTTTTTATCCGCATAGGTACCTACTGAACGTCAGTAAAAATGACAAAGAGTAGACCAAACTGCAAAGAGAAAGAGAAAAAGAAAAACCCTTATTAGCGCTTACTAAAAACACCTACTACAAATTATATTTGTTCAGTAGTATAAACAAGCTATGCGAAGCCAAAGCTGTAAAAAGAACGAAAATCTTTTAGTTATCAACGTTAAATGTCACCACACTTTTAATGTTATTGTCAAACATTCCTCTTCTGATTGCTGTCACTGTCAGTTCTCTTTTTTTTGTATTTTCTATAATTTATTTCGTTCGGCGATATCGGCCTGCACTGCACTGCGAGCGAGTTTATTTCGTTCTTTCGATTTCGATCGATTCCATTTGTAAATTCTATACATAAATAGGTACCCACAAACGATTTATATAGGTACGTGCTAGATATTGCAGAGAAATATCATGGATGACCCTGAATTAGCGAAAATTAGACAACAACGTCTTGCACAGCTTCAGAATCAGCATGGGGTATGTTTTGTATCTTTTATGATTCATACAATATTTTGTAGGTGTAGGTAGGTTATAAAGGCAAAATAGTATTTTGAAATAAATTACACCTATTTTATGTTTTGAAATATAATTAAAATTTACCCTTTATTCCCCTAATGCAATTGTGTTTCATCATGAATTTTAGAGGTGTAGGTTGAGGTCGGTATCTGAAATATTTAATCAAATAGTTGCTTCTTTACAGGGAGCAGGTGGAATGGGTGACCCCAGCCAAGGCAAAGCTCAAGAGGAGAAGAGAGAAGCTATGGAGGAGGCTAAACACACAATTCTTACTCAAGTACTCAGTCAGGATGCTAGAGCTAGATGTAAATATTGAGCTGATATTATTATTATTGTTTGACTCGTGCTATAACTACTGATTCATTATTTTTCTGCGAATGGTGAATAGCACGAAAGAGTGGAAGTGAAAAGTGAGTGACCACCTGTACCAAACATGACTCGTAACTCAAAACCAACCCCAGTTTTGCCATACATACTATGTCATGCTCAAGGTCTAGGTCTGCCTCACAATAAACAATGTCTTATAGCAGCGGTTCTCAAACTTTTTTGGTCACGGAACCCTTTTGACAAGCAAAATACTTGACAGAACCCTACAATAAAACAATAGTTTTTAAAAGTGTATTCTTTAACAATCTCGACTTTATGTTTTCGAAGATAGAGCCGGAAGTCACTTGTTCACAACTATAGAGTCTAATTCAGAGGCTTTTATCAAAGGGACTGCGCGCTCACAAGTATACTTACGCGCGGCGGGCGGAGTCAAAACGTTCGACCAGTGACCAGAGAGAGGTGTTATGATTTTTTTCTAGTCTTGCGGAACCCCTACAGGGGTAGCGCGGAACCCTAGGGTTCCGCGGAACACACTTAGAGTACCGCTGTCTTATAGAACCCAGTTTTAGAACCCATTAAAATGAAGCATATTAGTTAATACATGGCACATTTTGAAAAAAAAACGGCAGTTGACTAAAAATAAACCTTTCAATAATTTTTTGGTAACAGCAGTTCCGATACAGATGTCAAGTTAATTCACTTTCACTCTTGTTTATGTTCTGTGGTGGATAATGATATTTCTCTAAATATAGCCCACAGAGTAGTGCATTATAGCCTAATATACAAATTATTATTACTTATCAAATTCCTGTGTTGCAGTGAACACAATCAAGCTGAGCAGACCAGAGAAAGGGGCTATGGTGGAAAACATGATCTGCAGAATGGCACAGATGGGACAAATAAATAATAAAGTGAAAGAAGAAGAACTAATTCAAATGTTAGAATCCCTCAACCAGCAAATGCCCAAGTCTTCCAGTACAGTCAAGTTTGACAGACGTCGTGCCGCACTCGACTCTGATGACGATGATTTCTAGCAGATTGTTTGATCTATGCAAATCTTACACTTACAAATATAATTATGTATTTGTATCTATCTAACACAGCTTTAAAACGGATGCCTTGTCATTTATTATGATAAACATTAAATATGTACTTTTCTTCATTAACTTAATAATATGATTAATTTGCTTTTAAATGGATAGGATCTTGCCTGTGTCATGGGAGTTTCTTAGGTTAACATTTTTGTTTGCTTAAATTGGTAGTAGGTACTTAGCTGTTGCAAATTGGCTGAATTAAGTTTTCGAAATTGGTCCATACTTTACATTATTTTGTACTGTTTCCCTTCATGTCAAGTTTACGATAATAATATCACAATCTCATACACGAATAATCCTGAGCCTTATTGGTTTTTGTTATAATAAGCAAGAATTGGGGTAAAAGTTCGAGTGACTGGCGATTTTCCCCGTTCGCGTTTCCCCCCGACAAATTAAATATTGAAGCTGGCAATCATCATGACGTATTTTCCCAGGGTTGTTTAGTTAGGTACTGTAGATTTCAAAATAATTGGTGAATCCTTATAGAATTTGTATGTATGCTAATTTTGCTATCTTCAAAATACCAGGCGTTTAGGTAAAGTAGGAAAACGCTATTGAAATAATGTTGAATAAAGTTTGCTTGCGGCATCTCAAAGAATTCAGTCATTTTTATTGCAGAAAAGATATAATAATTTGATTATCTCTTGGGATAAGTACATCTCCATTTTGTGCTATAGTTATAATAACATATCTTATTTATATTATCTCAATCAAATGGCTATATAAATTTTCTTGGACAGTCGGTGATTTTAATTTGTATTGTAACCAAAATTACGTAAATTACAATCTGTTGTACCATTATAACTGTACTTGCCAGCATTTACATAATCTAGCTATAAATAGGTAACTTATTACATATATATACCCTCTTTGTACTCATAATGCCTTCGAACCTAATAATATTTACGTAGGTACACCTACTTATAGAATCTTAGGGTAAGATACCTATCTAAGGTACAGTGCGTTTTAGGCATTGATCTGTACATAGGTAAGTAGGTGACAACCATAAACATAAATACCTATTCTAATATTAAGAGTAGGTATATGTTGGTATGTAGAAATGGCATAGCAAAGGAGATCAAGGAAGAAGCTTTAGGTTAGCTAGCCCCATTGTTGTATTCCCTATGTTACCTATCTACTAGTAGATACATACATAATGTATTTATGTATTTACTTTCGGTATCTGGTACCTACTTGTAATAATTTAATTTTAGTCTCAATGCACTTGTTCAAGGTGATTGTAGACGTAAACACAAGCACCGATAGGCACAGGGTAGTTGATTATTTTGATATAATCGTTTTAAGTACTTTATCAGATTTGCGAAAAAGCTATAAGTGAGATCGTGGTTCCGATGACCGCAGTGTCTAATTGGTAATGTCCACGATGTGGGCAAACGCTCTCTTTGTGGTGTGCCTCAGCTTGCCACTGATATCTGCCAGGGATTCGCCTAACGCCGAGGGGGTAAAAAATATATTGAACGCGAGGGGGGCGCGCTATTCGGACAATCTCGTCGAAGATGCTAATCTTGATGTGGTGAGTATTGAGTAGGCACAGTGTAATGCACCTATAAGGTTGCCAGGAGCTTAACAAACATGTAGCTAATCAGGGTGGGTTAGAGAAGAGGGAAAATGTGAGTCATGTGAATGGTGCATGCGACGAACAAACAGCAAGCAGTGTTCCCACTATTTTGTAACGATGATTGATTGTAATGATGATTGTACATCACGTAATGCAAGCAGATCAGAATGAGTTGTACAAAATAATCTTTGTGAAATTTATTTTGGCAGAAGTATCAAAAAATAAACATACGTAGGAAAAATATGAAATCGGTCTTTTATATAGTATCCGTATCCTACTAATTATGTAGGTTCGTAGGCTTTCGTCGCCAACCGCATCGGCTGAGGGCAAGACTCCACCATGGTACAAACATGCTGCAGATGATTTTGTAATGCTAATAGTGACGTAGTATTTATTTCCACTATCTATTTGTAGTGATGCTATAACCACAGTTGGAGAAGTGCTAATCTTGCCCGATATTTAACCTGTTTTTCGGTTCGGTCTAGCTATGCACTTATACCTAATTAGCGTGAAAATTCAAAAGAGTGATCAATATAGTGTTTATTAGTAAATTAATAAATAGTGCGCAAAATTTAGTTCGTGCTCGTGATTTGTTTTTCATTATTATTTGTTTGCATGTAATTTTAATTAGGTTAGGCACCTACATACTATGTATTGGTAAGAAATAGGTTCACATTTGTTAATTAAATATGTGTAAAAGAAAAAAATCAAAATTGAAAAAAGTGAGAAAACCTGGTCCGACTAAATAAAATGTAACCTTCTACGATAGGCGTTTGATTTCTTGCCCACCGTTTTAGCCCGAGCTAGTGCGGAAGTACCGGTACCCCTTGGAAGTCCACCATGTGACGACTGCAGATGGCTACATCCTGGAGATGCACCGCATCCCGCACGGCCGCGACAGCGCCGCCGCGCCCGACTCCAACAAGCCCGTGGTGTTCCTGATGCACGGCCTGCTGTCCTCGTCCGCCGACTGGGTGGTCATGGGTCCTGGCTCTAGTTTTGGTAAGATATTGGCCTGTGATAATCATTCATGACTATATCACCTAAGTACCCATAGACCATCCTATCTTCCCCTATTGCGTTAAACTGGTCGGATTGATTCTATCTTTATAGTGTACTAGAAGCGCCTCGCGATTTCACCCGCGTTAACTACTATCCCGCGGGAACAGTTTTAAGTTTAACGGGATAAAAAGTAGCCTATGTTACTCAATGGTGAAAGAATTTTTGAAATCGGCACAGGAGTTTTTGCGTTTTATTCATTACAAACATACAACATGCACACAAAAATACAAATCTTTCCTCTTTATAATAGTTGTGTAGGTGTAGACAATTATGGTGAAAATATGAATTTTACATGTTTTTTCTATTTATTTTTTGTTTCTTTAAAAACGTAGCCTCACATTAGGATTGCTCCTGTATCGTGGGTATCGCTTACAGACATATACCTAATTTCACATGCGCACATCACACCCAGACCAGAAACATAGGTACTTGTGGATCGCACAAATACTCGTAGTATCCGGGCGGGAATGGAACCCGCGACACCAAGAACGTGCCAATTTGAATCGATAGATGGGTTTAGTTATATAGATACCTAAAAAAAATTAGGTCGTTTGGTAGGTTAGTAATGAATAAATAAATAGGTAAATAACGCGTCACGACAAGCCACGCCACGGAGGCAGACAAAAAGTAGAAAACAGTTGTGAATGGATTATGAAGTCTTCGTTTCTTCAACAGGTTACATCCTAGCCGAAGCAGGTTATGACGTGTGGATGGGCAACGCCCGCGGCAACTATTACTCCCGCCGGCATCTGACATTGAACCCTAACGGCATCCTCAACACGAAGTTCTGGGAGTTCTCTTGGGACGAAATAGGCAACATTGACTTACCCGACATGATCGACTATGCTCTCGCAACCTCCGGGCAGTCCCGGCTGCACTACGTCGGCCACTCGCAGGGAACCACGGCCTTCTTCGTGATGGGCTCTCTGCGGCCTAACTATAATGACAAGATCATTTCTATGCACGCCTTAGCGCCCGTTGCTTATATGGCTCACAACCGCAATCCGCTTCTGATGTTCATATCACCGTATGCGAACAACATTGAGGTTAGCAGCCATTTTTTATTTCAGTTCTCTAATACACATTAAATAATTTGCCCACATTGACAAATGCTTATTTTATTGCAGAGACTAGGAGCCTTGATCGGTATCGGCGAATTTATGCCAAATAATGCGATCATGACTTGGGCAGGGCAGGCCGCATGCAGAGATGAAGTAGTTTTTCAACCCCTATGCAGCAATATTCTATTCTTGGTTGGCGGGTGGAATGAAGCTCAACATAACGCGGTAAGATACAATTTCATTTAAAGAACCCTATAATACTTGAAACTGTGCTAATTGTCCATCTAAAGGTTGACTGGAAGACCTCTCGCTTTTCGCGAGATTTCTGCACTTTGTAAGTTCATACTGTGTGTTTCTTTTGTAAATTATAATAGACTATATTTATTTTCTTTCAGACGATGATGCCGGTAATATTCGGCCACGCTCCTGCCGGTGCAGCAGTGCGACAGTTCGCTCATTACGGTCAGAGTATCGCCGACAAAGGCTTCCGTCGCTACGACTACGGCAGCTACATCGCCAACAGGAGAGTGTACGGAACCTCCCGACCGCCAGTGTACGACCTGTCGAAGGTGACGACGCCGGTGTTCCTGCACTACTCCGACAGCGACCCCCTGGCGCACGTCAACGATGTCGACACGTTGTGGAAGGAACTCGGCCGGCCTGTTGGGAAGTTCCGCGTTCCTTTGACCACGTTCAGCCATCTAGACTTTGTGTGGGGTATCGACGCCCAGGAATTGGTGTGGAATCGAGTAATCAATCTGATAAGGTCAATGGATATCAATGGATTATAATGACATGTATAAACGATAAACGGACTTTTGGTATTAACACTGATTAATGTAATAAATGACTTCCTACATAATACATACTATATTATTTTTTTAATACGCAGCAGTGCGGTTTATTTTTCCTAACTATTATTTTAAGTCTTATTTTGGTTTGGTAGATAGGAACACAACCTATTAGGATTATCGACAGTTGAACAATTTATATGTATATACTTAGCCATAGAATACCTATACTCGTATTCCAAATACACTATCAATGCTGTACAAGTAGGTACCTTCATATAATCTTGCCTAAAGGCACAGTGTAAGGATTGTTTCGATCAGTGAGATCCTCGTTAGATTCATCACCATGTAGGTCCTACGCCGTATGAACCTATGTAATATTATGACTGCATGTATGGTATAGATTTGATATCATTCCTTACACTTAGGTAGGTGTACTATTTGTGTAATTAGCCATAGATTTACAGCAGGTTTCCTTAAATCGGCAGCTGTGGATCCATTGGGGTCTATCACATGAGTGATAGTGGTCCAAAGTGGCGAGGGTCATTTATTAGAATTAGTTTGCACCCCTTGTGCGAGTTTTGGTGGTCTTTGGGACAAGCTTACTCTCAGCTTGCCAAACAATAGCTATGCCTATCATTATTTATTAGGCTGTAGCTCTTTGGTGCCTATCAAATGATTTCATCGTTTATATTCGTCATGGAAGCCAGTTCTAAGGAATAAAATGCGATTTTCTAAATGTACCTATTGTTTTTTATTTTCCTACAATCTGTTTCGACAAGGGTCCGTGGTACCGTGTTTTTCAATTTTGATAGTGGTTGACTATACCGATATCAACTGATTACATGCCTACAGCATTTTCATGATTAGTCGTTGACCTGGCGTTTAGAAACTGATAACATTTTCACTATCGTCTTAGTACTTTTAATTACTTTATCAAATCTAACACACTAAATATAAAAATGGTCGTGGTTCCGAAGTACTCAGTATTTTATCGTGTTTTTCGCGATGTGGGGGAAAGCACTGCTTCTAGTGTGTCTGAGTGTACTACCCATAGTTTCTGCTAGGGGTTCCCCTCAAGCAGAAAGTTTAAAACTTATCTTTAACGCCAAGGGCGCCCGATACTCGGACAATGTCTTCGAAGATGCCAATCTTGATGTGGTGAGTTAATAGACGGCTAAAGGCAACCGTTGAAAGACTACAAACCAAACTATAGATGCGTAATACACTACTACTTAGGTACTATAGTGAGAAACCGATGATACAGATAGAAAGTAGACAACGGAACTCTTCTAGTGGCTATTAATTTTTATCTTAATCTGGTAGCAATATAGAAAGTTGGTAGGTATATCCGAATTTTATATAAGCTTCTTTAAAAATATTGTTTATTTTATAAAAAATATTCTCGAAAACATAATAACTACGATATTAGCGCTGTCTTAGAACTTTGGTATAATTATCGCAAACTCTTTTGTTTTGGTGTTGACCTGCAGTTTATTTGGTATTTTTAATCATTTCTCTAAATAGTCTACATTAGCCCAATGTCTACAATGATGAAAGTTTCAAGCGAAAATGCTATTTACTTTGTACCATTCCAGCCTGAGCTAGTGCGGAAGTACCGGTACCCCTTGGAAGTTCACACCGTCGACACTGCAGATGGCTACATCCTGGAGATGCACCGCATCCCGCACGGCCGCGACAGCGCCGCCGCGCCCGACTCCAACAAGCCCGCGGTCTTGTTGATGCATGGTCTGCTGTGTTCGTCGGCCGACTGGGTGGTCATGGGACCAGGCTCAGGGCTGGGTACGTCTCTGTAATAACAAAACTAGATGTCTGCCCAAATCGTGCAAAGCTAAAGACACTAAAATTTGACCTTCGAAAATAGAGCACAGTATAATTATTATTCCTTTGGCTGGGAGCAAAATATACGTGTAATCATGTGATGAAATCTTTATTTACTTTTTAAAATGTTTTGCTACAGCATACATCCTCGCCGAAGAAGGTTACGACGTATGGATGGGTAACATGCGCGGCAACTATTATTCTCGCAACCACGTGTCTCTCAACCCCAACGGCATCCTCACCACAAGGTTCTGGGAGTTTTCTTGGGACGAGATGGGCCACTACGACTTGCCTGCCATGATCGACTATGCTCTCGCAACCTCCGGGCAGTCCCGGCTGCACTACGTCGGCCACTCGCAGGGAACCACGGCCTTCTTCGTGATGGGGTCTCTGCGGCCTAACTATAACGAAAAGATCATTTCTATGCATGCCTTAGCGCCCGTTGCATATATGGCTCACAACCGAAATCCGCTTCTATGGTTTATCTCCCCATTTTCTACTAACTTTGAGGTTTGTTTGACATTACCTACTGCAATTAAAAGGGCATATATATCCATTATTGTTTTTACATTGTACAAAATTCGTTAACGTTTTCAGAGGTTAGCGTCTTTGTTCGGCATCGGTGAGTTTCTGCCAAATAGTCAAATCATGACATGGGCTGGGCAGGCCCTGTGCAGGGACGAGGTGATCTTCCAGCCCATATGCAGCAACATTCTTTTCTTGATCGGAGGATGGAAGAAGCTCAGCTGAATTCGGTAAGACGTTGTTTCATAAAAAATCTTTCACTTTTCTAAAACCGTTTGCCTGCCTCGCTCGCTTGTATCTATAAATATATGTATCATTTCTTGTAGACGATGATGCCCGTAATATTCGGCCACACTCCTGCCGGTGCCTCGGTGCGACAGCTCGTTCATTACGGTCAGAGCATCGCCGACAGAGGCTTCCGTCGCTATGATTATGGCAGCTGGCTCTCTAATAGGAGAGCGTACGGTTCCATCCGACCGCCAGCCTACGACCTATCGAAGGTGACGACGCCGGTGTTCCTGCACTACTCCGACAGCGACCCCCTGGCGCACGTCAACGATGTCGACACGTTGTGGAAGGAACTCGGCCGGCCTGTTGGGAAGTTCCGTGTTCCTATGACCACGTTCAGCCATCTAGACTTTCTGTGGGGTATCGACGCCAAAGAATTAGTTTATAATCGAGTAATTAATCTTATCAAATCAATGGATATCAACGGGTTTTGACTTTACAATTACTCAGATTTAGATGGAGTTTCCTCCGTAAGTAGGTACATAATATATTATTTGATGGCAATGTCCTGATTTTTATTAATAGCTCGAGTTAAAATAATGTCACAGAAGGAGTTTGTACCCACACAATATCACAATATCACACAATAACGTCGGTGCGCTTGCCAAATCCGGTAGGTAGGTATATATGGAATTTCGAGATTTTTTTTATTCGATAAATTTGTACTAGTTAATCTAGTACGCCGCATCTATTACAAAAAACCCTCATGTACATTCATGTGTATTCTTACTGTATTTGCCAAAACCAGTAAGTGGAATAGCGCAAAGAACAGCCCTTAAAAAAGCAGTAAAGTGGATCAAATGTTAAAATTCAGGGCACATAACAAGATTTTCCTATCACATAATTGCACATAGCAGATTGGGTATGTGCACCGACGTGACACACGTCTGACTTGTTTCGCTTAGTAGGCGTCATGTGGCGCCGTTAGCTATTTTGTCGCGGGAGGAAAAACGTCTAAGTGCTAATTCGGTCATACAAAATTGATGTGTGCGACAATAATGCAAAAAATGATAAATAAATAAAATAAAATAAAAATAAAAAAGCCTTTATTTTCAGCTACCTTAACACATATTAAGTAGTTTAGATGCCTGTCTTATGACACTATCACTTTATAAACCTATTATACACCTATTACTACATTTATTTACAAAACTATATTTATGTAGTTGTCGCCTCTGCGGCGTAGGCCTCCCCTAAATCTTTCCACTTGTCCCTCTCACGCGCCTTCCTCATCCAGTCTGGTCCGCATTGCTGGGTGAAGATGTCTCTCCATCTCATTCTGGGTCTCCCTTTCTTCCTCTTACATTCAAGTGGTATCCATTCTGTAACCCTTTTTGCCCACCTAACGTTTTCCAGTCTGCAAATGTGTCCAGCCCAACTCCATTTTAACGTCCTTATTCTTCTCTTTACATCTGCTATTTTTGTCCTATTCCTTATTGTCTTATTGTTTACTTTGTCCGAGATTTTCAAACCCAGTAAGCTTCTCTCCATTCTCCTCTGACATACAGCTAGCCTTTCCTCGTCTTCCTTTCTTAATGACCATGTCTGACAGCCATATGTTAGGCATGGTATTATTGCCATTTCGAAAACTTTCTTTTTCATGTACATGTTGATATTTTTGTTTTTCATTATTTCCTTGAGACCCCAGTACTTTTTCCATGATAGAGCAATCCTTCTGTCTATATCGCCTTCAGTACAATTTTCGAATGATATTAATTGCCCTAGATACACGTAGTCTTGAACGTACTCTATTTTCGCATCCTCCACAATTACATCACGAGTCTTGCCGTTCGTAAGTATTTTAGTCTTGGATGCGTTAAGTGATAGCCCCACCTTTTTACTTTCCTTAGACAATTCTGTTATCATGCTTTCCAGATCCACCACGTTTTCTGCGAACACCACGATGTCGTCTGCAAAGCGGAGATGGCTTAGGAACTCTCCATTGACTTTTACTCCCTTGTTCTCCCATTTTAGCTCCCTGAAGATCATTTCTAGTACCGCAGAGAATATTTTTGGCGAAAGCGGATCTCCTTGCCGCACTCCTTTTTTGACTGGAAACTCCATTCCCTCTCTTTCTAACTTCACTTTAGCGTAGCATTTGGAGTAAACGCTTTTAATCAAGTTGGAGTATTTTGCGTCGACGCCTTGTTGGGCAAGCGCTTTCCATATTGCATCGTGGTACAAGGAATCGAAAGCCTTTGTGTAATCAATGAAGCACATATAGATAGTTATCCCATATTCGTTGGCTTTCTCTATCATTTGGGTCACAACTTGAATATGATCTATTGTTGAAAAACCTTTTCGAAAACCTGTTTGCTTACGTGGTTGGTTTTCATCCAGTGGTGTTGTAATTCTTTGCAAAATTATTTTTGAGAAGATCTTGTACAAGTTGGTCATCAGGCTGATTGGTCTGTAGTTTCCGAGTTCACTACGATCTCCTTTTTTGTGCAGTAGTGTAATTGTAGATTTTGACCACTGGTCAGGGGTGGCTTCTTGTTCTAAGACGTTATTAAACAGAATTTGGAGCGGCTTTTGCAGTGAGTTCTCAAGAGATTTCAGTACCTCGTTTGCGATGTTGTCACTTCCAGGGGCTTTATTATTCTTTTGAGTTTGTATTGCATGTCTTATTTCTGATTTCAGAATTGTTTGTGGACCGGTATCGGCGTTCATAGAGTCTTTGTCCAGTTCAAAGTTATTTATCCCTGACGAGGTTTCTTTTTTGTAGAGATCTTCATAAAAAATAGTAGCAGCTTTTATTATATCTGGACGTCTCGATAGCGTTTTTCCTTGCTTGTTTTTCAGATTCGTTGCCCACTCTGACTTTTCACTCAACTCCTTGTATGCCTTTCGAAGAGCTCCAGTTTTACTTATAAACTTTTCCAAAATTTTCTGCCGTTTTCCTTTCTTTTCTTTTGTTATTTTTCGGTTGATTAATTTGCTTATTTTTGTTATCTCTAACTGTATTTCTTTTGTTCTTTTACTTTTGTATAAATGTTTTCTTTTTTCCAGAAGATCTTTTGTTTCTTGATTGATACATCCTTTTTCTTCTTCTTTATTCCGTGGTAATTTTTTAATAGAAGCATCAATTCACTTTCCAACTTGTTGTACTGTTGTTGTATATTAACTGTGGTGCTCAGAGGTGCGGTGAATTTGCTCTCCCAATACTTTGCGCTATTTCCTGTAACTGGTGGTAAGTCTCGTGTATATTTTGTAGGTTGGATTTTCCTCCTGCTGCGGTTCATTTTAACTGTCAGTTCGCATCGGATCATTCTGTGGTCAGTATTGAAGTTCAAATTATGTATGATGTCGAATTTTTTAATCTGGGTGGGTTGATTTGTTAGTATGTAGTCAATTTCGTTGAAATTTTTCCCATTTGGATGACGCCATGTCCACTTCTGGTGTTTTTTTCGTTTAAACATACTGTTTACAATTTTAAACTTTTCAGCAAGAGCAAACTCTATTAATTTCTGTCCTTGTGCACTTCTCTCCCCATGCGAGTACTTTCCAAAGATCAACTCTTCACCTCTCTTCATTTCCCCCACTCTTGCGTTGAAATCTCCTAGAATTAAAACGTTTTTGGAATGTCGGACAAAGTCCAGGGCAGTTTCTACTGATTGATAGAACGAATCTTTATCTTCCTTTGTGTATGTTTCTGTGGGTGCGTAAACCTGTATCAATGACCATGTTGTGTTGTCCGGAAATTGTAATTCCAAAGTCGCTACTCTATCGGAAAAAGATCTAAAACTTCTGATGCTATTTTTGAGGTGCTTTTTCACTAGAAATCCTACTCCATTCCTTCCGTGGCAGGTTGATGTGTGGTAGATAATGAATTCTGGATATTCTTCGATAGTCTCGTTTTCTCTTCTGGTCTCACTTATACCTATGATATCCCAGTTCAATGATTTTACAGCATCAGTTAATTCTATGATTCTGCTATCCGATAGTAGAGTCTTTACATTCAAACATGTCACATTCAAATTGATATGCGACAGCGTACTTTTATTTGTTTTCCTATTTGCCTTTTCATATTTAACTATGTTTTCGCTTTCTTTATAATCTAGAGGGTTTTGGTCGTACTCTTCCACGGTGACCGACCGGCTTGGAAGAGGTGGAGGGGCGCTACCTAGTTTTTTTGGTTATCCTGGTTATCCTGGACATTGTGGCTTGTGGGGGCCCGAACAACAGGGTTCAATTGTGACGGGCGAAGGAAAGTTGTTATGTTCTGCGATTTTTTCTTTTTTTGTATTTGCTTTGTTCGTTCTTCAGTGCTGACCTCCTTAGACTGCGCTACTTCGGGCGACTCTGACAAATATCTCTTGTTAGAGTTTTTCCCTCCTTTGCGGCCTGCTGGTTTTTCTGAGTCTAAAAATACTATTCTATCGTATCGTAGAGCAACTTTCTTCCCGGATTCCCGCTCTCGTTTCAGGTCATCCTGTAGATCTTTTCGTTTCTGTAATATGGCAGGGGGGTAGTCCTCTTTGATATATACTCCTGTATTTTCCAGTGCGTTTTTCTTCCGAAGAAGCTCTAGCTTTCTCTCAGTAGTAGTGAGCAAAAAATGATAAAAAAGGTAAAATTACAAAATTCTTTTAATGGCACTATAGAAATGAATAACTTTGCCATCATTTTGAATTTCTAGATTTCTCATAAACTTATAGGTTTTCAAAACAAACAGTTTTTTCTGCTGCCTGAATAGTTGATAAAATCCACATACTTACGGCATTTGGCAAGCGCACCGACGATAAGTGACAAATCGGTCGGTCACTCGACCGACAGGACATCTAACTACAAATTCATTAGTAAGCCACAACCGCAGGTGCATAATGCATTGTAGGTAAGTACAATCAGTGCTATAAATGAATACAACTAAGTATGTTTCACTTTGCTACTAGGTTAGGTACTATAGGTATGAACAAAGGATAAGCCACTCACAAACTAATTGACAACTAGATAACAAACAAGAGGGTCTGTGTGTGTTGTTGTTCGTGTCATCACATAGTTTTTATTACCTACCGTCAATCCAATGCATCTGATTCTTTCCTCCAGCTATGAAGCTATATTTATCATAATATCAGTCTGTTTTTATTCAAGCTTTTATTTAAACGGTAAAGACGGCGTCTTTAGCACAGACAGTATAATATACCTATAGGTAGAAGATAATTACTACGTGTCTTTCGGGACTAGGAATGAAACAATTACATAATGACGTAGCCTGTAAAGTTGTGGAAGCACCTTACGATGAGTTTGGATAATATTATCCATTTTTTCGAGTAAGTTTACATACATAGGGTAGGGTAGGTACTACCATTATACAACTATCATAGGTAGGTCATCCAACGAAGAGCGAATTACCTAGATATATTATTGTTCTGGACGTTGTTCTGAAGTATATAGGAATATAACATACAATTATGTAACACATACGGTACATCATATTATGTCGTAGGAATTATAATTCCCATCCAATAGTTAAGTATTCTTTGTTCCTATCATGGATTGGGTGGTTAATTTATCAATATGCTACGATCTTTGGCCAATAACTAGGTAGATCATTGAATATAAGTAGGTAGGTACGTGAATTAAAGACATGGTAGAGACTAGAGACAGTGTACCTACTCGTGCATGCCTTTTTTGCCGTCGATCCGCCTGGAGTGGGACGAGATGGGGTCGTGTTGGCATTCACCATCTCGCCCCAGCGGCCGGCCCGGTGGGACTACCGGGCCACTACGCCTAGGGAGGGGATGACCTTGCTAACCAAGGCCATCCCCCCAGACGCGTGGTGACGTGCAAGTCTGAAGGTCCCCCAACTCCCCACCAGTGGCACCCCTATGGAGGACGAAGGAGGCGACCGAACCGCCTCCTCCTTCCCCCTGCACGTCTTCCTCTCTGGCCCGCTCCGCGGCCTCCTTCTGCTTCATAACTGCTTCGCAGAAAGAGGCCACCGCCTGGTCCTACCTACTCCTACCCCAACCCATGGTAGAAGAAAACTCTGATAGATTAGTAAGTACCTACCTCAGATTAATTTCTGATACTACGTCTATGGTATGTACCTACGACCTACGTAGTATTTATTTTCTCTGTGTTATAGGTGGCATAGATCATACACTTACATACAGAGAGAAGGTGGAGACAGGTGGCTATTGTCAACAATAATGGTTAAAAAAGATGTAAAATACTATTTTTTACTATTTTTTTTGAACTTTTAGCAGTGTAATTCATTTTGATAGTAGTCCATAGTAAATCTAAACATTATTAGTGTATCACCATAGCCGAAGATATACCTACAATGCAGTGTCCGCTACTAAATATGAAGCTATATAACGATTTCACATCAACTAATTGATATTATGATCGTATGGTATGGCGTTCCCCGACGCTTCTAACCGTCAATGATTTCAAATGCGACAGATGTAGTAGTAACGGCACGTGGCGTGGCCTACAGGAAGCATGTTATCCTAGCCGACGTCAACATCCCGCACAAGCTCACAGTAGACCGCGCAAGAAACGTCTTGTTCTTCAGTATAAACGCCGACGAATTTTCGGACCAAAGCTTCCACTCTGTTGTGTTAAACCTTGAAACTGAATCTGCAACCATCGTACCGGGGATACGGAATGGCTTCGCAAGCGCAGTTGACCAAACTTCAGGCCATGTCTATTTAGGAGGCAGTGATGGTATATTTTCCTATAATTATATCACGAATGATGTCGACAAATCGGCGCTGGTCGATGGCATTGATATATTTGACATGTACCACGGCCAAGAACTTTACTTCGTGGACACATGCACACAGAGTCTGCATGTTTTAGGGAAGGGGGGTGGGGAAATACTGTCTAAGGCGAAAGGTTATTTGATACATCACTTTCTTGTTGATGATAAAGACTTATTATTTTTTAATCCAACTGGACTCTTTGTAATCCGGAATGAGAACCATGATCCGATGCTACTAGACGATGGAAATAATATACAGTATCGAGGAGGCACAGTAGACACATTTGGGGTGCCACATTTCATAGCAAAGGATGGAATATACGCTATCCTCGA
The DNA here is from genome assembly GCA_905147375.1 of Hylaea fasciaria. Lineage (NCBI taxonomy): Eukaryota > Metazoa > Arthropoda > Insecta > Lepidoptera > Geometridae > Hylaea > Hylaea fasciaria. The sequence goes on along the minus strand of LR990204.1, from coordinate 5,592,764 downwards.
ACGAAATAGGCGACCCGAGAAGATACTATCTGTCAAAAATGGATTCGGATTAGCGTTCGATAAGGACAACAACATCATTTACAGTGAAGAACGGTCAGTCATTAAACTAATCCATTACTAGCTTATCGATTGATAACATAAAATTTACTTTTGATTTAATGACAAGATCAATATAATAAATAATGTTTGATTGCCTAATCAATGTTTGGCTACTTAATCATTAATGTTGATTTGCAAATTGATAATACGTAGGTATACGTATGTACCAGGTACCTTATATCTACCTAATACCCACCTAATCCCTAATCTTGAAACTAAGTCTTTTGTCCTTTTAACACAGCAATCAAAATGTGGGATCTATAATTAGGTACCCAATGTAAATGTAATGGAATTATTTCTGAAATAATTAAGCATGTATAGTATTTATTATTAAAAAAGACGAAAGATAAGATAAGGGGGCTATAACTGTTTATTATGTTTCAAGATAAAAAGCGCAAGTAGATTCTCGTAATATTCGACGTTTTTTTGCAACGATTGTACCTATACCCAAGCAAGCGTAGACTACAGAGCAGCCTGAGCTTCTGTTCACAAGAATTAGTCGAAGACTTCGACTACCTACGGTAGTCGGTACGGTAGGTACGTCTTAGAAGTAATTGTTCAACTTCTTGATAACGACCCCTTTCGGCGCCTTGAATGCAAAATGTGTGTAAAACTCCTCAACCAAAGAAGAAATTATTATGAAAGCTTTATGTTCTCACACACAGCCCCTAAGTGGCGAAATGGAATCTAATTTATATTCCCAGGGTGTCCAGCCGCGAATGCGGACATCGCACCCCCGTTACCGAAAGAAAATGCGAAACGACACAAATGAAAATAAATGAATCTTGGTTGCGCCAATTTCGACGGTATCCCACTCACAACACTTATAATTCTAATAAGCAACGATAAGGGACGGCATTGTGCGAGGAAGAATTTGTAATTATGCCGGTTACTTTCGAACTTGTTATAAAACTCTATTATATGATTTCAAGTTATAAATTAAAATACCAGATCACGATGATTGCATAACATTAACTAATTATGGATTCTCGTACTAAAAATAAAACCCTTGTTTTGGGGAGTCGGATTAAATTTAGCGCTGAACTTTTTAGATTTTTACTCCTATTAATTTTATTTTCGTACGGACGTTCCTTATCTTTTTCTTCTTTTGAAGCCATTGAAAGTATTTGTATCGTGATCCTAGTAACCTATTTAGTAAACTGTGCTAACGTGCCCAATATTATGTAAAAGTGATGATAAGTTTCCCACAAAAACAATATTTGAATATGCTTAGATCTGTTTATTTTCCGCACAACATCCATATTAGGTATTATGATTGATGCAAATAAATGACCTGAAACGAAGTCTAAACCTTGGCGAAGCAATAATAAACACCGTGAAACTCCATTCTTTAGATTAATATACCCTTGTGGAGTCTTTTAACGGCTTATGCCTGGAAGCAGCCAAATATTTTCTTATTACATCTAAACTTAGGTCGTCTATAGAAAGATTCAGGATGAATAGGTACTTCCTTTTATTATGTTGTAATAGCAACTCTATAAAGATAGCTATGCGACGAAACCTCTGAAGTTTCATACATCTCTTCAGGGAAATTGCCGGGTGTTTTACAAGGAAAAAAGCCTCTTCGGATTCTAAGCCGGATTAAATGGGTGGACTCCTCCAACGCGTTTGTTACTGTTTCCACTCATGTGTCAGTATAAAAAGTGCAGTAGGTAACTACTACCCAGGAGAATTTTCCAATAGGTACAAAGTTTGATTAGATCCCTACCAATGAAGTTGAGTCAGAGGTTCATTTTCATCATTGGTCACACAAGTGAAGCTGCAGGACGCAGCTAGTCCGCATATAACTATAGATATAGGTAGCTCACCAGATAAGGTTGGCTTACCGTAGTAAGGTGGGATCTATAAAAAATAAATAACGGTCGTACCATAAAAAATTTAGACCCGAGTTGAACAGATGTGTCTACATATTTTTTCCCCAAATCGATCTCGATTTTGCGAACGACATTTTAGAAACCTTTGTTTAACTCTGGTCTAATCTCTTAAGGTCTAATCTACGTCTATCACTCGCATTTTCTTACCCAATCCTGGCATTCCTGATAATTCTAAGTACTTGTGATATTTGTTATGAGTTAGAAAAAGCGAGGGTTAGACATCTATGTGTGGAGAAAATATTTAGACTCATCAGTTTAACTCTAGTTCAATTTTTTTGTGGTAAGACCGTCTAAGTTTAATAGGAGCTTTAAAGCATTCTTAAATTCGTATTAGAATGCAAGGCGGGCGGCGCGGCGAGTGTGGGCGGGCGGGCGCTGTGACGCCGATAGCGGCGACGAAAATCTTGCGGGCGTTACAGCGATCAAAAGCATAATTATTATGTTTCAACTTCTATTCATGTCGGTAAAAATATTTTTATTAACGCGATGCGCGGTAGGTATATTGCTCCTGCTAAAAGTACTTACCTATCGTACCGGATAAGTTTATAAACAGGGATCCCTATGGTAGCTTTGCTAACCGTAGGTATAGGTAAGTAGTAACTTAATAAGTATGTGTGATAATCACGTGGATTGAAGCCACTTTAGGTACATTTTGTTGAATGTGTTGGATACCTACAGCTTTCTGCTCGTTATATTTTGAATAGAAAAATGTTCCAACAATCGAGCCCGAACAAAAATATCCGTTTTATGTAGTTACTGGGTAGGGAGAAGTCCTACCTACCTTTTAAATTAGGTATATACCTACAAAAGATTTTATTTTAAAGAGGATTTCATTCACTCGCTGCGTTTGTGTTTGGCCTGCGTATCAGCGTGGGGGGGGGGGGGGGGGCGTTGGGGAGGGGAGGAGCTTTCGTAACAATCGAGGAAACTTATTTAAGGATTCTTTCAACGGTTACGGCAAATAGGTTTCAAATGATGGACAAAATAACGACAAACTTTAAATACTTTACTAAAGATGTCCCTAAACTAACGATAATTGCACGCGAATGTGTTATAGCAATTAATAAATAAATGGTTATTATATTGATATAATACGATACATTTAATATTTTCCTAATATTTTCTTAGCAGAAACATTGTATTAAAAGCTCGTACTTAAACATCGACTTTACGTAATGAGTAACTTGATCTAAAGTCAACACTTCGCTAGACTCGGTCTAATTGAAAGAAGCGTAAGAGCGAAAAATTGACGTCGCGTGATCACCTCGGCGCGCGGCGGCGCGGCGCGGCGTCAAGTGATTCGTATAACATAAATAAAAAGTTACAAAGTTTCCCGTCAATCGTAACTATTATTTATTCAACGGTGACTCAACTTGGCTTCTCATGATATAAGAAAGTTTTGGGAAAATCTTGCTATCTCCCTAGATGCGATCACTTCTCATTGATTGAAAATAAATGAGCGGAGAAACATATTATAGTACTCGTATGTATGATGTATTGATTACTTGTAGGCATTGCCTAATGCCTATTCTACACTATCTACTATAATACTACGCTATTTACTTACTATAGGTACCTACCTACTCACTATCTACTATACCTACCATCACTAACTACTATACTATCTACAATCATGAACGCAGAATACAGGCTTTATATTATACTAGCTGACCCGACAGACGTTGTCCTGTGATCCTGTCATTGTCTCTATGGGAAAAAGCTTCCTCTCCTACTATATCCATCTCTTTCCCTCGCACTCCATCTCTCTCTCTCACTCTCTCTCTCTATATCCACCTCTTTCCCTCGCACTCTATCTCTCTTCCTCCCTGCCCCAGCTGATAAACTGAGTGACAGCTGTACATCCCGATTTTATCAGATATATTTTTCCCAGTTTCAAAAATTTTCTGGTGTTAACGGGACAAATATCCTATACCCTTCTCCTGATTCTCAGCTTCAAATCGGTTCAGCCGTTCTTGAGTAATAAAAAGTGTAACTAACACGACTTTCTTTAATATACATTAAGATTATTATGCTTGGATATAATACCGACCATGTCAATGACCACAATTTTCAGGTGGTATAATACGAAAATAAGTTTAACCTATGAATATGACGCGCATAGGTAGGTATATACAAATTTATTCAACAACAGTGTTTACCTACCTGCGCTAATAAATGAGAGGTAATACGGTTAGTTAGCAGGTGAATGCAATAACCGGCCCAGTACCGTGACCGCCAGCTAGGTACTTATCTTGCTCGCTTTGTGTCACTTTGTGACGATCACTCGCTGCCCACAATAGTGTACGTTAAACATCGATAGTTTTGATTTCCGATTGTTATCGATAGTTTGCCAAAAACTATCGATTTTTATCGACACAATCGATAGTTTTGCTCCAACTTTGCCTATGATAAAAAATAGTAGATCGATAATAGAACATTATCGATAGTATCTATAGTAAGAAACTATCTATAGTTAAAATCAAAGGCAAAGTTTATAAAATATAGTAGATCGATAGTAGAAAATAATTAACGATAGTATTGATAGTAAAAAACTATCCATACTATCGATAGACTATCGATGTTTAACGTACACTAGCCCACAACCTGACTAATGAATTCAATTTCCTCTCTACCTCACTACCTCGGTCATCTTAGATTGCCTTTACACACTAATCGCGGGGGTCAAGCGTTCGTTTGTCACACACAATCACACGCCATTATTAAGTCTTTCCCCATTTTTCATTTAGCTACTTATACTGGTAAATCAAAGAAACCCATTTACGTATCTACCACGATATATTAATAGTGGCATTGCTGAGCTCGTTATCCTTATCTCTTACATATCTACGTAGTCATCTATAAACACCTAGGTGTTTAATTACCTACTAACAGTGACTTCACTGAAAGTTATGCTAGTTCCAAAACTGCGTGACTGAACAGGTAAAATGTCCACGAATAAATTGATGATGCTACGCACGACCATGGACATTGGACGTGTTCGTTAGGGCCGAAGGATGCCGCAAACACGCCGGCCGCGGCGCCCGCAGTCGCCCACTTCATAGAGCAAATGGCCCAGTCGCCACTTTCCATTTCGGCATATCGATCGTTATGTAAGTGGCAGCGTCAACGGCGTAAAATGTGCACTTTAGTGCTAGTGTCAGTGCCTTCGCATTAATTAGAGTTGGAATGTGATCTATTCGCTCCACGATTTTCAATGAGATTAATATACTTACGCCTCATACAATCAGATATTATAGAGTGTAATCACTTACTATAAAATACTATACGTGGTTAGCTGAGTACTACATACCTACTATACATTGAACTCACATCTGAAACCCTGCGGCGGTACCTACCAGTTGTGTTATTCAGTGACAGGATTTCATAGTTTTCACGTTTACAGCCCATCGCTGCCGTGAACGCTTCTATCGATTAAATGGTTATTTCTCCATAATCCACAGCTTCATTCTGTTATTTGAATTATTGAATTCCGAGAGCCAATAAGCATTTGATTACATATACAGTAATACCAATTTGCGGTGAGGTTACGGTGATATTTACGACACGTATATACCTATATACGCTCTATAGATTGATTAGAAGTCACTATTTTACAGGCATGTTTACCTACATGCTACATGCTAATTAACTTTAATAAATTTGTAAGTACCTAAGTATTTGAATTATTTACAGCGTAAACAAACTTCGGACTGTAGAATATTTGATTATATTGGATGTAAATAAGTAGGTAGGTACTATTAGATTTGAAGCGAAAAATAATACGAATAGCTCTTAGAAGTTCTAATGGCGGCTATCATTCATTCACATGGGCTTACAAAGTTTTTCAAAGAGAAATCCATCGACTACCAACTAGATATACCTACTTGAAATTTACTTAACTTCTAACATCTTAAAGCTTATCTGTAGGATTGAAGTAACTAGTAGGTATCTACGTAAAATAAATGCAAATACTAAAGTTAGGTCGAGCGAGGGATGTATATAATAAATAAGTCTATCATTTAGATATAGGTACTTTATTTAAAGCCAGGAACACAAGTTTCATTGACATAAAACAATTTATAGCTAGACACGTACAATCAAATGAATAAGTAATTCGGTTTCGTTTAATACTTATAAGTAGATAGCTTAAGCAAACAATATAAATTTCATAATTGGGTAGGTACTTATTGTATGGTACCGAATACCTAATAATAATTTAAGAAAATATTACATTGTGACTTGTGATTTATAAGTATTACAAGTACCTACCTACTACATATCATATTACATTATTTTTTTAGTTAAAGCATATTGTAATGATTTCTTTCATAGAATGCCATTATACATTATTAAACTCTATTAAATCCAGTTCGATTAATACAGTTATGTTCTCGTACAAAATTACATCTCGAAAATAATACTAAACGTCTATATAAATAAAGTACTTCGTAAAATTGTTTCAAATACAAAATATACAGATAAGTTTAACTTTTCAAATGTAAAACATATAAAATTATAGACTATTAGGTAGATTAGATTTATATAATTATACATATTATTATAATTGACTTTAGGTCATGATTTGACAAAATATATTTCTTTATTCTCAATATGATATTTTCACCACAAAGTGCCATTCAGATAAGATGGACGCAAAGTGCGATGCACGTTAAGAAAAATACCAAAGCGTCGGCCGAGAAAGACGGGATCCCAAAAAACGATTACCCGTAAAATTATATTATACTATAGATAGACACATGGCAACGTGCTGATGTCGCGCTTCCGCGGCGCGCGGCGTCCCTAAAATATGCCGTCCGTATAATTTAAAATTTCTTAGGTAGAAGTTGAAAGCTCAGCGATATGAATAGGTTTATATATTTGGATATGATTGAAGGTCTGGCGTTCCTGTAGTACCTATCTGTGTTAAGTATATAACCATAGACACCGAGGATTGAAATAATTTCACGATACACAATGGGTCCTATTAATATTTTGGGGAGACATTTACTGTGATCACTTACATACCTAATAGAAATAGTTAAAAAAATCCTTTCTGTTATATGTTTCTCAACCTTCATTCCGTGATATCAAACCCCCATTAGTTCCCGGGTAAAGCCAGGTGTGTCCCGAACGAAACCTTCTCGCCTTACAATCATACACAAGATGATTCTTTCTACAAACCCGATATTAGCTGGGTAGATATATATATATTATAATTCTACAAGGTGATATACACATAATGTATAAGTAGATATAATATACACTTACAAATTTAAACATCAATACATTGGCCTAATAATACTTGTATACAAAGTGATCGTTCGTCACTTAGTTATAAAATTTATAATTTCGTACAATCATTATTTTTAAGTAGGTACATCTAATAATGAAAATCAGTCGTCAAAGACTACATACGTGATTACAATTTATTATAATTTCCATATAATATTTATGTGACGGCTTATACAAAGCTCTCAATAGCTTACACTTTTTTTAATGAAAATATAGCAGTTTTATATGAAGCATTCTATTCTACTACAAGTTGAAAATTAATGACTCTACAAATAAGTATGTATTATAAATCGTATGATGTCTAAGATGTTTGACAATAAGCATTAGCTTTATTAGCTACAGCCGTTACTTTAACATTTCTGAGCAACACCAATGCGTGGGACTAAATAGGTGCAATACAAATTGGTTACAATATTTCTTGTAGACACAGACAGGAAAATGATATACCTAAAATTGGATGAAAAGCACTTCGAAAAACATTTATATTAATGTTGTATATTTCATACAAATAGAAAGGTATAGGTAGAAAGGTTAGAATAGATATGAAATTGATTACGAGTCTTATTTTATACTTGGTCAGGAAATTCTAATAAGAGACACTAATAGCTAAGGACATAAGCTCACAGGGTGCGTACTATCTACACACATATCGCATGAAAGATTACAGATACACAAATATTCATGTATATTCTCTCGTGTTTAAGAGTACACAGTCTTTATAGTATTTTTTACATTAATACTGATGTGTCACATTATATATTAGACAAATATAGAATTCATAGCATTCAATATGCATAAAAATAAACTGTGATACAATTTAAAGTTTTAGTAAAAATATTTGATACATATTGTCAACATGTAAATGGACGTTGTGCGCAAGTAAATATATTTATGTTTAACGAAAATCCTTTTGAATAGGTAAATATAGAACAGAAAAAAAACTCCAAAAAATTATTCACTGTTCAGCGAACCTCAATTTCTGTTTCTTGACGAAGTCCAAGGCCAGTTTGTCATTCGGACGTAATTCCAAAATTTGCAGAATTGGATGATCTGAAAGCGATTCCTTTTATTGATACCACTTCATTTAACTTCATTAGTATAGAAGTTCTTAAACTTTCGCGAACTGAATACATGTTAACTAGATCCAATCTTTTCGTGACCACGATCGACGTCACACGGCCGAATCATCAAGGTATGTCAAAATTATGTATTATGATATTTAGTTTATGCGCGAATGAGACCTGTTTAAATTCATTAATATAGACCGAAGATGGCCGGCCGAGCGCGAGATAGTGACCATTAGTTTTTTGAGTATAAGTCGGTAATTCCTGCTGGTATTACTGGGCGTTTGAGATCAGATAAAAAGCAAAGCTCCAGGATTACGAAAGCAGCACAGTGTCGTGCAACATTTTACCACACCTGAAGTTTCAGGTAGCACATACTTAAACTATACTGCAATAGTTATGGGTAAGCGTGGCGCTTACTACGCCGCACCTCCGCTATCCCGATTGGTTTGTTACTAAGATGTTTCTTGACAAGCGTTTATACAAATGAATTCGCATGACCTCATACAAACTGGACATTCCATAAAAACGGCTGAATCAGACAAAAGACAAGCGCTCCTATACGCTAGTTCTTTGACGACGACCCTATTGCTTTTCATACGCGAAACAATAGCATCGTCCGCGTTGATACTGCGTTGGCACTCAATAAGGTCAACCAACACGCTCAAAATGTCATAAAAAATCAGCCATCTCGCTTTAATTTAAAAATAGTATGCCCCTTCTTCAAAGGTAATAACAGATATTAGGAGTTTTGTCGGGAATCCGATAGAGAGACGTTGTTGGTTTTATTTTTTTTCGCAAACTTGTGTTTCTTGTATCGTGCACGAGTGTGGGCAAATGATATATAAACCCAAAAAGCGTAGATATCAATTTGCATTTTTAACAAAACTCCCAGGAAGTTTCAGTAAAGCATCCAGCACTTTACTGAATCGTGACTTAGACTATGTAAATAATCGTCTTGACCACTTGACCACGAAGATTGCTTTAATGCTATGGACTTTCCTATTGCGAAACTAAGAAATACTTAAATAATAAAATACCTTTGACACTGGCTAAATGCAAAAACCGTGCAAAGCCATAACTGTAACAAAAAAAAGAAGACTCACGGCGCTCGTGCAGCTGCATCATGGGCAGTTCGTGCGGGCGCAGCGGGTCGGGGATGGCCGCGTTGTAGACGCCGGGCACGCGCGCCAGCGGCACGAACGCCTCGCCCGCGAAGTCGTCCGCCGTCAGCACGTCGCGGTCCCACACGGAGAACGCCAGCGCCGCCTGCGGAGCGCGGCACGCCTCCAGCGGCACCACGAACTCGAAGCACTCGTCCCATACCGGGTTCAGAGTTTTCTGGTTCACGAGTATTAATGGTGTTACCCGCCTGCGGTTCTTCTCGGTGTCGCCGAGATAGGCGTGGTGGCGACATTTTGGTGTCGAGATTAGCCAGCTGGACAGTGTTTTGCAGGACTGGTTAAACTATGTGTTTAGATTCATAAGCATCAGTATTTTAAGCCATATTTTAAGCCAAACCAATATTTTAAGCCAAACATGGCATGCCTATTGTAAATCTATTGAAAGTTGAGATCTGGCTCAGGCTATGGAAGAAAATCTTCGATCCTCGTCGATCTTATTTTCGCACAGATTGTCATTTATTTGAAATTGATTTGGAACGATAACTGAAAATTACAGTCACTTATGCTAACTAATAATTCCCTGAAAGCGTTTTATTGCAATCCACCAAATAGCTAAAGGAGACATCTTTTAGCGCTTACCTTTTGAACATGGGTAGTAAGCTCGTGAACCTTCGGGAAGAGCCGTTTGGGCAGCAGCTCGACCACGACGAACGGGTCGCTCAGCCCGTTGGGGTCGAGCGGGATCACGTCGCGCGCCGACAGCACCTCCACGCACAGCGAGTCGTGGTTATAGTGCGCCCTGGGACCATGGGGCCATTCAATTTCTAACTTTATGCTTTTAGTAATAAACATCACTATCAAATACCCACGGATCATTCATTCCCGTGCGAGCTGACACCATATCATACATATCCAGCCATAGCTTGGTTTCGATGACCTCATGGACTGGGATTAGATTCATAAGTATATTCATTTACGATCTCGCCCTCTCGGGTCTTATCACTCATGATCAAGCATTTAGTGCTTGATCACGCTTACTCGCGGGCGTGGGTGCGGGCTCGAAATAGCAAACAATGGCGTATTATACAAGTGTTCACATACAAATCGCACGTGCAGTATAAGCCATGTCTACCGCGCCCGCGCCCACGAGTTACCGTGAACGAGCACTAAAACGGGGAAACTGTATTTCTTTTCGCTGGAGAGTCGTGCACAACCGCGCAAGTAGGCCACGATGAAACCTCAAGTCGAGAAAAACTTACAGTGCAGGTTATGGCCAGATCTTTTAGAGTACAAAGTGCAAATAATCCGATTAGAAGCGGGTAATTTTAGCTTAAGGAATTTCGGAATTCTTGCAAATGTTTGCGTTTCTTTGTATCGTCCAGGTCAGGGTGCTTATATGAAAAGCTGTGACTATTTCCAAGCTATTTATTACCTGACCATGATGGAGCCATATGGTGAAGGTAGCGGTGTGCGCTGTTGTTCTTGCAGACGGTCCAGGAGCCATAGCTCCAGGAGCTCCTCGGTAGGAGCCTGGTGGTACTGCATCCGTTGCTCCAAGCGAACCCACTCGGCGTTGTGCACATCAGCCATCGGCAGGCCTGTTGTGTGATGAGACTATGTGCAATCTACATCTTCTATTTGCTATCTGGCTATAAAGTTCAACAGTTCCGTGACTCAACTCATTACTTATTCAAGAAAGAATATAACACGAATTTGTGATTAAACACTATTATTTTATACGACCTATGAATCCTATGATGGCTACAGACTGGAATGGGTGGTTCTGTGTAAAGGTTATGTTTCAATGGTTATGTGGGACTATACTATACAACGTAAGTATTTGTACTTTGCTAATTTTATTCTATATGTGTAAAACTTTAAACAAGAGGTAGTTGGGAGTGTTCTGCAATGTGTTCAGCCCTGAGTACCTTTCCCCTCAGCATGGAAGAACTCCGCAAGCAAATCGAGCGCCTCTCTCAGACGCGAGTGGTAGACGCGCGGGCGCTCGGCGCCGCCCGCGTCCGCCTGCGCCGACATCTCCTTCAGCACGGCGCTCCAGCAGCCCGCCAGCGCGCGGAGGAACGCGCGCGGCAGCAGCCACGTGTTCAGCGCGGACAGGTGCTGGTCCAGGAACTCCAGCAGGGGAGTGATGGCCTGCGTCACAAACGGAGAGACTCTTGAGAACGCGGTACCGTCGGAGGAAAGTCGAAACACGTAGCGAATAGCACTGCAGTAGCATCGTCCGAACGTGGCGCTATTGGATGTTACCTGCGGAGTAGGCAACGTGTCTGGCGACCACGCCAGATGGAACACCGCCTTGCGCAGCGGCGGGCGGGCGCGTGCCGCGAGCGGCGCGGCGGCGCGGGCTGCGCGTGCGTCCAGCGTGCCCAGGGCGCCGCGCACTAGCTGGCGGGCGCTCTCGTCGTTCGCACTGGTCCAATACAAATACTCAGTAAAGAAGCCAAGAAAAAGAAGATACTTACAACGCTTCGGTTTGCCATATTTTTTTCATGGGCCATTATTATGCACGGTAGGAACGTTTCACAATTCTTTCCGACTGTCATTACGACATCGTGAAATCGTCAAAATTCATTTCCCGCATACACAGAATTTCAAAAAAAAATTTCCATCAGTTTTAGCTAACAAAAGACATCAACGAGGGATCAGCGAGCCATTCCGAACCTGTCAGAATGCACAATTGGATTTGTACTTTGATTGATCGGGCCGGGGATTTTTAAAATGAATTTCACAGTGAACGGATAAAAAAGTAGGAAGGTACCTATTTTGCACAGTGATCACTGCTTTAGCATACCAAACTAAATAGGTGTGTTTTGTCACTTAATCACCTAGCCTTTTTTTATTATACTTAGTAGTAATTGAACTGGAGTAGGTATTTAACATGGCTCTTCTTTCTTTAATATCAGTTAAAAAGTAATCAAAAGATTGAAGCCATTTTAAAACTCACCAGTCGCAAAAAAAATACACCAGATAAGGCTCCAAAGTTAGATTGATTATAATAAAAACAAGTTAATCCAAAGATTTCTGAGCTCAAATTACACCCACGTATCCTGAAACTTTGCCAGCAACTCCCGTTTTTGGAATATGAAAAGTTTCGAATTAAAATGTTGTTGCTTTGTAGGTAGGTAGGTATACAAACACGAGATGCTCGTGGTATAAGTTAATTCGTTCCTAACGTCCGGAAAACTGCGCTGCATCATCGGTCAGTTTGCCGTTGTATAACCTGATGCTAACCTGGTATCCAGATAGAGAAAGTAATTTCCACGCATAGATAAATTAATTTCCAACCCATCGACGTCTTATAATAAAATTATACAAATACCAAATAATTTTCTTACAAGACGTCGATGGGTTGGAAATTACTTTCTCTATCTAGTCGACCGTCACCTTTAATAAATTATTCAAAGAAACATCCAAATATTGCATATACTTACCTAATGACAAGACCATAGAAATCATTATACTACATAGCTAAATACTGATTAATCTAATCCTTAAGTATGATTAACAGGAACTCAAATACGTATCTAATGCTGAACGATAAGATACTACTACTCGTATTTTCAGATCGAAGAACACCGATATGATTTTCAGTATCGATCACGTCAGCCGTGACGTGATCGATACTGAAAATCATATCTATATATATTTTCATGGGCCAGATAGTGATGTGTGCCGACACATCACTATCTGGCCCATGAAAATATATCTACCATACATGCATAGTTTCCCTTTGCAACTCTATTTAAGTTGTGTAATGGGCTATTTTCCTGTGAAATATGGTGATTAGATGGTTTTGTCTTAGAAGCGAGGAGTGTTCACGGTCGAGAGACCAGGTGGTAGTTAGCACTTACATGTGCTCATCATCGTACTCGGCCAGAGAGCGACGTACGTATTCCAAGTTGTTCACAATCGTGCATATTTCCTCTGTTGTTTTGTTCTGACCTGTAATGTAGCACAAGTTGAGACACTACAGAAAAAACAGTACAAAAAATGTATAGCGTAAGAATATGGGCTCAGAGAATATTTGATTGGTGATATGACAACTTTAAGCTAGGATTATTTGTGTAGTAAAAATCTGAACAACAAGTCACCCGATGAAATAAAAAACTTCGGGCGAAGCGATAACAAATACTCGTGTTAATAAAAATAAGGTTTTTACGAACAATGTAAAGTTCAGGGTAAAAGACCCTTGGACTTGGAAGTAACTTTCCTATAATTCTGATAAATGTTGACATCAAATACTTTCACAAGAGACTTTTCTTTTCATGAGTTTCTCTTGTCGATAAACGAAGGTTTGTTGCTACTCGTAGGCAACTCAACTTCACTAACAATGGCGTGCCTCTTACATCAATGATTTGATTAAATTTTAATACAAATTAGCTTTCAACTTTACAACAATGAAATTTAGTAGGTACGTAGGCAATTTAGTTTTACACAACTACATATTTGTATTTTTACGTCTTCGTTAGAGGACATAATTCTTTAGAGAGTGTAGACATACTTTTGTTTCGAGTAGGTAACAAAGCTTTGATCAAACCAAAACATACCAAAAATCATAACCTGATTTATGCATGTGTCTCAGTCTTGTCGAAAATCTCGCACCAATGCTTTCAAAAGCCAAATTTCCCCGTTGAAACTTGTACTTAGCTTTGCAGTCAAGTGCAAACGTTGAATCCAAAAGCATTAATTACCGTGGTTCTCGTAGTACCCCTGGTCGGCCAGTGCCCCGTGCACCAAGTCCGCGTAGTGGAGCGTCGTCGCGCAAGCGGCTTCCAACAGCCTCACTCCTCCGCCGGAGGAGCTCTCCTCGGCGCCTCCGATGGCGCGCCACACCAGTCGCATGTGATACAGACTGGCATAGGTGGTTTTCCGTTAAAATTCGTATAAATACAGCATGATAGATTTGTCATTTTAGTATTATATTGGGATCGTGTTTTGTGTTTTTGAACTTATTAAGTATTTTCATTACATAGAGATTATTTGCCGATGTTTTATAACCAATTTTCTTCTTTTAGAATCGGTCATCAATGGGTACGACTTTTATATGATGCAAGTATCCAATCGCGCAATATTTATGCAGATAAAGAAAGGAGCGCCTGTTGTTTTTTATAATGTCAACATTAGGTATGCATGCACCCACAATACTTTTTTGTAAGATACAGCTTTTATTGCTATGCGAAAGAATTGTAAACAGTGCGCGCCAAAGCTTCGTGAGCTTCGTCTTTATACCGACTGCCGCAGGCAAGCAAATATTGGACATGGTTAGCTTAGAACTTTGATACATAATCATAAAATACCTACCTATTAATACAGACATAATATACGTTCGGTTGACGGTCACCCAGACACGACCTTCAGTTCAATAATTAATATTCATTATGTCGCTAAGGAATCCCAATAATTTCCAAAAATAAATACGGCGTGTTTACATATCGCTTAATTTACTCGAGCCGGTGAGTTACGGGAAACGGGGCAATTTAATAAGATGACCCACTCAAACAAATGCAATCTCCACCAACATAAAAAACAACCTGCGAAGCTTGTGGATAGGCTATCCTGGCTTTACGTTAGTGATGGCGTTTCCATTTCCGTAATGGGTGGACCGGGATCAATCCAATGTGTGAAGCGATCCATTCTCGCGTACTTTATAAATACTTTCGCGAACCTTGTCATCTTAACATTATTTTCCGCATCGCATCATCTTTTCGTCTTGCATAAAGAAAAGAAAACCCAGTGAACTTATTTCATTCGTCTGCTCATGCTTGCGCATTATTGTGCTCTAGAACCGGGATATTTTTCCGAGTAAATGTATTACGAGTATTTTCATTTTGTTTATGATGTGAACAAAGAATTTGGGTAGGCACCAAATCTCCATATTTGACAGTAAATAGACATTGTACTGTTATAGTTATGGTTCGTGAATAGGCATAGACAAAGAAAACTATGTTGGAGACATAACATCTGTTGTAATAAAATAGAAAACAACGCTGATTTTCCATATCTATCAATGCGAAAGTAGGTAACTCCGTTTATTTGTTTTTTTTTACCTTTTTCCGACTAAATGGCTAGGATGATGAAACCGATTTGAATGAATATTTGGTACAGAGACACGTTGGATTTTGGAGATGCACATAGGATACTTTTTACCGGGATAGAATGTAGTCCGCGCGGACGAAGTCGCGGACAATAGCTAGTATTATCATAAGACTCACCAGGCGGCCGTGTCTACAGAAGAAGTGCTGTGTTTGACGAAATGTTCTCCCTCGACTGGTCGATCTGTAAATAGTTATCTTTTAGAAACACTGAAATAAATAAAACCTCTTTTTATGGTGGCATCGACTTTTGTTTTCCTTTGACTGTCGAGTTTTGAATTATTTCCTAGTTTGCGGAAAAACATAACCCTTCTTCGGCAGTCAGGTATAAACTACAGTATGCATATTATCGTAGGACAATTAATATCCAAGGATGATCGAATTAGCTGAAAATAGTGGAGCTGCGCGTAACTACTTTCTGAGCGTCAAAATATGAGTCTTTTAGCCACGCGGCTTCGTTTGTCAGGAATTTTTTACACAAACAAATCGCTTATTTGTCTCGGCTCAATAAAAAGTTTCGTGTTAGGGCGCAGTTAGATTTCGATGCTTATCTAAATGGTAGCCGCCCTAACTCGGGTGTGAACCTTCGCCTTTTGCCCTCTCGATAACGGTATGTTTACTCGTTGGAAAATCACTTTTCCACACCAGATGATACGATACACTTTTATTTGACTGGTTTCAATATTATCGGGCCAAGATCCCGAGCTCCCACTGGAGTTCTTACTATCGGCATTTTGTTTCGGAAATAGGTACTGGAAGTAATTTTTATGCCTTTCAGAGTTAGTTTCGTTTTCACTTGATTTATAAGCGCATGGCGGTGAGTTTTAATTATACATTTGCCGTGAAACTTATTAATTAACTGATAACACTATATACTCATTGGGTAGGTGCTTACACAGTGTTTACATAGTAGAAATTATGGCATTCCGTAGATTTCGATCAAATAAACTATTATTCGACTGATTATTACTGTTTGGTCTCACTTTGGTTAGCTGCGTTGATTGTCTGTGTGGATGGGCACTCTAATTATATCATTATTTACATTGACATTGTTTAAATAAAATAGATAGCAGATTCTTACCCAGCTCGACGGCAACTCGCACCCGCTGCAAGGCCATAGTTTTGGTCACGGACAGCCACCGCTCGATCAACGGCTCAAACCACCTATTTACCGTAGAACAACATAAAATTGATTGACGCACTGCCTTTCTGCATAATATAACTTTGTAAAACAAAGAATTGTTACGCTTCACTTGTTTTCATTGGGGAACGATCCTCGGCCGTTGCTATGAAGATGTTAGGTAGGTACATATTTTAATACCGACCGCGGATAATTCCCTTCTTTTCTGTAGAAAATGCCTGTTTAGTTATTTTTTCTCAAATGTATGAACAAAAGCCTCCAGAAAATAACCAACCGTGGTTGAAAGCTTAGCTTCGTAGCAATCTTTTTACAGTGAAAGTGTTTTCCTTCCCTCTTTTTAAGTGTTTTGCTACCCTACGAGTGCAGGTATATTATTGTTATATCAGGAGCGGGACGCATTTGCATACTGTTGGAAACATCGACGTTCAACATGACTGATGGTCGGTTTCTAAACCTCTAATTAACTTTGAAAAACAGATATGTCAATCGTTGTCGCTATCTGGAACTAAACAAATTACAAAGGCGAAATTACTCGGTTGGTCAAAGTTTTACAAGGGTTCAGAAATCGGCCATTAATCATCACAACAGTATTACAATTCTTTAAAATTAGAGGTGTAATCGCGTGTGTTAAATTACCGTTACACAAGCTCAACCCCAATGGAACAATAACACACAACAGCCAGTAAACTTAACTCCTAATTGCGAACGGTGGCAATTGGCGCCCCGTGTAATGCCCGCACGAACATTCACTGCTACACCACACTTGTAGAGTTTTTAATGAGCTTTCAACTTCACGAGCTTTAAAGCTCAAGTGAGTACTTCTGACTTTATGAGCACTTATTCAGGCGGATGAGAATGTTATTACTACTGACTGACTTATTTGAACTTTAGAACGTAGTGGCCGCGATTGATTGCCTATTAAAAGTTCCGCTTCAAAAGGAAATGTAATTTTATACGAATAGGTCCTTTTCGTATTCGGATATTTTAAAACGAAATATAATCCATGCTATTTTATATGAATAGAATATGTCAACATAAAATAATAGGTAGGTACAATAGCTGGGTATTTAACTGAATAAATATTTTCTCGGTAACAGCTGACGTATGTTGCCATCTGACTAGACAAGTAGACATGCAGATATGTAGTTGTACATCAAATGCATATGAAAAAGCTGTTGTTTCTCGTGGCGTGGTGCAAAAGCTAGTTTATTGCGGTTAGTTGCAATATCACAACTTGAGGGAAACTCTATATTTTGCTGTGACACAGCGTACTTAATTTGGGAAAGCAGGTTTGGGTGTGCGAGTGATATACTCGTATATACCTACATAAATTACATGCATAATATTTGTCGCATTCAGTACCTAATCTTTTCAACCTGAATTAAGTTACAAAACATCACCTGTAATGGTAAGTGTGATTTCCAAGAATTTGTCCCGGAGGGGATAATAATATTAAGGCAAGCGTGAGCGTGTTCCGTATTTAAATGTTGAAAGAGTAGTTTTATATTAATTGGTGTAACGCTCGCTCATGGGACAGCTGTATAAATTATGTGTGTGTGTATTGTATGTAATACGACTCTGGTATTGTGAAACTGAATGTGGTCTCACGTAGTCGTAGATCGTTGATGTGTTTTAGCTACTGCCAAGTAGTTACTACTATATCAAATATTTCAAGATAGTATTTTTTATTGACACAATAGTAAAAATATCAAGTCCCAGTCAGCCAAGTAGTCAGCAGACAACTAAAGTCGCAGTCAACGTCACAAAGTAAAGTGGTGGTAGCTTAAGGAACTGAAACGTGAGTACCTAGACTGGCTGGAAAGTATGAAGAGAACACATAACGATTTGGGTTTTTATCATAAGCCCACACTCGCGCATGTTGACGAATGATGATGATTGATTACTCACATGTATACGTCGAAAAGCTGCGGCATGGGGTCGTTGGGCGGGTGCAGGTGCGGCGCCGGCGTGGCGGCGGCGCACAGCTCGCGTACGGCCGACAGCACCTCGAACGGCAGGGTTTTGGCCGACACCGTGCACACCGCTGCATTATGGGGTTCACTGTCTATTAAACTATTATAGCGGTTCCATACGTACCAGCCTGACTGACGCAGCCTAAAGGTTTTTTTTTTTTTATTTATTCAGGTCTGCCAACAATTGTTACATCAACTCATACTTATTTCTTAAAAAATATTATTCTTATTACTAAATGCACAATCCATTACAGGCAAACACCACATACATTCTAAATCTGACAAGGGGCTTAAAATCTGACAAGGGGCTTAAAACATGGATCAGAAATATAACTAAGATCCTACGACATTGTGTTGATTATAAGATAAGCTATAAAAGAAGGTAGGGTAAAAAATAGATTGCTTGTGCCGGGCCCAGAGTCTATTTATTTTGTCAGTACATTAAGTCAAGACATTCAATAGAATTGGGCCGAAAGCGTCGCAAACTATTTTATGAACTTAATAATACAGTTATTGTTACATTGACTGACGATTTATTTGTTGTAGAAAGATACAACATCTTTCCGAAATTTGGAGAGAGAATCTCCAAATATCGACGTTATCGTTGCATTCGTTAAGAAGCCTGCACAATCTTGGGATGGGTGAGTTACTTCCAAGAACTGTTTTACGGAACGGCAACGCAAGTGGCTTTACTAGATTACGCGGGTACCTGTATGGTACTTTTAGTTTGAATTTGCTTATAAGCTGGGGACAATCAATTTTATTTCGTAGAATTTTGTATAAGAAGACTAGGTGTAATATGATGATACGATTGGAGAGAGAAGTTAGTCGAAAATGAACAAGCCTATCCTTATATGATCTTATTTGAGAAGCCACCCCTGTGGTCTTTGCCAAATGCCAGAGGAATCTCTTTTGTAGTCGTTCAATTCTCAATGCATGATTGGAATAGTGGGGACGCCAAATGGTACTGCAGTACTCAAGGTGACTTCTTACAAGTGCATTGTATAACCTAATTTTAGTGGTATGATTTTTAAATACTTTGCCGTTGCGTATGACTAGTCCTAGCATCTTTGATGACTTTTGTATTATGAATTCAATATGGGGCGTGAAAGTAAACTTTTTATCTAAGACAACACCTACATCCCGTACAGATTCTGCTTCTCCTAAACTATTATGTTCGATGTGATATGAGGATGGAATGGCTTTTAATTTGCGTGTGAACTTTATGAAATGACATTTATTTGCGTTAAGAAACATTTCATTCATTTTACACCAATAACTTAAGCTGTCAATATCCTTTTGTACGAGGTCTATGTCAGTCGATGACTTAATTTCTCTTAACATTTTCAAATCATCGGCAAAAAGGAATGGAATAGAAAAATTTAGACAAGAAGGCAGGTCGTTGATGAAAATATTAAACAGAATAGGCCCTAAATGAGACCCTTGTGGCACACCTGAGGTAACTCGGAAGACAGATGATCTGAACCCTGTGACGACTACATAAAAATTGCGATTTGTTAGGTAAGAAGCGATCCACTCAAGTAAACTGCCAATTAACCCGTAATGGGCCAGTTTATGCAAAAGGATAGAGTGAGAAACTTTGTCAAATGCTTTGTTAAAATCCGTATAAATAACATCCACTTGACTGCCACGATCCAAAGCTTCACTTATGACATCGGTGAAAGTAACCAAATTGGTGTTGGTCGATCTCATTCTCACAAATCCGCGTTGGTGATCAGTTAAATAGGGTTTGAAGTAATTTTGAATATAAGGACAGATAAGCGATTCGAATACTTTGCCGAAAACACTCAAAATGGAGAGGGGTCTATAGTTGTACACCTTCCTATCGTCTTCGGATTTAAAAATAGGAACTACTTTGGCTGTTTTCCATAGTGATGGAAATACTCCGGTAGCGAGTGATGTGTTAAAGATCATGGCTAAAGGCGTTGTAATAGTAGATGCGCATGACACAACGAAAATCGGTGGTATACCGTCTGGACCAGCACCCTTCGAGATATCCAAACTTTTGATCTTGTTTAATATCATAGCCCTATCTAACTAAAAAAAAGGTTTCACTGTTTATTATATTATTGCGACTATTATATATACCTGATGTACTGACGGAGTTAAATGTCAGACCGGCTCCGGTCGCGCCTATAGGTACATTTTGAAATTTCTCGTTGCACACTTTTACTGCACTTTCATGGACTGTTTTTCGAGTTCTGATTAACGTTTAATAAACTCGAAAATAGTATTTAATGTTTTTAAAATATTTCACTAACTGAATACGTAGCTTTTGTATTGTTCGAGGTCGAATTTGGTGAACGAATGGATTAAAAATATTGTACATACATGTTCCGTTCGCTTCGTCATAAGTCTCTTCCTCGGCGACTCCGCACCATCCCTCGGATACCCAC
The DNA here is from genome assembly GCA_905147375.1 of Hylaea fasciaria. Lineage (NCBI taxonomy): Eukaryota > Metazoa > Arthropoda > Insecta > Lepidoptera > Geometridae > Hylaea > Hylaea fasciaria. Next base: position 5,571,646 of record LR990204.1, on the reverse strand, counting down.
AGCTCTACGCATTGCCTGACGTCTTCTGTTAACTATTATCAAAAGAGAAATTGGTTGAGTTACTTCACCTTTTTAAGCAACGAATATTCTAAACTATTCCAGCAGCACTTTTATTATTTCATGCATGGTTTACAATTCAAAAAATTCAACAACGCGAAATTTCCTTACTTAAATTTCTGCGCAAATCGTTCCGACTCACCATTTTGTCTATCTGCGAGAAAACCACACTGAAGTACGGCACGTTATTAGTCCTGAAACATTAAGGTTAACGTTATCGGCCCAACTTTTATTGAATCGGAAAAACGTATCAGAAAATATAAACATCGCAAGTGGCGAGGGGCTCGGAGAGTTTACGCTTTTTACTTCGCCCAAGGTGAATGGATACGCGACACAATAGGTTTCACTAAAAATATGATTTTCGGCAGCCGCTGTGATTTAGATAAAGTTTATCCTTGTGTACTGGAAACTGGGACATTGGAAAGTTATCATACGTCTTTATTTGATAGGGTTCAGAGTAAAGGCTTAGTTTATTTAGTGGAAATATTTTTATACTTGAAGGTATAGTCGTTTGGCGCAATCCTTTTAAGTATACCTATGTGCAATGTAGGTAGTACCTACATATTAATAATAATATTATTTGGTAATATAAAAATATAGCATGTTATTTGAGATTATATAGGTAGATGTGATCTTAGTAAAGCAAACTCGGGAATAAATTTACTAATTTGGAAATGAGTATAATAACACTTAATACTCGTAACTGCTGTTTGCAACTTCTTTTGGTTGACTTCACCAAGAGGAAGGTTTTAAGTTCCATTGTATTTTTGTGTACTTTACTTACTTTATCTGTGATCCAGTTGTCTAGTGTTGTGTCCATATAATTTACTATAATTACCTATATTTAAAACTTGAGAACAATTCCTATATTTTAGCATTCATTAATAAATTTAAGCGCATTAAATCGTACCTAAGTATATATTTTTATTTATGCGATGTAACTCTGTAATGGCCAATAAAAATGTCGTAAAAGGAGCTTTGTGTATGCACGTACAGTCGTACAAATTGATGGAACTCCGTCTACTATATTATGTGTCTGTTTCAAGTTGATATTAAATTAAATAAGTAATGGGTATGTTACGAATATAATTATATGGTTAATACATTTTATCTACTCCAAGTACGAAATAGTTTATTTCTTCAAAACTGATTGTAGCCTTCGCAGCCCGAAGTAATTCAAATAGAGCGCCTGATAATATTATAAAGCATTAACCAACGTTGGGGGGAATTTATATATAAACTCACGTTTCAAACAGCGGGTGGTAGTAAGTGAGGCCTTGCTGCAGATCGATCTGGACGAGCGTGATGAGGTTGACGAGATCCTCGCCGCGCTCTGAGTCCGTGTCCTGGGCACACAGCGCCTCGTACCACTCGGCAGTGCCCTTGCGCAATGCCCCCACGATCTCCGTCCTAACAAGGAAATTAACCCTAGTTATACATAATTATGAACAAACCATGATAACGCGAAGGAACACATTGCCCTCTTCTACTCTAATATGTACACAACATGCTCCTAAAGCTAAGGCAGGTGAGCGACAAGCTTGCCTTCATAATGAATATTAAACGTGCCTTGGTATAAACAGCTATTCATAAACATACATTTGCCAAATTCCATTTAAAATTAAGAGTTGCCAGCCTATTTCAGAAAATGATTTCACTACTATAGTAACTTTGGTTTACCTACTGCCATGTTTACCCAAAGTGTTATAACAGTGAATAGGGTTAAAACTTACAAACAATATTTTAGTTTCTTGCTCTGACAGCTAGAGAAAAGGAAATATGTTTCTGAGAAAAGAAGAATCACTTAGGTGTACCCTATGTTAATTTCAGAAGGAAATAAACAAACACTTTTCAGCAAAACGTTTGCGATAAATTTTAATCAAACAACCCTCTCAAATTCTATTTACGTACAGTCATGAAATATTCAAGAGAGATGGGTATCATTTGAGAAGGAATGTGAAATGGTTAAAAGATAATTTATGAAAACAGTATTCGCATCACCTGATTTCCTTGTTGAAAGGACAACATCGCCAGAACGCTTTCATTTGCGAAAGCTGACTCAAGCAGCGCAGGAGAAACTCCAACCTAAAACAAAAGTTAAAACTACACATCTAACGCTGTACCAAAAATTATTAAATAGCATGCAGCATGGCCGGCAACATGACTGGCAATGGATCGCTATTAAATTCCACAAAATTCTTGTTATGTCTTGCTGGAGAATGCCATAATTAATATCGTTGAAAGTCTTCACGGTAATGCGAAGTATTTCTTTCTTGATCAATTTCTTTGTCGTTTTGGAGCGGCTGAATTCCTTAACCCAATTATTATATTGTAAGATTTTATAATTTCGTCCGTGATAACATTTTATAATTTAGGAGATTTGAAATTTGCCATTTACAACGAAGTAAAGTAATATCGAAATCGTGATTAAACATCTGTTCCACGTCGGTTCCAAGTTTGGCAGTTACAAGCTCCTTCGATGTTACGGCTAATGCTAAAGTTTACATTTTCCGATCAATAAGCAGGCTATAATTTGTTGTTCGGCTTTATTAGCTACAGCAATGTTGGGGCCTTTACAAAATTATTAGATTACAAAATCCTAAGGATTTAATTTCATATTCCCTTAGTTATTTCTCGGCAAGCTACCATACAAATATGTTGGCGGCATTCGGATTAATCAGTTCTACAGATTATTCTTATTATGATTGACTATTATTTTCAGACTTATTGAAACAATTCGCTAATTATCACAGAGGTACTTACCACGTTTTTCTTCAGGTACCTACTCGTTGAACAACCTGTGATATGATCGCTGTGATGACCTACAACCTTATAAAGTGACTTTATAACAATGTTGCACATCTATGCAGTAGGAATTCGGAATTATCCCTCTCTACCATCTTTCTGCGGTTTCCCTAAATAAATTTGCAAGTCCGAAATGTTGGTTGCGAGAGCTTCCAACTGCAACTATCTGAACAAACCAACCACTGCGAACACTTACTTAATGAGACTGTGAGCGTGCAGCACGGGGTACAGGTCCCTGTGCAGCCGCAGCTGGTGCAGGGCCCGCTCCACGAATTCTCCGAAGCAGTCCGCCAGCCAGCGCTCCTCGTCCCGCGAGGTGCCGGCGCCGGAGTCGCCGCTGCCCCCACCCGCGATGGCTTCGCTTGCACACCACGCCTTCTCCAGTTCCATGAGAAGCTTATTCATGTACCTGTTTTATAATACTGAGTTAGTAAACTTGCTCTGTAGGAAACTAAGAGGCAGAACAGGAATGAAAGATTCTGAAAACATAATTTTTGATTTCCTTTCATATTTGACCATTATGCGATAATTCACTTGTAGGTATACGACGAGCTCCCAAGAACACGACAAATCTTCAACAAAGGGTTGGTTGGTCTTGTGAAAACGAGCACTGCTCGACAGTCGACTGTCGCGGTTGTTGGGTAAAGTAATATAATGCAGTGGAGATCCCAATTATTCTAACGATACAAACAAAGTTTTACATTAATCTAGTAGTAGTAGGCTATTTGCTTATGGAAAAAATAATCTACATAAAAGATACATTAAGTAGGTACCAGTATACAATCACGGGACAATCCAATATAGGTAAACTTTGGCAGGGGAATCCGCCACGTGATGGTCAGGTGAACTATAACGAGCTGAAGTAAATGTTATAAATAAATGTTTAGACTGTAAGTAGCGTGCTAACTTGGGATCGAGTGGAGCGTCGCTGTTAAGGCGGCAGGCGGCGGCGAAGCGCGCGATGGAGGCCTGCAGCGTGCTGAGGTCGCCCTGTATGGCGTGCTGGTGCAGCAGCGTCTGTGCGGCGCCGCAGAGCTCGCCCTCGAAGCCCGCGGCCTCGCCGCCGGCCTCCTGGCCGCCCGCCGCGCCCGCCGTCTCCACCTCGTGCGCTAGCAGCACCCCGAACAGGCGTTCATGTTGCCGCACCTGTATCCAAATAACCAATCATACGTCGTCTTCTTTGGGCGCCTCGTTACTTAAGATCTAGCCAAAAGGTCTGAAAGGAAATGGCAATATTTTTTTCATTTTTTTTCTTTTTATAAAACGTAGCCCCACACTAGGATTGCTCCTGTATCATGGGTACCGCTTACAGACATATAATTTCACATACACATCACACCCAGACCAGAAACAAACATTTGCGGATGGTACAAATATTTGTTCCGGGCGGAAATCGAACCCGCGACACCTAGCGCAGCAGTCCAATTGCTCAGCCACTACGCCAAACGTGCCGTCAAAAATGAGTAGTATGTAATATAGGACTCATCATGGATTAATCACTACGCTTCGTAGGTGGCTCAATTGAGTTATTCCATCCCTTATTTCAAGTTTAAATTGTAAATGGGCTCGTTCCTGATCACTATTGACTGCAAACTTGATAACACTCATTGCCTCGTAATAATATTCTTACTTCTATGCTATAGGCTTGAATATTTTCGTTACGAGACGCGGCTCGTAGGTGTATCATTCTGTCAAACAGCGAACAAACGAATAAATGAAATGAAATCGGAATGTTAAAACCTATGGAGTGAAAAAGTCAGTCCCAGTGAAGAAAGCACCTATGAGCGACGAATTGGATTTATCGTGTAATCGCAATTTTGCTTCATCGCTCGCTCACTTGATTACGCAGGCTAAAAGAGATTCACTCACTGAATGGATACACTGAATATGTTATCTTCACTGGTTAGAAAGTTCCTTATTATCCACATCATCGACCTACCGCCATCATATAACACTACAATATATATACTTTTCATAATGATGTTATTACAGTTTTATGCTTTTATGCCCCATGTATTGATTACCTACATGCTTGGTAATATAATGGTGTAACCTAAAATAGGTTATTATTTTTAACATTCATAAAGGCCACTAAGCTTCGCAAGAATTATTTAGGGGTTGTTAATTCAAGCAGCGTATGTTTTGGTCGTAAACAAGCCTTTATTAGACCGGCTATTAATAGAGCGACACTGTATCCGATCCACATAATGTCGGCAATGGGCTGTTAAGCAAATAAAAGCGGTAATATTATCAAAAATAACAGTGAACGCGATGGAGCGTGCGCGACAGGCGGCCCAGCCCCGCTGATAGCGTTATATTCGCACTACACAAAGGGCCTACACATACCTACTATAGCGGCTAATGGCTCGTTGCAAAAAGCCAATAAAATGTTTTATGTATGCTGCAGTGCCTCGTCGGATTAGCAATATTGGCAGCTACGTCATATAGTTACGGCTTCATAGCCTGTGCTTTATTATACGCATTAAATCACGGCTGCTTAATGTTTATAAGCAAACCTCTCACGAAGACTAATGAAAAGGTTTTTGTTTCATTCATGTGTAAAAACGAAATGTTCTGAATTTATTTGATAAGTATAAAAAAGTCAAAGTAATGTGTATAACCTCAGATATTATGTTATCTACACCTATTGGAATTTGACAAGGCGAAAAATTAAAGTATTCTATATATAGTCATTACATCTGTAATTATAATAGGTAGGTACAGAGTATAATATGATTTGCGGTTATAAGTTTCAAGCGCTTCTAAGCGGGATAACATTAACATTAGACACACAAGTCACTGTGGAATCTAGATTTAAATTCTAAATTTCCGGTGTCTCTACTCTACACTAATGTCTAACCTATATCTACAGGTACATGACCTATAGGTGCACTTTGTCCGACATAATAGACATTGCATGACAATAGAACTGATGTAGCGAGATAAGCTGACCTACCGAATTACACCGAATAGATAATGGTACCTAGGTACTCCGTCCTGTACATAAATAGTAGGTATTACGTTTATAATAAATAACCATGTATTAATGTATGTATTACTTGTTTTTTCATAATAATAATAACTAATTACTCTCATACCTCAAAGCAGGTCGTCAAAGAATTCGGTCTAAAAGTCGTGTTTCTAAATTTGATTTTTAATTGAAGTACCTATTTCTAAATCTACTCTAAGCTTCACAATATTCGAAAAATTTGGTGTAAGGATAATATGTTGGTATTAAGCACCTTTTTCTTACGCCTGGAAAATGGTAAATACCTACGTTTTGTTTGAATATTACTGCGAAGCGGTGCAATACAACTATGGGCCGTATTAATATATGATCCTCAATAGCGCTACCAAGTGCGCTACCAGCTAATCCACACTCAAAATGTAATCTGCATCTTGAGATCGTTGCTATTTAATAAATGGATATTGAGATGTAGCACTGGCTACTAGATACTGTCTTGTATGTGTCAATTGTGTCATAATCGGATAGCACTTAACCGCTGAGTGTCATTTATTAATTTGCCAGTGATCATGTAAGTTTCTGTTCCTAATCTACAACTTAAGATGTATATATTAATTAGAACGAAAGAGCAAGTGCACACTGAAGATAGCTCTCAGAGCTAAGTTTGATTTATTAATACGGCCCTAAGTAAGTGATATAAACGACTCATTTCTGAAGTAGTCTTACACCTATATCTAAAAATCTAACCTGTTGCCAGTTGTCGTCGTCGTGCCTGCTGGCCTCGCGCGCGGACAGCCACAGCCGCAGCCGGATCCGCCCCTGCACCGAGGAGCGCTGCGAGCGCGCCTCCAGCTTATACCATGCTTCCACACCAGTAGACGGAATCTCACGCAGAGGGATGTTCACGCAACCTACGTATACAATATCAGTTGTATTGTACTTCTTCATAAGCACCTTATCGTGAAACTTTATACGAGTAGCTGTCAGTTTCTTCATTTCAGTCAAAAGAGGCACAAAGCATAGGCAAAGGTATTTAGATTTAAAAATAAGACATCTTACGTTACTTCCTTAATTATGTAATTACTTCGTCGCTATCTTAACTCATCATTATTGGATTCTACAAATAATGTAGTAAGTATTATATTATCAGTCCACCTACCATGCAACATCTGCTAATTTGGTAGGCTTAACTCGTGCCACATTTTAAATCATATTTTAGATATGTGTAATTGTGCAGCTGGCCTGAAAGCCGATTATGCGCACGAAACACAATCGATAATGGAGCGGCGTTGCACGTTACTAAAGGTTACCTATCTATTGCCAGCAAGTTTTGACATGGAACAAAAACATAAATAAACATGACTAACTATATGTATAACGTTAGTTACTTATTTATTTTAAAGAAGCTGCTCATGACTGGCGTAGAACATAGTTGCAACTTGGGGCTACAGCGTAAAGCATTGCATTTTACGCGATGCTTGTATGACCAGAACGTTCTGTTTAAGACAGGTGTTAATTAGAGAAACGCATAATATAAAAACAATATATAGGTATAATTAGTTTTTCGTTTTGGGCGCCCTATATTTTTAAGTGTATTACCGGAAACTTTAATTTTATAAGACTCAAAATGGCGTTGTCTCAGTTGTTACATAAGATAACAACATGCATGGGTACGTATTCTTGTAAATACATAACATTATAAGCTACAAATAGTAGAATTATCAATTCCGGACCACACAATTAAACAGGAGGGTACTAAACTGGTATACTTACTCTGTATAAATTTAACATTGGAATAGATCCGGTGTTCTGCGGTCATGGTTTATAAGATCTAGGTATACAAGCTATGTAAGCATTTTACATACACCTGCATATTTCATTGCACCTACTAACCTTATTACAAGTAGTGGCTGTTCACGTACGAGGCCCTAATCCCGCGTCACTCGCGGTTAAGATCATCCATATTCAAATAATTCCCACCTCGAACGGAATCAAACAGCGAGTGACGCGCGCCGACTGATAAATAAATATTGAATGTGCGCTCCCGTCCATCAATCTTATTATATCCAATTTTTCGACACGGCTCTCATTTCATCCCATTGCCGTGAAAGGATTTCAAAATGTCAGCGTCGTAAAACAGGCTTTTGGGACTGAGATGGATTATTTCAGTGGAACGGCGGGGAAGGTCACTTGCGTGATTTGCTCAAGAGAAACGTGAAATGATTTACATTTCGTTTTAAATCGAAAGCATATTTTTGCACAGTATTCATTTATGTACAGTAATGGGGAATTTATTCTAGGCCGTGGTTATGGTAACACGCTGTAGGTGTCGCTTTTCTAGGACAAACAATGTATAACTATCACAATATTATCTTCGGCGTTGACGTCATCGCCCCTCGTGATACACTAATCCAATACAGAACAGAAAACAAGATAAACAATGTAATCAGCATATAAACAGATTTTATTGCTAAACTTGCTTTTCGCACCACAGGTGTAATGAAACAGCATTTTACAGATTGACTACATACTTATGTTTTGATGGTACGCACTCATTGGCGAGGTTTGTGATTTATAAATGGTTTCCTGCACCCGTATCACGTTGAATTTCAACATTTCAGGCTTAATTTGTGGTGGTGCTACGTATTCACATAGCCGTTCACCTGGTCTATGTGACAATTCAACGTCAGTTTTAATTAAACCAGAAAATGGCGAGCTCTCGCGCGGAGGTATCGCCAATTTGTCAACAACGCTAATTAAGTTTGCCTTTAAACTATTTCGGGAGCGCAACCGCCTTTCCTTTGGCAAACTGTTGCTGTACAAATTAATTGAAACGGAATTACTGTGACCTGACCGCCCAGTTGGTCTTCAATCAACAGCGGCGATGATATAAAAACAACCAACATTTTAGTAACAAAGTTTTAGTGACTACTGACAGAATCATGGAATAATAAAAAATCCACACAAACGAAAAGAAATCACAATCACAACATGATACTACGAGACATTAAATCGCCTTTCGTTAGTTTTGTTATAGTATTAGGTACATTTTTATTTACTTTTCGCTTGTTATTTCAAACAGTGCTCCATCACAGTCGGAAAAGTATGTAACAAATGAACAACAAAAACGAAGATGAAATACGCGTATTTCATCTTCGTTTTTGTTGTTCATTTGTGTGATATGTGCGTGAACGAAAGCTACAATACCTTATAGTATATTATACGAGTACATTTGCTTTTTGAGCTGCGTCTGTCGTAAATAATTCAATTCATCGACTCAGAGTTCATTGTACTGTTTCATTTCAATTGATTTTTATCATCATAAGATCTGTAGGTCTAGCTCAAGTTAATTTCATCTTACTAAACAGGTAAATCTTTTTTTCTTCATAAAATATATATACCTAATATAACTGTAAAAGACAAGCGAGGTCGTGTACGAAATTCTTTTATTTTAGTTAGATGGCAAACAGGTTGTTTTGAGAGCAGAGGCCGAGCAGGTGTGTTTGAGTTTCGTTGTCATAACCTTCGAGGTCCCAAGGGAGGGACACCTTGTCAAGAGTAATACTTTATCATTTTTCTGTTTGGACTCATGTCATCTTGAAAAAGATGATGGCATTCCGGTAACATGACGTGTAAAACATGTTAAAGGTATGAATAATAACGTTTTCCTCTCATGGTTCTCTTTTAGTGTTTAATTTGGTAACCATCGCAGTATTACATGCAAACATAACACTTCTTATCAGTTTCACAGTGAAGTTACTTCGTAGATAATATCACCGACGTGCGCAAAGTCCCTGACTGACAATCCTAATTTATTCCATTGCAATGTTTGCTATGAGTAATATGGCACTTACAATAAGAAGGACGACCTGCAAGTCTTTACAAAAATACACAACATGTACAAGTAAGGTAGGTATAAAGGTAATCAGATTGAATTAGTCGTCATACGCGTGCGTGGGTAGACGTTCGAAGAATTTTCCCAGATGTCATTTTGCGCGGTGTAGCAGTAGTAATGTTTCAGTGGCAGTTCCATGTACCAAGATACAACTAAGCACAAGTTATAATACGGTTGTTAACTGACCAAGGAAGTCGTCCTGGCTGCCCTGGCGAGCGCTCTGGCAGACCTGCTTGAAGAACCGCCCTAGGCCGCGCACGCCGCGGACTTCGTTGAGCCGCGACACGGCGTCCAGCACGGAGCTCTCGTCGTCGTGGTCCCAGATGTCCAGGTGCAGCACGTCCGACGATATGTCGTCGATGTCACTGAGCACAATTTTTGTTAGTTCATAAAACATGTATCACAAGGATACTAAGTTTTTTCGTGTTCCGGTGTTCGAGTAACATTCAAAATTGCGCATATTTACTACCCTTGACATAGGCCAGGCAAGAAAAGTGATCAAATGCTAGACTATACATAATTATGTAGAGTAAGTATTTTAAAAAACAATTATGTCGTGTGAATATCCGTCAATCCGTCAAATCTTTCTGAAATTATACTATCACTGTATAACGGACGCGCTAGTGATTTACAAGTATAAAGATCATATTTTGATTATTGAAGACTCCTGGAAAACTTCCTACTAAAAGCTGTGGAAAAGGATCGAAACTCATATCCTAATGAACAATCATTAAACCAGTTTCTATAAATGAAAGGTGATAAAAAATAATGTCAAAGCTACTAACGAGATTTTAATGAACCAATCTCAAAGTAGAAAATATGGTGTGGCGAAGAAGGTTCACGAAATCGTAAAACATACAAAGATTTATGGAATAGAACAATAATTCATTAGTTAATGTCCGTGGCCTTAATTTGCACATAAACTTTACAATGGGGTTCGAGGAAAAGGTTTATGAATGTTTGCTCATTGTACGCAGGACTCGTATAAACAATTAAACCGGAATCGACACCTAGGGTGTAATATATATAGGTACTCTGTGTCGACGCCCAAGTTGAAGTTTATTAGTTTCAAACAGAACCCTTCGTTTATACACGGGAACCTTAATTTCAATGAAATCAATTTGGAAGTTTCCAAAACACACAACTGTTTGTTTTTCAACTATTTCAACCATTAAAATATTGATACTGTATTCCTTTTTCATCATTTGAAAGAAAAAGAGACAAATAAAGATACGGATTTACTAAAACAACCGACTGCTGCACCCAGAGAAAACAATCCTTAGTAAAACAATAACGGACAGCTAAACAGCTTGATATAAGCGTGAGTTGACTTCTCTGAAATTTGAGTGAACCAGTAGGGCGAGCAGGAACCTCTATCGTAAAAGTATTCGATACGTTAACTGTCAAATTTGTGTTAGATTTGATCAGTACCCCCTACAATGGGGCACGATTAAAATTTTAACGTTTTGTATCGTTAACGTATCGATCAAGGTAGCCGTTCGCGTACGCATCTTGTCGATATTGCAAGACACTGAACAAATCTAAAACAAATTTGACAGTTAACGTATCGAAAGAGGTTCCTCCTCCTACTGTAAAAGCTCACAATTTGAAAGTTTCGTTCCACTTGGGGGAGAGCGTGTGCGGCCTGACGCCGGTGGCGCGGATGTAGCGCGCGGGCAGGCGGCCCAGGCTGTCGCGCTGCTGCCGGCCCTCGCGCCGCTTGAAGCTCAGCCGGAACCCGTGCTTGCGGCCCTCGTCCTCGGAGGCGCGCGGCGACGCCGGCAGCGACGCCGGCTGGATGCCCAGCATGCAGTACGGATCACTGAACCCTGCGCAGCGTCAGACATCCCTTATATTCCTTAAGCGTAACTGTCTGGATGTAATGAGGTGACTATGGCAATGGTATATCGTTATCGTGTGTGTTTACGATATACCAACGGCATGAGCTTATAACGTTACCAGGCGCTTCCGCTTGAATGAGAGAATAGGGGAATATGTACAAAAACTCACGGATGAATTAAATAGATAAGTATTCCTATTCTAATAATTGCCTTATAATGTTTGTCACTAAAACACCACGTTGTTCATAAAAAAAACAAATGCTTATTGCCTAATAAACCATTCCCTAAGTCATGATTTAAATTTATATAACTTCCCTGTATGATTTACGTAACATTACATTTTGTGAAATAACAGCTTACCGTACGTAAAGGTAAAATTACATACTCGTATATATTATTCCGCGCTGAGAAATCCCTCGCAAATAATATAAGTACGAATTGAATATGGCAGAGCATTAAAATTCACCTTTCACCGTTATTTTACTACGCCGCTCGCTAGTACCGGAAGGTAATACGTTTTGCAAAAACATAATTGAACGCCGAACAACTTTCCAAAACATTTGCAAAGCTGTCGAAACAAAGTTTAGCCTGGATAGAAATTTGATTTCAACTTTAGAACCGCTGCATTCATTTTGCTTTTGCAGGAAACGCTTGTTGGTGGAGAATGTCAAAACGTAGAGAGTAGCTGCGGTGGCTTGTTTGGGAGTTTTCTTTATGTAATGTGACTTAGTACCTATTCGTACAGGCGTTTGACGTATGATGTAGCGAGGAAAGCTTTTTACGTCGACTGAAAGGGCCGGATCTCGTGTAACGAACGCCTGCCTCTCGTCGCTTTCTTATAATTCAATAAAGTGCGTTTTCCTGTTATTTTCTTAAACAAGACATAATAGTGTCTTGTAAATGTACTCTTGAGTAAAACTATAGACTTGATAAAAATAAGAAAACATTTTATTGTAAGTATTAAAATCTATATCATGTTAAAAGGTACGTAGTACCTACGTCATGAAATAAAAAGGGATGAGAGCTTTTACTTGAACAATGTTATGACAATGTCCCTTTGCAAGAAGCCTACCACTAGCATAAGTTTACCAAAACTCTGAACCTGAGTTGTCATAGGAATGTTTTAGATTATGATTTATAATGTAACGAACGTGGCAAACGCTATATTATTTATTACCTGTGTCGACGCTGCGGTCAAGTTTGTTTCTTGGTAGATCTGAGCCTCTATGGAGCATTTTGCCTCATGCGAGCTTAGTAAAATGAAGTGTTAAGTTATCATTTATGTACAAATGGGTCGGCTTACTGTAAAATGTGTTAATGTTTTATGAGATTTTGTAGGTACGTGGCCGCGTAGTACAGGAAGGAACCTTCTCACACGCTTTTACAAATTCAGCTCCGCTATACTCGCAATAGTAAATATAAATATTTTTCAATGATTCTGAGAAGTACTGAAATATCCAAAAAAATAACTTAAAGCTGATAAAAAAAGACAGCCATGGTGTGCCATGCGATGTGACATACCAACCAAGCGAAGTATGTTGCTAGTGGAACGAAACCACGAAAGTAGATAAAAAGACGACGATAAATTCAAAGCTAGTCCATGTACCGTTAGCAAAGCTTACCGTTAGCATCCTTAGCCTCGAGTCCATCCGCTTCGAGCACGGAGCAGCCGAGCACGACGGTGGGCGGGCGCTCGCTACCAGCCGCGCGGACTGCTCGCGCGTGCATGTCGGGTGTCACTCGGAATGCGCGCTTCGCGTATTCGATAACTTCGTCTTTGTAAGCTGTGAACTGACCGTCGGGGGCCGGAGCTCCCACAGTGTTCTCAATGCTGTACAGTACCTAAACATAGAGGTGTACTCACAATAAAGGTTCGCACTTTTTAACTTTATTAAGTATTTACATTAGCCGTTCGCTAAGTAGCCTACTGATAAAAAAATAATTGAAATGTGGTAAAAACAAAACATAATAGTTGTAAAATATTTGTTGATAAGTAGGATATATTGTTACAGCCCAAACGAAGGTTGCAATTTTTTTTTCAGAAATATAATCTCAATTCTTTTTACATCATTGAAATGCCTTCAAGAGCTGAACAGAAATGAACGGAAGTTTTTTCCGTCTCAGTGGCGGAAACAAATGGCTGAAATTATCCTCCCCCGTCCCGAACGAGCTACGTCGAGAAAATGACTGTTTACGGCGACTAAGTTGTTAACGCTAATTATTAACCGCGGACTACTTCTAAAGAGATTTAAAATACTTAACTTCTTGGAAGTAGCTTTTTACTTCATAATATTAATTACAGCAAATTCCTCGACTGATTATTCTAAACATTTTATTAAACTATAAAAATTTGCTAACGGTCTACCAGCGAAGATAAAATGTTCGAGAAAATTTGAGACGCTCACCATTTTGGACCATGTGTGTCCATTGTGCTGCAGATGTGTGTACATTTGTAAAGCTGGTATTTTTCTTGGTTTATTTCTTGCCTAACCTTCCGAAATGGACCAGATCTCGGTGACGACGTGAAGGAATGTATGTAATAATGTTAGACAGTGAGACGGCTTTGCATGCTAAGGTTATTTACACAAGACAAATTTACAATTACGGTGGGCAACTTTCTACGAGCTATAAAAAACGCTATTTTTCATTTTATTACGTACAGAATCTCGCCAGCATTTATATTTACTATCTAAGAACGGATGTAATTCGCGTACACACTAATATCAAAAGTATGATTTCAGTACGCGAAAGCTTAAGAACTTCCACTGTAGCATTTTATTAAAAAATATAGTACAGAAAACGATCAGTGTGTTTTATTTATGCGGTCTGTATTTAAATTGTACAGTGAACACAATAGACAGATTCAGTTCAATATAATTTATGCTATATCACAATACAGGAAAATGTGGAAGCAAAAGTTGTACGTCCGGGTCGAGCACGCTGGTTTCCATTTTGTTAACTAAAATGAAAACAGTAGGTACCAGTAAAATACGTCTCGTTTGTTATATTTTTCTTCCTACGTAAAAACATTGTTTTCATTGTTTAACCATGCAAATTGCTATATTAAAATGTAATATCACAGTTCTGACACGTTTGTATACATATACAGATAAGTATACCTACTTTTATTTGATTGATAATTCAAAGTTATATAACAATTAATTTTGCCGAAGTCTTATCATAATAAAGTGAAATCGTTCGGGAAAGTTCAGCCGCAATTCGTCAATAAATAAACATTTATTGTAATGAGGCTCTAAATTTCGGAATTTCAGATATAAAATTAGCTTTTCCGTAAATGTACGGTTTTCTTAGAACTACGGTACCAAAACTTCCCAAGTTCATATCAACTAACGTTACGTTCATATCAGCGGTATAAACATTAAACTGGTGATCCTAAGTGTATACACAGTTTCTGTTCTGTAATTATTAATTTATTAATTTTCTTTCCTGTCTTTATGAAATTAAATATAAAATGTATAATCGTAAAAATAAAATTAATAGTAAACTTGCCTCGGTGTAGAGATGTTCGTGCTCCTTGTGCGATAGCTGAGCCGATACGCTGGGCAGGCCCAGATCGTGCGGCGCCGGCGGCGGCCGCTCGGCCCTGGCTTCGGCCAGCCGCAGCCCCGCCAGGCGCCTGTTCTCCTGGCGCCAGGACAGCACGGTGAAGCTCTCGAAGTATGAGCCGTCGGATTCTTGGACCCTGCATTATAAAGGTTATGCTACACAAACACCTTATATACGGCTGCTTCTTTCAGTATACTAACCAAACATTCAATCAAATCATTAGATTATCACAATTAGGTATATTACAAGACAAACAAATTTTAATGTTTCGATATGTTATTATACAGGGTGTATCGGCAAGGTGTAGTACTATTGAAATGTGGGTATGTGTACCTGGTGATGAATCATTTGCCAGGGTACTAAAACCTGAAATCGATAATCGATTTTTTCACTCAAATTGACAAAATAACTAAATATTACAACCCTAACATGATACGGATGACGTCACGTTACGCGGGTCACTGGCATTGAATTATTTCTGCCGCAAAGTGCGCCGCGCTCTTTGAATTTGCCGACAATATTTTAGGGTTCAGTATTGTAACAAAGTTGAAAGCCTCTAAAATTCATTTCAGATACTTACCGCCTTAGAATAGAATTTTGGTAGGTACATTACACGGAGCAGATATCACTCAGCCGCCAAGAAATACTTTTTCAGGTTGCATCTGTCCGGGTTGGTACAAATTGGTAAAAAACATTATTTAAAAAACAAACGGAACCCTTAGTACTTTTACGAATTTTGTATTGACGGATTTGACGGCGGGCCTAGTTTTGTTTGAGTAATGCCGCCGGCTAGAGGTGTAAAAGTAACGAAACAAAGCGTACAGTCTTACCCAACTTATATGGCGCGTCGTGAATCTTCGTTCGCGCAGAAAATAAAGTATGGTCCGAAGATTAACGAAAGAATGCTTAAAACTTACAATCAACCTAAGATCACTATTATAAGGTTCATAATACACTGCAGCTGTTAGTTCCATCTCACTCATGCCACGTGGCGATCGCTAAGATGGCGGGGCGGCTGCCGACCAATAGCGGTCAATAGCATTTCCCGCGCTTTGAAAATTCATCTTCTGCGCAGGTAGAACTGCGATGTGCAACATCTACTACTGTACATGTTAGTATATGCCTCAAGTTCACTGACATTGCCCAGCTGATAACTAGTGTTGAACGATGGTTAGTTTTGCAGTAAACTTTGACGTGTATTAATTCATTACCGTAACTACTTACAGATTTATAGTACCTCCAGACTACTTCGAAATATGTATGTGTATGCGTAGTTTCAGTATTACTACACCTTGCTGTTACACCTTGTATAAGACAGTATAGGATAAGATTATAATATTATTATATCTATTATTTTGAACTCAAAAATATGTAACTACCCAACCCAGGTATTTAAATTTTCTTTAGAAGGCGTAGTCGAACTTTTTAACATGTATTTCCTTTCTTTATTATGTTTCTCTCTACTGTTCCATAAGTGCCTACCATCTTATGATTTTCTTCTCTACAAAATCGAAGGTAAAGAGATATTATACTTCCAAGATGTCACGGGGGAAACGGATGAAACGTGTGCTGGTCAAGTATCTTCAAAAGTTCAACAGCTGGAAACTTGAAACGTGTGGGAAAAGCTGCGAGAGTCTACCGTATTTTAATTTAACTTTATTTGTTCTTCAGTTAAGTAAGTTTAATTCTATCTTCACATACCATGAAACGAATTAAAGTTAATTGCGAGTTCAAGTGATACCTTATCTCTAGGTAATTCTTAACAAACTCTTCCTTTGTGCTAACGATTTTTAGGGAATTCTCTGTAGAAAAGAAAATTTTCCGCTGAAGCCCCTGCAAAAGGAAAAATTCCCGGTAAATAGATCACACGCTTTCCACGATCTAGGGTTGTTGAAACCCACGGAATCTCGTCGATGATGCAATGGTACATATAATTATGAAGGTATACATTACATTATTCAGAAACCCAGCTTGAGCCCACATTCTTCTGTGATTATCTTCACTAAAAACTCTGTATATAAAATACTAGAAGCACCTCGCCGTCTCACCCGCGTTAACTACTATCCCGCAGGAACCGTTAATTTATACTGGATAAAAGGTAGCCTATGTCAGCCGGGCATAGTATAGCTTCCAAACATTGAAATAATTTTTCATATCGGTTCAGTAGTTTCGGAGCCTATTCAATGCAAACAAACAATACAATCTTTCCTCTTTATAATATTAATATAGATTACAGTTCTAATTTGCATAGCATGAGATTACGAGTTCGATTTTCGCAGTTCCTAATTCCCTAGACGGGACACAGAACCATAGTTAGGGGTCAGAATCAATATATCTGATCGTGACATGTTACACAATTCATCTGTGGATATACCTACCCATCTATTGCTATAACTTACTTACCTACGTCACACAAAGCTTGCCCTATATAACAGACGCGTCGGCCTCGCACGTTACGACAATGTTGTTGATAAACAACGAAGAAGCGTACTCGCGGCGTTGTAATGCCTGCTGAAGCGACACATTCAACTTAGCCGTGGCCAACGGCGGATTGCAAAGGGCAAAGCCGTAGGCCCGTAAAGAGCCTCGACAGGAGAGCCCTGTTTATTTACTATGTATATATAAATGTTTACTAGCGATCCGTTCCGGTTTCGCACGGGCAGCTAAAGTTTCCCCTTCGGGCGTAAACGGAAGCAGAGTTCCGTAACTGAATTCCATTGAGACAATGTTTTTAATACGCAACCCGTTTCGATGGAAGACTTGGTCTATCTGGTTTCGATAGTGTCTACGTGGAGTAAGTAGGTACCGTTCTTCGTTCGTACGTAAACTCTCCCGTAATGATTTCATGAACGCGTAAGGATGTCATGCCTCAGAAATATTTCACGGGCATGTCGATTTCCTTGCCTTGTTTTCCTGCATCGAAAACGGAGTGATAATTATCTTATACCTATATTTGACAAAAAACACATCGTACTTGTCCACACTGGGATACAAAAAGTAAAACCATACGACAAATGAAATAATATTATAGTAGTCGATTAGTCTGCGTAGTGCGTGCTGATTAAAATACTTAGCCAATAACGTTGAAACCAAAAAGCAATATAAACTGCAAACAAAAAGAACTTGGAAAGAGAAAATAAAAGCCATTCGCCGCGACTTTATTCAAATAGAGTGTCGGGCGCCGTGACATTATCTAGGAACGCAGGTACGGAGCGAGTCCGTGATGGATGTGGCGCGCCCGTTCCGGTCACCCGAGATCCTTGTATCATTCTCACGTTATGCCGCACAATGTATACCAGTGTTCATGGAAACGGCTATAGTGGTGTTGGCATGTGTTGCTTCATCAACGGCGCGATCGAGGCGATGTATATCGCAGAACGCAACGAAGTTCCGGCCATCCAACACCCCTAACGCTTAAACAATACAGGCGCTCGTGTTAACGTCACGCGGTGCTACTTTAGGACCATAACATTAATGTTTATCTAGCACGCGAGTTCGACGTGACTGCTGCATAAAAGTGGGGCGAGAACTGTGCATGAGGACAAAATTATTGTAATAAATGTATCTACGATAGTTTAGTAATATACATGTTAGTTCAAAGGGACTTTAATTTCATAATGCAGGGAACTGAATACATAACATTATAGGTAACTTTCCCACATCAAAGGAATAAACATCGGATATAATATACTTATAATACCGATAGTGGGTTCCTCTATGAGTATGTTACCGCAACATATTACGCAACAAATGTAAATAGACTTTAACGTATTAGTGATATTACTAATGTTATGAAAAGAGGGATAACATGCATCAGCAAATAGCCACAAATTGTTACCTACGAGTAGGTACATGTCACGTTCTGATTTATTATTTACAACAGGTTGAGGAAAAAAAACAGCGAACACTTCCCAAACGGCACAAAAACAGAGTAAAAATGCGGAGGGTGTTTCTATTGAGATCTTTGGTCAGGATCTATGTATGTGATCGTGACGCGTGAACAAGGAATTTCTGCCCTCTGAATACTTTCCTACTTGTAGAATACATAGTAGGTACCAGATGCTTAAGCAGTTGCTCCAGGTTTCACCAAAAGGTGAAGTACGATATTTTCGCTAAAAGAGCTGAATGTGAAGAGCTACCTCAATATACCTTAGAACAATGTAGAAAATTGACCTACCTACTTACATATACGCGATCTAGAAAGTAACGATTCATTTACATTAGTCGATAAGATATAAGACCGCTGCAGGCACGACATTACCGACTTTACAAAGCGGATCGGGTACATTTTCAACCTTCAAGCCCCATCCAAGCAAATGTGCGTGTAGTTCCTAGAACATCGAGTACATTCTTTCAATTTTAAAACCTGGTAGAACTGAGTGAGCATACATAAAATGATTTATCATTTTTTTATCACATTACGATGGGAGATAATTGGTTCTACATTCGTTTTTGAGTTTCTACTAGCGAACCATAATTTTATGTTTTTTTCTGAGGTGCACACACACAAAATTCATTCCATTGCCCAAGTTCATATAATACGTAGTGTCTGTATTTATTGTTTTATTATTTAAATCTTATCTACACTATAATAATATAAAGAGGAAAACTTTGTTTGTTTGGTTGTAATGAATAGGCTCCGAAACTACTGATCCGATTTGAAAAATTATTTCACTGTTGGGAAGCTATGCTATCCCCGGTACACAAAGACTACCTTTTATCCCGTAAAAAATAATGTTTCCCGCGGGACAGTAGTTAACGCGGGTGAAACCGCGAGGTGCTTCTAGTTGCTAATAAACTACATCGGAAACTTTATGTTTCTGATATACCTATGGATCCTGTTCCTGAACTTTACGTTTCTGATAATATTATATGGATTATTTTCCATCAATGGGAAAAATCTTAACACACTCAACCTAGATTCCAGTGTTTCTTGTCTACTAGGTAAACTCCGGGAAAGTAAACGACAAAGCGTTGAACTGGCACACTCATTCAATATCATCTCGAGTATTCTCGAGTGAAAACCAAATTTTCATACGTGAGGTACTCGGCTGTGTGCTCAGATTACGGCCTTGACATTTAGAAAACTAGTCACTTTTCCCAGGTAAAACCACATTCCGTTTCTGGGGTGAGCTGAAAATAAAGATCTATCCTATGGTTGTGATACATCCAAGGATAGATTATTTTGCTCAAAGTAGGTAAGTATTTTTACTTTTAAGTTTTTTTAGTAGGTTATTCAAACATACAATTGTGCATTTATTTACGCGGTAACCGAAAGCCAACTTCCTTAATTATATTCACACTTAGAACCATAGCCAAGTTGGATTACTATTTGGCTGACAATAAAAAAATCTAGCGTTTCTTAATATTATTTACGTATTTTATTTATTTATTGATTTGATTGGAAGACCAACAGCAGAACTAACTAAATAAACAAAAATTGCTAACAACAGAATTTTCTTTATGTATTAATATACCTATACCTAGCAAGATAATTTGATAGAATGCGCTAACTGACGTGACGGACCGAACTTATCAGAGAGCTGTAAATACAAAGGTTTGCTTTTATTTGCCTTTATTATTACAATTACTGGAAAATAAATATTTGTACTATAAATTATGTGTGGGACTTTCCCGCTGCTGGCCGCTACCCACGCGCAGTCGTGGAATATTACAGTAGTTGAATGCGAGACGCATGATTTGTACCGAAAATTATTATAGCGTGGAATAATATTGTATCAACCTTTGTCTCTTGCGTGTTCATGAAAAACAATGAATCTATATATTTATCTATCTGTTTCTACTTTCTTAAAATATTGGTATCTTTACTTTGTAGGTAAATTCAACCATCTTACTAATATTATAAACGCGAAATTTTGTAAGTATGGATGTTTGTTACTCTTTCACGTAAAAACTACTGAATGCATTTTAATGAAACTTTACAATAACATAGCTTATACATCAGAATAACACATAAGTGCCAAGTAAGTAGGAAAAAATCTACCGTCTGCGAGCTATTCTGGGGTGCGCTGCCAATACCGCTTAGTTACACATAATATGTAATGTATGATGGAAACGTTTATCTTAAAAAGTTCTACAAAAAAGCGTGCCACAGTATATATCTATATCTTATGTGTAAGCCATTATAGGCAAAATAGTGAACCATAAAAATGTGTGATAAATGTAATGTTCTAATGTTAGTTATTTTCTACGCCACGCTTATAATTATAAGCTGCTCAAAATACTAATCCTGCGCAGACGAAGTCGCGGGCATCAGCTAGTTTTATATATATTTACAGACTTTAGGTGTTATCCTACGTACCTACCTATCTACTTATATGAAGGTACCGTCATTAGGCAATACACATTACACATTGTATACGACTGGCCATTAGAATAATGAAAATTCAGTATGACCACTTTACGTGTTGGTATTTTATCATACATACGTGATTGAAGTAAACAATGAAAAGGGAAGAATATACCTAATAGCAGTTTAGGTTGCTCAAACGGTGATCCGTTGCATTTTACACTCGCCTTGCTGCCTCACGCCTTTCAATCTTGGTTTCTCATCATCCAACTTAAGGGCTAGGTATATCAGTAGGTAATATTTAAATCTTCCTGACTGAGTCCATACGGAGTGCCCACTGCCCATGCACTCCGTAGATAAATTCCAAGAGCACGCATTTCACAGGAAATCCTTAATCTATGAAAAACAGAAATATCCCTGATTTCATGGTACGAACACAGCCTGAAGTTGTTATGTCTAGCGCGCCGAATGTGGAATTGCGCTATGTACCTACTCGTATGTGTGTTATATCTATTGCGCTCGCCATGAAAATATAACTCCAGATTAGTAATATAAAAGAAGTTGGTTCGAAGAAGAAAAAAATTGAAGTATGCTTTTATATATCTACACATGTCTATATTTATTTAAAGTTTAAAAGCTTCATTTACTCGTATCAAATAATTGGCCGCTTTTATCTTATCGAGAACCCTTTCTCAATTTATTTCAAAAGCACTTACAAAATAATCAATTTAAAGCGTCAAGTGCCAGCTTTGTGTAGAAAATGCATGATCTACGAGCACTGATGGAAACTCACGGACGTACTAAATGGATAAACTTTACCAAGAGCACTGCAAATTGAATTCCATTTGCGTACTTTGGCAGGATATAGGGCTCAACCCATTAATTAAACTATTTGCATGACATGATCTACCACAGGTTTTAGTTCAACCGAAGTGTATTACTATAATAGGACAGTAAACCTTGACTTGTTGACGTCATCGCCCGCACATTTCTTACAAATTAGGCATGTGCGTAGACATTTCCTGGGAACACGTCGATGTTAGCGTGTTATTCTCCCGACGATAAAATAACTAAGTAGGTAAGCACAATGTCGTAACTTCACTACGGAGCGTCGTAAACTTACCTCCCAGGCGGAGGCCAACAAAAAATTGATTACATTTGAAGTGGCAGAACGAAATAAGAGGTAATAGGCACCCGCCGCTTCAATCTATTCTTCCTCGACCAAATGAGACTCCCGCTGACAAATCGATTCGAGTACCGAGTACTTCGTTTCTCCCACTCGGTTTATGGACGCCATTAAGCAAATTAAAGGAACCCAACAATTGCGTGGAAGGCAGACTATAATTGTTGCACCTGAGGAGGGAAATTGATCAATCTCGTCCCCTGTTTCCAAGTTTTCCATTGGGGTGGGATTCAAATGACGGCGCGACGTTAATCTCTGTGTATGACAGTGATAGGAAATTTCCTGCCGCTTCGAATGGACGGGAGAACGGTTATTTGTATGGAAGTAGCACCGAGGAAATTTGCGTATGAATTTTGTGTCATGTGTTCATTTATTTGTTTTAATCGAGGAAGGAAATCTTAAAACAAAGATCGCCAAATATAATCTAAAATTTTCGACATGATGACCTATCGTTTCAGTTCTAATATCAAGTGTAGGTATTTAAAATGATTGGTATTCGAATCATTTATTATTTTCGAAAAGTATAATATGTCATATCCAAAAGTTGTATAAACCAAGGACTTTTTCCGTCGCTTCGTTTATAAATATCTTATGCACCTTCTAATACAAAATGCAGTCACAATCGTCTTGGTTTTTTACTGTAAGCTTATTATTGTGAATTGGATGAATAAATAAATGAATGCAGCTACCTCATTTCCATTCATGACGTACATGAATCCCTAGAAGCCGTCGCTAATTTGCAATTCACACGTTCAATTAACACGTTTACTAAAAATAGTGACGTGCACAATTTCAACACTAGAAATAAAAATAAACTGAATGTACCAAGATTTCGGTTGCAGAAGGTTAATGGTTCATTTATGGGGAACTGTATACGCTTTTATAATAAGTTACCAGAAGGAATAGATCAATTATCCATGCAAAGGTTTAAAATGTATATCAAGGTTAATCTCATCAAGAAAGCCTATTACACTGTTAATGACTATGTTAAAGATAAAAATGCATGGCCTCAATGTCCCCAGCTCCATGATAATAATAATTAACGTGAATTTTATGAATTATTTGTTCGTGTGTGTTAATCTATATATTGTATGTTTGTTAATTTATATGACTGAAAAAAGAATTTGAAAAATAATAAGTTAAAAAATGACATCCCCGTAGAGTTTCTTGGTGCTGTCTTCTCTAACGGGCGTATTCCGAAGCACTGGTAGAGTCAACGGAGTTTCCTTTTCCTGTCCAGAATCTTGGTACAGTGCTTGAAAAGGAAACATCCTTTTTTCAAAATCAAACCATAATCAATTACTGTTTAATTTAATGTATCATACTTTATGTTTTTATGATTCTCTTGTAACTTTTGTTTGACTTGTAAAAGTGCGATTTAATTGCCTATTTACAATAAATGCTTTGACTTTGACTTTGACTTTGACTTTGAAATTCCCTCCGATTCCCTTACCCGGTACACGCTAATGTCCTTGTAAGACAGATTTCCCCCATTTTCTTAATGGTCTTTGTTCAGGGGACAATGTTAGAACTAATGGATCTTTATTGGTGTGTTATACCTTTGAGAGCACGTCTCAATATTCAGGAAGCTACTTGTATAGTGAAGCATCAAATATTCGATAGTACGTTTTGGAATCTCTTTGTATAATACTTCGTAAAGTATTCTGAAAAAGGTTAATATAGTAGGTACCCTGGAGTTAACTGTACTTATTAGGTTTGAATTATATATTATTATCATCACCTTAGTAAAAAAGTTACAATTAAATTCAGAGACAAGCGATTGCGCTTGTCTCGCAAGCGCTTGCTTATTATTTGCGCTTTATAGATATAGAGTTACATAGCAGATTTGTAGTCTGTATGTATATCTAAAGTACTAAATTCCAGAGGTTTTCTTACCCAGAATTAACGGAGTTGTCAACCTCGGGCCAGGAGAGCCGCCGCTTGCAGAAAGCCATGGTGGGCGGCTTCTCCGGCACAGTCTGCGTCCGGGGCACCCGCAGCGAGCCCCCGCGGCGCGGCGGCGGCGCCGGGCCCAGGCAGTCCAGGGTGCGGCGCCGCGCGCTGAGGGCCGACGCGCCCTCGGTCGGCAGCACGCGCGGAAACCCGGCTACAGTCATAAACACTTACACAATTAGCAAAAACAGGTCCTCGACGTCGCGGGATGTCGTTTCATGGTCTATCAACCAAGTTGCAACTATTATGGTCCTACCTGTACTTTAGAGAATCAATCAACTCACCCACGTGAAATTATATCACGTATAAAGCCTTGCAACTTCGTGCACAATGTTACCACAATCGGAGGTATTTTATGCACTATAAATAGTATTTTGAACAATCTACAGTAGATTGTTCTAAAACACACAATTTAAATAAACATAAAAGCATTAAAAGTCCTGTCAAGTGGTGCACTTCAAAACTTAATAAATAAAGAGTCACCTTATGTACATAAATCTGGTTTAACTCGAGCCGAGAAGTATTTAAAAGATCATTACCCCAAAAGTTGTTTTTATAAGTCTTCACCTCTGACTAGTAGAAGGGCGCGAACTTCGGTCTGCCCAAGGACTTGCGCTGCCATCTGAGTACACTACATTACACCGCCTTTACGCAATTTTGTTTTGTGAATAATATAATGGAATCTGATGCAAATCGTGAGCGGATCAAAGGGGTTTGTTAGGTTAAATACCTGACTGCTTAAATAATACCAACAGAGATTACATCTACAACGTATTAATATTTTAGGTACTGCTCGTAAACGTTATTTCGACAGAGTGTCTGTCTGGTTTACCACATGGCATGTTTACGAAAGGGGATGTAGGCGGCCATCACCATGACGGTTTAATACGTGGCAGATGACCTCATCTCTAATATTTTTTTAGATGAGATTAGGTGTATTAGGCGGTCATAACTTTCACCGGACAATCGCGGCGGCTTAGACACATATTAGGTATATTTATGGACTAAACATACCTACCCAGTTACCCTATAATTAACATAGGGAGATTCACGTGACCTCGGGCGTTACACGAGCACAAAACATACCGCTTGATTACACGGGGAAGGTAATTTCTAGAGTCGAGAACTATGGGGAGACGTAGAATCGACCTGCCACAGGAAATTACAGAGCACGGCACGGAACTTTTCCGCACATTCAGTCAGACTCAGATTATATTTTCCAGTGGTATTTACATCTCAGTTGTTTCAATAACGATCAACTTATTCGATTAAAATTGTTATTCTACTTATGTTTGTTGTGATATGTTTCACTTACTCCCTCGCAAAGACCATTGTGACCTGTATGTGACGGCAATTCATTTTAATTTTATAACAGACCTATAGAAGCGACTAACCTCTCATG
Source organism: Hylaea fasciaria (assembly GCA_905147375.1). NCBI lineage: Eukaryota > Metazoa > Arthropoda > Insecta > Lepidoptera > Geometridae > Hylaea > Hylaea fasciaria. The sequence goes on along the minus strand of LR990204.1, from coordinate 5,545,668 downwards.
CTAGCCGGGGATGGCTGCGGTTTCTGCGCCTGCGCCTCCTCGGAGCGGTGGCGCGCGGGCGGCGCGCGGCGCGGCGACAGCGCTAAGCCCGCCACGCTATCTGCCACTCCCGCCACATACTGTCCGATCGACGAAAAGAAACTCATTGTAACCACACTGGACCCTCACTTATACCACACACATTTGCTGAACAAACAGTTAAGTTAGTTTCACTCCACGTTCATTGTATCAAACACAGCTGACTTAAATCACTCGCAAAAAGTTAATCCGTAAAGTACGTTCACATAATGTTGCCTTTATCGACGCTTACCTGAAAAAAAAAAGAAAACTTGTGTTACAAAACTTTCCTCTTTTCAAACTGTACAGTGTACATTCCACCAATAATTGAACTATAAAAAAAATTTAAGACGAGACTCTGAAAGACCGCAATATTTTCTTACAATAAGTGCCGAGCAATAAACCGTTTTATGTCGGTAGTGAATTTCTCTCAAAAGGAATCCTTTTGTTATCGCGCACCCACCTACGTTAAAAGCAAGCCATAAGAATGTTCATTTATTAATTTTAAAATTAGGATACAATTTATGTTATAAGTAAGATAAAGACCAAGGGTGCGGTTATAACCACATCAGTATATTATATGAAGCGGATTAAGAAATATCAAAACTAGTAGGTGTTGGTGAAACAATTCCATCTTGTGTGTGTATAGATTGAAGAGTAGCCAGCACCTTTTAGTTGAAATAAACACTACCTGTGTTAGTACCATTAGTCAATTTTGTTGCAATTAATATTCACAATGAAATCTTACTGAACTCAAGCTGCTACGATGCATAATCTTGCAAAAAGCACTGCTCAGGATGCCGCGGGACGAGGTGACATCAATTACGCGCCTAAATTTATGATCGCCTCACAGGACCCGTCCCAAAGGCCAAAGTTCAGGAAAAATAAACCTCGGCCTCTCCGCCCAAGATTTATTAAGTGAAATGAAAGATGCGTAAATTCCGCGATTGTATCTTGCGCTGAAATTGAAGGAGTTAGGGTTTTCGACGAGAATCGGTTTGTCTTTGTTTTCGAGTTAGGGCACAATTTTTACGTTTGAATTGAACGTTTGATATGTGTAATTGTGGAAGAGTAATGCCGACTTTCTACAGACACACGACATGACATATTATTTACATGATGTCAACCGTGTACTTTATTAAAAAGCTCCTACCTCTATTAGAAAAGTTACATCTGACTGGAGCTAAAGACCCAGCTAACAAGTCATATATACCTACATAAGTTATGACCTAAAAAAATGGTTATGAAGTAAGCTTCCAAACTCAACGCCACATATACAAACAAAAACACCCACGTATGTATATAGAAATACACATTGTGGAACCCTTGTAAATTTCATTCCTTGTAAACTAGCTCAAGGTTCGGTCTGGGGCTTTCTCAATATAGTCGAGACCTGGAGAAACGAATTTGTTTACCCTAAACTCTTAATTCAGTTATTAAAATTCAGTCCGGAGACGCTATAAAAAGAAATTATTTTGTAAACGGGCGTGCCTCTACTGCCGGTAATGGGTTAATGAACAAATAAGGGAGCGTCCCAGCTGTCTGCAAAACTGTTTCCATCGCGACAACATTTTGGGAATAATTGGTTTCAAATAAAATATTCATTTCAATTACGGCTAATGAAACCCGCGATCCTTCCAAACTAAATACTTATCTACCTCCGTAAAACAAAGAAATAAAGTTTAGGCAACCCTTTCAAATTCCTTGCGATGTTATTATCTGTCAGTCCAGCTTATTCTTTTGTTGCCATGCGAATGAGGTTACTCTCAGTCGCGGATAATTCTGTTAAAATATTCAATTATCGGGACAGTCGAAGGAACTTTCTATCTCAATTAATTTTTTACCGTGATTTTGGTGGAGTTCATAATACAATTACGTTTTCATGCAAACCGACGTGGAACTGGCATTATTTAATTTGTCTCGCAATGAGCTTACAATTCGGTTAGGACGGCGCTGTTATAACATTTTTTCCGAGCCATTATTTCGTGTATATTTAATAGGCATCTATAGTACCTACTTAAATAAATATTAAAAGGATTTCACTTACACGAGTTTTATACCTTGAAACATATAAAACTATACATCTCATAACTCATATAATGTATTGTACGAAGCGGTTATATGCTATGGTATAAGGTATTTATCCTGATAGTTAATTTTAACCTTTGGGAGATCACAATTTACAGCAATGGCTCGCCTGTAATTTGTAATTATCAAATTCTCTAATTATAGATTCGTATGCATTTCGGAAAGATTGAGATCAATCAATACCCTTGGCTTTGAGTCTGAACTGCACCTCGATGACCTCCCAACCAACAGGCTGTAGATCCCTTACAAGTTAGCTACATAGGATACCAGGGCATTGAACAGTATATAGAGCCTACCTATATTACGCGCTATACGTATATGCGCGCTTTGCAATCTGATGGCTAACATCGAATATCTCTCTTCTCTGTGGATCGGCTATTGGGGCAGAGCCTGATGAGATGTGTGTGGTTAGTAGTACCTATAACTAGATTGTTATATGCATGAACGGGTTTCGATGACGTACTATCACTCCAAAACTGGTAAAAATCGTTAGGAAACCGCCCATGCCAAGCACCTCAAGATTCAAAGCGTGTGACATCCACCAATCGACACTGAACCATCGAGCGCGTCTCTCTCTCTCTCTCTCTCTCTCTCTCTCTCTCTCTCTCTGGGAAGAGGTCTTTGTTCCAGTTGTGGGAACGTATTATGCTGAAGCTAATACGAGTTCAGACATGTAAGTTTGATTACAGCTTGTAAATGTTGATTTAGCTACGGCGGGCGGGACACGTAGCAAGTGCTACGTGCGTAGCTCGTGCGTAGCACATCACGATCCTCAACTATGTTTATTGTTTTTCTTGTGTAAATTGTATCTATTATAAGCGTAGATACTCGTACGTAGGTACATACAGAATGATATCCTAGAATAGATGAAGTGTTTTTCACAAATAATCATGAGAATAATAATGTGCTTGTATCACAGAAAACTCAATTTGGATAATTGAAATGCTCATTACAAAAATCATGTTTGTGATATTATAAGCGTGCGCTTTAAAATTACTCTTAATGTGTACTAGGCTTTTGGATCTTTTGTAGATTATTATTCAAGATTAATAGATAGATACCTATCTACCTACTAAAACACTAATCTCGAAATTTCGGTAACAGATAAATCCTTCGCAATTATTTTGGAACGATTCTGAACAATGGAAATAATTCGAAGAGTTTGGCCTCATCTCTCAACGAAATCCAACTCCTAATGAGATTTAAAGCTTTTTATAATTTGGCTAAAATAGACAGATAAAGTTAAAAATGGTTCATTACAAAATCACAATGTTTTCGTGTCCACTGTCCAATGTCTGTGCAATTAAGGATGCAAATATTTGACATAATTATTACTATATGTATTGTTAGAAAAATGGGTTAGCAATATAGACAAGACTACATCGGCCTCGTGCGGGCGCGGGATAATAGATATCGCACAAACATGATTACGGAATGCCAATACTTTTCTAATCATGGCCTACGCTGGCCAGCGCCGCCACTATACAGAAACCATCACATAATATTATGAAACAAATTAATATTATGTTTATGCGTCATGACGCTATGAAATAATGTATGTACTCGTATATGCTATTTTATGCTAGTATATGCCGTTAGTTACAAGTAATAATATTATTACTAATATTAATAATAATATATATATATAATTAATAATATAATAATATTCATATTATTACTAATAATAATATTATTACTTGAAATTAACGGCCGATTGTTCGGTCCATGTAAGTAAATAGTGATGCTAGTTTTTATCCATAAAGTTTGACCAACTGAATAATTTATATAATTATATATTTATACTACGAGTATAATATAATGAATTTTGACCCAGTTTGCGTTGTTAAATTGAGTAAATACGATATTTTAGTAATAGCAAAAACTGAAATTAGACAATGGAACTCCTCGGTAATTTGCAATAGACAGTTATTAGGATTCGTTCTGTTTAATTTGCAGTATGGAAAAAGTGTTTATGAAAGGTTGTCCTGAATGTAGATAGATATGTAATATTTGTCCACTTCTCATTCCTTTGCTTCTGTGTTTCACTATAATCCATTCAAATATTGTAAGAGAGTTCTGAAATTAATTGAAAGCATGATTGCCCCAGATCCTAAACAACTTTGGTCGGAAGCTTTATCAACACAAGAAAGACTTTACTTTCCGTTGAAATTGATTAGCTGATCGTACCAATAATACTCGTAGGTACAAAATGTCGTATGTGAATTAATCATGAATGCGTCTAGCATAACTGAACCCTTTTAGATCGAAATGTCTAAAACGCATAAAATGTAAATCGGATAATAATTGAAACATCTAAAACTCATAATGCCAACTATGCAACATGCCTAAAACACAAAATGACTTGGAACCAAAACGTGTAGATAGCAATATCACAATTATACAAAATTACTAAAACGCATACGTCTCATACCTCGGACAAAGATTCATCGTGGAGAGCCATTGCGAATTAGTGTATTTCTTTGAACCTGCATACATACTCAACCTACTAATGGTGTATGTACATTGTGTGGTGAAGCTGGCACGGTCTTTGTAAACATGTGTTTCACGAATGTGTAAATGGAAATCATTTTGGGTCAGGGGTTATTTCTGGGCCACACACCAATAATCACTGACCAATAAATACCTAACGGCCTTCGCTACATTGTTCAGCAATGTCGTTTGTCATTTTTATTGCAACTCTGTCTTGCGTCGTTTTCCGTTGTCAAATGAACTCATTGCTAGTTATTTTTACTGAGCGCAGTTCTCGAAACTACAATGTTGTATCAAAATGCAAATTCTAAACAGAATGAAGAATTTTCAGCAAATAATAAGTATATGTATTTATGTGTTTATAATAATACAAAGTATTTATTTTTTATGAGGTTTATGTTCTATGGTGTATATCTCACACGACACCGCGTGGAAATTTAATGCACAAAGACAAACTACTGAATAGATCATATTTTTCAAAGAGTAAAGTAAAGTGTCGGTTGAGACACGAGTCGAGCGCGCGGTGCTATCGCTCGTGGCAGGCCACTGGCGACGGCCACTGACTACTAACAACAAATTAAAGTGGCCTCCGGCTCGCACGAGTGCCGCCTGCAGTTAAGCAGCTTACCAAGTTTTTGCTCCACCATTTTGTCATACAAAGACTGCCAATATAGAGAGAGATTTTCGAAGCGCTCACAAAAGGAAGAAATTAAATTCGCAATATCGAGAGCGTTCAGGTTGCAATTATAATATCCATTCCCGGCAAGCGTCGGTCCTAAAGCACTCTGCTAAAGAATGAAAATGTTTCGCTCGATGTCGTATTGTTGCAAGTTGTGAAAGAATACTGTGCAAGACGAATCAAATCATTTGTATCGTTACGCAAAAACAGTCAATGCTATAACTTAGATCGGTTCAAAAGATTTATGTAAATTCTTTGGACTACTAAGTTTTTTGCGTTGTTCATACATGTATACCTAATAATAACAGTGATTTGTCTATACAAACGCAACAATAATTATATCATATTTGTTATACCTACTTATCTCAGAATGACATCGTTGACATTTTAAAAAATATATATTATTTCAAACGTGTACCTAAACATATGTGTAGAAATAGAAGGATATATTACTATAGTTACCATAACGTAGAGTTACGCTTATATTAAGACTTTTATTAAACAAGGATGAAGAGCGAAGTCTAAACAATCCAAATACAGTAAAAACAAACATACAATAAATCAATTGCCAAAAAATATTGACATAATTCTGCTTAAAAAACTTACGTCGCCTCCGGCGATAGGCAAAGGGCTCGCGATAATCCTCCGCTATCAGTTGGCACTTTAACAAACTTCAAAAAGGTTCGGGCTCCTTCCACAAAAACGTTCATGAAGTGACGGCTCACAACACGCGAGACGCCTGTGTTTTGAGGTGTTAAAATATGCTGGGAATTAATTTCGGAACGCTCGAGCGGTCGGAGGGCGAGGGTGGACGGTCGCTCACTGGGCGGGCGACGCGTAAGGCGGCTGGGCGGCGACTGTGGTTCTCGCAGGCTGCGTGCTCGACTCTTCAGAGCCTCGCCCGGATCCTTTCCTGTTGATCGTGTACGCGACAGGTGATCCGAGCTTTTAATCACTAACTTGTGTTTACCACTCGGTCAATATCGATTTTGCTAACTTAGAATAATGATGCTATAAAGTCAGCCGACGCGACGCAAAACGTGCTTCGCGTACTTAATACTGATGAACTCGAACCAAAACCTTACAAATCTATTGTTGTTTGAAAAAAATACAATTGTTACTTTGTAACTTTGAAGTGCTAAACAAAAAAAAAAGAGTTAAAGTAAATTAATTAACATTGTTAGAAATTGTGGTTGCAAAAGTCCATGTAACTCAAACATCTCAGATGGAGTAGCAGGAGGACCCTGATTTTCCGCACGTAGTCGGACGGTAAGCAGAGACTCAAGCGGTTACTTAATTACTTTGTACGAAACTTTCTTGTTGTAATTTATTCCTAAACGAGTGGCCGTTCGAACGATGATTAGCAAACTTTACCGCACCGTTCACGCCCGCAGCCGCGCGTGCCTCATCAGCAGACTGCAATCAAATGACTAGTTATTATTTAAATTCATCCCAGATTCCTAAAGAGGTATCCGAATAATCTTGGCAGTTTTTTCCATCAATTCGGGTTCAGCGCTTTTTGAACTTTCTCTAGCGTGAAAAGTAGCGTCTCTTGAAACGCTAGAGAAAGTTCAAAGCATATTATTTCCCGAACCAGAAAAATTTGGAATCCTGAAAATGGCTCATACAAATCTATATGTAATGTAATGTTCAAGTACCTAACTTCCAAATACTTCCTAAGCTGTCTCCACCGCACAGTTGAAAGAGCAAAAATAGATGCGTTGTCATCGTAGTCGCAGTCAAATCATTCATATATTTATTTATTGTAACTTATTGTCGAGGCATAATGTACGCGTAGGTATGAGTTATTTCAACACTAGCTAACTTCGCTAATGGTGATATTTACAACGATATAAGTAGACAGTTTCTGACCAAAGCCCGGTGGCCTATACCAGCACGCCTACAAACCATTTTCTTACAAAAGCTCCATTTTATTTTTCAGTGTAGGTACAGACATTTTGCTCTATACCTACTAGCGGAGCCTCGCGAGTAGTGCATCCAGAGAGCGTAACTAATTTAAATGTGCTTTAATGAGGATAACATTTATCGTCTTGTTTAATTTTCAACATCTCGCGAGCGGCGCCGTACCAAAAGTACTACAGTGGATAATTAATACCACTCTGAATCTTATTTATCGCCCTCGGTCGTTTGAAGGTGCGTGACCTACAGAAGTAATTTTCTAGCGTATGCAGAACAATTAATTGAATTAATTAGATCCACGGTGTAAATTATAGCCATCAGTTTTAGCCATCAATAACATTGTTATCGAAATCCAATATTCACTGAATCGCAAACCCAATTAATCAACAAATCGCCTTGAGCTCTGCACTCTATCCTTTCGTATCGATTACTGATTCCCACTGGGCGATCGAGCCTCGAGTGAATACATTTTGAGAGTTAGGAATTTCTTATTGAAAACAGTCAAGGTGAAACAAAGCATTCAATGTGAACCTGTAAAGTGAGATAACGACTCGTTACCCTTTGTTTTAGTGCTCCGAATGTAATAAACTCTCACACGGCTACATTATAAGCCTGAATCTCATTAAATTACAGGCGGGCCTTATTAGTTTTCGTTTTGGGGTGGCTTTGCGCGATCCCTAAACTGTCATAATAATGCAAAGTTTGGATATCTCTGTCAAGACGAGACTCCGCAGGATGTGGGTAGACAGATTTCCCATCAGACAGTTGTTCTGATTGTCTTTCACAGCAACTAGGTGCGTTCCAATGTCGCTATTATGAGCCGTTAAATTAACAACGGCCATAAAATGCACATTAATTACAAGGATTCTACGTTATTCAAACGTCAAACGTAACGACAGATACGATTATTATATACGCAATAAATGTTAATAGACAAAGCGCGTACATAAGGCTATATCAAGGGGCTTTATTACATTCGGTGATAAAAGCACTTACTTATTGAATTTTATCAGTCGTCAAACAAGATACGTGTAGATATTAATGTTAACATGCCCGATAAGCTCGCTGAATCAAAAATATTAAACCTCAGAGAGCATTTGAGGGGAACGAACTCTGTAACACGTAATAGCCCTTTTGCCCCGAGAGCTCTTGAAAGTGAAAACTAGAGAAATGCATTACACTTTCTCTGAGTATGAAAATATAATAAATGATATAATTTATTACTGTCAAAAGAGAAGATCTGAGAGGACTGCGGTTTCGTATATTATATTATGTGAGAAGTAGAGATCTGTCCCCTACTTTGATAGTGGTTAAGCTTGGTAGCCTACGCCGCTGGTCGCTATATATAGTAATCTAACCATAGTGCACGTCAGTCAAGCTGATTATGGAAATGAGCAAGGCGTGTGGCAAACACTCTTACACCTCGTTTAATGTGAATTACTGGCTTGAATTATTTTTGCAATTATCATCACAAGTGTCAAGCTACAGCACTTAAAAATAGCATTTCCTTGAAATGCTACTTATATTTTGATTATTTTTGGCGGACAAGCGGTGACACGGTGGTTTAGGCACAAACTCCAATGTTACTGTTATGAGCAGTGGTGTGTTTTGAAAATCCATTTGATGACATTGCGTAAAGTACACACGCTTCAACAAATAATCAACACTATTCTAAAGACAGCGATACAAAGAGCTTACCTATACAATAACCCGCCATTAACTAAGATATGACGTCTAAAATTTAGTGTAAGTACCTACTCATTATAATTATCCTTAAATGAAACAAGCAATCACATATCTACCTAGCGCAATTATCTACAAAATTACAGGGTTTCCTTTATCTTATTTATCTTCGTGCTTCCTCTGTGATAAACAGCGACTCATTCACAACAGCTATTCATATGACTGGTTTATCAATTTGGCGCTATTACCGTCGTGGTTACTCATTTTGTCAATGCAACTTGAATGTAATCGAAACATCGATATTTTGTCAAGAGCACATTTTGTTTTTAATCTTTAATTTCATTTGACATTTTCTTGCTTCGCTGCATTCAACTTATTCTCGCCTACATTCCCCAACATCATTTATTTATAAGGAAAATTAAGTCATTTTAATTCGATACATCGAGCTCGTCACTGTACTTACGAGTACCTACCTATACATAGAAATCAATCGGTACCATTTCAACGACTGCCCCTTCTACAAGAAAATAACTAGGAAACTTTTCCGAAGTCCAAACCCTAAATTGCACTCAAAGGCTCTTCGAGAGGGTAGAGTTGCCGAATGGTCACAAATTGAATAGCTATAAAACGAATGGTGGCGGAGCGCCGCGATCACGTAAGGAGCGCCCCAGGTAAGTGCGGCGAAGTGAGCTTGACCCATATTTTAACCCTATCGATCGGCCCCCGCGTCCTTATGCACTACCTCCGTAAACAACGCAAACTTGTTTGTGAGTACTTCACGAGCACACTGTCATTGAATAACTCTGCACTTTCACTATTGTGTATATGAAATAGGCGGGCAAAATAAATATTTTTGTATGGAGTACCTTATATTAATTGCACTTCTGGTGATATTTTGGCCTGTAGTAGAATACTATTGAAATAACATAAATCCGTAAGATCACCAGAAGTGCAATTAATGCATGTCAAAAACTTATTTTGCCCCGACTAAAAGAGATTTATGAAGATACATGCTTACTCGATTCCCTCGATTGGTCCCAGAGAGAGAGAGAAGTCCCATCAGTACGAATAATGGTAGATCTATTGAATCCTGTTTAGAAAAAGGAAGGAACATTTCCCAACTGCAAGGCAACTATAGATTCGGCGCCTTGCGCTTCGTCACGTATTTTTCGCAAATCACAATATTTCCTACAACTCTTGTAGAAAGTAATGCTAACGACTATATAATATGTCTATATACTTGTATGTACTATATAACTAGTCATATGTTAGGAAAAGTTCTGGAGTAGAACATTTTCATAAAACTTGGAAGTTGTGAAGAGATTGGACGTTAACCTAGTTAGACAGTCGTGTGCCCTGCGTGAGAGTTAGTCACTTGCGCTGTGAATAATGGCAACCAAGGACTGTCGGTCCGTAGTGTCGGTCTACTAACGCCATTTTGCCTATTAGTGACTATATGCTCTTACTAGAAAAAAACGTCACTTTTCTGGATATTCTGCAGTCTGTAGGTCAACACAATTTTTCCGGTAACAAGTAACTACAAAAACAGTACAAAACATACAAGAACGCAGAGAAATATTGTTTATTGACTACACAAACTATATTTTATTCCTTTCATATTTATACTCAGTTTTATTTTAATCTATGCTAACCTAATAAATAGGTTAATAGACGTTCTCGCTTATTTACTTCTACAGTAGCAATATTATAAAGTACGTTTGTTAAGTTTTCTTACTCTGAGTTCTTTACCGTTTATGTGAAAACATTATCTAGAAGGCAGAAAGTATCTCGCCTGTTCGAATGCCAGCTCCGATCGAAGATAAGTCACAGGATATTGAATTCCTACGGGGAAAAATAAGATTTCGATAAAATGTGTTGATGTACAATTTGTAAATGGTAACCCGCGCTTTCAAACTCTTATAACAAATGAATACCTATAGTATCTAAAACACTGCATCGAAACTTAAATTGTCTGGATTCAAATGCTGTTTTAAGGTTCGTATATAGATAGACTCCCATCTAAATTATGCCTAACAATGTTCAGGAAAGTAGGTACTTAGTGAGATTATCACTTACACCTACACACCTACAGTAGTATCTTTTCACCAACCGTATATACAATTATTTAATACCTAATGTTGTAAGGAAAATTACATTAAATCAAATTTCAATTGGAGTCAAATCACGTGCAGTTTTTCTACAATGCCTGGTTTACTAGTCTACATACAGACACAAACTATCATCCCACCATCCCATCAGCCCGCTCGCGGCCGAAGTGCGTCGCGCACTTGGGTATTTTGTAAGCACCCGCAGCCGATATGACGTCGTCAAACCGCAAATTCCAATAAAGTTATTGTATCTGTTTACCTACCTACCTTTATGAATAAGAGTGAGTCGTTATTTCCTGTATTCATTACAGCTACGATGCAGTGCGACGTTACCGCCAGTATGTCTACTACCTGGATCCCGCGACGGTAGTTTGTGTCGATTAAAGTCATTTAAATTAAAATTAATCCACATGTGGCCAAGATGGCAGAGGAAGTGACCAATTCTAGTGTTATGATGGACGACTACGACACATCAACTACCGAAAATGAGGCCCTAACGACGACGATGGAAAGCTTTTCGTCCACTGAAAGCGTATTTAATTCGTCGATCATCCAACAGTCACCACTGAGTGTGTCGCAGGAATCTTACTCCGTATGTGAAGCATTTAATATTGTGGAAATTATTATGACGTTTTTGGAGCTGATGGTGTGGATCGCAGCAGCTATTAAGATGCCGCGCTGGAGAAGAAATTATAGGAATCAAATGTTAATGCAGATAAGTGTAGCGCGATTCATTAAAAGAGTAATATTTTCGTTTCAATTTTTGCAAGATCACAATCTATTAACGAGCTGGGCTCACCTCAATGTGGCTCTGAATAGCTCACAGATATATATCGATTTTGTTATCGTAATATTAGTATTCTTCCTAATAAAACATATGTATGACAGCTTGATTATAGTAGTAGTGAAAGTAAGACAAAACAATTTGTATAAAGTGTCTATGTGCTCATGGCTGGTGCCGGTGCCTATCAGTGTAGTGTGGACCGCCGTCATCCTCTACGAAGTTCTAAATAAATGGGTGGTATATCTATTAATATGCGGTATGTTCAGATGGCCCTTGATTTTGATGGGAACTATCGTGTATATAACTATTGTCTACAGAGTATTGTCCGACAAAATTAGGAGGTTCGCTAGAAGTTTAACAATCGTAACTTTTTTGATGTGTTTGATGATCAACTTTTATTTAGTGTCGAAAGATGTGATATTTTTGTGGTGTTTGGACTCGTTTTATACTATTTTAATCAGTTATGTGTCAGGTTTTATTATGAACTTCCTGATACTTAGTTTTTACATAATATTAATTACCCTAGATTGCAGGCACTGTAATCAGACACCAAAAATATTCAACGCAGAACCGAACTATAGTTTAGCTGATTCATGCTGTAAAATTTCAAATATTGAGCAATCATAGCCTCTCGCATACACACACAGACCAGGCTATAATCTTTGCTCGCATATTAGGTATATAATAATATATGTATAATAAGATGCTACAAACGTATTATTTTGTTATATATATATGAGAAAGTATCTACCTACTTAACAGCTATTCTTTGTCATGATTAGAATAAGTTTTACCAAATAGATAAATTAAACTACAAATGAATTTTATTGTTTACTTCAAATAATCAACGCAAATTAGTTAAGTACATATACCCAGAGATGTACCTAGGGTCCTAGGTGGTAGCAGACAGGGGATTATCGCATTAATATTACACGTATTATTAAGAAAACCCTCAATTCCTGCACTGAAAAACTCGCGCTTTAGTACGAGTAATGAGTAGTATAGGAACATAATTTATCACACCGATATAAATGCTCTTTGCTATCGCTTGCACTTTGTGATATCGAGTAAATATCAATAAAAAAATTTGAACTTGTCTCATTTTTAAAATGATATATATAAAGCGCCATTCTGGCGCTTGGCCTATGGGCGCAATTTTTCATAGGTGCTGGCGTTACTACTTAACGTCTTCCCGACCTACCTAAAATAAACACTATTATTATTATTTTTTTACGTTAGATTTGTGTGGTCACTATGTTATGTTTAATGAACCCTCGACGAAAAAAATCATATATTTTGAGGGCGATTAATATACCTAATAATATAAACTCCCGCACTCAAAAGGTTAACTGAAATGCTTTCTAGCATTAAGTTCACCTATTTACCTACATACTCGTAGCTTCTACCTACAATAGATATTTGTCTATATTTCTCTATCTGTAGGTATCTATATACATTAATATTATTATAAGTGCGTAAGAAACTATTTGTTTATTTGTTTGTTACCTTTTCTCGACTGAACGGATCGTAATGAAATTTTGCAAAACATCTTCAAAGGGGCAAAGTAGAATGAATGACGAATGAAGGGGGCCAGTTTTTTTTTTTACAAATGCTAAAGTAATGAAAATAAACCCTTCATATCTATATTCCTAGCATTCTTGGTATAAAGTTTTACTAGATTACTAAGAACATATCCGACGTATATATTTGTAGGTAGGAATGGCATGTTTTTCCTCCTTGTAGGGGAATTCCATTTACGCAAAGAAAATGCCTAAAGTATCTACCTTGGCAAACGGAAAATTATTACAAAGAGTGAAAAGCATATTATAATATGCGAACAACACTATGTGTATATGTGTATTATATTAGTAAGATATACTTACGTATGTAGGTGAGCGTAGTCATGCCAACCTATTACAACAGTGCGATGAGTTTCTTCCCACACAGGATCCTAAGCTTACTATATTATACTCTAACTAAAGTATATTTCTTGGTACATTCAATTATGTTCTTGGTTATTCAGTATAATTCAACCTTTTCATTCGAGATTAATCTCTCTAAAATACTTCTGTTCTGCCATATTTAGGTATAAGATTTCGTTGAATAAGTAGGTACTGTTTAGAAGCAATATCTATCGAATTTGGTGAGATTCGTGAAAACTGTATGTGTTAAATAGACTTACTTACCTATTTTGTATTGGCATTCTTCATAGAGGAAATAAATATGCACGCTTTAATCTGTTTATTTTACGAAAACACATTGAGAAAATGTTTGTTTTTGCTATAAATAAAATATCTCGTTACTTTGTCGCTAAGAAAGGTATGGTATACTCGTATAATATTTTCCTCATTTTGCTAGAATGTAATAAAAAAAAGAAATAAACACCGCGCAATCTTGAGGACAAAGGATGACAAAGCGATTCTAAGGAGCTTTTATCCCAAATTAATATGGGATTATCCACCAAATGGAACATAGAAATGAAACTAACAACAGAGTAAAACTAAACATAAATTTAATAAAAGGATCACAATATAAAAGTGTGTGTAAGTTCACTTTTAGCTTTACCTACAATATCAATAGGCAATCTACCACAATATTACAACGAAACATTAAATCGCTCTAGAAATTGTATTCAGTTTCAGATGAATACGAATAAATTAATATGTTATGTGAGAGAAGCACAATATGAAGCACGGAACGGATCCAATACGTGAACTGAACCTGCTCACAGATTAGGTTTGTTACCAGTGCCCACCAGCTGGGATACTGGGAGTTTATTTCCCCGGCGTCTCTGATCTCGTAATTAGTAGGGCAGGGACGGTGCCGATTACATCATACTCCACAAATATTACATTATGCTACCCATTAAATCGAATGCCCTTATTGCTACATACTTAACTACTGTCCATATTGCATTCTTGGCGCTAAATCACTGTTCATAGAAATTTACAGTAAAACGAATTATAAAAATTATTATTTATTTAACAAACATTAAAATTTCCCATAAATACAACCACTACCTACGCGACTACAGGCAGGCAATTAAAAACGACTTTTCGTTTCGGATGGATTAACAACTTTATTTACAGAGGTGTTAGGAAAGACTGCAGGGAAGTCTCTAACTTAGTTACAAGGAATGGTTGAGATAGAGTATGGGACGGAGAGGAGCGTCGCTTCGCGCGGCTGCCGGTGTCGCACGGTGTCGCATGGTGCCGCACGGTGTCGCACGGTGCCGCGCGGTGTCGCACGGTGCCGCGCGGTGTCGCGCGGTGCCGCACGGTGCCGCACGGTGTCGCGCGGTGTCGCGAGGAGACAGCTGAGCGTTTAGGCGCAGTTGCACGCGCAACGCTTCACGCGCTTCTCACTGTGTGTGAGCGCGTCCACGCTACGCACCGAGCGCGGCTGCATGTCTGGAAGTAACAAACACAGTGTTCTCAATTCATTATGGAATATTACTCATTCCCTCATGGCTGTAACAAATAAATTACTTATCGCGATCATATGCATAGAAATACATGATATACACGATATCCGTTACAACGACGAGTAAGTGTCTGTAGCGATCTTGTAAACATAAAATTCATAATACGGCACACGTTGCCCGACGTGCACGCTAGTAGAGAAATGACGACTGACGTAACAATAGAAGACCACAAATTAAAGTCTCAACGAAGATTTTATACAAACTGAATACGACTTTCCAGTTGCTAATGAGTCAGACAATACTTGCTAACGAAGTCGTGGATCAGGGGCGGATCCAGCATTTCATTTTGGGGGGGGCTATTTTGACAAGGTTCGAAGGTTAAAATCACAAGGGAACAAAAAAAGAAGTTAATTAATTACCTTGTATGTTTACAAAATAATGTTTGCTCGCCTAGTGCCGCTTTTAGCAAACCTATTATAAACAATAATTTTGTCAACATCAACTCGGACATCCCTGTGGATGTGTAGTAGTGCAAGCCTGCACAGCCGCTCTTAATATCCTTTTCTGCGCCCTGTGCGAGCTTCTATAACAGCGCCCTTGTTTTTTTTAGATATTATAGGTGCCTTAGCTAGATCATTGCTATGTATACTGTATAGGCCTACTCAGTGGCGTAGATTGAGTCACTGTCGCCCGGAGCGGAGTTATAATTTGCCGCCCTTTTGTTAAAATTATAATGTTGGTGTTAGTGAGCAAAAACGTAACGAAATGAAAAAAATATTTATTTCGAAACACATTTTATCATTCCTCTCTAATTGTATGTACCTACTATCTGATTTAGTTTTATATTTAGGCTAAAATTAAAAGTGAACAACATACATCCAGCACACTAAATGCGAAAATTTTAAGGGGTATTTATCAGTGTGCTGAATGAAATACAATCCCAAAGATAGATGCGCGAGCGTAGCGAGCGCTGAAATTTTTTTGGGGTATTTAGCAGTGTGCTGAATGAAATACAATCCCAAAGATAGATGCGCGAGCGTAGCGAGCGCTGAAATGTTTTTGGGGTATTTATCAGTGTGCTCAACGAAATCCAAATCCAAATAGAAAAGCGCGAGCATAGCGAGCGCTGAAATTTTTTTGGGTTTTTATCAGTGTGCTGAATGAAAAACAATTCCAAGTATAAATGCGCGAGCGTAGCGAGCGCTGAATTTTTTTTGGGGTATTTATCAGTGTGCTGAACGAAATACAATTAAAATATAAATGCGCGAGCGCAGCGAGCGCTGAAAAATTTTTGGGGACTTATCAGTGTGCTGAATGAAAAACAATTCCAAGTATAAATGCGCGAGCGTAGCAAGCGCTGAAATTTTTTTGGGGTATTTATCAGTGTGCTGAATGAAATACAAAACCAAATATAAATGCGCGAGCGCAGCGAGCGCTGAATTAATTTTTGGGGTATTTATCAGTGTGATAAGTTGTGACCTCTAGTGCTGCACTAGGGGCGCAGCGGGAACTTATCAGGAGCAAACCAAAAAAATAATAGTCCTGCCTAGTCTGGCCATTTAATTCTTGCGCCCCCCAGAGTCTACGCCCTGTGCCTGGGCACCGGCGGCACCGCCCTATTTACAGCACTGTACGTACGCAGCCATGTTTTTAAGCGGCGTAAAGTGGAAAAGGATATTTCGGAAGTGGCAACTCTCACTGGCAATGTAGCTAAAATAATTATGTATAGCGTTCTAATTGCAGGGCGGTATGGCAGGCCTATCGCCGCGGCCCGCGCGCGCCGCTACTGCCTGCTTGGACACCGTCACGTCATTATTATTATTACCTACTAACTTCATTCTTTATTTTAGTTTATAGTAAAGACATTCGGCATTTTCGACTTCACTTCATGAGTGAGTAGGTATGTATGCTGCGTAAAAAAAGTACACCTGAAGATGAGTCGAAAATATGATGTAATTCCTGGGTCTTCTGGGGGGGGCCATGGCCCCCATGGCCCCCCCCCTGGATCCGCCACTGTCGTGGATGCCACCTCAATTCCGCCTGGAAGGTGTCACAAATAACTTTAGCAATAAGAAATAAATCGAAGTAGGTACAATAATTACATTAGATTAGTTTGATGGAAAATTATTTGAGGGAAAAGTTGTAGCTACCTCGATACCATACAGACCTTTATTCTTTTTTTCTTTATTGAAGAAGCTTTAATAAATAAATACCAATGCCTTTCGTCTTCATAGATTCAATGAAGGTTCACAATATTCATAAAGTCGTGCCACCAACCCACACTCCATTATAATTGTACAAGTTCAAATGATTACTTGCTGATGATATTTCAGATGCAACAAGATAGAGTTTCTGCATATTATAATAACATCCAATAAATATTATTAGGTACGTAGCTGACTTTCACTAAACAGCACGACCGTAGATTCCTCCTTCCTACGAGTATGGAATAATTTAGTAAGGTTGCAAAATGTCAATTTCGCCCATTGTCTTGATGTAGAAGACGTGCCTATTCGAGTCGTAAACTTTCATCGATTTAGATAAATTAATCCATGATTTTCTATCAATTAACGTAAATATAATCACTTAATTGACGGTGATCAAGTCATTAGTAACATGCGTCGTTAATTCGCGATTATAGGCTAATTACCCATAATATATTATAAGTAGAAACAAACATGATGTCATTAATTGTGAGGAAAACAATATACCTAAGTAAATCGAGTGACCGAAGTTAGCTCGAGGTCACATCGTTTGCTGACTCAAATATGTCTGCGACAACTTGGCTCGCGTCGATGTTTCAACCTATGCCCCAGCCACCTGTTCGGTTGAACCATCATGGTAGAGCAGCTAGTTAGACTGACATGACGCAGTCAAGTCAAGCTATGTTCTCCCTTTCAAACTAACAATAAATTATGTACCTATCTAATAACAAGTTAGATTATTGTTATACTCAAATAAATAGCCACCCCCGCGACATAATTGATATTGCAACGTCACAAACGTCTGCTTAATTAACACAACTCCTGAGATGCCTCCAGGCTTCTGCTCTATATACGTGTTTGTAGAGAAAGTTTATATGTTGAATAAGTAAGTACATGACGTAGGTACATACATAAATTGATAAGAGCACACCACACCGTTGGAAACAAAATAATCAACGTACATCAGGGAGCTATGACATGGTATCACACGCAAGTTGGTGACGTACAAAGAAAAATCAGCATCTTGTTCGGAGTGCCATGCCTGGCATACTCGTAGTATCGTTGTACCTTGGGTATAAGTACCTACTTGAATTACCCACGCCCACGCAGTTTGATACAAAATAATATTGGAAACGTACTACGAAAGGCTAGCCGAGTGTAATGTAAAATTCACTGAAATACAACAATGACAAGTTCAAATGTACATTATTAAACATCGGGTTTCGCGTTCATGCGGGCGGGTGCCGCGCTGACCAGCGTTTAATATTTCGCCACACATAACAAGTGTTAACACAAAAGAGTATAATATGATCTGAATATGTAGTAAAACGGATAGCACGTCGATTTAAACTTTTAGAAATGGAACTTGAGTTTTAGATATTCCGAATTATGGAACACTCCTACCGGAGTCCTGGCGGTATACCATCGTGAATACTACTGGGGCGAAAACGAGCGTTGCTCTTGCCTCCGGCTTTATTGCAATAGTCTTTATGTTGGCTAGCAGTAAAACGTCTAATATTTAGGAAACTCCAAACCCAGTTTATCTGCATCCTACCTCTGAACATAATGTTCTCCATAATGGCAGAATGATGGGTCTGCATAATGAATACGGTGCGTACCCACTTTATTTATAAGCAGGAAGCCACTGTCGGGGCCTCAATTTATTCGGAAACCCAAGGTGCTGACAGTATAATATGGAACATCGCTTACAGTGTGGCCTTTCGTCCATGGGCATGTCCTGCGGCAGCAGCAGCGTGCGCGGAGCGCGCGTGGCGGCCGGGCTCAGCGGGGCGTCCGCGCCGAGCTCCTCCTGGCCCTGCCTCTGCTCCTGCCCCTGCCCCTGCCCTTGCGCCTCCGCCTCCGCCTCCGCCTGCGCCTGCGCCTCCGCCTCCGCCTCCGCGGCTGCCGCAAGCGAGTTGACGATCGTCTTCATCTGAAATAACAATTACACAGTTGTACTTATTGTGTGATGGTGGAGTCGCTCTCGAAGTTATTTTATTGTTAGCCTTTAATACTATCATTTATTTTATTTCCGTATAGACAAGTGTTTTTCTAAAGGTAAAAGATAAAGTGATTGCTGGTGAAGCATGCTTGCCTAGAATCTTCAGCGACGGATAATGCGACTAGCTGGACTCTCACATGAATATGGTGCCTCTGTACAAATAATTCAAAATTTTTGTGTTGCTTTGTGATGCCCACTCTAAATAGCCTCCATGGGCCTTCTTATCTCAGTATGGCAGTAGTCACACAGTGAGCCGAGTGAATACGATCTTCGGCACGAACGAAAAGGAGAACTGTACTAACCATAGTGACTTCTTGCATGTCACTGTCAGCTTGTTGCTGGTTGCGTCGCTGCTGCATGTTGGCCTGCTCGGCGCTGCGGTGGATGATCTGCAGGTCCTCCGGCGTCAGGCCCCAAGGCAGGTTCATCTGCACGGGCGACCCGTCCATCTGCATCTTCTGCACCTGCCATCCGCCCTGCACGTTACACGTCAATTTATTGCTCGCAACAACAATTATACTTCGGGTCTCAACCGAAGACGATTACATTATTTACTTGCAGCAGTACATGGATTGTGCTGTCTTCGTCACACTTTTAGACATTCAACTACTATAAAAAACAAAACTTGACTTCCGGTTTCCGTCTATGGCCACTGGAGAGGGTGTATGCGCCTGCAACTTGTCATTACGTGTTTTTGTGCCGTCGGAATCACACCGGAGTTAAGTGTTATTAGGAATAGTTGGAATTTAAGATGGGGAAAAGAAAGCGTTCGCGATCTAATGACAGTGAATACGAAAATATTTGCCGAAAAGTGAAAAAACTCGAGCGTAAACTTCAAAGATATAGACGTAGTTCATCGTCGTCAACCGACCGTTCCCGCCAACAAAGCGAAGAATCACCACATTATGGTAGCTATTATGATCCCGATATGGAATGCGAGTACGAAGATAAACCAGGTACCTACCTTTAGCCTATCTATAATTATTACCCACATCATTATAAGCTTAAATGCCAGGTAATTGCCCCTTTTAAAGGTTCCTCCTATTTAGTATGTGTGAATCAGATTCGTCTATCAGACCTACCTACTTTTTATTTGAAATGTTCTTAGTGGTAATAGTATAGGTATACAATAGATTAGATTACCGCCTCATTCGAAGGATTATAGATGATGTTACCTTTGCCTAACCTAGATGGTTAGGTATCTAATTTGCCACCTATTCTCCATGTAAATCATGTTGAGAACGCAAACGTTACCTTCTCGTAAATCGAGTAAAGGCAACGACTCCTCCACGTAAATCGTGTTGAGTAGACACGCGTATATCGCATTTAATACACGTATATCGTGTATAATATTTTATTCTCCGCGTAAATCGCGTTGAGGTATGCACACCTACTATGTGCCTGTCTGTATGCTTTGCAGACAATGAGGTCCCTCAAGAGGATACCCGGGCGTTACAAAAAGCATACGAACCGGTTGAAGAGGCCATAAATGCAATGCCGGCCGAAGAAATACCTGCGTCAGCAACATCAGAATTAACTGAAGAAGTGCTTGACCCTGAAATATTGATGATACTTGGAGAGGACCCGTCGTCCCAAAAAGAATATGGTGACGAATTGCACAAGGATATTGCTGCTAGATGGGCACATATATTATGTAACGGCTTGCCTAAAGAAACCAAATCAGACATAATTAAACAGTACTTGCCCGCGAAGAACTGCGCTAATATGAAGGCACCAAAGCTCAATTTAGAAATTGAAGCAGCTTTGTCACCTATTAATGTGAAAAAAGACCTGTTTAGCTTAAATAAACAGAACCAGCTGTCTAGTTGCTTAGCAGCAATCGGAAAAGTTCTTACTTGGGCTTTATCGTCCAAGGACATTTTACCACAAGCACAGAACATAATAAAACCGCTTAGTGACGCCGGACGCCTACTAAGCGACTGCCATTATAGAGAATCTCAGTCAAGACGCTATGCGATAATAAACAATCTTAATAAGCAGACTCGAGATGCAGTTAAAAACACAAAGATTGACGAGTTCCTATTCGGCGCAAGTCTGGCCGAGCATCTCAAGTCGTCGAAGGCCATTTCAAGGACAGGTTTTGAGATAAAGAGTGCGGTACAGCGCGCTCCATTCAGGCCACCGCCTCCGACAACACAAAATCAGCGAGGTGCTTTAAACGCGAGGGGGATGGCGCGAGCAGCAACCTTCGAGCCGCGTCAGAACCCCGCTCCCCGGAGGCAGGTACCAGTGCCGCGGGATCGCCGCCAAGACTCCTACCGCCGGAACAACTCTTCGCGCAGAGGATCGAGGAGACAATAACGCCGATATCGCAGGTACCTATTGCCGGCAGACTGCAATACTTTTATGACCAATGGTGTAGCATAACAAATGACCCTATAGTATTATCTTGGGTGCAAGGATACAAGATACCGTTCAAAAATGAACCTGTGCAGGCAACCACTCTCAAAAATCTTTGTAAATCGCAATCTGACAGTAAAATCATTGATAACTGTATCACAGATCTATTAAAGTCTAATTCTATATCGACATGCCAGCCATGTCAAGGTCAGTTCTTATCGCCTATATTCACTGTACCAAAACCTAACGGAGATCACCGCTTTATTTTGAACCTCAAAGAACTAAACAAATTCATTAAATTAGAGCATTTTAAAATGGAGGATTATAGAACGGTTATAAAATTATTAGGTCACAATTATTATATGGCAACGCTAGATATAAAAGATGCGTATTTTTTAATTAACATTAACGAAAGCGATAGAAAATGGTTACGCTTCGTGTGGAAGTCACAAATGTACCAATTTAATGTCCTACCGTTTGGACTTTGTACAGCCCCGTTTGTTTTTACAAAATTATTAAAGCCTGTCCTGAAATACCTACGATCACGTGGTCTCATCTCTGTTAATTATTTGGATGATTTTATTTCTATTGGGCAATCACACTCTGAATGCTCTAGTAATATAAAAACTACGATAGATACATTACAGTCATTGGGCTTCATGATAAATTACGAAAAAAGTTATTTAACACCGAACACAGAATGCAAATTCCTAGGTTTCATCTTTAATACCGAAGATATGACCCTTTACCTACCACAGGAGAAAAAACAGCGCATTATTGATAAAACTGTAGAACTGTTACGAATTAAAAAATGTACAATCAGATACTTCGCAAAATTCATAGGTATTTTGACTTCCTCATGCCCAGCTGTTAATTACGGATGGCTTTATACAAAATTATTTGAACGTGAAAAGTTTTTGGCATTAGGTTACTCCGAGAACTATAACAAAAAGATGGTTATAAGGGAGTCGCTTAAACATGATTTAATATGGTGGAAACAAAACGTTAAACAATCATTTTTTCCAATACGTAATAGCGATTACTATCTGGAAATATACAGTGATGCGTCAAGTACAGGCTGGGGGGTTACTTGCGGCGGTCAAAGTTCACACGGCAATTGGACCGCTTCCGAGCTTGACATGCATATTAATATTTTGGAATTAAAAGCCGCGTTTTACGGATTAAAAATATTTGCTTCTGAGCTTCAGTATTGCGACATACTGTTAAGAATCGACAATACAACGGCGATTTGTTACATCAATCGAATGGGAGGTGTGCAGCACACACACTTAAATAACTTAGCGCGAATTATTTGGCAATGGTGCGAGTGTAGAAGCATTCACGTATTTGCATCATACATAAAATCGTCCGAAAATGTTGTCGCAGACTATGAATCTCGTAAAATCAACGTGGATACGGAATGGGAGCTGGCAGAGTATGCCTTTACAGAAATAACAGAAAAATTCGGTGTACCCACATATGACCTATTTGCAAGCTCACAAAATTATAAATGTCAACGGTATGCATCATGGAAGCTTGATCCCTACTCGGAAATTGTCGATGCCTTTACCTTCAATTGGAAAGACTTACCTTTCTATGCCTTTCCACCATTTAGCATGATAGGTAAGGTATTACAAAAGATTATGAGAGACCAAGCGGAAGGCATTTTAGTGGTACCCTACTGGAGTTCACAACCTTGGTATCCACTGTGGACTAAATTAATAGTGTCAGATAAAATATTTTTCAAACCCAGTAAAAACTTACTATGTTCCCCTTTCAGAACATGCCACCCACTACACGCAGAACTTACCCTGGTGGCAGCGAGATTATCAGGCAATCCATGATAAATCGAGGTGTTCCCGAGGCGTCATTAAATATAGTCATGGCCTCGTTTGCAATACAAACCTTAAAACAATATGATTCGTCCATTAAGTCATGGTGGACATTTTGTCAAGACAATAACTATAATATTTTCAATGCAACTCATACTCAATTGATAATTATCATTTTTAACGACAAAATTCGAAGAAGGTGCCAGTTACAGTTCATTAAATACACAGAGATCTGCTTTGTCCACAATCTTAGGAACAAATGTCACGCTAGACGATAGCGTTAACAGATTCATAAAGCGCGTCTACCGTTTAAAACCACCTAGTCCTAAATACTCAGCAACCTGGGACCCTAATAAGGTATTGCAATTTGTCTCAGATATGTATCCGTACACTGATGTTAATATTGGTGATTTATCTCGCAAAACAATCACTTTACTAGCAATTGCATCTGCGCAGAGAATGCAGACGTTAAGTTTAATAAAATTAAGAAACATAGTTATAGACAGTGATCAAATTGTGATTAAAGTACCAGACTTGATTAAGACGTCGCGACCTGGTGCCTTCCAGCCACTTATTAGCTTACCTTTCATTAAAGAACAACCATCTATATGTCCTGCGACTGCTATACAAGCTTATATCGAAAGAACATCACCACTAAGAAGTGAACATAATTTAGAAGACCATCTGTTTATTAGCATGCGCAATCCGCATAAGAGAGTAGGCTCACAAACTCTCAGCCACTGGGTTAAAAAGACCCTGCAAGACAGTGGTATTGATATAACAATATTTGGAGCGCATAGCACTCGCCATGCTTCCACATCGTCAGCTCATAGACTTGGTGTAAACCTAGAAGTAGTTAGGAAGGCTGCAGGTTGGAGCAAGTCCTCTAATGTATTCCTGAAGTATTATAAAAGAGATGTTACCAATCCTGATGATAGAGAATTTGCAGAAGCAATATAAGTTTATAAATGTTACATGATTCAGTAAATAACAATATAATACAGAAAGGATTGCTTGAGTTGATTTATGTATTAAAAATAAATATCAGAATGGAATAATATACCTACATTATTTGCCTTTCATTCCTTTGACTGGTGAAGGTTCTCTAAACATCTGCAAGTAAATAATGTAATCGTCTTCGGTTGAGACCCGAAGTATAATTAAGAATCAAACGAACTTACCTCGTGATGTTTGATTCCAATTATGCGAGGGTCTCAACCGAAGACGATTACACTCCCACCCTCCCAAAACTAAAACCCATTCAGTAGCAAACAAATGAAGTGCAAAAATGTATATTCAATCTCTAAAAGTAATGACAAGTTGCAGGCGCATACACCCTCTCCAGTGGCCATAGACGGAAACCGGAAGTCAAGTTTTGTTTTTTATAGTAGTTGAATGTCTAAAAGTGTGACGAAGACAGCACAATCCATGTACTGCTGCAAGTAAATAATGTAATCGTCTTCGGTTGAGACCCTCGCATAATTGGAATCAAACATCACGAGGTAAGTTCGTTTGATTCTTAATTAAACATTGTAGAGACCGAGAGCTTTCTGTATGGAGATGTATTATCCCCACTTTCAATTTCTATGTTAAAAGTTTGAATGTTTGTTTCGTAAATGGGCAATGAATGGTGCATTAAATTGCAAGCAGTTTGAAGTCAAATGATTACATGTCGGGTTGGAACTTTCTGTAGAATGCCTTATATTTAAAATCTATACGTCTATGTTATTATTTTTTCAACCAATTTGCCGTTTTCCGTTTGCCGGTCACCTTTAATTTACCTATTCATTTACTATAAATATAGACATAATTTTCACACCGAACTTATATTCAGTAATAATTTAGCCTCTCGTATCTACATTCTGTGCTATCAATCATATTTCGTAATAAGATTGTCTCTTTTATTCGATCACTTCGCAGTTTTATAGTTGTAATAAATCTTTTATACTACAGTCACAGCTACAGTGGAAATCCATTAGTATTGAAATAAAGAATGGAGACCAGTTTTTATCAATAATATTGTTTTAGACTGTTATGTAATATTCTCCAGTGGAAGTCACAGACAAAATGTATATATATCAACATGTTTTTAAAAATCGGATACCTAATCTATGACTTTCTCTCCTGTGGAATTTAGAAGTTTTAACTGAAGGTTATTGAAATGATTGAGATCTTACTTCAGGTTGTTCCAACTCTTGTGTGGGGGCGGACTGCGGCACGAACTGGTGAAGGACAGCTGGTTGCTGAAGAAAACACATGAACACTCATAAATGTATTAAACGAAAATCAAACGAAATGCTAACACCTATTTCGATTTAGCAGCCATATTATGCGATCGACCCTTTTAGGCATTTCAGGTCCCATGACGGGTCCGAAAAGATTTCTTACAAAAATAACTTTCAGGGACGCTTACCCTCATGGAAGTTGATGTAGGGTGACTACACTACGCAGACAAAATAATATACAACACTACGCAGCCAGAATACCGAGTTTAGTTACCTATCACTAGAGAAGGTGAACAATAGAAACATATTCAATTATGAAGTCTCGTATGACACTATTGTTAGAAGAACGAAATGTATTCACTTCGGTCACGGTAGTAAAATTCAAGATTGTAGGTTCTCTGACCCCTACACAGGAAACTATTCAGGTATCTAACGATCTCATATTTATTTATGTACACTTCCAGTAAAAGGCATATTTTAGTATCTTCTTCGAATTTAGTGTTCACATTTACTACATTTATCCTTTAATACTCCGGCTCTGTCGAGTGAAATCATTATAATACCCATCCAAAATATTTATAGAATTAATAGCGGATAGATAATATATACTTATAGATATAGATTATAGTAATGTATTATATTATGAAACTGACTGCTTGTATTTGAGATTGTTTTTCTTTGCCTATATGTAAGAGTTTAATTTTTTAACAAAAAGCTAGTAATCTGACCTAGCCCAGACTATTTACGTTAGTTATCGTCCACGTGACGCGCTCATGTTTTTACAAAGTGCGCGCACTTATATATTGAAATGCCTTTTTCAGTATTGACCGGTGTCATTATATTCATTACACTCGACGCTTCCGTATCACATCATAATATGTAATTTGTACGCGTTACTGAACTTGTAAATTACTTGCTAACGGAATGTTTTTTGTGCGACTACGCTCTTCAAAGTTTTTCGACACCGTTCGCGAGATAAAAATACTTTATGTAGATATAGATGTTGCTTTGCTACCTACACGACAAAGTAAATGTACTAAAATTTCATACTATTACCATAGAATATTAATATCCCAGCTAATACTTGAATGGCTTTTTAATGAAGAAATGTATAAGTATAAAGGGATATCTTCGTGTTAACGCTTCTAAATTCTGATTAAACAGCCAGAAGTTGCATCATTATTCATCTAATAACATCATCAATTAAGTACAACGTCACCGTTTTATTAGGAAATTATAGAGCGTCTGCGTATACCGCCTACTATTCTATTAAAATAACATTCCGTTCTGCGTTAAAACCGGAGTAA
Source organism: Hylaea fasciaria (assembly GCA_905147375.1). NCBI lineage: Eukaryota > Metazoa > Arthropoda > Insecta > Lepidoptera > Geometridae > Hylaea > Hylaea fasciaria. The sequence goes on along the minus strand of LR990204.1, from coordinate 5,518,504 downwards.
CTCTCTGTTTATTAGGTTAGGACCGACTGTGACTTCGCACTTTAATAATTCAACTAGTTTGTTTCAAAATGTCAATCTGGACACGGAATGCTACGGTACGAACGATGCTCGCATTTTAAGGAATAGCATAGTTCCCAATAATATTACGCTTGGAAGTTGCTTGGAACTTTCGCGAACTGAAATCATATTTACCAGCTAAGAACTAACTCGCGTACAAACTAATTACTGAGTCTTCTCGTAACCACGGTCGTAGTAAACTCGATCGAAACGTCGAGGTATGTCTAAATTACTAGGTAGGTATATATTTTGATAATCGTTGTACGTGATTTAATTGCGGTCGTAATGACAACCAACTCTGGATTAGACACCTTTTCAGCCAGTAAATAAATAATAGGTAAATGTTTCTAAAATTTCGTTCGACAAAATCGACATCTATCACTAGCGTTTTCTTATTCAATCTTGGCATTCCTAATTATTTTACTTGTGAATTTATTATTGAGTTAAAAAAGCGAGGGTTAGACGTCGATCTGTGGAGAAAATATTTAGACTCATCTGTTCAATTCTTGTTTAAATCTTCGATTGTTCTGATATTGGTCTTCAAAAACAGGTACAAGAGAGATCTGAAGAAATACAGGAAGTTGACGATGTCAATTTAAAATTTTACCATTATATAAACCTTGGAACTCACCTCATTCTGGTCATTGTTCTGGGGTGGCGGCGGGGGAGGGGCGAAAGGCCCCATGGTCTCTGGCGGTGGGGGCATGTTCTGGGGCGCCGGAGGCATGTTGTGGGGCGCGGGGATGGCGATCACGCGCTGCACGTGGATGCGCATCTCGCGGGGGACGTTCATCTGTTCCTCGGAGGAGTCCCATGGCAGCTGTTGGACAAACGAACTTGGTCAGTTAATGTGTAAAGATCTTAAATAGGTATGTACCTAAAAAAAACAAGTTCTGTTAAAGTTCTCGTGCTGCTAAAATGAGATAGCGCGCTACCATGCTCTATCTAGCCGACGAGGTGCCGGACATCTTTTTTAGGAAATACGAAATATAGTATGTCATGTTAAAAGATTATCCAGTGTTATATAAATACGAAATATCGTAGGTATGTCACGGTTAAGGTTTTTCCAGTGTTAACCTACAAAAGACCTTGAACAATACATGCAGATGAAAAACTGTAACGCTACATCTGGCATTATATAATAAATAATGAAGTCGGTTAATAACAAAGGCATAGCAATTTACGATAAGTGAATTAGCATTGTAATATGAAATTATGTACGTAGTTCTTCGGAACAAAGGATAATAGAGGCTCGATCGTGTCGGGTATGAATAATGTATGTGAGTTGCGCAAACGCAGCGGGAGCGTCAACGCCTCGGAGCCGAGATCACCGGCGATCAGGAAGCAATGACCGCCGACGCCGAGGACGCACCCGCCGCCCGCCGCCGCCGCCTCGCCCCGCTCACTCGACCCGCGCCAAACGAAACATTACATTCTACATTCGATCAAACAATTCCCGTTTGATAGTAATAATAATATAGGCAGTACCGAAACCTTAACTCATCTCATCAAAGCTCACAAACGAGTAAGACCTTGGTCGTTGTAAATACGAGACATTAATTCGCAAGCACTCCACTCTGAACCGGTATAACACCGATCAATAGAACGCGTCTTCAAAATGTTACAAAAAAAACAACAACAAAAACTCGCTCATAAAAATAAACAAAGGAACCGATGTGTTCGACTTCGGTTAACGAATATTAATATTCTAACGATGATGCCTCGAGACGCGAATGATGCGGAACGAAACAAAAACACGGAAGAAGCGACGCTCCGAGCATTGTCCATGCGCGCTTGACAAATATCGCTTAGTGCGCTTCGTACAGAAACATGCAGGCAAACAACATCACAACGTCACATGTAAGCCATTGCGAGGTGTAATGGCGACTATTTAATCTCGCTGTCAGAACCGGCTCCTACCACTTTTTCATGGAGAGTAATTGAATTAATTACATGATTAGATTTGCTCCGGACTCCCGGTGTTATTTTTTTTGCTATTTCCACTGGTCATTGGATGCTGTCATCGAATGAATAATAATTATTGTTAATTGTATCTCAGCTCTCTTTCATACGTTAACGAATACTGAGACATATTTCAGAAAATATATCCCTTGCAATTTTTACACAATGGAAACGTTTGTCCGGGAGCCAAACATTTCCATTTTGATCTTTGATTTTCACAAATTCACTGTGTGAATTTCACAAATTCACTACCATCGCAATCTCCACTTACTCGTTCATATAATGGGTAGGTATGTATAATTGTATATACAAATTACTTCCGGTTACTATTTAATATTTCCGTACTTAATTACATCCGAAACTTGATTACCAACCGGCTCGTTTGCATTGAATAATATTTATAAGCGGAGGCACTAAATAGATACTAACATTAATCATAAATCAACATCTATGCTCGTACACACAATACTTATGTAGTGGTAGAAGTAGAAGTAAACTAACAAAAAAGAACAACATTAATCCGGTACAAATATTTAACGCGTGGCTTCAAATGACTTGAACTTTACTCTAGTTTCATAACCACGCTGAATATTTACTAATAGCACCATAGAATATAATATTGTGTATAATCTAGGTACTTACCTAGGTGATACATAATTATATTCACATAACTCTATCTGCTCTACCAATTGTCGCGTGAAGTGAAGCGGTCATAATTTTATTTAAGTTTCTGTTATTTAACGAAATAATTAAGATAATATACAAAATGTAGCTTTAGGTTGTTGAAGCAGTAATTTGGTTGATAATTAAAATAACATGTTTAGTAAGTAATCAACGGAGCGAGACGTCTCGGAAGGCCGCAGACGTTCGCTTTGCTTTGCTTCCTGTGATTTGGAATACTATCATTTAATTTGGAAATGACCTCCGAAATGCTATATCCGGATTTTAAAACTTTCTATATGATATCCGATTAGTGTAGAAATTAAGTCAGTATCGGCGAAAGAGAGAGCTATTGTACAACTCACACCTATTATACAATAGATATCTACGCCACCGCCGCGCTTGTGTCAATAAATAATAACAGAGAAATCTTTAGAATAATAAACATACTACACGGCTCAATTATGATGCACCAACGATGAGCTTTGCAACAATTTATTGACAGAGGTAAACAATGCAAGATGTATAGTAGGTACATGCGGTTGTTTAAATATCATCCTTGAAGAAATCGTGTTCTATGTCGTTAAATGCGCAATTTACAGTCGTTATGCACTGTGTCCAATTTAAGTATTTTAAAATATGAAGATACATAAATAATCAATGTGGTACCCATTTGTAGTGAACTAGGAAGGCAATGTTGAATACTTATTTATTATTCGTGATTTGGCCTTTCGCATGCTGTAACGGATTTAAGGATCTCCAATAAAAAATATATAGGTACCTAATACACAACCGGCATCAGTAATCAAGCAAGTTTACATATCATTCTTACATAATATAACGTGGTTTATTTAATTGAATAAATTGTAAGCGTGTAAGTATATGTTGAAATCACAGCCTCACACCATCACAGCAACGACGTGTTATAATGAAACCCTTACATACTTATTTGTGCGATAATCACCGCGTTACGTTGAGAATCACATCGATAAATATCAGCTAATATAAGTGGAACAAGGTTCATAAGCGGTCGAAGCACCGGTGCATCAAATTATACGAATAATGACGAGGAGGCGGCGCGCAACGTCCAGCTCGAAGCTCCGTCGGTCCCGACCGCGCTCTGTCGTGGAACGCCTGCATCTCTATCAAGTTCAAGAACGCCTCGTACATAACAAACAAAAAATATGTACTCAAATTAGGCATGAATAGTATCGATCGCTCGGATATATAAAAATGTGTGTTGGACGCGCGCGGCTCAAACAGTCGACACACACCGCAATATGCACGCGTACCTCGCGCTCGCCCTCGCGCTAGCGGCGCCCGCGCTCACAGCCACCGCCGCCGCCGACCGCCTCGGGTACGAGAGGGAAATAGACGCCGCCAGATACAACCAAGTGCCCAAACTCTTCAACTACGTGCTCAGCGACGAGTACCTGGCTGCGCAGAAAAATAGAGCGAATCTCGTGACCAAGCTGAGGCCCGAGGAATCGGTGGTCTCCGATAATGTGATACTGGAATCTAACGTGGTGCGGATACAGCGACCGGCGAAGAGAGAGGCGGAGAGTCAGCAGCCGAACGGCGAGCTGGTGCGGCGCCGGCGCGGCTACAACCTGGAGAACGTGCGCGTCCCGGCGCGGTACCCGTACCTTCCAGTGGCGAACTTTAACCGTTTCCGCCGGTGGGGCTAGTGGCCGCACGCCGCATCGCTGCGCCTCAAATGTCAAGGCTGCGCAGACGCTGTTCCAGCTATAAACACCGGCAGCCCCGCTACGCGCCGTCCGGCCCGGCCCCGGGGCCCGGGGTCCCTACCCCGTGAGTGCGAAATGTGCATACTCGCAAACTCTACTTGATATTATGTTATTTATAGATGTGGCTGTGATCGACCACCGTTACTTCAACGGCAGATGCAACGATTGACAGGAAAGAACTATATTGATTAATTGATAAGTAGTTAATAAACTGAAAGTGATTAATTTAAGGAAATAAATATGGTATTCTATGTTAATATGTAACATGCTTTTTTTTCTCAATTTTTATAGTCTACATAGCACCATGCTGTTCTGTTTATTCCTATGATTATGTTACCTGTATTACATTATTCCACGGGTAACTTTCATATTTACAGTAATATTGTTGATCACATTGCCAGAGGATACTTTTAGCAATTTAATGAAATAAGACATCGCGTTTGAGCATGAACGGGCTCGCTCTCAGATAATATTACAGTAATTAGACCCTATCATGTTGTAATGAAAACAATGAAATATAATTTATGCAAGTTTAAAATGCAGCTGGCATAATCTGTGTCAGAGACGCTAGGTATTAAGTATTCTAGCCATCGTCGTCAAGCTAAAGTACCAACTGCTGTGGTTGAATTGGCCTAACAATAGTGGAGTAACAGGTTAATGTATAGCTTCGCCGACATACTTGTATAATCGAGCCGCTTCCTCGCTGATTTCACTATCCAAGGCTTGCAATCGCGTATCGAACACATTTGCTAACCACAAATGCATTGCATTATTGAACGGTTAACAAATACAACATTTTAACAATAGGGACAGCAGGTGTGTCTTGAACACGCACTCGGGGCAAAGTTCCGCGGGTTCCGATGAAAGTCTCATCATTCCGCACGTGTTCGTACCTACACGAGCTACGAATACAACAAAGGTAAATTGAGATTTGCATTTACAAAGCGAACTCTGATGGAGAACGGCGGCTGGAGTATTGATTTTAGTTACCCTCAGTCACAGGATAAATTTGGTGCTGATAAATATCAAATTACTGAAAAACAACAAGTACCTAACCAATATACTCAAAAGGATGATAAGTAACTAATGATAAGTAGGGACACATCATCGCTACATCTAAAGAGGTTAAAGATTGTTTTATTATTATAAGATGACTTTGAGAGTCTTCATTCGTCAAACAGGTTCAAAATTCAAATAAAGCGAACCGATGTATAAAATAAACAATCTCATATCGGCACCTACATCCATACCCCCAATATTATATTATGTAGTAGCTCGTAGTTACATTATAATAGGAAACCTATTACCAAAATATATAATTTTGACATACCTCGTCGTTTCGACCGAGTTACATCGACCGTGATCACGAGAAGATATCATAGGTATAATTATGCGAGATTATATTTTGATATTAGTTTGTGCCCGAATTAGTACCGTTCTTAGCTCGTTGTAATAATTTTACAACGATATATTTTGCATAGCAATAATGTCGGTGCGCAAATGTTTGTAAAGCAAAATTAATTTCTAGTGCTTCGGCAAAACTAACCAATATAAAATGTCAGCCAACCCAGCTAGATGAAAGCATCATAACTTTCTCTTAATAAGCAGATGTTCTAAATAATAATCTGTATAATTTGCGTAATTATTTAGACAAAATGTAGATCAAATTTGTCGGCAAATACGTTGTTAACAAACTTGTTAGGCAGCTTGTGGCGGCGCAGGCCTAGCTGACAACATGACAAGCCGGCGACAGCGATGCAGTGTACACCTTACAAGGCACAGCCGGGCCCGATCTACACAATACAATTACAGGCATTGCCATGCCCACCCTCGCGCACCCCAAGCCGCTAACAGGGCCATTTACCCTTCGCCCTTCAACTCCTACACAATCACTGTCAGATGCTGCCTCTCCAACCCACTGAAAACGTCTTCAAACTTTTGACAAAAGAGCTGAGGATCATATTATTGCAAGGTTTGTTCATCAAAAAGTCTGCATACAACTTTGCATTTAACTAGAGCATTAGTCGGAGGGTGCTCTAAATGTGATTCTTGTAAAATATGCAGTGACGACAAACGTTTGGAATAAAAATCCATATAAACGATTATTTTAAAAGGTATATACTCTACGAATAATTGTTAGTATAGTGTCTAAGTAGGTGCTCTTACTTCAGACCTTATCCCTGGACTTATTGTTATGTATACGTATATATGTGTAGGTACACCTCGACACATTGAAATGTAGGCATGAATATAAGTCGTACACACAAGTACGAGTACTTATTACAAAATTAACTTAGAAAGCGGAGTTAACTTTTAAAAAGTTAAAATGAAAGTTGACTTCAAATAGAGAGTTCCGATGTTACACAAATGCAAGCTCTTGGACGCAAGCTAACTTCTCAATGGCAAAAAGAAACTACGGCCCAAGTTGGTACGGTTTTACGAATGTAGGGTCGCCTTTCTTTAAAAACTTCGGAGAATATTATAATTACCTCAACCTTGACATCCTCTTCAGCTAATAATAAAGCACGAATACGTAGTTAGAATAAAATACAAAGTACCTAATAAAAATTACTAACTGTTTATGAAATTGTGAATGACGGATCACGGATAGGAAGTCAGTCTTCAACCGCTTGCACTTCCCATGACGTTATAAGTACCTACTCATTCCCACCAAAGATTTTAAGTTCTCAATTAAATGTGAGTCATGATGACTCGACAGACACCTACGTATATTTACAGAGTTACATTTTGTTCAGCTGTCAAATATGTAAAAGTCGAACGTCGAGTATACAGTTAACTTTCTGTATGAAATGAATGATTATTGTTAAGCTGGCCCACTAACATCTAATTGTGTTCCGTACCCCGACTATCTTGTACCGCTATTCGCAAACTATACGCGTTTGTACTTTCTTCTAAGTTAGCTGTTCATTCAATTATCCAGAACATCGGCTCTCAACTCTCTATTTAACTATTAATATCTGTGAATCTACGATTCATCATCATTATCATTTCGATCGCTTTAGTATTTTCTATTCAGGATCTTAATGTACGAATTCAATGCGTCGCGTCTTCTTCAGTAAAACATTTTTAAAATGTCGTGCCTTTACACAGGTAATAAAAATCCTACGTGAAGAGATTCGGATTCGATTCGTGTTCTCATCAAAAACCTATATTGACACACGCGATGCGGAGAGTTCTGTTAACGGAGAGTCAACAAGCAATAAAAAGTATATCTGGTCGAAATATTGCTGCGCGGTCGCCGCGTACGTGATCTTGTTACGGCGTCTGTTTCACTGCCAATATTTGTTATTTATTTGTAACTGACTCTGCAAAACTGATAAAATCCAATACGGTAATGGTATCTATTAGTTATAGTTTAGTATGAGATGTTTCTTAACAAGAATCTGTGACTTCTAAACAAACTGTTATTTACTTCTCTTGCTATCTACCCTCGTCATTCATCACCCTTGACAAGAATAGGAAAGAATGACAAGGGTCAGGATTCCAAGACTTGGGTCTTTTTCATTCAATATTCACGTTTATAGTTTAGTGAGCACTTAAGTAATTATCTTCATCAACAAATGGAACATTAAGTCCTGTTACTTCAGGGTGACGTTACAGGATTCACCACTTTCCAACCTAAATAATAATTGTGTCTACTATCATGTATTCAGACCGAAATCTTGACTTTGTGCCTCTACGAGTATATAAGTAGGTACTTGTCTATATTAACTTACTTAAAAAGTCATTTACATTGGATATATTTATAAAATAAACACCTACTCTACTCTCACTATTTCAAATTAATAATTATGGTAAGTAAGTATGTAGCTACCTACTGAAATTTAACGAACAAGTTTTTTTAAATGAGTGAGTGTAACTTGTGTCTGTTTTTTAGGATGTAGGTAAGTAGATAAGTCATAAAAATATTAAAAAAATACACCTGAACCGATTGCAAATTAGTTTTCACCTTAGAATCTGACTTGCGCTGCAAATATATGCATGTTACATGTAACTAAGTAGAACAAGTAGGAACGCTATGGATAAAAATCTGTTTATAAGCGGCGCAACGGTATAAATAAAGGCTGCCGACCTTGATGGGAAAAAGTATTCTAATATTGATATTATTATAATAAAAACACTGTGATCGAAGTCGCGGATTAACAAGTTTATAAATAGGTCCATCACCTTGCGCCGTGGTGTGAACAAATATATGTACTCGTATGTATATTTTCAAGGCAGTCCTGTAAATATTCAAGTACTCAAATGTCATATCGGTATATATATATATCCGTGGCATTGGATTATGAGTACCCACTAGAATATTCATGACCACATATTATCAACTTCATCTTTAACTCTGCATTGAAGTAAGCCAATATGAGGCTTTACGTAAATATGGTATCATATTGCCTATTATTATGTAGAAATGTGTATTTCTTTGTTCAGCGTAATTGGCTTTTTAATTGGTCACATGAAAATGTCTCGCCATCTATCACCTTAGCACGTACAATATAACACCTTGGTTAGTTCTAAAACACGACAGCCTGGCTTGTTCACATATAATGTTGTTGAAATACAGTCGAGTCGAAGTAGAGCGTACTCGCACAGATGAATATTTACCTTATGGAATAGAACCAGCTGATCTCATGCTTTCATTCATATCATAGCGTTGTCTGACGTGACTCGATGAGGTATATGTATAGTTTAACAACTAGATATAATTTTAAGTAAACAGGTCTATAAGTATTTTACAAGCATTGGGGTGAGCTAAACTAGTAGGCGGTACTCGTACTATCAAGGTAAAGTCCTAGAGTACAAATTATTTTAAAATAACCTGATCAATAAAAAATATCAAATACGTTCGCAGCTCTTTGTCACTATTTGAGTAAATAAGGAAAATTAAAATGTCAGTAGATATACATGACAACATAGTTAGTCAAATACGAGTAAATATGCTTGGATGTTTAAAAAGAATCGTCTCATTGAAGCAACGGGATCCTACTTCCATGTTTAAATAACATGGCTAACGAGCTCGTGTTATGCTCGCAAAGTTACAGCTCTTTCTCAAATGTATGGAGGAGTGCGAGGTCGCGGTGACGCGGCGGCGCGGCGGCGGCGTGCAAGCGTGTCTCGAGTCCCCGCTTGTTTGCTGCGATCGAGAACGTTTACATTTGATTCCCTCCTCTCCCGCCCCGCTCTGTGTCCAAACTCCGAGAGGCTTCGATGCCTCGTCCCCAAGGCGCACGTCCCCACCCGCCGCCGCCGCCGCCACCCTGCTCGCCCCCACGCCAGATGTATTGTTTACTGCAGATACAACTCTAGTGACACACTCATGTAACTCGGTTCATCGGGGCGCGTGGAAGCTCAAGTGTCACTTCTTCCAGTTCGTCGATAATACCAGACTCGCTCCAACTTTCAATAAAATATGTCTGTATTTATTGAAGAAAGTTACATGCTGTTTTTTTTCCTTTTTTTATTTCACACAAAAATCAGTTGGGAAATTATAAAGCGTTCTTTTTGGTGGCCAAAACGGAAACAGCTCTCGAATAATTGTTTACTTAATTCGGCTCAGAACAAAATTAATTTCATTTTGCGAGAAGAATTTCGACGTTTGTATTAAAAACGATCCTCATAAAATGTAAACAAGTCGTAACACAGACACGCTTATATTTCACATTTTATACCTAACTAGCTGATACCCGCAACTTCATTTGCATTTTTATATAAAATGTAAACTGTTTACAAAATCAATTGATGTCGCGGGGAACAGCTAGGTAAGAATATATCTGTCTCTTTCTCTCTCCCTTTTCCTGTATCTTTCTCCCTCTCTAGCTCTCTTTCTATCTTTCTCCCTCTTTCGCTCTTTCTATCTCTCTTCCTCTACCTCCATCTCTTTCCCTCTCCCTATATCCCTATATCTTTCCCTATCTTTCTATCAATAATATCCCTCTTCACTCTCAATCTCTTGCGTTCCCTCTCCCTGTCCATCTCATCCATTATATTTATTTCCATCACCCTCTCCGTCTATATCTCTTCCTTTCCCTCCTTCGCTCACTCCCTCTCCCTCTATTTCTATATATTTCGCACTCAATCTCTCTCACCTATTTCCACCCACTCTCCCCTCCTTTAGCCCCACTCTCCCCTCTTTTACTCCCACTCTCCACTGTCTCCCCCCACTCTACCCTCTTTCTCCCCCACTCTCCCCTCTTTCTCCCCCCACTCTCCCCTTTTCTCCCCCCACTATCCCCTCTTCTTCCCCCTCTCTCCCATTTTCTCCCCCCCACTCTTCCCTCTTTCTCCCCCCACTGTATCATCACTTTCTATTCACTCTACACTCTTTCTCACCCCACTCTCCCCTCTTTCTCAACCCACTCTCCCCTCTTTCTCCCACCACTCTCCCCTCTTCCCCCCCACTCTTCCCTCTTTCTCCTCCCACTCTCCCCTCTTCCCCCCACTCTTCCCGCTTTCTCCCCCCACTCTCCCCTATTTCTCCCCCGTTCTATCCTCATTCTCCCCTCTACCCTCATACCCCACTCTCCCCTCTCTATCTCCCCACTCTACCCTTTTTCTCACCCTACTCTCCCCTCTTTCTCCCCCCACTCTCCCCTCTTTCTCACCCCACTCACCCCTCTTTATCCCCCACTCTCCCCTCTTTCTCACCCCACTCACCCCTCTTTATCCCCCACTCTCCCCTCTCTTTCTCCCCACTCTACTCTCTTTCTCACCCCACCCTCCCCTCTTTCTCACCCCACTCTCCCCTCTTTCTCCCCCCTCTAACCTTTTTCTCACCCCACTCTCCCTTCTTTCTCCCCCCACTCTCCCCTATTTTTCCCCCCACTCCGTCCGCTTTCTCCCCCCACTCTCCCCTCTTTCTCCCCCCCACTCTAACCTTTTTCTCACCCCACTCTCCCCTCTTTCTCCCCCCACTCTCCCCTCTTTTTCCCCCCACTCTGTCCGCTTTCTCCCCCCACTCTCCCCTCTTTCTTCCCGTTCTCCCCTCTCTTTCTCCCCACTCTACCCTCTTCTCCCCTCACTCTACCATCTACTCCCCCTTTAGTTTCCGTTTAGCCGTTTATTGTGGTCCGTAGGGGTTGCATCTAAAGAATACCTCATAATTTCAACCCCCTTGCTTTTCCCCCTTTAGGGATGATTTTGCAAAAAAGCTGAAACCCGTATTTATTTATTTCTTACCAAAAGCCTAAATAAGAATTTTCAGATCCCTAACTTGAGGAATTATGGATTCCCCATACAAACTTTCAACCCCTATTGCATCCCCTTAAAGATTATTTTTTGAGACAAAAGATAGCCTATGTCCGTCTCATAGGTCCAATCTACCCCTATACCAAATTTCATCGAAATCGGTTCAGCCGTTTAGCCGTGAAAAGGTAACAAACAAACAAACAGACAAACAGATATACTTACAGATAAACAGATAAACAGAGTTACTTTCAGATTTATAATATTAGTATGGATAAATATTCCATTTTTCCTGAATCTTTTTTATAATACTTATGTAAGAAGAAATACTTTTTTATAGAAAAAGCTCAGGTGCGAATATTTTACTGCGGTTATGATGTCATAACTTAGTTATGAGACCAGGAGGCAGTAATTTGGTTAGGCTATAGGAGACAGGAGACAGAACCGCAATCGTTTGTTTTTCAGTAGAAGTTTATCTAGGTACACCGAGTATCGACTGCGAGCTTTTTCCCGTGCATCCAATTTTTCTATTTCCATCTAGGGACTGCCATGAAGCCAGGCAGGTTCTAGAAAATCTTATCCAATTCCACAATAACCCAGATAGCTGGTACCTAACATAACTTCAGTATGATATTTTTAGTCCTTGTGCTGGTTAATGATAAATGAAAGGACAACACGCCGCCGTTGACCATAACCGGAATGCACGTGATTGCATAAGCCCATGTGCGCCGTTGCAGGAGCTTGCATCGAGGGCGATGACCGTACGACCCTGATTTTTGCGAATTTTCAACCAGATTTAACCTCGCCTCAGTCACATGACTCACAAACAACACAAATGCTTTGGCTCACATTCTACGTATTATAAGGTCTTGCGCTCTATATTTTCATCGGATAGGGCACTATAATAATATCTATAATATTATATAAGCCTATACGAGTGAAACGTACTAACGTAATTAAAACGTAATTATATTCCCATAGAATAAGAATATTCAACTACATGGGCATAGAATACCTTACATGGGTCTAAAGGTGAATATCTTCCCACTTTAACAGTATTTATTCTCGTAGCAACTGGTATTTTAATTAACCAGACTCAAAAATAGCGATGGTAAACAGAGGCTCTGAGACTGAATAGCCGCGTAGGTTAGGTACCTATAGAGCTTCCCTTTTCAAGGAGAAAAGAAATATGGAAATGTTTACACCACACCCTTTTATCCTGGTAACAAAAGACTTTCTTTTACATCAATACCTAATATACGTACCCGTATGTATACCTACGCTATTGATAAACACTTCTAAGAACTAAATTTTATATATTATTAGCAAATGGAAACACATTCTATAATGTTATGCCTCTTTCATTTACAAACAAAGGAATTCATTACCAAAAATAAAATGTTAGTGGGATACACTGAAACCAGTTATACAGGCTGATTAAATATGAGTGTCGGAGCTTTCATGGGGGGGTATAATATGATCATTTTCATCGACAAATTGGCCATATTGTTTTTTTTGGAATCAAAGTATCAGTGATTGTGTTAATTTAGCCTTAGCGACCCTGAAGCCCCACTTACGGGGGATGATTTGTCGATAAATTTATGATTTTCACCCCTAAAGGTACCGACACTCAGACAGAATCATTCTGTATAGTCAGTGCTGAAACTTCTATAAGTCAACGTAGAATCCTCATATCGGTGTATCAGATCTAATAACACATTGATATTTTTATGACCTCTGTCTGTCCAGTCACAAAACACAAAGGATGACCAAAATGGTATACAAAATGAAGTACGTGACTTCAACAATGCCATTGTACAATTATCAGAACTTAGTGAAAATATATTTAAGGTTCTAGAAATGGATTAAGTACGATTATTACTTTTTTTTCTAATTTAAAGTTGGTTTCTACTACCTACTTATATTACTTTGTATACTTTTTGGTGAACCGATAAAGTTTTCTGTTCTATAACTGAACTCGTACGATACATAGGTACACCCACGGTGTGGTGTGGCACATGGTGGATTATGGCCTAATCCTCATCACGGAAATGACAAGGGGCATGCAGTGTGTGGATATGGGTCGTGATATGTGATGGATGATACATATATTATGATATGATATCTTTATTTCAGACTGCTTGGTAACAATGAAATCGGTAGGGGATTCGTTTTTTTTTTTCGTTTTATTTTCTTAAAATCGTAGCCCCACACTAGGATTGCTCCTGTATCGTGGGTACCGTATACAGACATATAAATTCACATACACATCACACCCAGACCAGAAACTAATATTTGTGGATCGCTCAAATATTTGTCCCAGGCGGGAATTGAACCCGCAACCCCTAGCGCAGCAGTCCGATTGCTCAGCCACTACGCCAAACGAGCCGTCATTGAGTTATGTTCTTGAATAAATATTTCACCGCTATATCAAAAACAATCAATAATATTGTGAAAGCTTCGATGTGGGTACGGCCATTAGTTTTCAGGCTTGTAGTATAAAAATAATAGGTATTAGGTACGTGTACGCAGTAAACGCGGCAGTAATGGCGGAGGTACGCCGTAACGTCGGCACACTAATTGCTTTTGTTAAGTGACCATCAATCATCATTTAGTTAGAGTCATGTGCAGGCAAAGATAATTCGTCATACAATTGACGAATCATGCTTAGCTTAGCTGAACTTTGTTACGAATTACATAACAAGCATTTAGTTTTGGTTGGGTTACGTACCTACTCAATATACTAAACAATTTTTAAAGAAATATTTAATATCAACGTTAGTCAGACGAATATAAGATAGGTACATGTATAGAAGATGTATAATCCGTATGCCAACCTCACCCTTCCCTAAAATATAATAAACTACTCTATACAGGGCGTCCCACGGTTGTGCCACATGAAAGGCAAGTACATACCTTGAATATTGTTGATGGATCATGATCTTTCTTCTATTTCTGACACTATGTTATTTAGCAAAAAATAATGCGTATGATGAAACCTTTCGATCGGTATTATAAAGCTACAGGTTGATAATTTTTCTCGGGTCAGGGGTCGATTCCCGGTTCAACCATGTAATTATTTAAATATCTATGTTTGCAGTTAAAATTGTTTTTTAAATTCATATAATGTCTTCTTTCAGTAAAATGTTACATCTAAAATACTCAATGTACTTTCCCTCCATGAGGCATATCCGTGGGACGCCCTGTATAGCAACCTCAGTAACCTTATGACAACCAACCCCTACTCGTAACCTAACTACATACTTACAACGAGTATAAGCCCAGTGTAAAGAATAATTAAGCTGTGCTACGACAGCTACGAGTTTAATTATTGTACTCTGTGCAAATAAGGCTACTTTATACAACTCAACGCTTCCCGTTTTCCTGTTTTTATTCATGCCTTCATAACGTCGTATTTACACGTCAAAATCTTTTATGTTATTCAAATGTAATAAAATAATTTGGGTTTTGATTTGTTACATAAAAGTTATCTCGAACGTAAAACCTTATTTACATCGTGTTTGTTTTTTAATAAGTCTACCTGCATACTTAGCGCACATGTATGTATAGTATTACCCAACTGATATGGCTTACCGATGTACCTGCGCAGAAGATGAATTTTCAAAGCGCGGGAAATGCTATTGACCGCTATTGGTCGGCAGCCGCCGCCATCTTAGCGAGCTTAGAGTGAGATGGAACTAACAGCTGCAGTGTATTATGAACCTTATAAAAGTGAGCTTAGGTTGATTGTAAGTTTTAAGCATTCTTTCGTTAATCTTCGGACCATACTTTCTTTTCTGCGCGAACGAAGATTCACGACGCGCCTTATAAGTTGGGTACTAGTATACACAAATAGTGCGGCCAAGTGCGAGTAGGACTCACGCACGAAGGGTTCCATACCATTATCTCTAAAAACGGCAAAAAAATCTCGTTTTTTGCATGGGAGCCCGCTTAAATATTGATTTTATATTTTTTTAGTATTCGTTGTTATAGCGACCACAGAAATAGGTACTTCATTTGTGAAAATTTCAACTGTTTAACTGTTACGGTTCGTGAGATACAGCCTGGTGAAAGACGGACAGACAGACAGACAGACGGGCGGACAGCGAAGTCTTAGCAATAGGGTCCCGTTTTACCCTTTGGGTACGGAACCTTAAAAACAAATAGCAAATTATTAGCATTGCAGGCATCTCATTTATTGAATACACCGAATCAAACTCAGTCCCAACGTTAGAAGATACAACTTGATTAAACCTAAATGGGTCAAACAATAATTGGAGCATATTAAGTGCCTCGCAGTTACACGGTCCAGAACGGAAAATGTAACTCAGTTATTGGATAAACTGCAACTATATTGAATCTAGGACGCCCGATCACATTTGCAATGAAGATTAATCAAATTGGGAATACCATCATAACTATAAATAGAGCTTCATTAAAGCAATCCTTAACTTATTCACAATACACAACTTATATCGTCCACTGCATTGAGGAGCGCTAAAATAAATTGGCTAAAATAGATGTATCTATCTAAAATTATTTTGAAGTTAGGTATCTTAGATACGAGTTTTTAAGCCGAAAATAAATTATTCGATTATATACCTACTCCATAAAAAATACGTCCTCAACTTTCTCCGGAGCTCGTGTGGCGTGCCATAAGACATTATACGAGTACATCATGTACACAATGACGCGTTTAGAAATTCTGCACAAGTGCTCCTGGATAGTCCGGAATTAGTGGATACCCGGACTCTACATACTAATTTCAGACGTCGTCGATCGTAACACGCCGGCTTGAATTAAATTACAACGCTTAAGCGGAGACCACCCATGAATTTCGTGATGAATGAAATAAGCTGACAAAGGAAGACAGTTAGAAAGTATTTGTTACGATGCCTGCTTACTTGTTTTTGCTTTGATATATGTAAAACTACATCTTTTAGAGTTTGTCTTTAATCTAGCATTTTGGGTAGGTTACAAACAATAAAAATGTTCAAATGTCGGTATCTTTATTAAATGTAAGAATTTTTCAAAGTAAAATTAACTATAAAATCCAACCTGTGGCTTTAGATCGAAAAGTATGAATTCCGATCAAGAACTCAATTATCCCTTCGCTTATTTCTATAAAGATTGAGCGCCGTGACTCAAATCTACCTAATTTATCTCGACGCTCGGCTAATATAAAGCAAAAGGGGAAGGTACAATTTGATCAGCCAGAAGGCCACATCGTGATACATAGATTAGAGGTGATTAGTACGATCGTTAGACTGAATTACCTTCTTGTAAGCAATCTGTTCTTTGTTGGATCTCAAGATTTGTACAGAAAATATAAATATTTTCCAGGAACCCCAATAACACAGAGTCCAATTTGTGTGGGCACTTCAAATTCTGAAGAACCTCGGAATATAAGGTATTGCGGCAGAAAAAGAGGTAAAGCGAGAACGCCCACTCACAATTTGGAAAATAGCTTGTGAATCAGGTAACAGCGCAATATTCCGGTGGATCCGTAGGTACTGCAGTCGTGTTTGTGGCACGTCTACTACTTTGCGGAATTTGGCACGTCTACCACTACGGAATAGATGACATCAATCTAGTTATACAAAAAACGCATCCATCAAACTACTTGGTTCGTATTATATCAGTAACGATGTTTATTTATAAGAGCATTTGTTTACCGAGTAAAAATAAACTATAGGGGGAAGGTAGGTAAGTGAATTATCCTCTACAAATTCTTAAAACATGAGAACAAGGCAATTTGCCAATTTATAACATCAAAGGACGAGAAAGACACTAGCCAAATCTTTTAAGACTCTATAAGAGGGCTTTGAGTATAAATGGGACACTCGAGTGCTATATTTGGACACTCGAATCCGGGGTAATCCTCGATCCCTAATCAAGGCCGCACTCGACCTGGAGACGGGAATTCATCGGCGTTTATTGCTTTCCGCTTTGCAGTTGGAGGCGCAGTGTCTATTAGACGATGGGCCACGATTATTTGCCCTCCCCCTTTCTTGTAGAATCTCGTGAGAAGTAGGTGCGTTGTTCGAGACAGTGAGATTAGTATTGCGAATATAAAAAGTCCGCTTTGATTGACCTATTTTCTGCCAATGTTTCATAGTGTAATAAAATAACATGACAACATAGCTCAACATCATACATATCTTTACAACAGATACCAATCATCATCATCATCATCATCAGCCTGAAGACGTCCACTGCTGAACATAGGCGTCCCCCTTAGACCGCCACACCGAACGACAATTTGCCACTTGCATCCACCGGTTGCCTGCGACTCTTTTAATGTCGTCGGCTCATCTAGTGGGAGGTCTACCTACCCTGCGTCTTCCAGTCCGTGGTCGCCACTCTAGAACCTTTTTTCCCTATCGATTGTCAGTTCTACGAGCGATGTGGCCTGCCCATTGCCACTTCAGCTTGCAAACCCTGAGAGCTGAGATTTTAGTTGTTTGGCGAATATCCTCGTTCCAATAATATAGAACAATATTAGGACCTAAGCCTTAGACTAAGGTAGAGCCATTCAATATAAAGTCGCCGATCATAAGTGAACAAAAAGTAAATAAATAATGCATTTTTAGAATTACCACATATTAAATCATATTGCTAGTACGTGTCTTGTAACTTCAACTTTCTACATACCTATCTACCAACAGCACTATAATATTTTCATGGCACGCGATCTTCAACAAGTATAGTCACATTACGTTTTATGCTTCGATTCTTTGTTCGATCACCATCAGTTGGTGAAGACATTATCTTCAAACCAAAAATTCTAACGTTATTTTATTTCTCGTCTCGCGTGCGAAAGTCGGTCCATTTACAACTTTTTTCATTATAAAATTTAATATTTAGAAAGTTTAAGTTATCAGATACTTGTAGGCCAGAATTAAATTACGTCGGTGTTGTTGGATACTTTAAAGTAAACTAATTGAAAAAAATACTGAAAAATAAACCTTCTTTATTTTATCTGAAGGTAGCTATGAAGTTTAAAAATAGGTATAAACAAGACGTCTAAGTTATCATGTATCTAAAATGCATGTCTGGCAGTGTGCTGATAGACCAAATGTCCAACTCCAATAGATGACGAACCTAGCAAGCAGCATGTATGTTGTAGGTTTAACTCAGTGATCTATAATAAGTAGGTAGGTACTAATGTTGTAACTAGACTTCTGGTTAGGGGACAGTTAACACATATTATATAGGGCTAAGGTTATGTGTTCTAATTCCAAGCAATGTGTTACTTGGAAAAAACATATGGTTGTAATTACAACACGCTTTTGCGAAGGAATACGCGAATCTAGACCGCCGTCAGAGAGAGAGAGTGAGGTGTAACCCGTCCTGAAGAGTTGGCGGGAATGCATGGGTTTTTGTGATGACTAATCAAAAAAGAGATTCTGAAAGTTAATTAAATGTTAGCTTGCGTACTTACCGGCAGGGGGAAGGGCGGGTTGCGGTGTTGCATGGGGGCCATGGGTCCCATGGGGCCGAAGGGCGGCATCCTGGGCTCCGGGCCGGGAACGGGGCGCTCGGGCTGCGGCCGCAGCGGGAGGCGCACGGGGCCGGTCAGCGGGAACGCGAACACTTGGGACTGCGGCTCGGGGATCATAGGCCTGCCACAAACATCAAACATTTAAATTGGAAATTTTAGTACCGTGTCTGTATACTGATTCTGAAATACCTACATTTAAAGGGAGGGTATTTGACGTGATCTCAAATACTTGAGACGGGTTTTTGTATTCGGCCGTTAGACTAGATTCAGCTTCAATTTGATTTAACAAGTTTATTTTGAGATAGTTTCTCTAACACCAAGTGAACCTTTGTAATAATAACTTACCAGACTACTTATGTTCTCCATCTCTATTTTCATGAATAACACAAGATTTCGGTACGTTTATATGAAGCACCGCTGCCTACTGCCTACTTCAAAAGACACATGTACGTACTACATAGATTCATTTGAGGGCTTCTCAGAATATAAACACCACCATTCAATCCTGAAATTCGATTCACTACGTGTAATCCAAATAACTCTCTGCAGCTTATCATAGACTCGATTATCATAACCGTATATGTTTCACAAAGCATCAACGTTAGTTACCGCCTATCAGTTTGTAGAAGTGCGAGATACTTCACCCTCCTTTGATATAAGTTCAACTTGTACCGAATGTCAAGTGTGTTTTCAGACATGTGTGCCTCAACTTGAAGCTTTTCATACATAATGCTTCGTATTCACGAGTTCTGAGACGTGGTAGTAATGTACTTGTACTAACAGCACGTTCTATCTTCGACGGCAGTTACAACAATAAGACTCGATAGATGCCGTCGCAAACAATGGTCGGTCGGTCACATAATTGGCTGCCCTACATAGAACCACAACATTAACTGAACATAGCCGATGCGAAGTGCCGCCAGTAGATATCGTTCCATAGAAGGCTGACAGTACATTTGCCCATAATTACAATGTCGGAGGACGGAGTGGTAAAAACGGGCGGTTACCACCAAATTATGCATGGGAATAAAGTGACGACTTCCGAGGATAAGCTGCACGGGCCATCTGATTATAAGTCCAACTCGATAGTGGATAATAGCTAAGCAACAAAAGTCGTGTTATTGATATTAGCTAGTACATAACATTGCTGTATTAAAAACACGTTGACAAAAGAAGTCGCAAGGTTTATTACAGACACATGCAAGTTTAAGACCAAAGAGGACTGGGAATATACCCGTGAAACTACCGGACCGAAACTTTGGCGGTGACTTAAACAAAGTTAAGTTTATGTTAGACGGTTTTTATGGCGGAGTCTGCTGAGCGTAGATACGGTTCTTATGTACCTAGAATCTTAAAATTTTGTAAAGCAAAGGCGGAATTCCTTGCGTCAGTTTGTCACGTTCTGCGGTAAAGCACTAAAATGTTGACTGACCTTGCTCTGAGCTCACCGCTAAGTGGGGGTTAGTTTGCAGACAGGAATATTTCTAATGTATTCGTAGGGAGGGTTTTAGATAAGTATGTATATATAGAATAGTATATTATAATGGTGAATATTATGTCCTATTTTCCCAGCCAAATTGTATTACGGCTACGTTCTACGGCTGGATAGATTACAAAACAACGAATGATCCTCTTATATACCATATAGTAAAACCATGTACGCACTAGCGTAAACCCTCCATTGCCAGTATAACTTGTGACATTACATGTCATTACTTATACAAACAAGTCATTAACCCAGGTGTTTGGGATTATTCCAGTCTACTCTCTCGGGAGGGTTTTCGCGATGAAATTGCACTCACTTTGTTAGCATCGTGATTAATTATACTTCACTAAGTATAATTAATTATTCAACATGTAAATGGTTGACTAAGCTTTTCGCTTCTATATTATTATGCTTATTGTAATTGGTAAAAGTACCTACCTACCTCATTTATCGTTAAATGGATTTCATCGATTTTAACTTTTACTTCATATTCATATTATAAGAGGAAAAGGCGCCTAATAGAGGGATGTTAAAAATACTTTGCGTATCAGATCATACACGTACCTATCACATCTCATCACAATATATAGGTAAGTACTAAATTCTCAAAAAAAAAAATATATTGAGAAAATCTCTTCCACAAAAGAAGAGATTAAGTGCGATATAATTATATACCTACTCGTACCTACCAACACAATATTTTGCGGCTTAGGTGCTGCTGTAAGTAACTATGTTTAGAATGAAAAATTTAGCTAACAATTCATGGAGATTTTATCTTTGGTATTTAACCAGATATACATAGTACTTAGTGCTATTTTGCTTGTATTCTAAATACTTTTAGCCATTAGCACCCTCTGTACTAAGCCACATCTTGAAACTCATGAAACTTATTTCCTGATTGTTTATACATAGAGAGTGATGTTAACATAAGAACTTTGATATAAGGAGTACCTAGTATACTTATTAGTGTTTTCCCAATAATTTTATTAACCAAGTTAAAAAATTACCGAACCTAAAAAAAATAGTTTTCAATACGATTTTAAATCTACTCTCAAGGCTTGTCCCTTATCTCGTTCTATATGCTCACGGAAGAGAGAGACTCATTAGAGAAGCTACAATGTATTACCTCTGTTCGTCTCCGCCGTGGCAGATGATGGCGATGCGCTCGGCCTGTGCACTGCGCGGGGCGAAGGCACCTAGGATGTTGAAGGGGAAGCGGCGCTCCATGGGCTCGTCGCGCCGTCTCTCCACCACGCAGTTCATGCGCCCTCTGCAGAAACATACAACAACTTTACGACGATGTACGACAACAAGACACTGCCATTTGGTAGGTAATTCAATTCTATACCGATAATTGTATGATCAATCATTCACGTTCCATGTCGTCTGTAGTAATTATGACGTGGTGCAGAATACGTATGGGGTAGGAATGGGCAAATAGGTTGGTATAATTTGATACAAAATATATCTTGGAAATACTAGTTTTTTTAGGTGATTTTAGACATATACCTATGTATGTGTATAATGTATAAATATATATATTTTCCATTAAATGTATGGTGGAAAAGTGTCACACAAACGGAATAATTTTTTTTTTTGCTTTTCTTCTTTGGCCATGGTGCTTTTCGCACATTGTGCCAGTTTCAAGTAATTGAATAATAATTTAAAGCTGAGATAGTTAATCAATAAAAAAAAATGCTAACGAGAATTTACAGATTTTGTTTTTTTTATTTATAAATAAGCTGAGTCAAGGACACGACCTAAAGAATGTCTTGAAGTACATTAAGAAATAATTTGTAATTTTATCATGTCTCGGTTGTCTTTATGCAGGGAACTAATTAAAGTCAAGAAAAAGTAAGGAACAAACTATAGAGTTTCCTCACCCACAGAACTTGACTGCATTTTGCCACAATGTAGCATATTGCATAAATCCTGACCTGACAGTACGAAGCGTGATCGCAAGTTAGATAAGAATAAAACATTACCTATTAAGTAATTGACGGTATGTAGCTACAGGTAATTGTTTTAAACGCAGATTATTGTTTATGGCAATATATTGTTTATATAAGCAATATATTTAAGTTTAATACAGTGTAATGTTTCGTAACGGTGGTATGTAAGTTCAGAGTTGATTTTCCTATATTTGTGATTACATAAGTTGGCGCGATTCTTTTACGGCGTTGATTCTGTGTCCGCTTCGGTAATCGCGCGGAGGAACTGGGTGCCGCCGGGTGGCTGCACAAGTGGCTTATAAGAAAACTTGGGAGATTCCCCATCTGCTCCGCCATAAACCTCTTTCTGAGAACGGTTTTCACTCGAGTAAAATCACGCGAAATTTGAGGTTTGCTGGCGGCATTTGAAGTTTGATTTCCCTAACGAGTTTGCAATTAAATTGGACTGGAGAGTCGAACACGAGGCTGGCCACTTAATTATATTTGATTATAAACATAGATACTTTTGATTTTGTAGCAATTACTAAACGTACCTACTTTATAAGGTTCAAGAGTTCACGCATAATTGCAATGCAAATTACTGCTAACTTTCAGAAATAATAAATATACTCGAACAAGTCAAATTGGCATGTTGTGAGGATACACGCATGATCCCGTGAGACCATCCGATTGATGCTACACAGCTGAAACTACACGACCACACAACCTTATTTGCGGGATGGAGGAGGCAGTACCTACCCATATCTGCTAGGAACAAAAGAAGCCGTAATATAATTATGGTAATGGCCTACTTCTGGTTGTTGGCGAGGAAGGCGCCCGCGAGCTCGTCCAGGTCGAAGTGGATGGGTATCCTGAAGGGGCGCACGGCGTCCAGCTCATCGTCGTCCTCCGCGGAGCTGTCAGACTCGGAGCTCTCGTCGCTGCCGTTCGGCGACTCGTTCTTGTCATCGTCGATTTTCTGGGGAATTAACAAAGTTTGATTCAGATGTGAAAACATTAAGATTACATAAATTACGACTGTAATTTCACGTGCCGAAGACTCAAATCGACCGGCACGTTTGTATTGAACGCAATTTCCGTTGCCGTACAAAGTGCGCAGTGTATTTGCAGAAGCTATGTATAGGCGAACAAGTGCTAATAATGCAAATTGTAAGTCCAAAAATATTTGTTGAGAAATCTACCTCGCGTTCCAAATGTGGTGGTGAATGGATTCGCGTTCATAAATACCTTGGCCTTATCAAGCCTGTGGATCATAGTTTAAGTTTTAGTGGCTGTTTTATGATCTTCAAACGAGCTCACGGAATACCAATCCATTTTGTAGGTACCCAGAGTAAATGCACGTCACAATAATTGTCGTAGTCCCAGCTGAATTGAAGCGACGCATTCATCAATTTACGACAAAGCCGTCGCTCGGTTCAGCCGGCTGACCCCGCGGCTGTATGGACCCGGGTCATGTGAAGATCACTTCGTCTTCCTGCACTTTCAACATTCCTCGCCGCTGCCTAGGCTATAGCGAAAGTTACTATCGTGAGAGATCACACTAATCTAAACTTTCGCCCAAGGGAAGTTCTTAATCTTAATGACCTCGGCGGCTAGTTGCTCCGTGTTAATGACAATATAATGTTGAGCCTGCGGGTATTCGTACAATTATGTTTCGCAACATCCTCGAAAATATATAATATCTTCAACAAAATACCTACAGCATTACTCATAAAATATATTTTCCTTGAAAAGACAGGTACATTGACACAGTAGAGTTAACGCTTAAATAGACGCAGGTGTTTAATTCATTTGTGGTTATTGTACCTGCTATTGTTTACCACATGCCATATGAATGAAAAATGTCAATGAAAAAATTCCATAGTGAAATCATACTCTGGAAAGTCAGGAGAATCGAGAAACATCTGGTCATAGTTAAAGCTTACCTAAACAGAGTGGAAACTTCATATTATCCGTAGGAGAAAATTATTGACTCTTGTCTAAGCTTCTTTTTTTTTGTACTAAGATGTTTTTACCTTCTCACTGGTTACGTCATATAAATAATACATAGTGATAAACGCATCGCAACGTCTAGATTTGTGGCGTCGTGATGGGTATGGAACCTCACCCCTGCCTGTCTGCTATCGTCGCCCCTACGTAAATTATTTATTGACAGTAGTGGTCGAATAATGAAGTGATAAAATACCAGCAACAATTAGAAAAATAAGTTGACCCCAGCGTCGGCGTAGCGGGCTGAAGAAGGCGACCGCGGCGACGATCTCACGAGTCACCACAGCTATCATTCTGGCTGTATTATTTTACTCTGTGATCTCGTTCTGTGCTGTTTGCGGGGCACAATGGCTCGGACATCCTGCCGAGACAATGCGCCCGCGCACCATTGTTACGGCCCTCCATTTGTAAACACCACCATTTTGATAGATACATCACTCATTATTCAATTGATCTGTCTATGCAAATATCTATAAAAAACTATGATAAATTATTAGTAAACAGATCTTGATGATGACTGGCAAATTCAGCGCTTATACCTTGACTGTGTGACACTAACCCCCGGTTTCTAGAACGTTTGTTGGCGTTGACAGTAGATTAAAACTATCGTTGCCTCTATCTGACTATAAACAAATGACAAGGACGGCAATAGAATTAATCTGTTGTTAACGTTGAATGACGTTTCAGAAACTGGGGGTAAGTGCGACGTCGGTTAATCTACCAACTTTCTATGCAAAAATACACTACACCGCTGAGGCTGTTCTGTTCATATGCAGTTCTACCAATTATAGTATTCCAGCTCATAAACTCACACAATTACTGTACATTTATTGATTGTGATTAAACACACATACTCGTAGATATCTGTGTAAAACATTATAATAAAAGGTGGCCGCTTTCTCGTGGTGCAACGGTCGGCCACCACCACCGACAGCGGCGAGTGAAAGCTGCCGTGAGCCGTGACGTCACCACTTGCACCGACCGACTGACGAATGCACATAAAATTATTGGCACATTGTGAATTGTCATGAACCATAACGTAATACGCAAATTGGTATATAGGCTGATATCTGTATTGCACAATTACATAAAGACATTCGGTAACAAAAGAAATAGTTGGGACTAATACTGTATACCTAAAATACTACATAGTACCTAAACCTACCTTATCTAAATTCGAGGCGGAAACATTAAGTATTCTCTAGCTTGCGCATATAAGCATTACTTCAGCAGTATCTTAACTTCTGACGTAGCTAGGTACATTACTGGAGTATAATAGTCTTAATTCGTGCTTAACTCCACTTAAAATTGAGTTAATCACACGGTTAGTACTGTAACTAATTTATCCACCCGATTACGACACTGAACACGGTACGGGCGGCATAAAAATGACAACTACAACATCCATTTGTTACGGTCAACTCAGTCAAGTCAATGATCAACCTTCGGCCTTTATTGCGTAGCTTTAAAGTTCTTACATGTAGTATTTTGGTTACGCAAGATCATGTAGATTGCAGGCACTTGTTGATTCTAGAAAGAGCTTCTCTCCAACTCTAGATAATAAGCAATTCTAAAACATAAGTACCTGTAGTTTATCCTCATCAATCTTGGACTCCGCATGGTTGAGCACGTCTTCTTTCACCTGGCTGACGGGCTCGGGCTGGTGCGGCAGCGGCGGCGGGACCGCCGACGCCGGCGCCGGCGGGGCCGCGTGCAGCGCGTGCGCATTGCCGATCGGCAACGGCTCGTCCTGGAAACAATTAACGACGAATTAGCTTAGAATTATCAGATCCTCACAAGAACGTCTCTATCTACAATTAATGTAACAAAAATGCCAACGCCGAGTATCTGTTTGATTATTCTCTTAGAGACACTAATACGTATGTAAAATCACACCTTGGTGCTAGGTCTATAAATATCTGAACTCGTCTACGCATCTCGACTTAGTTTAATCTCAAACGGCAGGTAATTTTATTCGTGATCGCTTTTTGTAGGTAGATTGCTCATTTAAAATCCATTGAGAAACCTTTACAAAATAGTTATTTCTACGACAAATTACAAAGTAAAAACATTGGCGAGCGCCGCCGCTCACTTTAACACAAAAACCATCAAAGTGCTCATCGCAAAATGGCGGATGCCTTTTGCATGTAGCCAGTCTCTTACGTAACCCATGTAAGTACGTATAGAGTATTATTCAAGTACCTACCTATGTAGGTACGTGCAACCTTCCTACACGGCGGTCGAGGATCGTCATTGTTTTAAGTATTAAAGTCTCGTGTTTTCATTGAAAAAGCGTTTGTCGCTGCACGCTTGTTGGACGATTAACAAATGAGCATCGCTACCGGCTTCGCGTCCGTCATACGTCACTGATGATCCAATCACTGTTAAAATCCCTAACAACAATAAAAAACTGAGTTTCTCAGTTATCATACAAAACAACCATGTCATACTGTCGGCTCACGAACGTGACCGTACAAAATACAGTTTTTCTTACTCGATCATCTCTTTGTCAGTACTATTCAAACTAAAAAATTATGTCATGACATTTTGTTTGTCTGATACACAACAAACCCTTTGTTAACCAGATAAGGGACACATAAGAAGACGGAAGAGCCCTTTTTCCAGTTCAGTTACGTAACGACAAAGATATCAAGCCGCTCTCCGGCTATGGAACTCAGTTTTCTTTGCTGATAACAGGACTAGTTAAAAACAGCATAATTCTCTGTTAAACGTACTAGTTAGATATTGTTAAATAGGCAGCAAGCAGCCGAGCGCGAAATGTTCGCGACCGCAACTGATAGAAAACGCCGATTACGTCGCAAACTATTGTCGCATTGTGCAGTACTTACGCCCACCACACTTTTACTGGATTTACGAAATTATCTTCATTGTTGCCTTCGACTTCGAACGTTGCGTGATAACGAGGGGATTACCTTAGAAGACAGAAAGCAATCATCTGGGATGATTGCGTTTCAAAAACCAGGTGTGTAGATAGAATCGTAAACCGTTACATAACCGCTCGTTGTACAATAAGTCTACTTCAAAACAATATTCGTTACTTTAATCATCGTCTTTAATAATTGTTCGTCTAATCTAAACTGAAGCTGAAGAGGTGTTCAATGGCCGAAGTACCTACCTATCTTTAAATACAATTAATTTTGGATGACCTTTATAGTCGAGTATTATTCTTCATCCATAATTAACAAGTAGTTACAATACTCGATAACAGCCACAATAGCTCCGCTTGTATCTAGAGAATCCCTTGTTGGTCATTTATATATATTATCACGACATGGTACATTTATAAAGTTAATATAATACTCTGCAGGCAAAAAATGATTTACAGTTCTAAATGGAATCTTCTACAATACAGTAGGTACAAATCCAGATAAATCCAACTCAGATTGATCAAAGTGGTAGTTACAACAGTTAGACAGAACAAAAAAATTGCCCAAGATACCCCCTTAGTCTTGAGGAAAAATCTTATTTCCGTTTGTATACATACACCAACGAGTTGACCGGGATAAGTGAATCATTTTTCCTCGTCTCGTCAAAAGCTCGCAAGTTGTTGTTGTACATTGCGAATAATTGCGATATAGTTTTGACAATTAAAGAGTATATTTTATTATCACATTGTTCTAATCCAAGGACTTTTTTACTTGCAAAGTAACAGCCTTTACCGCGTTTCTAAACAATCGTAATAAACGAGAGCCTGTGCGTGTGATGTAGACGGGGTGTAGATGTTAAACTTACCAGAAATCATAAGTACCAAGTTATAGCAACTACTCGTATGTTCGGAAGTGAATTTCTCCACTCATGCGATTTCCATCCACGTTTTTATGTCAGTTCAAAGAATTTCCGCGAGTTACTTTCAAGTTAGGTATACCTACCTACATTTTAATTTCGTATTTGCAGTCATAGTCGGGGCAAATATGATTTTGACATGCATTGATTGCACTTCTGGTGATCTTTTGGCCTGTCGTACCATACTATTGAAATAACATAAATCCGAAAGATCACCATTCTCCGATGTATATATAGTTTTTGTAATATAAGGCTTCAAAGTTTGAATACAAAATGTTGTATGAAAAGTATGTAGCAGACTGGTGATTTTTGGCAATATGTCTTGTATCATTCTATTGTACTATCAGTTATAGCTATTCCTAGATTTCATTGGAATTTGATCGAATTATGGCAATATTTTAACCTCAAAATTTACTAAAAACGGGGTTTCTCACTATCTCCTAAGCCAATACTTATGAAACTTATATGAAATCACCAGAAGTGCAAATTAATGCAAGTTACTCCATACAAAAATGTTTATTTTACTCCGACTATCATTAGTTATAGTGTAGGTACTTGTACCAGAGATACATTAACGTCAAATCACCTTGTTGGAAATATCTCAAGCAGCAGCATTATTGGGCTTTACGAGTACCTAAGTTATGGAAATAAAGAGCTCATGTTAACAAAGTAAAAACACTTTGAACCAACATAAAATGAAAGAACATAATATAATATTTTTTATTAAATAGCCATATTATAATAAATGTAAGTTCGTTCCATTTACTTAGGCAGATTAGTATACATAATATAATTACCTACTATGTAGACACAAGTGTTATTTACGTTTATATTACGTACTTAATTAACAAGCATGACTTCAGGTACGAGTATATTATGTTGGATGTAGGTTTTAAGTACGAGAATAAAGTTTTTAATTACTAGATATATACTATTTTACCACACATACAAAACGATAATCTCTGGCAAACTCAGAGAACTTAAATACCACATCGTCTTATATCTTTGAACTAAGTAATTTGAAGTTATCCTAGCGTAAAGAATTTAATTCAGACTAATTTGGTATACTTCCCTACACAAACTTAACTACGTTGTGAGATATATTTAGGTATATATCTGATTCAGTAAGCTTACAACTCTGAAGACCTTGACAAAATAATAGTTTGCAGGAGCTCTCTAAAGGACAAAAATCGAAATGAAACGTGAGTGAGAGATAGCGGAGGGCTTATCAAAATTTGGAGCCGTGGGATAGGACTCCTTCCAGATGGAGCGACGATTAAAGTAGCTTAACAGAAACTTGATCTAAATACTCGACGGCACAATGGCTCGCATTCAACCCTCATTGAGGTTGAACCTGTAACCATCAATGGGCTAATGCAGTCTGTTGCTGGTACAGTTTCGTAACCATGGCACGGTATTAAAAAATGATGACATAATTGAAAAGCCTTCCTGTATTGTTATATAATTACATTCCAAAGCATTTCGAACACTTTTCATTTTCTGAAACAATATAAGATCAAGCGCCAAATATTGTAGTAAATATATTTCAGTAAGAAATTATTTTAAGCAGCCCCCACAGTGGAGTACTGCAATAATACGCATGTTATCACTAACGTTGTTATTAAAACTGAATTTCTCTTAACATAACAGCAACTCAAATTTATGAACCTTGAAGTCTAGATAGGTTTCTTCATCACTTTAGCTAAATGTGCCGTGAAAACAGAAAGTTCCACAGAATAGATTTTCTGATTAATAGATTTCTACTGATTTGGTAGATATGTTACGCAACCCAATACATTTCAACGTCACACAGGTACCTACCTCATAAATCCTATGTATGTAGTATACCTATTGAAAGTTCTGCTTTAAGTCTACACGCATAACATAGAGATTATTTTGTCATCTACCAAGCCGCAATGGAACGGAGCAGTACCTATGGCAAATTCTAACCCAGAACATAGCCCATTCATCTAAACTCATCCTATTCTCTCCCACAGAAGTATAGGCACGTACCTATATAGTGAAATAGATGTGCCGCGCTGTTTCACCGCGTTCGCTTATGTATAATATTTTACGGGATAAATCTCTACATCTACCTAAAATATCTGTATACTAAAATTCATCAAAATCTGGAGTAAATAGTGCGCTGTTTTCAGATGTGTTCCGCAGCGCGTAGTTGTAGCGAGCATTTTTAAGTATAAAATGTATAAAATAACATGCTGCGATATCGAGTAACCAAACTGAAGTCTTGCCATTGCTAAAATACATAACTGGCAGCAGTCAATTCCCTAACAGTAGTAAGTAATACTATATTCTAAAGAGATCTACCGCAACACATTTTCTTCAATAATAATAGTGAGTGGGACTCGCACGGATACAACAGGGACGACGATTACACAGATGCGCGTGCGCGTGGAAAATAATCCATTTCCGCTGCTCACTCAGATGCCATTTAACTCGGATCACAGACACGTGAGGTATAAAAATTATATTGAAATTATGATAAATCACTAGGTACGATACGTACCTCGCTTGGCTAAACAGTGGCATATGCAGAAACATCCGTATAATTTAAATATAAGTATGTAGGTACTTAAACATAATAGGAAAACATGTTGTAGTAGATACCTCTACCTACCTCTTATGTAATATAATAACCCGCATGGAACATTAGGTACCTATATTTCGGGCATAGGATAATAATTATATGGTGTTTTGTTTGTACTAAACTAATGACGTTGAGATGCGGTCTGATGTAAAAAGACGAAAACATAACTTCTGATATTTTTATATTCTACTACGTAGTAAAACAATTTTTAATATAAGCATTTATGTACTAAAACCAGTAGGTACTGAAATTACGCCTCAGTCGTACCTTTAAAAGTGAAATAAATAGAATGCAGTTTAAAAAACAAACTTACAAAACACCGGCCTTCAAAGAAAACGTGCCTAGAAATATACTGGAAACGTAGCAATTTACTTAGAACGAAAAAATATACCTAGTTCTCCATTACCGTTCAGTTATTCATTGCCTCTATTAACCACAACATAAAGATGCTATCAATCTTACAGAAGCTCCTCTTACGAAATGTTAAAACAGGTGTAATTGAATTGAATTGCCTAGAAGTTACTTTTGGGATAAGTGAATGGAAGTTTCCTCAAGTGTCATAACGAGTAACTATAAGATACGGGCACATCGCATATACCAATGAACAAAATAATGATGTCTGGTAGGTGTGAATAAGCAATGCTTTTCATTTCAACAAATGGCGAAAAACATGTTAATTTCCAATGTCAGTGGAGAACAGACAGAGTTTGTGTTTCAAACTAATTTCTGCTACATATCTTATGATAGAACAATTAGGAAGCTGCAACAGAAAGCCTCGTCGATGCGAATGAATAATAGCATTGTAATATTCACCGGGCCAAGAACGACGGCCAAGTACGTGTTAATTTACAATGCTTCAGTCACGGAGAACGATTCAAGGACTTCGTGCCTTTTATTATGTTTGTATTCCGGCTCAACGGAGTGTTGCCAAAAGTGTTTTGATACAATACGTACAATACGAAATTCTTTTAATACTTAGCTGTACCAATGTTTCCATTATTTCAATAAAGGATATAAAAGATCTATCTTGATTAGGTATACATTGGCGTATAAGGTAATTCTTTGAAATAAGAATGGCTTTGGTTAAGAAATTCACCATTTCAGTATATTAACTTGGTTCATTTCTAACAACAGCTCTATCTAGAACGAACATAATATTATTATTTATTTCCATATAAAAACCATTGAACCTTACAGTTTGGAAATTATTTTATAGTCAATATATTATTATAACAAGTGAGTAATGATGTTATTGTAGCATAGTTACCCAACATGTTAGAATCGGGATTGCGAAATCGCACAACGATAATTCCCGCATCCAGATTTTTTGGGGCTTAAACGTAACTTAACTCTTAGAAACTATAGTAAAGTTTTTTTTGCTAAAAAACATAACTGGGAAATATTTTATCTCAGAACTGTGAGATTCTTTCGGGTTTCTCAAAACCAGTAATAAGTACTTATATAATGTAAACCTTTATCTCGCGTAGGCAATAAAAAAAAATTTGTCGTATGGACGTCATAGGTAGGTATATGCCTACTAAGTATAAGAGCAAAAAATCCTAGCACAATAAAAATTACTAGGTGGTCCGTAGACGGTCTTAACGACCTACGATGTGATTATTTATGCTTAGCTTGTTTGGGCCGCAGGCTGTGATGCCGCTAAATCTGCCAGAGGGTAAAATTTGCTCATAGACAAGAGTTCAAAGTGATGGGAAAACATGGACATGGCAAAAGGAGCACAAATGGGCAAAAACTAATCGAATTTTTACTCCAAAACAACTTAACACTACTCAATTCAGTCTTCAAAAAGAATCCCAAAACGAAATGGACATGGACATCACCGGACGGGAAATACAAAAACGAAATTGACTACATTATAACTTCCAACCCAGAGTTCTTTGAAGATACACACATAATACAGAATTTAAATTTTAACACAAACCACCGTATGGTACGATGCTGCCTAAAAAAACAATCAACAAAACCAGTGAGAAAAAGCATAAAAAACAGATTTCAGCCTCTAGAACAATATGGAAAAACCATTGATCCCCAGAATGTCAGTAACTTGCTAGAAATAGTAAACTCAGACTTAGGGGTACTAGAAAAATATGATCACATAGACAAACACCTATCACAATTGAAAATAGTAAATGTAGCTAAAGACACCAAGTTTAGCACAAAGACGATGGAGCTCCTAGAAGAAAGAAAAACACTAATTAAAAACAAGACAAACAGTAAAAAATATCACAACAAAATATCTAGCATAAGCAAACGTATCCGGGAAAATATAAGAAGAGATAGAAAAACAAAGAGAATGGAAAAATTGGAAAACGAAATTCAAAAAACAGGAGGAACAAAAAAAGCTCTGAAGGAACTAAAGGAACATGGAAAGGAATGGATACCGAAACTAATCAACAATACATCCAAGCAAGTGACAAATCGCAGAGAGATACAGAAGATTGCCACAGAATACTATAGAGCCCTTTATTCTAGCACAGAAGCAAATTCTGAAAACACTATGGACGAAGCACCAAACACAGGAGATGGTTATGTTCCACCAATATTAACACAGGAGGTAGAAAAGGCCATCAAATCACAAAAATTAGAAAAAGCTATGGGACCTGACAAAGTTCCAAATGAACTGATGAGAGGTACAATAGAGGAGCTTAGCCCAATTTTGACCAAGATATTCAATGATATCTTAATAACAAACACCATCCCGGATCAATGGGGAGAATCACATATTATTCTTCTGTACAAGAAAGGGGGAAAGGAAAACATTGGAAATTACAGGCCAATTAGCCTCATATCAAACATATATAAAGTATTTGCAAAGGTAATTTTAGAAAGAATAACAAAAGTTTTGGATGAAAACCAACCTATTGAACAGGCAGGATTCAGAAAGAACTACAGCACAATAGAGCATATCCATACAATTAAACAAGTCTTAGAGAAATACAATGAGTACAAGAAACCTTTATATATCTCATTTATTGACTATTCCAAAGCTTTTGACAGTCTAAACCATAAATACATCTGGCTAAGCCTAAGAGAACAAGCAGTGGAAGAAACTTATGTAAAAGTTATCAAATCCATCTATAGAAAGAGCAAAAGCTGCATAAAACTAGAATCTAAAGGTGATCCATTCCCTATAGACAAAGGGGTGAGACAAGGGGACCCAATATCTCCTAAACTATTCAATGCTGTGCTAGAACATATCTTTAGGGACCTGGATTGGGAGGGATATGGGCTTAATATCAACGGTAGTAAATTAAACCATCTAAGATTTGCAGACGATATTATCCTGTTTGAAGAAGATCCCAAGAAACTTGAAACCATGTTACAATCGTTAGCAGTCAAAAGCAGAGAAGTAGGACTGGAAATTAATGCAAGCAAAACAAAGCTGATGACTAACTCCACAGAAGTTAGCATGGAAGTCTACGGTAATAGCTTAGAATATGTAAAGGAATATGTTTACTTAGGACAAATTATCTCCCCTGAGCATTCCATGTCTAAGGAAGTGAACAAAAGAATTGCTTGTGGATGGAAAAAATACTGGTCCCTGAAAGAAATAATGAAGAATAAAGATATACGCATGAATACTAAGAGTAAGACATACAACACCTGCATTCTCCCTTGCATAACATATGGGTGCGAAACATGGTCGCTAACCAACAAACATAGGGAAAGACTAGTAAGTTGTCAAAGGGCAATGGAAAGAAGCATGCTAGGAATCAGGCTAAGCGACAGAATCAGTAATCTGGAGATAAGACAGAAAACCAAAGTGAAAGATATAATAAGACATATAGATCATTTGAAATGGAGTTGGACAGGACATATGCTTAGATGCAAAGCCAACAAATGGAGCCAACAGGTCACGCTATGGTACCCAAGAGAAGGTACCAGAGGAAAGGGTCGCCCAAAAGTAAGGTGGATGGACGATATAAGTCAAACCCTGGGGCCGTACTGGCCCAGAGTAGCTAGTGACAGGATACAATGGAGAGAGCTGGAGGAGGCCTATGTCAAAAGACACGCCGAAATAAGGGATATAATATAAAGAGAAACAGTTAAAATCAAATAATTTATTCTATTACCAACACAACTAATGTTTATAACCAATTTTCGGAATAAAAAGGCTTTATTATTATTATTATAAGAGTTCAAAGACCCCAATAAGATTTATTATATTATTGCATAAATACACCTATTTTATTAATATTTTTTGTATTGTTTCTGAACTAGGTTGTATAACCTTCTCATGAATCCCGATTTTATAAAAAAGACAATCCACAACGAACGTCTATCTAAAATAAACAAAAGCAAATTGAAGACTGTATTTTCTTTTCGTAGATATTCCAAGTAAACAAGTTTACTTTTAGGTAGCTATATTAAAATTTACTGAGAAACTCTGTAATGGGTTCGGAATAAGCAAACACTTTAACATAACAACCGATACTTTACAAACTAAAATAGACACATTGTTTTAGTAAAACTGAAACCACTAAATGGTAGCGTCAGTAAAATAACACAAAGAAAAAGAAAGCGTGGCCTTCAAACACTGAGACAATATAGGATAGTTCGCAAGTTTCAAACAGTAAAGTAGACTTCCAAAAAAGAGAAGCAGCTAACGGTTGCATCGCAGAAATTAAAAAGAAACCAGAGTTATCTAAGATGACTAATTTGAATATGGACTTCGCAAAAAAAATGCTTGATTCTATATACTATAACAAGAATGAATTATAACTAACTAAAATAGGTGCCATTGGCATTGGCAGCGTTCCCAACACAATAGAGGCATTGCCACATTGAATTGCAGTGCTAATTCAATAAGTCAAAATAGTAACATACGTGTTAAAGTCTTTATTGTCATTCTGCGTCTTCTTTCCATTCCTCATTTCAAATGTATCTTGGCTCTATCGTAAAAGTGTTATAGTGTCGCGACCGCGACATCGCTCTACTGGACTGGAACACTCCCAAAATATTCATATTCTTCTGTTACACGACTAGAATTTCATAATCGACTATTTCCAAATATGGCCGGTACTGGTATTAATGGACAATCGTTCCGAGACACGCCACTAATGAGCGGAAATTTAAATAAATAGATAGGTAGGTAAAAGTAAAATTTAACCCATGCAGATATCTGACAGGATCGATATAATATATACGTATATAATGTAGGTACTAACTCGATGTCTGTCATTTAACCATTCATTAACTTTGTTAGAGCTTAATATATTTTGTATTTTAATTTGACGTAGAATAAATATAGGTAGTTAGTAAGATAACTTTACATAACCAAGTATAATTTACAAATAAATGTACTTAATTTAGTACTATAATATTATATATAAATGAACAAGTATGCATAATTATATTATGTCAAAAGTATTTGCATACGTAGAAAGTATTTGCATAGGTAGATGCCACTTCACAATTGGTTACGTTAGATAACAACAGAGCATTCTAAACGCAACGAAATCTGGTGTTACTAAGAGAACTAAGAGATGCATCCAACTACTCAGTTCAATGACCGCGGGCTACTCTCGCAACAGATACATAATCACCGTCTATGACTTCCTATTACCTACCTACTTATGTTCTATTATATAAATATTCATAAATCATCCCTAGTGACTACGTTCCTGACCTCTGGCTTACCTGACTCGCATTGCAATTTGCTCAATTCTTAACTGAATCTTACACAATCTTTAGGCAGGCTGTCAAAAAGATGTGCTTAATATACCTACATTTAGATAAATAAATTGTTTGAAGAGTTATATACAAATCAAATTTTATTATATGAATGAATTGAACAACAACCTGGTCTATATATAGGTATACATAGACCAGGTTGTTGTTATCTAAATACACAACAACTGTAATTCCCCGGTGATACTTTAAGTGGCAAGTGATAAAGCATGACTCGATAATGCCACAAAGACGACGCAGAAAAACATAACGAAACAAGTGGATACAAAACAGCCTTATAAAAAAACACGTCACATCAAGAACAAAGGGTACCTATATATAGACATGCCTACTAACTGAAATCAGGGTCGTCGTAAAGGCGTGGGAAACCCGGGCTTACTGCCGATGGGCAACGGTTTAATACCCTAGATTTAGTAACAAAGTACGCATGCTGTGATTTTAGGACAGTAGAACTTACTCAACTCAAACAGCTGCAACAAAGCAAAACTATTGATTTCATATTACATAATATTAACCCAAATCACATAATAAAACCACTTTCACTGATAGATCTTAATTAAAAACCATTGTGCATTGATTTTCTAATCATGAAAAATAATGCTCTAAGAAAAGAGTTCAACGAGTTACACGCTACGGGTCATTTAAAGCAATTACGGTTTTGGTTATGCCGATTACTTTCGGGCTATTGCAAAACAATCAGCTGCTTTTAAAAAGAAGGTTTCATCCTATATTACTTATACGGTAGAAGTTATACCTAAACGTACCTATGTGTTTCTTGAATTAGGTTTGACGGCATAGTTGAATTATATTTAAAGCGATTTTGTCTACGTGGATTTGTCTACATGTAGGCGAATTCAAAGCCCGGGTCGATGCGACGCGACGACATCAACGTGGATATGCGGCTGGTGCGGGGTAAATAACGTTAGATTAGAATCACAACACACTCTGTTTTGTGCCGAGATACAAGGTGAACCGGTTCGGCGACGACGACGTCCTCAATGCGACGAGCGACGCTACCCGTCTTACCACAAAAGTTTAGACCAGAGTTTAACAGATGTTTCTAAAATTTTGTTCCACAAAATCGACGTCTATCACTCGAGTTGCCTTACTCAATCCTGGCATTCCTAATTATGTTACTTGTGAATTTGTTATTGAGTTAGAAAAAGCGAGGGTTAGACGTCCAATTATGGAGAAAATATTTAGACTCATCTGTTCAACTCAAGTTTAAATCATTTGTGGTAAGGCCGCACGAGTCTCTCAAGCTAAGGACGCTTGCACATCGTTTATAACGAAAGTTTTTTGTTTCAACATTTCACGAACATTCAAGCTTGAACTAGAGTTTAATTGCAATGTGACATATTATTATATGTATTTCACGAGCAATGATAGCAAGATACTATCTTTAAAGTACAGTCCCAAATTCAAAAAACGAGTATATCCTGAGTCACATCAGTGGAGCCCGATGTTGCAAACGACGATGGATAGGCATATACATTATACATGCATGTCAAGAAGGCCCTTTTAAAGCGACGGTTGCTAAACGTTGATGCAAAAGTGGACATGTCTACATACAGTTGTAGATTCTACTTGGTTGTTAGGTTTAAGTGAGCACACGGAACCGCGACACACACAAAGATTACATAATAACATGATAATAACAGACAAACACCGTGGCTTTATACAATAGGTGAGACATGACGGATAACACAAATTAGACAACTCGTCTTTGAACGCTACGCGCCACGTCGTCGGTCAATTTTCCTACAAGGAAATATATATACCGATTATGTCATGCATTTAAATCTTAAACATACCTATATTGACTAATTTGACGGTTCCTTATGTAAATAAACAAACAATGTTTTAAATACATCTCAATTGTTAGTAATTATACGTTTGAAAGAATGGTCACAACATTGAATGGCCGCTTCTGATCCCGGGGTAACTTTACACCTCGCAAGTATTCTGCGCGCGATAGGCCACTGCACAAGTGGGTTACAACTCAAATTAACATTTTAGGTAAAAACATTCCAATTATTCTTAGAATTTCAAATTGCAAGAACTGTGTACGTACTCGTATACTCGTGCACTCTTCATAATTTTACAACAGTAGGTATTTGCACTCGTATTTCGAATGCTTAGTAAATAGAAAAGGTGGTATACTCACAGCCATCAAAGCATCGTTTCCATAGGCTCGTCCCTCCAGCGCTAGCTCCTTGTCCAACATGGCGTCCAGCTGCTCCAGCTGGTGGCAGGAGGCGCGCGCCGCCACCCAGCTCGAAGCCAGGATGAACGCGCCCAGTATGAATGAGGCGGCCACCACCGTCAGCGCCGCGATCCGCGCGATCTGCACTGACGACGACACCCGCTGCCGGTACGCCTGTACAGTCAGTTACCACTCAAAAAGGAGAATAACACATTTACTGGAACCTTCAGTAGTAGATATAGGCAAATTAATACAATTCCTCACATTGCAACATAATATGACATATCCAACACGTGACGCGACGAAACGCAGCCTACCCATAAAAATTACGGTATCATCAAAGTAGGTAGGTACCTAAGTAATTTGCAAATTTACCTTCAATGCCTGAAGCCTGATATTTTTCCTAACATGATTGATCTAGCTTTACTTACCTCACATCATGACATTTTTCATTGAACCACCAAATCTCAATTTAAATCTGTCAAGTTTTACGGAGTTTATTTTCTGAGAAAACAAGTATTTGTATTGTAACGTACATGCATTGTATGTAGGCACAGTACCCAGGTACTAGCGTAAATTGTTTGTAAGGTATCAATATGTTCCCACAAAGTTATTGCACACCAAAAAGCCGTTGCAACATGGCTGCATTAACCTCTAACAGAGCGCTTGGTCCTTAGCAAGGCAGAGTTAATCAAGTGGCGGCTTACTAAGTGCTGAAGCACCAACCTCACCAAATTACATAATGCTTAAACGGCACGGCACGGTCGGTAACCCAGAGAAAGTGCGTCGACGATTGCAATCGAGAAATTCATCATCTTTAGCAGCGTTACCGAGGTGCGAGGTAATGCCGATTTCAATCTTAGTGATTTGTTTGGTTCATCTCCATTAATCCGTATCCAAACTTTGCAATTTAACTCGGCCGATGGATACAACACTTCCGTTCAACTTTCGACTGCTCATAACTAAATTTTAGTAGAGAATGTCCTAAATGGAAGCCAAAAGTCGGTATACAATTTCAAATCCCGTAGTTGGGAATTCATTCAAAACTGATTGAGAACGGCAAGTCCGGTCTTCAGTTGAGACCTGGTTACATAAAATTATAATAATCAATGAAGTTTATTAGTAGACGTCGTATATATCAACCTATATAAGAAGGATCGCTTTCCCAAATGGCATCGAATTTTTGTCGTGCCGTTGTTTTTTCACGGTTACGTAACTAGCTCTTCAGCAGTTTTTTATACTTACTAAACGTCGATGTTTCTAGAGTGTTGTTACTGTACCTACCTATACTAAATAACGCAACGTGAGCTGGCACAAGCATAATTTCAAACTCCACTCGTTTGACTCACACGGACATTGATATATTTTATTATGCCATGTTTGTCGCGCTGGTTGCCAGCATTATGATAAACTTCATTTAGAATTCTATCGACACAACTTGGAGTTCTAAAGGCACCTTATAGACGTCATACAAATTAAAGCCATTTGTAAAACATTTTAGATAATGCAATATCTAAAAGCAATATAGGATATATAATATATATCTGTCTATATAGACAGAATGGGAGAATAAATACCTACCGAATAAACAGCGTCTGTAAACATATTATATACTATGAAAAGCGAGGTTTTCTGTCAGTCGTTGTGTAAAGTAACTAGGTATATTTTTATACTGTGTATGTATGTAAATCATCTCTCGGTTCCAGTTACATGCCGGTACGGGCGGCTAGCTATGTCATTCAGTCATAATTAGACGCCCGTTGTTATGGCGTACCGTAAAAATCCGGCATATCATGATTTGGTAGGTAACATGGCTAATTACAATTTTAATTAATACTCAGTTACACTGAAGTCTTATGCCTAGAAGAGTTAATTCATTGATGTAGTTATCTAAGCTACCTCTCGTTCAATACGCATATAAGCACACGCACATAAAGCTATAGTTCAATGCATGATATTATATAATATTATGTAAGTTTTATAATATAATTCGGTACTCTACAATGTACCCAATGAGATACCGTCAGTTTTGAAAACGATAAGTAACTATTCTACCTTGCTAATATTATTATGATGTGTTTTCTGCAAAGTTCGGCTACAGGGCCTGATCGATATGCACGGATATTGGCATCGACATCAATGCCTCCCACAAGCTCATGTAGGGTATTTACACAACCAGAGTTACCTAAGCACCGAGAGCTGTCCCATGCAAACAATTACGTTTTTTATGTAGTCAGTCAGTGTTCAATTTCGAGCAAACATCTAGTTTGCGTGCGGCTGACCAACTCGCTAGGATGTGACGCAAACCTATTGTCCAGCGACCACTTGGTCCACTCCACAACGATTTCACTCACTTTGTGACGGTTATTGTTTATGCCTTTGGAAACTTTTGTTGTTGGAAATCCAGACGTTTCGTCTTAGGTATTCTTTCTGTATTTGTAGATTCTGAAGG
The DNA here is from genome assembly GCA_905147375.1 of Hylaea fasciaria. Taxonomy (NCBI): domain Eukaryota; kingdom Metazoa; phylum Arthropoda; class Insecta; order Lepidoptera; family Geometridae; genus Hylaea; species Hylaea fasciaria. Next base: position 5,477,164 of record LR990204.1, on the reverse strand, counting down.
CAATAATGAAAACAAAAATCTACCTATTATTATGAACACCACTCTATCACTACAGGTCCTACCTATTACCAATACCTATCAGGTATTACCTATAATGCATATAAAACTGATCATAAACGTAAAACCACCTTAGAAAGCATAATAAAAATTGGTTACGGCTATAACTATAAGAATAATAAACATACGAGTACATATCAAAACAGAGCGGGAAAAGAGTAATAACATACATTACGCAAAATCACACATTAGTTAAAACGACGCCGCTGCTGGTAGGTTTAAAGAAACCTGACCAAAATCATCAAAGATCTTTAATGTGGAAAAACTTTGCATCCAGACAGCGCTATATACTTTGAGAGCTTAATAAACCACGACCAGGATAACATCAAACTTAATGTAGTTAGATAAGGTAATCGTGTATAAGTAACTAATAGGACGGCTAGATAGATGATGTTGCATGATAAAATGTGATGATTAGTGGTGGCTGTGGTAATAGGTGGCCACAAACAATAGAACAATGAATATTCCCACCTATATACATATCGCAGTTCTCGGAAAATACACCTTCAACTTAATAACCCAAGATCCTTTAAAAGTGCAATGTACTCGTATGTCTGCTGTATGTGATCTAACAATCACGAGCATCAACATCTGCAAGCGTATCTACCTAATATGTATATATTGTTACACGTATTTAATGTTTTTGTCGTGACTGTATGTATATTATTATATCAATTTACGTCAATGAAAAACAAATAAGTAGGTACCTACCTATATTGATGTCAGGTTACAGGCAAATAAAAATGTTTAGGTGACTGTCTTTATACTCTACCAAGGCTCTACCACAATGATGACACCTGATATAATAATCATAAATTGAACATAACACCGTTTTCTTGTAAATTGTAAATTTAACATGTTATCTGAGCTACTTGCAAACTTCTATTTTGTAATTAAATGTACCTAATAACTACAATAAAACCCAAAGTAATGGGCACTACTTACACTATCTATTAAAAAATTTTTTTAACTATAGAAGAAGTTAGTTAAAACAAAATAGGTATAAACACAAGTTCGTCATCATCATCGTCAATACTTAGCAATACCTACATACTTTCCAACTGTGGTGGCCTTACCTTAACTTGTCATAACATTTTACAACATAGCACAAAATAACATTATGTTAGATAACATTTTATTTAAGTATGGTAAAAGAAGTCGCTATACTCTATACAAGTATGTATCAGTCTCGAACATTCTAGATTACCTACTTACGATAGAGGTCCCAAACAGATCAACGCGTTGGAAAATACGACGAAACTAATTAATGTTAAGGAAATGGTCTAACTAGGATAACAAAGATCCGTTATTTGATCACCTCTATAGGCAAAAATATGTGATTAATTTAATTAGTGACTTTAACTAATTACGGTTTACGGATCAAATAACATACCCTGAAAGTCATTTAAATATCGACTAATTCGGAGCATTTGAGAAGTCGGGAGATTTTTTAGATAATATGATATCGATATGCCGAGCGGAACCAGCTCTTTTTCCCGTAACGTGTTTTCATAAAAATAATCTCAGCTAGTCGTAGCAGGATAAAATAAAGTTATCTGGGACGGGACAATTACAAACTTGCCGCTATTTCATGGCCGGCTAAGGCTGTATTTACAAACATTGTGCCACGCGTGAGTAGCAACGGGCTGATAGACGCCATCGGCCGCTGACGTGCCCGGCTCGCGCCGGGGCCGGCTGGGCCTCGGTGCGACACAGCCCTCGTCGAGAGAAAGGCGCTTTCCCGCACCTAGGCTCCACTCGGTGGACTAAGCACTCTCGATTACTTCGTTTTATGATTGTAACAACTGACATAAGACTGTGATTTCTCTTGTTATGTTCGGCAATAAAAGTGTTGTCTCTCTTTATCAAATGTGATGTCTCGGGGAGACGGACGAGCGCAGAGCGCAGCGCATCAGCGTTACGGATTTATATTTTTATATACCACCTGCAGGTGCTACTTGTGCCCATCATCGACCTATAGTTCGCTCGTCCAAAATTGCTTCACCAAAGAGCTAAATGTTCAAATACCAGTGCGGGCTCGTACCGACTACCGACCAATGTTAACTATATCGCTTGTTTTTCGGCGAACTTTTCGGCTTGTTTTTCGGAAAAAATCATGAGGTTTTAAACACACACGCCCGAGACTTTCGGATGTATGTGAATCAACAACCCGGATCAAGCGCCCGTGGAGGATGCTCTTCACGAAAGTGAAATGAGACCATTGCTCAGCAGTAGACGAATATGTATGGTTCGTGATGTACCTACGTAAGTAAACTAACTGATGGTTACTTCGTTTGACCACGAGTAGGTACTCTGGGAATAGCCCGATATTTTGTAGGCAGACAAGTAGGTGCCTACCTAATGTGTAAATAAGTAGGACTTAACAAAAATGTTTATAATAACAATGCAGCGAACTACTTCAGAACGTAAGTAGCTTCGATACCGTACTATTTAACTAAACCTATACAATTATATGAAATTCCGTCTACCGAATATCAGAATAGTCGTGCACGCTTATTAAAGACACGAATAAGCTTTGTGGGAACACATTGACACATTACGTGCTTAACATTTAGTAAAGCGAATAACGGATGTTCATACCGGCGGCGGCTCCGACGTGCTGTACACCTCGGAGGGTGGGTACTCCGGCTTCATGGTGATGGTGGCCATCGAGTCTGGTTGGTGTTTCTCCTCCATCACTGGATTATAATCTTCGCGATAAATCAAGAGAGTGTACTGTTTGTTATTACGCGCGCTTTGTTGGACGTTCGAAATAGGAGTGCGCGCGAGTGAGCGGCGGCGGCCGGCGTAGGCGCAGCGGCGCTGCGGTCGTGGAGGGGCCGCGGAGGCTAGAGGGCCGCGCTCTCTTCGTGAAGGTGATTACAGAGACTACTGGAGATGCATTTGTGAAACTGGCGCAATACAAAACTATTTACAACATAAGGGCAAAGTTCTTACCTCTAACTTTAAAACGTAATTTCCTTCCAAACTTAAACCAGATTTCAGATCCAGATTCCAGAGATCCAAGTTTTTAAATCTTAGGCACCATTTTTGTCGAATCTACTTATAATTATGTATTCATTAATTTATCAATACATAATATGAAATAAGCACCTAATAATAATATTGGTAGGGTAGGTTACCTTCAAGAATACCTACCTAATAATATATTACATAGGTGATCATACGGGAAGTAGGTAGATAGGTAGGTACTTTTGTATTATATCCCAATGTTTAAGGAAAGAAGAGAAGTTGAGCAGTGCATAGTGATTTCTCGATCAAGCCACGTATTCCAAAGGGAGTTACCGAAACGTTCTAAGTTGTAAATGTTGTAATAATAGGTGGGCGCGAGCCGGGCGTCGCGTGGTCGTCGTCGTCGCCGCTGTGCCGTTACAGAGCGCGCTTTCTCGAACTACGAGTAGTCTGTCGATGGAGAGTCCGCCTGCTAGCCTGCAGGGCCGTCTAGTCGTAAGGTGGCTGCGTTTTTTATTAAACAAATGGTAGTTAGCACGAAAAAACAAAACCTACTAGGTACTTAATACAGTAAGTATATACCTGCCCTATTACTTACAGAGTTCTCATCTTGTAGCTGCTCCTTCCAGCCAAGTGGGTCCGGAGTCCGGACCACACATTAATATAGGGTTCAATAATTCAATAAATGAGTATCAATAATTTAATAACGTTCCTTATTTTTTGTTTTTGTTAAATATTTTTGTTAAAAATATTTCACAAGCTTGGAGGGTTGGAAAGTTAAAGGGGGCAAACAACTCGAAGCTCATACGTCTTATTCACCCAAAGCACAGAATAATAACTAGTAACCCAAAGTTACATAAGGGTAGCAAAGTTCATTCCAATAATACCCCGACCAAATGGAAGGGATTTTTGTATAAGTAGGTAGGTACCTCAGTTTGATTTTTTTAAGTAATGTGTGAATGTGTAGGTACGTAACGTATCAAGTCGTCAAAATTTGTATTAGGTATCTATCTAAATTTCTCTAAGTAAATAGTAGGTTCTCGTATCACAGTACCTTCACACCAGTAGTACCTACTTAGTAAGTAGGTAGTATGACGGATTACAGAATACACCTGCCTTTCTACGTGTCTGGCAAGCAACTTTTCCATTATCTCAATAGTCTTCAAGTAACATGGTGGTGACAAGCGAACGGACATATTACGAATTTGTACGGTTTCTGTTTTTGCCACTTTGTTTATAACTAAAAGTAGGTAGGTACTAGGACAGCTAGCACTATTGATTTATAATAATATGTAGGTACCATGTAGGTACCTTATATTCGTATAGGTACCTACCTAATTAATTATTTCACGGATTTCACGATAACATGACAGTATTATAACTACGAAAAAGGTCCGTGATGTTCGATCCCAATCGAATAACGCGCTACAAAATTCCAAAAACATTTTTTTTTAAGTGCTTGTGATACTCGGTAGGTAGGTATACTAGTACCCAACTTATAAGGCGCGTCGTGAATCTTCGTTCGCGCAGAAAAGAAAGTATGGTCCGAAGATTAACGAAAGAATGCTTAAAACTTACAATCAACCTAAGCTCACTATTATAAGGTTCATAATACACTGCAGCTGTTAGTTCCATCTCACTCTAAGCTCGCTAAGATGGCGGCGGCTGCCGACCAATAGCGGTCAATAGCATTTCTCGCGCTTTGAAAATTCATCTTCTGCGCAGGTACATCGGTAAGCCATATCAGTTGGGTAATACTTGTACCTACTTGGTTTGGTGAACGAAAATGTATATTGGAGTACCACTTAAGTAGGTATATACTTATCTTACATTATACAAGGTGTAACAGCAAGGTGTAGTAATACTGAAACTATGCATACACATACTTATTTCGAAGTAGTCTGGAGGTATTTTAAATCAGTAAGTAGTCACGGTAATGAATTAAGACACGTCAAAGTTTACTGCAAAACTAACCATCGTTCAACCCTAGTTATCAGCTGGGCAATGTCAGTGAACTTGACGCAAAGACTAACATGTGATCCGCCGTCAAATCCGTCAATAAGAATTCGTAAATGTAGGTACTAAGGGTTCCGTTTGTTTTTTAAATAATGTTTTTTACCAATTTGTACCAACCCGGACAGATGCAACCTGACAAAAGTATTTCTTGGCGGCTGAGTGATATCTGCTCCGTGTAATGTAGGTACCTACCAAAATTCTATTCTAAGGCGGTAAGTATCTATAATGAATTTTAGAGGCTTTCAACTTTGTTACAATACTGAACCCTAAAAAAAAACAAAAACGTGTCAATTCGCATTATTTTCTATAACTCCCATAAAGTTTCATTAAAGTATCCACCATTTTTCGGAATCGTGATTATCAGGTAATTAGGGTATTACGAGTATAGGTATACTGTGATATGACTATACTTATACATAAACTGACTTTACTGTTTGACCACGAGTATTACATTGCTATTAGATGATTAATCTGAGTATTGCTAGATTATCACGCTATAATATCATGACTTTCCTATTGCGAAAATATGAAATAGGTACTTCCCTTCCAAATACTAAATGCATAAATAATACAAAGCCGAAACGTTTAGAAAGTAAAAATGGACAATTAACTCTTTGACATTGTTCTAATGTCAATTGTCAACTAAAATAAAAAAAAACATAAAATCAAGTCCAGGCAAAATAAAACTGCATTGCCAGACCTTTCCTTTTCAGACGGTTTTTTGTCGCTTTCAATGTCGGACTGTTCCTTTTATGTCCCTTGGTGAAAACCGTCCTATTGAGGAAAGTCGTCGGTAGGTTCACTAAAACGATTTTATACCAAAACCCGGGCTCGTGCAAGCAATATTTATAAACTTCATACACATAGCTTGTAAGCGCCCTAGTTTAGGCTTTTAACCTCTAAAACATTTTATAAAATTCAATTCTCGATGGTGAATAATTCGTGGTTTATTTAAAGAGTCATGCAAGCATGCAAGAGGATGTAAGTGGCAAATTATTATTGTCGTTCGGTGTGGTGGTCTAAGGGGGAGGGAGGCCTATATGTTCAGCAGTGGACGTCTTCAGGCTGATGATGATGATGATGATTATTATTAAAACAGTATGACGTGTTATCTGATTATTCATCTATATGTTGTAAACAATATAATCATTTTGAACGTTTATTGAAGCTTGGTGTCGGCTTTTATTGTATTATAGCTTTTCTTTTCATTTAAATGTAGAGGTCAGTAGGTTTTGGAATATAATTCTTCCAACTATGTTTATCTATGCACTGTGCAAATGTCAGAGGTAAAATATCTGTGAACAGTATGTAACGTAATAATGTTTTTTTTCCAAAACCATCCCTTTTTATTTAAACCCGTCCCTTTTCAGGCAACCTGTCCGAAAATGCTCACCGGCACTGGCAACATTTCGTTTCGTTCGTTCGATTATTCGGCTGGAATTCGGTTGTCTTCGATTTTGCAGAAAAGGTTACAAAACTCAATAAAACTCAAAATCAAAAATTCTAAATATAATTAGTTAAGTGTATCAATGGCGACTACTGGAAAAGGAACATTTCAGCCGGTATGTTGTCCTTTGCCCAATCATTGGTCATGTTTTAGGTTATGTACCTGTTGGAGTCACTAAACTGCTAAAAATAGTAATAAACCTTAGTAGGAACATAGGTACATAATCATTTTAGTACATAATTATGGGAAATTAATGAAATCACAAATATATTGTTTGTTCAAAAGTTGACGTTTCGTTGATAGATGATGTATTGCAGAATTTGCAGATGGTCAGTTGCTGCTTTAAAAATAAATTGTAAAGTGTACCTTTTCAGGACTCCGATGTCCACATCTCTTATGAAGACCAGCAAAAGATAAACAAGTTTGCTCGTCTCAATGCCAAAGTAGACGACTTTAAAGATGAGCTCAAGGTGAAGCTAAATGATGTTAAAAATTTAGAAGATGCAGTAGAGGAACTGAGCTTGGCTGATGATTCAGAAAAGATTCCCTATCTTGTTGGGGAAGTTTTCATTTGCCAAAATTTGGAAGATACTCTGGTAAGGAAACATGTTTGGATCTGTACTAATGTCATAGATACATATTTATATGTATGTTACATAGTTATATGTATGGTACCCACTATCTACTCAGCTCGGTAATGGCTGAACAAATTTTTATGGAATTTGGTGCTTATAGGTACATTGTCCTGGATTTTTATCAATTTTGAAACTGTGAAGCTGGACTGCTCAAAAGATGTTAAAGTTTTACCTCAACCGTGAGGCAGTCCCGATGGGAATTAAATATCTCATCTGCCCCCTTACTCCAGGCCAAGGGGGCAGATGAGAATTAAAATTCCTAACTGCCTCCTTGATGGGGAGGTTAATGGGCCCTTCGGAATATATGATTTATTTGGCCTTTGGAAATCTGTTAAGGTACAATATAGTAACTTTTTTATTTTATAGAAGTCACTTGAAGAAGCGAAAACCAACAAGCAAACAGAAATAGTTGATCTGGAATCAAAAACGGAAGAAATCAAATCACAGATGAGTGAACTAAAGGCACATTTATATGGGAAATTCGGTAGCCACATCAATTTGGAGAATGAAGAGGAATAAAACTGGAATGTTATTATTTCACTGAAATATATTTGTTAAGCTAAAACTGTATATTAATATAATATATACAAAGCTGATTATAATTAACTAACAATTGAACTAAATTAAATACCTATCTATTGGCAAAATGCTTAGTCGTACCAAGCTTCTTTATTTAGGAATATTTTTTTAGCTCCAACTAAAAACAAATAAGTATGCACAATACATAATAATATTATAGATAGGTACATTGATTGTACTCCAATTTAATAAAACATTCTGAACCTAATTATTTTTCTATGTCGTGTCTGAATAGTAGTATATCTATAAATTTTCGTAATGTAATTTGCACTATGATGTACTGTTTAATTGTAATAGATATTATTAATTATGAAAACAGTAACTCTAAAGTCTAAACAAAGAAAAGATTTTGTATTAGGTATGTTAAAATTTACAAGTACAATCTTTGTTACAAGCTTCAGAATAATATTACTACTAATTATTATTCTTAAATAAAAATTAATAACTGATTAAGTACTGTCTTATTATTTCCTAATGCATGTTCAATTATAATATTAACAGGCTGTCTGTCCACCAGAGTCAGTTGCAGAGGGTAACCTAAAGCGATGCAGAGGAAAATGATTCCCAGCATCCCCATGGGGATCAATGGGATGCCGCGAATATATGCTAATTACTTAAGTTACCTACTTCAATAAATAGAAAACGTGCACCACCAACTAACATTTTATGGCTATGAAACCAAAACGAATTTCAACATAATGACGAGAATTGTGCCGATCTGCCGTTATTAGGCTGCGATGCATGCAGTTCAGCAGTGTTGATTCAGTGCTATGTGACTGCAAACTGAGGCGAATGTGGCTATAAAAACAAAGTGCTATAAGGCACCCCCAGGGTGAGTTCCCAATGAGTCACACCAGATCCGGTCACAGTGACTCGTTGGGAGTTTTTTTTTCCATCGAGTTACACTGTTACACATTGGGAACACAAGTTAAAACAAGTTGTAATGAAACAGTGTGGCTCAAAAAAGTGTTTCGGTAACTCAAATTATATATATAGGTATTTATTACACCAGTGTAACCACAAGTAATGGGTATTTCAAATCAACACTGGGGACACCTGACTATGTTAAAATAACAGCCGCTAAACAAATTGTATAACAGGAACCTTTTTAACTAGACTTATCCAAGAAAAGTAATAATGTGCGTACTGGAATCTATCCTAAAATCACATTAAATGTTTTTTCATATAACCAACAATAAATACTTACCTACATAGGTATTGTTATTTTTTTTTTGTACATAATTATAAGTATTTACATCTTTGGTGAGCCTAAAATTATAAGTAGAGCGATTGGCTCTCATTTACTGTTATCTTTCTTCAAGTTGTGCTTAAATTATTTTGTTATTTTACCATTGGCTATGCAACAAATGCAAAAAAAAAGTAGATTCCCAGTAGTCTGCGTTCCCACTGGCGACGACCGTGTCGTAGATATATATTATTATATGTATTATTCAAGTAATACTGAAACCTGTAGTAGGTAATACTTTTTTCGCAGGACTCTTGACGATGCGTATTACAAAATTGTAATGCCAGACAAAGACATTTTACAGTGCATCTAAAGTACCAACAAATATAAAAATGACAATTTAACCTAATTACAATCAATAATTTAAAAGGGCCTTATTCATGCGCGTATCGCGTGTATGTATCAGTAACTTTTTTAACAGCTCAAAGTGTTATACTGTATTATTTGTACAATGTACTTTTTTATGCTAAAATGTATAAGATACATTCAAAATCTTTAAGCGTAGGTATATAGCCATTTGTCTAAAAATAAATAGTTGATTACTAATACAATATACTATTATAGGAGATCAGTTTGCCAAACCGACCTCAACTTCTCTTTCTAACATAATAATCAATAGTGCTGCAACACTAAAAACAATACTATCACAATCATTGACTAAAACAATAATTTTAATTGCACATTAAAAGTAAATTAATTAAGTAATACTATCAAAATATGCTTACACTAGCCTTTTTCATTGTACATAAATAAACAATTAGGATTGATTATAATGTAATACAAGCTGCGTCCTGCGGTATCACCCGAGTTATAAATATCCTGTGTTATTGCAGAACCTCTTCAGAATATACGAAATTTGACCAATCTGTTCACCCTTTACAGTTGAGTGGCAACAAACATTGTATTGTTTTAAGTTTAATAACGAACAGACAAAAAATATCTGTAGCTTTATAATAATAATCGCCTAGAATACCATCAGTTTTTTGTATGGATGTCTGTTGTGTAATATAAATACCTTTAGATAATATATAGGCCTACAGCTGCTGGAGAGGCATTGTGGAATGTGAACCTCATACACATGAAAACATTTTATAACTAATTTCCCTTCAACATTTCAAACCTTTTATGGCCTGATTGGAATGGTGAAAAGTGATCTTAAATTGGTGAATAATTATAATAACAAATTTGACTAAACCTTAAATAACCCTTTGTAGGCTACTATGCGAGTTAGATAGCGAACCAGCTTGTTGGCATTCTTCGTCATCAGTTTCCCGGTCGTTCGATATCCTGATCGCCTGGTACCACTGGTTGGTGAGATCCGTCATTTGACTCTTGCAGTCCTTTAACTCCTGAAAAATATTACTCAGTTTCAATTATTGTGATGATGAAATCAAGTGTGGAAAATTTGGAACCGAATGGTTTCCCTAAAGAAAATTGCATGAGCTGATGCAACATTTTTATTATTGAGCTTCCATTGTCTTCCAGCGTCTTCCATGACTTGGCGTCAATGTACCTCAGAATAGTGATGTTCATTTATTTATAACGAGAAGCACCTCACGGTTTCACCCGCGTTAGCTACTATCCCGCGGGAACCGTTAATTTTTACGGGATAAAAGGTAGCCTATGTCAACCGGGGATAGCATAGCTTCCCATCAGTGAATTTTTCAAAGCGGTTCAGTAGTTTCGGAGCCTATTCATTACAACCAAACAAACAAAGTTTTCCTCTTTATAATATTAGTATAGATAAATTAAATTCATTGTATCTCTCTCGAGCTAACGACGAAACTGAGCGTCGGTAAGAGATACAGATAAAGAGAATACAGTTCCGATCGTGCAGGTGGAGTCACAGCCTAAATTAACGCTAGTTAGGCTCGATCACGGTAACTCGCGGACGCGGGCGCGAAATATCAAACATAATAATATGGCATAATATAAAAGTGTAAAAGTGCACGTACAAATCGCACGTGCGGTCTAAGGTAAGCCTATCGCGCTCGCGCCCGCGAGTTAGAACTAAACGCTTATGATGTAGGTACAATGTACATGTACATAATATAAGTAGTACAGTTATAATACACATCATATATTTTAGTATATTCGAGTCGACTTTAATCAGCGGCATGATAACGATTGGAGTAGGCCTATAACTATAAACAATCTATAATATAGGTAGGTACCTACATAAATGTCGACCGAATTATCTAGATTTTATGGTTTTAATTATATCACATTGAGAAATCGATCATTACTAAATACGTAGATAGGCATAAAATCATTTTACTACCACTAACTAAAGTAAGAATAATAATGTTCCGCTTATGAATAAAATAAACGGATTACTGACCTGGTGCGTGAACCTTCTAGTGAAGAATGGAATGAAATATTTCATATCGAGCCGCACAAATCCTTTGAGCCGCGAAGCGTGTGAATAATTCACCTGAAAGATAATATTTTTTGTTGCTAAATCCAATACGGCGTTTGATTTTTTTTGAGATTTGACGGCTCGTTTGGCGTAGTGGCTGAGCAATCGGACTGCTGCGCTAGGGGTTGCGGGTTCGATTCCCGCCTGGGACAAATATTTGTGCGATCCACAAATATTTGTTTCTGGTCTGGGTGTGATGTGCATGTGAAATTATATGTCTGTAAGCGGTACCCACGATACAGGAGCAATCCTAGTGTGGGGCTACGTTTTAAAAAAAAAAAAAAAATTTACAGAAAAAATTAATGACCAATAATAATACCGCGTAAAATAAATAACCGTATGAAAATGATATGAGACTTAAAAACGCAGCGTAAGAACGCGGCTGCTTATGCCGCAGTGTTTCTTGTTATGGCAAAAAAATCTAAGCGACAGAAAGAAACTGTAAAAAAAATAATGGCCCCAAGCAGTATAGTGGGGGCCACTCAACCCTTTAGGCAATATAGTGCCTTATGTTCTTAGTAGTTTTTAGTTTTATCTTACAAATTCAAATGACACGTACGGTTACGTAACGAATAATTTAATCGGCCGCCAAGTCATCAAATTGGTATTGTCGTCCTACTGCAATTTCATCAAGGAATAGAGACTTGGTTGTATTAGATATTATTCTACTATTTACTATTCTGTGGCATAATTGCGGCGGAGGCCGACCTCGACGAATACTGTATAAAGAATTTACGCCTTCACTTGTAATGACATCATGATGGCCTTCACAATAAATAATAAGTACCCACTAAATTACGAGAGTATCTTTATGAGAATATTTAACTTTCTATACACTACAGGCTTTTGCCTTGTTTTATCATGTCGTTTATAGTACTAGGTATCTATCTACACCTAATCTATAGCATTATAATATAAAACAAAGTCGTGTTTATTACACCATTTATAACTCAAAAACAGCCGAACCGATTTTCATGAAGTTTGAAATATAATCTTCTACTATGTCAAACTAAAGCCCCATTCAACTTTATCGTGGGGACCCAAGGTTTGTTTTCTTAATCACATCTTAGTTAGGTACGTACGTACCTCCAATTCCTCTTCCGTAATTTCCGACAGATGTTCGGAGTCGATCGCCTGGCCCCACTCCTTCGTCTTGGACAAGCTGACTTCCTTCTGCTTCCGCAACGAGCGCGGCCGCTTCGTTTTCTTATTGGCCTAAAATAATACAAAATAATTATATATTATAATAACTAGCAGACACGGCCACGCGTTGCTGTAGTTAAGGTTTTCTTATAGCGACTATAAATTGAGATGTAAGCTATCCTATCTTTTAAGTTAGATCAAACTGCACATGCTGTGCAAATTTGATTAAAATCGGTTGAGTAGTTCATGAGTCCATCGCGGACAAATAACGTGACGCGTAATTTAATAAATTTATAATAAGTCTTGATAACGTCATGGAAAAAGCAGATTTCAATAACGCCGTTTCTCGTGAAAATATTTGATACTAATATACCAACAAATATTACCAAATAACAGCAAACTAGATGAAATACAATAATAAGGAGTTCAATACATACGCGTAAGAATTTCAATAGTGGCATTGTGGATCCACCGAAGAAAAGGGTAGTGAAGAGGACAATAATGAGTGTCGTGGTGATGATCACGTGCCGGGTCTCGTCTGAAAAGCCGAGATGGAGCGAGAGCGCGTAAGATATGGCGCCTCGTAAACCTGTAATCACAATAATATAGTCATTCTTGATAGTTTTTAATGAATACAATAAAAATAATAGATCAAAATAATGTCTCCATAACTAATATCTATCTACATATATAAGTCTTGTATCTATCCGTACCTATTCTGTGGATTAAGACGTAATTTTGTGCGTGTAAATGGTTTATTATGGTTTACGTGTACCAACCACTTTATCAAATCTCGATGTTTAATCTATAGTTTAACATTGCTGTATAATAAAAGTTGATTGTTATCGTCTCTTAATTAGTTTTCCATTTAAATAAAGTGCTATGAATGGTATCGGAATTTATGTAGGTACCTACTTCATTATTATTACTTTCCTATCGCTATATGGTAAGTAGGTACCTGCATCACATTATACATGTTTGATTGTTGATTGATTGTCGATGCCTAAGAAATACAGTTATGAGAAATTGCACAATTGGGACAGCTTGATGGGTGGTACTACAAATAATATAGAATGATAGCGTAACGAACCTCATGCATAATTGCAATGCAGCTCGTCCCCAACTATGCAATAAAAGCTGTCTAAAGAGATAATTACCACTGAACCACATAATGAACATCATCTTTTTGGTGATCTTGTGTTCCCTGAACTTGTTGCAGAGCAGCGCGAGCGGGAAGATGTTGGCAGCGCGGCCGAGCAAGCACATCACGATGCTCCACACCACCAGCGCCGGCTCCACGCGGTGCTTGAAACTGGAGACAGCAGTTACAAATAATTAATAAAGCATCACCACCACATACATACATCCTATTTAGCATATTCAAGAACCACCCTTAAAAGGCATGGGACAATCACCATGAGCATTATTTGCTAGTTTTTACCCGACTGCCGAAAGAGGGCTATGTTTTTCGAGCCTATGTATGTACGTATGACTATTGACTATCTCTAATTCTTTGTGCTACTCTACAGCCTAAACCACTTGACGGATTTCATGTATGAGGTGTCATTAGATTTGTCTCAGGTGTGGTAATGCTTTATGCTATATTCGTATATCTTTAAATGAGCAATTCTTGTATATATATAAAATATATATATATATATATATATATATAATTGGAATCTCGGAAACAGCTCCAACGATTTTCATGAAATTCAGTATATAGGGGGTTTCGGGGGCGATAACTCGATCTAGCTAGGAATTATTTTTAGAAAATGACATTTTATTCGTGTTTTTATATGACTTTTTTTCTTTAAATAACCAGTTTATATTTTTTTATTATTCTATCGTTAAGATCGAAAAATATTATTCATATTTCATCATTTTATTAGTCATTCGTACTTAATTATAATTTCCAAAAGACACAATTTATAAAAAAAAATACCGTGCAAAGCTCGGTCATCCAGATATTTTATTATAATATGGTACCATAAAAAATAGATGAGTTTTTCAGTTTTTGCACGCCATACAGCCTAAACCTCGTGACGAATTTCAACATGTGAGTGTCAGTAGTGCGGAGTCACTTATGGTAAAAAAAAATATAAAAAAAAATAATATATTTAAGACGTTGTGGCAGATACGCTCTGAGAAAAAGCCTGGATCTAAATAGTTAGGAGACAATAATAATTAAACAGACTATTTGTGTCTCTGTGATGATGTTTTGAAATGATCTTACCTGAATATAGCGAGCCCGAGATATGCAAACACACAGGTTTCCGCAATAAAGGCCAGTGTCCTCATAGTTTGCTGCATGGTCACCTGTGTCACCGTGGATAGGTTGAAGTGAGTGTAATGTGACATAACAATGCCACAGAATAATATTGCCATAATTCCTGAAAAGAAAAACCTGTACTTAGCTTTTTGCATGTTTATTTCTTGCACTTTTTTATTGACAATGTACGAAGGAACATGTTGAAAAGTGTTTTCAGATTTTCTGCATAAGTACTTTTACCAGTTGAACAAACAGATCATTATTATTATGTCTGTACTCTATAATAAGTGAAACATAAAGATGACAATACAGATAATAATTTTTACATTCATTTAATACAGATGTAAACTTTATTGCATACCTGATAAATGAATTCCTTCAGCAAGCACATATGGGGCATATGTGAACACCAACATCATTCCAAATTCAAGCGATGGATTCTTCCTGAGGTCAACATGTTTCAGAAGAAGAGCACTTACAAGAGCAAAGAGGACACCAATTCCCGCCGAGGCAAAGAACATCAGCCAGAAACGGTTAATAGCCGATAGTATAGCTTCCCCTGTAGACATGATCGGGTCATTTGAATCCAGCACTGCAGTCGTAAGAACAATGGCAACGGCATCATTTAATATGCTCTCTCCAAACACCAACATGTTTAACACTGGGTCTACATCCAGAGCATGGAATATGGCCACTGTGGCCACAGGATCCACCGCCGATATCAATGAGCCAAAAGCAAAGGACTCTACAAAACTCAGCTTGTACACAACTTGGGCTAAGCCCAGCAAGTATATCCCGGCACCAATAACAAAAGCAGATATCGCTGTCCCAACTATTGCAAATAACAATATCGAAACAATGTTTTGGAAGAAATTGCCTTTGTGAAGATTGTATCCAGATTCAAATATGATGGGTGGCAAGAGGACTAAGAAAAATGCCGTCGGTGAGAAGGCTTCTTCCTTTCTCCAGTTGGCAATATTCTTTATGGACATTAAATTGATGATCATGCCAATAAGAGCACCCAGGAATACAATGACAACACTTTCTGGAAGGTAAGAGAATCCTGTCTGCAGCATGAGATGAATAAGGAGTATCCCCAGAGCTAAAATGCACAACACGAAAAATATGGCCATAGAACTGTTGTGTTCATCTTCAGCCGAACTCTTCTCGGGTAGCGGAGCGGCATCCGAGGGACTGACCGAGGAGTTCGGCGCCGCGGACGAGGACACGTTCACGGGCGCCACGGCCAAGATTGCATCCACCGAAGGCCCGAGTTCATAAACAACTTTCGCACTCTCGGTAGAAGATATTACACTGGTTTGAGTTGAAAGACTCGCTTCACTTGAACTGGAAACGTTGCCTTCGTTGGACCTTTTTGACCTTGGCCAACTTTGGTGCTCATTTTCCTTTTCATTTCTCTTATTATCTGGTTGCTTCGCATTATCGGATGTGTTTATATTTGAAACGGCGGCTTTAAAATGCAAACCATAGGACCAACTTATTGTACTTAACACAATAATAATCCAAAATAATATTTTTCTATTACAAAACATGTTCACGGATTGGTAGCAAAAATAGTTTTGAAATCTGTATTATTCTGTAATGTGGCTGCAACAGTTTGCATTTGGTTATTGCAATAATCCAACTTCAACTCTTTTTTACGTGACACGCACGCTAATTCAATATATTATTATAGGTACAATATTCTAGAATTCAACTTTCATGATGTTTATTTTAGTCACAGGCGGATGCCCGTTTCGTTTTCTTGACTTGAGTGGCTGACTGGACTGACTGACACTGACTGACCTGACTGACTGACTGACTGGACTAACTGACTGACTGACTGAAGGAAGTGTGAAGTAGTTTAATTTGTTTTAGTTATGGCTTCGCACGGTTTCGCGGTGAGGTGACTGACTGACTGCCAGTGTCTGAGTGAAGTTGTGAGTGAGGTGAGTTGACAACTTGACAGCTGACTTCACTGACTGACTAGTATGTATGTGAAAGAACAACATAGCAAAGCGAACTTCATTCAAATGCAGATTCTTTTTTTTGTTTTGACGTTGCATAGTTTGTGCATTTAGCCCATGTCAATATAAATGTTTTTTTGTAATAGGTATGGCTTTATTTGTTTTGTGCATTTAACCAGTGTCAAGTATAAAAATAATTCAAATACTTCAAATCACAATATGAAAGCCATAGCAAAGCAACCCTCGTGGTAAAGTAGTGAAGTCAAAAAATTACAGTCATAGTCACGGTTCCAACAACTATTCCACCAATATTATTACATAATATTATATCAACCCAAAGAAACAGAATTTTGAAAATCAACAATGAACATAGACAGGTGAATAATCTGAGACAAAATATAATATTATTATTATAGGGTACATATTAGGATCTGTGGCTCTATTTTATTTCTGCAAGTTGGCACCCGTTGTAGCTGTCAACAGACAAAATAGGTAGGTACTAGGTAGCTAAGTATCCAATTATTCATTCCACACATTCAACTTATTCATTCACTCATTCGTTCGCTTGTTTTTTTCCGTGATTGATCAGAGAATTCTTTCTATTTTAGTAAATTTTATTACAATGGATTCTACTTTACGTGAGCAAGTTATGATAAATCAATTCGTATTAGCAGCAGGCTGTGCACAAGAACAAGCTAGACAATTATTGCAAGCTGCTCACTGGCAATTTGAGGTAAAATTACAAATTTATGTAAACAAACAGTACAACATGAAATGGCTGCTACATAATTTGTTTTACAATAGCCTTCAAACTTTGTAATTCATCAAGTCCGGTAGCTTATATCTCATTCTACATAATCAAGTTTACTATAAATCCATTTGTCGGAGCTAAACCGCTTATCATGCATGTATCTTAGGAACTATTTTTATTTACCTCGTGCTGATTACGTCCTGTATTATACATACGTATACCTACTATGTATGTATATAAACAGACAGTGTTGATGTTGATGAAATACGCAATACGCTTCGCGGACAATGCTTGAGCAGCGTAATGATAACAAATGAAATGATAAACAAGTACTACCTCTAATAATCAATTTCACCTTCATATTTTAAATTTTAGAACATAGCTCTATTGCTTGCATGTATATCTATAAAAATAACAGTAGGTACCTATGTAGTACCTAACAGACTTATTATTAGAATCACATTGTATAAGTAGTCTAAAGGTCACACTTACGGATTGGTTTCAATTGTATTTATACTTATCAATTATTATTGTACACATTAAAGTTCTATAAACGAACAACATTAGAATTATGTATATAATTATTATCAATTAGGTATATGATTTCACAAAATTAAAACATGAGATGTTCTACAAGTATATATAACATAATAAGTACCTACTTTTAAATTTGGATAGATATACATTTTTACACCAAGTTGTTTGTTGTTTGCAGACGGCACTGTCAATATTCTTCCAAGAAGTAGCTATACCCAGTGGAGCCAACGGCATTGCAGCACCGCATTATCGTCAGGTAAAACTAACTTGAACATTATAAGATTTCACGTAGGTAAGTAAAATATAAACATAATAAACATATTCTGTACAGAATCCAGGCCTAAAGATTAAAGTTGTCTGAGTCCATGATGTTTTGCAGTGTAATTAACTTCAATCAACTATTGTAAAGAATGTTGAATATAGAAAATTAAACTTAAAATAAGTTATTTTATCTGCATCAAAGCTCATTAATTTTTATTCATATCAAAATCTGCAACTTTACTGAGCACGATGAACAACTTGGACAGTGACAGTTCTCACATTCTAACTTCTTCACTCTGAGAAAGGTAAACAGAGGGAGAGATTTGAAATGCGCTAAGACATGGTGTATACATAGCAATCTTTAACAAACACCATAGAAAATCATGTTATTAAAGATTATGTACTATGTACATGTACAATTTACAGTAGGTATATTCATTTTTTTCATCCATGTTGAGTAAAATGAAGACAAATAATCATAACAGTCATAGAAACAAATAGCTGCTCTCACCCCTCAACTATGTATTTATTTGTTAACATTATCATCATTTCAGCAATTAATGACGCCATGTAACACTCCGGCGACGCCGCCCAACTTCCCGGACGCGCTGGCGGCATTTTCACGGCTGTCGACGACGGGCAGCCCCAGCGCGGGCTGCGGGCCGGCCGCCGCGCCGCCCGTCTCGCCTCTCGCCACGCACCCGCCGCCTCCGCCTCACTCACACCAACACAACATCTTCCAGGGCCCACCAAACCCGCAAACTAATAACTATACTCAACTCTCTTGCTCAACAGCGGTAAGTGTTACACCTAAGTGGTAATTGGCATTATTGCTTATCACTAGCCATTTTTGGTTGGTAAGTTCACAAAGTTGTAACTGCTTTAGTGATTTTAGGTCTCTATTTTAGTTAATTGTGTGTGTGTGTGTGTTTAGCCAAATAAAAACTTTCAAATGAGACTGTCTGCGAGAGGCCATGAGGTCCACATACTCCATTGACATTGTCGTGATCTAGATCTCATCAATCAAGGCATTTTGAAAGACCTAATAGTAGTAATACAATTAATAATTATCACTGGATATATTTACTTATTTTATGACAAAAAATATTGAAGTCCGTATCTCATTATGCAGAAAACCTGCACCAGCTATGAATAGTTAGTCCCAATTTTGTATTTAGTTAAGCTAACATGTTAGCTGTAAATATTAAATGTTGTTTGGTGTTCCAGGTGTGCAGCGAACACATGCCGAGATAAATGAAATATACTAGTTTAGGAGCATCAATAATTTATTTTTCTAATGGTGCGCAATGTGAGCTGTGGAATTGTGTATGAAAATGTATAATTACTTTAGGTAACACCCAAAACAATGTGTTAGCTGGACTATGTTTAGGGTTGCTGTATGTAGTCAAATCATGTTAATAAATATATCTATTATAATACAGTGGATTCAATGCTCACAAAATTATATTATTTATAAAATAGTTTTGCATTTTGGTTCACAAAATGTGTATTGATTCTTCTAATGTTTCTTGATATTGATAATGTAGCTGATTTAGTGAGAAAACATGATTATTGTATCATAACTTACCGAGTATATATTGAATATTATAACTTACCGAGTGAATGAAATCGTGAGGGCAACTACCCTTTTAGCCCAGTTAAATTAGTCCAATTAAGTGCTATTTCCGGAAAGAATATGGCATAGGGCTGAAAATTATTGATACAGTTGTTCTTAGTGTTCTGATTAACATACTTTAGGCTTAAAACAGAGACCTAAAGTATTTTTCTTAGCTAGGTGACAACTGGTTGCAGTTTGACATAAAGTTTAAGTTCCAAGTTTCTGTAGTATTGATTGCTAAGTAATTATAATCCTGAAGACCATTTATAGTAGACATGGATATGACATTATTATGTATAAATTTTTGATCTAGTTTATTGTCTGAGTGGAACCAATTGCAACCATTCTCAGAGTCGTCTAATAGCGACCTCTTGGAACAACTCCCTCGGAGCTTTAAGTACCTATGTTCATCAGAATACAACAATAACTGCACCAATTTTCAGGACAAATGATTTCCACGGAAAAGTCTTTATTTGAAGTGGACTTTTTCTGAAATATTACATACTTACCTACATAGTTATTAAGGAGTTTCTAATATTACTAATAAAATTTTCTAATATTACTTGTGTAGTGGTAGTTCTTGGATGTTATCTTACACCATTGAATAATACATTGTAAAGCCATTGAAATAAATCGATAACAAAGAGTAGGTAGTTGCCTTCTTTAGTAGCTGTAGTAAAAGTTGTATGTACACCCATCTTTAAATCAATGTTGATATTAAATATTTTTATTTTAGTGTTATTTCACTATTGTCTTACTTTTATAAGACATGAAAATTTGCTTTTATTGGCATATTATAAGAATAATAAAATAAATTGTATTATAATATTATCATGCATTTTCAGTGTTGATGGACATTTTCTTGGTTAGGTATATCATTGATAGATGATTTTACTAACTTTATATAGTACATATTAAATTGTTATTATGTTTAGCAGGTTGGGTCAACCCCCTTTTAGGGGCATTTCTCGAAATGTAACAAAATGTAATAAAAATTGGTGAACTTCAATTTCAAATCATGTACTTATCTTACTTAAAATACACACTATAAACTGTACTTCACATTTACTGTCTGCATATTAGCTAAACTGTACTGAACTATTTCTATACTTACTTACTACTTATTTGGCTGAGCCATGTCTGTAAATAGATAGGCACATTAAAGTTATTTTTGATCAACTATTCAAGTATTTTTAGTTTATGTCGGAATCTCATAAACTACTAGGCAGATTTTTATCAAGTTATTGGCATTTTATAGATGTGGAATGAAGTTAGTGTAGGTAGGTGCCTAAATATTTTTATATTCATTCTAGAGTTTGATATACCTACCTACATAATATACACATCCATTTATACACACCATAGCAAACATTTAAAACCAGCCTGTATTTTTTGGAAATAATACTGGCTGGTTTTAAAATATTTTAATGATTGCTTTTTTTTCTTCTTTGTCCATGGTGCTGTTCGCACATTGTGCCAGTTTCATAAGCTTAAGCCACATAATACCTATTTAATATCCTAGCTTTAGCGTAAGAAGACAAACTGCCGGTTTCTGAAACGTCAGTCAACTTTGACTACAGATTAATTCTATTGCCATCCTTGTCATTTGTTGCGTGTCAGATAGAGACAACGATAGTTTTACGGCCGAAATTAATAATCAATCCAATCCAAATTTTGCTATCTGGGATTGATATCACAATCCATTTTTAGGGTCAAACGTGCCATTAACCGATCCGTGGTTTGGTTTATGAAGGCACGCAGATTGGAAATCGATCGAACGATAGGCAGCAATCCAAGATCGATTTCAATCTTGGATAGGAGATACAATATTAATTTCGGCTGTTAATTTACCGTCAAAGCCAACAAACGTTCCAGAAACTGGGGGTTAGCACAGTTCTAAGATTTCCATTTACCTAACCCTAACCACAGTTTTGTAAATTTTTGGTGTCAAGTTAAAATTTTAAAACAAGTTTGCAGTGTATCTGTATACGCATCATGCAGCGGTATTTATGTTAAGGGCAGTAGCCATGCTCCAAGCTGGGCCTACTCAACGGTGCATTGTTGAAGAATTTTTTTCCTACTGCTGGACAAGCGCCTCACTTTCGAAAGGAGGATTAGCCTAGCCATAATCCACAACGGGGCCGGGGCCGGGTTCGGATTGGTAGTAAACATGCCTCCATAATAATTATCGGGCATCTTGGTTTCTTCACGTGTTTTACTTCGCTGAAAAGCGAGTGATGATTGAAAAACATTATTGGTACGTGCCCGCACTGGGATTTGAACTCGCTATTTATGCGTTGGCAGGGGGACGTTCACCCACTATCACCGCTTTGTTTGATATAAGTACAGGGTGTTCGGCAGAACATGTTCCTTAAGGTGCTGTCTCCACGAGCGAGAAAATCGCGGGACGTAATATTATCGTCGTGCCACGTATTTCTATGTTTGTAAATTAAACTGTCGAATATTTGCTTTTGATATTAATATATTTTTTGACGTTCAGAGTGTTGAAGTTTAGTAATAATTCAGCCTGTAACTGTCCCACTGCTGGGCAAAGGCCTCCCCTCACTGTGAGGAGGGTTAGGCCATAATCCACCACGGAGGCCTAGTCCGGGTTGGTGGCTATGCATGCCTCCGAAATAATTCTCGGGCATGTTGATTTCCTCACAACGTTTTTCTTCACCGAAAAGCGAGTGATAATTACGTAAGTACCTACATAATGATTATGTTTAACAAGAAACACATTGGTACGTGCCCGCTCTGGGATTTGAACACGCCACCTCCGTTCTCGAAAGCGGACGTTCGCCCACTAGGCTACCCCTCTTACTCATTCGTAGCCTACCCCTATAATATACATACCTACTCTATGCATGTATGCGTCAACACTGTGATGTTATCGCGAAGATAAATAGGTAGGTACTTTATGTGTTACGGCGGCGATATCGCCGCGATTCTCTCGCTTGTGGAGACAGCGCCTAATAATGTGGTGGGACAGACAATAATTTCCGGTTCAGCCAACCTCCTCCAACCTCGCGGTTATTTTTCAGGTGTTTTGTTATTTTTTAAGAACATTCTGAAACTACCTACCTACCTATGTTTCGCTTTATGCTGACCATAGATTTACTACCTCCTATGCTGATCTAACTTTTTGTTTAGCTAGATCAGCTCGCACAACCATTTTTTTTTTGTATTTGTAGTAATCCAGTTAGATTCTAGCTTCCTGCTGAGCAAAGAGTATAATAAGTAAGAGGGAATGCTGAGGTGGTCGCCGAAAGACGGGAAAACACGAGAATTTACATTGCCTGCTCCACACTTTTACAGAGAAACAAATAAATTATTTATTCAAACATTGACTGCAAACCGTAATGTTCGATGTTCATATTTTAACACACTGAAAAACAGTTTTGAAAAATCCGCGCTCGCTACACTCGCGTTTTCATATAATAATACTAGTTGTTACCCGCGACTTCGTCTACATTTATACCGGCAACAGCTAGTAAAAATATATAAAATAGGTAAACCTATTGGATACAGTCATCATTGTCTCTGTCGATATCCCAACAACTTCTCTATCTCTAATCTCTCCATCGCCCCATCCATCATCTGCCCATGACCTATTCTC
This sequence comes from Hylaea fasciaria, assembly GCA_905147375.1. Classification (NCBI taxonomy): domain Eukaryota; kingdom Metazoa; phylum Arthropoda; class Insecta; order Lepidoptera; family Geometridae; genus Hylaea; species Hylaea fasciaria. The sequence continues at coordinate 5,453,627 of LR990204.1, read as the reverse complement.
CTCCTATTCCCCATCTCCCATCTCCCCCCCTCCCTATCTCCCTATTCCCCCATCTTTTACTCGCACTCACTGGCTCAATCGCAAACTCACTAATTTATCTCCTTTGCCTTTCATACGATCCGTACAGCCGTTTAGTTCGGGTGGTTCATAGACTACGTACATAGGTGTATAATAATCTAAAGAGTACCTACCTAAGTACCTCGTGTTGAAAATTTTGTTGATGGGCTCAGTGCTGATCCCGCGGACTCAGTTTGGAGTGGGCTCAGTTTACGTACGAGCCGTGATATCCACCCCTTCCTTTGCCACCAAAAAAGCTGAAACCCGCATTTATTTATTTCTTACCAAAAGCTTAAATAAGAATTTTATAATTAACTTGAGGAATTATGGATTCCCCATACAAACTTTCAACCCCTATTTCACCTCTTTCGAGATTATTTTTTGAGTCAATAAATACCTACCCTATGTCCGTCTCATGAGTCCAATCTACCCCTAAATTTCATCGAAATCGAGGTGTTAAAAGGTAAAAAACCGTGAAAAAGGTTAAAGCCGTGAAAAGGTCACAAACAAACAGAGTTACTTTTACATTTATATATAATAATAATTCAGCCTGTAACTGTCCCACTGCTGGGCAAAGGCCTCCCCTCACTATCGTGAGGAGGGTTAGGCCAAGGTTAGGCCATAATCCACCACGGGGGCCTAGTCCGGATTGGTGGATACATTTATAATAATTAGTAGGTATGGATATGGATTGGGAATGGCGTTTCATTTACCTACCTACCTACCATCATACATAGTACCACACTGGTTTTTTATCGATACCGTCCCTTTTTAGGGTTCCGTAGCCAAAGGCAAAAAACGGAACCCTTATAAATTCGTCATGTCTGTCTGTCTGTCAGTCCGTCCGTATGTCACAGCCACTTTTTTCCGAAACGTTAAGAGCTTATACTGTTGAAACTTGGTAAGTAGATGTATTCTGTGAACCGCATTAAGAATTTAACACAAAAATAGAAAAAAGCAATAAACTTTTGGGGTTCCCCATACTTAGAACTGAAACTCAAAAATTATTTTTTCATCAAACCCAATACCCATACGTGTGGGGTACCTATCTATGGATAGGTCTTAAAAAATTATACCGATATACCGAGGTATCTAATATATTTTTTTTCTAAACTGAACAGTTGGCGCGGATAGACACTTCCAAAGTGGAAAAATATGTCGTCGTCGTCGTCGTCCCCTCTAACTTCTAAAATAAGAGACCGATAAAACTAAAAAAAATATATGATATTGTACATTACCATGCAAACTCCTAACGAAAATTGGTTTGAGCGAGATCTAGTGAGAAGTTTTTTTTTAATACGTCCTAAATCGTAAAAAATACACTACCTATTATTAAAACATCGATCAAAGTTACAACGAGCTACAAGAACTTTTATATCTAGTATGTATCTAGGCTCCTGGAGCTGCCTAGGATATTGAAGGATTATAATAATAAAAATGCGGCCATACTCGGAGATGACTATAATGCAAGAGACGGATGACAGTCCATAGACCACATATATCACAATATCATGTTACTTGCTGCTACGGAACCCTTCATGGGCGAATCCGAGTCGCACTTGGCCGCAATTTTATAGCAACCTACCGTCCGAAATTGCCTACCGGCAGTGATAACACTAGTGCGATTCAGCTACGCATTGGTAAAAACTTGTTAATTTCTGAAATGTTTTTAGTCGGACAGTCGGACAGCCACGGTCATCACAGTTGGTGACCCATGGATCAAACACTATGTGACTCCCTCCCTAGTTACTATAGTAGTACCTACCTCTTGAAATCTCATGGAGTTAGTCTCCATGAGATTGCAGAGAACAGGTAGATACACGGTAATTACATAAACTACAAACTTAGGTAGGATCTAATTTAGGTTCTCAAATTCTTGTGCGGCAGTTTTTAGTATCGCCAACAGAAATAAATACCTAATCTGTGAAAATTTCAACTGTCTATGACTTGAGCTTGGTGACAGACGGACAGGCAGACACAGACAGACTGACGAACAACGGAGTCTTAGTAATAGGGTCCCGTTATACCCTTTAGGTACGGAAACCTAATAATTACCATAATCAATTAGGTACGGAATAAGCCGTAGATCTTAGAACCTTGATTCAGAAACAAAAAGAGGCTTTATTTGGAAACGAAATTATTTTATTTATTTCACCATGTTACAGATGTATGTACCTATATTTACAAAACATGAGTATTTCGTATGTTAGATACATAGTTAATTTTATTACTTCTACACATTTGTGTGGTATGCCCAAGCCTACTTACTGGAAATGTCAATAAAGCCATTTAAGGAAAATAGGATCACCTCCTAAACTGACAATGAGACAATGATGAACTGTCTCGTCTCACAATAAAAATAATGTAAATGTTTTCAATTCATTCACGACACCGCAGTGGACTAGTCCATACGACCATGTAACAATTTAAACATCTATTGTTGGTCATTGGTTACTCATTAATTTTTAGTTCAGACAGCATATGAGCCAAATTATAAACAGATAATTTACTAGAGTTTGTCTATCTACCTTACATTAATCATTATGGATGATATGACTGGATGAGCGCGTACATATTTATAAAACATATTCATAGGTTCTAAGTTGCAAAAATTGACAGTAAGGATGTAAAGTAACACATTTAGGTAGGTACCTATTTAAAATTGAATTAGCCCAAGAATACACATATTACAGTATAAATTTAAAAAAATATGAATGCAATTTTCATCATCATTAACAGTAGATACACAATGCACCTCAGTAATCTTTAATCATTTTAATAAACAAAGTCCAGTAGAAATAAACTCTGTGGTTCTCTCAAATATACATCATTTCAGCCATTGAAGACATTTTCTTAGGTATGTGAACTAAAGTTTCAAAGTAGCTAGCTAATTCATCAATTGTGACATCACAAGGAGGGTTCAAAGCTTGTTGTGAGCAGGAGCCTGTTTGACTGCTATGCTTCTGTTCTTGGCTACTATCTCTTGAGCATACCACTTCACTTTTCCACCATTTTGTTTTATCATTAGCATCATTACTCTTGATTTGTTCATTTGAGTCGCTGGATATTTTTAACTGATTGCAGTTTTTTACGAGTGTACATAAATTTACAGTATCCATGTTTATATTTTGGGCGTTACAGGAGCTCGCCTCCTGCTGACACTTGTCTCTTTCAGCTGCATTATGACCTACGCAGGTTTTAAGAATATGCAACACTGGTTCTTTAAGTATTTTGTTTTGTTTTCTTTTACTGATTCCATTGTTTGTGTATTTCTTGTGCGATGGGCAAGTACATGACCCATTCTGAATGGTGGTTCTTTTCAGTAATCCTCTTTTACTGTGTGATACAAATGGGTTCTCATCACATCTACTTCTGTTTAATTTCATATGGTCTATTTCCAATCTCCCCATTTCTTCTCGTAGCAGTACATCTTCTTTGGCCATTTTAGATTATTCTGGAATAAAAATAAAGGAAAATCTATGTACAACTGAAAAGTTATCTAGAGAGTTAACATACATAATGTAATAATAATTGTACGTACATAAGTAGGTATAGGTACCTACTGTTTGCTAACAAAAGCATGTGTTTTCAAACATACTTAGCTAGTACCTACTATTAGATATTGTAATGCAGTGATCTGGGAAAACCTCAGCCCATACGACACACAAATGATGGCTATTGGAGTACCAAAGGCGAGTAAACTGATAATGAGACAAATTATGGCTTACCTACACAATTAAAAATATAAAATATACAATACCTTCAATTTGGTAGAAGTTTCAATGCTATAAGATCAGAGATTCAAAATAAGTACAGAACACGTACCATTCGATCCAGATACATTAAAATTGCTGATCCTATGCTGGGTTCCTCTGTTATTCTTCAATTTTATGTAGATATGTACCTACGTAGCAAAATCACTAATTATTTCCCCAACACCATGAACACAACATTTGTTTGCGTCATGTCAAATCATACATTCATTCATTTTTGCGTCAAGTCACTTTCGTTTCTACCACAGAGTGGGATGGATTTCTATCACAGAGTTTATCATCGAAGCTTTCTTTTTCTACAGAAAATATAAATACTTGGTAGGTAGGTAGAGGTACCTAAAGGTGCTAAGCGAAGATAAAACAAGCGCGGTGTCGTTGTTGCGCTACGCGTCAATAAAATTTAACCCTTTAGGTATTATAATGATGGTAATTATACGTACCAATAATAACTTTAAAGTAAAATTAAAATATTAACTAGCTAAAAACGGGTCTAATTCGCGCACAAACAAATATCAAAATATATAATTTTGACATACCTCGACGAATTAGACCCGTTTTTAGCTAGTTACATAATATGTTTCCTGTTCGCGAAAGTTTAAGAACTTAATTAAAATCTTATGAATATTCTTATATTCTTAATTGATATAAATGTGCAAAATATCTGTATTTTATAGGTGTTTTGTCCTGTGTAAGTCGATAATATTTTTCAGTTTTTGTTTGAGGTTGCTTCGGTAGGTACCTACCTATTTTCGTAAAACTTAAAAGGTAATCTGGTCACACTGCTGGGTAGCACTACACAGTGCACTGCCAACTGCCACTCAGTTTTTCTGGATAGCCGAAGAGATGCAAAATCCAGGCTTACGCGCAAACAAAAAAAATCACTGCTTAGCTTAGTGTGCTTTGTATTGCTAGTATAATAATTGCTAGTTTGCGGATACGGACAGAATTTATGGGCCGGGCTACACTCACTCAGAGAGACACAGACAGTGTTTTTGTATCGATTTTAGATCCGCTAGAGTCTAGAGGATGGAGCCTAATCCTGTGATTATTGCTGCTACAGCAAGACAAACAGCATCTGTAAGTCGTATCAATAGTCTGAAATAAAGTTTTATGTTATTCCGAGGTTCAACTTATTTTAACATCTTTATGTAGGTAACGTCTGTAATAGATAGGAGAGAGTAGCAGGATTATGCCTCGAGTCTGTACATTCAATACCTACCTATGTACTAAACACGATTATTATTTTTATTTTAGCTGATATTTCTTCACGGTCTCGGAGACACTGGGTAAGTAGGTTTTAATGATTTCGTTAGTATCTAGGGAGTTGTGATTTAAAATATACTGGGTATCATATGTATGTATCACAGACATGGTTGGGCGAGCACTATTGCTGCGATCAGAGGCCCTCACGTTAAGGTGATATGCCCCACTGCATCCACAATGCCAGTTACACTGAATGCTGGCTTCCGCATGCCATCATGGTTCGATCTCAGGACTTTGGATGCTACTGCCCCAGAAGATGATGAAGGAATTATGAGAGCTACCAGCCTCGTACACAGACTAATAACTGAGGAAGTCAAGGTAAGGGCCCATAAAACATTTTGCAATATTAACCCTGAGTAACCGATGCCAGACACAATCTGTCTTACCACAAAAGTTTAGACCAGAGTTAAACAGATGTTTCTAAAATCTCGTTCTTCAAAATCGACATCTATCACTCGCATTGTCTTACTCAATCCTGGCATTTCTAATTTTTATTTCTTGTGAATTTGTTATTGAGTTAGAAAAAGCAACTACTAGACTTCGATTTGTGAAGAAAATAGACACATGTGTCCAACTCTAATTTAAATCTTTTGTGGTAAGACTGAATATGCTTAATAATAATTGTTACATGGTCTGTACAGACCAGTGCTGGTTGCAGTGTTGTAAATAAAAAGTTAAAAGTTAGTATACAAAAAGTTAAAAGTAACACAAGCTCTGCTTACTTTGGGGCTAGATAATGCTGTGTGAATAATATTAGTATACTTTCATATTATGCATTTTATAAAAAGTCCTTATATTGTGACAGTACAAACAAACACTTTTATTTATTTATTTATATTTGTATATGTTGAGTAGCTACCAATCTAGAGTCAATGTGTTAAACCGCAATGCACAGCTAATATTAAATACATATTCCATAGGCTGGTGTTCCTGCAAACAGAATATTAGTGGGTGGGTTCTCCCAAGGTGGTGCACTGGCGTTACACTCGGCGCTTACTTACCCGGAACCTCTGGCTGGTGTCATGTCCCTGTCCTGTTGGCTGCCTAGACATTCCCAATTCCCTGATGCTGTGAAAGCTCCTCTGGATTTACATGTGAGTATAACACGAGTTACTACTGGATCTTAGTGAGTTTTACATGGGGAGGGAGGGAAATTAGAGACCGATAAATTTGGCGCATTAAATAAGAGGCCTATGTCTAGCACTGTGTTGATGGTCAAGCTGATGATGATATTACGAGTTAATGTGGAGTCTATTTTCCACATAAATATATTTAATTTGAATTATTTGTAACAAACTTTAATGAAGTAGGAAGTTCTTAATTCAACTGGATATTTTTGGTGATAAATGATCCACCAATGCGGAGCGGACCCTGTGGTAGATTAGACCCTAATCCTTATGAAAGTTTGTTGTTGAATGAGGTTATCCTGACCTCTGGTGTCTATCTATCTATCTATGACTGGTGACTATCAGACCACTCAAACGCCTCTTACGTGGCTTAATGGCTGCTATCAATCTTTAACAACCGGGACCGATGGTTTAACATGCCCTCCAAATCACCAAGCAATACCGCACATAACTTTCGAAAAGGCATTGGTTGCGGGCCAGACCCATTTTCAGCAGTTTTAAACCAAGTGAGACCATTACGCTCCTATTTTTAATTATTTACTAGCAGACACGTCCACGCGTTGCTGTGGCGACTTTAAATTAAGATGTAAGTTACCCTATCTTTCAAGCTTTACCAAACTGCACAAGGTGTGCAAATTTGGTTAAAATCGGTTAAGTAGTCCATTGCGGACAAACAACGTGACGCGTTATTTAGGTATATATGTTAAGTTTATACTTTTTAATAACAACACTGACATAATATAACAGGGCATGCAAGAGTTAACTAGTCTTAGTGGGTGGGAGATGAGCACAGCCACAGACAGTGCTATATAAGAACATTAAATAAGTATAGGTATATATTTCTTATCTATTCATTCAGTTATATACCTAACTGTATAAGTTGTGATATAACTGGAAAGCCTAATATATAACTGTATATTTTATGTAAATGTACTCATAGTAATTGTAGCCATCGTGGTGGATTATACCAGAAACGAAATAATGCACTTTAATGATGTCGTGCATAATAATATTATGCATGATGACATAACATGTTCCATTATGTACTACATTCATTACATATTATCAAATGTCCAAGTTGGATGACTGACTGTGAGGTTAATGAAATATTTTATATGTGAGTATTGTATGCGAAGATTGACATTCAAATTACATTCAGCCTTGGTATTTAATTTAAACAATTAAAAGGTGATGTTTAACAAATGTATGAAACCTTACACCCTGTATCTATGTGTTCTATTCTATCTATAGGTAGGTAAGTACATATTATAATAAAAATGTAACGAATCGCTGTCTGTATATGGAAAATATATGAGAAACAATTTATTATTGGGACCTTTATCAACGCTAATAACACCCAAAACAATGATTGTTAGATTTTTTGTCTGTTTGTCTATGCGTTTGTGCACGCTAATCTCACAAACGGCTTATCCGATTTATATGTGGTTTTCACTAATATATTGTGGTAAGCTTTCCTTAACGTTTAGTGTTTGTTTCATGTCAATCGGTCCATGAATAAAAAAGATACGCCAACCTTTCAAAAAGCTATAGGTGTTGTTTATGTAACGCGGGTGAAACCCCGGGGCGCAGCTAGTAAATACTAAGGCCTTATGGCAGCCCGTAACCGTTGTTTAATTTTTATTTTGTACTGTGTTGTGCGTTGACTATTATCCCATAGGAACTACGTGTTAAAAATTACCTTTATCCTATGTGTTATTGCAGAATTTTATAAAAGGTAAATTAAAATTGTCTATTATGTATCTGTATTTTTGCTCCTTTTTCATGGCTACACGGCTGAAACGATCTAGATGAAATTGTATATTATGGGTCATAGTTATATGGACAGAGAATACTTTATATCGCGACATAATGGATTTTTTGGATGTTAATTGAAGTTGCGGGTTGAATCATTGAAGCATATTACTCTAACGACGATGACGATTCAAATTGGGTTCCAGGCTTGCACCTCGCGCATATAACTTTGTATTAGTGCCATAAACTCTACGTGATTGTGTCGACTGACGCACGACACTCGACCCGACGCGACATAGCGGTTATATAACTTCCAGACTAAAAGTTATGTAACTAAGTATTCGACAGAGTGCCTAATTCGCGTAATTCATGCTAACTCGCAGAAAACCGCTTGAAGTTTTTAAAGTTTTCTGTAGGTAGGTATACCTAATACTGAATTTCAATTCTTGAATAAATTAATTACTTGTACCTACTTCCGCATCTATGTGTACGTAAATAAGTTGTATTTTTTGTTTTACATTTATTTATACCTCATAAATACTTAATCATACAAATAATATAATATGAGGTAAGTATATATAATATGAAGTTACAACTATGTACAGTAATCACAACGGATGCTTGTGTCTCTGAATTTGGCTGCAAGACGATGCGCAGTAGATATATTTGTGTCGCAAGTGAAAGAATCTACTTTACAACCAAACTCCGGATAGGTACCGTAAAGCGGGGTGAATAGATAGGTTTTCGATCTTCTGTGTCGTTTTTCGTAATGTTTGTATGTGCATTGGTACCGGTCTTTTTATGCTTCTATTTATTGAGTCTTAGGCCAAACTACTGAATTCTAATCATTTAAATTCCGATATGTTTATAAATTGTAAGATAATACCTCTCATCAGGGGACAATAAACACGCCTGAGGGGTGACAAGACACGGGAGGGGGGTGATTGGTCACGAGACGGGGGTGATTAGTCACAAAAAGGGCTAGTGACTAATCACCCCCTTCGCGTGTCTAATCACCTCAAAAAATTCAAGAAAATAAGGCGTATGACAAAATTACAATTTAAAGTAATAAAATGCATATTCTGGCCTCCACTTATTTAACATAATATGTTAATAATAAAACAGACAGTAATTGTAAAGTAAATTTGAACAAATACCGGCAAAATTCAGTGAGTTATGGAAGATCAAACTCACGCTGCAAAAAATAACTGATTTTGGTGTCAACTTTGATATTAAATTTTGGTGGGTTTTTTTCGATGTTGCAACACAAAAAACGTTGCCAGACGAAGAAACACAATACTACGAAATTATTACTGTTTCGGCTTTTTAGCTGGGATCACCCAGCTTGCCGTAAGAAGAGTTTAAACATTTTCCAAGTTTTTTTCTTTTCCCCCCGTGATTTCTAATCACCCCGTTTTACGGTATTCACTTCAGAACCTTGTAATTCTCTGCATTTATCAAAAGACATCAATTATGTACAATTTATCTGCCGAATTCATGTGCCGACCTCCATGAATGAAACCATTCCCCGAATGCCCGGGAACCACAGATTATAATTATTATCTAGTTAACCATAGAATCCACAAGCATATTATAGTGCATTACACTGACAAGGCTTCATTCAGTGTTGCAGTTTTATAATAATCTTTATGACTACAATAACAGACATAATATTCAAGGTAGGTATGCAATGAACACAATATTAAAAGCAATATACACAGGAGATTCTACTAGATACCTAGTTAGTCTAACACAAGGGATATGCCTCGTCAATAGTTCACATGAATCGAAAAATGAACGGTTGTAATCGACAACAGTATTACGTCTTAGTAATCGTATTAAAAATGTGCACGGTACTTGGCCTCATTACCGTGAACCATCATAAACCATAGTTAATTTTTAATGTGTCATAGTGAAATGTAAGATAAGGAATACCTACACGATAAAGCACAAGTCCATGCTGTAGGCATGGGCCTGTATCTTATCTTATATCTAAATGAGCAATTCTTGTATATCTTACTAATATTATAAAGCCGAAAGTTTGTGAGTGTGTGTATGTGTATGTGTGTATGTTTGTTAGCTCTTCACGCTCAAACGGCTGAACCGATTTCGTTGAAATTTGGTATAGGGATAGATTGGACCTACGAGACGGACATAGGCTATCTTTTGTCTCAAAAAATATTCTCGAAGGGGATGAAATAAGGGTTGAAAGTTTGTATGGGTAATTAATAATTTTTCAAGTTAGGAGTCTGTAAATGTATATTTAGGCTTTTGGTAAGAAATAAAGAATACGGGTTTCAGCTTTTTCGCTAAATCATCCCTAAATGGAAATTATGAGGTATTATTTAGATGCACCCCCCCCCCCCCTTCGGACTACAATAAACGGCTGAACGGATCGTAATGCAATTTGGCAAGGTGATAGATAACAATGGTTACAAGATAAAGACAGAGATAGACAGAGAGGGAGAGAGAAAGAGGTTGAGGGAGAAGTATATAGATAGAGAGATAAAGGGAGAGGGAAGGAGATAAAGGAAGCGTGAGAGAGTGAGGGGGAGAGATAGAGTGAGTGGGAAATATATAGAAAGAGAGATAGAGAGAGAGAGCGAGAGAGGGAGAGAGATAGATTGAGAGGGTACATATAGAAGTAGAGGGAGAGCGATCGAAAGAGGAAGAGGGAGAGAGAAAAAGGAAGAGGAAAGGAGATAAAGGGTGAGAGAGAGCGTGAGAGGGAGAGATAGAGTGAGTGGGAAGTATGTAGAAATAAAGGAAGAGAGATCTCGGAAGAGAGAGATATATATAGAGAGAGAGAATAGAGCGAGAGAGAGAAAGAGATAGATTGTGAGGGAAGTATATAGTAATAGAGGGAGAGGGAGAAAGATATAGATTGAGAGTGGAGAGGGAAATAAATAGAGATAGAGGGAGAGGGAAAGATATAGAGATAGAAGGAGAGGGAAAGAGATAGAGGTGGCATATATCATAGATAGGATTATGCCATAATTATGTGACTCACAACTCACAAACATACATACGCACACACTAACTCACATTGTTGTAGTCAGATTAGGTAGTTTAACTTTGTCCCACGATCTCGGTTTCATCCTAACTTATAATATATTATAGGGCTTTCATACTGTTTCATTTTCGGTACATAATGGACTTAGCGACCGATATCGGAAGCTAACTAATGTACAGACTGTCGCCCCAGTACTCGAATGCTAACTATGATGACACAATAAATTATGCACAAACCTTTCAAATAGCTACCTATAGGTATTACGTGTAACGCGGGTGAAACCGCGGGGCGCCGCTAGTATATATATATATACAATGTGTCTGGTCACCGGTGTCGGAGACTTAAGGGGGGTTAAATATGGGGATTTTTATCGACAAATCACTATCTCGATTTTCTCTTGGCCTCTCCATACTAAAATGGCAGCCATTTTGTTTTTTTTACTTCGCAGCTCAGACGCCTACACTGATTTAATCATTGCTATCGATGTAGACGTCTTAGGAAGACGAAAGAGGTATCATTTGAAAGCTAACAATGAAGACAATCAATTTATGATACATTTTATTCAATATCTTTTTCACAAACTAACATAACAATATTAACAAAATAAAAATCGTATTTATTTATTGCATTTTTTTTAGTTTTTTTAATTTTTTATGAAAACTAACCTGTCAAGCTATTTTTTTTAATTGTATTATCATAGTACAAGATATTTCCATTAAAATAAATCATACATCAAGGTCCTAAGTTAAATATTTTCGAAGCTATGATGGTTTAAATATGACCCTTAAACGTCAATGGCAAATCGCTTAATGCGTCTTGATAGTAATTCTGCAGGAATTCCAAAAATCTTGGGCCATTTAATGTAGCGGGCAAAATAAGAGGCCCAATAAGGATATCGTCTATCATGCCAGCCCAAACATTTACCGAAAACTTGTGCTGAAAGCTACTGGGTCTCACTGCATGCGGGTTTTCTTGGAGCCACAGGTGCTCGTTCCGATGATTTGTGTATCCAGATCTTGTAAAAGTTGCTTCATCGGTCCACATAATCCTCTTTAAAAAATTGGGATTGGATCGCGCTTTTCGTAATATCCACGAAGAAAAAACTGTCCTTCGGGCGACATCAGGTCCAATTAAATCCTGGACTCTTCTAAAATGGAATGGATGCAATCCTTGCCGTTTTAAAATCTGCCAAACTGTCCATTTCGATAGACCGAGTCTAATCGCAATGCGACGGACACTCAGTTGTGGCTCTTGCGTTATTAAATCCAACACCTCTTCTTCCTCTCGCGGAGACACCAAACGAGTACGTTCGTTAGCGGGTCTTCTTATTCCATATTCGGAGAGATTCGAGTGCAATCTGATGAACGTGCGAGCATTCGGCGTAGGTCTATCAGGGAATCTTCTCGCATACTCTCTTACAGCAGCATTCGCGTTCCCGTCGCAAAATCCATACACAAAATGGATGTTGGCCACGTCGCGGCTTGAAAAACGACGCTCTTCCATTTCAGTTAACGAAAGTTAACTAAAATAACAAAACGAGTCCAAAACACAAAGCAGAGGTTAGAAAATAGCAACGCACAGTACTTCGGCAGATAAGAATGTAATCACAACGCTAGGCGAGGGACGACTACCTGTATTTGTATCCTGACCTGAGTAGAGCCGCAATTTTGTCTCATTCACACCCTATACATGTCTCTTTCTAACATGTTGTCAAAGAACAGCTGCCTGTCTTACGACACGCCAATTGAATGTGGGGTCTTGAGTCTATTGTTTGACGTGTGCTATTAATAGAGTTTTTAAGGGTCATATTTAAACCATCATAGCTTCGAAAATATTTAACTTAGGACCTTGATGTAAGATTTATTTTAATGGAAATATCTTGTACTATGATAATACAATTAAAAAAAAATAGCTTGACAGGTTAGTTTTCATAAAAAATTTAAAAAACTAAAAAAAATGCAATAAATAAATACGATTTTTATTTTGTTAATATTGTTATGTTATTTTGTGAAAAAGATATTGAATAAAATGTATCATAAATTGATTGTCTTCATTGTTAGCTTTCAAATGATACCTCTTTCGTCTTCCTAAGACGTCTACATCGATAGCAATGATTAAATCAGTGTAGGCGTCTGAGCTGCGAAGTAAAAAAAACAAAATGGCTGCCATTTTAGTATGGAGAGGCCAAGAGAAAATCGAGATAGTGATTTGTCGATAAATATCCCCATATTTAACCCCCCTTAAGTCTCCCCTTAAGTCTCCGACACCGGTGACCAGACACATTGTATATATATATATAGGTATATATATACAGGCTGTATCGGCAAGGTGTAGTAATATTGAAATGTGGGTATGTGTACCTGGTGATGAATCATTTGCCAGGGTACTAAAACCTGAAATCGATAATCGATTTTTTCACTCAAATTGACAAAATAACTAAATATTACAACCCTAACATGATACGGATGACGTCACGTTACGCCGGTCACACAACGCTTGCGCGATGCAGGATTTCTTAGAAACGGCCCTGGCGCCATCTAGTAATTTTTGGTGGAACTTTTACCACAACTTTACTTCTACACCTAGTTTTGTTTGAGTAATGCCGCCGGCTAGAGGTGTACAGTCTTACCCAACTTATATGGTGCGTCGTGAATCTTCGTTCGCGCAGAAAATAAAGTATGGTCCGAAGATTAACGAAAGAATGCTTAACACTTACAATCAAATCAACCTAAGATCACTATTATAAGGTTCATAATACACTGCAGCTGTTAGTTCCATCTCACTCATGCCACGCGGCGATCGCTAAGATGCGGGGCGGCTGCCGACCAATAGCGGTCAATAGCATTTCCCGCGCTTTGAAAATTCATCTTCTGCGCAGGTAGAACTGCTATGTGCAACAGCAGTTATATATACTTAGTCAGGTCATAAGTATTGTCACACAGTAAAAACTATTCTTTTAGAATGCTGGCCACAAAAATGTTTATTGAATTCGAATTTCGAATTGTTCATGAAAATAAAAATGTATACTTTTTAGAATTTTACTCATTTTTAAATATGGAGTGGACGCTTAAAGAAGACCGTGTTGCAGTTATTGCGTTGCATCGTTGCGGTTACGCGCCAATTCAAATTTTTGACATACTGAAAAATTTGAATATAACCAAGAGATTCGTTTATCGTACCATCAAACGATACAATGAAGACTCTAGTGTAGATGACAGGTCAAGAAGTGGTCGCCCTCGGTCTGTTAGGACTCCAGCAGTGATAAAAGCTGTGAAGGCGCGAATTCAAAGAAATCCCAAACGTAAGCAGAAACTGTTGGCCCTTCAGATGGGATTAAGCAGAACCACGGTGAAAAGGGTGTTAAATGAAGACTTAGGGCTTCGGGCATATCGAAGAAAAACAGGACATCATTTGAATGCTCGTCTAATGGACCTGAGACTGAAGAGATGCCGCGCTTTGTTGAAGCGGTACGCGGGAAAAAAATATCGGGAAATTCTTTTTTCGGATGAAAAAATTTTTACCGTAGAAGAGAGCTACAACAAACAAAATGATAAGGTGTACGCACACAGTAGTGAAGAAGCGAGCAACCGTATTCCGCGTGTCCAACGAGGTCATTTTCCATCCTCGCTCATGGTATGGTTGGGAGTGTCTTATTGGGGCTTAACACAGGTACATTTTTGTGAGAAAGGTGTAAAAACGAATGCAGTTGTGTATCAAAATACAGTCCTGACGAACCTTGTGGAACCTGTTTCTCATACCATGTTTAATAACAGGCACTGGGTATTCCAACAAGATTCGGCGCCAGCTCATAGAGCGAAGAGCACACAAGACTGGCTGGCGGCGCGTGAAATCGACTTCATCCGGCACGAAGACTGGCCCTCCTCCAGTCCAGATTTGAATCCGCTAGATTACAAGATATGGCAACACTTGGAGGAAAAGGCGTGCTCAAAGCCTCATCCCAATTTGGAGTCACTCAAGACATCCTTGATTAAGGCAGCCGCCGATATTGACATGGACCTCGTTCGTGCTGCGATAGACGACTGGCCGCGCAGATTGAAGGCCTGTATTCAAAATCACGGAGGTCATTTTGAATAAACTTTAGTGTCATAAGAATCTATGTTTTGTTAAGTTCATTTTGGTATATAAATGGTTACATAATGAATAAACTTGTTTCAATTATTTTATATAAAACATGTGACAGAATTTATGACCTGACTAGGTATATATATATACTAGCTGCGCCCCGCGGTTTCACCCGCGTTTCACATTATAAAACCTATAGGGCGGTGGCTGTTAGATAAGTACGACTTGTAACAGTGTGTCAGAGAAAATACAGAGGTTAGGTAGTTTTTCACAGTTATTATCGCACTGATGGACAAATAAACAGTGATGATGATGGTGATAATGATGATTTGTAGCCTATATTGTGTCTCTAAACTATCTGCATAATACATTTTATGCAAATTAAGGTACTATTTCACAGTTTTTAGGCCACTGTGTATATGTAAGTTGGGGTATAAGGTAATATTTATATGCTATAAAAATACCAAATTTCATGCCAATGGGGTAGTTTGTCACAGTTTTTATTCCACTGATGCAAAACGGTGGTGATGGTGATGATGAATTAAAGCCTAAGTCGTAAGTTGCGGGATAACCTATCTACGTAGGAAATTTTACGCACATTGGGTAGTTTTTCACAGTTTTTATCGCATTGATAGAAAACGGCGATGATTATGATGATGACTTAATAATATGTTCGTAGCCTATGTCTTAATTTAGAAGTTAACCTATCTGCGAACCAAATTCTCTCTCCCCTCACTCTCCCCTCTTTGCTCCCCGCTCTCCCCTCTCTTTCTCCCCACTCTCCCCTCTTTCTCCTCCCCCTACTCTACCCTCTCTTTCGCCCACTCTACCCTCTTTCTCATCCCATTCTCCACTGTTTCTCCCCCCACTCTACCCTTTTTCTCCCCCACTCTCCTTTGTTTCTCCCTCCACTCCACCCTCTCTTTCTCCCCACTCTCCCCTCTTTCTCCCCCCACTCTCCCCTCTTACTCAATCCACTCTCCCCTCTTTGTCCCCCGCTCTCCCCTCTTTCTCCCCGCTCTCCCCTCATTTTCTCCCCACTCTACTCTCTTTATCATCCCATTCTCCCCCACTATACCCTCTTTCTCCCCCCACTCTCCTTTGTTTCTCCCTCCACTCTCCCCTCTTTCTTCCCCCCACTCTCCCCTCTCTTTCGCCCACTCTTCCCTCTTTCTCATCCCATTCTCACCTGTTTCTCCCCCCACTCTACCCTTTTTCTCCCCCCACTCTCCTCTGTTTCTCCCTCCACTCTACCCTCTATGTCCCCCACTCTCCCCTCTTTCTCCCCGCTCTCCCCTCTCTTTCTTCCCACTCCCCCCTTTTTCTCCCCTCTTTCTCCCCCACTCTCCCCACTTTCTCAACCCACTCTCCCCTCTTTCTCCCTCCACTCTCTCCTCTGTCCCCCACTCTCCCCTCTTTCCCCTGCTCTCCACTCTCTTTCTCCCCACTCTCCCCTCTTTCTCCCTCCACTCTCCCCTCTTTCTCACCCCACTCTCCTCTCTTTCTAATCCCACTCTCCCCTCTTTATCCCCCACTTTCCCCTCTTTCTTCACGCTCTCCCCACTCTTCCATCTACTCCCCTTTCCCCCCCCCACTCTCCTCTCCCCTTCCCACTCTCCCCTTCCCCCCCACTCTCCTCCTTTCTCCTTCTCACCTCCCCGCATTCTCCCCCCTTTCCTCCCATCGCACTCTCCCTCTTTAAATAACGATCCGTTCAGCTGTTTATTGTGGTCCGTTGGGGGTGCATCTAAAGAATACCTACCTAATAAGTTCAACCCCCTTGGTTTTCCCCCTTTAGGGATGATTTTGCTAAAAAGCTGAAACCCGTATTTATTTAATTATTACCAAAAGCCTAAATAAGAATTTTCAGATCCCTAACTTGAAGAATTATGGATTCCCCATACAAACTTTCAACCCCTATTTCATCCCCTTCGAAATTAATTTTTGAGACAAAAGATAGCCTATGTCCGTCTCATAGGTCCAATCTACCCCTATACCAAATTTCATCGAAATCGGTTCAGCCGTTTGAGCGTGAAGAGCTAACAAACATACACACATACACACACACACACACACACACACACACACGCACAAACTTTCGGCTTTATAATATTGACTTTCTAACTTAATGGCTTATCTAACTTTCTAACTATGGCCGAAAATAATGGCTTTATAATATTGAAGAATGATGACTCAAGTGTTCGAAATACACTAAAAGAACGGATTCAGACATAGCTTTTACTCTTTTTGTTGTTATCCATTGATTAAAAACGTTAATAAGGATTTTTCATAGGTATTTACCTTTTGATTTATTCGGCAGTATGTAGATTATGATTTAATCAATTCCGGTATCAAATCATTATCGCTTGACGACAATTTTGTGTTACTTAACTTGAAAATGATAAAACTGTTATTGTTATCTACGAGTAAAAAATATGTAACATCAAACAAACACCATCTTTAGTTTCACATTCTAATCATACCAAACACAAAAAGTGGCGTGATTGGTTGCAAGTAAATCTACAAATTAAAAAAAATATTTTTACTCCCTAGTGCCCAACCCAACAACCTAGTTTGCTCCCGCTAAGCTGAGCTAATATGACACACTTTAAAAAAAAAACATTTCCCGTAAGGATGTTAGTGTAAATGAAAAAATGAAAAAACTTAAATTATTAACTTAATTTACAGACAGCAAAGAACAAAACCATGAAATTATCTGTCAGCCTCCTCACTAGGCAAAGCCTGTATCGAGGAAACTTTTATATGAAAGTTCAGGAAGTTAAATTTGCTAGGTCATAAATATAATATAATGTTTTATTGCGTTTCTAAGATTTATATATGATATTGCGATAAATAAGACATTGCAATATAGGTAAACTAGCTGATACCCGCAATTTCGTTCGCATTTTTATATAAAATGTAAACTGTTTAGAAAATCAATTGATGTCGCGGGGAACAGTTATAGGTAAGAATATATCTGTCTCTTTCTCACTCCCTTTTCCTCTATCTTTATCCCTCTCTAGCTCTTTTTCTATCTTTCTCCCTCTTTCGCTCTTTCTATCTCTCTTCCTCTACCTCCATCTCTTTCCCTCTCCCTATATCTCTATATCTTTCCCTATCTTTCTATCATTAATATCCCTCTCCACTCTCAATCTCTTGCGTTCCCTCTCCCTGTCCATCTCACCCATTATATTTATTTCCCTCACCCTCTCCGTCTATATCTCTTCCTTTCCCTCCTTTGCTCACTCCCTCTCCCTCTATTTCTATATATTTCGCACTCAATGTCTCTCACCTATTTCCACCCACTCTCCCCTCCTTCTAGCCCCACTCTCCTCTCTTTCACTCCCACTCTCCACTGTCTCCCCCCACTCTCCCCTCTTTCTCCCCCACTCTCCCCTCTTTCTCCCCCCTTTCTCCCCTTTTCTCCCCCCACTATCCCCTCTTCCTCCCCCTCTCTCCCCTTTTCTCCCCCCACTCTTCCCTCTTTCTCCCCCCACTGTATCATCACTTTATATTCACTCTACACTCTTTCTCACCCCACTCTCCCCTCTTTCTCCCCCCACTCTCCCCTCTTATTCCCACCACTCTCCCCTCTTCCCCCCCACTCTTCCCTCTTTCACCCCCCACTCTCCCCTCTTTCTTCCCCCCACTCTTCCCGCGTTCTCCCCCCACTCTCCCCTCTTTCTCCCCCCCACTATACTCTCATTCTCCCCACTCTCCCCTCTCTATCTCCCCACTCTACCCTTTTTCTCACCCTACTCTCCCCTCTTTCTCCCCCCACTCTCCCCTCTTTCTCCCTCACTCTCCCCTCTTTCTCACCCCACTCACCCCTCTTTCTCCCCCCACTCTCCCCTCTTTCTCACCCCACTCACCCCTCTTTATCCCCCACTCTCCCCTCTTTCTCCCCCCACTCTCCCCTTTTCTCCCCCCACTATCCCCTCTTCCTCCCCCTCTCTCCCCTTTTCTCCCCCCACTCTTCCCTCTTTCTCCCCCCACTGTATCATCACTTTCTATTCACTCTACACTCTTTCTCACCCCACTCTCCCCACTTTCTCAACCCACTCCCCTCTTTCTCCCACCACTCTCCCCTCTTCCCCCCCACTCTTCCCTCTTCCTCCCCCCACTCTCCCCTCTTTCTCCCCCCACTCTCCCCTCTTCCCCCCACTCTTCCCGCTTTCTCCCCCCACTCTCCCCTATTTCTCCCCCGTTCTATCCTCATTCTCCCCTCTACCCTCATACACCACTCTCCCCTCTATCTCCCCACTATACCCTTTTTCTCACCCTTCTCTCCCCTCTTTCTCCCCCCACTCTCCCCTCTTTCTCACCCCACTCACCCCTCTTTATCCCCCACTCTCCCCTCTTTCTCACCCCACTCTCCCCTCTCTTTCTCCCCACTCTACTCTCTTTCTCACCCCACTCTCCCCTCTTTCTCACCCCACTCTCCCCTCTCTTTCTCCCCACTCTACTCTCTTTCTCACCCCACTGTCCCCTCTTTCTCACCCCACTCTGTCCGCTTTCTCCCCCCACTCTCCCCTCTTTCTCCCCCCACTCTAACCTTTTTCTTACCCCACTCTCCCCTCTTTCTCCCCCACTCTCCCCTCTTTTTCCCCCCACTCTGTCCGCTTTCTCCCCCCACTCTCCCCTCTTTCTTCCCGCTCTCCCCTCTCTTTCTCCCCACTCTACCCTCTTCTCCCCTCACTCTACCATCTACTCCCCCTTTCCCTCACTTTACCCCTTTCTCCCCCAACTCCCATCGCACTCTCCCCCCTTAATTACTTTCCAATTTAAATTACGATCCGTTTAGCCGTTTATTGTGGTCCGTAGGGGGTGCATCTAAAGAATACCTCATAATTTCAACCCCCTTGCTTTTCCCCCTTTAGGGATGATTTTGCAAAAAAGCTGAAACCCGTATTTATTTATTTCTTACCAAAAGCCTAAATAAGAATTTTCAGATCCCTAACTTGAGGAATTATGGATTCCCCATACAAACTTTCAACCCCTATTTCATCCCCTTAAAGATTATTTTTTGAGACAAAAGATAGCCTATGTCCGTCTCATAGGTCCAATCCACCCCTATACCAAATTTCATCGAAATCGGTTCAGCCGTTTAGCCGTGAAAAGGTAACAAACAAACAAACAGACAAACAGATATACAGACAGATAAACAGATAAACAGATAAACAGAGTTACTTTCAGATTTATAATATTAGTATGGATTGTTGTTTTTAAATTAATAATAGTAAGTACTTACATAAAATAAATAAATAAATAATACGTAAATAAAATAAGGGTAAATCAAGGTTATTATATTTCAATTTCCACAATATTCTCTGTTTGGTTGTAATTTAGCGTGATTAACCATTTCATTAACAAGTGTTTCGCTTCATTCAGTGTTTTGCGTTTGATGTCGCAACGTTTGACAACTTCGTTATACACGGGAATTCTCATGAATCTACCAATACGTCGCGCAAATGTTGTGGTAACGACTGGGGCTGGTACTTTGAAAACTCGACGGTTTATAATAAATAAATAGATATTTACAAGATCAATCACTCGTAAGCTTTGGTTTTTAATCACTCTGTTATTTTGAGGGCGGTCTGTGCCGCTTGTTATCGATTGATGGGCCCTTCGCTTCGCATTCCACAAGTAAACAGCATTGTCTAATTACTTACAGATCTTTCAAGCCCACGGCGACTGCGACCCGGTGGTGCCGTTCAAGTGGGGACAGATGACGGCCTCATTCCTTAAGACATTTATGAAAAACATCGAGTTCCACACCTACCGCGGCCTCACACACAGCTCCTCGGAGGCCGAGCTCAAAGACATGAGGCTGTTCATAGAGAAAACCATTCCTGCCACCAAATGAGTATCCCCAGAGAAACACCCTAAAGTACCTACATTATTACTTCACTGTCATAATATATTTTTATCAGAGCTGATTTTATTAATGTTGCTAGAATCATGAACTCCATTGTAAGCGTTGAGTAGTAGTAGGGGACTGGTGACCTGTTTAATCACGAGACAGTATAATACGATAACCTTTTATGTATCATATGGATATTCAGACTAGCTATAGCGAGACTAGCATTATGTATTTAGGAAATCATCATCTCTGTTTGTGATTCAATGGGATTTACGAGCCTCATCTTTAGATAAACACAAAACAATGTTGTGTCGACCATGAATGCACTTCATTGTCTATAGATATCTAAATAATATCCTTTTGTTGCATTCTTAAGTGTATTAATTATAATAATAATTGAGGTCGCGTGACACTAGTGTGTTTTTATTTGTTAGCTTTAATTTAGATGAACTGCGCGCTTACAAAGATGTAACTATAATTACCTAACTGAAGCTCACATTATTTATATAATAAATGAGTATCAAGATTGTAAAGTAAACAACCTATAATGTGAAATTATTCTACATTATAGCTAAGTACTTATAATAAGTAGGTAGGTACAGTCCATTACAATCGTAGTGTAAAAATTAAAAAATCATACATGAGGACTTACGAATATTTTTAAGTCTCGTTTCACCAACGTTCCCTGAATAAAGTTATCAATAATAAAGAAATTTACTATTACTTCTTACCTATTATAATCTGTTGCGGGAAGTCTTTCCTGTATGTTTGGCTGTGGCACCTTTGGCCAGTTATTCGCAGATTATCCCACTGGTCACCACGGCTCCGTCGCCAATGGCGGCAACTGGAAAAAAACCCGGACAACGGCGAAAATAAAGTACTCGATCATCGCCAGTGGTGACGACTGGTAATTGTTACGAGGTCACGCATGGTTTTGAAATGGATACCTAGTTCTAGGTTAGCATTGCACGTACTAAATACACTACAACTGTTACGGGCGGGCGTGGCGCTTGGGTAGTCTCGTTATACAGACTATAGATACATACAGTGAACCATAATATAAATTAAGTTAGCATGCTGTAGGTAAGTTGGTTACGGTTGGTTCTTACAGATCCGATTCAGAAAATTCATTCAAGTTACACTATAATGCCTGATGAATATGCATGCATGCCTTTAGTGACGATATTGCATAGTGGCTGAGCAATTGGGATGCTGCGCTTGATGTCGCGGGTTCGATTCCCGCCCGGAACAAAAATATTTGTGTGATCCACTAATAGTTGTTTCTGGTCTGGGTGTTATGTGTATGTGAAATTATAATAATATAATAAGTATGTCTGTAAACGGTACCCACGATACAGGAGATCCTAGTGTGAGGCTACGTTAAAAAAAAAGCCTACTGCGCTGTTGCTGTATCGTGTGTTGAATTATTGACCACACCGTGCAAGCTGGCAACATCGCATTGCTGTCTAGAAAATATCGGTACCTATGTATAACAAAAGGCCATTGATACCAATCTTGTGAAAATATCGATATCGTCCCCTGCCTCAAGCAGTCGTTTGTCTGGACCCAAAAAGCGTGTCACATTGCATTTTTCCAAAACTCCCAGGAAGTTTCAGTAAAGAATCCACCACACTGAATCGTGACTTTGAGTAGTCTTTGAGTAGTAGTGAAATAGTCGACTTGACTACTTGACCACGAGGATTGCTATAATGCTATGACTTTCCTATTGTGAAGATATTATTATATAAGAAACCTATAGGGGATGTACCTACGTAGGTAGGTACTTAAATATACTTGACACTGGCTAAATGCACAAACTGTGCGCAGCCATTACTAAAACAAACAAACAAGATTGTCTGCCCATGGACATCTCCATATATTATTTCACAAAAAAAAAACTATTTCATAGAGTAATTTTCAGGGATGCCATTTCAGCGTCTTCCGCGCTACATCTAGCGCTTTTTTGATGTTGAGCGCGCATTTGAGAATTTTAGCACTGCGTGAAATGTAGCACTTTTGACTTTCGATATGGCAGTACCCAGATAGGTACAGTTTATCTTTCGCGTAGAGGCTAGATAATTATTATGCTAATAACGTCAAAATGACTAGTATCCGAAATCAAAAATAGTCAATGGCATCTTTAAAATCATTGATGTTTTTGTTTATCAGTGAATAACAAGTAAAATGGGGAGAGTTTTGGCGTGAATCCGATAGTGAGACGTTGTTGGTTTTGTATTATTTTCTCAAACTTGTGTTTCTTCGAGTGTTCATGTGTAATATTGGTGGAATATTAATCATTAAGTGTTCGTTAACGTGCACGAGTGTAGGCGAATGATATAAACTCAAAAAACGTGTCATTTCGCATTTTTTTCCAAAACTCCCAGGAAGTTTCAGTAAAGCATCCACTACTTTACTGAATCGTGACTTTGACGATGTAAATAATTGACTTGACTCCTTGACCACGATTGCTATATTACTGTGACTTTCTTTATGTGAAATTAAGAAATACTTATTATAATAAAATACTTGACACTGGCTATATGCACAAACCGTGCGATGCCATTACTAAAACAAAAAAAAAACAAGTAAAATTCAATGAATGAAATGTCTTTTTTCTACGATTCCAGCTTAGCGAGGCAGAAAATGTTAAATTTACCTAAATAAAGTCTGGGTTATGAAAGAACCTAGAGACTGGAAACGCATAATATGATAACCATATGATAACCTATAATAATAACATTGATAATAGATAACACTTGTAACAATCTAGCGGAATGTAGGTATCGCTTTATTGATGCGTAACAATCATACTATCTAGCGCTTTTTCTACCGTTTTTAGCGCCAAGATCCGATCTGGCAGCCCTGTCTGTCTAGCCTAGTACAGCCAAAACTAGAGGTGTAAAAGTAACGAAACAAAGCGTACCTACCCGTATGTATTCGTTACTGTAGCAAGGAGTACCCGTTATTATCGTATCGGTACTCGTTACTTCCGTATGATACCTCATAACATGCTGTGATGCAGAGAGTCGCATTTCGTACGCGAGCGGTATGATGTCGCGGCCTCACAACATTCGTGATTTGTAGAAAACTTATAGTTGAAAAGCGTGGACGACAAATTTCCAAATTATTACTTTAGGCACCTACATAATAAACAAACATCGTTATTTGTATCGCCTGCGTAAAACAAACTATTAGCGAAAACATGCGAGTAACGAGATGGATTCGTGAGTAACGTTTCGGTACTCGTTACTAGATGGCGTACCCGTTACTCAGTACCGAATACATACGGTTTACTACAGCTCTAGCCAAAACCAAAGAGTAGGTGTAGTTTAGTTTAGAGTAGTCTATAGTCTAGAGTTTTGGCGGGAATCCGATAGTGAGACGTTGTTGGTTTTGTATTATTAGCTCAAACTTGTGTTTCTTCGAGTGTTAATGTGTAATATTGGTGGAATATTAACCATTAAGTGTTCGTTAACGTGCACGAGTGTAGGCGAATGATATAAACTCAAAAAACGTGTCATTTCGCATTTTTTCCAAAACTCCAAGGAAGTTTCAGTAAAGCATCCACTACTTTACTGAATCGTGACGGACGATGTAAATAATTGACTTGACTACTTGACCACGATTGCTATAACATTGCTGTGACTTTCATAATGTGAAATTAAGAAATACTTAAAAAAAAATACTTGACACTGGCTATATGCACAAACCGTGCGAAGCCATAACTAAAACAAAATAAAATAAATAGTCTATAGTCTAGCTAGTCTATGCTACCTACTCCTACATGCTGGCTAAGCGCTGAGTGTACCTACTTCTATTGTTTATAAATTTAAGGTTTCTTTAAATAATGACCGATAAACATGAGGCACCGTCATGTAAAAAGCGCCGTATGTGTTATGAGCCTACTGCAGGTAAGTAAAATAATATTGGTGCATACCTACCTACATTATGTTTATATTCAAGTGGGAAGAAGTGGTCCCACAATGTGGATGTCAATAAAAATGTAAATACTTGTCTTGTGGTGGTTACATAGCGCGCCTAAATGTTAAATGCAATCTTTCTGCTTTCACAGATTTGGAAACTTCTCAAGATATGAAAAACGAAGGGACCAAAACTAAGCAGGTAAAGAAAACCCAATTTCCCAAATTTCGTTTAAAATGTAAAGGCGACGCTGCATCATTGTGCACTTCTGGTAATGAAAGAGTACCTTTGATGCTCACAGATGTGCAGCATTTATTGCTGCATTCACTGTTAGGAAATCTAAACTTGACACAACCTCCACGGTGGTATGCAATAGAAAGATGTGGTAAAGTAAGCCAAACCACTTGCCTGATACTAGAAGGTATATCGCTACACCACTGGGAGAAATACTCTCAAGAATTCTATGAAGCAAAGAAGATCTTTAAAGACTTTGTGGAAATATTGACTCCATCTGTCTATAATGGCTCTTTGGTGCATGAGCTGGCATTGGTGCCGCTATCTGAAGTAGAAAAAGAGGATATAATTCAAAAATATGGTAGTCTAAATTTAGCTCTCGAAGCAAGAAAAGACTTGATGGTGATGATGAGAGCAGTATTCCCAATTGGGAATGAAGTTGAGGAAAATGTAGAAAGTCCTGGTGAAGATAAGTTTCCTAGAACTCAGCTGTTGTTGTCTGCTTGGCAGTTAATAGAACATAATTACCCGTTGCCACTGAAAGGAAAACTAAAGGAGACCTATTCAGATTATGTGCTGTCAAAAGATGAATACCAACCAGTGACTGCTAAGTCACCATTGTTTGGGCTGGATTGTGAGATGTGTATAACAAATGCTGGCTCAGAGTTAACTCGAGTGTCTGTTGTTAACGAGAGACATGAAGTTATATATGAATCACATGTGAAACCTTACAATAACATAACTGATTATTTAACCAAGTTCTCCGGGATCACAAAATCTTCACTAGAAAATGTAACAAAAAGGCTTGAAGATGTCCAGAGCGACCTGAATGAATTGTTACCAGCTGATGCAATATTAGTAGGTCAGTCTTTAAATACAGATCTGCATGCTCTTAAAATGATGCATCCTTACATTATAGACACAAGTATAGTATTCAATATAACAGGTGAGAGATCACGTAAGCCCAAACTGAAAACTTTGGCTAGAGAGTATCTGAACCTAGACATACAATCAAGTAAGAAAGGTCACTGTCCAATAGAGGATGCGCTTACAGCATTGAAGCTAGTTCAGTTAAAACTGAGTAGGTCCATTGAATATGGGGATGCGGTGCATACTAACAGGGAGAAATATAAAGAGAAGGTTGTCAAAATGATAACTACACAGGAATATGTCCTGCCCATATTCAATCATATGATAGAAAAAAAGAAAAGCTCTTTAGTTGTTGGCTGTGATGACATTACCGGTGACTACCATTCATATCTATCCCAAGCGAAGGAAAGTCTATCGGCGACTTTCAAAAAAGGAAATCCAAAGAAAGTTCAGTTAAGAACTGTTGATGGTATAGAAGAAGTGATCACCACTCTGACAGAAGCCGTGAATGATTTTAATTTCACCATGGCACACCTCAAATTTGAGCTTAATAAAGAAGGCGAACAGCAAAAAGTTAAGAATATAGATAAGTGGATCAAAACAATTTGGGAAAGTGTTCCGCAGTCATCACTGTTTGTAGTAGTACTAGGAGGAACAATGAAAGACAATGGCTTAGCAATGATGAATGTCAAAATTAAATGCACATAGTATAATGCTTCTTTGAAACTGTCATTGGTATAATGTATATTGCAGGTCCATATACTTTAATAGTCGCCAAAGTGTTGTTTCATGTAGCCATAAAACTATGGTACTCTTACTCTTATACATATATATTTTATGTACAAGAGTAGTTATTAATTAAGAATAAATATGTTGATTATGTAAGTAGAAGGATATTTTTTTATTGCAGGCCTGTCCCATCTTCAATGTGAAAATTAAAAAATGAACACAAATTGCATTTCAATGATGAGTAGGTACTTAGGTAGTGTTATTTATTTATAGAAGCCCATATCCCCTAATAAAAACACTACCAAATGGATACGAGGAAACAACAGGATTTTACCACTTTTGATGTGAACTTAGTTACCTACCTACTATGAATAATGAACAACCCAACTCAGGGCACAACTAAGAAGGAGAATTTTAAAAACTTCCTTCATTTTCGGTGTTGGTTAAGAAAAGACATTAAATTGCACCAAAATATTTAATTTAAAAATAGTCTACCTACAAGTGAAGGAGTTACGTAAAATATATTTTTGGTCTGGTATTTATTTGGTTAACGCGATTTGGTAAATCTGTCCAGTGATAGGGTCGACTGCCAGGGATGGAGGCAGTTCGGCTGCGATGTCCGCCAGAGCTTCCCACCGCGTCGCGCGGCTACTCTGGGACTGGCTCGGACTTGATTCTTCCAGTTCCTTTTCTGATTCCACCCTATAAACATAATATTATGTTAACGTGCGATAAAAATGCCTTCAATTTATTAACTAATAGCGTCGTACGTATACACCATGAAAAATATCCTAAGTTTGTAATTTAAACCCTCACAAAGTTGGTTTCATAATAGGTAGGTATACTAACTGTAGGCATAATTAGTATGTAGGTAGGTACTTTTTAAAATATTACAAATGAGAAAGTATAAATGCAGTGAATTGGGAAATTACCATGAAGTAACACCACCACCCGCCACCGGTTACATATTTAGTGGAATGGAACAAGCGAGTTTTCCCCATTATTTTTACCGTTATAAGATCAGTATAATTATACGTATCGGCAAGAAGTACCTACTGAATGCGTTCTACCGATAGGTCTATTTTTCTGCCCGTTTTCTATCACTTCCTATATAAAAAGCCCGATTTATTGGATAACTTACACGTGGTTTCATTACCTATGGAGTCTCTTAATAGGTGACAAGTAAAGATGCGATTTCGTGTCATCTTTGTGTTTTTTTATCGAGACAATTATTCGTAATCGCGTTCCTGTCTTCCCAATCGTCTTCAATGTATGATCAATTTTACAAAAAAAATCGTCTTAATATTATAGGTATTTTAATTGGTTTACTGAGCTTAAAAAACTTCGAATTTAAGTAAAACCTCCAGTCACCATTTCCAGTGGGTTGGGCTTGTATTGCTAAGACCCCGTCTGGGAAGGTTCGCCTTCTTCCGCCGGAAAGTAATAACAGTTACTGCCCTAATTAACCGTAATCTTAGCTGAATCCACTTTTTTATTTTATTTAGTAGGGGAAAACAGGGTGGCTCCGTACAGAGGGAGCCTTCGTACAGTACGTATATCTCCGCTATTAGTTATTTAGGCGCGTTCATCTTTTTATGCCTGATTGCCACTCGTATGCAGCTACTAATTAGCGGGACAAAACATCAGTATGGCTGCCGGGTCCGATGAAATAAATTCAAATGTGTTTTCGCGCCGCGAAAGTAATATTTGGACTTGAATTCAAACTCATGTAGCTCTAGTAAGTTTTACTGAAATTGTGTAAGTAATTCATTATAATTGAGGAACATATCCATTAGTTTATTATGTATTCATAAATTTTGGGATGCAGCTTAATGCATATTTATTTTTATCAGAATTGTGTAATTATTTGGGTTGGGGTACCTTCGTACACATGTGTGTGGTGTACATTCGTACTATATAAATGCTTCGTGAAAATATTTTTCAGCCTGCAATGTCCATATTAATATTTGATTACCACGATTATGTCATGTTATCGTTATTATTTATGTTGATTCTTACTAAGTAGACTATTTTAAGTGACTTTTTAATTTAAAAGAGTTTTTTTTTGTGAAATACTGCTGCATTAGTTCTACTACATCTAAAGGCTGATAATTACTCAATTTTATGTTATTTGAAAATCAAACTGTTGAATGTTTATAGTTATTTGATGATAAACGTATTTATTTTTATTTTAAATAACTTTTATTATTGTGTTAGCTGTGTACGAAGGTACCCCACGTCTGGGGTGCCTTCGTACGTTTTTCATTTTTTAGTAAATCCGTCATTACTCAGTCAATTATGCTGTATCGATACTGATCCACACTACATTTTATAGCCAGATATGTGCGTAACATACCAGCATTGAAATGAGTTTGAAATAGCTGCTAGTTTCTTTTTTACAAGGCCTAATGTAAAAACTGTACGAAGCCACCCTGTTTTCCCCTATGCACTTAGCTGTAAACCACAACTTCGTTCACGTTATTTTCTCTTTTTTCATAATGTCGTATATATTTTTCATTTGTTATTTGTTATTTTACTGGTAGGTACCGAATATAATAGAAGCAGTTCTGCCTGTGACATTGGCTATTCGTAGCGCACCGCCTACAAATGATTGTATATACTTAGATGTTACTAACTAATAGTGAAAACTACCTACATTGCAATCAGTTAGTATCTTGTTTTTGTAGTTATACCTATACCTAGCTAAGTACATAAAAATGCGATGCTATGCGAAAAAGACAGACGCAGTAAAAAACATTATTTTACAGTAGGTAAGTACCTACTACTAGATTATTCGAAGTCTCCTACGAGTAGGTAGGTACCTATATACCTACCATTTATCTAACTTTAGTACACCTGTTACAGTACTGCTTTATGTTGGTAAGTAAGTACCTACTTACTATAGATGTACCTACTTAATTGAGAATGTATACTTACGGCGTATTTTCGACTTTAGTTTCTAGTTGATCAGTAGATTCTGGGTTGATTGCTGCGGCTATTTCTGCATTATTGTTTTCTGTACTTTCATCATCGTTATTTGGATTTAGCGGAGATTTTTCACTTTCATTGTCCTTTTCCTCTGATTCATTTAAATGATGATTTGTTTCAAATACTCTTTCCATTAGCAATTCTAGCTTCGGTATCTTCATCTCATCTTTGGTAATTTCAGGGGTCGCGATCGTGCTTTCGCTGTCTATGATGTGACCGTTCGCAGAGACTGTAATAATGTAAAACAATCCATGAGCATTAAGCACAATTATTTGCATAATATTATGCTTAACATAGCCAACCTATTTATGCAATGTACTAGGTACTTAGTTACTTTTTATACTTGTATCTACGGAATACGTCGGACTTCGCGGACAACAGGTCTCAAGGTTTTATAAACATGAAACGACGACCGGTAGCGGGCAGACATGCCTTTATGGTAAGGGTGGGTGTACGATCCGGTATAGTATTTTTAGCAAAGTTTTTCAGGCTGAGGGGTGTTAGATAACATAGGTAAGGTAAGTAACATAGGTAAGTAGGACAGGATAATTGTACCACCTACTACGATAGGTAGCTGTACTTACACTACAAACAAATAGAAAAAAAATTCTTACCCTTTTCAGTCGCTAAACTAGTCGAAGATTTATTATTCCTAACTAACTGTACAGGTTCCTCAAAAGTATCACATGAAGGAAGCATTTTCGTTTCATTTGTTCGGTTTTCGTCTTCGATGTCGGCCACATCGACCTCTATCGATGGGTTTTCGTTGGTTTCTTCTTCGAATTGTATAATTTTGTCTGAAAAAACATAAAATCTCTGGCTGAACCCTTGAAAATTAAACTATAGGTAGGGCGAGGGAATAATATAGGTATTCTGTGCTATAGGTCTGTATTGTATATACATATACAGGGCGTCCCACGCACAAGGTACTTTGGCATATTATTATGCCACATGGAGGGAAAGTACCTTGAATATTGTAGATGGAACATTTTATTGAAAAAAGACATTATTTGAATTTAAAAAACAATATAAACTGCATGCATAGATATTTAAAAAATTACATGGTTGAACCGGGAATCGAACCCGTTACACGAGAAAAATTATCACCTGTAGCTTTATCACCCCGATCGAAAGGCTTCATCATAAGGATTATTTTATGCTAACTAACATAGTGTCAGAAATAAAAGGAAGACCATTAATTTAAACATTTTTAATACATAATTAATCAATTGATCACATGCTCAAAATGAGTCCTTCCTGTTGAATGAAAAGTCGCACTCTTTTGATTATTTGCTCCCTGTCGATTTTTTGATCTTGCTTTTTTTTTTTTTATTAATTAATAGGTGTGGTGAATATTTAGAATAATACGTCATAAGTTCTGTTTGTAGCTCGTGGACAGTTTCATACTGGTTCTCGTAAACTAATTTTAATACATAACCCCATAAAAACCCCTAGCGGGTTAAATCTGAGGATCTCGGCGGCCATCTTATTTCATTATCAATATAAAATTTCACATCAAATGTTTAAATTAATGGTCTTCCTTTTATTTCTGACACTATGTTAGTTAGCATAAAATAATCCTTATGATGAAGCCTTTCGATCGGGGTGATAAAGCTACAGATTATTATTTTTCTCGTGTAACGGGTTCGATTCCCGGTTCGACCATGTAATTTTTTAAATATCTATGCATGCAGTTTAAATTCAAATAATGTCTTCTTTCTGTAAAATGTTCCATCTACAATATTCAAGGTAGGGGAAAGGTGTACGAGATGATCCGTTGAGGTTAGATGATCCTTTTTCATTTTAAGAAAACTATTAGGCCCATCTAGTGGTTTTCACTGGTAAAACGTAGTTTCCGATATTCCCCCGCCTCAGTCAATCGTAATGGCACCGTGAGTGACATTCAACTTTATTATGGAAAACAACAAAAAATACGTGACTTTGATCTTATGTAAGGTTGACTTTAAGTTTATGTTGAATGTGTTCTAGGTTGTCAATTCTAAAGCTTGATGTATTGATACCTTTGTTTAATCCTCTTTTTTGTTTTTCTAACCGCATGATAACAGTTCAAATCTTATCCGATAAGCTATCGAAGATTTAGTAAAAAATTTGATGTTGGGGCAAGATGATTATGTCACTGGTGTACAAGATGATCCGTGCTGATCATACTACGGGGATCATCATTAACTATGTATGTGTTAAAATAACTATGTATTCGTTGTAACAAAATATTATTCAAATCAATAACCCACGAAGAAATAGTAGTAAACTTGAATTTATTATTTTTACCAGTTAAAATTTAATAAAAAAAACTGTATCTTATTTTAGACTATGCCTCTAAATTATCACAGAAAAGCCAATCGCGGTGAGTGTACAGAAGACTCTATGTATGGTCAAAGCTCTGGAAGCTAGCTCTACTTATGAAGATTATATAATTTTCTTAAACATACGATTGATCTCAGATGACGTGATGATTGTTACCTATTATTGATATTGAGACTGACTATTAATTAATACGACTGACTCATTCTCAGTCAAGGCCTGTAAGTTATAAAATTTCGAAATTAATGGTAAGTATATTAAACTCTGAAAAGTATTTTTTTATTTAAGTTAACAAAACCTAAGACATTCCCAAATAGGGGCAAAATTATCCCCAGGATCATCTTGCCCTTACCATAGGAATCATCTTGGACACCCGGGTGTACAAGATGATTATTTGGTAGTGTTTTAAAAAATATATATTATTATAATAATAGATGCAAAAATATAACATTTTGAGTATGACAACTGATAGACAAATACATTTCCTATAATTAACTCTTAATTGTACAAACTACAAGCATCCTTAAGTGAATCATCTCGTACACCTTTCCCCTACTTTCCCTCCATGTGGCATATGCGTGGGACGCCCTGTACCTATAGGTACATATAATATAAATACCTACCTCTCCTCAACACTGTAGAGGTAGGTATACTCTAATCAGATCTTAATAGATTTGTAATACTAACAGTATAAAATTGCCTATTGCAAAAAGAAGGAATGTTTGGATTGTTAGAAATAATTTATTATAACAATATATATAGGTAAGGTAGGTAGGTACTTATATGATTTGATATTTGAAACTGAAAAGTTGTATTTTTTGTTATACATTGCCGGTTGCCGGTGTATAAACTTTCTCATATTCAGGAAAAATGAATTATCTCGACTGAGTCGCAGCCATTAAATCTGATTGAATGGGTATAAGTGTAATTAAAAACCAAACTGTTTACTTTCAATCCTTTCAATCAAATTAATTTCTATTGTGTTACTGACACAAACTAAAAGTTAGTCTCAAAACATCACACGGAAAGAAGCCTACCTGCCGTGTGTACGTTTGGTGGGGCCGCGTTTGGAGCGCTGCTGGTACAGCCCATGATGCATGGAGTATGAGGCTAGCTAGGCAGTAGCCATCTGGGAGGAGAGCGCGAGGTTCGGGGCGAGGCACGTGCCGCGAGAAACGCGCTGGTGACCACCCGGGCTGGCTCCCACGGCACGACTGCCTTGCCTGCCCGCAGGCCGCCGCCGCTGCCCCGAGATCGTATCGTAACCGCCTATTATGGAAGGTGGGTGCCCACTAAACTGACCTCGCACCCCCATCGCGTTTTTCCAATTAAACCGACGTACCACATTCTTTTACTTTGACGCGCAAGTGTTTAGTGAAAGAACTCACTTCCGCTCACAGTACTTAATTGTACATAGGTACCTACTATGACTTTTATTGTGGTTTGTGGTTTTATACAAGCGCGTCACATAAATCGCATACTACTGCCAATTAATAAGTTAGTAATCTGTGCTAATTGCTACCGCGAATATAATGACCATTTTGAGATAAGCTTTACTAATGTAAGTACCTATACTTATTTATATTGGACATCATAATGATCTATGACTGATAAGTTCATTTTTGGTTTCTTAACTCTAGATTGTTACAAAGTTGTAACATTTCAGACTCAACATACTCCATCTGAGTCCCTGATCACATCATTGGTCTGCACTTTTGCAGTAAAAAATATTTTTAAGGACTTTTTATTTTTAAATGATAAGTGCATAGCTCTATTTCACTACCTAAGAGAGTACTTAGGTCATTTAAAAGTACGCGCAAACAAAGGTAACGTGACTCGGAAATAATTTCACACCGACCTTGTTCAAATGAGTACCTAGGTGGTTCATTATTTTTTTTATTCCTATATTATTTTACTATGTAACTCAAAGAGCAACCACCTAAATAATCACTCTTTTTAATCTAAACTATATTCTACAATAGTTTTTATGCGTGTACAGTGTGTTTAAATTAAATGTGTTCTAAAAACTAACACGTAAAGGTTTTCTAAAGCTCGCTGTAAGTAGGCTGGATATAATTTATAAAAGCTAACAATAAATATGTATATACTCACGTACCTACTACCTGTACCTACACAATTAATAATGTCGACGGTTACCAACAAAAGCTCTTTGTTCCTAAATACAATTCACGCAATAGGTCGACTTCACTCGCAGTGTGTATAAATTATACCGTCCCCGCCCAAGTATACCGCTTGCGGCGCACAGGGCGGGCGGGCGCCGGCCGGTGGTCGTCGTGCATACCGCCAGCTGTTTTACCTGTTTTCATGACCAACCCTCTAGGTCACAGTTTTAAAAATAGTATCTGATATTATTTGATTTGAATAACAAACACATTACAACATTATAATTAGGTGGAGTCTGAATTACCATGCAAGCCGTCTCGTGTGGCCTAGCTTTAATATATGCATATTTTGTGAATGTTGTGAGTAATCTAATTTATACTACGTGCTACATGTTGCTACTAAGGTACGTTCAATCTTAATTGCAGTAGCCAGTAGGTAAGAAACGGCGGTAAACTTCACTATTTATATTGCTGCACCTATGTAGGTAGGTACCTACCCACCACCCATAGAGTATAACTTCCACCACGTACATCGTGTTGAATGTTTCAAAAATTTAGGTAAGAATATTATACCTACATTGTCCTACATGCTCTCCCACACAACCATGTAGTAGACACATCTATTAATTGAACGATTCGGGGTCACCTATACCTTTTCTCGTTCTGGAATTGTAAAATGGATACTTCTGGCAATTTTTGCGCCCTTGGAGTAATTTCATGATTATGGAATGCAATACCTATGTAAAAAAAAACACTGTTATAATTATTATACAACTATTACTTATGTACCTAGCCTTTGTGTCGCGCGTGACTACTAAATACCTTCGCACCTTCACCTAAATAGATTTCATATTTAACTCGCTAAACGAAATGTTTTAAAGCCTTCTATGGTAAAAATAAAAGAAAATATTAATGCATAAATTACACGTATTTCTATAACAGTCCGATTTCGTGCTACCTGAGATAAGCTATCTAACCAATAACACTCAAATTGGCCAAACAAACGCGACGATTTAAACACCGGAAAATTAATTGCTCCTATAAAATAAAGTGTAGGTGTACGTTGAGGCCAGAAATAGAAGTTTGTGGTGGGAATTGAGTTTACTGAACTCTTCCTAAAAAAATGGTGGTAGGGTTCGCAAAGGAACCTCTATGGCACGAGTCCGGAGAAAGAAGAAGATCTAGGCACCTTTTTATCTCCCTACTATACAGTATATTATCACATCTCTTCTCTGCTAGTTATTCACCTGCCAAGCAGTAGTATATGCAAACTGCAAACATTATAAATTATCTACTGTGTTCGGGCACCGTCCCGGTTTGAAGGGTAGTGTTTCCTGAGAAATGACTTGGGTATTGTGCGCATAATGTCTCAGGGTTTGAGCGCAGTAAGATTTTAGAATGCAATGTTTCACGTGGAACTTTTATGAACTAGCGTGGCGCAAGAATGTGATTATCTAGTTACAAGATAATATTTTTTCAGTAGGTAGGTTAGGTACAGTGGGACGGATGTCATATCACGCAATAATATAAAAAAGCGGTTAAGT
The DNA here is from genome assembly GCA_905147375.1 of Hylaea fasciaria. Taxonomy (NCBI): domain Eukaryota; kingdom Metazoa; phylum Arthropoda; class Insecta; order Lepidoptera; family Geometridae; genus Hylaea; species Hylaea fasciaria. The sequence continues at coordinate 5,417,965 of LR990204.1, read as the reverse complement.
GCGAGTTGGACTCGCCCATGAAGGGTTCCGTAGCAGCAAGTAACATGATATAAAAGTTCTTGTAGCTCGTTGTAGCTTTGATCGATGTTTTTAATAATAAGGTAGGTTCACCCAATAAGGACCGGTTTCTTATAAGGGCCACCATTTCAAAAACCCAGTTCCCGATGATAAATAGAAATCAAAACTCGTGCCGACGTTCCTTATTGACCAATCATTTAAGGGCATTGGCATTATTTACATTTTACACTGCCATTTTGTCAGTATGCTTGTCAATGTAGTACATGTCACAATGGTCGATTTATTATCTTCCTTGGTGGCATTTTGAGTAATTTATATATTTATTTTTGGTTATTACAAGAAATTAATTCATGTAAAGGAATAAAGAACATCTAGGCGTGGATTGTGAAATTATGTTATCGGAAGCACGATTTTTTATGTCGATTTTTATTGGTTTTCTCCGGGATGCCGAAATGCCTAAGAAAGTCCACCTCCTTGTCGCCAATTAAAGGCCGGACCTTATAAGGTCTATGACTACTGTAAACTACTTGCTAGTCTTGTTATTACTAAATTTAACTACCTACTTACTACCACATATTTTTTAAAATATTTATTTATTACCTTGTAGGAAAAGCTATGGTTAAAAAATACCATAAAATTAATACCCAATATTTTTTTTAGAACCCGAATAAAATATGGAACTTCTAAAAAAGAGCTAGAATGAAGGAATATCAAGATAGACATTTACGAAGTAGAAATGTCACTGATTTTCCTGAATTTGTTCAGTTTACATAATACATCATGTTATTATTTGATAGTCAATATAAGGTCCACTGCCAAAAATGTGATTTCTCTTCACTTAATAAGGCCCAAGAGCTATGGCTGACAATATACCTAAATCGTATTATTTTTAAGCTGATAATTATTTCAGTAAATACATAACAATACAAAACTAAACTGTATTTTATTGAAATACATAATTTAATGTTGTTATACTACATTTAAGTTTTTATAGTCTTAATAAAGACCACCACTTAAATTTTTATTAATTTATAGATTAATCTTTCGGGAATTATAAAAATAATTGTAACTGTATCTCACAAAATTAAAATAAAATAATAAAGTAAAGTCGTTTTAGAAATACTTGCAGTAAAGAAATGGGCCTTATTGAGATCCCCTGTTTTTAATAAGGTCCATTGACAAGTTTTTTTTTAACTGTTTTTGTCATTAATTTACTTATGATAAATGATTTTTGCCCAATGTTTTTACTACAAATATGAGCAATTTCTATATTTTAGATGTTTTTTCAGTTGAAACGCTTCTAAAATCAGATTTATAGGGATTTGTAAAAACGTGGTCCTTATTAGGTGAACCTACCTTAGTGTATTTTTTACAATTTATGACGTATTAAAAAATCTTCCCACTGGATCTCGTTCAAACCAATTTTCGTTGTTACTTGCTGCTACGGAATCCTTCATGGCTGAGTCCGACTCGCACTTGGCCGCTTTTTTTTTAAGTTTTATCGGTCTCTTATTTTAGAAGTAAGAGGGGGGCACACATTTTTCCACTTTGGAAGTGTCTCTCGCGCAAACTGTTCAGTTTAGAATAAAACGATAGGGTAATCTCAATATTATCATTTTTGAAGACTTATCCATAGATACGTTAGATACCATAGATCCCCCCACACGTATGGGTTTGATGAAAAATAATTGTAGATTTTCAGTTCTAAGTATGGAGACCCCCTAGATTTAATGTTTTTAGGGTTCCGTAGCCAAAGGCAAAAAACGGAACCCTTATAGATTCATCATGTCCGTCTGTCTGTCTGTCTGTCCGTCCGTCCGTATGTCACAGCCACTTTTTTTCCGAAACTATAAGTTACTATAACTAAGAAACGAAGAAACTATAACTATAAGTTTCGGAAAAAAGTGGTTGTGATGTACGGACGGACACACAGACAGACTACAGACATGACGAATCTATAAGGGTTCCGTTTTTTGCCTTTGACTACGGAACCCTAAAAATAACCAACGTCCTAGCCGCTCCTAGCCTTGTAAGAAACTAGAATTACTGTAGTTTTCTGGGTATGTCTGCGTCATAGCTTGTACTTACTAACTTACATTCTAGTGCTCGATCACGCTTACTCGCGGGCGGGGGCGCGAAATATCAAACGTATGGCGTAGGTAGGTACTATACTAGTGTTCACGTACAAATCGCACACGTGCGGTCTGAGCCACGTCCACGGCGCCCGCGCCCGTGATTTACCGTGAACGAACACCTACTTTCATGCTAATTTCGTATGCTATTTTTACTTTACTGACGCTATGTTTTTTACATCTATAATTCAGACTTTTCAACTTGGAAAAGAAAAGTGACCTTAATTTCAAAGTTTATCGTGATGGCACGACGAATAAATTAAATATACTTAGTTAACTGCATAAGATAAGTAACGTGCAGAACTGCAGACCCTGAAACGTAGGTACTTAAGTAATTTTATTTAAAAATACGATAGGTTACATGAATATATTATTATAGGTACTCGTACTATATCTACGTACAATATCTACTATAATTATAGACAAGATATAGTACAATACCTACGTAAGTACTATATCTTGTACTTAGTACTTACCTACCTGCCTACCACAAAATAAAACGTGAATACTTATTATGATCATAACAAAAGAGTTTGTTATAAACTCGACCGCAATAAACTCGCCCATGCGGTCGAGATGCCACCTTTCATTTTAGTAGTAGTCAACTCGACCGCACGTACAAAGTACAGTCAGTCGAAAAAGTGATATCAATCAAATGATTATAAAATATAAATGAATCTATAATAACTACAACTGTAACATTATTTCCATTAGATAATAACAATATGCAGTTGTGTATGCGCTCGAGTTAAATGCAGTTAAAGGTACCTACCTATACTTACTTACCTAATCTCCTATAAGTTATTATATTTGAAAAGTATAACTAAGTACAACCTATTACATAGGCTTTATTACTTTAAACTATGTGTTAATAGAATTTATAGGAATAAAAGATTTCTATCAGAAAACGCATATTAAAATGTAATAGTCGAAATTTGAAGTTTTGAGACTAATCACTGGATGCGGTGTTAGATCCGCGGTGACGCGCGGAGGCCTGGCTCGGTGACCGTCAGATCTCCGTGGAGAGCTATGGCTTCGATCTCTACGGCTGCGTTCAGGGGCAGCTTGGCGACCTGGTATGTGGCACGGGCGGGACAGTCTTTTGTGAAATCTAGAACAAGCATTTTAAGCGTTTTAAAACTCGCTAGAACATCGCAACTTTCAACTTAGCTTAACTTCATCATCATCAGCCTGAAGACGTCCACTGCTGAACATAGGCTTCCCCCTTAGATCGCCACACAGAACGACAATTTGCCACTCGCAGCCACCAGTTGCCTGCGACTCTTTTAATGTCGTCGGCCCATCTAGTGGGAGGCCTAAGTACCTACACTGCGTCTTCCAGTCCGTGGTCGCCACTCTAGAACCTTTCTTCCCCATCGGTTATCAGTTCTACGAGCGACGTGGCCTGTCCGCCCATTGCCACTTCAGCTTGCAAACCCTGAGAGCTAATGTCGTAAACTTTAGTTCTTTGGCGAATATCTTCGTTCTGGATTTTATCGCGCAAAGAAACTCCGAGCATCGCTCTCTCCATTGCCCGCTGCACACCTTAACTTACACTCTGAATAAACCTTGTTGACCACTTGGAAGTCATTCATGTCCACCAGCAGAATAGTGGTCTTAACCACGGACTCCAGGGAAGCACCTCCAGCCGCCAGGATGTGTTTCAAGTTTTCGAGCACTTGTCTCGTTTGAGCCTCGGCGCCTCCGCTGACCAGCTGCGCCTGCGGGTCCATACCCAGCACGCCGGATATGTACAGCGTCTTGTTGTCAGCCAAAATAGCTTGGCTGAAATTGACCAAAATAGGCTTAGTAAGGTCACAGAGGCTAAGTTTTATTCCGCCAAGAAAATCGGGAAATACCGGTGTAGGATGGTTTGGTACGTATTAAGAAGTGTTTACGAATTATTTATCTTAATATATATAAATCTCGTGTCACAATGTTTGTCCTCAATGGACTCCTAAACTACTTGACCGATTTTAATCAAATTTGCACAGCGCGTGCAGTTTGATCTAACTTGAAAGATAGGGTAGCTTACATCTCAATTTATAGTCGCAATAACAAAAACCTTAGCCACAGCAACGCGTGGCCGTGTCTGCTAGTTATATTATAGATTCAAATTCAGTTTGATGCATTGATCCGTATACCATACATCAATCACTTCTGAGTCGGCATTATTCGCGTAACGCGGTCACCTGGTTATTTACCTAAAGGATTTTTTGCGTTAGTTTAATTTTTGGTTTTGGTAGGTACCTACTAACTTATAATTGCCACCGTGGCATAGGGAGACTGTGGTATCGCAGTCTAGCCCAAGTGTACAAACTTCCTTGCACATACCAAAAACAAATGTAATGTAGGTAACTATAATATACCCTACCTAGGTAATAAAGATTTGCTGTTATAGTGAATAACAATAACTATATGCACATAATATACGCACCTGTAAGGCCCCACCGGCTTGTAAATATGTGGTGAAGTGATAATGGTCTTAGTCACTTTGTTGGTGGATCCGGGTTTCGACATTTTCAGGTTTGATTCCACGTCCGTCTTGCACTCTAATAACGTTTCAACTATTTTTCTAGGTAAAATGAATGCGTCGCCGCTGTTGTCAGCGGTGGCGGGGTCAGCGAGTTCGCTTAATATATTTATTCACACAACACTGATAAAAACTGTTGATAAAGACTTATTTATAATAGTTGGTACCCTACTTAGTACATATTATATTGTGTATTTACTACTTACATAGTGAGAAGGATAATGCAATTTTTATTCAGACTTCCTTATAATACTTACGACGAGCAATTACCATGCTCCGTCGCCAGTGAGTAGGTAAGTAAGTATAATAGTTTGTTTACCACAACAACTTAAAACATACTAGGTAGGTTAAACAAACAAACAAGTTTGAGTTAGAAAACCTACAAACGTGTATGGGCTCGACACGTTTCAGATAAAAAGGTATCGCATGAAATCTTACTGAAGTAAAGCCGCGGCTCCACTGCGGCACACGGCCACCGCTACGCATGCACGATTTTTTCGAACTAAACGTGTTCATTAGGTTGGCGTATTCGTTAAATAAAGTAGGTTAGGTACCTACCTAGGTATACAATGAATGATGTTTATAGTAAGCCGTAGTGCGGTGTTGCCCTTCCGCGCCTCTCGCGGGCGCTTGCCCGCGCGCCTTCTCGAATAGTCGAGCCAAGTACCAGTGTACGCATGCGCGTACCTCTGTCTCACTCTTGCGCCGGCTCAAAGCCATACTGCGTCGCACCCTCCGCGACCGTGCCGCCGTCAGTCAGCCGCCACCCGCCCACGGAACGACACGGATCGGACAGAGACACGCGCACGCACTGAAGTCTAGAACCTACCATAATTCCTAACGTTTGCTTGCTACACTAACTAATAACTAACATTAACCTAACTCTAACCCTAACTTTAACCTGTGGTTGTGGACAAATACACTTTTACTATGAGAAGTTTCTCGTGTTTCAATTTATATGAGGCACACACCTCATAAATGGCGCTCCAACGTGTGTAAACGTGAACGTACCTACGACGCGTAGAAGTGCATGTTCGGACCTGCTTGGGAAATAATAATATAGCGTTCCAACGTGTGTGAGACAGTTCAGTAGTGCATGTGCAAAGTTCAATTAAACTAATATACCTACCTACGGGTAGTGCTGGTTTGTTTTAATATTGTCCGTGTCAGTGTACCTGTGTACTTAGCCGTGCGGGAATTTCCACCGTCAAAATGCAAACGAGAAGCCGAGGTCGCCGTGGCGAGGATGATGCAACAAGCATTCCCCCTACCCCCGCCGCGGTTCCCGCCGATGAATCAGAAGATGATGAAGAACAACCGACGTTGACTCCACAGCGCCCTCGCTCTGTGCCGGTTGCCGGCGGCGCCCCCCCGACTTCGAGTTCGACTCCAACGCGTGCCGAGATGACGTTCAGTCAGGAAAGCGTAGCAGCGCTGATGTCTTCGCTGCAAAGATCCCAGACGGAAGCCTTCAAGGAAGTACTTCAGACGGTCATGAGAACATCGACGCCAGTTGAAGCTTCGCAAGGTACCCTGGCCCGCTGCCGAGCTACGTTCAGTGGCGCACCTTCCGAGTCGGTGACGGCATTCATAGACAGTGTGGAAAGTTATATCGAATGCGTAAATGTTTCCGATGTGAATGTAATGAAAGGGTTATCGATGCTGTTGGTCAGTGAAGCCGCCACCTGGTGGCAAGGTCTAAAAGACCAGATAACCGGATGGTCTGACGCGAAGAGCAACCTGATAAGCGCGTACGGAGACCGACGACCGCCACACAGAATTTACCTCGATATCTTCGCAAAATCGCAACAGGAAGAAAACACCGACTTGTTCGTGGCGAGAATAAGAGCGCTTTTTGCGAAGCTGCCTAAACACGACATATCAGAAAACGCCAAGTTGGATATGACGTACGCCTTACTTCACTCGCGCATCAGGAAACAAATAAGAAGAGAGCATTTCTCTTCATTTCAAGAGCTGCTGAACCTCGCCAGAAGCACAGAGGATTCTCTTGGCGAGGGGGAGAGGAACTCCGCGTCCGCACCGGCCCCGGTCGCTCGTCCGCCCGGCGCTGGCGGCCCGTGGTCCGCTACCGCGGCTCGCACCGCGCAAGCGTCGCCTGTTGCCACGCGCGGCGCTCCGCCCGCGGCCGCTGCGCAGCGATCCCGAGTCGCGCCCGCCCCCGGCCTGCCTGCGCGGAGCGCGGGCGCCGCTACTACCCCGCCGCCGCCTCACTTCGGCGCGCCGCCGCCGCAGGACTCCGCTGGCGCAGTGGTTAAGAAGCAGCGCCCACTCTGTTCGTACTGCAAGCGGTACGGCCACGTGAAAGACCAATGTCGTAAGTTGGTGGACCAGGGTGAGTCAAATGTACCTAATAATAACTCTACCGCGGAAGTGCGTAATAGTGATTTAAAAGCCAAAGAAAGCTTTTATAGTGTCGAAGTGCCGCCCCGTTCGCGTAATAAGTGCGTAAATTCGAACCGCGGTATATCTTCAAATAATTATTTGAACGTTAAAGACACTACTTATACCGATGATTCTCGTTGTATACCTGTGACGAATGATGCATGCAACTATTTAATAAATAGTGACCCTAACCGCGATCGCCGTCGGTACCGTGACCATACGTTGCGGGATTCATGCGATCAGCGTTCAGCGAAGTGTCAGTGCCTAAATTGTATTCCTGACAGAGCACGCAACATTCAGAACAACGACTGTTTATGTTTTAGGAATTGGATTCCACATAGAATTGTATGTACATGTACTTGTTCACAGAAAAGTGTTAACTCGGATTTTGTACGTAGTAATGTTAACTCGAAACATTTTTGTTCACGCAAAATCGATGAAGTATCATATTGTGATTCTAAAACGGATAACTCAAAGTTACCGCAAAATGTTCACTCAGCCATTCATCACGAACGCGTAAATAATAATATTTACCATGTGAAAGAAAATTTTTGTAACGATACGTCATGTCAGTTAAGGGGGTATACCACCTCATATGCGACTGATCAGTTAAGGCGCTACCATACCGATTGTAAAAATTCAAATTTGTGTATGCGTGAAAATGCATTACGTCAAAGTGCTAATAATATAAATTGTAATGATTGTATATGTAGTGGAGAAGTATTATTGCCAGGGTGCAGCCGCGAGAGGTCCGCTAACTGCCGCGATTTACGTCCTATTTTCGAAATCGAAATTTTGGGGGTTACGGGTACGGCTTTGATAGACACCGCCGCGAAACACTGTATAGCTGGTCATACGCTGTATGCTCTCCTTCTACGAAAGGGTCATCTCCTCGTTCCTTCGACACGTCAAATCAAGCTCGCTGATGGTCACGTCCGGGACATGGAAGTACTTACGACGTCTTTGGCGGTAAGTTTAAAACAGACAGTCATTACGGTCCCATTTTTAATTTTCCCAGATTCTAACGATAATGAAACGCTTCTGGGCATTGACTTCATTACTGCTGCAGGGGTAGTAATCAATTTCCACAAAGAAATTTGGCATTTTGATACGGATGAGAGCATTCAGCATAAGCTGATGTTTGAACCTGCCTCTAGAGGTATCAGCTGTTCTTCGGCAGACATTCTCCGTGATGACGAGGGTGCTCATCTCAATCCAGCGGAGCGGGGTGCGCTCGCTGAAGTCCTCGTCAGACACGCGCATATTTTTGAAGCATGGGGAGATCCAACTCCCTACGCCGAGCACTGCATAGAGACAGGTAATCACGCACCAATTGCCGTACCTCCCTATCGCCTCAACCCAGCTAAAAAGGAGTTAATGAAGCAGGAAATTGACAAAATGCTGAAGGATGGTATCATCGAAGAGTGTGAGTCAGCTTGGTGTTCACCGGCACTCATGGTGCCGAAGCCTGATGGTAGTATTCGGTTCTGCGTTGACTATAGACGCCTCAACGCCATCACCAAGTCTGACAATTATCCGATGCCGCGGATAGATGAACTGCTGCAATCAACAAAACGGAACTGCTACATGAGTACCCTCGATCTCCAGTCCTCTTACTGGCAGGTAAGGCTAAGGGAGTGCGATAAAGACAAATCTGCCTTCATATCTCCTCTCGGCACTTATCGTTTCAACAAAATGCCATTTGGACTGAAGAACGCGCCAGCTACCTTCCAGCGTTTGATCGATAGGTTTCGTTCCTGTGCAGCACTCAAGGAGGTAACGATTTTAACGTATTTAGATGATCTTCTGGTGATCTCTGAGGGGTTCCAGCAGCACCTGGAAGACCTGGAGCTAGTTCTGAAGCGTCTCCACGAGTTTAACTTGCACGTGAACCGGAAGAAGTGCGCGTTTGCGAGAGAAAGCGTAAGATACCTCGGCCACGTCGTTACCCAAGAGGGTATCTCCACCGATCCTCAAAAGGTGAGTGCGGTACTTGAAATGAAGGAACCTGCCAATCTTAAACATTTGCGAACCTTCCTACAAACGTGTTCGTGGTTTCGGAAATTCATACCGAGCTTCTCAAAGGTAGCAGAACCATTGACACGTTTGACAAGGAAGAGCCAAGTTTGGATCTGGGGCTCGGAGCAGTCCCAAGCTTTTAATGAGTTAAAACGGTTACTCACCTCAGCACCGATACTGGTCCAGCCTGACTTTAACAGCCCCTTCATTCTGCGTACCGACGCAAGTAACTACGCTTTAGGCGCGGTTTTATTGCAGGGAGAAAGCAACCAAGAGAGACCGATAGAGTACGCCAGTCGCCTTCTTAACGACGCTGAGCGCAACTACTCCACTACGGAGCGGGAGGCACTCGCCGTGGTTTGGGCAGTCGAGCGCTTCCGGCCTTATCTTGATGGGCAGCCAGTTGTTATCGGGAGTGATCATCAACCACTACGTTGGCTGCTGTCATTAAAATCACCAACTGGTAGGTTAGTCCGTTGGGCCTTAAAACTACAGTCCTTTGACATCAAGTTCGAATATTGTCCAGGTAAGGGAAACGTGGTAGCAGATACTTTGAGTAGACCTATTTGCTCCAGCGAAACCCGAAACGGGTGCGGTGTGTGCTCGGTCATTTGCGATCTACCCACTAAGTCCCCTGAACAGGTACGGCAGGAACAGCTGTCTGACCCGGAGGTGATGAAGATCATCAGAGAACTTGAAGGTACTGACGAGGTCGCTGCTCGAAGATGGAACGAGCGAGGATACCTCATGAACCAAGGGGTATTATATAGATACAATCCCGATTCAGAGAGTGAATCACCACAGCTAGTGATTCCTGCTGATCAAGTGGTAAGCATTCTCAAAGAGCTGCATGATTCTTCTTTGGCTGGCCACCCAGGAATCGACCGGACCTACCATAAGGTAGCGCAATCATATTATTTCACAGGGATGCGGAGGATAATAGCAGAGTACGTCAAGGCCTGCATCCACTGCCAACGGTACAAAGCGATTAATGCCAAACCACCGGGTCTCCTGCAAACTCCAGTCATGAACCAACGCAATGAGGTACTGGCTATAGATCTTTTCGGTCCTTTACCCGAAGGAGAACAGGGGGAGCGTTGGATCTTTCTTGTGGAGGACACGGCGACGAGGTGGACGGAACTGTTCGCCCTTAAAGAAGCAACATCCGAAGCATGCGCACGTGCCCTCATCGAAGGATACTTCACCAGGTTCGGGTTGTGTCGTCGGATTATATCTGACAATGGCGTGCAGTTTGTGTCTGCGGTTATGCGCCAGTGTATGTTAGTCCTGGGGATAAAGCAGAGTTTCGTTCCTCTTTATCACCCCGAGGCCAATCCGGCGGAACGGAAGAACCGCGACTTGAAGGCGATGCTGGCACAGCTCGTGGAGGAAGACCACACGACTTGGCCCAAGAAGCTGCCGGTGATTCGTTTCGCCTTGAACAATGCTAAGTGCAGAACTACAGGTATGTCACCAGCTTTTCTCACTTTTGGCCGAGAAATGAGGTCTCCCACGGAAGTTACGCATGACCTTCGTGCAATTCTAGACAAAGAAAACTTTGTACCTCAAATAACTCCTTACCTTAGGAAATTTGTTAATTCACTTTCGGCCGTTCGCGAGCGTGTTGAAATCCAGCAGGATAGGACCAAGGAATACGCTGACCAGTCACGCCGACCTGCGGAAACCTTTCAGGTAGGAGACTTGGTACTTCTTAAGTCCCACGTGCTGAGCAACGCTCCGAAGAACGTGACCGCCAAATTCGCGCCGAAGCGCGACGGTCCTTACCAAATCGCGAAGAAAGTAAGTCCAACTACTTATACCCTATCGCAGGTAGACCAGCCTGGGGAAGTTCTTGGTAAATACCATGTGCAAGACCTTTCAGTCTACAAGAGGAGAGACGACACATCACCGCCTAAACCTGTCATCCCGAAAAGGAAGCGAGGACGCCCGCCTAGGGAGGATAGGGTCCTAGTCCAGGAGCGAGGGCGTTCCCCTGGACTAGAGGGGGAGCATATAGTAAGCCGTAGTGCGGTGTTGCCCTTCCGCGCCTCTCGCGGGCGCTTGCCCGCGCGCCTTCTCGAATAGTCGAGCCAAGTACCAGTGTACGCATGCGCGTACCTCTGTCTCACTCTTGCGCCGGCTCAAAGCCATACTGCGTCGCACCCTCCGCGACCGTGCCGCCGTCAGTCAGCCGCCACCCGCCCACGGAACGACACGGATCGGACAGAGACACGCGCACGCACTGAAGTCTAGAACCTACCATAATTCCTAACGTTTGCTTGCTACACTAACTAATAACTAACATTAACCTAACTCTAACCCTAACTTTAACCTGTGGTTGTGGACAAATACACTTTTACTATGAGAAGTTTCTCGTGTTTCAATTTATATGAGGCACACACCTCATATGTTATATTAAATTAAAAAAAAAAACAATAAGAACAAAAATCTAAAATCAAATCTCATTACCTAGGTAGGTACTACCTAATGTTCGATTGAATAATCTTAACCATATAACCTGCGGTGTACAGGGTGTATCGGCAAGGTGTAGTAATATTGAAATGTGGGTATGTGTACCTGGTGATGAATCATTTGCCAGGGTACTAAAACCTGAAATCGATAATCGATTTTTTCACTCAAATTGACAAAATAACTAAATATTACAACCCTAACATGATACGGATGACGTCACGTTACGCCGGTCACACAACGCTTGCGCGATGCAGGATTTCTTAGAAACGGCCCTGGCGCCATCTAGTAATTTTTGGTGGAACTTTTACCACAACTTTACTTCTACACCTAGTTTTGTTTGAGTAATGCCGCCGGCTAGAGGTGTACGGTCTTACCCAACTTATATGGTGCGTCGTGAATCTTCGTTCGCGCAGAAAATAAAGTATGGTCCGAAGATTAACGAAAGAATGCTTAACACTTACAATCAACCTAAGATCACTAATTATAAGGTTCATAATACACTGCAGCTGTTAGTTCCATCTCACTCATGCCACGCGGCGATCGCTAAGATGGCGGGGCGGCTGCCGACCAATAGCGGTCAATAGCATTTCCCGCGCTTTGAAAATTCATCTTCTGCGCAGGTAGAACTGCGATGTGCAACAGCTGCAGTGTATTATGAACCTTATAATTAGTGATCTTAGGTTGATTGTAAGTGTAGTAATAATTCATTACCGTAACTACTTACAGATTTATAATACCTTCAGACTACTTCGAAATATGTATGTGTATGCGTAGTTTCAGTATTACTACACCTTGCTGTTACACCTTGTATAAAGATCAAATGAGTAACAAGTTTTAAATAATAATATTAAACATTAAATAGGTCACGTACCAAGGTAAGTTTTGATTTTATTTTACTTCTTTATTACAAACATTTCGGAACAAAAAGAAAAGGTAGGTGTAGGTGTTATACTTAGTTAGGTAGGTAGCACAAATGTAGGTACAGTGAGGACAGGGTGGTACATTAAATTAAATAATAATGGAAGCTCTTTCTACTTTCGAAAATAGCTAAAAACGGGTCTAATTCGCGCACAAACATATATAAAAATATATAATTTTGACATGATTACCTCGACGTTTCGGCCAAGTTACATCGACCGTGGTCACTGGAAAAGACTGGAGAATGCGGGTAGGTACAGATCGCGCAGCGAGAGTTTGGCTTTGACCTTCGGGTGGAGGGGATTACTGCGCATGGTGTGTAGGCGCATGCGGTGCTCTGATTGGATTGCTCTGATTGTGTGCGTGACAGTAGGTACCCATGCGCAGTAATCCCCTCCAGCCGAAGGTCAAAGCCAAACTCTCGCCGCGCGATCTGTATCACCGTCTGGAGCGGCAGGTGTTGTATTAGCTTGTGCGCGAATTAGACCCGTTTTAAGTTAGTTAAAATAGGTAAGTAAATAATAATAAATGAGGCATAAACGTAATCCCTAAGCGCCGGGATAGACAAACGTGTTCCTTGGTGTAGCTAATTGCGTGCACACGGGCAAGGGCCTGCCTCGGCGACGACTAGGTCCCCGTGGAGAGCAATCGCTTCGATCTCTACGGCTGCGTCCAAGGGCAGCTTGCCTACTTGATACGTAGCACGAGCGGGACAGTCTTTTGTAAAATCTGGAAAAGTCATCCATGTCAACGATGGGTACGTTTTGAAAATGGGACTGCAGGACTTTTTGTGAGAGAGTGTGAACTATTTCCATTAGGTACCTACCTACGCTAGATTTACCCAAAAGAAAACACTGTTTCTGTTGAAAAGTAAGACTCATTCGGAATTAATCGAATCACTCCAATCACTAGATTCACTCCAATTACTCCACATCCACTTACTCGGACACGCGAACGCGACACGTCATATTGTCTCTGTCGATATACGAGTATCTACAACATCTCTATCTCTATTATATCTCTGCCTTTCCAACATCTCCCCATCTCCCCATTGTGTGAACTTTTTATGCTATTTTAAATCAATAGGAGACGTCATAACTCTGTCGATATCACTACAATATCTCTATCTCCCCATCATATCATTCTTTCTCCCATCTCCATCATTTCATCTCCCATCGCCCATCTCCCCATTTCCCCTTTTTCCATCTCCCTATCGCCCCATTTTCCTATCATCCCATCTCCCCATCTCTCCATCATTCTCTCATCTCCCACCTCTGCATCATTATCCCGTCTCCCCATCATTTTCCCATCGCCCCAGCATTTTCCCATTCCTATTTCGCCATTTTCCCATGCCCCCAATTTTCCATCTCCCATCTCCCCAAAATTTCAATACGGTCCGTTCAGCTGTTTACGTACGTACAAGCCTAAATATAATTTTCAGATTCCTAAGCTTGCGATTCTATCGATGAATTTGATGAATAAAACGGTGCCTGCATAGTGCATAACTGCATACCTAGTGCACAAGTATACCTACCCGCGTCTGGGGCCTTTTAAAATGCAGCATCTAAGGATACTACGGACCGGGCCCTGTTAAACTGGGTAGGCCCAGTCTGCGTCGGGTCTATAGCCGGACCGTGTGTATGTGTGTGTGTATATGTAAACTTACACTCTGCATATACTTGGTTAACTACTTGGAAGTCGCTTATGTTCCCCAATAGGATGGTAGTTTTAACGACTGAATCCAGGGAGGCGCCTCCTGCCTCCAGGACATATTTCAAGTTCTCGAGCGCCTGCCTCGCTTGGGCCTCGGCGCCTCCGCACACCAGCTGCGCCTGCGAGTCCATGCCCAACACGCCGGATATGTACAGCGTCTTATTGTTAGCCAAAATGGCTTGGCTGAAATTAACCAATAATAGCTTTCCTGAGTTACTCTTCTGTTAGGTAGTTTAGATACCTACGCTTCTGTGCCTGTTATTCAATAGGTAGTAGGTAGGTACGTACGACACACGGCCTAAGCACCTAAGCCTAAGATACAAGTTAGCTACCTACTGATGAACGGATTTTAATTATATTTTTTTAGTGAAATACAGATTTACATACTGTTATATGTGCGTAACATATTATATATTATATTATAGCTCGATGGTTCACATGAATCACACGGATATAAAGCCGTGAGGGCGTAGCTTGGTAATAGGTAGGTACAGTAGTACCTACCCAACTTATATGGCGCGTCGTGAATCTTCGTTCGCGCAGAAAAGAAAGTATGGTCCGAAGATTAACGAAATAATGCTTAAAACTTACAATCAACCTAAGATCACTATTATAAGGTTCATAATACACTGCAGCTGTTAGTTCCATCTCACTCATGCCACGCGGCGATCGCTAAGATGGCGGGGCGGCTGCCGACCAATAGCGGTCAATAGCATTTCCCGCGCTTTGAAAATTCATCTTCTGCGCAGGTACATCGGTAAGCCATATAAGTTGGGTACTACTATAGTCATGTTTTTTTCTATCATGAGTATTTTCCGATATCTATCAAAGGGCTTATTCCAGAAATCCCCTGCGCAGGGGGGAATATTCCCATTGTATATTCTTCCTCCTGTATTCAGTGAGACGTACGCACTACAACGCACCTATAAGGCCCTACAGGCTTGTAAATGTGAGGTGAAGTGACTATGGTTTTAGTCACTCTGTGGAGGTCAGTTTTAGATCCAGTCTTCGACATACTCAGATTTTATATTATTCAGTTCTTAACTTATTGAGCCACGTCGCTCTTGAGTTTCGTTGAGATGTTTGAAGGTTTATTATAAATTGTAAGTAAACCCTTGCTTTCTGTGAAGATCAAAAGTTCATATAAAACTGTAAGGAAACGTTCAAATTAGGTAGGTAACGGTTCACACGGTATGGTTGATAATCAAGTTGGTAACCAGGTAGGTATAACCTAATTTTACATCTCACTGGGTATATCTACAAAATTATATATTTGAATTAAAATATAGGTATACTATATTGAAGTTAAATATTATTTATTAATTATTATTATATTAGAATTTTATGAGTTTTTAGTAATCCAATATAAACGTTAAATAACTATACCAAAAATTTAAATGCTATCTCCATTTTGATCATAGAGGAAATAAATACTACCTACACATAGACGTAGTATCAAGAAGTAGAATAGACTTGACAATATGTAGCGTATTCCCGACAGGGACACACCTTTGCTGCAATGTATTTTAGGTGTATCAGATCGGTATTGGTATTTTATACTGACACCTCGAAAATATCGGTATTTCAATGCCTGCTTAAATACACTCAATACACAAACCGTACGAAGTCGAAACAAAAATGATTATATCCAACAGTTGAAGTTGATTGATTGAAGAAATTTGAAAGTTATTGGTTAGTTTTCATTTATGTACCTATTTGGTTTTTGCGATTACCTACCTTCAAGGGTATTTTCAATATTATTAGAATCGCCTTGATGTTGTTCCGCTAAAGAAATAACATTAAATTGAATAAAGAGTACCTACGATAATCAGGTATAACGTTATACGGGTTAACTGAAGCTCATTATTTTATTTATTATCTCATACCTAACCTAAAAACCAAGGAGGATACTTAGGTCGATAGGATATAACAATAGGTATTTTATTTATTTTCAGGGAAGATGCAAAGAATTATATCTGTGGTAAGGACGCTCTCGTCCTTGGCAAGCTTTCACAGCCGGCACCTAAACATCCAGCAGTCATTTTTTAGTACACTTCAAAGACCTACAAGCAATGCGAAATTATTAACTGCTTCCACTCCTGCGTTCAATGCAGTATGTACTTTTAAAGTAAAGGGACACGTGAGGCGTCGTTGTAAATCCTGTTATATTGTTATTAGAGATGAGAGGGTTTATAATATTTGCCCCAAATATCCTCGGCATAAGCAAATGTCAATGAAACCCAAACCTCTGACATCCTATATCTTAACACATGCCACTCAAAGCCGTGTGAGACCATGGTGAATATGATTAGATGCCTATCCAAAAACATCAGTGCTGACGGGTGATCATAATTATTCAATTCTGTACTGTGCCATGACAGTGAAGATACCGACACATAAATCAAAATGGATGACGAGGATAAACTAATTTAATCAGTCTGTATACATAGAACTCTATTGTAGTTATTATTTCCGCTTGCAGAAAACTAGACATAACAGCACAGTGTTAATGTTGGTAATGACAAGCTTGAATAGCATGTCACAAGTTGGCTATTATGTGTAGATAGGCTCTAAATAATTGATATTGTTGGTCACATTGTGTAAGGACATCAACTAGAAATGTAGTCAGTGAAATAGTATGTTTAAATTTTAGTTTTATGCTTCCAGTGATATATAATAATATGTATAATAAACCTGACCTAAACATATCAAGTCGTTTTTACTCTATTCATATTCAAGTTCTGAGGTAGGTAACAATATCATAGCTTTTTATAAATGTCTCGGTGTGCTATGACCGGTTTTATTTTTATGCAATAAGCCATAGGTATAAATAAACAACTCCCAGTACCCATCCCCACTTTACTACCGATAAAGGCCAGTCACAACACACTTCCATATACAACACTATAATATTAGTGTAATATTAAGGATCTTGAAGATCCTGGATTAGCAGTGATACAACATTCTGCACTTTTACCATGCACGCGAAACTTTTACCAATAAGGAAAGGAGTGATAATATGATAGTACAAAATAATTGTAACTTTTTAATAAATAACATTACCATACTTTTGAAGCTACCAAGTACTTACTAATAATTTTATAATAACAAAATATGCCAATTTATACACTTTGATAATAATTATCATGATAGAGAAGAGTTGATTATCTCATGAGCAAATCATGGTCTTTTGTCTCACACATTATAACATGGAATCTTTTGTAAATATATTGTAAACTGTGTATTGAACATGGATGAGGGATTAACAATGAATTAACTTCTACATACAATATTATCAGTTCTGCCATCATACTATCATGACCGAGTCTGTTTCATGATTCAGGTTGTTGATTACTCACTATGCTGTAACAAAGGAAAAGTTAGGTATGTAGAAAACAATAGTTCTTATTTCTTAAATTCTTAGCAGTGGTTATTCTAACCATGGTGGACTGTGGGTGTGGGTATCGGGTATTCGCTAGCAATTATTATTTATTAAGCACATAGGACATAAACCCCACATTGTGTCTATCTATGTAAATGGTGAAAGTTGGATTTTGATGGACACTTAACTGCCACTTCACCATGCTGTTCCCATTACTGAAATAACTTACTTAAGTCTCTCAAGCTCATCGCTCAAATCATCAACTGTTAGAACCACAGCATCAGCAGTCTGCATGTTGCCCTCTTCATCATCATCTATAATTTCTATAATTTCACCCTCATTGACATTTATATTATTATCATTTTCCCTCTTTGTTTGCTCTGTCGGTGGAGATTCATCTGATTTGATTCCTGCCACTCCTGAAATATTGTTATATTTATATTATGAACAATACCAAAGGCAATGGCATGTAAATACAAACAGAACTAATGTACTGTACTAATAATTTCTATGACCAACACTACAGACATTGTAGTAATGTGGATAAGTGCAGCATAAGTTGACAGTTTAAATAGTTTTCATGCATTACACCACCTTTAGCAGGAAAGAGTGGAGTATCACGACGTATACGTCGACGACGCGTTTGGTCGCTGCATCTCACTTGTGTCATGGTCTGGAAGTCTATGCAGTAAAGAGCTCCAGCAAGCAGTAGTGTGCACTCTGCATCACCACTACTGAATGAGGTTTCTAGTTCAATGTTACTGCGTTCATCATATTTCCACCATCCTGAAATAGTACAATGTCTATGAGTAACATATTATTTTACTTTCACCTTCAAAGTACTGCTGAGGTAGAAATCTGCAACATCTGAGAAATAAAATACTGCTGAATGCCACTATACTTTCTCACATAGACAAGTGAGAGAATAGACCCATAGATGGTGCCACACAACATCACCCAAATAGGGCTGACAATCAGCCTAGTTGCAGAAAAGTAGCACACTCACCAAGCACCAACTACCCATATCAGTGGGTTGTTGATGATGATGCCACTATGTGAGGTTTTTTATCTTTATGCCACATTGTTTCAAATCCTACAAAATGGTAATTCATAAATCAGACTCGCCATCAATGCTGTCAGTACCTACTGACAAAATCATGTTTATTCTAAGTTTGAGGCGATAGGCCCAGACATTACATAAGAATGAGTTAAAACAAGGAGAGTACCTATGAAGTTGAAATGATCATGGTTAAGTGGCTAGAAGGCTCTAAAAATGACTTACCATTTCTTCCTTCATAATACCACTGATTTTCCAGTTGAGAGTCTTCTAAATATCCCTGAGGAGGTGACAATTTTTCCAGCAGCACAGGATTGTCGAGATAGTCCGGAGGAATTGCTGCACGACACATAGCACATTTTCTGCTTTGGATAGCTACTCCCTGCATAAAATGACAAAGAATGTGTGAGGGCCGAGTCCAAATGAAAATAGAGCACCATCATAATATTCAGACAATCACTAGTACCCTCTACTTTTTTTATACACTGACGCAATGAAACAAGTGGATAATTTATAATCAACTCATGAGTAAATAGGTAAGTACTAATGAGCTTCTCCTCAGTAAATGTGCCATCAATGTAAAACTAGAAACAGCTTACAGGATGTAAAGTAATTTATTTTATTATTGTTGCATTCAAATTTGATATTAATAGAAAACGTCTGCACACGAACCTTTACACACAGAAAACAAAACACATGTCCACAAGGCAGCTGGGTGGGGTGGTGACACTTCTGCAGGCATACTGCACAGTCTTGCTCTGAAATGCATCGGTAGGTGTTTTGGAGGTACCTAGACTTGATAGACGGTAACTACTCTTTCAATTTAGCCACTATATACAGCTAGACCTCACACTAACGAAACAAGGGACGAGTTGAGGAGTAGCTTTCAACATTAGGTAGGTACCAATAACTTCAAAATTTCAATTGTCTCACCTTGTGTGCCATCGCCCATTGTATGATCGACTCTGTTAAATTGTTTTAATCAGAGTTAGGACCTCAAAATCTGCCGTTAATTGTAAAAACGATTAAATAATTCGAGCGACAAACAACGTAGAGGAATTATTATCCAAGGGAAATAAAAACAACAACCAGTAGGTACATAGGTACAAGTTTTTTTTTTGTTTTAGTTATGGCTTCGCACGGTTTGTGCATATAGCCAGTGTCAAGTGTTGTATTTTAAGTATTTCTTAATTTCACATTAAGAAAGTCACAGCAATGTTATAGCAATCGTGGTCAAGTAGTCAAGTCAATTATTAACATCGTCAGTCATGATTCAGTAAAGTAGTGGATGCTTTACTGAAACTTCTTGGGAGTTTTGGAAAAAATGCGAAATGACACGTTTTTTGAGTCTATATCATTCGCCTACACTCGTGCACGTTAACGAACACTTAATGGTTAATATTCCACCAATATTACACATTAACACTCGAAGAAACACAAGTTTGAGCTAATAATACAAAACCAACAACGTCTCACTATCGGATTCCCGCCAAAACTCCATAGGTACAAGTTAGCGTAGCGTTTGTATTCTCTTTGGTTGGTAGGTAATACCTACATACCTACCTAGGACATAAACACACCTCCTAATCTATGAAGGTATACTTTTTTATTTATTTTTATTTTAGTTATGACTTCGCACGGTTTGTACATATAGCCAGTGTCAAGTATTTTATTTTAAATAATTAATTCCACATTAATTAAGAAGAGGCCAGATACATATAAATATGCTAAAAATGTTATTGTAAACAGACCGTGCGAAGCGATAACTAAAACAATAAAGGGAGTTTTGGCGGGAATCCGGTAGTGAGACGTTGTTGGTTTTGTATTATTTTCTCAAACTTGGGTTTCTTCGAGTGTTAATGTGTAGTATTGGTGGAATATTAATCATTAAGTGTTCGTTAACGTGCACGAGTGTAGGCGAATGATATAAACTCAAAAAACGTGTCATTCCGCATTTTTTCCAAAACTCCCAGGAAGTTTCAGTAAAGCATCCACCACTTTACTGAATCGTGACTTTGACGATGTAAATAATTGACTGGTTGACCACGATTGCTATAAATTGCTGTGACTTTCTTAAAGTGAAAATAAGAAATACCTAGTTAAATAATAAAATACTTGACACTGGCTATATGCACGAACCGTGCGAAGCCATAACTATTACATAAAAAAAAAACAATAAAAAAAAATGAACTTAACTGTCAACTTATATCATTTTATTTTTGAATTTTTTGATGATATGTTTATTTGTTTCTTTACATTTCGGCTACGCATTTTCGTATTGTTGATTTCAGGGACCGATATCAGTATTTTCTAAATATTGTCATTTTTAAATCTGTAGCAATACTTCTTTACGAAGCAACTATTTAGTCATATTCTGCAGCAATACCAATACGGACCCACTCAAAAAATTATCGGTATTAACGTATTGAAAGATTATATCGATACTTAAATCGGTAATAAAAGTATCTGTATTTTTAAATCGATAAGTAGGTAGGTGTCATAGGTACCTACCTCAAAAATGTCGGTATTCACAACCATTCACGACAATCTCTTCCAGACAACCTTTGGATTGAGAGGATTGAAAGAATATAATATTTATTTGGTCGCTGGTAGGTACATCAACTACAATAAATAGGTACATGTTTGAACCGACTTAGGTAACTTCAATTCAATATTTTTTCTCAGAATTATCAACTTCCTATCGTAGGTATCTAAAGCTTAATCTGCTAGGAACTGAATTGAACCCTATATAAATACAATATCCTAGGTATTTACAATAGCAAGCTTTTTCTCTTTCCGTAAACCTCACGCACGCCTCTTTTTTATTTTTACTTATATAAATAATTTATTTATAAGCTAGCATTTGATTACTCTACGATCTCAACTGAAGGGTAATTCTGGCAATTGAATATGATCAGTCTCGCTTCCATCAACTCAATAAACTGTTAAATGTACTCTTGTAACTTGAAAAGTGAACCTTTGATGTTTGCTCAATGTGAGTTTTAGAGACTGACTTCTTAGTCACTTCCCAAATTCCAGTTTTTTTTTAAACTCTCACTTTCAACTACCAATTTGTGTTTAACTTTAAACAACCTCAGAACCTGCGTGAAATACCTTAGAGACATGTGCAGCATTGCAGACAAAACATTGCTGTGAGATCTCTGCTTGTGTTTTTAAAATTGTTTTTTTAATTCCTGCTTATTACATAAAATTCACTAAAAGGTCAAAGAAAAACATCAATTGTACTGTAGAAGTGAACATTTAATTATCATGTTATAAAATTTCATTACACCAAGTAATACTATGGAATGAAGTGCCAAAGGAAAAAATATTTAGTTGTTTACTTTCACTTACCTATATGTAATTGAATTAAGGAGAAAGTAATAAGTTTACTTGTCCTTTACTTTGATAAGATCATTAAGATCTAGTGCTACACATATTTCCTTAGAGTCTGTACGTGGGTTCCTGTCTAGGATCTCTGTGATGGGGTAGTAATTCTCACGGTTGTCCACATTCCACCCAGAGTACTGGAAAAAACAATCAGACATTATTACTCCAGCAGAGCTCCACAAGTGTGAACTACTAATTGTTCTATCTCCTAATGAAAATCCATTCTGCAGTTACAGTGTCGACTGTAACAGATAGGTACATAATATACATTACTTACATACCTAGTTACTCACTATCATTATTTCAATTTCTACAGTCTACTTACTCATAAAAAAGCATAATACTGTTCTAACTTGTGAAATTTTTAGTTTTTGATTTATTTCACATTTCATCATTCAGAGTTTGTATAAGTCTAGCCCATTATTAACATTTATTTGTAGTATTAATTAACTTACATCATGATTGCATTAAGCATTCAAATAGTAAAAATTGCCTATAATGGTTTTTAAAAGATTGATTATTTCTGTCTAATCTATAAAGGACAAGACGATTTTTCTCATAAGTAACAAAGCACTGCTGCAAATTTGAGTACCTAATTGTTAACTTGAATGAAATGCTAGACATCAGCATCCATTGTTTGGTCCATTACTTGAGCGTCAACAAAGTTCATCCAGTTTAAACAACAGTTTAGGTATGACTCTTACTTTTATTACGAATTTAGAACTAATAAATTTGTTTTTATGCAAATTAAAGATTATTATTAAAAAGGATTCCACAAATAATTAAGTCACAAGACAGGTTAATGTTACCAATGTAGATTTGGTAAACAGATATATTTTGTAACTACATAGTTAACTCTTACCACACATGTGCATTTGTGCAAGATTTTTCCATTAGATTCCATTGGAATAAACTTCTGTAACAATGCTTTTCCATCAATTTTCCACAAGTTTATTTCATCCAGCTTGGAAACAACTGTATCTCCATCCCACTTGACATCTGATTTTAGCAGGACAAAGTTTCCAGACTGTAACATATTATAATTAATTAGAATATACAACATAAATGATAATACATAATATTGTTTATAGTGGTACAAGAGTCAAGGAGACAAGACAGGCCACTGGACTTATTGTTGATATATTGACAGAAATTGAGAATTATGGAATTGACAGTGCTATACCTAACACACATTTTATTACAATCTAGCTGTTACTAACAGCTTGTTCAATATTTTACCTCAAGGCCGTGGATAAAGGAAATGCAACATTTTGAAGACATAAGTATGTGAATTGAGACGAATCAGAGTTACAGAAGTGATAAAAACAAGGCAGGATTCTTACGTGGAAATGCTTTGGTACGTCTTTAGATTGGCTGGAGTCTGACTTATTACCATCAGATCCATTTTTCTCATCGTCTGAGCCTTCTTCTTCATCGAGCTCACCCTCTTCGTCCTCCGCTTCTTCATCTTCTTCCCCTTCGCCTTCACTCTCTTCCGAAGTAGAATTCTTTCGCTTTTTCTTAGTGTTATTCAGCGATCCCGATCCCTTAGATGCTCGTTTGCGCCCTCCACGTGCCGCTGGCTGTTCGTTCTGCAACACAGTAGTTGTCCATTCTATTCAAAATAATAAGAAAATCACAAAGTTGAAAGGCATGTTCACATGAAAGTGTCAGTCAATCTGAAAATATGATTTTAGTGTTAGTAGATATGGAACTATGAATACATAGTTATCACTGCAATAAAATTAAAAGGAAGTGTTTAGTACTTATGTAGAAGAAAGAGGAGTTATGTTCAAGGAAATCGAATTTATAACCTACACGTCTTGCACTTGGTATACAAGACACCATATTGGGAAATCCAACACTACTTGTGTTAATAGAGGGTAGGTAAGTACTTTTATAATGAAGAAAGTTATCTGAAGAAATGAATAGATCGTATGAAGGGAATAAGTACATACAGAATCGGCATCCGGCGTCCAATCTTCCCCGGAATCTTGAAAATCTTCTGGTTCGGGCTCGGAATCATCACCGCCTTTCTTTACAGACTTCCTTTTACGCATTCTATTGAAATTACAGGCGTTCAAGTATATTATTGAAAAGAATAAAGTGGATTTGGAATCTCCAAAGTCAACCAAACCAACCCACGCCAAACGCAAACCACACCGATGTTGCCATTTACATTACATGTGCCAAATATGCTAAGTGCCAATGCCAACCAAACCAAGCAAGCAAGCAAAATAGGTAGGTTCTATTAAATTTTTCCGATTTATAGGGGTAACTTTACGTGAATGAGTGTGGGGGCAAACGACATTTGACATTTTTTTCCAAAATTCCCAGTAAGCATACACCACTTTACTGAATCGTGACTTTGACTACTTGACCATGAGATTGCTTCAATGCTAAGACTTTCCTATTGTGGAACTATTTAGGTGCATCTAAATTGGAAATTGGAAAATCATATTTTATACTTGACACTGGCTAAATGCACAAACCGTGCGAAGCCAAAGTTTAAAAAAGTACAATCCTTAAAAGTAAAAAGTCATTGTGGTCATTGATTATTGTTTTCTATCAGCTGATTGCGTCACTGCATTTGTAGTCAATCAATCAACGCAAAAACAAAAAACAAGTCGCAGTAGATCGATTCTGAAGACGAAGATTGCAATAAGTTTTTCGGAAATTAATTAAATCTCATCATGAAATTCCAATACAAGGAAGAACATTCTTTCGAGAAAAGAAAGACTGAAGGGGAGAAAATACGCAGGAAGTATCCCGATCGCGTTCCAGTGATCGTCGAGAAAGCACCCAAGGCTAGGCTCGGAGATCTCGACAAGAAGAAATATCTGGTGCCGTCTGATCTGACCGTCGGACAGTTCTACTTCTTGATCAGGAAACGCATCCATCTTCGACCTGAGGATGCTTTGTTCTTCTTCGTCAACAACGTGATTCCTCCAACATCCGCTACCATGGGTTCTCTGTACCAAGAACATCATGACGAAGATTTCTTCCTCTACATTGCATTTTCTGACGAAAATGTTTATGGAAATTAATTTTATATTGATCCACAGTTATTATTATTAGTATTTTTGTGTCGAAATATTTGACCATATGGTGAAACTTTATTTTCTAAGACTTAGTTTAATAATATTGATATGTATTGAAACTATTTTTTATTGGCATTGTCATCTTGTGTTATACTAGATACATACATATTTAACACAAAATATTACAATAATATTATTGGTTTCCATATTATTTTCTCTTTGTTTGGTTTAGGCATCTAATTATTTTATGTGTATCAAAAAATAAATATATAAACCCAAAACTGGATTTTTAATGACAATAACAGCCTTGGAAGGTAATATTTCACAGTTTTTAGGCCACTGTGTATGTATAAGTTGGGGTATACAATTTTAAAACCTTAAGCATCACAGGTGTTACTTTGTTCTATAACAATATTTACAGCTGTGATTTGAGGAAAAACAGAATTAACAATGATGTAGCTTGAACAAGGAACCTCATCATTAATATTTCACAGCTACCAAAGAAAACAAAAAAGGCATTTATCAGTTGATGACTCATATTTACTCGATAAATAATCACCATTTACCCATTGGTGTCATATGAAATAAACAAAGGAAACACATGGTTTTCCCTTGTACATAAATTCTCTAATGGAAAAAAAAACTAATTGGGTTAGTGTATAATACTTATTCATTATATTAGGATTATAACACAGTAGGTACTACCTATGTAATGGAACAATATTAGAATAGAACATTGACATTTAACCAATGGGGATTATGACAATAAACTAATATACCTACCTAAGCTTAGGTTGCTGGTTCACTGCCACCGCAGCCGCTGCTGACACCTATTACTCGTAGCCACAGGTCCCTGGGATATCTCCTCTATGTCCCTAGGACCTAATAAGGGGCCTTGTGCAACTTACGCGTCCTTTCAGTATCAGTACCTACCTAATACCTACTCTATATATTTATATACATAGTACCTAATCATTCATATACAATGTATTTTTGCATCAAAGGCAATGGAATATAGGCACAGTTATATTATTATTGATTACCCTAGATAATTATAGGTATAATTATTTTGACACAACTTTATTATTATTTTGTCACCTATTTACCAGACTGCTGAAGGAGGGTTGTTTTTATAGTAATTTTATTAGGTAGGTACATAATCTAGGTACCTATGTATTCTAGTGTTACCTCATTAGAGGCCCTTGGATGGCAAATTAATGCTGAAGACTTGCACTACCACTTAATATTATTAAGACAAACAACAACTCATTATTCATTCAGTGCAAAGTTTAGATTTGGATTCATAGAAGACTAGGTACTTGTTACCAACCTTACCAGTTCGTTACAACAAACTTTTCCACTTTCATTTGTGATAATACTATTAGTTGACAATATCCTGTTTTTCAGCATTTTATGTTTGTATGTGATGATGACAGGGGTTTTATAGATTTACATGGTTGAAAGAATGAGATCATGATGTGAATGGGACGGTGGGATTAGACCTTTATATTTAGGGTACATACAACAACAAAAAAAAACATTATTTAATGTATAAAGTAGGTACGCATTTATTTATTCATTGAAATTCAATAAAAATACTATTTTTTTATTGTGTTATAATGCAGGCTTAAACATTACCTTAAACAAATTAGGTACTTCGTTTGTTGGCAAAATAATGTTTACAATGTTGCTTATAATAAAAACTAATTATTCAACCAAGAAAATGAAAATGTATCCGCTGAATGTACTTACAAAAATATACGGCATAGACACGATAATGCAACAGTAAAGTCATAACTTAATAATAGGTACAACGGGAGGCCTTATTGGTTAATTCTACCAGACAACCTTTGGATGGACAGGATGAACAACAGAGATAGAGAGAATGCAGGTAGAGGGGAGGTATATGTCCTTCAGGATTTAGCAATGTTCACTTATTTTCTATATAGTTAAAAGAGCAATTTAATGAAATTGCATGTGCAATTATTGTGCACGTCTCTGCAACACAAAGCTGTACTTAATTAATTAATTTCTTAAAAAACGATGGTCAGAACTGTAAGTACCAGAAAAAGGACATCAACTCTGGGGATACTTAGATAGATACAGCCATTGCTTACTAAGTTATGTAAAGCGACAGTTTTATGTTGAAATTGTACTGTTATCAAAAGAACACGAGGAGAAAAAATGGTCACCATATCCGTCGCCCCGGCACACAAGAGTAAGAAAATATGTTTGTAACACATTCAGCATATACCTACCTTAATTAAAATAATTATCGTTACATCAATTGGTTTAAGTTAACAAAGCCTACATGTCACCTTACAAGTTCTACTGCTTTAACATCTAAGAATGGAATAAGACAGTGTTCTCGTAATAATGATTATAATAATTCACAACATCACTATTAATAAGAATTATAATGAAAATGGGCAGTCTATAATTTGAAAGTTCCACAGTCTATAATTTGAAAGTTCATCGGTCTACAAAGGTGGCTAAATGCTGCAAGAGGTTCAGTCATAGTATTTTCTACATCTACTTTTCAAAATCACAGGCATGATCACTGCCAAACCAAAACTTTATTTTTATCATTATTTTAACATACATATAATGTTTGTATACAATAGCATATCCGATAAACTAACAAGTCAAAATGGAGATAATAAGACCTATTATCTAAAGCATATTACTTTATAATTGAAGTTATAGTAAATAAGGGTTGAACCATAATTTTCTAGTAGGTATGTTACTAAATACAATAATTTATTAGAGTGCCCAATAGATATTTTTTAAATGACAGCGATTGTTTGTTTTTATTAGTGCCGTGATGCCGGCTGTGTAGCGTCTTTGTAGGGCTGCCTGATTCTAAGCATTCATAGCATTTGGGGTAGTTAGACTGCATCAGTACTGCAAAGAGAATACAAACGCTACGCTCAGTACCTACTGTATGTAATAGCTCTGAATAAATTATTTTATGCAACATTATCGTTCAGCCTTTATGGACACTGGCTAACTGCCGCACTCTCGAGACGTCAAAAAACTATAACCAAATAGTTATTTTTGAATGTACTGAGTACAACACTAGATAAGCATTAATGACGACTCTGTGTACGGCAGATTGAATTAAATAAAGGTTGACTACAAACTATAAACGTAAAAAGGTCATTACTAACTTATTCAATATCTAAAAGATGGAAATGTTTTAATGATATAATTATTAGAAAATTCTAGAAAATACCTATAACTTATGACTCTATCTATAACTCTAGAACTTCGTGTATTGCCGCCGAGAAGGCCGCCCGCGGGAGCGGCCACCGCGGCCGCGCGTGCCGCTCTCGCTGTCTGTGGACACAACAAAATATTTAGATACTTGGCTCATACATCCAAGATCGAGCGGCCTAATATTATGCATATTATGTGTAAGTTCCACTTGAGTTGGGAGTTCAGACGCTATCCCGGAATCGCAATCAAGACTCGATTGCATGCAGAGTGCGCCCGCGCCTTTTATTAGGCCTCGCTTTAGCCGACGGCGTTTCTAAACAACGGAAGGGCATAATTATGAAGGTCGTCCACGCCGACTTCATTTAGCGATTCAGTAGCGCGTTTCGTGAACGCTCCTCTGCATCGCTACTTTGTTGTTTGTCGCATTTGCATCGCTCGACTGCATGGGTGCAAACCTACGAATAAGTTACATTCCTTATTCGTAGGTGCAAACGGGCGACTGTATCCATGATGCACTGCGATAGTAGCGATGCACAATCGCAGTTACGTGGACGATGGTATACAACCAGCGACCGCATCGCGCCTGCGTCGAGATCTTCTTGAGATTGTGTCCCTACTGAATCGCTGCAAACAGTCGCTGTGGGCGACCTCCCTTACTGAAAAATGCGATTCCATGAGAGTATGTTCAAGATTGTTTCTTGAGCAACCGCGCGCTGCGGGAGGCGTCCGCATCACTCTCGGTGCCAACACTACCACACATGCAGGCATTCTCGGTCGATAATATCGCTGCGCTATTCCGTTAAACGTCTCGGGTTCGTTACCCACAGATACATCCTCTAATGGCATTCTGTTGTTAGAAATTTTTGTTTATTTAGTTAAGTTATGCTGTTGGTCTTCCAATTCAATAAATAAATTATTGGTAGTCTTACAAAGCGGTATATAAGCATGTGTGTGTCAGATCAAACAAGTCCCAATACAAAATCTCCTATAAACAGATACCTATGCCAACATGCAGGACGTAAAAAAGCGGTGGGCGGTGATTGTTATTCATTCCGACGATATTATCGCACATGCGTCCCGAATCCCAATACAAAATGTACTAAAAACAGATATCGCAAAAACGCCTGCGCTTATGTGGTGTTGGCTTATGTGACCGTCGGCTGCGCCCGGGCGCCCCCGCACCGCACTGCCACCGCATGAAAATTCACAGTGAAACGGCACACCTCTTATACAAGGTGTAACAGCAAGGTGTAGTAATACTGAAACTATGCATACACATACTTATTTCGAAGTAGTCTGGAGGTACTATAAATCTGTAAGTAGGTAGGGTAATGAATTAAGACACGTCAAAGTTTACTGCAAAACTAACCATCGTTCAACCCTAGTTATCAGCTGGGCAATGTCAGTGAACGTCAAATCCGTCAAGACAAATTCATAAAAGTACTTAGGGTTCCGTTTGTTTTTTAAATAATGATTTTTACCGATTTGTACCGACCCGGACAGATGCAACCGGACAAAAGTATTCCTTGGCGGCTGATTGATATCTGGTCCGTGTAATGTACATACCAAAATTCTATTCTAAGGCGGTAAGTATCTGAAATGAATTTTAGAGGCTTTCAACTTTGTAACAATACTGAACCCTAAAATATTGTCGGCAAATTCAAAGACCGCGCGGTGCACCGCGGTCTCTTTGCGGCAGAAATAATTCAATGCCAGAAAATATTGTCGGCAAAATTCAAAGACCGCGGTGCACCGCGGTCTATTTGCGACAAAAATAATTCAATGCCAGTGACCCGCGTAACGTGACGTCATCCGTATCATGTTAGGGTTGTAATATTTAGTTATTTTGTGAATTTTAGTGAAAAAATCGATTATCGATTTCAGGTTTTAGTACCCTGGCAAATGATTCATCACCAGGTACACATACCCACATTTCAATATTACTACACCTTGCCGATACACCTTGTAGATACCATGCTGCATGCATGACGTAGCTGTTCCGATTACATTATAATTCTCACTTATTATTACATATATACACATATAACGATACATTTAACTGCGAACTAATGACTTCAAGCAACAACTGTCTGTCGATGTAGAAATTATTTATTTGTAAGTAATCAATGTAAGTAAAACTTTAACATTAAAAACAATGAGTTTAACGTTTAGGTATATTATAATCAGTCTCACAGCAACGGCTACTTGTATCCATATGTTAATCAAATGTCGTCCTTTGTCTTTATATCATGAATTTAATTAACTCTGGTAACTAAACAAAAGGCTCTCAATCCACAGGATTATTTATTGGCCTTGTTGCATTAAATTGCTCTAAATATCTGACAAGAATGGACTTGTTTAGTCACTGTCTAATATTATAATCATAAAAAGTAACAGGGCCATTACAGGAGAACATTGCGCACATTTTTGTTAAACTTACGAGGAGCAACTAAACTGTTATCTAGTTTATTAAAATAAAAGACTGGAGAAACCGTTTACTTTTGATTTCAATCTATCGACAGACAGTTGTTACCTTTAACTAACAAAAAAGCAAGTTAGATAGTAGTTCATACGTACTATTTTCGCTCGTGGTACGGCCGTCATAAAAAATAGAAAAACATCTTTAGTTCAGGCCACATAAATTAATACTCTGCAAATACAAGGTAACGTCGGTCCACAAGTATTTACTTTATGAGAAGGCAAAGGGATTATTAATATTTCTCCTATGGCTTTCTCTCAACGCTGCGATGGGCAAAGATCTCTAGCGACAGAATAAGTATTAATTATATTTTGAAAATATAAGTAATCTTTTTTTTATGATCGTTAACTTTGTCGCACCAACATACCAAGTACCTATAAGAACCATTGAACCATGATGAGCTGCAAATTTACAAGCCCACGTTTATGTTAGGCTGGAAGCGATCGCAATCAGCACCACCTCGGTACGGACTCGACTGCTACATAAGTACCCCTTTTTAATATTAACCAAAAAGTGCACACACACACACCCTCACTGAACTCAAACACGTTCTCGTTTAGATATGAATGATGAAATTTACCAGCGGCGCGCATCCAGCGCTGGTTCTGCGAGTGCGGCGAGTGCGGAGACTGCGCCAGCGCCCGCCGCGTCACCGCGCCCGGCGCCGGGGCCGGCGCGCTCGCCTCCGCCTCGCGCCCCTCCTCCGCCATCTGCGGAGCGGCCGCCGTGTCCACTATACCGGGGGCATGTTCGCCGAGCGGAGCGGAGCGGAGCGGACTATATGCGCGCTTCTTACGGCGGTGGTGTACGAGTAACCCCATATCTAGTCGCCATAAGACCCGATAGTGCAAAGGAGCACGCATATTATACTCCGCTCTGCTCGCACGGCGCCTGCAGCGAGATATTGTTCGTAGTACAGGCGCTCATCACCTTCGATTCCGCCTCGTTCGACGAGTGGGACGGGTAAACATTGCTAGGACTGGAGCGCGTAGCTCGAGTCGACTAATACGGATTCGTTTGATTCATTCTTATTTGATCTCGTGACTTTGGTTGATTGCTTTGAGATTCAAATTTCAAGGTATTTTTGTAATCGTTAAATTATAGTTTAGTTTTTCCGTTCGATAATGCGGTAAAAAAAGTATACTAAAACATATGAATAGGTTAGGGGGTCTGTGTCACCTGGTGAGGCGACGACGGCTCGCTGCCCTGAGAGCTGACCGCAGCCGCTTCCTCTTCGGCCCGCGACTCCTCCCAGTCGCCCCTCTCGGCGCCTTCCGCACCTGGGTTAATCGACGTTAGTTTACGATGGACATACGTGCATCACAAAAGGTCACAACAATGACAGAAGTCAGCCGTCGATCAGCGGAGCAGATTCACCGACTAATCGACTAATAGAATAATCGACGACTAATATCGGCTCCAATTTTAGATATGCAGTTCCGAGTGGTCCGAATAGAAGCCATCGTTACCGACCCCTATTAACATGGTTCCTCCAAACTCTACCACAAGGTCGGCGGAAAAGAGATATTTTTTTGGCCATGTAAAAGAATACGCGAACGACTCGCACGGACGTTTCGAGGCCGCGGAAAATATAACATTCCTCCCGGTCGGTCGCTCGGAACTCGTAGGCAACGGAAGCTTGCAGTACTCACGCGAGTCCGAGACGGGCGGCGGCGGCGGCAGCGCGGCGGCCAGGTCCGCGTGCGTGTCGTGGTGTGCGTGCAGCGCGCCGCCCGCCTCCGCGAACGTGAACCTGGCGCCCGCGCCGCCCGCGCCCGGCAGCGGCGACACCACCGCCTCGCCGAACCTGACGGGATACGATTCATTCATGTCTCCTCTCACTCGTCGCGTCGAGGAAGAGCGCGTCCGAGGAGATCCGTCGAGCGACGATCTCACAGAGGCCCTCCGCGATGCATTTAATTTACGTTAACAGATGCGACTAGCTAGAGTTCCGTGGAGCGTCGATCTCGAGCGGTATAGATACTTCAACGTCGCGTACGCACCCGTCGTTTCGTCTGGGAACATAGAGCGTGGGCGTGGAGGGTACGATGCTGTCGTCGCCGTCGTCGCCTCCGTTGCCACTCAAAGAGATGCCGCTGGCTAAAATAAAAAAAAATAAAAATAAGTTTTCTATGGAAGCCACCGAATTACATACCGGCCTAAGAATACGTCAGAATTGATAGATAACTGTGAGAAGCGAGTTTCGTACGTTCTGTGCCGCTGCTGATGGCCTCTATCTGCGGGATGGGCGCCGGCGCGGGCTCGCTGTCGGGCTCCGCGCGCGCCGCGCCGCCCGCGCCGCCCTCCGCCTCGCTGCCCGCCGACGGGGACTGCGCCGGCGACTCCTGACGGAGAGATCTTGTGCTACACCAGCTCATTCTGTTTTTTTTTTAAACGTAGCCCCACACTAGGATTACTCCTGTGTCGTGGGTACCGGTTACAGACGTATGATTTCACATACACATCACACCCAGACCAGAAACAAATATATGTTCCGGGCGTATGCGTATACTTTCCCGTCAGAAGGAAAGGCCTGGAATGGCTTTCGAGGACCCGAATTATTTATCTAATGTCGATGGCGCTAATTCTGTTGTTACTATTATAATAATAATAATAAAGTCATGTTAAGTCTCACTTGAGTTTGTGCCAACAGTATAGAATATCCATTAATGAAATTAAAACAACACATGAGAATGTACAGTTTATTAGTTTGTTTGTACCTGTCTGGCGGAAGCGTCTCCCTCTTCGCCCTCTGCCTCTTCTTCCTCTTCACCGCCCTCTACCTCTTGCTCCTCTTCCATCTCCTCCTCGTCTTCTTCGCCCTCCTGTGACAAACCATACTCAAAACCATGGAAGAGGAAGACAACTAATGGAAGTGTGAAGAGAGCTGGGCGACCGAGCCATCCATATGAACCTTTGTGCAAAACAAACGCTAGTTGTGCCATACATACTATGCATGCTCTACAAGTCTACAGTCTGCTTCACATTGAGAAATGCCTATGTGCAGTTTTAGTGCCCATTCAAATACATCAGCATACCAATTACACACACATTTTTATATAAAGGCTTGGAAACTTTTATTGGCACAATAACTTTTTGGCGATAGCGGTTCTGATACAGATGTAAAGTTAATATAATATCGGTTTTACCGTTTGCACACATAAATAAAGGGGTTTAAACAAGGTGCCACGTACCCTATACATAGTACCGGAGCACCGCTCGTCGTCTTCCTCCGAGTCGACGACGATGACGCCCTCGTCCTCCTGGTCGCAGCGCGACGAGGTGGGCACCTGGTACTCCACCTCCACGGAGCGCTCGAAGCCGCCCTACACAGCAGGAACACACCTTTAGCGGAGCCTTCACATCTAACGAGCCATACCATATCTCAACAAACATAATAATATTATACCACTTCTTACATCAAGTCATACTAAGGTACCTGCGG
Source organism: Hylaea fasciaria (assembly GCA_905147375.1). Lineage (NCBI taxonomy): Eukaryota > Metazoa > Arthropoda > Insecta > Lepidoptera > Geometridae > Hylaea > Hylaea fasciaria. Next base: position 5,383,744 of record LR990204.1, on the reverse strand, counting down.
GTTACAAGGGCCGGCGTCTAACAAGGGCCACTACTATAAAAACACACTTTTTAAGGTTTTATAAGGTTCCTCTCACGCACACATATAAAGGGCCATTAGGGAAGCTAACATACTCGGTTGTGTCGTTGTGCGATCTGCCATCTTGTCAGTCGCAAGTAATCCGTCCAGGCGGGTAATCTGCATCGCTCCACTATAAAACTTCCACGAAATCAAAAAATTGTGAGTAATAATATAACTTTCTGTTTATAAAATTTGCTGTTGTACCGTTCTTATTAGTAATTTGTGCTGCCTTATCTAGGTGAGTTTAATCACTATCATGCTTTTTAATAATTTTACATTCAATCTTTTAAAAAATGTCTCATGGCCTAATAAGGGCCACTCATAAGACGTGTAAATAGAGCCGGCCCTTATTAGGCTCTTAGATTTACTAGTATTAGCACCAAATAATAATAATTTCGTCTAAATCGATCCCAGTCAGCTGTTCAAAGTGGATCTATGTCCCAACAGTCAGAAGCGGCGCGGTATTCTATTCCCAGAAGGACTTTGTCAAACCATTTGAAAACTTGACAAGTTGATAAACAAGGGCGTCGAATAATTGTAACCGTCGAGCAAGAAAATTATTTTGGCGTCAAGAATAAAAAGGCTTGTTGCCCTAAGATTTACTACTAAAATAGTGTTTATTAAAAGCTAATTGTCATACTATGCAATCTCATTAGTGTAATAAGGGCCACACCTTTTTTACATAAAAAAAATTGCTTTGATTTTTTTGCAGTTAAAGATTTATTTTCTGATATGAATAATTTGTTTAGAAATATAGTAATATGGTAGGTATTAAGTCACTGAATACGTTTTAAGACACAATTTTGTTGCCTTAGTTTAATTAGGCCCATTATTGTTTTTCTCTTGAATTAACATTTATACAAAGCGTGATTTAGTACAAAACGATAAATAAAATGAGATAAAAATAGAAAAATGAGTGTTAAGAGTGATTTATCTAAAAAAAGAATTATTTTCATGTGGTCCTTATTGTCGTACCTATGTTTAATAAGGGCCACAGAGAGGGTTTTCTGAAATACTGAAAATGTTTAAGAACTGTGAATGAAACCCAAAAAATTGTACTTTTTCGGACTGTGAATAAAGTAAATCTTCTATAAATGCCCTGTTTTATATTCCTATTTCTCAATTATTGAAATTACATCAATTTTAAATAAGGTGGCCCTTGTTTACCGCAGGTACCTTACTACAGACTAATACAGACCGTTCACCGGAAAATGTCCCCTGACCGCGATAATATTTGAACGGTCTGTAAAAGTAAAATTTTATTGCCTTCTTATCACAAAAGCTTTGATTTTGACAATGACATCGAATACTAGTTGTGCCCTGCGGTTTCACCCGCACAGTTCTCGTTTATTGGCAGAAAGTTTGCATTTTCCCAGTGTGCATGTAGCCTGTTATAGCACTCAGGGATATTATAACTTCCTATCAGTAATATAATACTCAGTAGTTATATTTTAATGTAGTTAACAGAGACACTTGCTAATTTAAACTTAGTGATCAAATAGTATAAGCCACCCCACTGGGCTTCGGTGACTGGTATTAATCTTAATTGGTATGGTGAGTGTGGTTGCAGTAAGTTTTTTTATATGATAAAACTTTGCACTTGGTCCCCGAGGAGCCTATTCGGACCAAAAGGACAATTTAGAATGTGTCGTGCTTCGCTAAGATCGCTAGTCGGCAAGTTTCACGCAATCATGGGATTACTACTTTTACATAATATCATTATTATGAAATAAGGGGTAGTCGTATCTGAAAACTTAGCTAAATAGTAAAATGTAGTACTTGTACTCGTGTTCTCTTGTTGGCCGTGACGGGACGAGCCTGCAGGCGACGCTTGGGAGGGCGCGCGTCCGGCGGCGGGTGGGACGTGCTGACCCCCGCGGGAGGGTGCGTCGTGCTGACGCCGGCGGGCGGGTGGGTCGTGCTGACGCCGGCGGGCGGATGGGTCGTGCTGACTCCGGCGGGCGGATGGGTCGTGCTGACGCCAGCAGGCGGGTGAGTCGTGCTCACGCCGGCGGGCGGGTGGGTCGTGCTGACGCCGGCGGGCGGGTGGGATGTGCTGACGCCGGCAGGAGCGTGCGAGGTGCTTACGCTGCCGGAAGCCAGCGAGCTCGCCGCCGATGCCGGTGTGCCCGTTCCTGGATGGAATTTAATGTTGAATATGACAGTATGTGATAGTACGAATTTTATAGAAAAGTCCTAACGGCTGGTTACCTGAACGCTGTACTTTATTGACAAATAATTAAAACAGTAATGTATGTATACCAGCGGCGGGTGGGGCGGGCGCGGTGGGCGCGGACACGCTGGGCGCGGCTGCGGCGCCAGCCGATGCGGAGCTGGCGCCGCTTGGCTGCTCGATGCGTGGCATCACCATCGCAACCGCCTACAGTGATAAAATCTAATTGAAATTATGTCAAATACAGAATTACCTAGTTATTATGTCATCAAGTTGATAAATTTAGATTCGGACAGTAGATAAATCAGATCTGCCAGTACCTGCTGCGGAGTTTGAGAATGCGTCGAAGGCTGAGTGCTGCTATCGCTAGCTCCCGAGCTGCCCATACTGGCCTCGCTTGTATCCATGTCCTAATAAAAATAAACTCAATACAGCCGACGAAGGTAAAATTGTTATCAATTGAGAGCATGTACTGGGCGAACCGTCAGCCGCGGGCCGAGAGGAATCGGCTGGAAGGTGTACCTGTGTGGACTCCGGCGGCGCCGTGGAGGCGGCGAGCGCGGCGCGAGGCAGCGGGCGCGACGAGGAGGCCGGCATGTACTCTGTGGTGTGGGCGTCGTGCGGCGCGGTGGGCCCCACCTGCGCCATGGGCCGGATGGAAGCCAGCGGGGTTTCGCCGCCGCGTCGCGACGCCGTCACGCTCTGCTGTGCCACACCCGCCATCGGCTTGATGTTCGCGGTGGGCGGATCGGAAACTGTCTTTTCGGTGGTGGCTTGTTGTTTCGAAGCGGACACTTGACTGGCCAGTTGGCGTTGCAACATGTTTACTTTTTGTAGCAACGCTTCTACTTCTCTGGTTTTCTCAGCGTGCGCTTCACTGCGCTCCTTCTCCAATCGAGATAGGCGGCCTTCGTACTGCGACTTGATTAGAGCCAGCCTCACGTCTTGCTCGTCACGTGTGCTCTTCTCTATGGTACCTACTTTTGAGCGCGATTCGTCTAGTTCACGGGTTAAAGTAGTTTTGGCCTCAGTTAGTTGAACTATTTTGTTTTTAGCTTGTTTGAGAACTAGTTTAGCTTTTTCTTCTTTGTCTATATTAGAGCTCTTAAGACTTTCGTTCTCTTGTTTCAACTTATCGTTGTTTTGTTTTTCTTCGTCTAACTTTGATTGAATCTCGGCGATCTGTTCCTCGAGTTTTCTTGTAGCTTCCGTCAGAGCGGCGTCTGCGGCCGCCGTCTGTCCTTCGTTGTTTTTCTTTTCTTCTTCTGTAATTTTAACTAGCTCTTCATATTGAGCTTTGTATTTTTTGGCAATCTTTCTTATTTGCAACTCTTTGTTTCTTATGTCGGAGAGCGACGCCTCCTTACAGGAAAGTTCGTCTGTTAGTTTTGCATTGTTTTCTGTAGCTAAAGACAACTTATCCTTGAGTTTAGTTAATTCCTCTGTAAGTTGTACCATGTCATTTTTCAGCACTTGTTGCAGCTCATCACTAAGTTTCTTGTTTTCTTCTGCAATCGCATTATGCTGTCTGGACATTGTTGTATATTGTTCTTCAAGTTTACTCTTTTCTACTTTAACACTACCAAATTCTTCGTTTAGCTTCCTAACATTTTCTTTTTCACTTGTAAGCATCTTGGCTAAAGTTTCTCTTTCATTTTGTAGACGCTTCCAATCTTCAGGACTTGTTTTATTGGCACGTTCAACTAAAGCATTTACTCGAGTTCTCCACCTGGCGCAGTCGGCCTTCAGGGAAGTATTCTCAGATTGCAGAGATTCTGTTCTAGACGTGAAGTCGCTAATCTTTTCTTGCAATGGAGTCAGTTGTTCTTCCATTGCTTTTGTAGCTGCGGTAAGCTCTTCAACACGAACAGTCAATACATCGCGTTCCTCTCTTAAAATTCTATTGCTATCGGTCAAAGCATTAAGAGTCTCAACTTTTCTTAAGATATCTGACTGCTTATTAACCGTGACCATACTGACTTCCGACCTTTCTCTTTCTGCAGCTAACGCCAATTTTGCGTCATCAAGTTGCTTCTCAGCTATTTCCAGTTGAGATTTAAGTCTCATTGTCTCAGCCTGCAAAATGTCAAATTTAGCCATGGCAATATCTTTTTCTTTTCTCAAGTATTTTACAATGGAGAATAATTGCTCGGAAGATTTTCCATCATCTTCATTAATGGACACATTCATATTTGAATCATTAGCAGATTCGTTCATACTTTCTGACTGGGATTTAGAAGCATGCGACACCGAAAGTCGAGTGCCTAATGCTTGAATCTGATCATGTAACAACGAATTTTGATCATTTAAGTCTTTAAGCCGTTGGGCGAGTTGTTCGTTTTCACTGGTAAGAATTTTTTGTCTTTCAATCCAAGAGGCTTTTTCAGTTTCTAATTTTTCAACAACACTATTTTTCAATGCAACAAGCTCGTTGAGTTGATTTTGAACTCTAGAGAGCTCTTCTTTGACTTGTGTTAGAGACTGAATATCACTGGAATGTAATATCATTTCATGCGTGTATTTATCCTCTGCTTTCTGAACCGCTTCTGAGAGCTTAGTGACTTCTGCACGAGTATTTTCGAGTTCAGAATGATAGTTTTCATTACTTGCTAATGCTTCGCGCAGCTCATCTTTGAGTTTGAGAAGGTCGTTTCTTAAATTAGTATTGCTAGAAGAGTGCTCTCCATTACCATGCAATGACAATTCTGCTTCCAGTTCCGCACATTTATCTTCAAGATATTGCAACTTGTTCGCGTAGTCAGAAAGTTTTGCTTCTGTTTCAGATTTATAAGCTTCATATTCAGCGGATAGGGTTTTGAGCTCTTTCTCGGCACTCTCCGATATGTCACAATATTGCTTGATGTGCTCTTTGGCAACTTCGAGTTGTTCTTGAAGAGATTTTGCTTCAGCTTGCTTATCAGACAGCTTATTTTCAAGTTCCCTTATTTTCTTAACAGTGTCAAAGGCCCCATCAGTATTAGGAGCAAGCGCTGCTTTAAGTTTCTTAGTAAGATCTTCTTGAGCCTTGTTCTTTTCAACTAAAGCCTGTCTTAGTTCTGTAAGTTCCTTTCTTAATACATCAGCTGCATTCTTTTCTTCTTGCATTCGTGCTTTCGCAGTATCCGTCTGTCGTTCTAAATGACTTGCCAGCTCTCTAAATCTATCTTGTTCTTCTTGAAGTCTTCGCCTCAAAGCAGAACATTCTCTGGTGGCTTCATCGAGCCTTGTTTCTATTTTTGCGCGATTTTCAGCTTCAACACGTTCTAGGCTGGCTTTTATAAGTTCTAAATTTTGAAGAAGCAAAGATTGGCCTTGCCGTTCACGATTCAACATTTCTTTTTCAGTTTGAAGGCGTACTTCTGCATCTTTAACTAGTTTATGTTCCAATTTGAGATTTTCAAGTTGAATCTCTGCAGCAGCGAGTTTACTGTGAGCATTCAATGCTTCGTCTCTCAGATGTTGTAATGAGACTTCATGTTTGGCAATTGTAGCATTGTATGCTTTGTTCTTTTCTTCTAAAGATCCAATTTGTTTTTTATATGTAGTAATATTCGTTTGTAGAATCTTGAGTCTCTCATTGTTGTATTCAGAAGTAGAGGCACATTTACTATTGGCTGCTGTAAGTTTGGATATTTCGTGTCTCATATTATCAATTTGTTCAAATAACATTTTTTCGTTTGTCACTTTTTCTTCTTTATAAGTTTTATACTCTTCCTTCAATAGTTCTAAATGTTTTGCTGTTTCCTTATATTTAATCTCGAATGAATTCGACTCAGTGGCAGTTGGTTTAGTCGCATTATCGCCAGATGTGTCCATTGAAAATGATCCACTTTTATCTAGCTCAGCAACTTCTACAACAGATACTTCATGCCGTTTTCCTTTCATCAGATCATGGTATAATTTTTTAAACATATCTCGTTGCCTTATTAATCCATTCACCATTTTTGTCTGACGGTCTTGCGCTTCAGTTAATTCGGAAACTCTGTTCTTTAAAGTCTCTATTTTAGTTTGCATCTCACCACTTTCAAACTCTTCTTTATGACGCTCGAGTTCTTCATGCTTGTCAGTTAATTCGCGAACCATGCGGAGAAGTTTCTGATTGTTTGTTTGAAGCTCCTGAATATCACTGAACGTTACTAGAGTTTTGGAGATGATTCGCGACGAACTGATATCTGAGGTATTCGATGTTGCATGACTCGAATTATGGTCACCGTTAGGAAGAAGCCCTCCGCGACTGTGTTCTATTTCTTTAAGTAAGAAACAAACTTGTCTTCCTAGGTCAGCCAATTCTCCTTTCAGTTTGGAATTTTCGCGACTGTAGTGGTTGGCTATTTTGGATGTTTCACTGTAATCATCTCTCAATCTATTACATTCAATTGTCAAGGAATCTATTTGTTGAGACAAAGCAGTGTTGCTCTCAATAGTGTCTTCATACTCTGCCTTTTGCTTCTGCAACATTGGAGCTTTTTCTTCTAGCTCTTGTACTATGGTATTAATGGTAATATTAAGGCGCCGATTTTCCTCCTTTTCTTGGGTCAGTTCTTCGGTTACCTTCACAAGTTGAGAATAGATTTGGGTTAATGACATACCCGATTTCAAAAGTTTACTTGCAGTTGCGGCGGAAGGAGCTAAGTCACTAAGAGCCATATCAAGATTGTGAGCATTGGCTGCTTTCAACAAATCATTGGCATGTTCAAGTTCGGTTTTCAAAGAAGTTATGATTTCATTTTTCTTTTCTATTATTTCCTCATGATCTAACTCCATTTGTTTGTATTTAGTCTCAAGCTCTCCATATTTTTCAGTGGCTTCATTAAGTAACTTTTGCAACTCGCCGATGCCTTCTGTCAGTTCCAGGGTCTTCGCTTCGGCGTCGTCATGCATGGTTTTGAATAAATCAGCAAGTTTACTTTTCGCCTCTAATTCTTTTTTGTAATTTTCGGTCATTTTATTTTCTATTTCTCTTTGTTCCATCAGGCGCTGGGTTATACTTTCAGCGCGACTGTTTAAATTCTTTTTTACTTCATTTAACTGAGCAATTGTTTCATTTGCAGCATTTAGCTCTTCCACTTTTTCAGTTAATTGAGTTTCCAAATTAACAAGCCTGCTGGTGTTATTCAATCTAACCGTCTGAAGTTCGGAAGTAAGTCTATTTACTTCTTCAGTGAGACCAGAAATTTGAGAATTAAGTAAAGTTCTCTCTTGTTCAATACGCTTTTCCCGGTACTGTAGAGCTAGTTCCTTACTTTGAACATCATCATTCAACACCAATGCTTCACATTTTGCATCAATGGCCGCTCGAAGTTGTTGAGACAGTGACACTTCATTGGATGTCAGTCTCTCTATTTCTGTATCGCGTCTTTGCAGTATACGAGTCAAGTCATTTCTTTCATCAACAGCAGCATCACGAGCACTCTTCATGGAAATTATTTCATTTTCCAGACGCACAATTTTATCGCGAGCCTTTTCGAGCTCAGCATTAAGGGTTTCAACTTGTTTACCCAACTCGGTAACAGTTTCATCTGCGGTTGCAAGTTTTTGTGCGGCATCATCATACTTAGCGGTTATCTCAAGAACAGCTGATTCAAGAGCAGCTATTTTGTCGCCTAGAACAATAAATGGAATTATTTTATGTGAGTTGGTAGATTTTGACTGATTTGTAGGGTTCCATACCCAAAGGACTCATCGGGACCCTATTACTAAGACTCCTCTGTCCATCTATCTGTCTGTCTGCCTGTCCATCTGTCACCAGGCAATATCTCATGAACTGTGATAGTTAGACAGTTGAAATTTTCACAGATGATGTATTTCTGTTGCCGCTTACTAACAAGTACCTACTAAAAAACCGAATAATATATTTATTATCAATTAAGGGGGCTCCCATACAACAAACGTGATATTTTTGCCATTTTTATAGATATTGGTGTGGAACCCTTTGTGCGCGAGGCCAACTCGCACTTGGCAGGTTTTTTATCTATTGAGTGTAACATGTGGCTAGAGCAAAAAACTCTTTTATTTTAGTTTAGTGCACTTCAAATCAACATCAATAACTTGGTCATCTCATCTACCTTGTACAGTAAAGGCTACAATGTGCCAATATTCTATAGCTGCAACGCATCGCATTGCAAAATTACACCAAAGCATGCAGGATGAACCACCAAGATCTTCACCCACCAAGAATCACATGATCTGAATCACATGTTTGGATTGATCTGATGTGAACCACATGTAACTCCAATGCGTTACATTTTATCAATAGATATAGGTACCTAGTTAACAATTAAAACTTATGTAGGCATATGTACCTAAGTGTTCTGATGAATGATGTTACACTTGATTTATTTATTTTATTAGATACATCAAACAAATTAAAATCATAGTGGCTATTATGGCTACTAATAAGTATTTGATGGTGATACATTATTCAATTATTTAAATTGTTTATATTATTTAAAATTAGTTTTCTTTCATTCTTCAAAGCTGTAGTTTTAATAGTGTATTGTTTGATTGATTCCATTATTAATGAAAGGGAGGTAAATTATGTTATATGTATTGGATATGCATACTAGGTATTTGTGGGTAGTTTTGGAAATTAACTAAATCGTGTTTTTACTAGGGAATTGAGGAACTGAGTAGTTGTTTGTAAATAGGATAACTATACCAAGGTGCAGCCAACTACTACAGTGAAAAATTTCAAATAAAAAGCGACAGGCAATGTATGATACAACTTCAGAAAATACAAAGATCCTCAAAGCAATCCACACTGCCAAGACTCTCACAACACAATTAACTACCGAGTAAAACTAAAATATGTCCATAAGCTTTACAACACTTAGCTGTGAGCTCGGTGATTGGGGAACATCACAATATTCTGAAACTCATCAGACAAACGGTACTTGAGTGAATATTTTTTCTACTCATAAGCCTTGCTATATTACAAATATAATAAAATATGCTTGTTTGGAATACTTATAGACGGATTTTCTGCAAACTTTAGAAAAACTATCTTGGTTTGATAGGTTCCTTGATGTTAGATGAGGCACATGTAAATGGCATTGTATGCTATTAGTATAACAGCAATTTCGTTCTATCACTGTGGATCTTCCAAATAAATGAACAACACAAAATAAAGGCATTTGAAAACTCATTTGATTGCAAGTGATTATAAATAAATGAACTAAAATGTATACCTAACATCGGATAAAGACGCGGGTAGGGTAAATAACTCAAAGGTTAGACAAAGTACTGCTTACATCTTCGTAGTTTGTCATGTGCACAATGAGAGCAGCTTTGTGCTTGTAATTTTTTATAGATTATTAGACCTAATAACTGATAATGTTCAATTATTATTGTATCAACAAGGTCTGTGCAATTCTAAAATGCAAGTTTAATATATTATAGGAAAGCGTCATACAATACCGGTGCTTCGTGCTTACCGATCTGTGATTTATTGGCTTCGTGTAGCGCGGTAGAAGTCAGGTATTCTTCAAACTTGCGGTCAATGTAGACGTTGATTTTATTCGCCACCGGGTCCGGCAGTTCAGAAATCTCAGATTCAGATAACACATCATGTAAATGATTTTTTACACCGGCTTCAGTTTCTGCAGCTTCCATTTTCGCCACAAGCACAATGATGAAAGCGCAATGAATGAACGAATAGAGACGACCGGTTGTATATTGATTGAATGAATGTACCTAGTAGTAACACAGACCACAGATTACCTATGGTAGTTTTTTTTATTCGTTCTGGCTTCGCACGGTCTGTGCATTTAGCCAATTCTTGTATATATAATATATATATAATATCTGTATCGGTAAGATCGAAAAGTATTATTCATATTTCATCATTTTATTAGTAATTCGTACTTAAATATAATTTCCAAAGCAATCCTCATGGTGAAGTAGTCGAGTCAGCTATTTGCAAAGTCAAAGTCAGGATTCAGTAAAGTGGTGGATGCTTTACTGAAACTTCCTGGGAGTTTTGGAAAAAATGCGAAGTGCCACGCTTTTTAGGTTTATATCATTTGCCCACACTCGTGCACGTTACCAAACACTCAATGGCTAATATTACACAGATATTACACATTAACAATCGAAGAAACACAAGTTTGAAAAAGAAAAACAAAATCAACAACGTCTCACTATCGGATTCCCGCCAAAACTCCTGTCAGTAGGTACCTACCAGCTAGGTAATTAAATAGTGAGTAGGTAGGTATGTAGGTACCTAGGTAGGTAGGTTATGGTTAAAGGAAACTATGAACGGCGCACGACGGCTGTTAAATGACTTCACGATGGCTTCTGACAACATCACATCGCTGTCTGGAAAATATAGATATACATTTAGTTAAAATATCGGTTGTGTAAATATAATATATATTACCGATATGAATATCGGTATGTAATTGAGTATCGATACAATTCTCGCTTTTCCTATTAGAAAATACCGATATTTTGAAAACTGTCGATATTGGTCCCTTGGTAGCGAAACTCTAGCGAAGCTACGTAGTGCTTAGTCTATGGATTTCAGCACAGACTGACAGACGGAGCTTATGTTCATTCTGTGCTTTGCGTGGACGCTCAAGTGGACATAGAGTTTTTGGCGGGAATCCGATAGTGAGACGTTGTTGGTTTTATATTATTTTCTCAAACTTGTGTTTCTTCGAGTGTTAATGTGTAATATTGGTGGAATATTAATCATTAAGTGTTCGTTAACGTGCACGAGTGTGGGCGAATGATATAAACTCAAAAAGCGTGTCATTTCGCATTTTCTCCAAAACTCCCAGGAAGTTTCAGTAAAGCATCCACTACTTTACTGAATCGTGACTTTGACGATGTAAATAATTGACTTGACTACTTGACCTCGATTGCTATATTGCTGTGACTTTCTTAATGTGAATATAAGAAATACTTAATTAATAAAATACTTGACACTGGCTATATGCACAAACCGTGCGAAGCCATAACTAAAAAAAAAAAAAAAAAAAAAAAAAAGTGGACATAGGGAGTTTTGGCGGGAATCCGATAGTGAGACGTTGTTGGTTTTGTATTATTAGCTCAAACTTGTGTTTCTTCGAGTGTTAATGTGTAATATTGGTGGAATATTAACCATTAAGTGTTCGTTAACGTGCACGAGTGTAGGCGAATGATATAAACTCAAAAAACGTGTCATTTCGCATTTTTTCCAAAACTCCCAGGAAGTTTCAGTAAAGCATCCACTACTTTACTGAATCGTGACTGACGATGTAAATAATTGACTTGACTACTTGACCACGATTGCTATAATACTTCTGTGACTTTCTTAATGTGAAATAATGAAGTGGACATAGGGGTTTTGGCGGGAATCCGATAGTGAAACTTTGTTGGTTTTGTATTATTTTCTCAAACTTGTGTTTCTTCGAGTGTTAATGTGTAATATTGGTGGAATATTAATCACTAAGTGTTCGTTAACGTGCACGAGTGTGGGCGAATGATATAAACTCAAAAACGTGTCATTTCGCATTTTTTCCAAAACTCCTAGGAAGTTTCAGTAAAGCATCCACTACTTTACTGAATCGTGACTGACGATAGAAATAATTGACTTGACTACTTGAACACGATTGCTATAACATTGCTGTGACTTTCTTAATGTGAAATTAAGAAATACTTAAAAATATAAAATACTTGACACTGGCTATATGCACAAACCGTGCGAAGCTATAACTAAAACAAAAAAAAAAACTCAAACTGGCAGCAGATAACTGGCCGTCAATGTCAATGTCGAAATTGTCATTTGTCAATGTCAATGGCATAATCCATGGTGGCCATGGGATGGGTAAAATTAGGTCACAAAAGCAAACAAAAAATAATTTACTAGAATAACTTAGATTTCTCTATAAAATGATAAGTTCATTTACTCTTCCATTGTTATTTATCAATAATTAATGCGATTAAAATTGCAATCTCCAAAGGTTTTTATTTGTGAGGTGGATTAACACATCAAGAAATGGAAGAAAGGCAAAGTTTACTCGATTATGAGAACTATTTCCAGAGGCATGGCGTTACCTTGATTATTAAAGATTGTATTGTGCAGTTATGCGTCAATAAACCTGAGAATCCGGTTTCATTTCTGCGACAGTATTTCCAAAAGTTGGAAAGGGTGAGTATACATGAAAGGTCTATTGTGGTTGCTTTGCTTCATGCCAGTCGAGTGCCATTGCCAAGACAATGTTTCGTGTGTTATTTGCAGCATCTCTTACGAGTGAATATTTGATTGAAATACATAAAGACAATTCTTATGTAGATTATGACAATATCAACTGCATTGTTTTTTTGTTGAGCAATATCAGGGGGAATAAAAGTGGTAGCCTAGTGGGTGAATGCCTGCCTTCCAAAGCGGAGGGGGCGAGTTCAAATCCCAGTGCGGGCACGTACCAATGTGTTTCTTGTTAAACATAATGTATGTTATTATTACTCGCTTATCGGTGAAGGAATACATTGTGAGGAAACCAACATGCCTGAGAATTATTTCGGAGGCATGGTGGATTATGGCCTAATCCTCCTCACGAAACTGAGGGGAGGCCTTTGTGCAGCAGTGGGACAGTTACAGGCTGAATTATTATTATAATATCGGGGAAGTAGTTTTGGGCAATAATGTTAGACCACTATGTTTATTCTTCTTTTTGTTAGTAACCATTTATTTATCTATGCTTAGGAAGTATGCCAGTAACAAAAATTCTATAAAGTCAAAGTCAAAGTCAAATCATTTATTGTAAATAGGCAATAAAATCGCACTTTTACAAGTCAAACACTTCAATCAAAACAAACTATAATTAATTGATAAGGTATGGTTTGAGTTTGAAAAAGGATGTTTCCCTTTCAAGTCCAGGATTGAATCTCAGACAGGAAAAGGAAACTCCGTTTGATTCTACCAGTGCTTCGGAATACACCCGTTAGAGAAGACAGCACCAAGAAACTCTACAAATCTCTATAAATTATATAATCTTTTAATGACACTGCTCCTGATATTGTTTGAATGAAATGGCCAATTTCAATAAAACAAAAAGTAATCTTCAGGTTCGGAAACAGTCTTGAATATTAAGTTATTTAGATAACGATTAAAGAAGAGACACGGAAGGCAGTCCATCTTGCCCTCACCCAATTAAATGAAGGCCTGGTTCATTCAGACCAGTTTGTGATGCGGGTTATTCTTAACATATAAGCCTTATGGGTACCAATACAATAGCTGCTAAATATTGTAAATTGTTTTGCTTGTTATTTGATAGCTTAATTATTGGCATTAATTGTTGGTGATGTTAGGGTCCAGCACCTCAAAAGTGTCACATAAGTTGCATTATCCCAGGATTATACATTTCTATTATTAAATAATCAAAATAATATGGTGTAGATCTATTTGAAAGGATTATGTAAAATAAAAATTCTGCAAATCCCTTTTGGCAGTGTCGAAGTCATTTGCTTCAGGGATAAAATAGCAAAATGTTAGTATTGAGGAAAACTTTACATTCAGTAAATTTTGTGTTGTCAGTGTGTGTTGTGTTGTTCGAGGAGTTATTTTATGTCATTTAAAACCACTTCGATTATTGGTGTCAGTTTGTGAATTATTCTTTAGCCATGGAATGGATTAATGTAATTTTAAAATCAATCTATATTCATCTTATAAATTGAAATATATTTTCGTGTAAATATTGTATGTAGATTTACTATCTCCATTAATTAAATATACATATTTCATTGATACACCGAGGCAGACTCGCTTGGCTTTATACTACACAGTCTATAGACTCTGAAGGGGAACAATCTAAAGTATGACCCCTGTGCTTATTGAGAGTAGGTTTACTTGGTTAAACTAATTTCCCTCTATGTTCCCGTATCAGGAGCAAGTGAAAGCAGCGGCGGCGGCGGCTGCGGCCTCTGAAGGCGAGGGCGACGGGGAGCTGTCTCCGCTGCCGCTGCTGGGCGGTCAGCTGCCGCGCAGGCGCGGTGGCATCAGTGCCGAGCCAGTCACCGAGGAAGACGCTACTAGCTATGTCAAAAAGGTTTGTTTTTATGACTCTCAGTTTCTTACTTTATCCAATTTGTTATATTTATCCTTATTGGTCACTTTAAATTTTAGTTCTCGTAACAACTACATTTTATGCCTCAGGATAATTTATGAATGCTTATAATTAATATACCTGCCAGTGGTACACCTAGGTTTTGATAGCCTAAAATCTTCGATCAAATTACTACAGATACACAGTCTCTATGAAAATCAAATCTCAGAAGTGTCCACCTGTCAATGCTGATCAAGCTGATATTTTTTCATTTCATATGCTATTGCATAGTGAGACCTATATCCTCGAGATTATAACAAAGGAAAATGTCTCCAGGTGGTGCCAAAGGACTACAAAACGATGGGCGCCCTGTCGCGCGCCATCGCGTCCAACGTTCTGTTCACGCACCTGGACGAGTCGGAGCGCGCCGACATGTTCGACGCAATGTTCCCCGTGCAGTGTCTGCCCGGGGAGACCGTCATCCGGCAGGGGGACGAAGGGGACAACTTCTACATTATCGACTCGGGGGACGTTGAGGTGAGGCTGTTTTCTTAACTATTGGTTACTATACTTCCTTGAGGGGAAACACTGACCACACTTTTCAAGGTTTAGAAAATGATTAGTAGCATTATATTAGATTTGCATAAAAAGTACTACCTAAGAAGAATAATGCATTGATGGATAATTTCTTATGTAGTTTCACACAAAAGTGAAGTCACTTTTTTATCTATGTGTGCGTGAGTACCATGTATTTATCTTCTCCAACACGCACACAAACGCAGTGATAATGTAGCATGTGAGTTTGTATTTAGTTCAAAAGTAGGGAAATCAAATAAATATTTACCATGATAGGTTAGATTATGAGCAATGGCGAGTCGAAGGACCGAACTAGGCCCAAAAAGTCTCAGTTGAAATGGTTGCACGGCACTGGCGAGTATTCGGATTCTGTGCGCTATTCCTTTACAACAGGTACTCCTATCAAAATGAATCCAAAAGAATATTATTATCATAGCATACAAAAGTACCTAACTGTAATGTTGTTGTATATTACTCTCTGTGTAGGGTGTTATAGGTATTCCATATTATTCTGTGTTAAATTATAATCGAAGTGCACAAAGTGCAAGTATTTAATTAATAAATAATAACCATTTATATAATGAACATTTCATAATAATATCAACAGTTGCAACATTATGGAATGTTTTTGTAGCAAAAACAGGAAAATAGATGTACCTAACATTGTTTGTCTGCTTATTGTGTTTACATAATTATTACTTACTTTTACCGTAAAATGTATGCATGTTATCCACCAATCCGGACAGGCCGTGGCTCTCGTGGATTATGGCTTAACTCTCCTCACGGAAGTGAATGGAGAGTGGAGACTCGTGCTCAGTCGGCGGATAATATGGGTTGAGGATTCTGGTAACCTTACATTACTTTTTGTAAAAACTTTAATCTATCCTGTAAGTGGCCAAAACTAATTATTTTTACAGTTCCGTACCCAAAGGGTAAGGCACCCTATTACCTAGGGTATTAATTAATAGGTATTCTGTGCTATTACTATGACTATTACGGGAGCTATCTGTCCGACTGTATGTCATGAACCGTGATAGTTACACAGTTGAAATTTTCATAGATGATGTATTTCTGTTGCCGCTTTAACAAAAAATACTAAAAAACATAATAAAATAAATATTTAAGAGAGCTCCCGTACAAACAACGTGATATTTTTTTTTGCTCGGTTTTGCTCAACATTGATAACGGCAACAGTGTGCCTAGTGCGAGTTTAGACAATTTATTTACGCGCTCGGTCCGTTTGGCGTAAACTTGAAATTGTATGGAATAAGAGCAGCGCCATCTAGTGACTGATTCACTGACGCTAGATGGCGCTGCTCTTATTCCATACAATTTCAAGTGTACGCCAAACGGACCGAGCGCGTAAATAAATTGTCAAAACTCGCACTAGGCACACAGGTAAACGGTTCAAATATTTACAGAATATTTAGTTATATTTTATATTCACTTTATAAATAAATATTAAATTAAAGGCGGGCTCCCATACAACAAACGTGATTTTTTCCTCGTTTTTGATAATGGTACGGAATCCTGCGTGTGCGAGTCCGACTTGGCCGTTTTTTTTCAATACTTTATACTTACACTAATATTTGAGCATTAGTATCTCACATGGTTTTGACTAGCGATTTGTTCAAAGATGGGAGTTATGCTCAGCCTATATGCGAATAGATAGCGGAACACTCCGATAGGGATCGGCTACAGGTTGTCTACTTGAGGAAACCCTAGCCGAGGTTTCCAACGACGTTTTCCTGAACTTCGGTCTGGGCACTACAGGTGCTCGTGAACGGCGAGACGGTGACGTCGATAGGCGAGGGCGGCAGCTTCGGCGAGCTGGCGCTGATCTACGGCACGCCGCGCGCCGCCACCGTCCGCGCGCGCGCCGCGCTCAAGCTGTGGGGGCTGGACCGCGACTCCTACCGCCGCATCCTCATGGGCTCCACCATACGCAAGCGCCGCATGTACGACGAGTTCCTGTCCCGCGTCTCCATATTGGGTGAGGAATCCGTCTACCCCCTATAGCGTGTCCGCGTTGCGATTCAACGTTGAGCCTAGCCCTAGCTATACGGCCGCCGATCGCTGCGTGTGCTGTGCTGGCTCGAGGGGGAGGGTCCTTTATACTCCGCCGTTTCGACGGCGGTTATACATATTTATGCCGAATCGGCTCGCTAATTCGACCACAATAGCTGGGGGGTACCGTCGCGATATTGTTAAGAAATGTTTTTTAATTGTTGCAGAGAGCTTAGAAAAGTGGGAACGCCTTACGGTAGCGGACGCATTGGAACCCGTGTCGTTCACCGACGGCGAGACGATAGTCCGCCAGGGAGAGCCCGGGAACGATTTTTACATAATAGTCGAAGGTACTGTTACGCGGGTTTGGAAGATCGCGTTTTTAAAAAAGAAAAAATGAATTAAAAATGAATTTATTTATTTATGAAATTAAATTGGTAATTGAATTATTAATAAGTGGAATAAAATAAAGGCTGTCCTTTGGCAGCCTGTACGCGACGAAGGGTGGAGAGAGACTGAAGCATTTAATTAGAATGAAATATAGAGACAGAAACAAAAGGGCTGATTAGGCACTTATGGTGCACTAATGCTAACAAGGGTAAGGTATAACAACCCCCCGCAGAAGACTAAACTTCAGGGTTGAATGAACAACTGAAGTTTATGTTAAAACATAAAAGTTCATAGAGTGCAATATTTAATCATTTTATTATTTATTTATTAAGCTTTTGAATTATTTATTAATTAAATTATAAGTTATTTAATTTTGTATATATGGCTATAGTTCTTAAGAATAGAATAGAATAATAACTCTATATGAGTTAGAAACAAATAGAAAAGTTGAAATGTAACTAGGAAATCTCTCTAAGGCGAGGCAAAGAGATAGGGACGCTGAGTTCAATTTCAGATTGTGACTCCGAAGGTCGACGGGAGTTTTGTCTGGGTTGCGCGGTTTGTATAATATTGAGACTGCTGCCGGACTTGACATGTTTATAAAACTTATAGGCTAGGAATACAACAATTAAAATTATAATAAACGTTACAGTGTTTATCGCATAATGTGTCCCATATTTATCTAAAAACGATTCTTCGTTTAGAATTTCGTCTGTACTATCTATTAGATTTTGTAATAACTTTTTATTGAAACTTAAATTTTCCAAATTAATATTTTCTACTTTAATAGGAGACACATTAGACGTTATCTTCCTCATTTTGGAAGGACTACAACAAGATTCATTTAGAAGATTAAAATCGGTGTTAATAACCGTGAGGCTAACATTACCATAATTAAATTTAGGAACTAATCTAGTGCTTTTACTAAAAGCTGAACAATAAACAGGCAAAGTTAGTATTCCGGTGCCCAGAATATTAAAGTTATACACTTTAGAGTGTTCACATTCTATTGTTAATTTTATAGGTTCCGATTGAACATAGATCCATTTATTTTGGCGCATAGCATTCCAAATATTTACGTGTCCAAATATTGTTTTAGTTTCACACTGCACTGGTAGGGACCTAACCACACGCGTTATCAGTTCACTCTCGCAGGTGGGATTCTCGGTAGTCGATAACACACTGGGAATGTCACAGATGTAACTTTCAGGGTTGGCACTTTCACACTCGTCTAATTTATTTAACATACAATAACGCGTTTTGTCTTTGGTCATTGCTATAAATGTACTGCTAGGTATAATGAGGCTATAAGTATTCGGTTTTACAATATCATGCGGAATGGGTAATGGTAAGTTCCGGTATACGGAATATTCTTCCGGATTTACAAGTGGTACCTTCAAAACAAATACTATCTTACCGTTATAATAATAACTAATTACTCGCGAAATACTTAAAATAACAAACATGTTTCTTAATTCTAAACCTACCGGTAATCTGACACTAGTGGACAGATGCAGGTGGTTGTCGGCGAGCTCTCTGTATAGCTGCATAGGCGTTATCACCGAAGGATGTATAATGTTTTTGCTACTGAGAAGCACGGCGTTTGTTATGTCTTCTAATTGGAATGAAATTGCAAGAATTGCAGTTTCAAGACGATTAAGGATGCTGCCCATTTTATTATTAATTATTAGTCTATTTGAAATAAAAGTAACATTTTTCAAGTTTGCAGAGAGTTCGTCGATAGCCAGATTTAAATTAGCTTCATTCATATTTATTTTATGAATGGTTTGGTTAAAATCAGATAGAGTTGAGGACGTAATTAAAATGTTTTGCTTAATGAGTGAAGCTAGTTTTTTCTCATTGTTTTGCAAAGAGTTCATGACCTTGTCGTATTTAATGGCGTCATCTTCATCTAAGGTTCCGAAAACGGTTTTCAAGATAGAGCCGCCTGCGCCGATCCAAGCGGATCGTTTAGTTCTATCGTCGATCAGATGAGAAATCGAATCGAATTCCCTGACAAGGTCTTGATATCGGACCGATAAAGGTTCAACCATGTCGTAGCATTCGGAATGCTCTAAAATATCTATTTGCCTACATAAAAACTTATAGGTACCTAAAACTAAATTAATATTATTTATATGTGGTTGGATATGAGAAATATCAATGGGAATTATGATGTTTAGGTTCCCATCTCTAACTTTCATTTTTCCCACATACTCGGAATATAATCCGGATCCATTCTGAATGGGCTGAACAAAGTCTGGGCTTGCTCCAGCGATAGTACTGAAATAAACAAACAAAATTTCAGATATTTATTTTATTTTGTTTTAAGTATATATATTTTAATTTATAGGTAAGTTAATTATATTTTCAAGGAGGATTATAATCAGCAGGTTTGATCTCGTCAAAGTGGTGATTTATGTGCCGTCTGTTTATAAGTAGGGACACTGTATTGTTATTATTGACCTTCACAATTTTATACGGGCCTTTCCAAATGGGAGATAAGGCTTTTCTGAGCCGAAGGTGATTTTTTAAATAGACGAAATCGCCAACTTTATACCGGATGCGACGAGTATGAGTATCATACCGCGTCTTAGATTTTTCTTTTGAGTTTCCTATATTTTCGATTGCTTTCTCACGGGAAAGTTTGAGACGATGGTTTAACATTTTCAGGTAATCGGGATAAGTAGGATCTAGAGTATCTTCGAAAATAGAATCAGGGAGAAATGGTTTGTGACCAAACAGAAGCTCGTAAGGGCTGAAGTTGGTCGTGGAATGCACGCTTGTATTGTAAGTAAGCATTGCGGTATATACGTATCTAGGCCAGTTTTCTTGATTAGAATCTACGAAAGATTTAAGGTATTCTTTTAAGGTGGAGTGACTGCGCTCGAGTGCACCTTGTGTCTGAGGGTGATAAGGAGAACACCAAAGTTGCTTAATTTTCAAAAATTCGCATGTTCTTTTAAAAAGGTCAGCTGTGAAATTAGTTCCTTGGTCGGTTAGAATTGTTTTCGGAATGCCATATAGCGATATGAAATGTACAAGGCATTCCATGGTTTCTTCAGCTGTGACTGAACGGATCGGGTAAGCTACAGAATACTTCGTCAAGTCATCTTGAAGGGTTAATATGTACTTTATTTTGGCTGTACCGGATTCCGGTAGAGGTCCAACAATATCTATAGCTACACGTTGGAAAGGACTTGTAGACGTAGTGGTGATTTGCATTGGTGCTTTATTAGTTTGCCTAAGAGCTTTATTTTGCTGGCAAAGAGTGCACTTTTTAACGTAATTCTCTATTTCGGTTCTCATACCTTTCCAATAAAATCGTTCTTGAATTCGTTTTAACATCCTAGTCGAACCTAGGTGTCCTGCGATAGGTATGTCGTGGTTTTCGCGCAATATCTTTTTAATTTCGCTTAGAGTTGGATAGATTATTTTATTGTGATAAATGTTAACAGTTATTCCAGTGTTGTGGAAAAGATAGTTAAGCATATTATAGATTTTAATGAATGAAAGTTTCTCGAAAGGACTTTTGAAATCAGAAATTGCAATTTCATTGCAGTCTTGCGTTACGACGAATTCATTCCTTATTAACTTTAACGTTTTGAAGATGTCTTGATAAGAACTTTCGTCAAAATGATGAACTTTGGTGAAAGCTAAGAATACGATTTTGTTGTTTAAGTTCTGCTTTTGGAATGAATAGAGTTCTCTCTCAAGTTCTACAAATTCTTCTGAATTTTCTGAGTTTGACAATATTTCAGGAATGTACGGATTGGCTTCATCTAAGTCTATCGACGTTGGAATAATTATTGTTTTGCAGGATGTCTTCATTAGAGCTTCGTTATGTTCTAATAGATTAGTGTTATAATTATTAGGTTTAGCTATCTCCTTTAAAAAGGAGGAATAATCATGGTCATTCAGAGTTTCAGGGATTAGAGAAGGAATAGCAGTGACTTCAGGTAAGATATCATTATTTTCAGGACTGTTTTCCACTAAAGGGGCAGATTCAGGTAAATTTATTTGATTTTCAGGATAATTTTCCACGAGTGGTGCAGGTTCAGGTAAGATTATTTGATTTTCAGGAGTAGGAGGATTAAGTGGACTGAAATCAAT
Source organism: Hylaea fasciaria (assembly GCA_905147375.1). Lineage (NCBI taxonomy): Eukaryota > Metazoa > Arthropoda > Insecta > Lepidoptera > Geometridae > Hylaea > Hylaea fasciaria. The sequence goes on along the minus strand of LR990204.1, from coordinate 5,362,399 downwards.
ACCCAGGTTGTCATCATAGGGACTAATGTCCAAAGGACCGAGGTCGATTAAAGGCTCTTCTGAAGTGCCTGGTACAACGGGATTGACTGGGAATCGAGAAAGGGCATCAGCTGCATTATTGAGCTTTCCTTTTCGGTATAGAATCTCATAGTCATATTCCTCTAGTTTTAATCTCCATCTTTGGAGTTTGCTACTTGGATCCCTGTGATTGAAAAGCCATTTGAGTGGTCGGTGATCACTAATGATCTGAAATTTGTTACCGTAAAGGTAAGGACGGAAAGTTTGACATCCGAATAAGACCGCTAACAATTCCTTTTCGGTTGTGCTGTAATTGGTTTCGCTTTTATTAAGTGTACGTGATGCGTAAGCAATTGGTTTGTCTTTGCCGACAGGGCCTTGAGAAAGGACGGCGCCTATGGCGTAATTAGAAGCATCACAGGTGAGCACGAATGGTTGGGTAAAATCAGGATAAATAAGAAGAGGAGCAGTAGTCAACTTGTTTTTAAGGTTATCAAACGCTACTTGCTGCTGATTTTCCCAATTGAAAGGGACGTCTTTCTTCAGAAGGTTAGTAAGAGGTTTCGCGGTTTTGGAGAAATCGGGAATAAAGCGTCGATAATAAGACACGAGTCCAAGGAAGGATTTAATATCTTTCGGTGTCTTTGGAATTGGAAATTGAGTTACCGCTTTTACTTTATCAGGATTAGGTTTCACGCCTTCTTCTGTAATAACGTGGCCAAGGTATCCAACTTCACGTCGGAGAAACTCACACTTGTCAGGCTGTAGTTTCAAGTTGAATTGTCGTAGTTTTTGGAAGATGGCCACAAGGTTATTTACTTGGGAATTGAGATCGTGCCCATAGCACACAACGTCATCTAAATAAACGTAGCAACGGATGCCTTGGAGGCCGGATAGAGCTGTATTCATCAGCCTTTGAAAGGTCGCAGGGGCATTTTTCAGCCCAAATGGCATCCGCGTGAATTGGAAGTGTCCCTCGGGGACATTGAAGGCCGTTTTGGATTTGTCGGCTTCATTTAAAGGAATTTGATGGAATCCGGAAGCTAGGTCTAAGGTCGAGAAGTATTTACTGTTCCCTAGCTGATCTAAGATCTCTGTGATTTGAGGAAGAGGGTAAGTATCACCGATTGTGACGTCGTTTAGCTTCCGGTAATCTATTACGACTCTCCACTTTTGAACGTTTGAGGCATCAAGCTTTTTAGGTACTACCCATATAGGGGAGGACCAGGGGGAGTCGGAAGGTTCAATGATATTTTGGTCTAGCATTTGTTCGATTTGATTTTTAACCTCTCTTTTATGAATTTCAGGAAATCGATATGATTTTGTGTGAATGGGGATATCAGTAGTAGTTTTTATCTCGTGTTTCAGGGCATTGGTACAAGTAAGATATTCCCCGGGTAGATGAAAAACATCGGAGAAATCAGAGCACACCTGATAAAGAGCTTCTTTCTCTTCTTTATTAAGGTGGGAAACACGCAAGTGATTTAGAACTTCTTCTGTACGTTTGAAAGTATCTCTTGGGATCGTAGCATTCACACTATTTACAGGATACAGAGTCTGAGGAGTTTCCTTGAATACAGAGGGGTCAACGGAGGTAAGTTTTAGATTTAGCGCTGACTTTAGAGTTACAGGTTCATCGGAAGTGTTGATTACGGATATATTAATCCTATTATTTTCTTTGACCCGAACAAAACAATTTGCAATCAGTAGGTCAGTGGACGGACTTTGATCGAGTACTAGGCCTTCTTTTATGCCTGGATTTTGAACTGAACATTCGATGATAGCTTCGGTTCTAGCGGGTATGATATATGTCGGATCACAGAAATAGAGTTTGAGGCATGTCTTGCCGAGACGAAGGACATTGTCGTTGTAATCAATGTTACAACTATGAGCATTTAGCAGGTCCGTGCCTATGATTCCGTCATAGGGGAGGTGTATTTTATCGATCACGTGAAATTTGTGAGACACGTTGGATTTTGGAAGACACATATTTAATTGGAAATGACCTGAAGTTTGGACGGATTCTTCCGAAGAGTCGATACCTTTTAGGTGGATAACTTCTTTAATTAGTTTGGGACGATTTTGTAAACATGATTGTTTTATGAGGCTGACAGATGAACCTGAATCTACTAGCAAGGATAATGGAATGTCTGATACAGAGGAGTCAACTAGAACGTGTGGTAATAGCATCTTCGCGGGATCATTCGTGATTTCAAAGACATTAGAGTTAGATTTTTCTAATCTAGAACGAGTAGTTTCGTTGGGCCTTAGCATATCCACATTATTACGTGGCTTCTTGGATTTAGAAATGGATTCAGAATTTTCTGTGTGTGGCAGGTCACCATGACGGCGTTGCTGCTCGGATTTAGAAATTGAATTAGATTTCGATTGTGGCAGGTCACCGTTACGGCGTTGCTGCTCGGATTCAGGAATCGGTTTAGTAGTTTTTGACTGTGGCAGGTCACCGCTGTGGCGTTGCTGCACGGATTTAGTAGAGCTTGGTTGTGGCAGGTCACCATTGTGGCGTTGCTGCACGGATATAGAAGATTTTGATTGTGGCAGGTCACCGTTGTGGCGTTGCTGCACGGATTTAGTAGATTTTGATTGTGGCAGGTCACCGTTGTGGCGTTGCTGCACGGATTTAGTAGATTTTGATTGTGGCAGGTCACCGTTGTGGCGTTGCTGCACGGATTTAGTAGATTTTGATTGTGGCAGGTCACCGTTGTGGCGTTGCTGCACGGATTTAGTAGATTTTGATTGTGGCAGGTCACCATTGTGGCGTTGCTGCACGGATTTAGAGCTTTGCGATTGTGGCAGGTCAACATAACGTTGCTGCTTGCGTTTAAGGATTGGTTCAGAGACAGATTTAGTAACTTTAGGCTTGCAATCATGTAACGAAGCTAGCGATTTAAAGTTCTCTGAGGCAAGGTTATGACTGCCATGTAGCGGAGTCGCCTTGGATTTAGAAAAATATGTTTTTGACGCAAAGGTGTCGGATTTAGAAAGGTGAAGTCCCGCACGACACCGGGACGAGACGTTTATTCGTTTTTTGAATCAGTATCTAATTCGTCATGACCTTCGTCATCTTGGGGCTCATCGACTGACGGGTCGGAAATGAAATGCACACGTGAGAATTGATTTTGCTGTGGTTTAAAACCTGAACCAGATGGTCGTTGCTGGTCAGTGTTACGGAAGCGGTTATTATTATACTCGCGTTTGCGACAGTTTTCGATCACGTGACCAACGGTTTTGCAGTAGCGGCAAAATAGTTTGTTTCCGCTATTAAAATTATTGCCATGCGAATTGGCGTCAGGACGTGGTCGAGGATCTCGATTACGATTAAAACCGTTAGATGAAGACGGCGTCATTTTCTTTGACATACTGTCTGAGATTTTCTCTTCCGCAACGGCAAAGTTTACAGCAATATTAAGGTTTTCAGGATTACGACATCTCACAATAGTTGCAATCTTAGGATTAAGCCCTGTGACAAAAGTATGAAGGGCAAGGTCCTCCATGGCTGCGACTCGACCAGTCAGTTCTTGTTTACGCTTAGTCGGAATTGAAATATTAATCTCAGTGATTAATCTGGCTAAACACGTCTCCACTCTCAGTGAGAACTGATTGACCGTTTCGTTATGCAATTGTTTACACTCTTGTAATTCGGAAAGCAAATGCGCATAATGTTTTTTCTCACCAAATTGAGTCTTGAGAAAATCTTCTAATTGGTTAAAGTTCTCGAAATCTTTAATAGTACATGCAACTTGCGCTTTGCCTTCTAATTTACACAAAATTAGTTTGAACAGGATATCTTTCTGCCATGGGGCGGCTAAATCAATTGCATTTCTGCAATTAGTGATAAACGGGTTTAATTGTTCCCGGTTACCATCGAATTTGCTAATAAACTGTGTAAGGATATTTAATTCCACAGTTATTGGCGGTTCTTGGCTAACGGATCTCGAAGGATTTTTCTTTGAGGTTGATTCGAGATTTATGGCGGGCAAGGTCGCCATTTCAGTGGTCGAATCTTTCGGCATTTTGGACATAGAGAAAATAACAATTTAAATTAAATTAAATCGATAGAATTTGAACGTGATAGCCCTATTGAATTAAAACAATGACCAAAGACTCACAGTAGACAGAATGCGTAGGCGGGCGCGATAAGCTGCATTCTCGGGCGACGCGACGACAGGATGCCACGGCGTAATCTTGATTATCAAGGCTATGATTCGGAGTCTGGAACACGGAGCTCGGTGCTGGACGGGCTACAATCACAACTATCGGGGGTGATTGGGGCCTCTTACTGCACATGTAGAGCCAGACGATGCGGCGATGTCGCGATGATAGATGAGTCTCTCCCCTTGGAGAATGAATGTCTCAGGATACAGCGGAGAAAGAAAAGTATATTTCAGGATACGGCGACTTTTCTTTCAGGATACAGCGGAGAAAGAAAAGTATATTTCAGGATACGGCGACTTTTCTTTCAGGATTCAGCGATTTTCCCTTCAGGATACGTCGATGTTTCAGGACGCGGTTGGTAATGTTTATTAAACCACTTATTTCCACTTATAACTTCACGGATTTTCACTTATATTGAGTTCCAAAGCTTTTGAAACACAGAGACGGACCAGGGAACCTGTTGATCCCACCGCTGCCACCATTTATGTTACGCGGGTTTGGAAGATCGCGTTTTTAAAAAAGAAAAAATGAATTAAAAATGAATTTATTTATTTATGAAATTAAATTGGTAATTGAATTATTAATAAGTGGAATAAAATAAAGGCTGTCCTTTGGCAGCCTGTACGCGACGAAGGGTGGAGAGAGACTGAAGCATTTAATTAGAATGAAATATAGAGACAGAAACAAAAGGGCTGATTAGGCACTTATGGTGCACTAATGCTAACAAGGGTAAGGTATAACAGTACGTTTGAGACATATATACATTTGAGCATGTTTTATTGCGACAGTTCATAGCGTTCAATGTTCGGACGCTCGCCTTTATAAATATACGAGGGTGAATCAAAAAGTTCTTAGAAGTGCATATATATGAAACCTTTTTGGATCAAGTTCGATATTCAAATTAAAGAGTGTCTATCACACTATATTTATGCAGACTGTCACTTGTTTTTGTCAGTTCGTTCGCATGTAATAAATTTTTTTGTGCAACGAGTTGCTAAAAAGTCAAAATTATGGATAAAAGTGAGTTACGTGCGGTGATAAAATATCTCAGTTTGAAAAAAATGTCTACGAAGGAAATTTTTTTGGACATTCAGCAGACATTAGGGGGTGATGCTGTACCCTATTCTACGGTTGCGTACTGGGTGGCTGAATTTAAAAGAAGTAGATCAAGCTGTAAAGATGACCCGCGTTCTGGGCGGCCTTCAACCTCCGTTACAGAAGAAAATGTCAAAAAGGTTGAGAATCTGGTTTTGGAAGACAGAAGAATGACTATAAAACATATAGCTGAGATCCTAAAGATATCTTTTGGTAGCGTTCAATCCATTTTAATTGATTCACTGGGGTTCAAAAAAGTGTCTGCAAGATGGGTGCCACGAATGTTAACCGACGAAAACAAAAAGCGACGTTTGGAAATTTCCAAGCGTAATCTCGAAATGTTCCAGCGTGATTCGGATAATTTTTGCCGTCGTCTTGTCACCATGGATGAAACGTGGGTCCACCATTTTGATCCTGAAACTAAAAGACAAAGCATGTCTTGGAAACGACCATCCTCTCCATCCATTAAGAAATTTCGAGTTGCTCCTACCGCTGGCAAAGTTATGGCCTCTGTGTTCTGGGATAGTGAAGGAATCCTTTTTATTGATTACATGCCAAAAGGCCAGACGATTACTGGACCCTATTATGCAAATTTAATCCCGAAAGTGCGTGAAGCGATTAAAGAAAAACGTCGTGGAAAACTGTCGTTGGGCGTGTTGTTCCTTCAAGATAACGCTCCTGCTCATCGATCGGAAGTTGCGCTCAACGCAATCCGCTGTGCTGGCTTCAATCTCCTTGACCACCCACCATAATCTCCGGACTTAGCCCCAAGTGATTTTCACTTATTTCCAAAATTAAAAGAGGAAATTCGTGGAACAAAATTTCACGATAATGACGCGGTTATAGCTGCCGTAGAGGACTTTTTCGAGAGTCAAGAAAATAATTTTTTTTCACAAGGAATAAGGAAGTTAGAAACGCGTTATTCTAAATGCATTGCATTGGAGGGAGATTATGTAGAAAAATAAAATATTATTATTTAAATCTTTGCATTTTTTAATATTGATTCCAAGAATTTTTTGATTCACCCTCGTACCTACTAATAAAAAATGTCATAAACTATATTATCGCAGTGTTTCGGTTAGTTAGTTAGCAGATGAGGATTATAAGGACGTGTACGGTGTTGGGTGATGCAGGCTGCGCCGTGGTGCTGCAGCAGCGGAGCGGCGAGGCGGAGAGCGCGGCGCTGGAGGTGGGTCGGCTCGGCCCCTCCGACTACTTCGGCGAGATCGCGCTGCTGCTGGACCGGCCGCGCGCCGCCACCGTGCGCGCCGCCGGCTCCCTCAAGTGCGTCAAGCTGGACCGCGCCAGGTAACAAGCGAGCAAACAAGCAAGCGAGCACGGACCTCGTTACTACCCATGTTTAGACGAGTCCGAAGTTTTGGATTTTTATTTCATGCAAACATACTATAATATATTATATTTATGTAGGTACTTACTGATATTTACAAAAACTAAAGTAGCACAGATACGAATGTGGCAAAGATCTGTCTTCAACTTTTGGTGTGAATCTGATACGTAAGTACTCAATATAATCTGTTCCCTTTCTAAGCAATCGTATGTAATGATTTGAATCCGTGTTTAAACGATTGAACACGCAACGGGAATCGGGAAATGGGGAATCACGCAAACGGTTATCATGGGCCGCTTAGTAAAGTGTTGTCCGGCCGATGCGGACGCGTCCGTTCCTTTGCCGCCCCGCGGCAAGCGCTTCCGAGCGCTTCGTCACGTCTAAAAATTGCCTTTATTTCGTGCACTGATGTATCACAAGAAAGAATCGGTTTGATTACACTGCCCTGTAATTTTGTAGGATTCCGTACCTCGAAAGGAAAAAACGGAACCATTATAGAATCGCTTTGTTGTCCATCTGTCTGTGTGTCAAGACCCTTTTTCTCAGGAACGTGTGGAGGTATCAAGCTAAAATTCATATCACTATCTTCAGGTTTGTAGGGAACCCTCGGTGCGCGAGTGCGACTCGCATTTGGCGGGGATTTAAAATTATTTAACTGTATTTATTTGTGTTTCAGATTTGAGAGAGTCCTGGGCTTATGTGCTGACATTTTGAAACGAAACATTGCACAATATAACAGTTTTGTGTCGCTTTCTGTCTAACATGTATGTAAATACTTAGGTCAAAGCGTAATAGGGTTAAAATATTCCTAGCGATAGGTATCTTTATAGCCATAGTAACTTCAGCCAAGCAAGTTAGTCGGCGATATGCGCAGGCGCAGGAGGCTGTTTTTAACACAAATTATTAGTCCTAATATTATCTGTGTGTATAACTGCTCTAGATAAAGTGCTATACGTTTTAGCAAGACTCGCACCAATCTATGGTTCAGATCTTTTCTAGTTTGGCGCGAGTCATAACCATTTTTATCTATTTTTTATCTACTATCTACTTATTTGATTTTCAAACTTTGTTTTAGGTCTTTAATTTCGTTATTACCCTTTCACTTCTGTTATAAGTGCTAATATTAATAATGAACTTGGTAGAATATACCTTGCTGAATATAAGAAATAAATGACTTATATAAATAAAATTAATAATAATTTAATACGCCAATTATTATTATACTTGTAAAAAATATGAGTTGTGGCTAGTTTGTAGTGTAACTTGTACCTATGTGGAAAAAGGAGTGTTTTATTGTATTATTAAAAGCTAATATAACTTATTGAGAAAAAATATGGATTCTTTTTTGAGTACCTGTTTATAATTATTTGCTTCGTTCGTCGGTCATTGTGCCCACGTAAAGGTCTCACTGCAATTTATGACTCGTGACCGTAGATCATACACTTACAGCTCATGACTCATGATCGTTACAATGTGCACCTTTTCTCTGAGATAACATGATAATATGATAAGTACACATATAAATACATCGCACCTTCGGTAGAACAAGGGCACAATTGTCAAAAATTGCAAAAATGAGTTAAGTATACAGAAATGCCTTAAAAATGCTATTTGAACTGGAGGAACAAAGACAGTCATTTAATTCCTTTAAAAATCCGCTAGGCGAAAATAGTGACTTTGTCTTATTGGTGCCTTTTTACTGCTCTCTTGGCTGGACATAGTCTCATTGGTCAGTTGCGCCGTCGGCGGGGAGAGAGGCAGTCGTCACTTGGACCGCTAACGTCGTAAAGGTAAATATGCCCTTTTAATTTTTTGGTTTCTGGAGCGACAATGCCACATCTATTACACTTATGCCTAATTTATAATTTTAAAATTGGAAGGACAAAGTCGTTCAGACAGTTATGCCCTTGTCCGTTCAAGATTTGTTTTATTCCTTGGTCTTAAAAGTAAATGTGTTTTTGTCATTCCAATTGCAATGCTATTTTGCTAGACTTAATGACAATTACGTTTTTGTCATTCCAAATTGACTTGATTTAATATTAATGTTTGTTATTTAAGTTAATGAAATAAATTTGTATTATTTTTTAATACAAATTTTGTGATAAATTTTCTGTTTATTTATTAGTATTGGTATTTTTATGTATTTACGACTAGTAGGTATGCATTATTTGTGAATTGTGATATGAATAGTTTCTTTGTATGATTTAAATTTTAATAAAATTTTCAGAATTTAAAATGGGATCTCGTAGTAAAAAAATTTTAATGATGCTTAATGACGAAAATAATTTGCAAATCAAAGAAACTGACACAAATTCTAATAGATCTTGTCGCGAAGGAGATGTGGGCTCTAACAGAGCAGCAAATTCAATCGAAAACTCGTCAATGTGTAAGTATATTGTTGCTATTTCTTAATTCATATTGGTATGTTACTTAAGTTTTTTATATAAATATATATTTTTTTACAGCTAATAACATGGTTGAAACATGGATAGATATGAATATAAAAAACCAGGGTCCTGTTAAATCAATGGAAGGCATCATTTCAGAAACAACGGATACACCTATTGAATCATTACCGTCACCTCTTCTAGATTTCGAGAATTCTGATGTTGAAAAAATGGAAAATAACAATTTTGGAACAGAAATTTCTCCTGCGGTAAATACTACAGGTAAGATAATAAAACTGCTATACAAATATCTGGATTATTTCATGTGTAAAGTAACTGAGATATTATTATTTCATCACCTTTTTAGAGGTTGCAAGTGAGCTTAACTCCTCAAAGAGTGGAGATTTTTCACCATCTGAAGGATCAGATTATAAACCGCCACGAACTGTGAAACATAAGAGTATATTTAAAACTAGATCTCCCAAACGTAGCACCTCGTCCAGTTCTTCAAGTTCCAGCAGTAGCTCGTCTAGTTCCAACAGCAGCAGCTCATCTAGTTCGTCGAGTTCTTCTGACACTGATAATAGGGGTAATATTGATGAGGCTGATGGTAATACGGAAAGTGTTGAAGTTTATAACGACCCAGGACCCCTTGTGGATACGAGTGAAGATTAAGTGAACCTTTTTTAAGAAAAGGAGAGAGAGCTAGAACTGATTCGTTAGTAAGAAAAAAATAATTGTTATAAAGATATTTTTATATTTTTTAATTAATATTTTTTGAAGTGTGATTCTAAAGAATTTCATTTGCATAACAGTGAATCTTGTTAAAAATAATGTCACTGTTATTTTTGTTATCTTCTATAATTCTATTTTCATTGTGATTCCAAAGAGACACAAACGTGAGATTATTGACGACTGATTAGTAAGACTATAATGATAGTTTAAGTATTATATTTCGTGAAAGTTACTACATTTTTTTTACTTTATAAGAAAATAAAAAGTTTATACGGAAAAACAAGGTATTTTTATTCGAAAATCATCCTAAATTAAAGCTCAAATTTAGTCCTAATTACAAAATAATATACATTTTGGTAGAACAAGGGCACAAATGTATCCCTTCCTTAAAATTAAAATTAATTGAAAAAAAAACTAAAAGTTCTTAATTCTTGTTAACTATACGCCTAAAAAGGATATAGTATATAGTTTATATCATGCAAAGAAGAAAAACTTTCGAGCAATATTAACAGAGCAAGACCTCACTGAATGCAATAAATATCTTAAAATAGCTCTCCTGTAAAATAGCAAAAACTGCAATTATGCCCTTGTTCTACCGAAGGTGCGACATGACAAATCACTTCTTCATTAATACTAAAATTAATTTTACCTCGAATAATGTATCTACTTATATTTAGTAATTATTATTGCCCAAAACTAAATAGATACCTACTTATACCCGTATTTCGAGACCGTAAGTATCGGTATTTCATTGCCTGCTTGAGTTAACGTCGGCTAAATGCACACACCGTGCGAAGTCAAAACTAAAATAGGTAGGTACTTACTGTCATTCAGACTACATGACAGTAATGACAATTTGTCATGAGTGTATAATTTTGTTCGCGCATTGGCAAAATTGTGGCAGCCCCGCAGAAGCCATAAACAAAAAGTTGAAGTTGAAGTTGTTCGCGCATTCGCGCCTACCTACCAAAGAGCTACCTACATCCTACACCTACTAAACCTGTTGTAGGGCGCCGGAGTCCGGAGTGTTTCGATGGATCTTATCGACTCTATAAAGAAAGATAAGGCTTACTTGAAATGCAAAGTAATAGTCAAAACATGGGAAAAAGAATTCAAAGCCAAGCATTCCCGTACACCTTCAAAGTTTGATATAAAAGAAGCTGCAGCAAAAATTAAGTATGCTTACAAAAAATATTTTCAATTGAAAAGCTCGGCTCTTGAAAATTCTTTGTCAATATGTGATATTGATGCAGACACTATGGTGGAATCACCAGAACCGCAAGATAGTGCTGGATTTGAATCATTAAGTCCCACGCCTGATCAGTCGATTCCTGCTTTGCCTAGTGGACAAGAACTAGAAAAACTCTTATCCGAACCTAGCATCGCACAGAACAGTGTAGAGATACATCCGTTTACAGAAAATTTGTCAAAGAAATTATTTCAAAACCGTAAGTTTGCTCTGCGAAATCCAAGAAAGTTATCCTTGCCAAAGTTACTGTCAACAGCTGATGATAAAAGTAGCAGCACTAATAAAGAGAACAGTAAACTAAATGATTCATTAGAAGAAAATCTAAGTGAGGTCTTTACAAGTTGCCCTCTTAAAGATGACAAATCAACAAGCGATAATCCATTTTGTTCACTATTGCCTAATTCCGTCGAAGTGCTGAAATCACCAGTAGTAAGGCAACTTAATGTAGGTTGGCTAGAGAGAGCCACAGGTGTTCAAACGGAAGATAAACCTCAGTGTCACTCGTCAGAGAAATTTGGTATTAGAAATATCAATGTACCTTACTTAGAACCTAAAACCTGTGACGTTGTTGAAAATAGTGAATCTGAGGGGGAAGATATTGATAAATTGAAACCAGCTCTGAAAAAAAGAAAAACTGATTATAATTCTACTGTAAGCATTAGTTCAGATCATAAAAGTCACCAAAAAGATAACATTTCTAAAAAATCATCAACAAACAGTGAAAAGCAGAACAACAAAAAGAGGAATAAAGCAGTAACTGATGAGTCTGCTAGTGAGCCTCCAGACATTGCAGAATATGTACCTTTTGGATTAGAAGATGTTGTACCGCGCCATTCACATGTTACAAATATCCTAAAAGGGATAGACTCATATGCCACTTCCAAAGACAAAAGTGATTCAGTGGTTACCTCAGAAGCAAGCGATAAGTTAGAAAACAGAATAAAAAGTGGGACTTTAAATGAAAATTATGTTAAAATCAATATTGAAAAAAAAGTTTTTGTGCGTGGAAAAAAAAACATGAACTTTTCCAAGTACAAAAAGCAACAGTGGAAAAATAAGAAGGCTCTTCACGCTAGCATGGAATTTCCGGAGTCAGGAAAGTTGAAATGTTTTAAATGTGGAGAGGGAGGTCATATGGCTAGGTATTGCAGAGCACACAAAGGAGAAACACTTCTACGCTTAGAAGATTGTGTTGAAAGTGAAATGCCTACACTAGAAGACATGAAAAATATTGTATCTCAAGGTTCGAGTCAAAACATGACAGTAACGGAACAGTTAAGCCAAACATTATATGAACCCAGTCAAATACCAGAGTCATTTATGAAGCTTTTGGGAGACTCGACCAACAGCAGTGACATTAGACCAGTTTACCCTAGTATTGGTGAAATATATGAGAAAGATTTGGAAGATGCGCTTGAACAGTTTGGTCACACATCATTTCGACCAGGTCAAGAACATGCCATTAAGCGGATCTTATGTGGTATGTCCACACTCTTGATATTGTCAACTGGTGGTGGCAAATCATTATGCTACCAACTACCTGCATATCTCTATAGTAAAAACAATAGATGCATTACTTTAGTCATATCACCATTGGTGTCATTAATGGAAGATCAAGTTTTAAATATGCCAGAGTTTCTCAAGGCAGGATGTTTACATACAAATCAGCCACCAACCCTGCGTCGTAAAATAATACAGTGTTTGAAAGATGGAGAAATCAATATACTCTTAATATCTCCAGAAGCACTGATATCAGGTGATACATCAAATGGTTTCACAGGGTTGTTCAAATCATTGCCTCCAATTGCCTTTGCATGTATTGATGAAGCACACTGTGTATCTCACTGGAGTCATAACTTCAGACCCAGCTATTTAATGATATGTCGCGTTTTACGTGAAAAACTCAATGTCAAATGTATTCTTGGACTCACTGCTACTGCAAGTCAGACAACTATAAAAAGCATCATTGATCATATACTAATACCTGATGGTATAACAGGAGTAATTACAAATCCTGCACTTCCTGACAACTTATGTCTGACCGTTTCATTTGAAAAAGATAAAGACAGAGCTTTGGTATCATTTCTCACATCAGAACAAATAAATAAATTCAATTCAATCATTGTATATTGTATTCGAAGAGATGAGTGTGAAAGAATAGCTGCAATTCTCAGGTCATGTCTTCAAGAGGTTGGTAAAAAAAATATGGAAACGCAGAACAGGAAAAGAAAGCGGATGTCATTTACGGCTGAAGCATACCATGCAGGAATGTCAGGTGCTCAAAGAAAAAAAATTCAAAAGCATTTTATGGATGGAACTCTAAGAATCATAGTGGCTACAGTTGCTTTTGGAATGGGAATAAATAAATCTGATATTAGATGTATAATACATTATAATATGCCTAGCAGTTTTGAATCATATGTCCAAGAAGTTGGAAGAGCTGGCCGTGATAACAAACCTGCTGTCTGTCACGTTTTTATAAATAATAGCAATAATGATGTCAATGAGCTTCTGAAACACATTTACTCAAATCATATTGATAGACCCACAATTCGACGATTACTTGGAAAGGTATTTATGCCTTGTGAATGTTGTAGTTCCCAGGGAGTTTCTTCATCAACCATCTCATCTGACCATTGCAAAGGACATGAGGTAGGCATACCAGTCGATGCAACGGTAGAAGAATTGGACCTTCCTTCTGAGAATATATCTACCTTACTGTGCTATGTTGAACTTCACCCAAAGAAGTACATCAAAGTACTGAACAATGCATATACAATGTGCAAAATCTCTTCTTATGGCGGACCACAGAAGATACTCGAGGCCGCCAAATTATGTCGACCATTGGCAATGGCCTATCTAATGGAAAGTAAAAGAGACCCAGATGTTACCAAGCAAAGCCTTTTGGAATTTAATGTAATTGAAGTTGCTGCTGCAATTGGATGGGAAAGTGGAATGACTAAATATCATTTAAAAAATTTGGAATGGTTAACTGTTAATGGCGTTTCAAACAGATCTCATTTGAAAGTAGAATTTCACACTTTAGGATTTCGAATAAAAGCTAGAGGAGATTTGTCGCCCTCAGAACTTGATGGCATTTTAGATGACCTACATGAATCAGTCTTATTTCAAGAAAAGGCGAAATTGTACCAACTCGAAGAATGTAGCAAAGCTTTTAAAAGCTTGGGAAACTCTTCTATAGAAACAAATGAAATGGACGGAGTCTTGGAAAAATCGAATGAACTCAAGTCATATATTAGAAATTATTTCCAGAGAGAAAATCCTCTTCCCGATGATGTTGAACTGGAAAAGCGTTCATTAGACGTTGAAAGAGTTGTAAATGATGTTAGAGCGTTAATAACTTCATATAAAGATTGTTCATTTAGTGGACGCAATGTCGCTAAGATATTCCAAGGCATATCTTCCCCCAACTTTCCTGCTATCGTGTGGGGGAGGTGTAAATTCTGGAGATCACATTTACATGAAGATTTTAATGGACTCATTAAAATAGCGACGCAACAAATAATTCACCTACGAATGTGATTTTGAATAAGTAGTAATAATTAATGTAATAAAGAATTGACAATACTATAGGAATCTCTTCATTATTGTAAGCAATTAAAAGAACATGAGTACCTACTTACCTAGAGGTTATTTTATTTTGGTTAAGAACTGAGTAAGTGTGAGTCCCATAGCCATAGAGTAGCATTTAATTAAGTAGGTAGGTACCAGCTAAATGGTACTTTCACGAAAGTTACTAAAGATTGAAACAAACATGTTTAACTTCTTAAATTTTAATCATTATATTAACAATAGATACATAATATACACGTTTACGTAGATACATCATTCAAACAATGTCTAATAAATATGTATCTTAGGAAATGAAATGTAATACAAATTTGTAATTCATTATACATCAATAAATCCGAACCTATCTACATAATAGTTTTGTATGTTTTGATCTGTAGAAGCAAATTCATATTCACCCACATTTCATATTCTATCTATTGTATACCTATAAGTATAGCCCTAAGTTTTTTTTTCACTGATTCAGATTGTATCTACCCACTGTTGGCTAATAGGCTTCCTCGGTCTCACGCCACTTGTTCCAGTCCTGTGCGAGTCTTATCCAGTCCCTGCTCCCTGCGTGTTTGGTGATGTGTTCCGTTCCGTCCATCGGGCTAGTGGTCTGCCCCGTGGTCGTTGCGCTCCTCTAGGCCATGCCACCACTCCGTTATTAGTTATTACCTTTGTCCACTTTTGGTCCTCCCGTCGTGACAAGTGCCCTGCCCATCTCCACTTAAGCCTTGCCATCTGTGTGTCTGCATCAACTTTAGTGCGACGTTGAAATTCAACGTTTGGTATAGTAGTTATATAGCTGCGGACTAAGGGGGCGTCCATAAATTACGTGAGATGTTTAAGGGGGGGAGGGGGTCGAGTCAAATCTCATCTAATCTTACGTTGGAGAGAGGGGGGGTCTCGGCAAATATCACGCAATTTTTTTTACGCACAGTAGTTACGATTTAAGTATTCTATTGTTATATTTTTATGACACTTATAATTAAATTCTCAGCTATATTGATTACTACTAGTCTTAACTAGTCGTAAATAAAAGCACGAAGCAAATTTGTTTTTTTCTTTTTACAATAACAATCCAACGCGTTTACGTAAGAAACTCACATTTTGAAAAATCTCACGTGAGATTGGGGGATGGGGGAGGGGGTTGAATAAAATCTCACGACATCTCACCAGGGGGGGTGGGAGGGGCAGAAAATTAAAAAAAACACCTCACGTAATTTATGGACGCCCCCTAACAGGTGGATGCGGTACAACACGGCGCGCTGAATTTTAATGCAATGGTAATTTACGTTTGTTCTACATAATATATATCTACTAATCGTCATACGTGCCATAATTATTTATTGCTTACATTAGGTACATAATAATTATGGGTAAATTAATAACATGATCTACTTCATTCATCCTGACTTTGAATATCATTATAATATAATGGCCATTTAGGTAATGGTCTTAAAAATTATAAAAAAATATAGGTACCTACCTACTTACTCATCTAAATAATTTACCTACTTAATTACCTACTTTACAATAAATAACATTTTTTTACTAACTTACTGTAGGTACTACCAGTCTTTTGTCATGTCCTATCCAATTGACCAGTTATTTTATTGAGTTTTCCTATGAAACCTTTTGGGTCTAGTGATAATGAACTCCATGGCGTGGACTCACAAAAGACAAATTCATGATTACCACATTTCATGTTGTCCTGTAAGTTACTACTTCGAGCTATACAAGAGCCTAAGACATTATAGAACTCTATAGTGAGACCGTCGATCCATTCTTTTAAATCTCGATTTATTCTTTTTATGTTGGAATCTGAAATCTTTCGTAGCAATCTACTTTCCTCCAGATTTGGTATAAAAAGGGAAGGTTTCACATAAGTTATGTTTTTGTATGAATTTTGAGATCCACTATGAATAATATCAGCCTCTTGAAGTGACAGTTCATTACCCGAAAAATACTCGAGAGGAGTTATGAGGAATTTCGTCGACACTAACAAATTATTTTGTTCAAATAGTCCGACTTTCCAAATACCAGGTAACAGTGGTGTTTTTAACTGAGGTTTTATGAAGTTTGTTAGGTTGTTCTCATTTACGTGGACGTTATTAATGTCTGCAATGACACCTGTAGGGTCCAGCCACATGATTGTGAAATTTTCAGTCTTTTTATCCATATTTGGTGAAAATTGATATAATAAAACCGGTTCAGAGAATGGTCCTAAAATATTAGCTAAATTCCTGAAAGTTGTCTCCTTTTGATCGTATTCAGAACTCACTCGAAAAATTTTAATATTATCTGAATACTTGTTGTTGGAATTCCATTCTACGAACTTTTTTGGTTTGTACCATATTTCTATTATTACTTCCATGCCATTGTAGACAGAAGCTCTGTGCAAAATTAAGTTTCCTTTAAAAACATCAGAAAGACTATACGAACTGATCTCTATAATCATGTTAGGAATAATTTCACATCCTTCTTGCGATAATATTTTTGCACTGTGCCGAACTACACTTTCGGCGTGAGATAAATAGGTATCATCAGTATTAGATGTCAAGTCTTCAAAATTGTAAATACTCTGCCAGTATGCTTCTAAATTTGTTAATAAATAATGGTCTTTGAATCCAATGTGCTGTTCAACTCTATTTATGATTTCTTGATTAATAATAGGTTCAAATTTTCTTGCAAAGAACAACTGCCTGTCTTGAGTATTTTGTATTCTAGGCCAGTCATCAGGCCTGAAATCACTAGGAGAGCATCCACACCAGTCCACCACATGTTTGTACTGACATTTACATCCCAGTTTTCTTTTCCAATTGGTAACATGTAAATTGTTGTCCACATAAGTGTTACAAAATTGGGAGTTTCTCAAAACAGTGTGAAAATAGGATTCCGCTGGTAACAGGGTATGTTGGAATACAATATCTAGTCCAGCCAAGAGTTCATCTTGCTTTCCAACGACATACGAGACAAATTCAGGCGACAATGCGATCCAGTCACTGCCACCATCAATAATTATCCCCTTGGGCAGTTTCCTTTCACCGATACGCCACATATGAGTTTCACATTCAACAAAAGTTTTGTCTAAGCCTTGTTTCTTGATAAACCTCTGCACTTCGCGTCCATGAGATTTGACGAAATTAAGCCCCTTGTTAGCACCTAAAAAGGTTTCTAGACTCTCTAGAGACTTAATTGGAAAATCACTTTCACTCAAATTTATTACAAAGTCCCATTGCCATCCAAGGGCAAAAAAGTCTTTCATAGCTGACAGAAGCATTGTGAGTAAAGATGCACCTCCCCAAATGGTGGAGAATCTGTTTGTTGCTAATTTGATGTTTGGTAATTGCTTTTCCAGCACTGATAACTTTCTATGAAGGTAGTCTTGCCTCTGAAAAATTAAATAATATCATTATAACAAAGTAGCTGACCCGACAGACGTTGTCTTGTCCGAAAGGTAATAATATGGTTGTTAAGTTTTCTTTAATTTTCTAATGTAGGTACCACGTAAATATCTTATTTTTTTGGGTTCCATACCCAAAGGGTAAAACGGGACGCTATTACTATTTTTTATTATTTCTGTTCGCGAAAGTTTAATTAAATAACTTATATTACTAAGGCTCCGGTGTCCAGCCATCTGTCCGTCCGTCATCAGGCTGTATCAGGTACCTACCTATCTCATGAACCCTGATTGATAGATAATTAACATTTTGCATAGATTCACAGAATTCTGTTGCCGCTATAATGCAACAAATACTAAAAAACAGAATAATATAAATATTGGGGGCTCCCACACAACACACGAGATTTTCTTACTGTTTTTATAGATAATGATACGGAACCCTTTGTGCGCGAGTCCGACTCGCACTTGGCCGGTTCTTTATTTATTTATTTAGGGCTTTATAAATTTTGCTTTTTCCATACACTCCAGACAGTAGGTAGATAGATACTTTCTTGTATATGGGACGAATATGGACAAATATTATCGTGCGGGACGATAAAATACTTATTCATGGTCTAGGCCGTAAATACAGGAGAATGGCATAAATCAAAAATTGGAATGTAGGTAATTTAAATGATCTTGGTGATAGAGACTTACAATATCAACATGGATGTAAAAAAAATGATTCTTCCGATAGAGAACATTTATCAGACGGTGAACTTGTCTGAGTGCACGCCCATTCAGAGATAAAAGAAAGACAATTCTAACAGAAGTTTCTTTGTTGTTATTCGTTGCGGGAATTCTTGGTTCAAATTCTGAAATTATATAAAAATATGTTCATTTGTGGAGATTGTGAATAACCTATGTGCATAACTTCGGTGCGATTTCCAAATACGATAAGTGGAATTTTGATATAAGTTTGTTTAAAAAAATTATCTGAACTTAAATTTGATCAATTTTAAACACTGCATCTATTACAAAAACCCTCATGTGAAAATTCTTACTGTATCTCGATTTGCCAAAACCAGCAAGTGGAATGTCCCTATAAAAACAGATAAGTGAATCAAATGTTAAAATTCAAGGCACATAACAATATTTTCATATACAAAATTGCACATAGCAGAATGGGTATTGTGCACCAACTTGTCTCAAATATATTATGTCTGACCTGTTTCACAATCAATAGGCGTCATCTGGCGTCATTAGCTATTTTGTCGCGGGATGAAGAACTGTTAAGTGCTAATTCGGCCATACAAAATATCGTATTTGCAAAAATAATACAAAAAAATATATTGAATGCATAAATGAGGTAACATTACACAATACATGTTATGGCACTATAAAAATGAAATACTTCGCCATCGTTGTGCATTTCTAGATTTCTCATAAATTAATTTATTTTCAAATAAAACAGTTTTTTCTACCTCCTGAATAGTTGATAAAATCCACATAGGGCATTTGGCACTGACGATAAATCTAGGCTAAATTGGTTTAAGTTTATATTTGTCCAGACAATCCTTTATCAAATAATAACATTTCGGTAGATACTGGCTACTGAAATTTGATCAAAATAAGCCCCAAAACCATGAATATACTGTTAACAACTGAGGTGTTCCTTTGTCTACTTTCCGCCTTTATCATCAGACAAAGTTGCTGTCATTAATAATATTGTATTGTCGCCTAAACTAGTAGTACAGATAGTAGCATAATACATACTAGACAAGCCAGTTTCAAATACATTCATAGTGAAGTATCCACCACAATTTTCTGCATGAGCTGCCGGACACTTCATGTCACACAAATCATCGGATACCTTTGCTGATAGAGGTGGTGCATTCTCTCCACAAAAACATTCAGACCTAGAAAGATAAAATTAACAGTTTTCATACATTGTGCTTGCTGCGTTTTTACCACTAATAGCTGTTTGATTGCTAACATACAACATGCCTGAAAATAATTTCAAGCTTACTGCAGTTTAACTATGATTTATAATGTAGATGTAGACCATGGGTATTAATAGGTATTCTGTGATCATGGTAAATGTAAAAGGTGAGTTCAAAATGAGTCACACCCAATCCGGTCACAGAGTTACTCGTTGGGAGTTTTTTTCCCATCGATTTACACTGTTACACAAGTGTGACACGTTGGGAAGTCTTCTATAAAAAAAAGTTGCAACAAGTAGGTAACAGTTTAATAATAATAATAATAATAATGCTGGACAATTCACACAGTTTGACTCAACCCTGTATACCATTGCCCTTTTTTTACAATGTTAAGCTATCAAGTGATAAAATTGATGTCTTACATAGCTACATACCAAGAAATTATCATACATAAACTTTCTTTACACCCAATATCAAATTTAAAAACTATTTAGGTACATAGTGCATCCATAAATGTGTGACTGCAGTTAGGAATAAAACATACTTACGCATATTGAACTCCAGCATATGTAAACCCTCCTTGTACACATATGTCTAAACATGCAGTGCGGGAATTAGTGCTAGCATAGTTGCCATAGAAGCCAGATAGCAGTCTCAACTTTTTTTCATCTGCATAACACCCCAAGTTCACACCGTAAGTCACCCCTTCATAAGGGCATTGATTTGGTAATGTTTTAGGGTAAAAATTACCTTCCTGTATGAGACAAGTTTTGTTCACAATTTGATGTTTACACATCTGGGTCTTAGCTCGATGAATAGCAGATATCGCCTCTCTGCTACTGATTTCACATGCGGGTTTGAAGTCGAGTTCTTCTACGCGTAACTGATATACTGGCTTCATGTGCTGTTTGGTGTTGGCAGGAAAATCTTCATCATCACTGTATCCAAAATTATTCTTCCTGGCTGAGACTTCACCCACTTCTTGACGTGCGATTGAGACATATCCGTTTTTCTTCAATAAGGTGTCTTTATCAGAAGGAAAGAAGCTAGCTGCGATTAAAATTTGAACAAAAAATGCTATCAAAACCGATATCATAATGCATTTTGTATATCTATAGCATAATCTTCGTAATATCACTGCCATTTCTGTAGTTCATTAATTTTTTGTTGTTTATCGATTTTCATTGTACCTACCTAATAATTTTGCTACTTTTCTAACACAGCACAATACAATTTATATTAGACTTTATATCAAAATTTAGATACATTTCCTGGTACCTGTTCATTTTAAACGACAAACAACTCAAAGCCCTGAAAAAAACACCTATAAATATAAAGGTACATTACTGTATGTACCTACATAATAAGTAAATACAATATACTTTTGTTTGAGGTTATAGTTTTTTTTTTTTATATTATTTTTGTATTAGTTAATGCTTTGCACGATTTGTGCATTTAGCCAGTGTCAAGTATTATCTAGGGTATTAATAGGTATTCTGTGGTAAGACTATAATAGGGGAGTTTTGGCGGGAATCCGATAGTGAGACGTTGTTGGTTTTGTATTATTAGCTCAAACTTGTGGTTCTTCGAGTGTTAATGTGTAATATTGGTGGAATATTAACCATTAAGTGTTCGTTAACGTGCTAGAGTGTAGGCGAATGATATAAACTCAAAAAACGTGTCATATCGCATTTTTTCCAAAACTCCCAGGAAGTTTCAGTAAAGCATCCACTACTTTACTGAATCGTGACTGACGATGTAAATAATTGACTTGACTACTTGACCACGATTGCTATAACATTGCTGTGACTTTCTTAATGTGAAATTAAGAAATACTTAAAATAAATACTTAAAATAAATACTTGACACTAGCTACATGCACAAACCGTGCGAAGCCATAACTAAAACAAACAAAGACTATAATAGACTAGGTCTTACTAAGTAGGTATTTCTTATTTTTACAATATGAAAGTCATAGCATGAAAGCTAACTACTACTTGGTCTGTGCATGAATGTAATCCTCGTGGTTAAGTAGTCAAATTATATTTATTTACTTTTATCCTTCTCATATTTCAGTGCGCCTAGTGCGAGTTTTGTCAATTTATTTACGCGCTCGGTCCGTTTGGCGTAAACTTGGAATAAGAGCAGCGCCATCTAGCGTCAGTGAATCAGTCACTAGATGGCGCTGCTCTTATTCCATACAATTTCAAGTTTACGCCAAACGGACCGAGCGCGTAAATAAATTGTCTTAACTCGCACTAGGCACACAGAAGTTAGAGGGGCGGGGCACACATTTTCCACTTTGGAAGTGTCTCTCGAGAGTTTTGGCGGGAATCCGATAGTGAGACGTTGTTGGTTTTGTATTATTAGCTCAAACTTGTGTTTCTTCGAGTGTTAATGTGTAATATTGGTGGAATATTAACCATTAAGTGTTCGTTAACGTGCACGGGTGTAGGCGAATGATATAAACTCAAAAAACGTGTCATTTCGCATTTTTTCCAAAACTCCCAGGAAGTTTTAGTAAAGCATCCACTACTTTACTGAATCGTGACTGACGATGTAAATAATTGACTTGAGTACTTGACCACGATTGCTATAACATTGCTGTGACTTTGTGATATTAAGAAATACTTAAAATAAAATACTTGACACTGGCTATATGCACAAACCGTGCGACCCCATAACTAAAACAAAAAAAAAAGCGTCTCGAGCGCAAACTGTTCAGTTTAGATTAAAAAGATTTTATGAATCTCGATATCATTTTTGAAGACATCCATAGATACTCCACACGTTTGGGATTGATGAAAAAAAAAATTCCCCCCAGGAACTTCTAAATAAAGAGAATTATAAAACTAAAAAAATATATAATGTACATTACCATGGAAACTTCCAACGAAAATTGGTTTGAGCCAGATTTAGTAATTAGCTACAAGAACTTTTATAATATGATGTTACTTGCGGCTTCGGAACCCTTCATGGGCGAGTCCGACTCGGACTTAACCGCTTTTTTTTGTTTCTAATACCGTCCCTTTTCAAACAAAACCCACCGTCTGAAATTGCCTACCGGTACGGGCAGCACTGATCAAGTCACAACACAAGTTGGCAGAATCCAGGCCTTCACCAAAAAAAAAAAAACAAATAAAGTACCTACCTACTATGCGATAGTGTACGTTAAACATCGATAGTTGACGACCTCGGTGGCGCGACGGGCGAAGGTCCGCCTGCGACGCAGGAGGTTGCGGGTTCGATTCCCGCCCCGGGACAAATGTTTGTACGATCTGCAGATATTTGTTCAGGGCGTTCTGGATGTTTTCTATGTATAATAAAAAATATCTATATATGTAGTGTATTGTATTATGTATATCAGTTGTCTAGTACCCATAACACAAGCTCTGCTTACTTTGGGGCTAGATAATGCTGTGTGAATTGTCCAGCATTATTTATTTATTTTATTTATTCTTAGTTTTCATTACCGATTGTTATCGATAGTTTGCCAAAAACTATCGATTTTTATCGACACCATCGATAGTTTTGCTCCAACTTTGCCTATAGTGAAAAACAGTAGATCAATAGTAGAAAATTATCAATAGTATCCATAGTAAATAACTATCTACCTATAGTTAAAATCAAAGACAAATTTTATGAAAAATAGTAGATCGATAGTAGAAATTAATTATCGATAGTATCGATAGCAAAAAACTATCTATACTATCGAGAGACTATCGATGTTTAACGTACACTACTATGCGAGCAATGTGTGTGTCGTGAGTCGTGTCGTATCTAAGAGTGTTTACTATATACTATACACTATAGTGACACTATTCAGTATTCACTAATTTGAACCCCTTATCTTTGACCAAACGATAAATTTATGATAAATGTATTGCTGTCTTTGTCATTTAGAGTGATACAGACGATAATATACGTTCAGAAAGAAACCGCGCATAATGAAGCCAGCTACTTACCTTATCTTTTATATGGACGTAAGAATACTATACCATACCTCTCTATTTATTTTGAATCCTCTGTGCGTGTGCGATAGCTACAAGTAAACTTATTTATTAAGTAGGTACCTACCTACCCTATTTGCCTTGCTGCAAACGAATAACCGATCAACATAAATAGGTATACCAATATCATAATACTATATAAAAAAAAACGACAATGTTACGGAACATGACGAGAGTGTTGAAGCCGACGATGCCGAAAGTTTATACCAATAATGTTTGTAGTCATCATATCGATGGAAGACTCAAAGGAAAAGTAGCAATAGTTACAGCTTCTACTGATGGGTAAGCAAGCACTTAAAATAATTAAATAACGGGTTATCGGCCAGGTTGTAGTTACTAAGGTGGTTATAATAATATTATATAGGTTTAGGTACTGGTGGTGCTGGCAGATGGCCGCGAGCGCTTGAATTGCTAGTTTTTGTACGATTTTATTTATTGGAACAAAGTGATAACGAAATTAGAAAATGTAAGTTCCAAAGAGAATACAAACGCTACGCTAGTAAGTTCCCATTATGCCCCATTTCCACGTGGTTTCATGATGGAATCTAGTAGGTACGTCATCTTTGTTATTTTTTTTGTGTACCTACCTCGTAATCGTGTTTATAAAAAAATGTCTACCCAATCGTCTTCATTGTAAGATCAAAT
Source organism: Hylaea fasciaria (assembly GCA_905147375.1). Classification (NCBI taxonomy): domain Eukaryota; kingdom Metazoa; phylum Arthropoda; class Insecta; order Lepidoptera; family Geometridae; genus Hylaea; species Hylaea fasciaria. The sequence goes on along the minus strand of LR990204.1, from coordinate 5,337,832 downwards.
TTAACAAAAAAATGGTTTTCTGTAATAATTTTATTTTTTAATTGCTTTCCTGAGCTTAAAAACTCCGAAATTGAGTAAAACATCGCCTGTGATTCTCTGCCTGTTTTCTTGGTTAGATTTTTTAAATTTAGTAAGTACCTATGTTATTTTCCTATGTTCCAACTCGGTACAGTAAAGGCTAGGGCAGAGGCTCTAAAAGTGGGCGATAACGACCCACTGTAGGCGCTGGAGGCCTAGCTAGAGTGTAAGGGGCCCATGAAAAACTAGGGAGCTATGGCTAGTTTGTAATTTGATCTACCTACCTAGATACCTACTTAGTATTTTAAAATTCACTGAAATGCTAGGGTACCCAATTACTATACTACATCGATTATTTAGTTCATATTAATTCTGTTTGATTGTATAAAAACTAACTTTCGTAGGATAGTCCATGAGTAGATTTTTTTGTTTAATATCGCGTGTGCATTTTCGTATCAATTGGCTAGTTCATCGATAGGTTAGGACCTAGCTTATTCTTAATGCACAGGACGATTTAGCGTCGAATGAGATAAACTAGTTTGTACATTTTTATACTTACAATAATTATGTTTGTCTTATTCCTGTCGCATCGGTGCGAGTATATTGCAATCGTATAATAATTTTATCATGATGATAAAAAAGCTGTAAAAAAAGTTGAATATGATCAATTTACAAAGTGGGATCAAGATCAAGAGGGCGGCAGGTGCTTTGCATAGACTGCTGCCCAATCTCGGCGGACCGAGCGAGGGAGTCCGGCGTCTTTACGCGGGGGTCATAAGATCCATGGCTTTATACGGCGCCCCCGTCTGGTCCCACCGGCTAGCTGGTGTTAGGCGCTGCAGAACTATGTACAATAGTCTGCAGCGAACTATAGCCATTAGGATAGCGCGCGGGTATCGCACAATATCTTTCGAGGCAGCAACTCTACTGGCGAGATTCCCGCCTTTGGACATTCAGGCGGAAATGGACGCGCGGGTGTATGAGCGTCTTCGGCACAACGAGGCTGGACTCACGCCAATAGAGATTAGGATTAGGACGCAAGAACGGCAAACAACGCTAGGACGATGGCGGCAGCGGCTCTCAGAGCCGTGGACCCTACGCCAGCGTGTGGTCAGTGCCATCCTGCCAAATTTCAGTAGCTGGCTGAAAAGGAAAGAGTCAGTGACGTACAGGCTAGACGTGTGCGCCGATGAAAAATCCATCGGCGGCGGGCGCCGATCAAAAATCGGCGGCGGCGGCGTGTTTTCGGCGTGAAACCGGCGTGGGAACTTTTTTATAGACTTTAATAAAAACAAGAATTATACTGTTTTTTTCCAATTAATACAACACTAATAAACACTCATAATTATATAGAAATAACTAGATAGCGTTATTACGGAGCTCTTAGAAGCAGCAGGAAAACCGGTACCTACTTCGTGAGCTCCTAAAGTTGTTCAATTTGCTTTGAACAATGGGAGAACTGCAAAGGCGTTGAACAGATTGTGGTGCTGTTTTTCAAGAAAGAAGTAAAATGCTTCTAAAGGCCCATCTCTCTTCTGAGTTTCGACTACAAGCTGTATTCGAAGGTAGTCTCGAGTCTCGACTCGTCAAGCAAAAAGACTTGACGAGTTTTAACCGCCCGAGCAGGCTGGATTTCGAAGGGGTTACGGGACTTATACCATATTCACACCGTGCAGCAGGTTTACAAAAGACTGAAGAATCCAGTCCCTGTGTCTCGCCTTTGAGGACTATGAGAAAGCCTAGGCTATTCTCGAGTGTCTGCAGCGAAGCCAAGTTTAATTGCGGTACACCGAGGTGTTGAGATGGCTGTGTATGATTCCGCGACTATGTTCAAGTACAGAACCAGCAGACTAAATATAATTCAGCTGCGCAGGGGAGTGAGACAGGGGGATATTATATCCCCGTAATGGTTCACTCGCCCTGGAAGATATATGTTTACGACGCTCGAATGGAAAGTAACGGGCAGCTAGGCAGGTCCAACTTCGACAAAGAGGTCGCCCGAAGAATCCAACTCGGATGGATAGCGATTGGGAAGTTACGTGACATCTTCTCGTCCAAAATTCCACAGTGCTTGAAGACAAGGGTCTTCAACCAGTGATGTTACCAGTGATGACGTATAGAACGGAGACGTAGTCCTTAATTGCTGGCCTTTTGGAGAAGCTCAGAGTCACACAGCAAGCAATGGTGAGAGCTATGCTCAGAGTTTCTATGCGTGATAAAATCCAGAACGAGAATATTCGCCAAAGAGCTAAAGTTTACGACATAGCTCTCAGGGTTTGTAAGCCGAAGTCCGAAGTGATAATGGGCACGCCACATCGCTCGTAGAGCTGATAAAGGATGGGGAAGAAAGGTTCTAGAGTAGCGACCACGGACTGGAAAACGCAGCGTAGATAGGCCTCCCACTAGATGGGCCGACGACATCAAGAGAGCCGCAGGCAACCGGTGGATGCGGTGGCAAATTGTCGTTCCGTGTGGCGGTCTGAGGGGGAGGCCTACGTCGAGCAGTGAAAAGTATAGGCTGATGGTGATACAAAAATCAAACCATGCCACCGCTACGCAAAAATGTTCAAAGCACTGAGCCGTCACGACAAAAAAATAGAGTTTAATTTCGTTTGTATTATGGGGTAACTTTTCCGTTGCGGTGCCGCGCCGCACAGCGCTTTTATTATTTCCCCCAATATTTTTAACAGTTGCTACAGACCTATAAGGTTAAATAGCTAATAAGCGAGGATAATAAAATAAAGATTACTGAGGTTCATTTAAAAAATGCCCTAAAACAGTATAATATTTGACGCGGCGGCGGCGTGGAAAATTTACCGGCGGCGGCGGCGCGCCGGCGCGGCGCACACGTCTAGTACAGGCTGACTCAGATATTCACCGGACATGGCTGCTTCGGTTAATATCTGAATAGGATTGGACGGGAGCAGACGCCTCAATGTCATCATTGCGGGTGGGACCAGGATTCTGCCCAGCACACGCTCGAGGATTGCCCGGCGTGGAGCGCCGAGCGCGGAATCTTGGTCAGAATCATCGGGCAGGACCTCTCACCTACAAGCGTGGTGTCAGCCATGCTAGAGGATGAGACCAGATGGAAGGCCGTGGTCTCTTTTTGTGAAACCATAATGGCTCTGAAAGAGACCGCAGAGCGCGATCGCGAGCGATCGGATCCCGCTCGGAGACGGCGGGCCCCGGGTGTTCGAAACGAACGACCCGGACCGCCAGCCCTCCCATAGGGGCTGCGGTATACCCCGCCGAAACAGAAGGTCGTCTTAGGCATCGACGACAGTCGGAGGGGGGGGCTCTGGCTGCTCACCTAATCGAGCCAAGAGGTGTAAGAGCAGCGCATAGTGGCATGTGCTGCCTGTGAAGCTGGGGTTGGCTTAACAGCCACCCCTGGGATGGGCCTCAGGGCAACGTGCAAGAGGGGCACTGGTGCGGTCCTCTGGAGAACCCAGAGCCCCTTGAATGCGCAGAGGTCGGCCACCGGGGGGTTTTTAGTGCGGTTACAAATCCCACCTAACCCGGTCGCACCCCCTACTTGCAGCCGGGTACCTTTTTGAAGGTTTCCCCCTCGACAACAAAAAAAAAAAAAAAGGTCAATCAAGCAAGAGTATGATTCTCATACTTGTTTCGATCCAGATAGATCTTTATACCTAATTGTTATTTTCTACTTTGCGAATTGGGATTTGGGAGGCCATAGTAGGTTACTAGTAGAAAAATAAAGATAGGTATTAGGTCGGACTACCTACTTATTTAGGGTAAATACAGTTTAGTTTTAGTCGACGTAGGTAACTACTACGTATCGGAGTAAAGGTCAAAACGGTTTGGTTTATCACATAGGTACATAGGTAGGTATAGGTAGGTAGATAACGTATCAAGTTATCTTTGTTTACAGCGTGTATTTCGATAAAGTATTAATATCTGGATGACCGGTATTTATTTACGAATACGAGGCTTTATTTATATATACTCACAAGAATTGCTCATTTAAAGATATAAGATAAGATAAGTGCAAGTCTTACCTACTTCCCTAGAAAGGTACCGGAACCTAGTGCTAGTACCCAACTTATATGGCGCGTCGTGAATCTTCGTTCGCGCAGAAAAGAAAGTATGATCCGAAGATTAACGAAAGAATGCTTAAAACTTACAATCAACCTAAGATCACTATTATAAGGTTCATAATAAACTGCAGCTGTTAGTTCCATCTCACTCTAAGCTCGCTAAGATGGCGGCTCCTGCCGACCAATAGCGGTCAATAGCATTTCCCGCGCTTTGAAAATTCATCTTCTGCGCAGGTACATCGGTAAGCCATATCAGTTGGGTACTGTACTACTTATACGATACGTAGGTAGGTACCTATCTAACGATTTTTTATTTCTTTTGTTTTCCTCATCTTTAGGGTTCCGTACCCAAAGGGTAAAACGGGACCCTATTACTAAGACTTCGCTGTCCGTCTGTCTGTCTGTCTGTCTGTCCATCAGTCACCAGTAAATCTCGTGATAGTTAGTTCCGATTTTCACAGATGATGTAATTCTATTGCCGATATAACAGCAAATACTAAACAACAGAATAAAATAAATTTGTAAGGGGTTCCCATATACCTACAACAAACGGTTATATAAGTAATTCATTTTTATTGTAATGGTAGGTTAGGTAGGGTGCAAGAGTCCGACTCACACTTGCCGATTTTTCTTCAGGCATAAATGCTCGAAGGAAGGAATGGTAATATTCTTCATTCATCATCATTGTATAATATACCTACCTACTCATCCAGCCTTTGTTATGCGTTTTGCGCCAAGTAGGTACCTACCGTGATACAACATCGTTTGACTTTGTTTATGTACCTACAAGATTATTACCTTCTATAAAATATGCAATTTCAGAATAGGATTCGCAATAGCTAAACGCCTGGGCTCCGAAGGCGCTTCCGTCGTAATAAGCAGTAGGAAGGAGAAAAACGTTGAAAATGCTGTGAAGTCACTCCGAGAGGAAGGCATCGCGGTCGAGGGCGTAGTGTGTCATGTCGCCAAAGCGGAACAGAGAAAGAAATTATTCGAAGTGGTAAAAACAAACATTACGATTTAGCTCACTCAACCCAACGTTGCGTAATAATACCTACTCAATATACCTACGTAGTTTAGATTTATTTAACTTTGTAATTACCTATAATATGTTAAATTTCAGGCCAACAAAAAATTCGGTGGTTTGGATATCCTTATTTCAAATGCCGCTGTTAACCCCGGAGTTTCCCCAATTTTAGAGGTAGGTATTATACAACTGAGATTTTAGAGCTTATTTTGAAATTATTAAAACTCGTATAATGGCAGCTGACTAAATCCTGGTCCTAGCCATAGATTTATGGCTTTTTGTATCTTGCAGACCGACGAAGAAGTATGGGATAAAATATTTGAAATCAACGTAAAATGTTCGTGGTTGTTAGCCAAAGAAGCGTATCCAGAACTAGAAAAGAGGGGAGGTGGAAGCATCGTGTTTATTTCGTCTATCGCTGGTTATAGAGCGATGCAAGTAAGTTTCTTAGAGATTTCTTATGCTTTACCTGCAGCAGCTACCTAATAAATGTCCTAGTCTAGTCAATGATAGTACCTAAGCTCACGAAATACAGCGTCCAAATAAAAATGTTTAGGCCGATACGCACACAAATAGGTAGGTACTAGGTACTCTAGTGTCGAACGAAGACTAGTCGCCGTGGAGAACGTATATATAGGTAGGTACTAGGTACCTATCACATACATTTCACTAAGTTCTGATTAAGTATATCTATTTTATTGTACCTTGTGGGTACCTACTATAAATTGTTCACCTTATAACCAGTGTAGATGAAAGTAGTTGTTTCTTTATTTTTCAGCCTCTTGGAGCTTACAGCGTGAGCAAAACCAGTCTTTTGGGCTTGACTAAAGCTATCGCAGAAGAAGTTACGACTGACAATATAAGAGTAAATTGCGTAGCTCCCGGAATCGTAGCGACTAAGTTTGCGGCCGCGGTAAGTGAAGTTAGCGAACGCCAGCCTTGTCGTAAAAGTGACTCTTGAATAACTTTTTGATTTAATGATCTCTATGATGAATTGATGATCCATCCCAGTGGGTTGTTGCTTTTAGGCGTTAGTACATAGATCAGAGTTATAGTCAACTAATACCTACAAATAAAATTGTTCCTTAGGCACAAAGTACCTATTAACACCCTAGCCTTAGGTTAATTTCAAGATGTTCAAGGAGGGTTTTGACCGTTTGGTTTTGATCTGTATTCTGTAGTACTGTATTAAGTATTTTATGTAACATTGTAGCGCATATTGTTGAGATTTTGTCTAATTATTTAGGCCTCACTCGCCCCCTGCTGTAATTATACCTACATAGTTACATCCATTCTATTCCAGATAGTGTGCAACTCGGCGAGACGCCGCTGCTACTAAAATAGATATTTGCGAAAATAAGAACTTATTAGTGTATACCTACAAAACCTATTTTATTATAGAGATCAAGCTGCAACCATATCAATGAAATTCTATTTACAGATCACAGAATCAGAAGCTTCAAAGGAGCAAAGCCTGTCTATAGTCCCAATGAAAAGGTTTGGGAAACCATCAGAGATTGCAAGTGCTGTTGCATTCCTAGCTTCGGACGATGCTAGCTACATAACTGGTGAAACTATAGTCGTGGCGGGTGGAGCGTTCAGTCATTTGTAATTTTGAAAAAGGTTGCATGCCAAAGTAGATACCTTTCTGATGCAGTGCTATAAAATGGTGATAAGAATAGGCACTACAGAGTATAATATAGGCTTAGCTCCCAGATATTATTATGGTACTATATTATATTAAAATGGCTTATTCTACATAGTGGATATTCTTAGAGTAACATTTTTTTTTAGTTTAGTTATTTAAGCGGCGGTAGCCTAGTGGGCGAACGTCCGTCTTCGAAAACGAAGATGGCGAGTTCAAATCCCAGTGCGGGCACGTACCAATACTACCAATGTGTTTTTGTTAAACATATGTACCTACGTAATTATCGCTTTTCGGTGAAGGAAAACATCATGAGGAAACCAACATGCCCGAGAATTATTTCGGAGGCATGTTATCCACCAACCCAGACTACGCCTCCGTGGTGGATTATGGCCTAATCCTCCTCACGAAAGTGAGGGGAGGCCTTTGCCCAGCTGTGGGACAGTTACAGGCTGAATTGTTATTACTATTCACATCATTTATTTTATAATCTTAGCTATTTACATTTTTTACAATATTTTTATAGAAACCTAAAAACATAAAAAAAACTTGAACCTAGGATACCACCGGTAGCGGAGCAGGGCCCAGGCTACCGGTGGTTAGGGCTGCAGAGAGTTATTATTATTATTATCAAAGTTATTTATTGTACCTAGGTACTTATTCGCATGGCAGGGATATAGGATTTATGTTATGGTTGTAAAAATAAACATTATACGTAAAATATGATGCAGTTTTAAATGTTAATATATTTATTCTTTGGATTACTAATTAGTCATCATCAGAATCCAAAAAATCTGATTTCTTAAATCCTACACTTGATATTAAATTACTAGAAGGCCCCATTGTCGCTTTTTCTTCTTTCATACTTCTGACCATGTTTTGTAAAATTGTTTTACTATCGCCCAAGTCTCCTGCTGGTCCATGCAGGCTCTCTTTTAATTCTTTATCAACAGCATCTTCATCTTCCGACTGAGACATGGATTCATAGTTTAAATCTGAATCTATACTTTCTGTTTCCACATTGTCATTATTGGAAGACAAAAGTTTTAACATTTTTTCAATGCAATCTGTAAACTGATCTGCATCAAAATCTATATTGTTTTCCAATGGATCTTCATTATTTGTCTCTATTCCTTCAAAATCTGATGTTTGTTTAAGAAAATCTTTTAGCTCTGTGGTAATATTCTGTGGCGTTAGAACATCACCTTTTTGGAATTTCGTCTTTTTGCCATATCGAGAATTCAATAATTCATTTAACTGCTCTGGGTGTATAGTTAGCCAATCGTCATTATCTTCTGGCAGATTGGATGCAGTGATATGTTCATTTATTAGAAGATCTTTTGTCTTCTGGTATTCATCGGTAGCCATAATTTGTGTTACATCAATAGAGACATTTGATGCAGTCGGACATTCTACTGCAGCGAAGAAATCTTTTGCATTTTGAAGTAATATTTTATATTCCTCTGAACCTTCAATATTATTTTTAAAATATCCATTGACTTTTAAACTGTTCATAAATTTCAAATATTCTTTAGAAGAATATTTGTCACACAACTTATTCATTATGATTTGAAAGCCATGAGTAAGTTTCATCCCTAAAATGATTTTCTTCTGTCTTTCTATGGGTTGTCTAACACTATTGACAACTTTTGAGTTTATCAGCATTGCATAGAGGCATTTAGTAAATTTTACTGGGACAGTAATCCAATTATTGTATGATAAATGGTTAAATTGTTTTGCATCAATAACATCATGGTGGCAATACGCATCTATGATTGGAGCTATAAGATTAGGCTTCAATTTGAGGACAGTAGCAATCTCAAGAGGCAGTTGGACCACCGCATTATGAATATTATCTTTTATTTTATCAGGATAGCAGCCAACTCTGTTTAAGATAGCTTGCTCTATGTCTGCAGATACCTGGGTTTGATCAGAGGCCTTTAGGATGCACTGTACAGCATCATTCAGTGACAGCTTCACATCAAGATTTACAATGTGTGGTGGAATTAAATGAATGTGGTTATTGTATATAAATACCTGAAAAAGGAAAGCCATTGTGACATTTGTAAGCCTAGGCTTAGGCAAAGAATTATATAAGAAATGGTTCAGCAAGTAATTATTGGTAAAATTATATATTGTATACAAAAGTAAGGTATACTTAGCAATAATTATGTGAGTTTAGGAATATAATTCAACTATAATGTGGCCCAAATATGTTTTTAACAAATTAAAACCTACAAATCATTTTAAAAACTTACTCTATTTTCTGTAGATTCTGGAGTCGCCGATGGTGGTAAGTAGTCAGCAGCTTCTATGAGAAGGAAATCTCCATCATTGTCTTTTAATTGAACAACTAATTCCTGGTATTCTTTGGTCAAATTCAAGACCATATGAACAATAAACCATTCATCTTCTATGTTATCACCAAAACAAGTGCTGCTGGCCAGGTGCACTTGAGATTCTAAAAACAAAATCAAAATATACATCTTTCTTAATCTCTTTGTATCTACTAATATTAAAAATGTGAAAGTACACACAGTGTTTAGTAGGAGTTACAAAAACTGAAATGGATGTATAGCTGGACCCTTGCGTCGCAAAACTCTCTACTGCACAGCATCATGCAGCCAACACCCGACACACATACTTCCATTGTGACTACTATATTATCATGAGCTCACATTACCCTTTACAACTTTTTTTTCATTTTATCTTAATTTACTAAAATTTGTCGTTTTAACCCCTATAACTGCTTACAACATGTTTTATTTTAGATGTTTTTGTTTCCATTTAATCTATGATGGCATTGTATCCTTCGCCTATGTAAGGTATTAAGAAAGGCGAAATGGAGTGAATCCAAAACAATAAAATTAAATAATTACAAAATCTGTTCAAAGACAGCTGCAAAGAAAGATACTTCTAATACATGTGTGACACCTATGCTAGATGTCAATGGTAGTGAAGCGGAGCATCAGTTCTTAAAAACAATAACCTGGAGATTTTTTCTATAAATGTCCACTTTGGTTTGGATTTCGTCTTCATAGGCTCTTTAGCGGGTAAGTACTACATCCCCATACCAAGTCTTCGAGCGAAGTTAGGTGTCTGGGTCTATCAGATGGGGTGAAATTCATGAGTTATGGAATGGAATATCCAGAAACTCGTGACTGTGCGAACGACATTAGTTTGCCGGATACCTATCGTTAGCCTACATTTAACCTAAAAGTTAGGTTAGGATGTAGGTTCCTACTAAGAATTTGTAAATAGGTGTAAGAAAATGTATTACCTCCGATGTTTTGATCATTTAAAGGAAGAAAAACTTTAAATTTATCTTTGTGCCATATATATTCTTTACTTAGAGATTCTATACTAGTGTTGATATTCTTGCAAAAATTATTCCACGAGATTTGGTCGGAGTGCAAAGGAGCAACAAACATGCACTGAACAGTATCTTCTTCGCAGGGTTCATAGTTAGTGAACATTTTGTTATTTTGAGGACTACGAATTTCTGTACACAATCACAAAGTCAAAGAGAATACAAACGCTACGCTAGAAACATTTCCTTTCCTCAGCAGAAAATAATCACTAGCTAGCAGTGCTTCCAGATTGCGAAAGCAAAATTACAGTGCTGCCAGCCTAAAATTACAGTATTTTCCGAAAAGTAACAGTAGATTTTTTAATTGAAATACAGTATTTTTACAGTAGAAAAGATTGAAAAAAATAAAATATTTTTGGGGTGTGTCAACTCACCTAAGTCATTGGGTTAAGTTTTTAAAATAGAAACAAGCTTAATTTTATATTTTTTATTGATATTTACCTAGTCTAGAATAATATCTTCATGATTTTCATAAATTTTTGAGGTCATCCTCGACAGCATTTCTTTGGTAGGCTTAAAATCTACGCAATTGTCTGAATTTCGTCTGAAGTTCACAACCGGAGAAAAATCTGATTGTAATTTGAATGAACGAATGAACGATTAAAGTTGATACTATGATTACACGGGGATTTCCCTATCAGCGAGTAATGTAAACAAGTTTGGGAACGTTCTGTTTTACGCATTGACCTATGTATTTGAATAGTTTGTATTGTGAAATAAATTACAGTTGATCCCTACACTGTATTTTTTCATTACAGTATACAGTAAAAATTTAAAAAAAATTTAAAAATACAGTAAATCTACTGTAATTGAGCGTTTTCCAAATAAAGTGTACCCCCCACTTTTGGGCTGTCCTCTGTGTTTGAAGTCTAATAACAAAAAATAATTATATGTGGCTAATTATTTGAATGATTGGAGATTATTAAGCATATCCTAAACTAGTTAAATGCAAACGTTGATTTAACTATTACTGCGTAATATTTAAGTAATGACCATTTTAAAACACTAAAAGGTCAATTTTTGGCGTGTCCCACCCTCAAAATTCCCGGTGTTAGAAGAGATTCTGAGTACTTTTTGTACTAGGGTAGCATGAGTTTTTGATATATTTAGAACGACTGTTGAGTCCCCTATCGTCACCGGTAGTTTGTAATTTAAATCCTATGCCCATTAAAATACAATTTGGTTTTCAAAAATATGATAAAAAGTGGAACCGACCGGACATGTCGGGTTTGTCACGGCTAAAACTACCTTATGAAGATATTTATTTGACAATATTAAAATTTCTATATTGCAACATCACTCATATCATACCAACAGCTATATTTAAAAAACCAGCTGTCTAATAGATTTTGAGAAATATACTTAATTTGTGTGAGTAGCGCGACCGTCAACATTTCGTCTGTCGGGTTTGAGACACATTATCTACTGATCCAGGTCACTTTCCGGCATATGACTGTATTCAAAAGATGAACAATATATTAATGTAACGTTATTTGTACTTGATTACGAACGTAGTTTAACAATTACGTCTGAATAAAATTTTGTATATAAAATGGGAAGAAAACGACACGTCGGTTTTGCGACATTTTGCCCCGTGACCTACAGGCTGACTAGCAAAATCGCAAAACCGACACCATAAAGCTGAGACTACACAATTTAATGCAAGGGTTTTACATTTTAAGATTTCACAAAGCCGCTTACTAGCGCAGAAATATTACGGAGGCAAGATAGATATATAAGGATAGATAAAAAATGAAATGAGAGAACCCTGAACAGTTACAGACTCAAAGACGGCAAAAAAATTCAAATAAAAAGAGAAAATATCGCAAACGATACAAGAAAAAGCCTAGAGAATGAGAAGAGCTTGGCGCAAAGAAAAAACAAGCCTGCAATTAATAGGATGACCTTTATAATTTAATGAATTCATAATAGTTTTGAGTTTATAGTTCCTACGACTAAAAGGCAGTTTTCATTAATGATTGGTAATTATTTTACTTAACAATAAGAGTTTCAATATCTTTATTTACATTCTTCGTTCGACATTAAACAAGTATACATAACTTCTGGGATTGGTTTCCTCATATAATGTGTCCCCAGCTTTAGTGAAATTGGCCTTTCGGTTTTGCGACTGTCCCCTTTTTTGCAACGATGAAATTCTTCGTTTTTAGCATTTTTTTATATTAAAGGGCACACGTATTTAAAATGCATTATTTAGAATGGATTAAATGTTTGGGAACGCAATAATTTATTTTCCGATGAAGACCTATATTCATCATTAAATTGTAAAAGTAACGGTGGCTTTGGCATCAGCTGTGACAAAACCGAACTTAAAAGTGCCGTATAATTCGCATTTTAAAGAGTAGGTGACTATATTGTCAAATATTACAAATCAAATTGACAATAATATCTTCGTAATCAAATAAATCATTTGGATCATTCTTCATAGCTTGTAAATAAAATAACTTAGATGGTCACAAAACTGACACTTTTTTCTACAGTGTCAGTTTAATTTGATGATTCCTCGTAAAATAGACTTAACTGCCAGTAATATTATATTTTTTAATAAACTAGAATGTATCTTTATAATACTTACATCAAAAAAACATCAAAAATGTGATAATTCAAAAACTACCATACATATTGGCATGGTACACTTATTTTGGAAAACGCTCAATTACAGTAGGTCTGGAAGCACTGCTAGCTAGTCACTCACTCTAGGTTTCTTTTTGTCTTAGGTTTTGTATGGCTTCGCACGGTTTGTGCATTTAGCTAGTGTAAAGTTTTATTATGTACCTAACATAAGTTTTTCTTATTTTCACAATAGGAAATGGTCAAGTTATCAAGTCGATTATTTACATAGGTAGTCAAAGTCACGATTCAGTAAAGTGGTAGGCGCTTTAGGTACTAAAACTTCCTGGGAGATTTGGTAAAAATGCGAAATGACACGTTTTTTGGGTTTTTATCATTTGCCCACACTCGTGCACGTCAACGAACACTCAATGATTAATATTCCACCAATATTACACATAAATACTGAAGAAACACAAGTTTGAGAAAATAATACAAAACCATCAACGTCTCACTATCAGATTCCCGCCAAAACTCCTAGCAGACCTAGCTAATGTTTTTTTTTTGTTTTAGTAATGGTTTCGCACGGTTTGTGCATATAGCCAGTGTCAAGTATTTTATTTTAAGTAGGTATTTCTTAATTTCACATTAAGAAAGTCACAGCAATATTATAGCAATCGTGGTCAAGTAGTCAAGTCAATTATTTACATCGTCAGTCACGATTCAGTAAAGTAGTGGATGCTTTACTGAAACTTCCTGGGAGTTTTGGACAAAATGCGAAATGACACGTTTTTTGAGTTTATATCATTCGCCTACACTCGTGCACGTTAACGAACACTTAATGGTTAATATTCCACCAATATTACACATTAACACTCGAAGAAACACAAGTTTGAGCTAATAATACAAAACGAACAACGTCTCACTATCGGATTCCCGCCAAAACTCCCCTAGCTAATTTATATCAGAGGAGTTTTTGTTGTGGCCTACCATGAATCATGATGCAATGCACAGATGAATAAATATTATAGGTAGGTAGTGAGTTGCGTGTATTTATTTATTTCCTCTTATGTTGCGTGCTGAATATCGGTATTTTACGTCAAAGTACCGCTAAATATGTAACATATCTATCTATAGATAATTATTATGGATACTTTTAGCGATCCTTGGTTTAGACACCATAATACCGTTATAGGTCAAAATACTGAATATGCAAACTTTATAGCGAGTGTCTATAGATTAGAGTTCGATAGAGTCTGGCCAACGAAAGTAGACACTCGAATTTTTTCGAAACCTTTTACATGGCCATACCAAAGTGTTTCCACCACTGAACATTATGCTCCGTGACAGGGTAAATTTAGGATGCCATAATTATTGATTTCGAATTATTGCAACCCACTTCTTAGTGTGTTATTTTACTTTTATCGACTTAGTTTTAAGTTCATTGTGATTTAGCATTGCATGGGTTTTTATGTACGTAAAATGTATAAAAAACAACTTAAAACGACCACTAATGGAATAAATAATACAAAATAAACAATCTTATAGTACTTTATTGATTATTATTACTTCTGAATCGTAAAAATAAACAAAAGCATTGGCTAAATTAAAATGTTGTTTTCAAAAATTTGGGAGAACCGGCATCAGGGTAGGGCATCACTAATACACAAATGCCCCAATATTTTCAAGATGGTGGCAATTATGGGTTGCCATACTAATATTTTTTGAATTTGCCGGGGTTTTTCAGTGTCTACTTTCGTTGGCCAGACTCTACCTACCATTATCGGTAGTCCCATAGACTATCGATATGGGTTCCTGACTGCACGTGTAAATGTCTAGGTAGGTAGGTACCTACTTTTTTTTTGTTTTAGTTATGGCTTCGCACGGTTTGTGCATATAGCCAGTGTCAAGTATTTTATTTTAAGTATTTCTTAATTTCACATTAAGAAAGTCACAGCAATGTTATAGCAATCGTGGTCAAGTAGTCAAGTCAATTATTTACATAGTCAGTCACGATTCAGTAAAGTAGTGGATGCTTTACTGAAACTTCTTGGGAGTTTTGGAAAAAATGCGAAATGACACGTTTTTTGAGTTTATATCATTCGCCCACACTCGTGCACGTTAACGAACACTTAATGGTTAATATTCCACCAATATTACACATTAACACTCGAAGAAACACAAGTTTGAGAAAATAATATAACACCAACAACGTCTCACTATCGGATTCCCGCCAAAACTCCAGGTACCTACCTACTTGAGATTTAGACTGATGGACGAAACGAAACAATGTTCTATAAAATATTTTTGAACGAGCCGATTAACGTCATTTTCTGTGTTTTATTCATTTTGGCTTCGCATAGTTTATGCATTTCACCAGTGTCAAGATTTAACGGGCGGTGTATAAATATTTCAAGTTAGACAATACTTATAAATAGGAATGAAAAATCGTCAACAGACTGTCATATTTAACAGTCTGTTGACGATCTTCGAAACTTAATTCAACCAAAAATTTGGGATTGTTGACTAGAGATTATATTATTCACATTCACACAAACCGTGCGAAGCCATAACTAGAACAAACAAAAAAACTGAATGTCTGAATCTGAATGTCATGTCATGTCATTCATATAAATATAACATTCATGCTGGCTGTCAACTCTTTGCTGGTAAGTGGTAATGCTGTGTACCTATCGTACGTAATCTGTGCATGTTCTAGTTCGTGTTTTCTTTCTTCAATTTGTTGTTTTTTTCTCCGAATAGCATTACTTGCAATACTTGCAACAGCAAAGCATAGTTTTAGAAAATCTGTAGGTACGACCTACTGTTAAAATTATTCCTTTTTCTAATGTCTAGCTTGTCCTACATCTGTGACTACGGTTCCGACTCTGAGACAAGCGATTGCGAAGCAGAAGTAACTAGGTGCGTACTGCGTACCTATGCGTTGTTACTGTTCTCCTTCCTAGATAGCCTCCTCCTGACGACACTAACGAAATTGCAGTGTCCTCGAAGTGTTTTTTAAGAAAAATTACATTGGTGGTTTCTAAATTGTGAATTTCAGAGCAAAATTACCGCCGCCAGACTTGAGCAAAGTTCCTGTTGTTGCTTCTGAAACACATGTTGATGACCCTGAATTACACAGTGGGCGCACTCGCTCCTTCCCACACGTGAGAGGAAATTGGGCTACATATGTGTATGTGAAATGTGAGTAACTTACCTGCCATTTTACAATGTGATAAGATTTCAAGACAACACACTGGTGTTATTAATAAAATGTAGGCACCTAAATAATCTTGTTGCAGTGTTTAATTTAGTCTGTGTTTCAGTATGTATAAGTACAAAGGTTGGATTATTAAGAGCTGTCTAGAATTCACTACCGATATTGTTGTTATTGCATTGCTATATGTAATTCTTTAATTATTATTTGTTTGACATTTCAGATGCAGCAGAAAATGTATTGATGAAATTTATTGAAAAACTGGAAGAAAGATTGTTTGTCAATAATAAATCATGGCAAAGATGTGATGATGTTCACATCAGTGTATCAAAGACAGTTGTGTTAAACTATCATTTAATAACGCCATTCACTACATCATTGCAGAAAGCAGTTAGTAACATAGAAAGGTAAGAGGAAACGAGAACTTCCTCCAAACATTTTCAAATCAAATGTGTCATCTTGTTGGCAACTCGAGAAACTTGGTATAATAATTATGTTTTCTTATCATTTAAGTTTTGTCATGTAAATGTTTCTATGGTTCATTGAATCTTATATGAATCTGTTTTAAGATTCAAATACACCCAGTTCTCTTTATCATTTCACATAAAGATTTGTATGTGTCCTATGAGCTTGAACATGAATATAAATGAATGGGCAATAACTCAAATATTTTATCAAGAGTTTTCCTTCTGGCTGCAGTTTCGAGTTGGGATTCAGTGATGTGAAGGTTTATTGCAATGAAGACAATTCAAGAACATTTATAGCCTTACAAGCTGATCATTTTAGTCAAAGATATTTGCTAGAACTCACTCAAAAAGTTGATGAAACCTTGATTGAGTTTAAACTGCCAATATTTTATCAGGTAAGTTCTGCATCATTATCAGTAGGCACTAAATTATTATTAAACATATTTGTTGCTGGCAAATCAATGCAACATTGTAAAAGTCCACTCAAAGTATTGATTTAAACACTCCGGCTTCGGATGTGACTATATGTATATCTATGTTAATTATTATTACTGTTAATGAGCACTCGACAAGCTTAGGGCTAAAACCAGTTAGCATTAACCAGTTTTCTGATTTGACTTAACGCTAAGAATATGCTAAAGGCTGTCACTAGGGACTGACTTAATGCAAACTTAAGTAAGTATATTATATATAATATAATAATTTCAGGATCCATCTTTTCACATGAGTATATTCTGGATAAATGGAAATTACAAATCAGAGGCCAGCAATATTTTGGAAGAATTGAATGCAATTTTACATAGTGAGATTGAAAAATCTTTGAAAACTGTTCTGATTGACAGACTCAACTGCAAAAGTGGGAATAAATATTTTCAATACTATTTACATTAAGATGGATCAGTTTGGAAATTATAACCATAACTATCAGTATGCAACTAACAAAAGAGTATATGTCAATCGTAATTTTAACAGATTTGGAACAGAGGGTGTTCCTATTTCGTCAAATAGTAATGTTATGTATTTCAACCCCAACTTTACACACACTGAAAATGCACAGCACAATATCATACTGCAGAAGGAGCAAGCCATCAGACCAAACATTCATTTAAATCCTAATTTCATTAGATCAAATACTCAAGAATGCTCTATTATTAATGAGTCTGAGAAAAACAAAGTACCAAGTGTATCCCGATTTGCAAACACTTGTAACCATGCATCCGGCAACCAACCTCAAGAATTTGACAACCATCAAGCAAAGACACATGTGCCTGCTGTTTCTAAGTCACGATACTGTTTGGTAAGACAAAAAGAAAATAAGATATTAGAAACTCCTCTTGTGAAAAGTCTGCCTAAAAACACTCAACAAACAGTGAAAGTCAATAAGTATAAACTAGTATCCCTGAATACTGTAAAAGAGAATCTGGCCACTGATAAAAGTTTGACTAGCAAAATAAGTGAGCGTAGTTCAAATCAACCGATTTTAAAATCAAAATATAGAGTTGGTTCAAAATCCATATCAAATAATATACAAAATACAAGATTTAAATTTGTAAAACGTAACTCCAATGTATTGTTGAATGTGTCTGAAATAAAACAGACTACAATAAGAAGAGTCTCGATAAGTCTAAGCAAGAGTATACAGAAAACTAGTCCCCGTCAAACAAAACACTTTGTTAAGGGAGCTATGAAGAAGAACAATATACCTTGCCCTTTATTCAAGAAATATGGAAAATGTTTGAGAATGGTTCATGGAAGGTGTGACTATCTACATGATAAGAAACATGTTTCAATATGTCGTAAATTCTTGAAAGGAATTTGCCACGATGACCATTGCCTGTTATCACACGACCTAACAGATAAAAAAATGCCAACATGCTATTTCTATCTACGAGGTGTTTGCACCAAAGACAGCTGCCCATATCTGCATGTGAAATTAAACGAGAAAACTAAGATTTGTCAAGATTTTGTAAAAGGATACTGTGAGAAGGGAGATAAATGCATACACCGTCATGTAGATATTAGTTCTGGCACTGCTTCGAAAGTAGCTAAGGGTATGAGGCAAAACTCACTAAACAAAAGAATTCATACTGAAAGAAAAACAATTTCTAGAAAAAATGCACTAAATAAGAAAGATCCCACAACCTTAGTGAATGTTGTGAAAGAAAATAAGAGTGAGAAAGAATCTGAAAATGATCAAAGATACTTTAGAGATGTAGCAGATAGTTCAACCTTTGGAGATCATTGTGATTTGATAAAACCAACTAGGTGTAAATTGGGTACTTTACCATCTTTTATTCAATTGTAAATATACCTCATTATGCCTACATCGTTTTATAAAATCTACCTAGGCGTGCTGAACTTCTTTTATTTTCTTTGTACAATTTCTTTACAATTGTATAAAATAATTAGTTGTAATTGTATACTGGTATGTATCTGGTGTTTTTTTTCCTTTGGATCGACCCACAAAATCAAGACAGCTATTCGGTGGTGCACCTACCACTGTAATTAATTCTGTACAAATATATATTGCTACTTACCATCTTTTTTGTGTTCTTAAATATTTTCATAGACCATAAATATAATTGTATGCTGCTTGTTTAGCCCGAAAACATTGTTTTTATAATTTTGCATTAAAACTGCATATTATATTTAATTTTGTTTTTATTATACATAACAATATGATTAATCCACAAAGAATACAGTGCGCAACATCTTACACAAAATCAGGTACCTAGTTCAAGAAACTGCTCCAGAATGTATGCTCGCTCACTATGCAGAACATAAATAAATTATTATCCAGTTTTGTATTTTTTTTACATGGATAAAAGTAAATAGTCTGTTTAGGTAACTTTTGCCTTTTGTTCTGATACAGTTTAATTTTTGAACCATTTTGGCATTTTGCTGTTCTTTGATGTTGATGGGACATTTCGTGTTCTTGAACTTTCACCAATGTCCATTTTCCTTCTGGTGGGAGCTCTGAAAAATAATCTTCATTTAATTAAAATGTTAATTCTTACAATAACAATGTTGTATTGTAAACAATGTTACATATAAATCAGTACCTATATTTAGAAGCCAAAATGCTAGCAGCATCACTACTAGTCCTCTTCATATAGATTTCTTCTTTCAAATAGGTTTCTTCTGAATCTTCTTCCAACCATTTGAAGTGCAAATGAATACATGGCACAAATCTGGCTTCTAGTAATGTCATTTTGGGGTCTAATGTTTGTTTCAGTGGGGTTGTAACTGAAATTAAAATATTGTTCTTCTGACAAAATGCAACCTCTTGCCAAATACAGTTGTATACAGGTCAGGACTGGAGTTGCCAGAATCTGCCAGATCATGTCTTGTTGATCTACTTTTGACAAACATACAATAATCAACATTATTTACTTTATACTTACAGATATCAAATCCCTTTTCCGGTCTGTCAAGGTGATCTTTTACAAAATTTAAAATATCTTGAATAGTGTCTGATGGTTGAAATACTCCTTGTAAGATGATCCTATCTGGAAACTGTATCCGTATAACTGCATTCTTATACATACTGAGTCTCTGTTGAGATGTCTGCAACATTTAAATTCAGTATTGATAAACATGCATAATTATTAGAATTACTAAAATAGGAACAAACAAGAAATATTTTTTATGAGAATAACCCTAGACGTTAAATTGGATAATGTCTGAAGAGCTGTTGTCAGAACTTAGCTAGGCCAGTTAATATTCTATTTAAATGTTACAAGTTTTACCTGGTTGTCGAGATCTTTCTTTTGATCAGCAGTTATCAATGGCGTATTTTCCAATACTATACGATGTTGTTGCAAGTCATGGTATAGTCGTCGCACTTCTTCTATAGATAATTCATAAAATTCATCGGGGAGGTCCTCTATATTATCATCTTGTATTGCATCAGGTTGCATGAACACAATGGCTTTTTGGGCTCCCAACTATAGAAACAAAAAGTACACTGTCAATGGGTTCAGCTCCCTAAAAATTTAAATCATGCCATTTGAGAAAATTGTAAGAAAAGCATAATTATTAAACTGAGATAATGTATACTTAAAAAGTTATCACTTACAAATGTCACTTCATTTTCAATGTTGAGACGTCGCTCATAGTTTTCTTCGGTTAGGGATGAGTTAGATGTATCACTTTTTAAGCTAGGTTCATTAGTCAATGTAATTGGCATTACTGCTTTTTCAGCAACCTCTTCTTTTGCTTCTTGTGAAATTTCATTTAGTTGTTCTTCAGTATCTTTAATAGTTACGGGAGGATTTTTTACACTTTTGATCATTGATACTGTGTTATGAGACGGGCCAGCAGAGGCTACATCAGTCTTTTGTGACTTTTCATTTGTCTTAGACACTGAGTTTTCCGAGAGAGGAACACTGTAAACAGCTGATACATTTGCTTGCCTGAAAAGTGAAAAAAATAATTGTAATAATAATTTTGACTATTCTTCCTATCTATGATGCTATTTCAAATTATTAAATTGCTAAATATACACATATTTTTTATATTGGATATAAAGTAACAAATAATTACCAGTAAGTTATAGTGATGAGATAGTGGCTAGCCTTAAAGTTATACAACTTCAAAAACCCTTACTTTGATTCCTCGGCTTTGTTGAGCAATCTAAGAATAGCTCTGCCCTTTATAAGTCCTAGCATTCTGAGAGTCTTCTGCCTTAGAGCGGGCACTCCAGTAACCTCCTGGCGCATGTACAGAATACATGGGTTGTGCAAATTATTTAGCTCAGGTGCTGCCAGTGAAGTGATCAAGTCATATAGTGAAGTGTTGGGTGGAAAATCTGCCGTTCTTCTATCACCTAAATAATAAAAAGATTAGTAAATGATTAGATAAAAGGTGTCCTGTGTAAGCATATTTTCAAACAGATAAACCCTCTTAATATTTTTGACAAGTTTCCAAATAACCGCATACTTTAATCATGGAAATCTAAAATACCTCTTTCAAAGAAGATATCTATGATGTGATTTGTCTTATTTTAGTTCTTGTAATCACATCAGTGTTATGACATTATTATTCATTTAAATTTAATTAATAATAGTGAATGGCATGAAGGTGCAGTGCACAAAAAGTATGCATCATTATTTCATTGAGTAGCTCTAATTAGGCAAATTTGTTGGTCAATAATACACAAACTCCAAAACATTGAGTGTCATGAACACAACATTATTAAAGATATTTATTAGCATGGTGTACTTTAATACCATCTTCCAATAGCAATCCAACTGTAACGTTACACTCTTCCCGCTTCTTCTCAGCTTCAACCATTTCAACTGTAGCTTTGTTGGGCAAGTTGGAAAACCTGATGGTCGTAGTCAAGTCCAGGATGTGGTTATGATGTTTCAAATCATAGTCCGATGGCTGGAATCCTTGCTTACGGCACGCGTCTTCCAGTATCTATGAATGTAGTAGATTTCCTGAATTAACTGGGAACACGATAAGTTCTTCTTGCTTCTTGATATTCATTCCATATGAAGACGATAACATTTAAGTACCTATTGAAGGAGATTGGTCATGTCAACATGCAATTTATAATAAGAGGTTCAAGTTACCTGTAATATGCTAGTGTCTGCTGTGCAATGAATAGTTTGTCGCCTGCCGTTTGGCGTGAGAACAGTTATGTCTTTGGACATATTAATTATCTGAAAAAGTAATAGTTCACGGTAGAAACTGAAACAGGGACTTTTCCGTAGTATTTATTTCCTCTAGACGGATTTTCTAAAAAAATCAAAAACAAAGAGTCATCAAAAACGATTAGACACCGGCAGCTTTCAGCTTTCTGTCTGACAGTGACAGACACTACAGACAGCATCTAAGTAAGACAGAAGGCATACCAGTATGACAGCAGACAGACAGAGACAGACAGCTATCTTGACTGTCTTTCTGTATGCGAATGACACTAACTGACAAACAAATTGACAATGCTGGCTGACTGCCCGATACCTTTTTTTTTGTTTTAGTTATGGCTGGCTATGCACGGTTTGTGCATTTAGCTAGTGTCAAGTATTTTATTATTTAAGTATTTCTTATTTTCACAATAGGAAAGTCATAGCATTAAAACAATCCTTGTGGTCAAGTAGTCAAGTCAATTATTTACATAGCCACAGTCACGATTAATTAATGTGGTGGATGCTTTACTGAAACTTCGTGGGAGTTTTGGAAAAAATGCGAAGTGACACGTTTTTTGGGTTATATCATTTGCCCACACTCGTGCACGTTAACGAACACTCAATGACTAATATTCCACCAATATTACACACAATATTAACACTCGAAGAAACACAAGTTAAAGAAAAATATACAAAATCAACAACGTGTCACTATCGAAATATCGAATTCCCGCCAAAACTCTGCACGATACCTAGGTAGGACTGGTACAATACCTACCTATCGTCCTTCATTTCTGTGACCTCACAAATGAATGTCCTAACATTGACAATTAGCGATAACTTACTTTTTGATATGGCTTCGCAAAATGTATGTACCTATTAAAAAATAGGCAATTATCTCAATTATCTCTTTGTACCTATAGTTACATAGCTGCTGAGGCCGTAGCAGGTATAGTAGGTTATGAGAACTCGATTCATTCCGATGGGCAGTTGCCCCTGGCATATAAGAAATAAATACTACCTATTACTTTTATGAGACGGAACTGCCATTCTATTACTAAAATTGAAAATCAGTTTAGTATGAAACGAAGTTTGAATCCTCAATCTTCCAACTAAATGTCGTTATCACAGAAGGATACTATCGTATGTCATTATGTTGCCAGCCCTGAGATGGCTTATACACCTAGGTTTCTAGTGTAGGCCGCCTCTTATACTATACTACTACTATACTTATACCCTTATACTATGAATTATTTAGGTAGGTACCTACTACTATTTACGTAGGTATCTACCTACCTTTCGAATTATCGATTGGACAATTTACCAGCAGCACCTGGCGCCCAGTGACCCGGACTCCGGACACCCAGGAAGTATTATATTTATTTTTTTAACGTAGCCCCACAATAATATTGCTCCTGTATCGTGGGTACCACTTACAGACATATCATTTCACATGCACATCACACCCAGACCAGAAACAAATATTTGTGGATCGCAGAAATATTCCTTCCAGGCGGGAATCGAACCTGCGACACCAAGCGCAGCAGTCCGATTGCTCAGCCACTACGCCAAACGTGCCGTCGACGATAAATACTCTATGTACTTATATTATTATGCCATTGGCCAAAGGGAAAGAACTTCGAAAAATAGCCTATCACACCTAAGGGAAGTGGATAATTTAGGATGAAACATAATTTAAGAACACAAAGATAAGATATTGTCCAAAAAATATATTTTATTGTAGTAGACAACACGAGGGCGAGCGCCCGGCGCCCAGCCTGCGCCGCGCGCACGTCCAAAACAACTCTTCGCTATCTACGTCCAGCACTCTGTTTTAATAATTGGATAGTTTATTTAATAATTACAACGCTTCTTTTATCTGTCCGTATTTTAACAATTAGGTATAACTACTTCGTCTTGTATAACTTGGTGTAAGAACAGCCTTCAGGAATTGAATTAGGGTGGCGCAAAATACGCCTCACAGCACTGTTTCCATCTCTACTCGCGTCCGCTCTCTGAAACGATTAAAATGTTATCATTTTTACAAAATAACAGAAGAGGACCGATCATCTTCGCGATGCCGCCGTCCGGCTCGGCGTAGAGAAATGAAAAAATAATGTATGCCTGGGGGCCAGGCAGCCAAACCTAATGAAGGTAAACCAGGTTAAACCCAAATAGCGTGTCACTTCGCATTTTTTCCAAAACTCCCAGGAAGTTTCAGTAAAGCAACCACCACTTTACTGAATCGTGACTCTGACTATGTAAATAATTGACTTGACTTGACCACGAGGATTGCTATTTTAATACTTGACTCTGGGTAAATGCGCAAACCGTGCGAAGCCATATTATAACCAAAACACAAAAAAGGTCTTCAAAATTTCAAGTCGTTTTCGTTTTATATCATTTGCTCGCTTACACTAGCGCACGTTACCGAACACTCAATATTCCACCAATATTACACATCAACACTCCAAGAAACACAAGTTTAAGAAAATAATACAAAACCAACAACGCCTCACTATTGGATTCTCGCCAAAACTGTAGTCGACTTATTAAGGTACGGAGGCGGCAACGCACCTCGCACGCAAGTCGCCGCAAGAGAGCGGCCGGTCGAGGTCGGGCAGCAGGTCGGCGGGCGGGCGCAGCGTGCGCGGCCGCGTGGCGTCGCGCGCGCCGCCCGCCAGCAGCGCCGCCGCAGACGCCAGCCGCCGCGGCGGCGCCGCCAGCCCGTGCGCCGCCAGCGCCGCCGCCAGCTGCCGCGCGCGCGCCCGCGCCGCGTCGCGCTCGTGCCGCGCGCGCCACACCTGCACAGTGCACGTCACCACATACCACATACCACATGCGTCTCATATCACTGAGCGAACGAGCCGAGCGAACTGTTATATCGCTATTTAGGATAAACTTTTTAAAGAAAAACTATTTTATTATGTACTCGCGACTATTTATTTAGATTTTAAGGAATGTATAATATATCCTACTAATATTATAAACTCGAAAGTTTGTGAGTATGGATGGATGGATGGATGGATGGATGTATGTTACTCTTTCACGCAAAAACTACTGAATGGATTTTGATGAAACTTCACAATAATATAGCTTACATATCAGAATAACACATAGGCTACAATTCATAAAGATATATTATTGTATATTATCCAAACGCGGGTGAAACGGCGGGGCGCAGCTAGTCTATTATAAGTACTTTTGTTTACGCGAGTATAAATTTCCTTAGGCAACCGCTCCAGTTGAAGGATAGTAACGGACTGGCTTGAAATGGGAATCAGAAGTGGGAGCTAGCTTGCAAGATTGCCGAATAGGCTAGAGAGGTTTGCAGAGCAGCACTAAGGCCAACAAGGCTAGGGTGCTATAATAGAACGATACGAACTTGTGCGGCGCAGACGGCGGACCGACAGTGGCCGCGCGACCCCGCTCCGTAACCTCTGGTCGCCGCCTCCACCACGGCCCCGTGGAAAGTGAGCGATTGCCCTGCGAATACAATATGAGCACGTCACATTTCCTCTCTACGTACACTCGATTAGTGGGAAAACAAAAATAAAGTATTATGTTGCGGCGGACATGTGCACTCACCCATGGACAGAGACACCAGGGCGCAGCACGGGCCCGCGCTGGAGGCGGCGAGATGCGACCGTATGTATCGGAAGTACACGTGTTCCAGACCCAGTAGAATCGCCGCGAGCAGTATTCCAGCCATCAGCAGCAAAAATGCCGATAAAAACTGCTCGAGCGCCAGTGGGTCTGAGGACTTGTGCTCTTGCTTATTAGGCTTGCAAGTGCCGGTCATCCAATACCTGAGAAACAGTTTATATTAGACAAGCTTCGCCAAAGTATACGTACTTTTTTTTTTTTTTTTTGTTATGGCTTCGCACGGTTTGTGCATATAGCCAGTGTCAAGTATTTTATTTAAAGTATTTCTTAATTTCACATTAAGAAAGGCACAGCAATGTTATAGCAATCGTGGTCAAGTAGTCAAGTCAATTATTTACATCGTCAAAGTCACGATTCAGTAAAGTAGTGGATGCTTTACTGAAACTTCCTGGGAGTTTTGGAATAAATGCGAAATGACACGTTTTTTGAGTTTATATCATTCGCCTACACTCGTGCACGTTAACGAACACTTAATGGTTAATATTCCACCAATATTACACATTAACACTCGAAGAAACACAAGTTTGAGATAATAATACAAAACCAACAACGTCTCACTATCGGATTCCCGCCAAAACTCCTATACGTACTTTACTTGCTGGTAAATTGTGGTAAATGGTATTCCGGTCATGGTATAATATAACTACCATGAATAAACATTATTGATCGAAATGGTATAAACACAATTTATCAACATGCCAGTATATTTTTTGCGCATATTACGCCGACATCATGTTGGATTTTTAGGAATAGGTATCCTATATTATTTTATCTACATGATCTATTCGATTTTTGCGAATTAACCCCTAGTTGTATCAACTTAAATTCACGTTTTGAATATAATATCATTGAATAAGATTTAAAAAACAAAGTTAGGTGCACATTTAAAAGCATCTTTCGGCAGTCGGGTAGTACAAATTTAGACGGAGTCACCTACCTGCGTAATCTCTCCAGATCGCCGTTGGATCGTAGGTCGAGTAATCTTTTGTTGAACATACTGAGATATTTAGAGTTTCGCGTGAACGCGAGTCCGTAGCCAGACATCGCGTACCAAGACCCCACGGTTAGTAGTCTGCAGTCTTCGTCCTAGGAAATATAAATAGGGAACCAGAATCAGAATAGTATAAATTGTTCAGAACTTATTGTTAAGTATACCTACCTACTACCTAGTAGAGACAATAGGCGTGTCGACAGTATCAAATAATCGCTGTATTAATAATTTTAGGGCAATCTACATACTAAAATAATTAAAAACACGGGTTAAGTTTTATTTAAAATAATAAGATTATTAAGATTTTCAATAAAATAAAACATTAAAATATTGCTATCGGCCATTTTGATTGAAACACCAATCACAGCGCATGACGTCACGCTTAGGTAAACTCCGCTGATACCACTGTATTTTGTTGTTGTGAATACTGCTTTGCGCTTTTGGAGTGTTTTTTTTATTATTTAACGTGTGATTTATCGACTTTAATCTACAATATAACAATGGAACCAAGCTTTGTTAAGGCAAGTAGCTCTAATTTGCCTAGGATTGATATATAATGTTGGGCGATTTCCTCGCAACAAATAAAGAATTTTGCTCGTCTGAGTTCCGAAACGTGAAGACCTCTTTGTAAGTCACTTCAAGAACCATCATTCTTCGTTTCTTAGCTATATAAGGTCGCTCAGTTGTGTCAGATGTTCGTATTTTCCTGTCTGATTGGCGTGTAAATTTATGGGGCAAACATTCTGGTTTCATACGTACTGGTGATACTGATACCATCACATGATACTCCATCTAATTTTCATGTCATTTGGCACCTCAAAAAACAAAACGAATTTTGATAAGGAATGATAGCCAAGGCCAAAACAAACATAACCTCAATAAATTAATTATTCCATAGCCGCATTAATTCAACTATTTCCAGTCAAACAAACATTTTAAGACCTATAATTACATGATAACATACTCACATCAAAGTGGTCTTCACAGAAGTTTCACCGTGCGAGCTTTAACCACTTAACTCTTATAATTTTCTTGTTTGGAAAATGTACAAACACTGTTGGGTGTTCTTATTGATGTGTTTTTACACTGCGGTACTGCACACCACTTCTAAACTTCGGAATTCATTTGTATCACACTAAATATCTAAATGTTTTGTTTAAATTCTTCGTAACGCATAGACATAATTACATGTTTACCTAAGCGTGACGTCAGAGCCGACGCCATGACACCGCGAGCTGTTTTGGCGCACTATTTGAAAAAATATTAGAAAAAGGGTTTTAACTTCGTTAAACTCAAATTTATTACCGAAATAAAGGTTTTTTCGTAAATAGTAAATATGTACCGCTATTATGGAAGAGGATTTCAAAATCTTTCGACACGCCTATTACCTATGCTCGCAAATAGTTTAAATAATATATGCCATTGTGTTCATTATTTTGTCTTGTTCATGAAAATATTTGTAGAATGCTAGTTATGCGTAACAGACAAGACAATAATAATTAATGTCATTATACTTGAATTTTAACATTAGATACACTTTTTGAGCATTTAGAGTACTTAGATATGTTTAGATACAAATTTTGAAGCAATTCTTTAGCTGTTCAATTTAGTTGAAATTGTGCGTGTTTGCAAATAGCAAATTGCGAATTTGTTTGTGTCTAGTTCATACGAGTAGGTACCGAGGTATTATTTCATTGAAACTGACCTGCGATACCAAGTAGTCCAAAACTGTACCGTCGTAGATAAACGCGTCTAACTCGCCAGTTAGAACGCCTGTCACGCCCGCACTCACTGTGCTTCTGTTGAAACTGAAACATGGAATTACAGTTACATGTTAACTATAGGTAGGTACATCATTAAGTTGGTGTTCATATAAATTAATTAATTGTATGTTAATTCTGTGAGTTGTGACGATAATGATGTGGGTACTGGAAACTCAATATACTTAGTCAGGTCATAAGTATTGTCACACAGTAAAAACTTTTCTTTTAGAATGCTGGCCACAAAAAAGTTTATTGAATTTGAATTACGAATTGTTCATGAAAATAAAAATGTATACTTTTTAGAATTTAACTCATTTTTAAATATGGAGTGGACGCTTAAAGAAGACCGTGTTGCAGTTATTGCGTTGCATCGTTGCGGTTACGCGCCAATTCAAATTTTTGACATACTGAAAAATTTGAATATAACCAAGAGATTCGTTTATCGTACCATCAAACGATACAATGAAGACTCTAGTGTAGATGACAGGTCAAGAAGTGGTCGCCCTCGGTCTGTTAGGACTCCAGCAGTGATAAAAGCTGTGAAGGCGCGAATTCAAAGAAATCCCAAACGTAAGCAGAAACTGTTGGCCCTTCAGATGGGATTAAGCAGAACCACGGTGAAAAGGGTGTTAAATGAAGACTTAGGGCTTCGGGCATATCGAAGAAAAACAGGACATCATTTGAATGCTCGTCTAATGGACCTGAGACTGAAGAGTAGTGAAGAGATGCCGCGCTTTGTTGAAGCGGTACGCGGGAAAAAAATATCGGGAAATTCTTTTTTCGGATGAAAAAATTTTTACCGTAGAAGAGAGCTACAACAAACAAAATGATAAGGTGTACGCACACAGTAGTGAAGAAGCGAGCAACCGTATTCCGCGTGTCCAACGAGGTCATTTTCCATCCTCGCTCATGGTATGGTTGGGAGTGTCTTATTGGGGCTTAACAGAGGTACATTTTTGTGAGAAAGGTGTAAAAACGAATGCAGTTGTGTATCAAAATACAGTCCTGACGAACCTTGTGGAACCTGTTTCTCATACCATGTTTAATAACAGGCACTGGGTATTCCAACAAGATTCGGCGCCAGCTCATAGAGCGAAGAGCACACAAGACTGGCTGGCGGCGCGTGAAATCGACTTCATCCGGCACGAAGACTGGCCCTCCTCCAGTCCAGATTTGAATCCGCTAGATTACAAGATATGGCAACACTTGGAGGAAAAGGCGTGCTCAAAGCCTCATCCCAATTTGGAGTCACTCAAGACATCCTTGATTAAGGCAGCCGCCGATATTGACATGGACCTCGTTCGTGCTGCGATAGACGACTGGCCGCGCAGATTGAAGGCCTGTATTCAAAATCACGGAGGTCATTTTGAATAAACTTTAGTGTCATAAGAATCTATGTTTTGTTAAGTTCATTTTGGTATATAAATGGTTACATAATGAATAAACTTGTTTCAATTATTTTATATAAAACATGTGACAGAATTTATGACCTGACTAGGTAGAGGTAGAACTCAATGTAGAGTAGCCACTCAGGAAGTTTATTGAAAGATGTGTTATAGAAGGTAATAATATTAAGGTTTCTATGTGATTGCCTCCGCACGATATTATTACCAACCTATTCTATTAGATTGGAAACTATTATTTACACCAAAAAACAGAGTTTACAGGAATTTGCTAAAAATGTACTGAATTACCCTGAAGTTCCGCTTTTTAGAATAACAAAAGAATCATAAATTATAGTTCTGTAATCGAGGCGGTCGAGGAAAATCCCTGAAAAACAGTTAACTCGAGAACCTCCCCATTGTAGCCATAGGGGGTATAATACCATATACCTATATTTTATACCTACATATTTTTTTGTTTTCGTTACTTTAGTTATGGTTTCGCACGGTTTGTGCATTTAGCCAGTGTCGAGTATTATTAATAATTTTTTTTTTTTTATAAATTGTGTTTTTTGGAAATTATATATAAGTACGAATTACTAATAAAATGATGAAATATGAATAATATTTTTCGATCTTACCGATAGAATAATAAAAATATAGGAATGGGTTTTTTAAAGAAAAAAATCATAAAAAAACACGAATAAAATGACATTTTCTAAAAATGGTTCCTAGCTAGATCGATTTATCGCCCCCGAAACTCCCTATATACTGAATTTCATGAAAATCGTTGGGGCCGATTAAGATTCCAATTGAATTGAATATGAATTGCTCATTTATAGATAAGTATATTAGATTTAAGTATTTCTTGTTTTCACAATAGGAAAGTCATAGCATTAGAGCAATCCTCGTGGTCAAGTCAAGTAACTTATTTACATAGTTAAAGTCACGATTCAGTAAAGCGGTGGATGCTTTACTGAAACTTCCTGGTAGTTTTAGAAAAAATGCAAAGTGACATGTTTTTCAGTTTATATTTTTTGCCCAAACTGGTGCACGTTAACGAACACTCAATGATTAACATCCCACCAATATTACACATTAAAACATTAAAAGAAAGACAAGTTTGAGAAAAAAAAAACAAAACCAACAACGTCTCAGAATCGGATTCGCGCCAAACGTCGGGGGGGACATTTACATTTACATTTACATTTAGCGAGAGAAGGAAACAAACTCACCGCGTCATGTAGGAGTGCGGCTCCGCGAAGTACTTGTAGAGCGTGGCGTCGGTGTGCGACCACGGCACCGTGCCGAACCGCAGCGGCGGCCGGTAGGCCCGCGGCCGCGCGATGCGGGGATCGTCCAGCCCGCTCAGCTCGTGGAACTCCTCGCGCGTGATCATGAACGCGGCCAGGTTGGCGGTGTAGATGGCGAGGAACACCACCGCGAACATCGCCCACATGTTGGTCATGAAGCGGGACGTGAACCCGCGCGGCGAGTCCACGTGCACCGACGCCTGCACACGGTATAATCCGGATACTGAGCCGAGCTAACATTCGTGGCGTACGAGCCGCCGAAGCGGCGATGTGCCGTGATTATTAGAGAGCGATCGGTACGATTTTGAGGGGTAGCTCGACCGACGCCCTCGCCGATGACTTATTCGGCATTTTTGCTTCTACGAAACTGAAATCTAGTCGCTTTATGTTGCCGTAATTTTTATAATTAGCGATATTATAATATATCCGCTAATTTCTGCGCATTAAAAGTTTTCATAGAAATAATTATTAGCATCAGTCCCGACCAATAGGCCTAAGTCCTTATTATTCTACATAGGGTCACCGTGTATACCTTCCACCACCATCTACCACATCGTAACTTAAGACCAAGTGAGTCAGTGGTCAAATGCCAAGCTTAAAAAAACCAACTAAAACTAAACTTGCAATCCAAGAATTAATCGGCACGCACCTGAAAGAGTACGGCCCAAACGAGCCAGTAGGTCCGACAGAGCGAGAACCGGTTCTGCGGCACTCGCATGGACTCCTGGCCCGTGGAGCAGTCGAAGCCGCTCGGAGAGAGCCACTCGAAGAAGAAGATGGTAAAGGTGGCCGCCTGGATGGCCACCGCGCCCACCAGCATCCACGACGCGGTGTCGAACGGTTCCAGGAACGCTGTGGGCGAGATGATGCCGGTGCGCTTCGCCACCACGATGGCCACGCCCGTCTCCATGAACGGCACGCTGAAGTCCACCACCGCTTCTCGGTCCGAGTTTATGATGAGCGACGTCAGGACCTGAAAGGTGCGAGGTAGCCGTAGCTTCGGGTACGAGGGGCTATACAGTATACGCCTGGGGGCTTACCCATGAAGTTTTATTGCGATCTAATTGAAGACCTACACAGAATCGTTTTACTTTAAATAACAGTAATATCCATATCGTTTAGGTAGAAATCAATGCCGTTACATATAAAATCAACCTAAACTGTGCGACACGATGTCACAACAAGACGTCATGGTACGAATAAATAGTAAAACAATTCTGTTTAGGGCCTCAATTGGATCGCAATAAAACGTCATGGTAATAAGCCCCTTAATCTGGAACACTGGCGGCGTTCCGCGTTCACGCTGTCGCATCCGTTCGGTCTGACCGATGACCGCAGCACATGAACAAATGCGAGCGAGGAACTCTAGAGTACGTGACCGCAGAGCACATACATATATAAAGTAAACATGAAAACAAAAATAGGTTTTGAAAGTCTAAAAACCAATCATCATATAAAACAGCCGATTACCAAGAACAGATGCACTTCGAGTTACGTGGAGACACTCGACGCGCACGCAGACAGTAGGTATCGGCCGCTCACCATGTCAGTCTTCTTGTTGACGAGGTCGGCGATGAGCCCGTTCCAGCGGCCGGCGTGCAGCGTGCCCCAGCGGCCGTCCTCCACCCGCACCAGCTCGTACGTGAAGCCGAGCTGCTCCGCCAGCTGCTGCAGCAGGTCGATGCAGAACCCGCTGCAGCACTGGTAGATGGAGCTGTTGCCGTGCGCCACTCCCGGGTCCAGCCTGGAACCGGTGCACGGCTCCGATGGTATGTGTCAATGTTTACATGGAAAACCGGCTGGGGGCCACTACATTTCTTTGACTTTTGACAGCTGTAGTTACAATTGGTTGATTGAAATTGATTGCAATAAAAGTAAGTCTATAGTGATACCGACGAGTCTGACGAGCGACATCTAGTCCCACATGCGTAACTCCCGCGAGTGAACAGGTTACTTCTAGGTACCTACTAAGCGTAGGTACCATCGCGACCATCATAGACCGAATTGTCAGTTCACATCGCCTTTTTTGAACCAAAGAAAAAAAAACCAAGCAGATTCTCAAGTCGACACGTACTTATTTATATAATATGTATATATTTTTATTTATATATTTTTTACAGAAGTAGTCCGATTTTAATATTTTTTTTTGTTTTCTTTAGTGGTCATACGCAAACCTACTCTATTAAAAACAAGCAAACACGCGACTCTCACCCGGCGACCTCCGAGTCCGGCGCCACGCGGCAGATGACGCCGCGGTCGAGCGAGCAGCGCGACGTGACGGGGTCCGGCAGCGCCAGGTTGATGTACGGCGGCTCCTCCAGGAACGTGATGCGCATGTGGAACTTCTCCGGCACGCCCTGCGGCGGCGTGTGCAGCCCGCCCGGCCACACGATGTCCTTGATCACGAGCCGCTCCTTCGGATACGAGTTCCACGTGCCGATTTCTTCCCAGACCAACTAGAGGAGAAATAAAGTTGTCATTGCGATCGTATTTAATGTGCGGCTTATTCACTACACTACGAACATAATATTAGCACTTTTGTTTTCAAACTACCTTCTAACTACTGATGTATTTTTACGCGTCCTTAAAAAAGATGCCAGTTACATAAAACCCCCAGTAGGTATACCTATCAACCTATGCTGCGTTTGTTAGGACGATTCGTGTTTATTTAGAAAGCGACGCACCTGTTCCCCGATGGACGGGCGCAGGTTCATGATCTTGAGCTCCGCAGCGCGCAGCTCGCCGTCCGGCGTGAACTCGATGCTGGGGCGGCCCACCTCGCCCTCCACGCTCACGTTCCGCAGGTGGCGGTAGAAGCGCTCGCCCGTGGACCAGCGCGCCTCGCCCGCGCCCGCGCCGCACGACAGCCGCGTGCCCAGCGGGTAGCGCACGTTCTCCGCCTCCGACACGTACGACTCCACGCCGTACGCGAACACCTTCACGGCGGTCGCGATCTCCGCGATCAGCGACGAGCTCGACGTGTCGAAGTGCACTCCTGCATACATACAATGTTTCCAGTTCCCCTTCTAACGATAACTCGAAAGAGCTACGTCGTAGTTGTGGGAGGTAGCGATAGGCAGAAACAGCTACGACGTAGTCGTAGTACGTAGGGATATTCGTAGTTTGTAGAAAGAGCTACTACGTAGCAGTAATACGTAGGGATATTCGTAGTTCGGAGAAATAACTACAACGCGACGTAGCAGTAGTACGTTGGGATAGTTCGTAGTAAGAGCTACGACGTAGCAGCAGTACGTAGGGCAGGGATATTCATCGCTCGTAGGAAAAACTACGATGCGACATACGTAGCAGTAATACGTAGCGATACTTCGTAGTTCGTAGTATGAGCTACAACGTAGCAGCAGTACGAAGGGAGGGATAGGCCATAGAAAGAGCTACGACGTAGCAGTAGTAAAGTTTGTGAGTTTGCGTTTGGCTCTAGAAACGAAAACGCTCATAGAGCGAGTTCTGGCACGTGTGAGTCACTTTTAGGTAAGCGTGGATCTTGGTAGACCACACTACCGAATAGCATCGGTGAGATAGTGGTTAAGCACAAACCTATAATTAGACAATATAAATAACTATAGTAATAAAAAAAGCTCAACTCAACGCGTCTGAATTAATTTCGTGAAGTACCCCACCGCACCTGTACCACCACAGGAAACGCTACTAACCGAGCATGCCGACGGGGAACTTGTTCGGCTGCTGCAGGGAGCCGAGCACGGACTGCGTGACGATCCACACGAAGTTCTCCCCGGTGAGGTGTAGGTCGCCGGCGTTGGACAGGATGTCGGCGGCCTCCTCGCGCGTGGCGTACAGCAGCATGACGCGCGCCTCGCTCGTCACCAGCTCCGTCAGGTCCGACGGCCGCTTCACCACCACCGCGTTCAGTATCGTGAACTTGAAACGGTCCTACGGAAACATTGGGAAGTCTACATTCTTCAATTTCGATACGTCCGCGTCACTTCTCAATACTGCGTTTATGAGGTCGATGATAACTACATTGGGCAATATTTTTTTACCATAACAGAGCTGGGTTGTATGTAGGTATGGTACTTAAGTACCTAAAGTTAAGAATGCTACTAACTGTTACGTTTTAATGGAGCTGGACAGAAACGTTTGCTTGAGTCGCTTAATTTACTTTGTAATTATTTTATTTACTTTTAAATTAATATATTATTTTATTTACTTGGACTGAATTGACCTAGTGCTTACTTGAAGTGCTATAACTCTTTCCCGAACGGCTTGTATAAAATCATCGTGCCCAGCAATAGCTGAAGTGACGACGCTAAACTGATGCCACTTGTACCGCTCCAATATGGAGAGCATAGCGGCGGTCTGATGTTCAATGGACGGGGCGAGCTGAAGGCGCAGGGACGCGTGGGACGCTCGCTTCTCGAGGCCACTGTTGTCTGCGTTCCACGCTATCACCTGCAGCGTTTCGACGCGCATTAGTATACTAACACCTATTGCGACATGATGAATAAAATAGGTAGGAAAGTGTATATAATCTATTAAAAAATTCAGAAAAAGGTTACAAAAAATGCATAGAGAGGAAAAGCGATTACCGGTATGCCGAGATACCCGGCGAGTTGTAGAAAATACTGTGCAGAGGCAGTAGAACGGCCATATTGTTCATGATTCATAAGATAGAGGATAGCAGACACGTTGACTGCTAGAAATTCTTTACATAGCGAGTCCAGGATAGCTGAAAGCGTATAAAAAAGTCAGTAGATTCTATATAGCATCAAGAGGTATAATCTATTAAAATCGAAGCGTCGCTATTCACGCGTCACTTACACATGGGACTAGGCGTCAAGCTCAGCGTCGAAAGCGTAATGTTAAGGCGCACGAGCGAGAAGAGTTTCAGTTTTCGCGGTAGTTTCGCGAGCGCCGCCTTCTCGGCCTTGGTGTAATCGCGGGTGCCGAAGGCTTTGTGCGGGACAACGAGCGCGGCGGTGATGACGGAGGGCGCGCGCGGCGGCGGGGGCGCGGGCGAGGTGCGCGGGCGCCGCAGCCCGTCGATACCCACGCGCACGCCGCCCCCGCGCCCGCTGTCGCGCCCGCTGCCCAGCCCGCCGCCGCCGCCGACCTTGATGCCGCCGCCGCGCTCCGCTGCCGCCACACCCGCACCCGCCGCCGCCAGCGCTGTCAGCGCCGCCACCACCATGAGTACTTCGCGCGTCTGCATCTTCACTTCAGATGCTACACCGAACAACAAAACAATAACAATCTCAGTCATTTTAACTTGCGAGAAGCTGTTCTAAAACATTTCAATGAAGTTCAAGGTCTTGATTTTGTAATTAAATTATTTTAGATTCGGTTGTAGGTAGTACGTATACCTACTCGTAATATAAAATGGCAAATTAAATAAACTGAACTCCTTATTTGAGGAAGTCACACGCAAAAAAAATTATACACAAAGGAACGCGTATTGTAATGTAATATAGAAGATCCAAATTGTTGTCATCGCATACTCGATTCCTAGCGTCGTGTCAGGGGGATGGGGTGCGGCGACGCGAAGTATAAATGATGGAGGTCAGCCGTGAAAGGAAAGGCGACGGCAAGTCAAGCTGCGGGATAATCAATCATGCTTTGATTTTTCCTTTCCATGGAACATCAGAAGCCTCTATGTAGGTGTATTAGCTGACAAGGCTTTTGTAATATTTGTTTAAAGGTCTGGAGTTGCTTTGAGAAGAGTGTAGTTATATACCTACTAACTACAGACGTGAAATGGTCAGTAAGTATAGGTACCTACAAATAGATCAAACTGGATCAACGATGTTTGTTCAGGTCAAATCTAGAGCGAGATTTTTGTGGATTTCCAATTATTTTCCACCAATATAGTTCCCGCTGTTCAATTTGCATGCGCGTGTCAAATTCTAAAGTAAAAGTAAAGGTATAATCCATATGGTGACAGCGAGCGGATCTGATTAAAATGAAAGAACGAATCCTATACGAATATAAGTTTGTGTACCTACTTATACACAGCGACTCCGGAGACTATAATACTTAATAGATTGGTGGTTTGGGCTATTTTATTAGCTAACTAATAAGACAGAATAGGTAGGTACGTCTGTGATACAATTGGCCTGAAAACATGTTTATTTTAATAATATCTTATTTATTGTATATAATAAAATGTACCTAGGCATAGCCTACGTAAGTACCTACCTACTTGGATAATTTGTACTGCCAGACTTGCATTGGGACTCATATTATGCTCGCTTAATAATATACGATATATCGTTATGAATTGTAGCCTATGTGTTATTCTGATGTATAAGCTATATTATTGTATAGTTTCATTAAAATCCATTCAGTAGTTTTTACGTGAAAGAGTAACAAACATCTATCCATACTTACAAACTTTCGCGTTTATAATATTAGTAGGATAGGTATCATTTTTGTAATTAAAGTAACATATAAGATATTAATGAGAGCATTTCCCTCAATCTCGGCACATAAAATACCGAAAAGACGGATCTACTTACCAAAATGTTGTGAATCGGGTATAAATCGATACCTAAGTACACCCCAAATCCCAGTTATCAAAATATTATTAGCCATGGTTCGATAATTTTACAGAATAAATATAACATAAACACATCCTGGAAAAGCATCTTTAATCCAGGGTGGCCTTGTCGTGCCATAAATGCTATCAGTACCTACCTATAATATTTCCATGTATGTAACATAAGAGTGCTAGTGGGGTGGAGACATTGCATGGCAGACAATGTGCAGACATCAATCGGAAATTGTACGTTGCACAGCCAATATCCCCCTCGGACGGTTCATGGGAGATTGTTTTAGAACAAAGCGAGCGTTTTCATTCAGTAAAATTCTGCAACAACAAATTATCATCCATACGGCAAAGGAATTGCCCAATAGGTAGGTACCTATAAGCGCGTTAATCGGCGGTAGCGGCTGTGGCAGCGGCGGCGGCAGGGCAGGATGCGCGCAGCTTCCCACATACACTCAGTAGGCGGCGCGGGCCAACATGGAGTCGATCTGGGACGGACGGAGGCGCGGCCCCGCGCCGCCTGCAGCGCGAGCTGTGTGTCACGCGTGTTTACGTAAGCGCCACGCCCCGAGCCACGCTTCGGCTGTTTGGGGCGCGGCGCAAAGGCTAAGCACCTCCAGACGCCGCCGAGCGTCGACTGACGCGCCCTCGACCTCGCCGCCCGCGAGCCCTTCTCGCGCCTGCGTCAACATACTTACAACCCTCCACTCCACCCCTCCAGTTACATAATAAGACTAAACGGCGACAAAGCCCGCTTGTTGTTAGGCAGACACAGTAGACTATCTTCACATTATAGATTTGCGTATATCTGGGACTATCGTAGCGAGCTGATGGCTGATGCCCGTCGCTGATAGACGAGACATCAAATATATTAATGAGCTTAGGCTTGATTTTCTTTATCGATTTTTTTTACAGATGTAAGTACCTAATACCTAGTTTAATATTGAGAAAGGTATCAGTCGAATAGAAATATGATAGGTTCAATAAAACACCTACTTTTACATTTTTTTAGTGTAGGGCATCTTGCGTGCTCGCGTCTGTTTCACGTGCCCACAGCCAAAGTAGTAGGTACTCGTATTATAGCCTCCCTTCATCTGCGACTTGGAGAGGAAATAGTCCAACGTGAGAACGTTTTAATACTTAACGTCATTATTTTCCAATCACTTTATTGTTCGGCACCTCTGGAACGAAAATTAATTAGAGAAATCTTCATTTTAGAGATTGCTGTGATTTGTAATATAATTGATAGGTTAGGCAATCAATATTATAAAATATTGATAATACCAAAAGTAGGTAGGTATCAATTATGAAGCGATGTTCCATTACGCTATGAAGTCAGAGTCAGCCTGATTGATACCTCAGGTTGACAGCGTATTGGTAGGTACATTACGTACTGAAATGTAAAAATAGATAGTGGTCCAACGTAAACCTATTCGCAATAATAAAAACATCTAAGCGTAGGTATTCTCATTAACATTGAATTTTTGAAAACAGTATTAAATTACTTAGACAGGCGAAGCTAGACTACTAGAAATTACTAAACTAATTCTAATGTGTTTTTCAGTGGTTAATATCTTCCGTTACTACGTATTGACGGCATGTTTGGCGTATTGGCTGAGCAATTGGACTGCTGCGCTTAGTGGCGCGGGTTCGATTCCCGCCCGGAACAAATATTTATGCGATCCACAAATGTTTGTTTCTGGTCTGGCTGGGTCTGATGTGTATGAGAAATTATATGTTATGTAAGCGGTACCCACGATATAGGAGCAATCCTAGAGTGGGGCTACGTTTATAAAAAAAAGAAGAAATTATATAAAACTAAACACTATAGTTAGTCCAGTTAGTCCACCTCGAAGAACCGAGCTAAATCTTTTTGTTGCGACATCTCATACCACGGCTCGAAACACGAGTTCATGAAGGTATATACGATACTTAGTAAGTACCTACTTATGTATGTAAATATTAGAACATGCCCCCGAGCTTAGTAGTGAAATTGATACGGCTGCAGTCATCCCAGTAAAATAAGAAAACATTTGAGTTTTCCGAGTTTTTTTTCCTCCGGTGTTTAGGAAACTGTCGTAATTCTAAAATTGAAATTGAAGTTGTTTGTACCTAAGCTTTCATTTGATTTATATACCTACCTTGGTATACTAGTACCCAACTTATAAGGCGCGTCGTGAATCTTAGTTCGCGCAGAAAAGAAAGTATGGTCCGAAGAATAACGAAAGAATGCTTAAAACTTACAAGCAACCTAAGATCACTATTATAAGGTTCATAATACACTGCAGCTGTTAGTTCCATCTCACTCTAAGCTCGCTAAGATGGCGGCGGCTGCCGACCAATAGCGGTCAATAGCATTTCCCGCGCTTTGAAAATTCATTTTCTGCGCAGGTACATCGGTAAGCCATATCAGGTGGGTACTACTGTACGTATCTAATTATCTATATGAGATGTGTCGGGAAAAAGTACCCATAATTATTTTACAGTCAACATTTTTGGATAAATGATGATCATCTTTAATTTGTGGATAAATGATAACTTTTATATTATGAGCGATGACTAAGGTCGCCTCCATGTTGTCTCCCAGAAATCATTTTCATTAATTATTTTGAAATGCTTGTAACAGTCTGCGGACGATTAATATTTTGGTGACAAACCTTACATTAGGTACCTAGTATTTATTTCCTCTTTGGTGACATCCTAACAGACAGAAGGTAGACAACAGATCACCTTCAGTAGATCCAGAGTTTTTGGGAATGGAATATACGTAATGAATATTTTATGAAAGCTTTCTTAGAAACATATCTACAAATAATATATTCATGCTCTACTTAAAAACCTCTTCTTAACAGCCTCTTCTAAAGTACCAGCCTTGTCTTGGCTCACAGACCAAATTTATTATGCGTAATAATATGTGTCCCTATCTTTAGAAACCACCAGCAGATGGACAGAGGGCATAATACAGGAATAGGCTCATATTCTTTGGGCACCTACATAATATAAATAGCAAACTTTTGCTATGTAGAGATTCTGAAGGGAACAGATTCTGAAAAATATTATATGGCTAATATTAAAATGATTATGCATTCTATTTTCATATTATTATAAATATTGGTATTTCAATGATTGATGCTACATACCCCACTCCTGTGCCTCTGCACTAATCAACCGGCAGTAGATATGTGGACATTTCTAGTTAATCTAGCTTTTAGATAGGGGTTTAAGTAGCAATGAAGGTTCATGATTTGACAAAAGGATAAACTAAACCAATTTGTATTATGAAAAATAAAAAAAATGAAAAGACACTGGTGTCTGCTTTACAAAATGAATTAGTTACTATAGACAGAATATTATTTTTCAAAATATTAAATGCGTAAGGATTCTTTGGTGTAATTAAATCACCACATTGTTCTTAAAAGCTAATAATTTGAAAAATATCACAGTTGTAAATACAACCTCCACTGAGTTGTACACAATAAGTATAATAACTATGAATAATAGTCTGTATGATCAGCACATGTCAACCAAACTTCAATATAAGTAGTTCATACACACTAAGAAAATAGTCAACATTAATATCATTCACTACCCTACATTGAGTGCAAGTTGCCGCTCACGAACACCTAATAATACCCTGTAAACAGTTCCATTTCAACATTTGAAACAACACCTCAATGATTCAAG
Organism: Hylaea fasciaria; assembly: GCA_905147375.1. Lineage (NCBI taxonomy): Eukaryota > Metazoa > Arthropoda > Insecta > Lepidoptera > Geometridae > Hylaea > Hylaea fasciaria. The sequence goes on along the minus strand of LR990204.1, from coordinate 5,296,504 downwards.
CAATAAAGTTCAATTTTGTTTCCCTACATTTCGTAGTGTTCCCAGTATAAAACCGTTCCAACATTGTTCATCACCACACTGACTTTTACTCAAAAAAGTTCAAAGTTCATACACAAATTTTTATTTTCCAATTATTAATAATTCATTACATTGGTGGTTTAGCTTAACGACGGTCGCGGTATGATCTATTGGAGTCACGTTCACGACTACGGCCTCTTGAACGATCTGAAGTGCGCCAAAGAAACTCGTCCACAGACCGTTCATAAGATCTTTTATCATATAATAGCACTGATCTGGGGTACTCTGCGACGTCATAATAACGCGGCGGTGGAGGCGGTGGCGGCGGTAACCCATCATACGTCGCCAGCGCGCCGCTGAAACCAGGAGGTGGCACGTATGGCAGAGGCGGCAGCTGGTGATGCATTGAGCGCATATACTCAGCAACATAAGCTTCTGCAGCTGAGCTGCTACTGCCATAAGGGTCTCTGGTACGGCCAAACCAACCAGGCAAGCGATCTCTCATGAAGGGCGATGGTGATCTGCGCTTAAAAGAACCTGATCCTAATCGACTCCTGGGGGATAAGAAAGGCTTCCGTCTGTTTCTAGGTGCTGTCCCCAAGCGTTGCCTGAAGTTGGATCCTCTTGTTGACATAGGTGCACGATATGTTTTGTAATTTCCTCCACTTTTCTGGTATGTTTTCTTTGAGGCTTCCTTTGATTTGCGAAGAACAGAAGTCATTTCAATACCTTCATCTTCAGCGAAGAGTCTGCACAACTCTTCTGCAACTTTAGGCTCTATTTCTTGTCCATCTCTACCAATCTTTACAGGTTTACCTTCATTCCAAGGATTATACAAATGAAGAGTGCTACTGAAAGGTAGTTCTTTGCGACATATCCAATCTACTTTGAATACACCATCCAATACTTTAGCCGAGAGTCCCGGAGGTAGCACCCATGAGATGGGAGCCCCATCGCGACGCGACTCGCTCGCGAGCCGAGCAAATCCAGCAAATTTACCACTCTCCTTCACAGAAAAAATCAGTAATACATTTCTCGAATCTCGATAAGCTTGATTCAGATTTGCTTCATTTTGAGGTAAAGTAGACCAAACCCCCTTGGCCTTCGACAAGGTAATGTTTTCTGCGTTATTCGATTTGATTAGGAAAAAGCGCGTATCGCGGAACAAGTAGTTGAGCTTGGTGATGTAGTCGTATCTCTTTATCTTGCTGTTAGAACTGGTGATACATATACGTTTGTTTTGTACTGGGGAATGACTGTCAGACTTGGTGCGTTTGCGATTAGTACGTCTGTCTTTAGATTTCGTGCTAACGGAGCTAATACTCGGAACAGTAGAATCGGACGATGTAGAACTAGATACTTCGCTTCGAGTGTCGAAATCTTTGCACTCTTCCAACTGTTTCAATTCTTCACCGATTTCAGCATCTACCTCACCGACGCCAAGATTGACGGCGTCGGTGTTGTTCGAGGTCTCCATTTCCAGTACCCGTGTAGTATTAATTCAATAGTACGGAATGTCGGTGGGAATATTATAGCTGAATAATTTTGCAATGTACATGCAAAGTTGCAAACAAAACACGCTAGAAAAATATTTTTCGTACAGTCAAATGTCAGAGAATTTCACTCGCTCGCTCGACAAGAGAAAATGCCAAGATTGCCAACAACCTAACAAGCGTGAAGTGAACACTGAACTGAACCACAGATAATAATAAAGTATATTTTTACCTATTGACCATCGATATACTAGGTACCCAAATGGATTGAATACCTACTGCGAAAAATAAACGTGCCGACAAGGATGGCCACAACGAGCGTTGCATCTCTTTTTCGTCAACGCATACATAAACATGTAGCAGAGCCATGCATGACTCAGACAAGAAATGCCAAATAAAAAAATTATTACAATATCATTTTTGAAGACCTATCCATAGACACCACACACGTATGGGTTTGATGAAAAAAAAATTGAGTTTCAGTTCTACGTATACAGGGTGTATCGGCAAGGTGTAGTAATATTGAAATGTGGGTATGTGTACCTGGTGATGAATCATTTGCCAGGGTACTAAAACCTGAAATCGATAATCGATTTTTTCACTCAAATTAACAAAATAACTAAATATTACAACCCTAACATGATACGGATGACGTCACGTTACGCCGGTCACACAACGCTTGCGCGATGCAGGATTTCTTAGAAACGGCCCTGGCGCCATCTAGTAATTTTTAGTGGAACTTTTACCACAACTTTACTTCTACACCTAGTTTTGTTTGAGTAATGCCGCCGGCTAGAGGTGTACAGTCTTACCCAACTTATATGGTGCGTCGTGAATCTTCGTTCGCGCAGAAAATAAAGTATGGTCCGAAGATTAACGAAAGAATGCTTAACACTTACAATCAACCTAAGATCACTATTATAAGGTTCATAATACACTGCAGCTGTTAGTTCCATCTCACTCATGCCACGCGGCGATCGCTAAGATGGCGGGGCGGCTGCCGACCAATAGCGGTCAATAGCATTTCCCGCGCTTTGAAAATTCATCTTCTGCGCAGGTAGAACTGCGATGTGCAACAGCTGCAGTGTATTATGAACCTTATAATAGTGATCTTAGGTTGATTTTAAGTGTTAAGCATTCTTTCGTTAATCTTCGGACCATACTTTCTTTTCTGCGCGAACGAAGATTCACGACGCACCATATTATAAGTTGGGTACTACTGTACATGTTAGTCCATGCCTCAAGTTCACTGACATTGCCCAGCTGATAACTAGGGTTGAACGTTACGATGGTTAGTTTTGCAGTAAACTTTGACGTGTAATAATGCATTACCGTAACTACTTACAGATTTATAGTACCTCCAGACTACTTGGAAATATGTATGTGTATGCGTAGTTTCAGTATTACTACACCTTGCTGTTACACCTTGTATACACCCACAATTTATTGTTTTTGATGTGAAACATCTATAGCCGCACGTTAAACCGATTTCTGGCGTCGCCACGATATACGATGGTATATATATATTATACAGTCTATATGCAGTAGTGTGTACGGTGTGGCGACGCGTCGCCATGCGCAATCGACTGTGCGATTCTCTCCCAACAAAATAATACAAAATAATTGGTGATCAAACGAACTTACCTGTAAGTGATGTTCGATCATAATTATATGAAGACCTCATCCTTCCATGATTAACTATGTAGTATCGATCTCCATACGCGCCAATTACACGATATTCAAAGCCAAAACAAAATTTATTAAAATTTTAGCCTATTTTGTCTATGTCATAGACAATACCCCAATGGCAGCCCTTCAATCATGTCATTTAGTTCAAAGCCCGCCAGTTCCGAATTTCTATATCTCTTCGGGCCAATGTGACTCTTATCTTAAGAATGAGTATATGAGTTACCTGGGGAGAGAAACTCGGGTGGGACCGATCATGGAAGGATGAGGTCTTCATATAATTATGATCGAACATCACTTACAGGTAAGTTCGTTTGATCACCAATTATACTTCAGACCTCATCCTTCCATGATTAACTATGTAGGATGTTTAAAGCATAAAAGGTTGTAGGAGATATAGAAATTTAATTCTGACAATATCCCCTATGTCTATAAGATATACCTCTTATAGATGTCTTTACGACAAGAATCATTTCTAAATTACTTCCATAAGTAATTGTTACTCTATCCAATTCAGTCCAATTTAATTTTCATTATTACACATCCTAGGTAGGTATTAAAAAGTGTGAACATAACCATACCACTGTCATCTAGGTATTTACAAAACCTTAATGTAGTTAATATTAATCATATCAAAGGTAGGTATAAGTACCTAATTATTTTAAGGTAATATACAGCCCCAACTGTTAAGCAGTGCTTTAACTATACATAACAATCTCATCATCATCATCATCAGCCTCGCCACACAGAACAACAATTTGCCACTTGCATCCACCTGTTGCCTGCGACTCTTTTGATGTTGTAGGCCTCCTACTAGAGGGGCCGATGACATCATAACAATCTAGTTTGTGATAAATAAGAGGAAAAGGTACAATTATTATACAACAATATTACCTATAATATTACCGGTCCGTCTCACTGGGTCATACGAAAATTACAATAAACCTACCTACATAGGTAGGTACCTCCATATTCTTTGTAACCCTCCGGAACTTACTCCAGCAACTATCTCTTAAACTGCAGAAGAAGCATGCCTTGTACTATTTATGTGCCATAACATGACTGTGTTAATGCCATTTCCATTAACCCAACGGCCTAATGTCAAAACAGATGAAAGAGGGTTTTAGAAGATAAACATAAAAATAATAATGCACACTATGTACTTGCTGGACAGACATCAGGTTGATCTTGGAAGAAAGAAATCTCTACCACCGGTTGGTATGTCTACCTGGACCTGAAGATTTTATTATTTCAGGGATTTTTAATTTTACACTCAGACTATCTTTTTCCAAGTTAGATTGTCCTATTAAGTCTGGATGGTGTCCTGTTATTAATGCTATTAAAGGTACTTAGGTATATAATGGATCGCTCATTTTCTACTGAGCTCAAGTAACAAGGCCTTGTTTCCATATGCCTCTAACAATCGTTTGACAATAACATTAGAACAAATATTATGTCAACCTATATGTATATCTAGAGCTACAACAGCTGCTTTCAGTCTGAGGTCCTGTACGCTGCCCCTCTTTTATAATTTCTCATTAAGAACTGTAAGAGTACCTATAGCCAAAGCTCTTGTCTCAAAGTACCTAATCTCTATTGTGTAAGTTGCAAAAGGCAACCTGCAATTCAAAATATGTACCTTGATTTAATTAAGTATAATATATACTGCTTTAAAGTGTTACTTGAAAAGATGCCAGGCATATTTCTGATGTTTCATCCGACAATCCCTGTCTTGAACAAGTTTCCCAGACTATAATATCTGCATTCAGGCATCTTCATCTCATCTTTGTGCAGTGGATGAGGTGCTCCAGAACCTGACAAAGGCAAAGTTTTATTAGGGGCCAGGATACTTGACATAAGTATATGTATGGCTCACAACGGGAACCAAGGTTGGCCATCCCAGTAGGGAACAACCATTATGTCTGTTGCTTTTCCATTGATGATTTTCGTCAACCGCTTCCATATCATATACTAAGCGGTAAAAAATAACTAGTAGGTAAGTAATATTTCATTATTTACACATAACTAGTAAAAAGCTGCTTTACACTGTAAATAAATGCATCTATCTCCCCATATCTGTGCCAAGGTACGTACAGAACACATGAGTTGAACTAGTGTGAACAAACATAAGTATAGGTACCTTCCTATAACTAGGTAAGTACTTATTACACCTGGAATTCTGGATGCGAAAAGATTCTTGTGTTAATATAATGTTATCGAGGATAATTCTCCCCTGACTCTACAGTAGTGAGCCTGAACTGAACATTAGCCTCAAAAGTTTATTTTGAAGAACCGTAGGATGCATAACACCATAGCTAATCTAAGCATATAACCATAGTTAACCACTTCCTTTACAAATGCTCTCTGCAATAGAGTGAAAGTGTGGAACCTGTACACAGGTATTGGTACCACCTGACCAATAAATCTAGGATATCAGAGTTCTATTCTCTATTCTTAGTAAAACCTCTGTATTCTTACTATTTCTCGCGAAACATTTCAATGCTAAGAAGCTGATGTTATGATAATAATAAAAAAACCTTTAACCCTTGGCTATCTCGTGCCCCCAACATGCTCCTGAACCCACCTTTAAAGAGCCCGAGAAGATTCTAAGATAAACTTATTACCGAATACTATATCTTATTGGGTTATACGATCAATCTATACTTCAATAGGTACCTACCTAGGTACCTATTTATTTATTTAATATAAAACTGTGTAAACAGTTAAAGTATGGTCTCTCCACCACCTCAAATCTCTTATGCTAGAGGGTGGAGTATCTATCATAATACTTCATACATAGGTAAGTACATTATATTGTTATAGGTAATAAGAAACACTGCTTTGTATAAAGAAATCCATACAATACTGTCAGGCATGACGATGTCAGTATGCCTAAACCAGTGCCCTGAACATAATGCTGTAAGATTACAGTTTTAATAGACACAATACCTATCATTTAATTGAATTCTTCTTCTACTGAGAAAGTTTGAAGTTCCTCTTGGATGAATTAAGTATTCTATGTTCGATGTTATTAAACAACATTTTTCTCCCTTTATAACGAATTCTAATCTTTCGAACAGACTTCAAATGTGTTTTCTATAATAATATAGTTCATATAAAAACCCTCTTCTCCTGAGCCATCACCTCTGGCTTCAAGATATTTGCAAACATAAGGGGTGATGAAGCACGCCCCAAATGGTAAGAAATTAAATTGCTAGGTTTTCCTACAAACCAGACATTGCAACCATCTTTTAAGATGTTCAAATATAGGGGCCATTAGTATGACTCGTTGAGGTCCATTTTGCTAGGAAACAATGCGTACAAGCTGTAACTTCTAGTTGAACATGTTGCATATATTATTATACTTATGAATTTATTCAACTGTTCTAAATGATAATAATCCTAGAAGAGCCATTCGGATTTTTAATAAACCCCATTGGTAGGTACTGGAAATAATTGTTCTTCTTTACCTAGTTCAATCGCCCCTAAGACTGATGACACAATCACTTTGCTATAAATGCCCAATTCCATTTTTGATGTTACCGCTTGAAGTTTCATCATACTGAAAGGGTTTTGTCTCAAAAGTATTTTGTAACTTTTAACCCCGAGAGAATAGGGGTATCCTTACTAGCTATATTAAGCAATGAATTGAAGAAATACCTTAGTGTAGCTTAAGCCCACCTGTGGTGGGTGTAGCTGTGATAATCCCAAGGAAGAGCATTCCCTCAGTTTATTTACATTCCGCCAGGGATGTTGAGGTTGGGTGTGCGTCGGTACTTCTTGAAGGAGCCGCTCATTGTTGCACCGGTGTAGATGTTGTTGTACCAGTGTTCTTGATGGGATAAAGCAGCCTTGTTATAATAATAATATTAAGTTTAAGAGCCCATTTTTGGGTCTAAAAATCTTGACCAGCTATTGTCACTGCCTTAGCTGTTTTTATTGCCTCAGTCAAATTATTCTTAATAGGTACTGTCACTTAGAGTGAATGCGGCTTCTGGGTTTAAACTAGGAGTAACTATACCTGACACATTTACATTTGGAGGATAATTTCCTACCAGTTTCCTTTCTTTCATCTTTCTCCAACCCAACTGAAGGATGTTTTGCCAACCTTCCCCAATTCTGAATTCTGAATGAACAAGATATTGTTGTCAATGTTGTCATATTCAAATCAATCAATATATCAATATTGCTGTTGTTATGTTTGTATGATTCTCTTTGTTAACGAGAATTAGCTGTTTGACTTGTAAAAGTGCGATTTAATTGCCTATTTACAATAAATGTTTCAACTTTTACTATTATATCGTTTTGTAAATCTGTATTACAAAAAATATCAGGGTTGGACCCTCAGTAGGTACTTGACATTGGTCAATATCCCAGCATAACTATAGCACAAGAAGAGCCGAGTAACCCAAGTGGTATTACTGTTCTGTGACAAAGTAGGTCACTGTCTACATACATCGTGACAACTTAACCAAATTTACTATATTATACTTCTCTGCTCCATCCTAAGCCACTTTTCAGCATAGTAGTCTAGGCACCTTTGACATGTCAGCCCCCACAGGAAAGTTCTAGTCAAGGAAGTAGGTCACTGTCTACATACATGGTGACAACTTAACCAGATTAATCTATACTTCTCTGCTCCATCCTAAGCCACTTTTCAGCATAGTAGTCTAGGCACCTTTGACATGTCAGTCCCCACAGGAAAGTTCTAGTCAAGGAAGTAGGTCACTGTCTACATACATCGTGACAACTTAACCAGATTTACTGTATACTTCTCCTCTTCCTAGTCAAGGAAGATTAATCCCTGGCTGACCCTATAGGAAAGCTCAAGGATTTAGTTTCTCAGCCTAGAAATCTAGGCACCTTTGACATGGCAGACCCTATAGGAAAGCTCTAGTCATGGAAGACCAATCACTGTCAGATCCCACAAGAAAGCTCAAGGATTCACTTTCTCAGCCTAGAAATCTAGGCACCTTTGACATGGCAGACCCCACAGGAAAGCTCTAGTCATGGAAGACCAATCACTGGCAGACCCCACAGGAAAGCTCTAGGATTGAGTAGCTGAATCGCGACGACCACATTGACATCCTTCTGCATCGTCGTCCATTCCCTTATTTTCTTCCATAATTTCGCAATATTCCCCAAAGAAATCTTCGTCTCCGCCTATCATCTTCCCAATTTCCTGAAAATAAAATTATATTAGATTATGGTTTACAAAATTATTAAAAAACGCGACGTGCAATGGCGCGCACGAAAGAACGAATGACATGATTGAAGGGCTGCCATTGGGGTATTGTCTATGACATAGACAAAATAGGCTAAAATTTTAATAAATTTTGTTTTGGCTTTGAATATCGTGTAATTGGCGCGTATGGAGATCGATACTACATAGTTAATCATGGAAGGATGAGGTCTGAAGTATAATGTCGATGTTTCACATCTGCCAGGCGTCCCGTGAGCTCACTTTTTTTTTTTATCTAAGTATTTTTGTTTTTCTGAAAATCTTAATGCGGTTCACAGAATACATCTACTTACCAAGTTACAACAGTAAAGCTCTTATAGTTTCGGAAAAAAGTCGCTGTGACATACGGACGGACGGACAGACGGACAGACAGACATGACTAATCTATAAGGGTTCCGTTTTTGCCATTGGCTAAAGAACTCTAAAAATGAACGGGCATTGTTCACTATGACCATAACAATGTAACTATTTTTTATTTACAGTGTATATCACTAGTATCGGAGCCATTATAATTATTATCACCTGACATTTAAAATGTATACTTAATCATTTAAATTTTACATCATAATATTATTTGTTTTTATTGGATGAAAGAAAACAAGTAGGTACATATAAACTTGGTTTTAATAGCATTAAAATAAACGCCTATTGACATTTTTTTTTTATCAAAACTTGTAATCAACAACCGTTTTGAAGGAGTTTTGGCGGGAATCCGATAGTGAAACGTTGTTGGTTTTGTATTATTTTCTCAAACTTGTGTTTCTTCGAGTGTTAATGTGCAATATTGGTGGAATATTCATCATTAAGTGTTCGTTAACGTGCACGAGTGTGGGCGAATGATATAAACTCAAAAAAAGTGTCATTTCGCATGTTTTCCAAAACTCAGGAAGATTCCAGGAAGTTTCAGTAAAGCATCCACTACTTTACTGAATCGTGACTTTGACGATGTAAATAATTGACTTAACTACTTGACTACGATTGCAATATTGCTGTGACTTTTTTGTTGTGAAATTAAGAAAAAATACTTGACACTGGCTATATGCACAAACCGGTCAAATCACATTACTAAAAAAAATAATTACATTTTTGAAGGCTGCCAAGCTGAAACGACAAGGACAAACCACCCTGTCAAACAAAACTATCCTTCTCGGCACGGATTAGCCTCTTTGAGAAGTGCAACGGAAAATAGACTTAAATGCTTCAAAAATAAAGTTACTTTCCATAAGTTTACTTTTTCGCAGTACTCTTATCTTCTTCTTAGGTAGTAAATCTATGCTATTGACGAATTTGAAATGAAAAAACAAAGCAGGAAGTTTCAGTAGGCAGATAGGTACCTACCTTAAGCATTCTCCTCCACTTTATTGAATCTTGACTATGACTGTAAATAATTCACTTGACTACTTGACCACGAGGATTGCTTAATTTTGATGACTTTCCTGTTGAGAACATATGAAATAATTGAAATATTTAATGCTCATAGCACTGGATAAATGCACAAACCCTGCAAAGCCAAAAAATACATTATATAAAACCACAGACTATATTAATTGTACTATCTATGGTACTATCAAAGAATTATTATTTCTACGTTATATTATTATGTAGGTAGGTACGTAGGTACCTACATGATATTCTACCTACTAGTAGGTACCTACTATACAAATTCCTCGTGTAGGTACTACGCACTTAATTGTATATATATATATCTGTGCTACGTCTCGTGGTAAAATAGTACTACATACGCGTACACAATATTACACCTATACAATAGGTAGGAAGTACCTAAACTTGAGGACTAAATTAACAAACCGTGCGAAGCCAAAATTAAAAAATAAATAAATCATTCATTCAGTCAGCTGATTTTTCATTTGTAATGTTGGTACTTGTACTACATATTTGCGTTGAATTGAAAAAACCGCGGCCTAGTCAAAAGACTTGGTCATCTGGTTTTTATTTTCATGGATTTCATTAGTTTTTGTTTTATATTTTAGTTTTAACTAATTCAATAGAATATTATAACATTCTACGATGCATTATGTACAAAAATATTTGGAGAAACTGCCAACTCTCAAACCAAACACACAATGTAATGGTGTAAAGAAATCAAATATTTCTCTTTATTGTAGTTATTATAGTTTTTACTCCCAAAAGGTATGTGTTCCTTTTATTTTATGTGTGTTTAATTATAAATCGATCCCTATTTCGCCTATATGCAGCTGCATCTTAGAGAATCTTTTGATTGAAAACAATCAGCAAATTATTTGATATGTTTTCCCTTACCTACCTACCTATATAGTAATTTAACTCCACTTTAAGTTTGCTGATACTTGAATTCAAGGCTATAAGTATCTACTCATATAAACCAGTGGCTATTATTAGTAGGCACTCCAAAATATATTAACTTTTATTTTTGTTATGGTGTGTGTCTTGCAGGTGTTGATGGCCCTATATGAGAAAAACATTGATTTTGAACCGCTAATCGTAGACATTACTCGAGGGGAACAATATTCAGCATGGTTCCTGGAGATAAACCCTAGAGGAGAAATCCCGGTGCTCAAAGTGAAAAATGAAACTATTCCAGATTCAACAAGAATTCTGGATTACCTGGAGTACTATTTAGATCCAGGTTTGTTATATCTTCTACATACCAAAATATATTATAACATTAAACAAAAACTTAACATTACACAGCACAGTAGTACCTAGGTGTATATTATTAAAGTTAATGCTACTGAATATTTGTGTTAATTAATTTATATAAGTAAATCTTTAAAATTACAGAACTGACTCCACTTATAAATGTCTCAAATGACAGCAAAGTGGTGCAGAATATAAACAGGTTCCGGGAAATTATAGAAGCCCTCCCTGCCGGACTCATCACAGTGGGTTCCTTTGTCCACCCTCAACTGTGTGGAGCCCCTAAGCTGCCTTTTGTTCTGCCTGTCAGGGAAGTTCTTAAAAGTAAGTTGCTTTTTCAACGGCCTTAATGAAGACATATCATGAATTATTTAATCCTATAGCTTTATTGCAGATGCAACTACATCAGCAAAACTATGAGAAAAATATTTTTTCTGAAGTTTGCCTTAATCCTTCTTTGCTTACTCAGATCACATACAATAACTTGTATCTACATGGCTAGCCAAGAATTGTATATCTACCTACCTATGTAATAAAATTATTATCAGTTATCACAAAGTAAACGAGAAGTAACTTACCTACCTGCATTGTTATCATCCTAAATCTGGTGATGAATCATAGTTGTCGCGAATCTCTGACATTGATGACTTTCAAAACAAAGGGAAACATTAAATTCAAGAAAAGCCGCTGGTAGTACCTACCTACCTATATGTTCTTAGGTAGGTAGGTATACCTACTTAGGTAGAAGTATACGGAATGTGATAGTATCTTGTATGGTAGAAGTATAGTAGAAGTGTAGACGTGAAGTGCTACCTACCATGGTAATGGTGCATAACGCCACAGGACTAGGTACCTATCTAAATGGCCAAACTAATTTCAATGTGGTAGGTAGGTAATAGGTAAGAAGGTATATACATACAAGTAGGTATAAGTATATTGTTTCCGGCCTTTTAGGGTTCCGTAGTCAAAGGCAAAAGACGGAACCCTTGTAGATTCGTCATGTTTGTCTGTCTGTCCGTCCGTTCGTCCGTATGTCACAGACACTTTTTTCTGAAACTATCAGAGCTATTACTGTTAAAACTTGGTAAGTAAGTAGATGTATTGTGAACCGCATTAAGATTTTTACACAAAAATAGAAAAAAAAAACAATACATTTTAGGGGTCCCCATATTATTATTTAGAACTGAAGCTATTTTTTTTTTCATAAACCCATAGGTACGTGTGTGGTATCTATGGATAGGTCTTCAAAAATGGTATCGAGGTTCCTAATATATTTTTTTTTAAACTGAACAGTTTGCGCGAGAGACACTTCCAAAGTGGAAACATGTGTCCCCGCCTAACTTCTAAAATAAGAGAATGATAAAACTAAAAAAAATATATGATGTACCTATATTACCATGTAAACTTCCAACGAAAATTGGTTTGAACGAGATCTAGTAAGAAGTTTTTTTTAATACGTCATAAATCGTAAAAATACACTTTTATTAAAACATAGATCTAAGTTACAACGAACTACAAGAACTTGTACTTGCTGCTTCGGAACCCGTCATGGGCGAGTCCGACTCGCACTTGGCCGCTTTTTTATAATCACCACTACGTTTCGCGAATGTGTTGAGATCTCATTTTTAGTCGTTAACCGCTTACCTACCAATTTATCTTCACTCATGTATAAGTAAATATTATATAATTAGGTGCATTCGGTCCTAGACGTATGGTGTCATCATCATAAAATATGTGCTAAAAATTTCGCATGTTTACGGTCACGGTCACGTCACGTCACGCAACTCACGAACTCAGAAGACATAGTTAAGTACCTACTAGGTAAGTACCTAAATAATTTTATGAAAAACCACTGCCTAGTAGAGTGCCTATATTATGTTTGTATTGGTATTAGGTAGGTACACCTACTTACTATGTAAAGTTGGTGTATTTGTACTTATATTAGGTAGTTTGAACGATGGATCTCGACTATTATGTAGGTACCTACCAATTAAGTATATTATTATGGTAAGTATATTATTTAGGTATAATCGCCAAACGATATAAAATACACACCAAAATATATACCTATATACCTACCTAAGTTAGGCTAGGTGTTCGTGACTTCTCTCACGGCCGGCGGTATTCATTTATCGGCATTCGTTTTGACCGTGGACGGTGCTATCTCTCCCAGACAACCTTTGGTTGGACGACAACGGAATATATTAGAATTTACGTGAGATTTAGAAAGAAACCGAAGCATTTTCAGATAAAGCTTGAGTTTACATAAATGGGACGGATGATCTTTTGATCTAAAATCTTTTATGGGTAAAATGTTTGGATACATTCATACCTTTCGATTAAAAATATAGGTAAGTGCCTACAACCTGCCTTACCTATCTACAACTTGTTTCAGGTGGAGATTTGAGCAGCTCCAGAAACTTGAGGAAACTCGCCGAGGAAAATCCTAAAGCTAAAAGCGTTCTGTTGTACAAAGCAGAGATTCAGGACAGGAAGCACGAAATACTTTCGAATGAAGAAGAATTTATGAAAATATTGAATATTGTAGATCAGGTGCTGGCTCTGGTGGAAGAACAACTGAGAACTCAAAGTGAAGGTAAGCACCTACCTACTTAATTGCTCCTGTATCGTGGGTACCGTTTACAGACATATAATTTCACATACACAACACACCCAAACCAGAAACGAATATTTGTGGATCGCACAAATATTTGTTCCAGGCGGGAATCGAACCCGCGACCCCTAGCGCAGCAGTCCGATTGCTCGGCCACTACGCCAAACGAGCCGTCACGAGTATTACGAGTCAATACTGAGGAGGATGCATTGTTTGCTTTCAGAAAGCTGGTTGTGCTGTGAGAATTTTAGTATAGCCGACATCAACTTAGCTGTGCTACTGCAACGTCTCTGGGAGCTTGGCTTTGAGGGTAGATTCTGGACAGGCGGGAAGCGACCCTTGATAGAGAGCTATTTGAACCGCGTGAGACAACGCCAGTCGTTCAAGCGGACCATTCCCAACTTGCCGCATCACGTGAAGATGATCATAGCATCGCAACCTCCGGCCTACGTAGGCATCGCCGGCGCGGCCTCTCTAGGCGTCGTGCTAGCTGCTTTGTACATTTTCAAAAAGATTATTTATTAATATGACTAATAAAAATCAGCTTTCGAATATGTACTTACCTACGAAAATACCTGTCGAATATTTACAAGATTTATTAGTTAGTTATGTTATGCTGTGAAATATTTAAAATTAACGAAGCACATAAAATCATATTTTAATTTAGGCATTTTCTGGTGTAATAATGTTTAAAAATATTTCCTCCAATATGTTCCAATATCGGAACAGACTACTGGTTATTTAAATTATGATACAATACCAGAAAATACTTTGTATTTATTATACAAACAGCTTGAACATTCCAATTTATGATTTTATTTTAAGAACCTAATGAATGCATTAGTTACCATAACCAAAACACACCCAACACATTTTCAAAATTATACTATTATGATCTGAGTCTGTATTGTTCCACTGTTGGGCAAAGGCCTCACAAATGATTTCCAAACACATAATAATAGTCGAATATACCTATGTAGGTAACTAAACATTTGCAAAATCATTTGCTGTAAGTTTCTACAATATTATGTCACACCTAATAATCACATTATAACTTGTATAAATATAATGTTACCAAATTATTTACATAGTGTGACTGAATATAATTTATGGATTTAAAAACATTATTTTTATAATATATTATGTCTTCATCTAAGTGTAATACTAATCTATTAGTTTATTGAAATCAAGCAGTATTAAAAATTAAATGAAACCTATTAATTTATATCTCCTAAACATATAAAAATGTATAAATGTGTGTTTGTAAATGTTGTCTTGTGAATAATTGACACAATATCTGTTATTTAAACTTTTTATTATTATTCTTATAACATTACCTTATTATAAGATACCAAGTCAAAGGTTGTAAAAATCAAATGACATTGCATATCAGCACCCCTTAATAATTATTTTTTAATAAATTATAAACCAGTTTCCCAACAAATCTTACATACAACCAAGGTTAACATTTAATTACTATCTAGTTTCCTCGGGTGCACTTTCTGTGGACTCTTGGCTTTTGTTAATAGGCATACCCATGAAGTGCTTGCTTCCATTAATTGTGCTCTTTCTTTTCTTATAAACAGGAGTATTTGACATAGCCCTCTCTTTGTTGTACTTAAATATTCCTTCTCCAGGCAAGTTGGGCAGCACATTTGGAATAGTGTACCAGACCCTATATGTTACAAACCAGGTAAATATAGCTATCACCCCACTTATGAACTTCTCCACCATAATGTGGTAATATAATATAGTAGACACTAGCATCACATCCCATAACAGCTGTAGAATAGCCATGGCAATCAGAAGTGTTCTCACATATGGAGTATAGTTTTCATATGAAATCTTCAAAATATTAAGCTCTTCATTGTTAATATTTTTTAAAGGGTTGACACTGGCTGATTTATCATCTATGCTTCTGGCATACTTTTCATCTCTAATGAAATCTTTAATGCGCTCCCAGCCATTTATAGCTCGGGCTTCTTCAATCATAACTAGACTTGAGTAAATAAGAATAAAACAGTGGCCTGATATGTCGAATCCATTCCAGAAATGGCCATTTTTCAAACATGATATTTTATCATTGAATCCTTTGAGATTACACCGACCATACTGAGTTTCTACATAGTTGAATACATTAGTCCATACGTACCAGAAAAAAGTCGCAATCAGCAGTCTAGTCAGATGAGAAGTGGCCATAATCCGTCTCTTGCCGCAGCATGTCGTGTAAGACGTCAACAACACGTAAGGTACTGTTAAAAATAATGTCCAAAACCAACCAATTTTCACAAAATATTGATTGAATATATTATCACTTCTAGAGAAGTACGACTTTGGAAATGTGAGCACATCAGCCATGAGCGAAAGTAGGAAGAGAGCTCCCAAATACACAGCTATTTTTAAATTGGTGTCAAAGAAAAGTATCTTCTTACAAATGTGCACAATCATGAGGGCGAAAACTTCCAATACAGTTGATGCTTCTCTAATGGGTTTAGTACCTTTGCCTTCGGTTTCATTTTGTGCATTAAAATTCATTCGACTGTTTTTTAAATTAGGTCTGCTTGTCATGGTTTATTTTCAAATATAGCTTTGAGCTTTTCTACTCTTTCTTCACGGCATTCAACAAGCGAGGGAGTATCGTTGCTTGCTTGCCTAGCCAGCATATTGATTGACAATGACATTTGACAACTTGCCATTTTACGTTCTCGTCTGCCATGACATCAACACGTCACAATGACATACCGATTAGGTGCTTTTTTTTTGTTTTAGTTATAATATGGCTTCGCACGGTTTGTGCATTTAGCCAGTGTCAAGTATTTTATTACTCTCGGACATCGATTAGTAAATCTATGCTCTCAGATTATTCATCCAACAGATATGACATTTAACTCAAGATCCGGGGAAGAAAAGAGACAAGTGTACACAAAGAGACAAAGGAGTAATTAGGATAGTACGAGGATGTTTTGTCTTTGTCGGCGTTTGCACTAATTTATTGCTGTACTGCAGCTGCAAACCAATCTTGACATTTTAGAATGTCTCACGAATGATTGGAGCTCCACCTAATTTATCTGCACTAATTTATTGCTGTACTGCAGATGCAAACCAATCTTGACATTTTAGAATGTCTCACGAATGATTGGAGCACCACCTAAATAACGTGTAGGTAGGTTAGGTACCTATTTATCCGATTTATACATTGCAGTAAAGGTTTGTCCCTTTCGGGTAGGTATACGCTATTGCCAAGTCTATTTCTTGATACTACGTCTATGATAATACTTCAGTACCTATTTCTTAATTTTACAATAGGAAAGTCATAGTTAGCATTTAAAGCAACCCTCGTGGTCAAGTAGTCATGTCAATTATGTACATACAAACATACACACACTCACAAACTTTCGGCTTTTTATTTTATTAGTAAGATAAAGTCACAACTCAGTAAAAAAACTTCCTGGGAGTTTTGGAAAAAATGTGAAATGACACGTATTTTGGGCTTTTATCATATTTTGTCCACACTCGTGCATGTTAACGAACACTCAATGATTAACATTCCACCAATATTACACATTAACACTTGAAGAAACGGGGATACCAAAAAACTCGCCCGACCAAATTCATAATCCTTAATTTTAATCGTTAATTTTGCTAATGGTAAAAATGATATTAAAATACCCAAGTACCTATATAATATTAATTAATATACCTAGGCTGTTACTCGGCAAGGACCTAGTTTGGTTTGGTGGTATCTACATAGGTAATAATAATTATTACCACCAAATAAAATAATATTTATGTTACATAATATTTTATATTACATAATATTATTATTCCAATTCTGGCAGGCGGACGTTCGCTAACTAGGTCACTTTCGTCTGTACCTATTGTATTATATTATTTCTTTGTCGTATAAAAGATTTTTTATGCACTATAATCATTTACCTACGAATTTGATAACTGTTAAACATCTATTACCTACCGTTTATATTTCCACCTATAACATCGATGAGCCTGGACATCAATATCAATGTTGTTGGATGTCAACATCATTACGACCGATCATCCCTAGTAGTATTTCGTTTCGCTTGCTTGGCTTTTAGGGTTGAAACTAAGTATTATGTAGCATTTAAAATCGATTTTAGAATGTTTAATTATTAATAATTGAAGTAGGTAAAATGACTTCAAATCACAGTGCGGGCACGTAGGCACCTACCAATGTGTTTCTGGTTAAGTATTCGAAAACTCATTATAAAAAATCGATTGACAAGTTAAAAAATCTCATACTCAACATATTTTGGTTTATTCGCACACACAAAAAAAGTAGGTACCTATATAATATATTATTCTCAATTCTTCTAGTTCTCGTAGCATCGATATATCCATATTTGCGAGGACATAATATCGGCGTAAAAACATCGATGTTTTTTTTGCTCTACATCGATGTTTGTCTTAACAATTATTATCTTAACAATCTTAACATCGATGAATATCAACATCCCTAAACGCGACGCCGTTGTTTCTCATCGAGTAGGTACCTACGTAAGAAGCATTTTCCCTCCATTTGTAAGTTTAGTGATTGCATCGTTACACGTTTGTTATCATACGGAAATTTATCATGCGAAAAATATCTAAAAGCCGTGCAGACGACGATATGGTTTCTTCTACTAACGGGTCCATAATAAATGAGGAGCGGGCTGAAACCCCTGCTACTGACGTATACGAAGAGAAGGATGCGGGCTCCGATGCAGATGAGGGCACAAATGCAAACGAAGTCGATGATAATGATTCGGACGCTGATTATGGCGCTAAAGAAACTCCGAAGAAATCCAAACATAAGAGCAAAGCCAAAAAGCGGAAGTCGGGAAAGGAAAAAGCGGTAGAAGAAGAATACGAGGTAAAAAAGTCTAAGCCGAGCAAAATATTATATTGAAAATGCATCTGCTGTAGCGCGCGCTTTTTAAATTTTAGAGATTTTTTTGAGTGGTTTTCCTTTTATGAGAACTCAGGCCCCAGTACTTTAGCTAGCATAAAAAAATATATATTGTTTTCTTGAGAAATTATAATTATTGTACATAGTATATTATTTATAGCATAATGCGACCTAAACCCGTCCTTAGGTCACGCTTTGCGGTACCTATTCAAAGCAGCATATTTAAGCCGTGAAGTTCACTGACGACACTTAAATTATTTACACTGAATACACACACCTTAAATTATTATACACCATAATCTAATAGTATAGTCTGATAGCGTGCATATTTATGCACAAACCAGATAAATCACAGATTCCTAGATCACATAATCAGTTCACAAATAAAATTTGTTTACAAAACGAAAGTGCGACAATAACTCTATGCAACAATAATTTTCGCAAATTTTTAGTAGCAACCTGTTTGATTATTATCAAAACTGAAACAATATCACACTAATCAAGTATTCCAAATACAATAAATATGCATCTGAAAATACTAATAACCCAAAAACCAAATCTAGAAGTGTTATGGGTAGGTGTTCAACTGCATTGTCACATTTTCTACTGGTGGAATGCCGACCTACCCACATTTGTGTGTTTATTGCTAAGAGTCGAATTAACATTTTTTATAACATAAATTAGTAGATTCATAGATGGCTGGTTTATGTCACGTGTGCTATTAAATAGTATATAATACATGTGGCATAAGTAAGTCTAAGAAATGCACGGCATTTAGCACCTTCACACCGTGTATTAATATACTACTTAGTAGTACTTAGACCGCTCAAATATTTCAAATTGTGTCTATTTTCAGGTTGAGAAAATAATTGATTCAAAAAAAATTAAAGGAAAATTACATTTCTTGATCCGTTGGAAGGGCTATGGAGGTGAAAGTGACACTTGGGAGCCAGAAAAAACTTTGTCATGCCCTGAGCTTATCAGCAAATATAACAATGAGGTTAGTTTTTTAAGTTAGTCAATTTGAATAATCAGGAACAGCTATCTCAACACTATGACTGTCCAACTCGGCCCACTTAGGCCATATGCCACAACTTGAAGATAGAGTTATTTCTGTCTCAATAAAAACATAGGAGAGCAGAAACTTGGGCTCTGGAGTTCATTTGGTGATGTCTACTTGGATAAATATAGTGATGATGGTGATGATATTATAATTTTTTTCTTTTGTTTCCATGTGTCAACCATGGCACCTTGAATGGTCTTTATTTAACAAAATTACATGAATTTTAGCCAGCTTGGTGTAATGTTCAAACCTATTCACCACTAATAATACCTTACTTGTGCTGTACAGAAGGTACTTGCTAGCTCCTACCGAGGAGTTTACACTGATACTAAATAGTAATTTTTCTCAATTTTTAGAAGGAAAACTCTAAGATAAAATCTAAACAAGATAAGAAACCAGTTAAGAAAGGCACTAAGAGGAAGGGCAAGAGAGATGCCAGCAAGACTCCTTCCAAGAGACCAAAGACTGAATGGGATGACAAGGATGCCGATGAAAATGCAGAATATGAGGTCATTTTTGTAATTTTTCAATAACATACATTTTGTTAGGTAATATTTGTACATAGCGGATCATGCACATACAAGTGTTAGCCCGTGCCTCTCAACAGTTTGTTATCGTTTAGTAGCTGTCTCTAAGCCACTCCACATGAATGTGGTATGACAAACTGACACAGGAGGCACCCCCTCATTACACTATGTAAGCAACTAGGTTGCAGAGTCGTTGTGTAGTTTCAGGTATGAGCCTAAGTAATGATTAAAGTATTGTATCTTTAATTAACAATAATTTTGTACACTTGCTTACAGGTTGAATACTGTATAATTGTGTGTTATCTGTTTTCAATAATGTGACTTACCTACCTGTTTCATGACACCCAAAATTTATTTATTTATTGTATTATGCACAAGACAGTTTACAATCATATACAGAGGTAGAATTTAAAAATGCTATGTTATGCCTGCTTGAAATTGTAGACTATCTTACATATTCTTACAAATAAATGATTTGTTTTGATTCAACAAACAACTACTTTAGACAATAAAAGTTCTACTAGGTTATTTTTATTTTGCAGGTGGAACGTATTTTGGAGGTACACCATAAGAAGAATGGGAAAAGAGAATTTCTTATCCACTGGAAAGGGTGGTCCACTAAGTTTGACTCGTGGGAGCCGGAAGACAACTTGAACTGTCCAGATTTAATCAAAAAGTTTATGGACAAGGTTAGTGTGTACTGCCACATATTTAAGAGCCCACTTGTCATGTGCCCAGCAGAGACTTTATTCTGGGTTTCTTTTTGGTGTTTTCCTTCCCCTAGATGGGTTGCAGGAATGTATCTCTCCAAATAGAATAGTAATAACTATTATAATACAGATATTTTCGCACAATTCTGTGATTATCTATCTATACTACTAATATTATAATGAGGAAAGACTTGATTGTTTGTTTGCATTGCTCCGATATTACTAAGCCGATTTGAAAAATCCCCGAGTGCCATAGGCTACTTTTTATCCTGTTCCCGCGGGATAACGCGGGTCAAACCGCGAGGCGCTTCTAGTGTTTTATAATACTGTGGAAATCCTTTATAATTTCAAATTTATCAGGTGAGCGCTGCTAAAACCACTGATTCCCGAAATCTGCGTGTGGCTCCGGAGACCACCAATCGATTCACTTTGCAAGCTCCGACCACTGGTCGCAGGCTTAGCAAGAGACGTGGTCAGCGCCAAAGGTAAGAAGTACACAATGGAATACTGCAGTAAGCTAACGCTTACTTACAAGGACCAGTCGTCCACCACAAATATCATTAATATCACATTTTGTCTCATGGATTGACTCCTTACTTGTTACTACAAAGCATCTTGCGTGGACAAAATGTTTGACTTTATATGGGAAATTACATATACAGGTGATCCTTGACTAGGGTTTCCTGTATTTAGGTAATGAATAACTTTTATATGTCATTTTTTTATATTTTATTTTAGCATTGTTTGTTTTATATTACACTCCAGAAGTAAATGGTTATTTTATGGTTTTCAGAGTACGTTACGACAATGCTGAATAAGCGCTATGTACTGTATATTAAGTATCAAATACATTAGGTAAGAGCGTGTTAGGTATTGATGTTTTTAAATATTAAAAGTATCTGCTCGATATCATATTTTGTTCTATTAATTTGAGAGCCCAATTTCATTGTATAGTTGCATTGTTCGTAAAATATTTCCTTTTTTTGCTTTTTATGTTACTTTTATCATTTCGGACTGCGGAGGTAATAAGTTCTATAAAATAATAAATGGTTGCCTTATGACAAATATTTTGTATTTTATAATAACAACAGGTTATTTGTACAAAATCGTGTACGAGCTTTGGTACCTTCAGGCATATTGTAATATTATATAGGTATATTATGCAATACGCAGAAATTTGATTATGTGGTGTAGACATCATGGTTACATGGACCTCAAGTGAAATGAGTATTTTCCGCTGCTATTTCCTCACAAAAAATTTCACATAACAATTTCTCTACCCTTATGTCATAACGTAGTCTACAGGTTTAAAAAGTTCGATGGGTATCAGAAAAATAAAATAATACCTAACATCTACTAAATACATTATACATCTACTATATACTTTGTACATTCTAAACCGGAACGGTCTTACCACAATACATTTAAACTAGAGTTGAACAGATGAGTCTAAATATTTTTTCCACAAATCGACGTCTAACCCTGGCTTTTTCTAACTCAATGATACATTAATGATATTTTAAGTACAGGTAGAATAATCAAGAATACCAGGATGGAGTAAGAAAACGCGAGTGATGAACTTCAATATTGTGGAAAGAAATTTTAGAAACATCCGTTTAACTCTGGTCTAAACTTTTGTGGTAAGACGATAAGAGCTTATTATTTCAGCGTTCTCACCGCCTGAAGAATGACGTTGAAGCATTCGCGGTGAGTGTAGGTATCTATAATGAGCATTTATTTGTTTTGGGGGCTTATGCATGTCCTAAAGGTACTAAAATACGCTCTAATTAAAACTATATTACTAATAATAAAACATTCAATGTTGTGTATGTGTGGAATGCGCTGTCTGTACATTTACACGGCATACATACCTACCTACTATCGTCAAATGCTTCAAATAATACTATGTCCTATGAAATATAATCTTACAAAATAAGAACAGTTCAGTGCATTAGGTATGTACCTACCTCCTACTTGTTATTGTTAGATTATTTTAAAATAAAATAAAATGTGGATTTTAATTATTGATATTGGTTCAGTCTATCGTTAAAGTTCGGTTTTAATCCAAATTGCAGTATTTTTATGCGACCGCGATATGCACGATCCATGAACACGATTAAATTAAACAAAAAACCAAACTGCAAAAAGCTAAAACAAGGTACCTACCTATTGTAGGCGGGTACGGTTTGCTTGTCCTGCTACCTTATGATACTAGAGAGACATTATAAGAGCTTGTTTTTAGCTTTTTGCAAATGCGGTTTTTGTTTAATTTCATAATTTATTTTATTCCACACTTTTTTGTTATTATGCACGATATAGCTTACTGGATTAAAAAAAAAATATATTTATATATATAGGTATATTTATTTACCCCATGTGACTCTCACAACTGAGACGAATTGAATAATACCTCACAATGTTGAAATTCGTCGCAAGGTTTAGGTTGTAGGGCGTGCAAAAACTAAAAATCATCCCTCTATTTTTTTTTCTTCGGATAACACCATATAAAAAAACTATAGCCTAATAGCATTCCCACAACTGAGACGAATCGAATGACACCTCATAATATATTATGTTGAAATCCGTCAAGTGGTTTAGGCTGTAGAGTAGCACAAAGAATTTGACATACATACATATAAACATACATACATACATACGCTCGAGAAACAACTCCTTCGGCAGTCGGGTAAAAATACAATAACTCTAATTCGAAGCCGAAATTGAGAAACTCCTTTTTGGAATTAGGTTAAAAAAATTGGTCGTGATGTGGATATGTTTTAAAGAAACCATAACGCGTTGGTGGTTTTTCGCTCAGCGAGCGTCTTCGACCTTTGAGTCTAACATTAACATAATAATTATTAAATAGGCCATAGGTATTCTGGTTTTAATAAAATCCGTGGTCGTTTAGTTTATTATTACTGTGAACTGTGCTGGTTACATAACTGGAGCGTAATTATGTGGCTTTTGATATTTTTTGTTTTATTTTCTTGTAGAATATGGTATAGTTACATAATTTATAATAAATAAATTGGCTATGTGACAAATTATATACATATAAGTATACATTATTATGTAAAAGGTCACATATTGTTAGATTGAATTTATATTCTTGTGTGTATTCATTAGTTCGAAGCTTCATAAGATTCAAATATACTTACCTATTATAACAATTATATTATGGACGGAGTATAAGTAGTTATATTGATATTGTTAACATTTCAATTTTGTTCTATTAAAATGTTGTAAAGTTTATTTTTGAATTTGGGTATGCATGAATGTAATTTTCGCAAGGAAACAGTTAAAAATAATAATTATTTGATGACATTTTGTTAATATCAAGTACCTAGGCTAGGTAATGAGTTAATATGTCTTCATGTGTATCATTATATTTTAAATTTTAGAAAAAAAGACGATCATAGTCTGCACATCTTAACTATTATTGCTAATATTACAGTGAAGAGATAGTAATTTACGCATTTGTATAAGTATATATCATTGCCTCTTTTAATAATTTATCATCAAATGTATGTAACTTAGATAACATCTAGACCAATATAATATTATCATGTAATTCTGTTTTAAAAACTTCAGAAAGATATCTCTAGGTAATTATTTACTAATACTAGTAATTGTACTAAAAGTATTAGCAATGCACATCAGGCGCTGACCGCGGACAGAAACAATACCCATCCGACTATATGAATGAAATCTAAGGTCTACAAAATGTAAACGTCGTCATCTGTAATTTTTAGTAAAATTGAAAACGTTTTTAAAAATTACGATGTACGAGTTAAGTATATTATATCCGCGGTGCGCGGTGGGCTGCACTAAAACATCTCATAATATCGTATATTATTATAATGTTTCCACACCATGCTTATTTCGTTTCATGAAGTCACTGTAATTTAGTGTATTTTGGTGTGTTTTTAAAGGTAACATTGATTTGTCTCGGCAATAAGTTACATAATTAAATAGTTCGTAATAAATAAACGAGTTTTATTTCATAAATCCTTCATTAGGTCAGTAATCTAATAAAAAAATCTGATGTGAATGAATAACATTATTAAGCAGATTAATAACTTATATGTAGGAAGTTAGTCGGTAGCCGGATGCTACGTAGGCACGTTGGCTGCCGGTAATATAGAAGTAGGTAGGTACCTACTCATCCTACCATTCCTGCACATACCTACCACAGTATTTTTTTGCCGTGCCCCGCGGTTTTTCCCATGGATACATTACATTATATTATGTCTACCATTTTCATCAAATTCTGTCTATCCGTTTTGGCTTGATACAACCATTCAAAAGTAGGTAGGTACCGTACCTACATCCTACTAATGTTATAAAGACGAACGTTTGTGCGTTTGTTACTATTTCGCGCTCAAACAGCTGGCCCAATTTCGATGAAATTTGACATGGAGGTTGGATTAACACAGGCTTTTTATACCGTAAAAGGCGGGTAACACCGCAGAGCGCCGCTAGTTTTCCATAAAACTAGTGGTGGTGGGGTGGCACCCAACCTCCACATAGTATTTATTTCCTCTATCCTAAGGGAAGTTTCTATCTATGTTATCTTATCGCTATGTAAGTAGGTACCTACCTACATTATTGTATAAGTCTGAGCGGAGATAAAGGAAAGAGTATTTTTGTAGATAACTGTATTTGCTATAACATGTTTTTGAACAACTCGTGATTTCATCGCTGCTGGATATTATTTTTGAACAAATCTATGCCAATTCCGCACGTTCGATCGAACGCTCTCCAGCGGAAGAGCCTCAAACTAAGCCCTCGAGGTCGGGTCTCGGCGGCGCCACCAGCAGCAAGGCGAAGTCGTCGGGGGGCGGCGTGTCGGGGCGCGGCACGCGCGGCGCCAGCGCCGTCGTCTCGTCGGGTGCGCGGCGCCCGCACGCGCCGCAGCTCGGCTCGGGCTCGCAGTCCGCGTGACAGGCGCGCGCGCAGTGCCCCGTGCGGGCCGCCGCGCGCTCCGCCAGCCGCCGCCCGCAGCGCGTGCAGCGCCCGCGCACGGCCACGCCGCGCCGCGCCGCCGCCAGCGCGCGCGCCAGCGCCTCGTGCGCCTCGCGCCCCGCCACCCGCGCGCACCACTCCCACTCCCGCCGCGTGCTCGCCGCGCACGCCAGCATCGCCAGCGCCACCTCCCGCGAGCGGCACGCGTGCTCCAGCGTCTCCTCCGCGGGCAGGTACGCCAGCGCCGCCAGCAGCAGCGCCGGCGGGGCGTCGCGCGCCGCGCGCAGCAGCCGCGACCACATGGCGGCGGCGGCGGCCGGCGGCACCGTGGGCGCCACGCGCGCGCACAGCTCGCCCGCCTCGGCGGTCCACCGCGTCGCCTCCTCCTCGCCGGGCGCGGCCGCCGCGAGCCGCAGCAGCGCGTCGAGCGCCGCCGGAGCGTCGCCGGCCGCCTCGAGGCAGACGGGCTCCGCGTCGGCCGGCCCCGCCTCCCGCACTATCGCGAGCGCCTCCTCGGGCCGCACGGCGCCCGCGTCGTCGGTCAGGAACCGGCGCACGGCGCTCGGCCGGAGCCGGCACAGGCCGCGCAGGTGCGCCGCGG
Source organism: Hylaea fasciaria (assembly GCA_905147375.1). Classification (NCBI taxonomy): domain Eukaryota; kingdom Metazoa; phylum Arthropoda; class Insecta; order Lepidoptera; family Geometridae; genus Hylaea; species Hylaea fasciaria. The sequence goes on along the minus strand of LR990204.1, from coordinate 5,270,024 downwards.
CCGCGTCGCCGCGCAGCAGCCCCGCCTCGCGCAAGCTCTCGCCGAACTCCAGCGCGCGCTCGCCGGTGGCGGCGCCGAGCGCGCCCGCGGCCGCGGCCGGCAGGTGGTCGCCGACGAGCGCGGCGGCGGCGCGCGGGCGCAGCTCCACCAGCGCCGGGAGGATCGGCGGGAGCAGCGCGGCGGCGGCGTCCCCGGCCGCCATGCGCGACCGCAGGAAGTCGAACAGCTCGTCGACGTCCGCCTCCGAAGGTTCCGCGATGGCGAAGAAGCGGTCGAGCGCGCGGTCGGTGCTGCCGAGCGCCACGTCGAGGCGCCACTGCACGCGCGGGCGCCCGGCGGCGGCGGCGCGCTGCCGCTCCAGCGCGGCGGCGTCGGCGCGCGAGCGGGACAGCAGCGCGAGCCAGGCGCGGTCGGCGCGCTCTCCCTCCGTCACCGCCGCCAGCGCCAGCAGGTCCGCGACCGTGTCGCGGTCGGGAGGGAGCGCTCCCGAGTTTAACTGGTTCGTTAGGAATTCCAGAATTTCGACGCGATCTTCGGTCTCCTGGGGACACGAGTCACGGTCCATAGATCAAGGTTCAGCCAACGAACGACCTAGTCGAAAAACCTCATTCTCACTAGAATAAAAAAACACATTCTCACCGGCAGCTGCGCGGCGAAGGACAGCAGATGGCGCGCGACGCGCAGCCGGTTCTGCTTGGCGAGCGGGCCGGCGAAGGGCGCGTCGCGGGCGCACTGCTCCAGCAGCCGCACCGCCGCCGCCGCCTCGTGCTCCGCCGCCACGCGCAGCGGCGAGCGGCCGCCGCACGCGCTCTGCACACCGACACGCGCGTCACAACGAGAGCCGCGGCCTCGCGGGCTCGCCGGCTGCGGGCGTACGCACCTCCTCGGCCAGCAGCGTGCGCAGCGCCTCGTGCCTCGCGGCGGGGCGCTCGTGGGCGGGCAGCGCTTGCCCCGTAAGTATATATTATTATGTAAAAGGTCACATATTATTAGATTGAATTTATATTCTTGTGTATTCATTAGTTCGAAGCTTCATAAGATTCAAATATACTTACCTATTATAACAATTATATGGACGGAGTATAAGTAGTTATATTGATATTGTTAACATTTCAATTTTTGTTCTATTAAAATGTTGTAAAGTTTATTTTTGAATTTGGGTATGCATGAATGTAATTTTCGCAAGGAAACAGTTAAAAATAATAATTATTTGATGACATTTTGTTAATAACAAGTACCTAGGCTAGGTAATGAGTTAATATGTCTTCATGTGTATCATTATATTTTTACATTTTAGAAAAAAAAGACTAGGTCATAGTCTGCACATCTTTACTATTATTACTAATATTACAGTGAAAATATAGTAATTTACGCATTTGTATATATATCATTGCCTCTTTTAATAATTTATCATCAAATGTATGTAACTTAGATAACATCTAGACCAATATAATATTATCATGTAATTCTGTTTTAAAAACTTCAGCAAGATATCTCTAGGTAATTATTTACTAATACTAGTAATTGTACTAAAAGTATTAGCAATGCACATCAGGCGCTGACCGCGGACAGAAACAATACCCATCCGACTATATGAATGAAATCTAAGGTCTACAAAATGTAAACGTCGTCATCTGTAATTTTTAGTAAAATTGAAAACGTTTTTAAAAATTACGATGTACGAGTTAAGTATATTATATCCGCGGTGCGCGGTGGGCTGCACTAAAACATCTCATAATATCGTATATTATTATAATGTTTCCACACCATGCTTATTTCGTTTCATGAAGTCACTGTAATTTAGTGTATTTTGGTGTGTTTTTAAAGGTAACATTGATTTGTCTCGGCAATAAGTTACATAATTAAATAGTTCGTAATAAATAAACGAGTTTTATTTCATAAATCCTTCATTAGGTCAGTAATCTAATAAAAAAATCTGATGTGAATGAATAACATTATTAAGCAGATTAATAACTTATATGTAGGAAGTTAGTCGGTAGCCGGATGCTACGTAGGCACGTTGGCTGCCGGTAATATAGAAGTAGGTAGGTACCTACTCATCCTACCATTCCTGCACATACCTACCACAGTATTTTTTTGCCGTGCCCCGCGGTTTTTCCCATGGATACATTACATTATATTATGTCTACCATTTTCATCAAATTCTGTCTATCCGTTTTGGCTTGATACAACCATTCAAAAGTAGGTAGGTACCGTACCTACATCCTACTAATGTTATAAAGACGAACGTTTGTGCGTTTGTTACTATTTCGCGCTCAAACAGCTGGCCCAATTTCGATGAAATTTGACATGGAGGTTGGATTAACACAGGCTTTTTATACCGTAAAAGGCGGGTAACACCGCAGAGCGCCGCTAGTTTTCCATAAAACTAGTGGTGGTGGGGTGGCACCCAACCTCCACATAGTATTTATTTCCTCTATCCTAAGGGAAGTTTCTATCTATGTTATCTTATCGCTATGTAAGTAGGTACCTACCTACATTATTGTATAAGTCTGAGCGGAGATAAAGGAAAGAGTATTTTTGTAGATAACTGTATTTGCTATAACATGTTTTTGAACAACTCGTGATTTCATCGCTGCTGGATATTATTTTTGAACAAATCTATGCCAATTCCGCACGTTCGATCGAACGCTCTCCAGCGGAAGAGCCTCAAACTAAGCCCTCGAGGTCGGGTCTCGGCGGCGCCACCAGCAGCAAGGCGAAGTCGTCGGGGGGCGGCGTGTCGGGGCGCGGCACGCGCGGCGCCAGCGCCGTCGTCTCGTCGGGTGCGCGGCGCCCGCACGCGCCGCAGCTCGGCTCGGGCTCGCAGTCCGCGTGACAGGCGCGCGCGCAGTGCCCCGTGCGGGCCGCCGCGCGCTCCGCCAGCCGCCGCCCGCAGCGCGTGCAGCGCCCGCGCACGGCCACGCCGCGCCGCGCCGCCGCCAGCGCGCGCGCCAGCGCCTCGTGCGCCTCGCGCCCCGCCACCCGCGCGCACCACTCCCACTCCCGCCGCGTGCTCGCCGCGCACGCCAGCATCGCCAGCGCCACCTCCCGCGAGCGGCACGCGTGCTCCAGCGTCTCCTCCGCGGGCAGGTACGCCAGCGCCGCCAGCAGCAGCGCCGGCGGGGCGTCGCGCGCCGCGCGCAGCAGCCGCGACCACATGGCGGCGGCGGCGGCCGGCGGCACCGTGGGCGCCACGCGCGCGCACAGCTCGCCCGCCTCGGCGGTCCACCGCGTCGCCTCCTCCTCGCCGGGCGCGGCCGCCGCGAGCCGCAGCAGCGCGTCGAGCGCCGCCGGAGCGTCGCCGGCCGCCTCGAGGCAGACGGGCTCCGCGTCGGCCGGCCCCGCCTCCCGCACTATCGCGAGCGCCTCCTCGGGCCGCACGGCGCCCGCGTCGTCGGTCAGGAACCGGCGCACGGCGCTCGGCCGGAGCCGGCACAGGCCGCGCAGGTGCGCCGCGGCCGCGTCGCCGCGCAGCAGCCCCGCCTCGCGCAAGCTCTCGCCGAACTCCAGCGCGCGCTCGCCGGTGGCGGCGCCGAGCGCGCCCGCGGCCGCGGCCGGCAGGTGGTCGCCGACGAGCGCGGCGGCGGCGCGCGGGCGCAGCTCCACCAGCGCCGGGAGGATCGGCGGGAGCAGCGCGGCGGCGGCGTCCCCGGCCGCCATGCGCGACCGCAGGAAGTCGAACAGCTCGTCGACGTCCGCCTCCGAAGGTTCCGCGATGGCGAAGAAGCGGTCGAGCGCGCGGTCGGTGCTGCCGAGCGCCACGTCGAGGCGCCACTGCACGCGCGGGCGCCCGGCGGCGGCGGCGCGCTGCCGCTCCAGCGCGGCGGCGTCGGCGCGCGAGCGGGACAGCAGCGCGAGCCAGGCGCGGTCGGCGCGCTCTCCCTCCGTCACCGCCGCCAGCGCCAGCAGGTCCGCGACCGTGTCGCGGTCGGGAGGGAGCGCTCCCGAGTTTAACTGGTTCGTTAGGAATTCCAGAATTTCGACGCGATCTTCGGTCTCCTGGGGACACGAGTCACGGTCCATAGATCAAGGTTCAGCCAACGAACGACCTAGTCGAAAAACCTCATTCTCACTAGAATAAAAAAACACATTCTCACCGGCAGCTGCGCGGCGAAGGACAGCAGATGGCGCGCGACGCGCAGCCGGTTCTGCTTGGCGAGCGGGCCGGCGAAGGGCGCGTCGCGGGCGCACTGCTCCAGCAGCCGCACCGCCGCCGCCGCCTCGTGCTCCGCCGCCACGCGCAGCGGCGAGCGGCCGCCGCACGCGCTCTGCACACCGACACGCGCGTCACAACGAGAGCCGCGGCCTCGCGGGCTCGCCGGCTGCGGGCGTACGCACCTCCTCGGCCAGCAGCGTGCGCAGCGCCTCGTGCCTCGCGGCGGGGCGCTCGTGGGCGGGCAGCGCTTGCCCCGTAAGTATATATTATTATGTAAAAGGTCACATATTATTAGATTGAATTTATATTCTTGTGTATTCATTAGTTCGAAGCTTCATAAGATTCAAATATACTTACCTATTATAACAATTATATGGACGGAGTATAAGTAGTTATATTGATATTGTTAACATTTCAATTTTTGTTCTATTAAAATGTTGTAAAGTTTATTTTTGAATTTGGGTATGCATGAATGTAATTTTCGCAAGGAAACAGTTAAAAATAATAATTATTTGATGACATTTTGTTAATAACAAGTACCTAGGCTAGGTAATGAGTTAATATGTCTTCATGTGTATCATTATATTTTTACATTTTAGAAAAAAAAGACTAGGTCATAGTCTGCACATCTTTACTATTATTACTAATATTACAGTGAAAATATAGTAATTTACGCATTTGTATATATATCATTGCCTCTTTTAATAATTTATCATCAAATGTATGTAACTTAGATAACATCTAGACCAATATAATATTATCATGTAATTCTGTTTTAAAAACTTCAGCAAGATATCTCTAGGTAATTATTTACTAATACTAGTAATTGTACTAAAAGTATTAGCAATGCACATCAGGCGCTGACCGCGGACAGAAACAATACCCATCCGACTATATGAATGAAATCTAAGGTCTACAAAATGTAAACGTCGTCATCTGTAATTTTTAGTAAAATTGAAAACGTTTTTAAAAATTACGATGTACGAGTTAAGTATATTATATCCGCGGTGCGCGGTGGGCTGCACTAAAACATCTCATAATATCGTATATTATTATAATGTTTCCACACCATGCTTATTTCGTTTCATGAAGTCACTGTAATTTAGTGTATTTTGGTGTGTTTTTAAAGGTAACATTGATTTGTCTCGGCAATAAGTTACATAATTAAATAGTTCGTAATAAATAAACGAGTTTTATTTCATAAATCCTTCATTAGGTCAGTAATCTAATAAAAAAATCTGATGTGAATGAATAACATTATTAAGCAGATTAATAACTTATATGTAGGAAGTTAGTCGGTAGCCGGATGCTACGTAGGCACGTTGGCTGCCGGTAATATAGAAGTAGGTAGGTACCTACTCATCCTACCATTCCTGCACATACCTACCACAGTATTTTTTTGCCGTGCCCCGCGGTTTTTCCCATGGATACATTACATTATATTATTATGTCTACCATTTTCATCAAATTCTGTCTATCCGTTTTGGCTTGATACAACCATTCAAAAGTAGGTAGGTACCGTACCTACATCCTACTAATGTTATAAAGACGAACGTTTGTGCGTTTGTTACTATTTCGCGCTCAAACAGCTGGCCCAATTTCGATGAAATTTGACATGGAGGTTGGATTAACACAGGCTTTTTATACCGTAAAAGGCGGGTAACACCGCAGAGCGCCGCTAGTTTTCCATAAAACTAGTGGTGGTGGGGTGGCACCCAACCTCCACATAGTATTTATTTCCTCTATCCTAAGGGAAGTTTCTATCTATGTTATCTTATCGCTATGTAAGTAGGTACCTACCTACATTATTGTATAAGTCTGAGCGGAGATAAAGGAAAGAGTATTTTTGTAGATAACTGTATTTGCTATAACATGTTTTTGAACAACTCGTGATTTCATCGCTGCTGGATATTATTTTTGAACAAATCTATGCCAATTCCGCACGTTCGATCGAACGCTCTCCAGCGGAAGAGCCTCAAACTAAGCCCTCGAGGTCGGGTCTCGGCGGCGCCACCAGCAGCAAGGCGAAGTCGTCGGGGGGCGGCGTGTCGGGGCGCGGCACGCGCGGCGCCAGCGCCGTCGTCTCGTCGGGTGCGCGGCGCCCGCACGCGCCGCAGCTCGGCTCGGGCTCGCAGTCCGCGTGACAGGCGCGCGCGCAGTGCCCCGTGCGGGCCGCCGCGCGCTCCGCCAGCCGCCGCCCGCAGCGCGTGCAGCGCCCGCGCACGGCCACGCCGCGCCGCGCCGCCGCCAGCGCGCGCGCCAGCGCCTCGTGCGCCTCGCGCCCCGCCACCCGCGCGCACCACTCCCACTCCCGCCGCGTGCTCGCCGCGCACGCCAGCATCGCCAGCGCCACCTCCCGCGAGCGGCACGCGTGCTCCAGCGTCTCCTCCGCGGGCAGGTACGCCAGCGCCGCCAGCAGCAGCGCCGGCGGGGCGTCGCGCGCCGCGCGCAGCAGCCGCGACCACATGGCGGCGGCGGCGGCCGGCGGCACCGTGGGCGCCACGCGCGCGCACAGCTCGCCCGCCTCGGCGGTCCACCGCGTCGCCTCCTCCTCGCCGGGCGCGGCCGCCGCGAGCCGCAGCAGCGCGTCGAGCGCCGCCGGAGCGTCGCCGGCCGCCTCGAGGCAGACGGGCTCCGCGTCGGCCGGCCCCGCCTCCCGCACTATCGCGAGCGCCTCCTCGGGCCGCACGGCGCCCGCGTCGTCGGTCAGGAACCGGCGCACGGCGCTCGGCCGGAGCCGGCACAGGCCGCGCAGGTGCGCCGCGGCCGCGTCGCCGCGCAGCAGCCCCGCCTCGCGCAAGCTCTCGCCGAACTCCAGCGCGCGCTCGCCGGTGGCGGCGCCGAGCGCGCCCGCGGCCGCGGCCGGCAGGTGGTCGCCGACGAGCGCGGCGGCGGCGCGCGGGCGCAGCTCCACCAGCGCCGGGAGGATCGGCGGGAGCAGCGCGGCGGCGGCGTCCCCGGCCGCCATGCGCGACCGCAGGAAGTCGAACAGCTCGTCGACGTCCGCCTCCGAAGGTTCCGCGATGGCGAAGAAGCGGTCGAGCGCGCGGTCGGTGCTGCCGAGCGCCACGTCGAGGCGCCACTGCACGCGCGGGCGCCCGGCGGCGGCGGCGCGCTGCCGCTCCAGCGCGGCGGCGTCGGCGCGCGAGCGGGACAGCAGCGCGAGCCAGGCGCGGTCGGCGCGCTCTCCCTCCGTCACCGCCGCCAGCGCCAGCAGGTCCGCGACCGTGTCGCGGTCGGGAGGGAGCGCTCCCGAGTTTAACTGGTTCGTTAGGAATTCCAGAATTTCGACGCGATCTTCGGTCTCCTGGGGACACGAGTCACGGTCCATAGATCAAGGTTCAGCCAACGAACGACCTAGTCGAAAAACCTCATTCTCACTAGAATAAAAAAACACATTCTCACCGGCAGCTGCGCGGCGAAGGACAGCAGATGGCGCGCGACGCGCAGCCGGTTCTGCTTGGCGAGCGGGCCGGCGAAGGGCGCGTCGCGGGCGCACTGCTCCAGCAGCCGCACCGCCGCCGCCGCCTCGTGCTCCGCCGCCACGCGCAGCGGCGAGCGGCCGCCGCACGCGCTCTGCACACCGACACGCGCGTCACAACGAGAGCCGCGGCCTCGCGGGCTCGCCGGCTGCGGGCGTACGCACCTCCTCGGCCAGCAGCGTGCGCAGCGCCTCGTGCCTCGCGGCGGGGCGCTCGTGGGCGGGCAGCGCTTGCCCCGAGGCGGCGCGGCCGGCCAGCGCGTCCGCCGCCGCCAGCACCAGCGCGGCGCCGGCACAGGCGCACGCGCCGCGCCGCGCGCCGCACGCCGCCGCCGTCGGCACGTGCGCCGCCAGCGTCACCATGGCGCCGCTCCAGCCGCCTGCCCGCACATACGCCGTTGGATCGTGTGGCTCTAGCCGTTCGCCTTTTGCGATGACGTAAGGTGCGTCGCCTTTTGCGACGATGTAAGGTGCTTCGCCTTTTGCGACGATGTAAGGTGCTTCGCCTTTTGCGCCTAACATAACTTGATGGCAACTTATTAATTTATGCAGCGACCACCAATGCGTAGTCCGTCAGGCAACGAGCCGTCAGCGGCGCGGCGGCGTCGCACAACACTACCACGACAGCTATACCCCGTTTTCGTGTTACCCCGTCTTTCGTTTCCTCTCAACTACGCGACTGTTAAGTGAGGACGAATTAAACGTACGAGACGTAAAAAAAGAACAAGTTGGGATGTTTGTTTATTACTCTATCTCGTCCAAGCCCCTGAACGGAATACGTAAAACTTTGGTGCACACAGACTAAATTTGGAGGTTTAAATGACACTTTTATTCCAACCGTCTACCCCGAAATGGATGAAATAGGGAATAAGGTTTACTATGTAAAACAAAATAATCGCGCAGCGCAGCTTACTAACTTGTTAGTAAGTATAATATAAATGTTAGTTAGTATTGGTTGCGTATAATTCATAATTCTGCAATGTTTTGGAATGTAAATTTACATATTATATTCGTCCAAATTATAGTAAAGCCTTTGATATATCTGAAGTCATAAGGCAAGGACGCATATGCGCATAGGCGTTGGAATTATATATACGCATATATAATAATGGCGTTGGAAGTTTTAGAAGTGTAGGAGGAAGCGCAAATGGGTTCGCATTTTATATATCGAGTACTAGATACCTACTTATGCGAACCCATTTGCATATCCGCCGAGTTGGCGAAAGTCCGACGGCCCTTCACATGCGTGCAAACATTCATCCGTCGTACGCATGCGAGCGGGCGACGAGAACGTTCGCGGTAGTGTGGACTCGCCTATAGCGGCGGCGATGGCGCCCACGGCGCGCCACAGGCCGCGCTCGCGCGTGAACACGCTGGCGCGGTGCGGGTCCAGGCTCGCCAGCGGCAGCGCCGCCACCACGCGCTCCACCAGGCTCGGCTCCAGCTCCGCCAGCCGCTCGATCAGCGCCTGCCGGTCGCAACGGCGTACGTATTGCGTGGGAGTCCTAACTCCTGTTCTGTGATAGCTTGATGATTCGGTGGTCGAAATGTCGTACAGTAATTCGATATGTAAGTTGTTAACTGGCGTCACCTGAGTGGAGTCCGGCGACGGCGGGACGGTAGATGACAGTTCCCCTCGCACCGCCGCATCGCCTAACGCTTCCACGAAGACTCTCTCGCTAGCACAGTGTTCCCACAAAGTCGTCCACAGCTCCTCCCTGGAACCGAGGATGAGTCGTTTATATTAGTTATATTGATAGTTTAGGACGAATCGCGTGGAAATCCCAATCGGTCAAACGACTAGGTTCATAGAGCACAAATATTGATAATTTCAAGTGAAGGGATCAACTCGCCAAAATGATTCACGGAATAGACGACTCACCGAAGCTCGAACTTCGCGCACAGTTTGACCGCCAGATCGGCGACTTTCTTATCGCTCAAAATGTGGGGCCTCTCGGCGATGTCGTCCACGAACTGCACCGCCGAGGCCTTCGCGTCGGGCCCGTCCGCCGCGCACAGCAGCCGCAGCGCGGGCGCGTGGCGCGCCGCCGCCCGCAGCGCCCGCGCCCGCGCCAGCGCCGGCCGCGGCCGCACGCGCACCACGCCGCGCCGCCCCAGCAGCGCCAGCGCCCCGCCCGCCACGCACGCGCCGCCCAGCGCGCTGCCGGCCGCGGCCCGCAGCGCGCGAGACACGCGCCCGTCCGTCCAGTGGCCCTGCGAACGGAGCCGAGGCTTCACCCGAGTGGACGTCGACTACGACTATCCTGTTTTGTTCCAGAATGTTCAATATCTCAATTTTATTCAAGGTCTGATCCGCCGGGCTATATTTTTGGTGGGCGGCGGAGAGTGAGAGCGGAATGACTAGGCAGGACGAAGTAGAAATTAGGATAGTTTACCTTGTATAGAGCCGACGCGTAGACAGGCTCGATGTGCGATAGCTCCAGAGGTTTGTCGTAGTCGTCTCCCCACAATCTTAAATTTTCGTCTGCGTCAAAAATTGCCAAATTTCCTCCCAGCCAGCCGAGCCACAGCGGGGTGTACTTTAGCTCCATGCGTTTCATAGTTCGGAGAGATATCGACGCTCCGGTGATGTGTAGCGAGAGCCACTGCAGAGAGTTCGCCCGGGCGCACACTAGTACTCTTTCATCGCTCTCGCTCCATTCGAGCACGGGGAGAGTATCGGGCGGCCCGCTGAGGCGGAGTCCGGCGGCTCGCCCGCCCGCCACTATGATCACCCGCGAGAGTGTCGCCAAGGCGAGGACGCGCGCGTCGCGAGCCGACATAGCGACCACTTCGCCTCGAGCGCCAGAGAAGAGGCACGAAGTATGAACTGCACGCACTCCAAGAGGTCTCGCGAACCTCATTAGCCAAACGGACCCTCCGGTATCGAGTGCAAGGCCAGACGTTCCAGCCCACGTTGTACGTAGTATACCCCATATTTCACCTCCCAGTGTAATCCGCCTGAGTATCGCTCCCTGTGTACTTTCATACTGGCAAATGAGCCCTCTTGCATATCCTGCGAAAAGCCTTGTGCCATCTTTATTGTATGATAGACAAGAAACCGCTCCACATCCGTCCGAGTTGGAATTGCAGACCCAACGCAAGGTTTTTTCATAAAATGATAAAACCTGTCCATGAGCTGTGCCTACTGTTACTTTTCCGTCATTGCTGACTCCTAATGCTGTAGCCGCACCTGCAGAAGATCTCTCCTGGAACCAGAGTAACTATCTATGTTAGCACCATTAAGACAATCCTGCATTTTCAATTTTATAGCACAAAGTGACAACTGAACTAGCTGTTATCAATTTCTTGACATCAGTCTAAGAGAGAGATGAGAGCAAATACCTGTTGTTTGAATATTTGCCCTATGTGGTAATTGAACCTTGTCTCACACTTCACAGGCTCATCCTAACTCATCTCCCCCTAATACTCTACAGAGACCGCTGAGAATTTTGTAGGTTTATTTAATTAAACAGTGAATGTACAGTACCTAATACCATAGAGCACCTGTTGTAATATCAGTACCGAGACTATTACCTGCGCTTGTTTGATTTGTTGAGAAACAGCCTGTAGGAAATCAACCTGCAGTGCCGAGCAAGAAGCTGGCTCTTCCTGTGGCTTCTTTATTTCAGTATCTAGTTTATTCTCCTCATCTTCAGTAGACAACACCTCCTCTAAAGTAGGTGCTTCACTTGCAGGCAATGCATATTCAATTTCATCAAGCTAAAAAATAATTGTTAAGTACATATTATACTATTGTAACATTGTATTAAAAATAACTTGCAAAGAGATAGGAGATAACTTGCGAGCTTGTACGTCTATCTATATAAAGGATGTCGGTCATAAAAAATTAGAAAAGGGGCGTATTTACAGATTACCTAGGTAAGTACAGAAAACAATATTTTTTACCTCTTCAATGTCCAAGAACTGAAGACTTCCAACGGATTCCAAATCAGAGTCTAACAAAGACTGAACAGAAGGAGTTTTCAGTAAATCCATGTTATGAAATCAGAGAGTAAGACTAAGTGGTAGTAGTCTGCTACATATTAGAAATAAGTAAATTAAATTCCCCGTGGTGTCTTCGTTTCGTAGTAAAAATCACAGGTTACCTACATAACAACGACAACCTAGTACAACATAAAAGTAAAACAAACAAGTAGGTATTTATTTTATTTCCTGCAATGATCGAAATTGATCGAATTGAGAAAATAATTTAATTTCTTTAGTTTTTATTTCCATGTATTTTTTTGGTTTTAGGTATGACTTCGCACGGTTTCTGCATTTAGCCAGAGTCAAGTGTCAAGTACTAAAATATGTAATATTTTCACAATAGGTAGGTACCCATAGATCTGAGTACCTACCAACATGAAATCGTCGTGGTCAAGTCAAATAAATAAAATAGGTAGGTAGTCAAAGCCAGTATAAAAAGTTAGTCAAAGTATGATCAAAGTCACGATCATCGATGTACCTACTACCCAACATCAATGGCATAGATCGATGGTCACAATGCAGTTTACGGTAGGTAAGTAGAGGTAGGAATAATAATTATAGTAGGGAGTTTTCGCGGGAATCCGATAGTGAGACGTTGTAGGTTTCTTTTATTTTTCTCAAACTTGTCTGTCTTCGGGTGATGAGTAATATTGGTGGAATATTAACCATTGCGTGTTCGTTAACGTTAATGATTATATACTTAAACCCAAAAAAAAATATATTTTGCATTTTTCCAAAACTCCCAGGAAGTTTCACTAAAGCTACTAAACTACTTTGTTGAATCATGACTTCTGACTGTAAATAATTGACAGGACCACGAGGATTGACACCATACTAAGACTTTCATAATGTGAAAATATACGTAATATTATTAATTGTAATGTAAAACTTTAAATTTATGTTATTTTATACAATGACAATGACTAAATGCACAAACCGTGCGAAGTCCAAACGATACAATAAAAACACATTGTCCGTTCACCTTCATTCATTCACTTTTTTTTAATACTGTGCAGTGTAATGTGTATATCTATCTAATCTATCTTATAATCTGTGCTCAGCTGTGTGTGAGTGTGAAGCGAAGAGAAGTGGATTTACACTGCGCTGCTGGTGTGAAAACGAATTGATTTAATCCAAAAAATGTACCTATCTGATGTTAGAATTAATCGCGTTAAACATTATTGAAATTATATATTTAGCGTGAATGGTTCAAGTCCGGTCCGGATATAAATAAAATCAGTGGGACTTGGACAATCCGCCATTTTGTCGTGTGAGGTCATCAAAAGTTCAGTTGGTCTGTACAGTGGTATTACCACCTACCTGCTATTTTTATCGCTAATACTATGTCTGAGAATAGTTCTAAAGAAACACCTTTACACAATATGAACGGCATGGGGCCAGGTGGGCATCCATGGGCGTTTGGTTTCCACCATGGATACAATGGCTATGGCTACCCACCACAATTTCACCCTTACTTCGATCAAATGGGCCACAATGGAGGATTTTCTAACGGCCCTCATCAATTTCAACAGAACAACGAACATAATTCAGACTATGGGCATTCTCCATTTTCTAAGCCTCCTCCCCCCAACGGGAGGCCACTATTAGGATCGCCGCTCGATGTTAATCGTCCATTCTTCAACCAGCAACCAATTAAATTTAATCTCAATAATATTCGTAAGCCCGCGCCACTATACGAAAATCCTCTTTTGAACAACAATGGTCCTAAAAAGAAGCGTAAGAAGAACAACAACAACATATCTGACGATGAGAAAACACCATTTATGAATGGTGTAGTCCCCCCATTGCCAGAGCAGCCTCCGCCGTTGCCCCCACTGCCTCCGCCAGACATACCCCCTCCCCCGCCTCCCCTGCCACCACTAGACGTTCCCCTGCCGCCTCCATTAGCTACTGAAGATATTCCCGAGCCGCCAGAAGAGCCCAGGAATAACTCGAATGAAGACGCAAATGAGGCAGCTGGCAATACGTTTCAAAGCAATCCTCAAAATATCTTAAAATCATCTTCTATATGTCCCACATCGGCTGGGACGTGGCCTGAAAGTCTCGAAAGGTACATCAAAAGGTGTTATGAAAAATGCAAATCAGACTTTGACCGGGATCAAATTGACATATGTTTAAAAGGACGAATAACTGCAGCGGCTAATAAAGATGAAATATGGACCAGGAATTGGGATGATGAGCCAATACCTAGTGTCCATAGTGAACGTAATAGCTTGTGTGTGAAGCCAGTGCGCGGCACCTTGAGCTTGTATCAAAAGTGTGAGAACATTGCAGAGTCCAGTAAGGGTAGACCAAGCTTAGGTGGTAGGTTTAGTGGACACAAGAACTCTCCACAGAGGAGACGTAGGCAACACTCGAGAAGTAGATCAAAATCAAGAAGCCCTCCTCGGAAAAGGTTAAGGTATGTATATAATATTTTGTTAAGATACATATACAATATGGATTGACTGAAACACACATTACACACGACTTGATGATGATTTGCACCTGTTGTTTGTTTTTGTAACATATCTGATCTATAGTTTACAAGTAAAATAAACCTTTTATTGTTTACTCTTTTCAGTGCTTCATCAACATCAGGTGATGAAATTGAGGACAGAAGGAATCCAAAAGGTAAAGGCAAACTAAAAGTCAAAGATAGGTTGTCATTGGACCAAAAGAAACCAGAAAAGTTTGGTAAAAATGGTAAAAAGAAACAATACAATCAGTTCATTGTGGAGGATGTACAGGGTAATGCGGAAAGACTTCAGAAAAGGGCTGAAAGGTTTGCTGGCTCAACTAATGTACCCACCATAGCTAGCTCTATACAGGTGGGTAATAAGAGAGTTGAACCAACAATCAGGAAGCCTTTTATTCAAGACCACGAAGGAGATTATGAAGTTGATGAGGTGCACATTGTTGGCACGTGCCTAGACGTAGAGAAATCATTCCTTAGGTTAACAAAAGCTCCGGAAGCTTGTGAGGTCAGGCCTGTGTCTGTGCTAGTCAACTCACTGAAAAATGTCAAGGAGAGGTGGATTGCGAAACAAGATTACCGATATGCATGTGATCAGCTGAAGTCAATCAGACAGGATTTAACGGTTAGTATTTACATTAAGAAGATAAATATTCTTGTGTTCACTATGTCATTGATTCTTCAGAATGGTAATTCCCTTTTTGTGTTGTAGGTGCAAGGTGTAAGAGATGGTTTTACAGTTGAAGTGTATGAAACTCATGCAAGAATAGCTCTGGAAAAAGGTGACCATGAGGAGTTCAATCAATGTCAAACACAATTAAAAATGCTGTACTGTGAACTGCCGGATAGCAAAGGGAATGCAGCAGAATTCACAGCGTACAGAATATTATATTATATTTTCACTAAGAACACATTAGGTAAGTGAAGTTTTAGGACTATAAAATTTTCATAAAATATTTAAGGACTACATACTAGGGTGGAGCGCGGTTGTATGGAAAATTATTTTTATCCAGATTTTCTTTCGGGCCGCTGCGGAATGGATGCTCTAAAGCCTACTGATTAATAATACCAAATATGGGCTAGGGTTATAGTTTTAGAAATACTGCCCCCGAGCCATTACAAATTTCAGAAATTACAAAAAAAGAGAATTTTTACGTGTCACGTTTTAATCATACAACATATAAATTATTAACTTCAATTGCTTTAAAACAATAGCCAACGATAAATTCAACATGATAATATCCTAAAGTTTTAAGAGTATATACAAAATATCGCGCCAAAATATTATACTTGAGCGAGCCTATTTTCGTAGATTTCATAAGAAAAGATACGGAACTTTAAAAAAAACACATGGCTATCAGCTGTGATGGATCTGCATGAATACCGGCTATAAATCAGGTATTATCCGGTTACTTTATGGCAAGCTACAACATCCACTTCAATGGCTCGTATGTCGACTTCATGGCAACGAACTCACTTTGAGCATCTAGATGGAACTGCAAGAGAACCAAAAAGTTTTAGCGGCAAGGTGGGACGGAGTCTGAACAACTGTGAATTTCTCCCGGTCACAACTTTTCATGCAATCGAATGCATATTACCAAATATAACGAAATCTCGAGTAGACCTTAGTACCGACCAGCTATACTTGCTAGAGATTTGTCGTGCGATCAACGACGGTCATTGCAATCCAAAACTTAGCCAAATGCAATCCTGGGAAAATCTGTCACTCACGCTGGTTGACAACAGCCAACAGGATTCTTAGGGTATATGTTTCTACTTATCGCCATTAGAAAATCTTATGGTTTTAGCAGAGTTCGTGATCAAGGTGTACGCGCTGATGTGGTTTCAGATAAAGACCCAACCTTAGTGTATTAATGGAGCTCAACGCGTATTTGAGACCATTATGCTGTCTCGTTATCTGCCTGAAAACTTAAAGAAGGTAGTGGACCCAGTGATTCAACGGAATGGCTATTTTGACCACTGTGAAAACATAATGATAGCAATGCTATACGATGAACGACGGCACATAAAAGAACTCGCTCTGAGAAGTATTCTTAAAATTCGGGAGAGGTCAGCGTTCACACCTAGAAGGGTGTTTCAAGTGCCAATATTTAATTTCGAAGCAAAGGACTAGGCGGACTTGATCGACTGGAAAGTGATTGCGGAATCACCGCTGATCATGCAAATACCAACTGCCGTCATTTCCAAAGCCATTTTGGACCTCAATAGCTTAAATGCTACGAAATTTTTGGACTTCCAGCGCATACCTTGTCACACGCAAGTTACAGAAAGATGCATAAAGTTGATAACGTAATCATGTTCTGCTGCCTACTGCCCAGAACGACGTGAAGGATACTTTACAAATAAATTGGAGTCATGCCGAATAATGCCCATATTCGGGTCAAAGAACCATTACAAAATTGGGTAAAATTTCGTTATCTTTCAATTCAATGTAATTTCTTTGTTGCCGATTATTTTATGTAATTTTGCTTTTTATAACTTCTTTGTGTTTTAAACCAATGTATTATAATATTAACAAAGTCGTTTTTATTTAACAAAAGCACTTTTATTCCTCGACGAACTAAAGTTAATTTTTGGCATTTTTTCCAAACTTCAAGTCCCTTGGGGCAGTATTTCTACTCATAATACATTGATTAGGTCATATTGACTTAATATCGTATTAACATAGAGCATCCATCCCGCAGTGGCCCAAAACGAAATAAGAAAAAATAAAAAAACACTCCACCCTACTACATACACCTGGACTGGTCTGTACGGACCATGTAACAATTAAACATCTATTGTATCTGGCATTGGTTACTCAATGGAGTAAGGGAGCTTTTCAATATTGTTTCTGTTTCAGATTTAACAACAATATTCCAGTTCTTGTCCAAAGATGACAGAGAAAACGAATGTATTAAACATGCCCTTCAAACAAGGTGCGCTTGGGCCACTGGCAACATGCACAAGTTTTTCTTGTTATATAAAACAGCACCTCTGATGGCTGGCTACCTGATGGACTGGTTTGTGGAAAGGGAGAGGAAACTATACCTCAAATACATCATAAAGTCGTACGTCCTTTATTTACTTACTTTAAACTTAGTATGGTGCACATTACGATCTTCCTTTTCAGGTAACATATTTTTGTCCAATTACACTGAGATTGAAACAATTGAACTGAATTTATAGGATAGATTTTATAGATATTATGGACTAACAATTGGTTTTATCTATCTCCATTTTTCCCTAATAATAAAGAGATACCTTTTTCGACATTAAACTCCATAGAAGTAAGATATTATTATACAATTTCTATCTCTAACTAGGGAGATGGTAGATAGTTTAACTGAATGTGTTTCATAGTAATGCAGATATTTGATTTTGATGGGCAAAAATCAATTATTTATCAAAATTATCTTGTTAGCAATGACTTAACTCATCCAAATATTTGGATGTATTTATAGATTATGTCAACAAGTTAAATCAGCCATTCAAACTGTTGTTCAGCAGCCTAGCTTTTTCACTAAATGGTGCTGTTTAACTATACTCCTGTGGTATTTAGCCATTCAATGAAACAGCTGTGTATATGACTTGGATTGATAATTAACTAGGGTAGTGGAACCAATAAATGAATGTTTAAGCGTTTTGGTCAACTTTGAACCACTTTTACTCAGTTATCTCGTGACATTGACGTTTCCTGGTATTTTTATAAGAGTCAGTATATCCTCAAGTATTAACGAATGAATCAAAATACTTTCTATATCTACCAGGAATTTTATAAAAAATCATTATGTGTAAAAAATAGCGTTTTATCCCAATAGTTGAACGCTGTGCCTTAATTATGAACAATTTGTACCCAATAGCTGAACTAATATTTTGAGAGGAATTATGGGATGAATTATTGTAATGAAACTGAAGAATACAATAGTAGCAGTGTTAATAAATTATTTTTACTATTCATTTAGAAGAATGTAAATAATAAGTAAAACATTTCTAGGCTTCTTCGAGAGTACTCCGTAATTATTACTTTTTATTTTTCGTAGTGTAGGTGGCTTCTCAAAAGAAAGACTTAGAAATCTCGAAGAAACTTGAACCTATCCCTTCATTGCGAAAAACAAGACCTAAAATCTTAACTACAATAATTCAAATGGTTCATGTTTTGGATACTAATTTACCATAAAATGAACGATCAACATTTTTGTGTATTTCTTAGTTCAAATTTTGGGCATGGAACCTAAAGCTGAATTTTGAAGGATTTCATACTAAAATAAAGCTCTTAAAATAGCATTTAACACTGAAAACATGTGTTCAACTTTTGGTAAATAACTTAAACAAAATTAATTTGAGTGATTTTGTTTTTGGCTATAGAGTCAAGTTTAGGATTTACGATGCTTGTAAAAAATGCCTTTTCTCCAGAAGATGACCACCGGTCACTTAATGGATCAAGCAAACTAAATTTGAACCATTACTTGAATGGTAAATATCTCGAAAAATACGGGTAATAATGTTAATAAGTATCAACAATATCAAAGCTAAGTAGATGAAGATTTCATTAGAACCAACAAAACTCAGATCCATCATTAATTTATTTATTTAAACTGACAAAATGCTTAAATTGGAGGTCACCTTTCTTAAGTAGGTTTTCATAGAAACGTAACTTTTGGTGGACACCACTCACGTAACGAATTACCGTGGGCTCATCTGAGCCGTCACTGTCGATCTGTTTAAGGCACTAGGTAGAAAAAACGTTGCGAGATACGGAAAAAATTATCCCACATGCGTATGTAGCGTAGTATTTTATATTTTCCTATATTTCGGTCGATCGTTCATCTAATGGGGGTCAGTCATCTTTTGGTGCCACTACCCTACCTACTTTTCTCTACTTGCCTAGCCTGGACATTAAAATTTAGTTCCACTTTCAGTCACCTGGCATTGAAATGTACACTGTTAAATATGGTGTCAGGAAGCAACAATAATTGTTGGTGTTTCTTAGTATTTGATCTCATGATTTCTAAATAACAAAGTGTTATATTTGAAATTCCATATAATTAATATTGATAACCGTTACTAATGTCAAACATTTCATCTTGTTTTGTCAAATGGTCTTGGTCACCCTACCTATTGTATGAATAGAATAGCCTATGCATGCAATTATGCATTAGCCAGCCAGTTGATTTAATTTTGTATTTGATGATATTGCTGAATATCTTTCAGGAATCTAATTCAATGGCACTAATGGTGTGTTAATGTAATGGTTGATTAGGCTAGTTGGCTGGGACATAATATTATGTTTGTTTTATTAGTGGAAATGCACTTAAGCTGTCCGAATACATATACAGCAACATCATCAGCACACACACAACCCACATCATAATAATGCCTTTCAAAATCCAATGTCAGCCAATAGTTTGAGGTTAATAGCCAATGCTAATTGATCCCTAACTCCTATATTTTAGCACCATTAGAGATGTTAATAAAACCAGCTTTGCTGGTTCATGTGTATTGACTTTGTTTTGTATGTACAGCTACAGACAAAATGTTCCTGTGGACTTCATCGTTCGAGAGTTGGCGTTTGAATCCAGTTCTAAGGCGTTTGAATTCTTAAATAAGTTTCCTTTGTCATACACTGGCAGCGATCAAACTCAAATAGATTGCAAGGCCAGCTTCCCAGCTTTAGGGAATATTTAACATTTTCTGTTAAGCAGACATCCTGTTACAATAGCTTGTACCTGTGTGGTGATGTAACAACCACACGGCAACAGGGTGCATCACTTCGGCGGAGCCGTAACGTTGTCGAGTCTCATCAAATTCTCACCTTAATTTTACTCAGCTTTACTAGGATATGTGGCAAAGGAAAATCACTGATAAAGTTATGCAGTAGAAGAGAATAATTTGAAGATCATCGCCAATACAGAAGAGCTACGCCAAGGTATGCCAAGGAGCTGGGAACAGGAGCTGGGAATGCTTTATGAAATAGTGCAGTGCAGAATTGAACTGTCGTGAACTTTTAAATGTGTTGCAAAAGGACTTCATGTTGTTTTATACAATTTTAATAATATATGTAAATATTGTAAAGTTATTTTATACTCAATTATATCAGTTGATAAGTAAATGGATCATCGCATGCACATAAGTTAGTTACTATTTTAAATAATTATACTATGATTATTTTAGAAAATGCAGTGTTTCATTTGACATCACCAACCATTGAATAATGGAAAATAAATACTCATCATGGGTTTTAAATAAAAGAAGGGATCTAAGTTCAATCCCTATATTTATAGATTCCTTTATTCTTAAAGTAAACAATTATACATAACAAAAATGATAAAACTATATCAGATCTAATAAATATTGATTGTAATGTTTTTTACCATTCTTCACCAGTGGTGTTAAGTGTTACCGAACAGAAACCACTACCTATATTGTATGTAGGTATTATTTCTAAATAGAAAACATCTAGAAATGAGGAAGGCATACTTTGCCAGCAAAAAGCTCAGATATAACAGTTATCCACAATGAAAGCACAAACAGAATATAAGAGATCCCAACTTGGTGGCTGTTGGGTAGTTGATAAGGCTGTCCTCCAATTTCATCAACATGGAAACCCATAGGGAAAATCACAGCTGCCAGGCAGAACATTACCACTGCAACAAAAAAATTACAGTAGAAAAAATTACTAGCCTAAATATGAATTGTCAGATTTATTTGTTTATTTATTTATTCAAAACAAAAACCACAGCTCTTAATTAACAATGAGCATAACTTATTATTCTAACTTATAGCCAATAATGGTTTTACATTTTACAAATCGCACATTAATTTACATTATGACTGACGTCAGTAGGTGTGTGTGTGTACTGTGTATGGTATTGCGCATGTCCGTGTGCGAATGCATGGACAGACATCCAACATTCGCACACAGACACAAGGGTGTTTGTATGTCGTATATGTATGTATGTATTATCCTATCATGTACCTAAATAGCCAAATTTATAATGATAATTTAAACTATTTTTATCAAAGCATATACCTAATATTAATATAGTGTGAATATATAGCTAAAGTGTTGCACTCATGAATGTGCAAAAACATCTGTCTTGAGTAGAGGTGTAAAAGTAACGAAACAAAGCGTACCCGTATGTATTCGTTACTTTAACAATGAGTACCCGTTACTATCGTATCGGTACTCGTTACTTCCGTATGATACCTCATAACATGCTATGATGCTTAGAGAGTCGTATCAAATCTAGTCGCATTTCGTACGCGTGCGGTATGATGTCGCGGCGTCACATAATTCGTGATTTGTAGAAAACTTACAGGTAAAAAACTTGGAAGACGAATTTCCAAATTATTACTTTAGGTACCTACATAATAAACAAACATCTTTATTTGTATCGCATGCGTAAAACAAACTATCAGCACACGTGTACGGTGTATCCATACGACGCATACGAAACATGCGAGTAACGAGATGGATTAGCGACTAACGTTTCGGTACTCGTTACTAGATGGCGTACCCGTTACTCAGTACCGAATACATACGGTTTGCTACAGCTCTAGTCTTGAGTTTAGATTTTTTTTTTTTTTCTTAAAACACCTTCATGCTTTGTCAGCGTCGTCGCTGAGCACTTTATAAACTACGCGTTTAAAACACTCTTTGCCGTCACGAAATATATCCGTATCGCCAAACCTCTTGTTAAATGCCCTGTGCAAGCGACTGACAATAGAATTTTGAGCATAGTTTGTACTAGTGTGTGCGACGGCAAACAGATTCGTGTTTCTAGTTCGAGTGCCAGGGACTCGTAAACGTAATAATTTAGCCAATAAATCTGAACAATCTATGTAGCCGTTGCACACACCATGCAGGAAACACATGTCAGCCAAACCACGCCTGCTTTCAAGAGTCATGAGATTATGATGACGGCAGGATTCCTCATAGTTCATAGACCCACGATAGCATCGATAGTTAAGGTGCTTTATAAATTTACTCTGTATGCTCTCCAGTTTTTGAGTATACGTAATATACTGAGGACTCCAGGCAGTGTTGCAATATTCAAGAATACTTCTTACATATGAATAATATAAAATCTTGAGGCAACTAACATCAGAGAAGGGGCGACTAACACGCAGTATAAAACCGAGGTTTTTGTATGCTTTATTGACTATGGCGTCTATATGCTCAGAAAATGATAATTTTGAATCAATTTGGACACCGAGATCTTTAACAGAGCGCAGTTTATCTATTTTAACATTATTAATTTGATACCCAAAATCTATAGGATACCGTTTCCGAGTAAAAGAGACAAATGAACATTTACTTATATTTAGGCGATTGTCAGCATAATAACGCCCTACTCTATCAAGATCAGCCTGAAGGTTTAGACAATCAGCATTACTTCCTATCCTCATGAAAATTTTAGTGTCATCGGCGTACATAAGAAACCGTGCATGTTCGAAGCATCTGCCCACATCATAAAGATAGGCAGCATACAGCAGTGGCCCAAGGATTGATCCCTGCGGGACCCCAGATGGTATATCTACAAAATCTGAACAAAAACCACCCACAACAACAGCCTGTGAGCGGTTGCGTAGGTATGATTCCATCCATCTCAGCAAACTACCATGGATACCGAGCTCATGCAGCTTACGCAGAAGTATGATATGATCCACACGATCAAAGGCTTTTTCAAAGTCGGTGTAGATCACATCAACTTGAAAGCCACCATCCATACTAGATGCAATGTGATCGATGAAAACTCCCAAATTAGTAGTTGTGGAACGTCCTCTCAAAAACCCATGCTGCTCGACAGGGATGGAATTAGATAGTAATGGATATATATGAATATGAACTACTTTCTCAAATAGTTTACCTAAAACATTTAAAATTGAAATAGGACGATAGTTTTCTATCGAGGTCTTTAGACCTTTTTTATGTATAGGCACAATGTGTGCTTTCTTCCAGATACTAGGGAAATAACCCTCTCTTAAACACCTGTTAAAAATTAAAGTTATGGGTACAGACAGAGATTCTGCGCACCTAACAAAAAATATTGGCGGGATATTATCACTGCCCGCTCCCTTTAAAATAGATCCCTAACTTGAGGAATTATTATGGATTGCCCATACAAACTTTCAACCCCTATTTCACCCTCTTCGATATTATGTCTTATAAGCCCAAACGATGTCTATACCACATTTTATCAAAATTGGTTCAGCCGTTTAGCCGTGAATAAGTGACAAACAGATGAACAGTTACTTTTGCATTTAAAATATTAGTATATGGATATGGATGGGATTTATGGATTATAGGTTTAGACCCTACTGAATTGTTTCTTTTTCTTCACTGTCAGTATTTAAATTGATTTCAATAATAAAGGGGATGAGCATGACTGTCAATTGTCTTTAACTCAAGACAGGTTTACTAATTGGGGTGCATACTGGACCAGTAACAAAACTCAATACATTTATACTACACAATATCTACCAAATGGAATGACCAATTTCATGGTGAATTTTATCACTATTCCACGCGGACGAAGTCGCGGGCACAGCTAGTATATTATAAAACCCTTTATTTGTGTACTTATCAGTATGTGTATTATTATTATTCATACTTTGACACTGTCAACTGACCAAACCCTATTCCTGCTGTCTATCTTGTCCATCCAAAGATTGTCTGGCAGAGATTGCTATAGGCATTAAGACCACTCATTGTACCTATTTTAAGTTTGACCTTTGTTCTGTACATTTTGGTGTCAAAAAAGACTTATCTATCTATGATACAGCAGGATAATTATTATAATTTTCTGAATCTTTTGTGACAAGTTACTATGTTAACTTTTTACAATAAAAATAAACAACACTGGACTGGAATGCTACAAGAATAATGTGAAGCCGTAACAAAGAAAGAAAATAAAGTATTACTATTACACTTACTTGCAGCGAATCCAACCCATCTAGCATAAGGGATTACATTACGGTCAAAGTGACTGGTTGCCAATAATATTACAGTGGTTGTAATGCAGATACACCCAATAAAAATGCTAACAAGAGCAAGTAGCCATTCAGGTTGTAGATCTGGTGTGTAGCACATCTGTGGCCGATTGTACATAGTTATGCAAGACCACATTAAGCCAAGCCGTGTATCACCTGAAGGAGGAAAAAAACATATACTTTAATAAGACATTCTGTAGGTATTTCAGAGGGTAAATATGTATTATTGCAGATTAAAATGTTTCTATATACCTAATGATCATGGCAGGCTACCCATATTTTTGAACTGGCTTTCAATTAATAACAAACTAGTCTCATATTCAGTCAAGTAGTATTATAATAATGATAGTCTTCAGTATTCATAGTGATACATTTTCAGTAGGGCATTGTGGCCTTGGGTAATATGACTTACCTCCAACGTCTGTTATTATCCAGTCAGGCATTGCTAGGCTCACAATTGCAAAAACATCAGCGGCCATGAAAAGGGTTCCAGATATCACAGTTAGTTTATCCATTTTTTTAGATAGTACGCCAAAACCTAACGTTTTAAATTATCATAATTATTATAAAGGGCTCATTAGAGAACTGTTCAAAGAGTGATCAGTATTTATTTTTGCAGTAAACTAGGCAAATCATTTAAAAATACTATTACTATGATTAATAATGAGGTAACTTATATATTAATATGTAACTAGGTACTTTTTAACGTAGTTTTAAGTTTAATTATTATTTTCTTGATTTTGATTTTCTTTCTGTTTCATTATGTAGGTATGTAGTGCTTTGCTTTGGGTTTGGTATGTTCAAAGAGAATACAAACGCTACTGGGTATGTTTTCGACTTTTTATTCTTTTGTGGGTTTGTACTGCTGACTGACATTTGACAGACGTCAGTCATAGACAGTGACAGCCAGCATAGAGCAGACGTACAGGTTTTTTTAAATCCTGGATTCGCATTATATTTGCATTCAGCCAGTCTATCAGATAATTTCAAACATTTTTTATAATGGTCAAAATATTTACTCCATCCGGCCATTCTTTAAGGTACAAAATATTTCGGCAAGATTTATATAACATGTCTTTCGGGTTTGTATTATTAGGAGTACCGGAAGTGTATATCATAATATAGGAACACCCAGTGACCTGTCAGACACGAGGCACCATCGTACTGCGTCCACCACACACAACCCATAGATCCAACTGTTCCCTTGGCATAGCGTAACCGGGTCTCCCATTCCCAAAAGGGAACCAACTTGTATCTCACTGAACTACCTAGGTAGGTACATAATACTTAATAAGTATGTGCATAGTTCCAGTAAGGTTTAAAATTGATTTAGCAAGACACATTAAGATAAAATACTATCACTATTGATCTAGACACTAGTTATAAATGTAATTTCTCCTAATTAGACTTAGAAATGAAATAATACTACAGTTGTATGTAATTTGAAGTGCTTATTTATTTATCGCATCAAAGTCCTTTATGTAAGCCATCGTCGTCGGTTATCATAATAATTATTTCCTTATACTAAGTGCATGGGAGTGCAAGATAGGGGGATGTGAACACTCATTTTGAGCTTTTTACATGAATAATAATATTTTCCAGAGCATAGGTAGGTACCTATACCTTAGTAGGAGTGAAGTACCATAGAGGCAAGTTACATAAGTACCTATATATAGGTACTCGTATAGGTGGTGCGTAGGTGTCTACTCGTACTCATTTTATGTGCCTTTATTATAGTTACGCTCTAAAGTCGTCGTTATTATTGTTTATTTCGTGCACTAGAAACCAATCAAGGTTTTCAGTGTTAGGCATTCGCAGTAGGCGCGGCTGCGTTCACTGTGTTGCTGGTTGCTGTGGAGGCGGTGTCGTCGGGCTCGTCAATTTGCAGCCACGGCATTCGTCGCTGGAGCTCTTGTCTGAAATAAATTATATTCCAAAGATAATCGAGTAGGAAGGTTTAGTCGTTATACCTACCTACTTATACTAATAGGTATTCTGTAGCGTTCTCAGGATATTCTGTTGAACTATGAAGTCGCATGGCCCCACAAACACCCAAATGACCTATGATTTCACACAAGGACAAAGAAATGCCATGAGAGCAATAAAAGTGAGTAAATTTTTGAGTTATAGGTACGTTTCATACTCATACATTATCCATTATACCTACCGTAGGTACTAGAAGCACCTCGCGGTTTCACCCGCGTTAGCTAGCTACTATCCCGCGTGAATCATTAATTTTTACGGGATAAAAGGTAGCTTATGTCACCCGTGGATAGCATACACTACAGTGACAGCTTCCCAACAGTGAAAGTATTTTTCAAATCGGTTCTGTAGCTTCGGAGCCTATTCATTACAACCAAACAAACAAAGTTTTCCTCTTTATAATATTAGTGTAGATATAGGGTAGGTATACCTACTGTATACTTTTACATGATAAAATAAAAGTGGCTCATGAGTGGAGATACCTATCCATTCAGGGGGGAGGGTGAGGCAATTATGTTCAGCAGTTGAAGTCTTCAGGCTTATGATGATGACGATCCATTCAGGCCGAACAACTACCTCGATACTATTCAAAGGTTTCTATTGCAAGATATTTCGTAATTACTTGTTACCTGTACTTTGGATGACTTATCGCATAGACCCAGGGGTCTATGCACGCTACTGCTTTACATGCTACAGCAGGAATCATCGTCACCTGAAAAAATACGGAAAATATAGGTAGTACCGTAGCTATAGGTTGATCCGTCTTAAAAATAATAACACTTCGGTATTGCTATTGTAACGGTAGGTAGTTTAGGTATAGCTTCTAAGTAGGTAATAAAGGCTTTAAAAAGTACGATCTGGACCGATTATATAAGTGCAAAACTTATTTAACTCCTACTCGTTCGTAGTACTTAGATACCTATACCTAAGTACAATGTTATTTCAGACAGGCTAAATAGTGCTAAATTTTTTTCTTCATTAGTAAGGGTTCCGTAGATACACGTGAAAGACATTACGGCAGTTAGGTAAGTTATGGTATATAATTACTGAAGTACCACTTACTGCGTATGTAGGTTATTGTATATATTGATAAGTAGCCGAGCTACATAGGTTAGGGATACCTACCTACTTACTGACGCACTTCTGCTATTCACGTGCAACTCTACGTTAGAAATGAAACTGTTGTATGTACCCCTGGAGTGAGCAGCTGCTGGTCCCCGAAGGCCCCGATCAGCGCCATGACTCCATAGGGCGTCCACGAGGCCACGAACAGAAAGCAGACGGTGAGCGCAGCCTTGGCTATCCTGATCTCCGCAGACTCAGCGCCGGCGTTCTGGTTGGCGCGAAGAGATTCCACATTCATTTTTTTAGCTTGCTCTCTGTAAGTCGCATACAATTATGCGTTTAGGTAGGTCCATAAGTGTTTCTTTAATAGCTATGTTTGCATATGTGTTGAAAAATGTGCGGTCTTATCACAAGTATTTGTGATTTCTTACAGACATGACAACCTTTGTTGGAGAGGAAAAATACTTATATATAATAAGAAAATTGCGGTTAGTGTTGTGATAAGTAATATGAGATAAAATCACCGTGTACCTACCTAGGTACCTACAAAAGGAAAACTTTTATAACGCGCGTAATTTATATATATTAATATTATTCAAAGTTGTATGTACCTTAGGGCTGCTTCGTGCGCGAACACCTGTTTGACAATCCCGCTGTAGAAGTAGATGATCATTGACATGGGGAACACGTAGCTGCATACGAATATACACGCCACGAACAGCTTTGTGTCGAACGTGTTCGTCAGGTAGTCGAATGTGCAGGAAGTGAGGTAGCCCTCTGGAATTGTTCATTACTTGCCTTTTTAGATGTCGGTACAGAGGTAGTCAAAACACCTTTATCAAAAGAGGTCTCTTCAATTAAGGCTTAACAAAAGCAAAGTAGGGGATATATCTAAAACACGAGTTTGTATTTAGTGAGACTTTTTCTTAGCATTCCCGTACTGAACATTCAGTGACAGGTAGGTACCTACCTATATAATTATATATGAAATTCTTGAAATGTTACCTGGAACGTATCGTCCCCAAATTTTAAATAATGGTAGTAACGCCCAGGGCGTGGCGTATATCCATACGAAGGCCATCATCAAAAGAACTTTGCCACGAGAGAGTCTGCCGTCCAGAGGTCGTGTGATTGTGGAATGTCTGTGGAGAAAAAAAAAGGTAATAATGTCTATACTCTACACAAAGAGAGAGATTTTAACAGTGCGAGCGCGTTGAAAGCTTTTAAAATTTAAATCACGTTCTTTATTCGTTTATTGTTTTCTTGATCCATACATCTATATACTTAACTAATGACATGTTACCTGCATATAGTATCACGTATTATCATAGAATCTCGTACCTGTCATAAGCAATGCAGGCGTTGGTCATGCCGGCGCCGATGCCGCTGTAAGCACCCATCAGCGCAAACACCTGACATCCGATGTTACCGGCCGCGAAGCCTTTCATGGCGCTGTTATATATGAATATCGGCGCTTTTGCCATCATTATAAAATCTAGAATGGCCAGCTGAAGGATTAGGAGATTACTCGACGTCCTTAGACTTTTTGTCCTGAAATTATTATAGCGAGTTGAATTATTTACTGATACGATGAAGTACTAAATAAATACCTTCTGCATTAATTCCAATATTCTTACGTAGAGAATACAAAAATGACGAGTCCGTTTCCAACCAAAGCCGCGGCCGTGAAGAATATATAGAGGAGAGCGAGAGCGGTGTGTGCCGAGGCTGGGGGCGCCGGGTACGACAGCCAGTGCTCCGGCACAGCCGCCAGGTCCTCACCGGTGAGGCCCTCGCCTAGCATCTCTATCTCTCCTGATCTAGAGTAAAAAAAAAAAATAACACAAATTAACAAACACGTTGAAACGTTAGCCGTTTACGTTACTCCACCCCCTCTTTCTAGGTAGGTACCAAATACTTATCTACCGGTCGTGTAATTCGGCGGAATACCCGTGACGAAGTAGGTAGGTATAACTAATAATTCTATTTTCAGCATTTATCTTCTAGATCTTGATCTACATCTGTCTGAGCATATTTCAATAATCTCCACTGTAAAATAAATCATAATAGAATAAAAAAGCCGTTAGTATACTTACTTGAGAGCTGCAAAATGAGCGGCGTGAAAATATGTTTCTGTGTCATTTTCCATGTTGAAGTTGGGTTAGATTGTTGCTCGTGAGCAGTCCTCGGTAGTGCGTCCACTGCCCTGACTGACTGCTAGCTCCTGCTTGTCGCTCTTCAGTTTTATATCAGCTATACGCTAACAAGATTCCTAGGATTATCCTACTGACGCGCTTTATAGGATTAGCCGAGGTTTTGGCTCGCGCACTGACACAGATTTAACGTTTAATGAACCATTTTTCTGTATGTTTCAACGACTGGTAGAGCGATGGTGGCAGTTACGAAGCCATACAATTGGAGAAACTTAGGTACATATCCTAAATATTTGTTATTGTACCTACCTACTCAGTGTCGGGAAATCTTTATCATTGTAAGTAAAAATTGATCACAGTGAACACAACATTTGCTGGTAAGTAAGCAATTTTTCATTTTCATACATTTCTTTTTACTATGCATAAATACATACACATTATATGAAAAAAAAACATAGTAAAATAGACAAAATTTCAATCGTCAACAAATTTAATAGACATCACAACAACCATTTGGATTGAGTACTACACATTTCTACTGAAACAAAACGTGGCTGATTACAGACAGACAGGTAACTAACACATTTTTTTCCATAGGTAGGTCCTTACTTAATGTTTGAGAATCAGTCCCATATCTCATGCTATTATTAAATACAAACAATATTGTAATAAAATAAGTACTTAAAAAATTAAATATTTAATCAAGCATATTTGTTCCAATGTATACTTTGAATTATTATTAATAGTGTTTAATAAATAAATTGAAAATAGCGTCTATTTAGTGCTATTTTGCAGTAGGTACGCCGTCGCTCTCATTGATACGAACCAGTACACGGTCGCTGTTTAATATTGTTAACGGGATTATTACGTTAAGGCGATGTGGCACTGAGTTTCAGGCTTTTGAAGCTAAGGAAACCTATTAAAATATAAGATTTATGAGTAAAAAAAAATATTTTATTAAAATTGAACTTATTATTTTTAGTTAATCAAAGACAAAAACGTGATTTCGAATGATTGACACGTTATATATAACAGTCTTTCTCATGACCACGACCAGTGCCACAAGTTCACGTTCCAACCGCCGAAGTCGACAATAATATAAGTATAATACATAGGTATAACATTCTTTGCGTTTACAAAATTATGTTACTAAATATCGAAGCGTTAAGTTGGTATACCTACTAACTTCTGATGTGAATATGTGGATTGTGGGCGTAGCACTTTCGGTGGAATCGACCGGAAACGACGTTTTATTTTTAATTGTTTTTATACAGATACCTACTATAAACTTAAAATATGTAGGTATAGGACATAACTTAGAAAATAAATAAAACAAAACCACATTACTGTGGCAATTATATAACGTTATCCTAACATTGATCTTCATTAGGCCATGGCATAATATTTTAATGACATTTCATGGAACATTCCCAATAGGTATTTCTCTTGTATTATAAAGATACATTTATTATGGAAACGCTTCGAACTTCTACCAAAGGAGATGTCAACGATAAAATCAGCAAACATTATTATCAACCTAATTTTGGGGAGGACGAGGTAGGTGTCAAAGTCTCCGTAACGCGCACTACGAAATATAGTTATGGACGCATTCACTAAAACCGACAATCCTAAATGATAAATCAATTCTTATAGGCCTTAGATAGGTATCACTCGTTTTAGTTGCACAATATTTAGTCCACTGTTATTTTTGCTTTCGATCTTAAAACCTTAAAACCTGTTTATTAGTGAGTAAAGTAATTGATACGAGTCGTAACATCTGAAAAGAAATCGCATTATGGATTAATGTGACGTTCATTCCATTATTCACCCAATTTGCCCCGCACTGCCATTCGAACATGGTCGGCAGAAAACGCCATGCGTTCACATCTCCTTTGGTATAAAAGCTCGAAGTATTGCATTAATTTGCAGTACGTATTTATCTTATATCTAAAGTACCCAATAGATTGGACGAATTATATGTAAAATATTTAATTAAGTATACAGTAGATAGTCGAGGAAAAGACAATTATATAAATTAATTTAGAAATTTCACAGAGTAGGTAAGTACCATATTATTTTGAAATTCCATTAGTTTGTGAATTTTGTAAATAAAGGGTCTAGTGCTGTAACGTAAATGTAAACGTGTTCCGTTACATTCTGCCGACTACTGTTAACAATTAATTACTAAGTAAGTACATATACCTAAGCGATATATTATTATTAGTGTAGTATAGAAATACAACAGACACAAGAACATTGGACATTATATAAATTGAAAAATTTTATAATGTTAATCAGAAAGTATGTGGATCACTTTTATTTTGGTTTAATTTATTTAAATTATTTCTTTGCCATGCATGACGTTATATATTATTTGACACATATTTTACTACGTATTTATGTTTTAAACTTAGGGAATAAAACATTTTGCATTTGTAAAATACCACTACCTACGTTTCATACTAGTTATCGGTTTATTGTTTATAATTATTGTTTTAATTGCAATTTATTTATGCGTCCTTATAAAATTCGCTTTAATCAGTCTTTATTTATTTTATTTAAACGTTGTCGGATAAAAAAACGATTATTATCACGTTTACATGAAGTGATTTGAGATGAAATGCTTAGATTGAATTTTAATATGAAGAAATGGGTATAAAAATGAATGTATGTACATTCAAGCAGGATAGGGGCCTCCTCGAGTGACGTTTTAATAAATCGATTTCTATTAATATAAAATTGTCGGCACACTCTGAGCAGCCAGAATACATCATGATGCTGCAACCAAAACAGCCCATCGCACTACCGTGCACAATGGTTGAAATATTGATACGAAAGGTGAAGCCTATAGAGGAGCTATGGGTATTGGGTATGTAAGATGGTGCAAAGAAATCTAAAATTGTATTGCTTCCAATATGTAGCAAAGCACATTTTTCTTTTTACTTCTCGCTACGCAATGACATGTTACGATGAATCGTAGCACGGCGGAGCGAGTGTCGTAGTCCAGCTACGAGCCCTCCTTGCTACATTGTGTGATAACGGAAAATGCTACGAAATTTTACAGTTTGTGTAATACCTACATTACTATAAACATGCAGGCCGATTACTTGTCATATTATTATCACAACATACGAAAAGTATTATTTTTGCGAAATACGGCTTGGTTAATATCAATTCCAAATTAACTACATATATATTATTATATATATAAGTATATTATGTTAATAATACGGGGTGGGTGACACAAAGTTATATTATTATCTTACTCGCTATCATCTAACGCTATACACACATATATCACTTAACTATTAAATATTATACAACAGTGAGTCTAAAAAATAGATAATAACTGTCGTCGTTTTTACGAAGACACATCGAAAAGTCCAAAAGTGAATTTACATACAATTTAGTACAATATAAAAGGGTTAACAAAACTTTGTATAATTTTTACAAAATGTTATCAACAAGGATCTATGCAAAGCTGTTGCGGTGTCGAAGGGCGTGGCGCGTCGTCCCGCATCGCGTCGTCTGCGTCGTCCCGCGTCCCGTCGTCGGCGTCGTGCTGCGTCGCGTCGGCCGAGCCGGCGCCGGCGCCGTCGCGCGGCGCTTGTGCGAGCAGCTCTCGAATGTCAAGCGGGGGTGCCGATTCGCTGTCGACTGGGATTTCTTCTTCAGTCTATTAAAAATGCAATAATATATCTACTGTAGATTTAAAAGATGGCTATTCCGATTAAATATTACTAATTTGTCACTATATTTCATGGATACTGAGAAAATGTAGGCCTTTTCTCAGTATCTATATCAATAATTATTTAGTATCTACTAAAATAATTACCTATTACGGTCATTTCAATTTTCTGTGTTAGACCACAGTCTTCCTACAATATTGACTAAAGCGAGTGATAATTACGTAACAAGAAACACATTGGTATGACATCGGTTGATCATGAGATATATTATGAGATATACTTATATGTAATTACCGGCGTGTCCTGTTGCAAATGTTCAATAGTGATGCATGTCTCGGGCAGCTTGTTGGATGGCGTGGCGCAACGCGTGACGTCAAGTCGTGGCGACGGCGGCGGAGACGCATGTAAAGGTGGTGATGCGGAAGACATTGAGGGCTGTGACACAAGTGACGATGGAGACGTGAGAGACACCGGCGGCAGCGATGCGAGAGACACCGGTGGCTTCGAAGCGAGAGACACCGGTGGCTGCGATGCGAGAGACACCGGTGGCTGCGATGCGAGAGACACCGGTGGCTGCGATGCGAGAGACACCGGCGGCTGTGTGGGTGACAGTGGGGACGCAAGAAACGCTGGCGGCGGCGCGCTGTGGGCTCGAACTTCGCTCTCTAAACTTAGTTGTGGCATTTCCATGATGTTTTTATTCAATTCCTCATCGTGTGCTCTGTGAGGTAAATAAAAAAAGAGTTTTATTATTTATTATATTATAGACGGACGATGAATAGATACAGTTTTTACACTTCACATGGCGAGTACTAACTTTTTTACTTGTACTTATTTCATAATTATTAACTTTATCAATGAAGCAACTAAAGTTCGAATAACCATAAAGGTCGTTTAATAAAATTTCGCAGTGTGTCTGTTAATTCCTTATTCTGCTCGCACTTATCCATCAAGCAGTAAGAGAAAGAATAATACGCAAGAGAGTTATACCTAGAGCTCAGGGATTTACTTACTTAGATATTTCTGATTCCGCGTTGTTTACATTATTAGTACTGCCCACTGGCGTAGCTGAAACAATAAAATATTGCATTATTAGTGTCAATGAATTCTTGTAAGAACTATGCAAAGTGTAGCATAGTGAGAAGTAGGTACGATTGAGGCTGCGCCGCGATTAGGCGTCCGTATTCCACTTCTCATGTTAACTAAACTGGCTACTTTAAATTGTGTGAATATGCCACGATGCATGTGTTAAGTGTGAAGCCGCGGGTGCGGCTGGTCTAAACAATTATCACGCATGCGCAGTGTTACGGCGCGGTGCCGGCGCCGCCACTCGTGTTCCTTCTCCATCGCCAACGATGAGTGAGTATACCTATTCATACATACAACGACAATATAGTAGGTGCTTACGATGCACTGTGTCGTCCCGCAGGCGCTGCTGGCGCGCGAGCGGGCGCCGCCGCGTGTTGTCGCGCACGCGCAGCGTCACGCCGGCGCACGCGCCGCTCGCGTGCAGGTCCATGGCTAGCGACGACTGCGACCCGCACTCCGACTCGGCTGCACTAGCACTGCAGTCACGTAGTTTATAAACTTACTAGGTTACCTACCTATTGGTAATCCATCATACCTTATAACTTCTACATTGAACTGTTATTATAAATGTTGAGGTAGCTATTTATTAAAATAATTTTAGTTAAAGTAGGTAGGTACAAGAAAATATTTGTATCTCTGTACTATAGCTATTTGAGTTATTTTGTGTCAGCATCAATATTTTGATATTTTTTTAGTCACATAAACTGACAAGCGTTAAATAACATAATATTAAGATAGTTAACTTACCAAAGTTTTAAGTAGGTATACACTCTACTGACAGTTTAGTTGTTTTTTTACACGACAGCCAATCAAACTACGACTACAACTAAAGCATAAGGGTCGGGAAGCTAAATGAAATGAGCCAAAGCCGTTTTGCAACGCGCATACGCGTATTGTTGTTACCTGACAGCTGAATGCCTCGGTTCGTCGACGGAGAGCGCATACCGGCGCAGCGGGCG
This sequence comes from Hylaea fasciaria, assembly GCA_905147375.1. Taxonomy (NCBI): domain Eukaryota; kingdom Metazoa; phylum Arthropoda; class Insecta; order Lepidoptera; family Geometridae; genus Hylaea; species Hylaea fasciaria. The sequence goes on along the minus strand of LR990204.1, from coordinate 5,234,984 downwards.
GCGCAGCGCCGCGGCCGGCAGCGCAGCGCGCGCACCGCTGCAGCGCAGGTCGGGCGCAGACCCGAACCGGGCCTTCCCCTTCACCCTCTCCACACCGATTCTGTGCCACACACACTCACAACCCTACACCTCAAGAACCCGGCGGTTCACATACCACAGGCTGCTTGTCTTCTATATTTCCGCCGATGTTTGGCATGAAATGATTCTCGGGAGGAACTAATTTACTTTTGTTTTACCGAGGGGAGCTGAGATGTAGTGAACATCGTAGATGGTTAAATGACAATGGGACAAGTGGGCTTTGATTTAACTTCGGGTTTGCGTAACTACAACAATTATTTGAATGATCACAACAGTCAACAACGATCCTAACAATTATGTACAATACTTACTGCTAAGTAGTATCAACTCTCAGAAATCAACTTATTTTATTTATTCTAAAGTAACGCTGTACATCTTCACATTGGCGTTTCGATTTTAGTCTGTAATTTTTTTCAGATTTTCTTATTAATCAAAACGCAGAGTGATCTGTGTGGGTGAGACAGTGCACGAGATGCAAACAATCGGCACGCAATTTGACTGCACTTCCCCGCCGTCTTCTCACCCTAACAATAGACTGTCAAACTAAGCTCATACCGTGAAACGTGAAATACAATCATCGGAATGAATTATACAACGGTTGGACCAATTATAACAAGCAGCAGCAACACCTATAACATTATTTCGAGATACGGCTCACGAATCTTACTTGAGTTGCGTCGGTCGATGCCTGTGCGTGTGTAGCGGCACCAGCGGCAGCGAGTGCGGGAGCGGCAGCACGTGCGGTAGGCGGTACACGCCCAGCTGGTCGAGGCGCGCGGGGGCTGCGCACGCGCCGGCGCGACGCGGCAGTGGCCGTGGGAGGGCTTGCGGCCGCGCCGGCGTCACCTTCGCCGCGCTGTCGCGAGCCTCGAACGTCATCACGCACGCCGCTACCACGATGAATCCTGTACATATACAACTATTTTTAACATTTCAGATAATACATTAGATTCCGATTCAACCAAAGTCCAAAGAAGTCCAAACCAAACCGAATCATAGGGTTAAAAATTCATGTAGATGATGCCGGGGCCGCACCGGCGCCGCATGTTTGTGTACACGAATAAAATCCGCACGATACATTATATACCTAGTGCATAGATAAGAGTATTATAGGGAATGACAGTGTCATACTAATGTCCTCGAAATTTTGCATGTATTCATAAACCTATGAGCATCCAAAAACAATGCAGATGGGTGACATTATGAGTTCATAATACGAAATAGCAAGGCAGGAGTAGGTGTAAGAAGTACCTCCGAAGCCCATGACGATGGGGCCCGCGTACGACAGGTTGTTGAGATGGAATCCTCGCGCCTCATCCTTCACCGACACGGTCGCGTTGCCGCGCACCTCCTGGTCCACCGACAGCGTCTCCGCGTAGTACCCTGGAACCATCATCCAAGCACGCCATAATCCCACGTCCACACGTTCCACAGTCTGTGTGACTACTATATTACTATACTACCACCTACTCTCGAATTGCTCTTAACGCTGTTTTTACCAGCACAGGTTGGTTGCGGAGGTTTCGGAATATAGGCTCCTATACTAAATTATAAAACTGTAGCTCATCTGTAACTAAGAGAAACTAACTGGTTATTTAAAGACCTGTGTACGCGTAAATATATTATGGTGTTTAAAACTTTAGTCTATCGCTAAAATTTTGAAACTGCTGTGATGTGCTATGAACCGTGATATGATATCCGCAGAGCGAGTTCCATGAATTGGAACAAATAGGAACGTCCAATGAAAAAAAAACAAAAGCATGATAGTGCCACAGTAAATTCAAAGAGTGAAACGGTCGCCGGAGGCTTAAGCCGGAAGTGTCAGAGCCGGAACCTTCGCTCGAAGCCGGAAATACTACACCAGCCCTCCGGCGTGCATCTCCCATACCTACAAAGTGTCGGCATGTTCGTGCGAATGACGTTTGATCGTTACTGAATAGTCAATTGAAATACGTTTTCCACACGAACATACATTTATATCTCGATTGAAACTTCAATAATTATATTGATTTAAAACTTAATAAAACTATCTCCTATATACTCTTTACTCCGCTTCGAATAATAGTAGAATCACAATAAAAACATGGGAAAAATTAACGAAAACAAGTGATAATTAATTTTCTCAAACATTTGTATGTAGCTATATTACGACTTGATAGGGTAGCGTCTGTCGGGTCAGTATAAAATGAAGTAACATATTTTGTAGTGCTACGACGTAGTGCTAGCGTAGCGTAACGCTGTAGCAAAAAATGCTACGTGAACACGTAGCCCATCGACGTAGCATCGTTGTGCTACGTACGACTACGCATGGTTATTTCATTTACTACACGAAATCAAGTGACGTGTATTACATTCTATGAAATGCTACTAATTTTAGATATGCTGTGACCATCTACACCGCACAATTCGCAATGAGTTTTACAGGAAGGATGTCTCGTTCTTGCGGATCGAAAGAGGCTTGATTACAATGATTACACTCCGACGGCCACTGATTCTTAACATTAATCTCACTCAATCCACTCAATCTTTACATTAATTGTTACGGGTAGTAATTAGTACTTAATTGAGTTTATGTGGTATCACTTAGTTATTGTGATCAAACTTAAGTATTGACGTATTGTATTGTACACAAAACTTGATTGTATGCACAAATAAAAGTAGAAAAGCATCCTAACCTATGACTGCCATAGCAGCTCCCAACAGCATCAGCAGCAGGCCCGCGGAGAGCGCGCGGCACGCGTGCCACAGGCACTTGGAGCTCATCTTGCCCCGGACTACCTGAAACATACCACGCCACGGATTAACCAAGGGCCCAGAGTTTATGTGAAAAACTAAGCAAGTTTCTTTGTTTTTTGCTTTGATTATGTATTTTTTGTTTCTTAAACTTGCGTGTACTGAAAATGTAGCCATCAAAGCCTTTAACATCACTGCTCCTTCACTGGTCTGTCCCATGTAACAATTAAACAATTAAACAACAACTATTGTGTCTGGCATTGGTTAGTCAGAGGGTTAAATTAAAACATTCATATGTGAGTAAGTTAAGTATAGTACTTAATATTCGGTAGGTATTTAAATTTCATATGTAGTTTATAAATATCATTTATTTACACCGCCAACTTCTGACTGTCCATTATCTCTCTCCTTCCAAAGGTTGACTGGAAGAGACCACTTTTAGCGATAATTTCGCCAATTGTACTTTAGATTTAGATAAAGCTCCTTCTGTAATATCTTGTGTATTTTTATAACTGGTGTGTAATAAAGTATATTATTCTATTCTATTCTAATCGTACTTACCATACAGCTGTTTGCGTCAATTTCATAAAAGTTAATTAAACTAATTATTATTGTTGTTTAAACAGTAAAAGAAGATTTAGAAATAAATTAGCTATATTGCTACGATTCAGCAGTTTATCATACAAATACATTACTTTTAATGTATTCAAGGATTGTAGTCATGCAACAAGTATCTTTAGCCAACTGTTGAGTGCCAGTTTCCACTGGTCATTTTAACAAACTGGCCACTTGAGACAATGCTCATAGCATTTGCGTTACACTACAGATAATGAAACTACTGAATAACAATTTTATATGTCGGTGAATGTCATTTCATATTCATCTTGATATAATATGCTACACGACAATCATTGGTATGAAATACAGCAACTAAAATGACAAAACGTGAGTCAAGAAATCAATGCACGCAACGCATTCTAAATAATTAATATGCACAGATGTATTTGGTACGAGAATGACTGAGATTGTAGGTGAAACACGAATGTTTTTCAAGATGATCTTTTGTTTTTGGTACACTGAACGCGTTTTCCATTTATTTTTCATTTGTTTCATAGTCGGTTTGAGGTTAGAGATGTACCTGGACGTTCCAGGTGGCCCCGGAGGCGGGGTGGGCGCGCCGAAGCGGCCCCGTGACGCTTCTGGCGCGTTGCATGCCGACTGGCGACATCTTCCACCGAGCTCTGGCCACAGATTAGCTAAAAGTGAGTGAACCCTGCGCGCGCACACAGCCTCCCTGCTCCACGCAGCGCCGGGCACCTGCGTCCTAATTCTGTTAACAGATATTGCGATGCTTGATCGTAGCTCAACTCAAACTGCTATACGAAATTAATGTTTCTAGCTATATGTGTCTGTGGACGAAGGCGTCCGGAATACGAAATGCAGTCCCTTTCTTACTTAGGTACTTATATAGTTACTTATAGAAATAGTGAACACAGGGCACTTTGTACATTTAGTTTCGCACCGATACTATCATGACTCACTTAGCTCGTTATAAAAGTGGGGTTTTTATTTACAAGAGCGTTTTAGTGTTTTTTTTTTAATTTTTGTTGTAATTATTATTATCTATTCCTACCCCCAACTTTTTATGGAACCTATCAAGAACCTATGTAATTTATAATAATATTAATATAGGTAGGTACATTGATATATACATTATTATATTGTCGAATTCATAGTACTTACTTTAATGAATTAATTAGTATCTAGTTTCAAATAATACTTAGTAATACGTACTGGTTCATATTGCATTCTCACCTTACATTCTAGATAAAGTCCTGGGCTCTAACGGTTATTTATGACGTGCTCATAAAGCACACTTGGTGCTTTCTCATTGTTTGAAAACTAGAGAAACCGCAGCGGAGCACTCGCATTTAACTTTCAAACCGCCTCGTTTTAAAGCCTTGTTCCCATCATTATTTACATTTTCCCTGAAGTTGAGTTAAAACCTCGCTTAAATTTAATCCTATATTTTTGCGGGTTACTCATGAAAACCTGGCTTTTTGTAGGTAAGACAAACAAGACACTTTTATTTTACAGGTAAATGTTGAAATTCCCTTGGATTAGTTTTACGATATTCTACACGTAATTTAGGCACCTCCTTAATCGTGATATAAGACTTGCCTTGTACGGTATGTAGGTTTCACTATTATATTTTTACAAACTACAAACCACCTACACACTACACATCCATTCCAAAGCCCTAAGGAGCCATAACATGTGGAAAACGAAAATGTACTGGCCCCCAACAAGTTCAAAACCATTGATTTAGGATGAAGTGGACTCCGTGATTTATTACCATCGCCATGTTTTTGTAAGCAAATATTATACGTAGCAGTAAATAGATCACGAAATAATTAACGTGCGCGACGTTCTCGAAAAGAGGAAATTGTTTCTTTAATCTGCAATCAAATATCCGGTCAAAGTAAATGTAGGTAGTACCTATAACGAGTAGAGAGTTGTAGGTTGACGATTGTGCATCTGAAAGATGTGTCCGGCGGCTCGCCCTCGGGCCGCAGCAGGCGAGCAGTGGTCGGGCGAGGGAGGCGGGCGGCCGTGGGCGGGCCGGGGGCACGTGAGCTCGGGGCGCCGGCGCGACCGGGTCGCCCGGGCTCAGCCTCGCGAGCTCCAGGCGCGCGGCATTCCCCAGCCGGCGGCCGGCCACCTCGCTATGCGCGCCGACACGCGACTCTCCGCGCGCGCCGCGGCTCGATGCTCCCCGGCTGCAGTCCGGGCTCGTTGCGAGGGCCGCATCGCCGGCGCCGGGCCGCGCTAACAGACGATTTTTATGGTGGAGCGAGTCGGGCGGAGGGCGGGGAGGCAGGTGGCGTCGCGCAGGTGCGGCCCGCGCCCGGCCCGGGGCCGAATACGGAGGCGCGGGCACGCCGCAGCGCGCGCCCGCCCGCCTCGACGAGCTCATGGAATCGCCGTGGGACCTGGAACTGGAGCTGCGGCGGCACATCGAGACCTGCGCGTGCACCTGCGACCACATGGGCTACGGGAACTACATGGACTATCAGGTGGCGCCGGCGGCGCACGCCTGCATGTGTCGCGCGATCACCTCTCCGCACGCCCACGTACGTGTCCGCACGCGGCTGCTCCCGCCGCCGTCCCTACCCGCATGCTTCTCACGCCACTCGCGCCGGTCCGCTAGGGACCGCTCCATGCGGACTTGTTGGTAGTGTTATTGCACTCGTACTTTCTACTTTTATTAATATTTATCCATTTGTTTGTCGATACTCATCCAGCTAAATATTTTTGGTGTTACCGAAACCGTAATTGCATTGACGTTTGACTTCTCTGTTCTTTTCCCAAGATTTTAAAACTTGGTAAGCATATAAATGTAGGTACCTACCTACGTTTTACATTGTTTATCAATCATCCTACTTATATTATAAAGGTGAAAGTTTGTCAGTGTGTTTGTATGTTGTTTGTTACTTCTTCACGCTCAAACAGCTGGACCAATTTTGATGAAGTTTGTTGTGGAGGTAGCTAACACCCTGAATAACATAGCGCGGGGCGCAGTTAGGTATTATTATATTGTTATACATATATTGTTAACTACTACATCACATACTAAATCACTTTAAACTGTATCTACCTACTCATGTATCTGCCTGATACAATATTTTTACCTTTATCGTGAATCGTGCCCATGCAGACCCGGCCAAAAACTTACCATGTCATTTGCGCCTAGTAGGTAGGTAGAACGATCCCATAATATAGCATTCCATGTTATATTATAAAAATATCTGTCGATATGAGTTTATGGGTTCTGTACTCCAAAGACCGCGTCGTCTGTTACACGATACACATAGCATCATTACATGCACATCCATCCATACCAGCACCCTTATTTATAACGGTAATTAACTAAAACGCATCGTACTTTCAAATAAGTAAATGGGAAGAAAATAGGATACAAATTTAAAACCATCCAGTCCAAAACTGACTCTTCTTGTGGTTCATCTTATTCTATGTTGCTTCTACTAGTCGTATAGTGTCCCGGGACGGCCACCTTGGCGAAAATTGGTTATAAGCCAACTGCGAAGCGTGAAGCTGTGGATTACATCTTGCCTAGAGTAAATATTTGTGTGATTCTCAGGTATTGGCTCTGAGACTGGAGTTTGTGTCATTATAGTCCTCACACAGTCCGTTTCCATATACTTATAGGGAAATTCTACTAGAGGTTTTATAAATTAATGAACTCCTAATTGAGAGAGCACCGTATCAGTATCAAGGTAGGTACCTTAATTACCTAGTTATGAGCACATGCAGGTGTATAATTTAAATTGATATTTCAAAATTTGAATCTGCCTACGCAATCAACCCACGACTTGTTTCGTCCTTAGAGCCGAGGTCTTTGCTCCCGTACCGTCTGTGTGGGGTTTGTTGCATATATTTCTATTTATACGAGTACATATCGCTGCGTCAAACCTAAAGGGCCACAACTCAAAAAAATTCAAAATCGGTTTTATCTCAAAAATGTGATCAGAATTGGTCATATTTCTATATTCAAAAAAGACACCCATTAATTTTGCACTAGAAAGCACCAAATCACGCAACTGCTACTTTTGTATTTTTTAGTTTTTGTAACTTACTTTAGAGCGAAACGGCCGTATTTGTAGTTGCGACCCAACAATTTAAAACTGTTAGTGATAAATTATTAATTCTATAGGAGACAGCACCATTTTTTGGAATGTGTCCATTTGAATTATAAAATCATGTGCATTTTATTCAAATATTTATTTAAACAATGGGCCATATTTTGGAATGCGTCCTTTATGCATTTAAAAAATAATCTTGTGCGTTTATTATTTTTAAAAAGATAAGTTCCGTATGTGAAATTTGTGTGCCTTGGATATTATATTAACTTTAATACTGTTTGTAATTAAATGTTAGAAATTCTAAAAAGTATATTTTCATTGCACGAGGTCTAGTACATTGTTTTTATTATAACATTTTCATGATATTTTTTGTCACAATTTAAATACTCAAACACTAGGAAAGGTGGAATTATTGAAATTTAATATGACAGTAATTTATCTACCCGTAGACGGATAAAATGCAGCGAAATTATACTGCTTTTGAAAACTGGAAAAAATAAGTTTTGTTACAAAAATGTTTGAATTTTGCCTCAAGGAAAATTATTGAGAAAATCAGAAAGACAAATGACCTATAATCAGTGATGTATGACCCACAAAATTAAGAGCCAAGTTTCAATTACATTTAAAAAAATAATTTGGGATTAATTTAGAAGTAAAAAACCTAATAAAACTAGTTTTATATCCGATTTATGACTATTTCGTTAATATTTTAATTGATACTAAAACTTTTTTTTATAATTATGCAAAAGGGGCTTTTGTGATGTTGTACGTTTTTAGGTGGCAGAAGGCGCAATATAAAATATACAGATGTATAAAGGTTCTAAATACAAATCTTGTGATATATAACACATTCTTATGGGACTTAAGAAAGTATAAAAAAATTAGTGCCAAAAACTTTGATTGGCTCTCCTGTAAAACAGTGACTGTTTGATTTGTGGCCCTTTTGTTTTGAAGCAGCGATATATATAAGTTATATAGGTGCCGGGGATAGGTTGACTTTGAGAGAAATAGCACTATACGAAGTATACTAGTTACCTATGTAACTAGGTATAATTATATAATCAGAAATGAGGCAATTTACAAAGATTCCAAGTCGCGTTTTTTATTATTACATACATACTCGTATTATAGGTATTATCTATCTACATGTAACACAGCGACAAAATATTGGTTCAGACTAAATACTGTCAATTTGATTATAGCAGCAGAGCGGGTCGTTTGCCGGAAGAAGTTAAATAAAGTACCTACAAAGGGGAGAGTTGAAATGCTCGTAATTCAAAAGAAATGCCATATTTATATTTTGGCGATGTTGCGCAAACCTACCTACCAACAATATCATTCGCATTATATAACAAACAGGCACAAGCTATTGGCTGAATGCACATAATTATACCTTTTATACTGACTTAAAAAAGAACGAGGTTCTCAATTCGGTTGTACTCGTATAAGTATATTTTTATATAGGGTTCCATACCTACCCATAGGGTAAACGCGAACCCTATTACTAAGGCTCCGGCTCCATCCGTCCGTCCGTCCATCTGTCCGTCTGTCACCAGGCTGTATCTCATGAACCGTGAGAGTTAGACATTTTAAGTTTTCTCAGATGATGTATTTCTGTCGCCGGTACAACAACAAATACTAAAAAACTGAATAAAATAAATAAGGGTTCTCTCATACCCCATACCATACAAAAGAAAGTGTTTTTTTGCCGTTTTTAGATATAATGGTACTGAACCGTTCGTGCGAGTCCGACTCGCACTTTGCAGATTTTTTGAAAAAGGACTTGCAGTTTGTTTTTGTTGTCGAAAGGTAAATATTATTATATTATAAAGATTTTTTTTGTTAAAAATGTTAAAATTCAGGGGTCTTCCTTTTATTTCTGACACTATGTTATTTAGCAAAAAGTAATTCTTATGATGAACCCTTTCGATCGCTATGATAAAGCTACAGAGTGATTATTTTTCTCGAGCTAGGGAATTGAACACTAAGGAGTGTTCAATTCCCGCACCCATGTAACTATTTAAATATCTATGAAGTGAGTTTAAATTATATTTTATATTCGAATAATGTCTTCTTTCAGTAAAATGTTAAATCTACAATTTTCAAGGTACTTTCCCTAGGTACATGTGGCATATCCGTGGGACGCCCTGTATACATAAGTACATACATATATACACACACAAATAATATATAAGTATGTATGTATGTAGGTACATACGCTCGAAAAACATAACCCTCCTTCGGCAGTCGGGTAAAAACGTGCACAAACTCGAGGATATCAGTTATTTAATATTACACCGCATTATAACAAACGCAAAACCGAAATAAAAATAAGTTTATAACCAAAAATACTCCGCGGCAAAAGTTATCTACTTTACTGATCCCTTGGTACCTACTTGTGCGTCCAATTTATTGCATGCAAAAAGTTTGTACCAAAGCCTGGAAAATGTATAAAATGGCCTAAAGCGCTCTTCCAAGCTATATAAAATACAATAAGGATATTTACTATGCTCACACCTATTCCTTTGGGACACACAGAGCGAAAGTTTTTACCTATGTTACATATTATACGTACTACATACGTACGAGATCTATTTTTTTTTGTTAAAATCAATAAATTGGCCTGTTATCTCACATTTTTATATTATAGCATAGACTTATATTATAAGATCTATATAATTGTAGACATGACTTTATAGATTTCAAATCTTCAATTGCCTGGCTGAGCCTTTCCAATGCTATGCTTCAACTAGGTACACCCATGTTCATCGAATATTTTACTTATCATATTTTCACGTAGCCTAGGAACACACAGTAACAGGTATTATTATGCTCTAAGTATTAGTGGTTCTTTTTTTTTTTTTTTAAACGTAGCCCCACACTAGGATTGCTCCTGTATCGTGGGTACCGCTTACAGACATATAATTTCACATACACAACACACCCAAACCAGAAACGAATATTTGTGGATCGCACAAATATTTGTTCCAGGCGGGAATCGAACCCGCGACCCCTAGCGCAGCAGTCCGATTGCTCGGCCACTACGCCAAACGAGCCGTCACGGTTCTGGGACCATAGTCTTCGTAGTAACCGATTCCTTGGATACAGGGAATCTGAGTTAGGGCAGGGACAGCTCGATTTACATAGGTATTTATATGATCATGATGAATACTTGCAATCGCGTTCATTTTATTCTTAGGTTATTGGACTGGTCGTCGCTATTGTAGTTTGGCTATACTTTTCCACCTACTCGGCCTAAAACTTATTGTTTTGACATATTGGTATACTAGGTAGGTACCTATGTGCGTAAAAATTTTACGCATGCTGATTTTGCGCAGTCGGGCAGGACGCTGTTTCTCTTTATATCTAAATTTAGGAGGCACTCAATTTTATGACTAAAAAGGATTTATATACCGTAGAAATTCTTTTGAAGTTCCTTTATTTTACATGCGCATTTGTAGCAGATTAAACCCCTTTATGTGTAAAATCGTACGGCACATAGAGGTTTTTTGCTCATCACAGTAAGCCGTAGGTAGGTAACTGCCTAACGTTATAAATTATATATGATACGTTGTAATTTTATTTTATAAAAACCACTTTTTTAATAGGTTGGTATTGTCATATATTATTATCAACATAAATCTCTGATAAGAATAAAAGTCTATATATATAATCTATGTGAATCTATAGAAATAATATGCCCGTGTTCAATAAGTATCAATATCTCTTCAATTCTATGTTAATTAAGTATTAAGTAAACATTTACAAGTACCTCTATTTATTTAATGGTTTTAGTGATAACGGGCATTAGTGAGTGAGAGAAAGGTTATACGACCATTCATTCAAAGGTCTCGCATCGTTTTCTTAAAAGTTGGCACATTACTTACATGGGGGATATGGGTCAACAAATTATATTTACGTAGTTGTCATCACACGTGAACAAACTATTTGCAACGGGTATTATTAAATATCTACACAGAAATAATTGACGCTATTAGATAGCTAATTTTCAGGATACAGGTGTTACAAGGCATAAAAGGGAAGGAAAATATCAGATACTATCTCTTCCTTAATAATGCGGGTAAGCGTTCCCTGTTTGTCGTTTTTATTAATATTTTCAGCTTACCTTTTCAAAGTTTCTAAGCTAATACCAGACGTAAGAAAATTTTACGGTCATAAAACATAGACACTTTCCCACGTTGTTATTAAAACATCATTGTGAGAATATAACATGATAAAATAATGCCTAAAAGTATTTTTTTAAAACATAAGTACCTATAAAGAGTTATTGGTAGGTATGCAGATTGCACAATTATCTATACTATTGGTACTTTTTTATGAACGTAGTAGTATAAGGTAAGTGAAGCAATAATCAAAATAAAGAACACGCTATCTAATAACTAACTGACCGGGTACCGGTTACCCGGTAAGTTAATAAAATATACAGCTATTCACAAAACATATTAATACTCTATATTATATACAATGCCTAAATTGTAATAAAGCATAAAAACATAATTTATTCAGACAGCTAAAACGGATTTAATATGCTAACGTTGATGAAGTTATAATAACCGCACAAAAAATAGGATGGTTGTTCATTAAAATTACGTAATACGTCAAACTTATTAATAGAGCCATGAACTCGGCCGTAAAATTAAACGTGTGCGGATTTATGTTTCTGAATTTACACGAGTTCATGAATGTGTGTGTACGATTACAGCGCGGTCCATGGAGCAAGGCCCGTGTGCCGCGCTCTATAAAAGCGGTCCGTACGGTTGGATGCCCGTTTGCACCATCCGCACCGCGTTCTTGCCCACACAACACACTGTACATAGGAACAGTGTTCAAACTCTGTATATCATAGGTCATAGGTTAGAAAATGTTATCCATACGCTATCGTAAGGAAAGAAGATAATGATTATATCTTCATATAATATCTAATCCTAGCATTGATGAAGTTGTGATGCCTTTAATTCAACAACATCCTCTTCATGCTGTATGTATATTATATTCTTTGGTTACTAAGTTTCTCTAGTTGATGGAAATATGAGGTATATTTAAGAAATTAAGTTATTTATAACCAGCTATGTAAATTAAATTAAGATACATTATACGAATATAGGCACCATTTTGGCATCAAATTTAGAATTTCATTTATATACCTTGAACGTCTATCGTATCGATTCCTTTGTTGTTACAATTTACTTCGTAAGATCTCGTACCTACCATATCGTATGGTATTCTGGGAAGCTAAGTAACTGTTTACATTTAGTTACTCTACGCCTGTAGGCAGCGTTGGTGAGGCAACAATAGGGTAGCACATTTTACGCAACATTATGCTGACGGGAAGGTAGGGCTGTGACCGGTGGGCCATGAACCATAGCTGACCAGTACTACGGCCGCGTTGTCTATGTTTAATAAGTCCATTTTCTCGGTTCGCTTGCGTGTATAGGTGCATGTTATCATATTATGTCTTTTGGAATTATGAGTTGTCGTCAGTTTGCAAGTTGTAAAATCACCGTAACAAAGTAAATTATGAGCAACATCCCTGATTTCTCTAGGTAGTACACAGTTGCATAAAGCACCATATAAAAGAATTCAACGCGCTAACGTAGCCACGTGCACCGTAATTCCATTTCAAACCGGAATGTTTTTCACCGCGTTTAATGAAGCATACAACCACAAATGCTGACACAACATAATTAAACAGAGTCAGTCAGGCTGTTAACAAAACTTACTGTATACATCGCGAGCCGCGTGATATCCAACATCGTCTTCACCACCTATCAAATGATGCTGGCTGATTGAACCGATTGAGTAGCATGGAAATTTGGAAAGTATGAGGGAGGGTGTCTGGTAGTTTAAGTAGTTGGTAATAAGCTGAAATAATCTGATATTATAAGTATATCGATTTTTTTCCATACAAACAACAAACTATATTTAGTAGAAGAGTAAAAGAATCAACTGATAGTGGCATACAAGATAACGATGTGAAACGCACCGCTTTACATGCGCTTTATTATATTTAATCGCAGAAAAAGCCTTCCATTTTCATTGTATATGTCGGCGACGTCCCAGAAAACTCCATAATAAAACACTTATTATCTTCACAACGTTTGTAATATTCAGTTTTTCATTTTCAATAACAATTTAGAAGTAACCATCCCTCATACCGACAATTTTATTCTACCTCGTTTTTATTTGTCAAAACAACCATTTATAACAAGTTGACTAACTTAGCGGTGCCTATTAAAATTACATAAATACTTTCAAAATTAAGGGAAACAAATTTAAATGGCTTTTGCTTCGATAAAGTAGGTTTTTCCAGCTATTACAACATTTTTATCAAAACGGATAATGATTTTAGCGCCCTTTTCAATTTAACTTTGCTAGCAACAACACATGTACTGAATATCGTAACAAAGTCACAATTATGACATATTTCACTAGAAAATCTATTTGAGCCTCAGTTAAATAACTTAATATGAATTTTATGAATAAATAACAATGTTCAAAATGTTTGTAAACACTTTATATCTTATAAAAAGACTAAGTTGATCTACAGAGTTGCTACATTAAAGAAATAAGAAAGTTAAATAAGTTGCCAGTATTAATAAACAGTTAGAGGGCATATTTATTAATTAATTCAGTAATTAATCACTAGTTATTATTTTCTACATTGTCTGGACATTAATAAACAATTATAAGTAATAAATAGCATAATATTAAACATAGGTTTCACTATACAAACTACTAGATGGCGACACAGCCAATATCTAAGGTGATGGAAAATACATTCCGTTATTATAATTCTCTAATCAACCACTAGATGGCGTAACTGATCCGCCGATACGGCCATACTGACATAAGCGCGCTCTCGGCGCTTTTAAAAAATAAAATATGTTTATTGTTTTAAATATTAGGCATGTTAAAAGAAATATTTATAAATGATGCTCAAATTTGCTTAAAATAACTTAACATTAAAAAAATAAATGCTTCCGAATCACAACGTTGTAACATTAACACAAATAACAATCAAAATCTCATAACGTAAGTCCGCAATAAACCCAAACATCGTCATCACTTATTACAAAATCAAACACAAAGAAATCGTCATTAAATACGGCATCACCCTTCCTGAGATCTAGCCAACAACAGGCATCACCCATCCTGGGATCTAGCCAACAACAGGCATCACCCATCCTGGGATCTAGCCAACAATAGGCATCACCCCACCTGGGATCTAGCCTCCAAGACCGGGAAAAAAAGGATGCACAGGATGGCCAGTCCGTGCTTAGGGAGGGATAGTTGGATAGGAAATAAATAAAACAAACACTTCACAACAAATTCAAAACATAACAAAACATATTAAATATCAGTGGACGTAGATGCACCAAAATTAATAGGCATAATATCTGAACACACATTGCTAAATAATTCAGAGTTGGAAGCACTCAAATCACCAAGTACTCCCGAGCTACTATAATCACTCGATACGGCCGATTCCTCTCCATCAGTTTCAAAAGGGTCTGTCTGTGCTACAGGTGCAGGCCTAAGTGAATCATGACTGGCGATCTTTTCTGAACAATCACGGAGATTGACATGTTTGAGCTTGTATCGATCATTGGGCAAAATTTCCATAACCTCCATAGGACCTTCAAACTTTGGACCAAGCTTAGTAGTATGTCGTTCATGACGGCGCATCAAAACAAAGTCACCTATTTTAAAAGATCGAACCTTGGCTTTACCTTTATCGAAGCGCGTCTTGTCTCGAGCAGATCGCTCGTCCATCCTATCTTTGCAGGAAGATCTTAAGGATTCAGTATCAGTAGCTACTTCATCGTCATCAGTCAATACAAGTTTGATTGCCGGCGGAGCGCACCTTTTCCCGATCAAAATTTCCATAGGACGTTTGCCTGTACTTTTTGATATAGTAGAGTTTATGGCTAACTGTAATTCTTGCAAGGCCAAATGCCATGGCTTTGCTAGCTCAATTATTGACATGTTATCTTTGATCACCTATTTCTACAGTGGTCATACTACGATCAGAAGCACTACAAAAATTAACCGATTTCTCTCTTTGAGATTTCACGCGTTCATCGTTTTGACGACGGAAACAATTCTTCTCACCGTGACCTTTACGATGACAGTAATTGCATTCCATAACTATTGAGAGACCAGTAGCATTCGCCTGAATAGGAGGGCTTTTACTTTGTGCAACCAAGGAATCATGCCTAAGAGAAACCCTTTCTTTACATTCACGAGAACGATGGCCGGGCTTATTACAATTATAGCAAATTATCGTAAGGTCTCTTTTAAACGCGTTAGGTTCTGCGATCCGTGGCCGTTTAGAATCATACCTATCATTATTCTGCTTAGGAGCATCAGGTTTCCGTTCACGATAAGTCTTTAAGACAGATACGAGCTTAGGTAAGGAATCGGGCGTATTTCTCAAAAGCTCAGAACGAATAAACTCGGGGTAAATACCTGTGATCAAGGCGTCGACCACCTCCGCATCTGACGCCTCCGGTCTCACTCTCTTGAACAAGGTCCACGCAGTCGTGGCATATTCAGCATAGCTGGCGGCTTGGTCAGAAGTGTAGGCTCTCCATTTCAAAACATCGTCAGCATACCGGAACTCTCTGATCCATTGTGAAAGTCGGGTCCGGCGGTTGTGGTACCGGAGGAACAGTGGCTTGTGATCCCACCGCTGCTGTCGGCGACGTCCCAGAAAACTCCATAATAAAACACTTATTATCTTCACAACGTTTGTAATATTCAGTTTTTCATTTTCAATAACAATTTAGAAGTAACCATCCCTCATACCGACAATTTTATTCTACCTCGTTTTTATTTGTCAAAACAACCATTTATAACAAGTTGACTAACTTAGCGGTGCCTATTAAAATTACATAAATACTTTCAAAATTAAGGGAAACAAATTTAAATGGCTTTTGCTTCGATAAAGTAGGTTTTTCCAGCTATTACAACATTTTTATCAAAACGGATAATGATTTTAGCGCCCTTTTCAATTTAACTTTGCTAGCAACAACACATGTACTGAATATCGTAACAAAGTCACAATTATGACATATTTCACTAGAAAATCTATTTGAGCCTCAGTTAAATAACTTAATATGAATTTTATGAATAAATAACAATGTTCAAAATGTTTGTAAACACTTTATATCTTATAAAAAGACTAAGTTGATCTACAGAGTTGCTACATTAAAGAAATAAGAAAGTTAAATAAGTTGCCAGTATTAATAAACAGTTAGAGGGCATATTTATTAATTAATTCAGTAATTAATCACTAGTTATTATTTTCTACATTGTCTGGACATTAATAAACAATTATAAGTAATAAATAGCATAATATTAAACATAGGTTTCACTATACAAACTACTAGATGGCGACACAGCCAATATCTAAGGTGATGGAAAATACATTCCGTTATTATAATTCTCTAATCAACCACTAGATGGCGTAACTGATCCGCCGATATATACTACCTATCGATAAGCTTCGAAATGTGTTGATCATTGGTAAAGCGCTTACTTTCTTTGAGCTGGAATTGCTTTCGTTGTTTATATATTTTATGTTAGGAAACCATCGCTCGTGATGGAGCCGCGTCGGGATATTGTCATAACCGAATATAATTCGATTACATTCCATTCATAAAATCCTTATTGCACTACGGAAGCCAAGCTTTGTTTGGATTGGTGTAGTAAACATTTCATTTCGTTAGGCCAAAAATCTGCGGAAACGATAATAAAAATGTAAAACGTAATAATAATCGACGTTATTTACCTCCTATACTCTTCCTACATATCCTCATTACTAGAGTTCGTGATCTCCCTCGCTATCCTCTACTTCAAGATAGTAGGTAGGTACGCCATCTGTTCCTATTAGGCCCATACCATTAACTACGTACGGTATCAATGTTTAACCATCTACTTACTTGTTTGATGGATTTAAATTCGTATGTAATAAGTGAGGGATTAGATGACCTATTATATATTTATTAGAACACCGCTCCTTTACCTAAACTTAGTAGGTTCGTGAGTACTTACTTAACATGATATCATACTCCGAGATTGTTTTGCTTAGGTACCTACTTATTTTTTTTTTGCCCCGTGAATTATTCGGTTTTGGGTTATATGTAAGTACCTACTACGCCTACCTGAGGTTGTGTCCGTAGCCCAATCCAACTATAAGGTATAATTGTATGACGTATATATCTGGTAAGTTCCTACGTAAATTAACTTTGTGTGAAGTGATACAGAAGTTTGATGTTCGAGCTGCAAGCTAATGTGCGATGCGTTTCTCTCGCGCTCAACTTATAAACTGGCTGCAAAGTTTTATAAAAATATCGCTAGTTTACTTTGTAAGAATCAAGAATAGCGAGAATAGATTCGTGAATTGTGAGAAGATCAAGTCCATGATCTATGATTTAAAAAGTTATAATAAGCACATGATAATTTATATCTATTATAGACAAATAATTAAAAGTGTGTCTAAGTGAAATAAAATAAACCTAAACTTAATAAAAACCGCCAACTGAATTAAAAATACTAATAAACAAAGCGAACGAAACGAGCTCTACTCATATAATATTGTCTCTAATATACCTATCTAGTACCTACCTATTGCAGAAGAAATTTCATGATGTTATATAGGTTTATATTTTGTTATATGTATTTTGTTACAATGATAACCTTTAATTACTTACATAATTCAATTAGTCTATGTATGTAGATGAATTCGTATTTAGACGGCCTGTGACTAAGCGAGATCGGGTGTACTACGAGTATAATATAGGTCGAACGCATTGGAACAAGCCAACACATTTCCATCTGATTGCATCCATCAACTGTTGTTCCACATTTTCAATGTTTCATTAGGTAATTTGTAAGTATGTCAGAAACCTTTTCTAATTTCCTACTAATACTGTTATTATCGAAATAGTTAAATATACGTGTATATACAATATAGTGTATACAATTATCATAATATGATATATACCTACGTAAGTAATCCCACATCCTAACTAAGTACCTATATACTAAACACTTGGAAAATCCTGCAAGATTCTTGTATGTAATCCGCGTTATAAGTCCATTCGCCGTCAATAACAATAACATTAATAAGTAGGTACGAACAAATGAGTGCGAAAAATGAGCAACGTAATTTGAATGAAGGTTTTTAGCCGAGACTGGAATCCCGGCGACGGGAGGCCTTCGCGCCAGCTCCCTGTAAATGGGTCAGAGCAGAGGCTATTCAGGCTCACCCCGTGCGCCCCCTCCCCTGGCCCGCGTCCCGTCCCCTAACTGTGTGTGCCCCTTGCATAATTGAACACGCGGCAAATTATTGTTACGCCTGAATCGCCTACCTATTACAAATATTTGCAACCCTTGAACTCTATCAGTTCGGTTGTTCCCTCGTTATGCAATACTTAGGTACGATACGTCGTCTGAAACTTGACAAAGTATGAAGCGAGAAATAGGATTTGTGTGGTATACAGCTGACTGAGCGATTTCAATGTGGAGCTCACGTACGTATTATGCTGCACACTGATTTAATTATAAGTACCTACCTATCTTTACTTACGGGCTTACATACACTGACTTACGTAAACAAGTTATACGTCATATTCTCATTGGGCCACATTTGATTTTTCAGAGCCCACATAACATAAAAGTAATCTATGTAACTGTTGGCATGATGAAGACACTTACGTAGAATTATTTATGTTGTAAGCTCTCCCGCGAGCTTTCACGTCGCTACGGAGATGTGATGTAACTTTCGGCAACGAGTCATTTAAATCCATTGTTAGGAGCGCTCCGTGCGCGTAAGATTAGGATTAATCAGGATATATGGATACTGGAGGGAGAATACGTACCCTCGTAGTGAAGATATTTCATGTAGTATACTTTAATATTTTACATACGCACGCAGGTAGCTTCTCATATTTTATACCTAAGTAGTTAAAGTATTTTTTTGTTTTTGATTATAAAGAAAAGATATTCCAGCATATCGATAACTATGTTGTTTTTATCCATACTGCCACACATTGCTTTTACTAAGTTATAAAACGTATGATAACGTTGTTCCAGGCCGCTGTACCGGAGGGCATGACGTTCCCCGGTCCGCTGCCGGACGTAGCAGAGCGGTGCGGCCGGTGGGCGCCCGACTCGCTGTCCGCATCGGCGTCGGGCAGCTCTGACGAGAAGCCGACGCCGCGGCGGCCGCGCTGGCGCATCGCGCTCGCGGCGCTGCTCGTGCTGGCCGCGCTCGGAGCCGCGCTGGCGCTGCCGCTAGCGCTGGGCGGCGGCGGCCGCGCCACGCCTGAGCAGCGGCTGACCACCGTGCGCCGCATGCTGCGGGACTCACCGCTCGTCGACGGTCATAACGATTTGGCGTGGAACGTTAGAAAATTTTTGCATAATAAAATCGGTGACTTCAATTTGAGCGCCGGCCTAGATGGACTCGAGCCGTGGGCGCACTCGCGCTGGTCGCACACGGATATCCCGCGGTTGAGACTAGGCCAGGTCGGCGCTCAGTTTTGGTCGGCGTACGTGCCGTGCGGCGCGCGGGATCGCGATGCGGTCCAACTCGCTCTCGAACAGATAGACGTCATCAAGCGTATCGTAGATATGAACGCCGCGCATCTGGCGTTGGTCACTGACGCCGCGGAGCTGCTGGAGGCGCATCGGGACGGACGGATTGCGTCCATGATCGGCGTGGAGGGCGGGCATGCACTCGGCGATTCACTGGCGGTGCTGCGCGCCTTCTATCAGCTCGGCGCTCGCTACCTTACGGTCACCCACACTTGTGACAACCGCTGGGCGCGCTCCGCCGGAGCCCCTGGGGGCCTCACAGAGTTCGGCAAAGCTGTTGTGCGCGAGATGAACCGCCTCGGGATGATAGTAGATCTGTCACACGCCGGCGAGGAGACAGCGCGCGATGCGTTGGAAACGACGCAAGCACCCGTGGTGTTCTCGCACTCCGGAGCGGCGGCTCTGTGCAACTCCAGTCGAAACGTCCCAGATGATTTACTCCGTTTGGTAGCTGCGAACGGCGGCGTGATCATGATCAATTTCTACGCGAAGCTGGTGGCGTGCAGCGAGCGCGCGAAGATGGAGGACGTGGTGGCGCACATAAATCACGTGCGGCGCGTGGCCGGCGTGGAGCACGTCGGGCTGGGCGCGGGGTACGACGGCATCGACCGGCCGCCCGAGGGGCTGGAGGACGTGTCGCGCTACCCGCACCTGCTGGCCGAGCTGCTGCGCGACCCCGACTGGTCGGAGGAGGACGTGCGCAAGCTGGCCGGCATGAACGTGGTGCGCGTGCTGCAGCACGTGGAGCGCGTGCGCGACCAGTGGCGCCGCGCCGCCGTGCTGCCCGGGGAGGAGACGGCGGGCGCGCGCCGAGGCGAATGCGCCTACGGCACCGCGTGACGCCGGTTCCTCGCCGCGCGCTCCCGCGGCCACCCTCGTACTGCTCAATATTGACACTTGTTGAAAGTAGTTATACATGTATATTAGTGTCCAAATGTGATTTAGCGATTAAAGTATCTCTACTTGACCTCGATGCACAAATTGTTTAGCTAAGGAGGCTCGCGCGCTGGGCGTTTCGTCGCGCCGTCGCCGCGGTCTGCCGCGCTGAATTCTTCTCCATCCATGCACATGACTTCGTTGACGAAAGCCCAAAGCGTTCCGTACGATCTAAGGTGTGAGCCTTGAAGATTAAAAATAATGTGTTTATAGAAAAATAAATATTCTTTATTTATAAATTATGCTACTTTAATTATTGTCTTAGTGCTTAACAATAGGCTTATTAACGTAGGGAGGTAGGTGTATACCTACCTGTTTAGGTAGGTACTTCATGGTTCCTTTGACTAATTTGCTCATAATATACTTAATAAATCATATTACGTAGGTAGGAGGTACCTACATACCACCATGGGTTTGATTTCCACTACAGAGCTAAAAGGAATTAAGGATTTTGTACGCCCTGCCGCCCTACCTGAACTGCAGCTTCATCCGTGTGGACAGGACAATATTATGGTAAAAACAACGTAGGCAGGTAAGCTTCTCATTACTCAGGAGATAACCCATCAAAATCCGTTTAACCGCACGTTCGGATGTAAGTAGGTACATTATGTGGGGGGTAGAGGTATTACTTAATATGTAGGAATTTACAACTGAATTTTTCCCAAAATAAAAGGCGATGCTCAGCTTGCTATTAAATAAGTATTTTTATTACGGTTCCGCACCCAAAGGGTACCTACCTCGGGAGTAATCGGGACCCATTACTAAGATTTCACTGTCCGTCCGTCCGTTTGTCTGTCTGTCCGTCTGTCACTCAGGATATAATTATTATCTTGTGAACCGTGATAGATCGGCAGTTGAAATTTTTACGTAAATGATAGTTAGCATTTCTGTTGCCGGTTTAACAACAATAAAACACAGGATAGGTACAATTATTATTTATAGGGACTCCGATACAACAATCGTGTTTTTTTTTCTATCCATAATTATCGTATTTATATAATATTCATAAATAATAAATACCACCATCGAGCCGAGAGCGGCCAAGTATTATTTAGCCCAAGTAGCGAGCGAGCTACTCTACTTAGCTAAAATATTTTTTTTGTTATGGCTTCGCACGGTTTGTGCATATAGCCAGTGTCAAGTATTTCATTTTAAATATTTATTACACATTAAGAAAGTCACAGCAATGTTATAGCAATCGTGGTCAAGTAGTCAAGTCAATATACAATTAGTCAAGTCAGATATTAATATATACATCGTCAAAGTCACGATTCAGTAAAGTAGTGGATGCTTTACTGAAACTTCCTGGGAGTTTTGGAAAAAATGCGTAATTACACGTTTTTTGAGTTTTTATCATTCGCCTACACTCGTGCACGTAAACGAAAACTTAATGGTTAATATTCCACCAATATTACACATTAACACTCGAAGAAACACAAGTTTGAGATAATAATACGAGTACAAAACCAACAACGTCTCACTATCGGATTCCCGCCAAAACTCCCAGCTAAAATATTATACGAACTAGGATACTTGTCAATAAATATAAATAAAGTGATTTAGGCTACTCGGTACAAAAAATTAGACGAATATAATTTGCTGATATCTGGCAACACTGTGCGTGAGCTCTGTGAGCGTCTGACGAGACGTCACTTGACGTCAAACGTTTACAGCCAGCGCACACGATGAGCGTTGAAAGCGCTTTATTGGACCACGCGTGTGTGCGATATGAGCGCTTGCGCACTTCGGAACGCGGCCTTCTGATACTACGTACCTCAGTCAGCTCAGCTGCTGTGACTGTTAGGTAGGTATAGGTGGTAGGTACCTACCTACTTTAAATTTGTTTCATTCATTCACTCGAGTCAAGTCAGTCAGGGAGTTTTGGCGGGAATCCGATAAAATACAATAAAATACTTGACACTGGCTATATGCACAAACCGTGCGAAGCCATAACTAAAAAAAAAAAGTCATTCAGTCAGCTACTCAGATAAAACATCTCAAAGACATGACATATAACACAAGATCCGGGGAAGAAAAGAGACAAGTGTATACAAATAGACAAAAGAGTAAGTAGGATAGTACGATGATGTTTTATCTCTGGCGTATGCACTGATTTTTTGCTGTGCTAAAGCAGCAAACCAATCTTGACATTTTAGAATGTCGCACGAATGATTGGTACTACACCTAAATAACGTGTATTAAATTTATCCGATAAAATATAAGTTGTAGCCAAGTTGTGTAACGTCCCTTTCGGGTAATACGCTTTTATCAAGTCTATTTCTGATACTACGTCTATGGTCAGCTAACTCAGCTGATGTCTGTCAATATTAATTTATGTTTGTTTCATTCATTCACTTCACTCACCCACCGTGCCTGACAGTGACATAGCTGTATTAGCTGTCAAAGGTATTTTTTCCCAGAATTTCCAATTCCATAATAATCCCCAATTTTCCATTTACTTCCAGGCAACGCTACCAGTCAGTTCAGTTACTTTACTCACTAGTTAGAGTTTAGACGATAGCTAATAGCTGTAAGTGGTATTTAGGCTTACTACCAAATTTATACCTAGTTCATAGATCATACATTGACCTAGTAACATTTACTTATTATTTACATGTGTATGCACAGGTACCTACGCGATAAAAACAAGATAATTAATATAACTGACTAGTATCTCTGAGAGAACGCAGTAAAACTTCAGAGTTTATTGAGAAGCACCACCCACTGGTTATTTTTGGTGTCTCTCAACTCAAGGAATTCTCAAGTTCTCAACTCAACACTAAGCTGCTGGGTGGTGGGTGTGTGTGACTGTAGAAGAATCTAATCAGAAAATAATATCAGGTAAGTTGTAAATACGCTACACTCGTAGTACATGGCATTGGTTTCTTTATTGATGCGTCTTGCACGGTTATTCATGAAATCCTTTGGAATTGCATGCAGCGTTACACCTTGAATCGAAGATGGATCCCTCTCAAGGTTGGTTCCACTCGCAGGATTTATGTAGTGACTAGCAGTATCTAGCAATGCAGCTGAAAATCTAGTTGGCTAGTGATTTAGAAATCATGTATCGATTCTTCACCCCTGTATTGTGAATGTTTTGAATGGTAGGTATAGCATATTTTTTTATAATGAAGCAGGTTAGTATTACAATACAGTTTTATGTAGTGCATTATGCAGCACCACAGTTTTATGTAGCACATGCACATAATATTCATGTTCAATTAATTAGGATTTTGCTAACTATATGTGTTCTCTTTCTTCCCTCAGACACATTTACTGAGTCAGTATCATCAATCTTAGAGAGGAAGGTGCGTGGTTGGCTTGTCGGTGTCATAGACGACATGCGGCGCAGCAGTCCAGTACAACAATGGTTAGACTCCCTCCCCAGTGGCACTTCTACAGAACCTAACAATTTGGAAGAGGCTGAAGAAAGCACTAAAGTAGAAGAACCAAAATCTGATGATAGTAAAATAGAAGAAACATTGACTGAAAACACAGTAATAGAACCTTGTAAAGAACCTATACAAGAAGAGAAACTAGATGTTCCTAGTAGAGACTTGTGGAAGAGGAGGTCCCTCGAGAGTGGAGTACTGACTAGCACACCCCAGAGAGGGAACATGAAGAGGCTGCAGAGGGATCATTCAATCCAGTCAGAGGGTATGCCAAAGCTCAAAAACCCTCTGTTCAGAGATGCCTCGCTGCAGGTAAATACAAATAAAATTATTTATTTGCTGAAATGGTTATTATAAAGGTTGGCAACAATAACAAGTTCAGTTATATGTTACATTTGTATTGGCCAAGGTCTTGACTCCATTTGCTAGAATTGAATCGTAGTTTCAGCAGCTATACCTATACCTTATTTTTTTTAATTTGTTGCTGTATTTTATTATATGTTCACGATTTTTTTTCAACAGTCTGATGCAAGTGGTTCCAGTGGAAGTTCGGTTCTTAATGTGCTTGGAGCTAGGAAGGTAGATGCAGAGTCGGTGCTGATAGCGCTGGGCTTTGGACCAAGTGAAAAGCAGCAGAAATTACAGAGGATACCAGACAGATTCCTAGTTCCTTCTAAGGTAAGGACGATGACCAACGGAGCATGGACCGTGGTGGATATGTCTTCTCTACTTAGTAAGTTATATTTCGGCCATAACTTTTCCCCAAATGTGGTTGAATTGGTACATATTACTAGGAATTTGTAAGTAACTGTTAGTATAAGTGTGCATGCTGATGTACTATACTATATAAAATTTAGTAAAAATAACTATAAATTAGTGCTATAAAAAATTAAGTGCCTGCCTACTTAGATCTATACACATCAAAAAAGTCTAAGCAACATGCATGCATAACATGGACCCAGGAACAATGGGATAAAATTATGTTTTCCGATGAGTCGCGATTCGGGTTTAGGCCTGATACAAGAAGGGTGCGAGTGTACAGTCTCGGCCCTGAAATACTGAAAGGCTCAGGTGCGTTCAGGAAGTTCATCCATACAGCGGCTCAACAGTTATGGTATGGGCGGGTATTATGAAGAATAGGCGAACTGAGCTCGTTTTTATAAATGGAAACATGAATGCTGAAAATTATGTTGATTATATTCTCAGACCTTATGTCCATCCATTTGCACAAACCTTTGGCTCCGATTTTACGTTAATTGCATGACAATGCGCGTTTTATTTTAATTCAAATTAATTATTAATGTGTGTACGTAAATACTTTAATTTTATTGATATTATTTTAAACACAAAGATCTACCTATCTGTTTATAATGTCATAAAATATATTTAATTTCCTAAAACAGTAGTACATAATATTTGTTTTGTCTATCGGGTTGGTCTGTCTGATCTCCCAAACGGCTGGGCAGATTTTGACGCGACTCTCACTGGGACATAGCTGCTGTTACATGGAGTATTATGCTATTTTTATTATAGAAGCTGCGCTCTGCGGTTTTACCCGTAATTAACGGTCCCTATACAGGATATTTCACCGCAGGAGAAACAGTGGGGCACAGCTAGTCAAGACATAAAGTCATCATTCCATATCCTCGTAATAAATTAATGTATCCTTGACGGATTACAATTTATTATTCTTTTGTTCACAGCTTAAGGGCATCAGTACAGAGAAGTTCATAAAAGATGAACAACATTCAATGCGAATGCATGATTGTGGAATATTTGGATATAGGGGATTGACAGGTGAGTTAAAGCTTTGATTTGTTATAAGTAGATAGCATAAATTAATCATTCCTAATACTTCATACTTCATTTGTAAAAGATATAAGTATGTTGGATGTTTATAACAATGAAGTTTGATGTATTACATACCTAGGATATGTAACTGCTAATAAGAATAACTAAATACATTAGCTGGTTCAAAGTTAACAGATTAGTTAATTGCTATAATAACAATAAGTACATATTGACTACATTATAAAATAATAATAATTCAGCCTGTAACTGTCCCACTGCTGGGCAAAGGCCTCCCCTCACTATCGTGAGGAGGGTTAGGCCATAATCCACCACGGAGGCCTAGTCCGGATTGGTGGATAACATGCCTCCGAATTAATTCTCGGGCATGTTGGTTTCCTCACGATGTTTTCCTTCACCGAAAAGCGAGTGATAATTACGTACATATGTTTTAACAAGAAACACATAATAAAATAATAATACATACTTATATAATATTATATACATTGCATTGCAACCCATTTAAAAAAAGAGCTTAAGATCTCGAATTCATGGGCGTCATTGCCAGATGACATTGGGAATCATTGGAAAATAAACAGATAACACATTAACATTATTACCGGCTCTAATCA
Source organism: Hylaea fasciaria (assembly GCA_905147375.1). Lineage (NCBI taxonomy): Eukaryota > Metazoa > Arthropoda > Insecta > Lepidoptera > Geometridae > Hylaea > Hylaea fasciaria. The sequence continues at coordinate 5,208,137 of LR990204.1, read as the reverse complement.
AATAACTATTGTTACCCTCATATATTTATAATTTTAATGTGAAACTGCTATAAATAATTATGGCTTTATTATCTGCTGTAGAGGCCATCAAAACTGAGAGGCGTGGTGTACCTAGTGTTTATATACTGTCCGTTTTGTCGCCTTTATCAGTAGGTATTCAGTATGCCCTCAGAATGTCCGATAGAACAACTATATGTATAAGTAGCATGTTTTTTGGTGTGATAATGGTTGATCTAAAATGTTGTTCCTGATGTATTATACGATATAATCATATAATACATACAATAATAGGTTACACATAAGTAGGTATATAGTACCTACACCAATTACAACAAAAATTAAATTGTATCTTGAATAGATCATAGTACATTTATAACTGTCGCAGCGAATTGATCGATACAAAATATTGCAAACCGATTTTTTATAGTTCGTGCCATTCAATAACTAACGATTTTTATAAAAATCACTATCAAGGTTCCTTATAATGAGTGAATACTTTAGTAATGAAATCGGGTATCGATATCGTAAACAGCGCTCACCACGCCTATCAGTCAACATGATTAATGATCAATTAATTTATAATAACATTATAATGCTTTTGTTTAACGCTACTAACAAATTGTACCAAACTAACAGACCACTGCACGCCCGTGTGTCGCTTTATGAAGCCAGTGTCGCCGGGTTGCCATAGGTCCTATCAAGTTCCTGAGATTGCGGTAGTCCAGTAAGTACCTATATATATATAACAATGTATTATTATAATATGTATTGCCAATATAAAATAATAATTTGGGTATTTGTGGGTGGGAACGGGATTTTTTACAAATTATATTAAGTATATAATTAGGTAGGTACTGTTACATTTAAAAAATTACATGGCTTTCTCCTTAGTGCATCATTATATCTTGTATTTGTTAGGTCTTTAAACTCTCATAACTACACAAATAGGTAGTACCCCATTTGCGTAGTTATGGGCGTTTAAAGAACGTAACGAACACACACACCCACACACACATTTAAGACGCATTTGACGATCGCAAGAAATAACTGGATTTAAGAAATCGGTTATTCTCATTCTTACCTTAAAATTTGAGAATATCTACTTGGTATTTTCTATAATAGACTAATAAAAAACATAATCGCATTTCAGGGAATCCCCATGTTCCACCGTCGACAATTGTAGCTAAGATAATGGACTGCATACTCCAAGACGACGTTATACGCGAGGAGGCTCTGATTAAAGCGCGCCATTCCATCGCCGACATGCGGAGTCCGTCGAACATCTACGCTGCCATACTCGCTTCAAGACTACGCAACTAGTGACCATGTAGCATTGTTACACATTGTTTGTGTGTGTTTCAGATACCACGACATTACTCTAAACAATGTTCCTACTTTATGTCTATAATCAGAACAAGTAGGTAGTTCATCGACTTTTAATTCAAAATTGGACTTTGTGAATTTCTGAAATATAAACTCTACTTAATCTGTTTATTACGGGATATCATCGGGCGGATAGCGGGTGTAGCCAGTTCGTTACTAATAAGTTCAATAAGAGCTGACCAAATCAAAAATACCCTATTGATACTCGTTATTCTTGTATATTTATGGAGTAGAAACAATTATCTACTCCGATAAGCGCTAGATTTGTATTGACTTGTAATTAAAACATAAATTCTGTGAATTGATCAATTTACGTAGGGATTTAATTTTTTATCCCTGCGTATAACGTAACCTAGCTTATAATATAATTAATTATTAACGCACCAATACAGAACCTATCTAAAAATTATGCTTTTTCGTTTGCCGTCTTTCTCAAATAGCATTCGAAATAAAAAAATGGAAATGACTTTTGAAATTGCGCGGGTATTTAAATCTTCATGTGGTCATTTCATCGTTTATTTATTTATAATGTCTCAAATTAATGCCATATTTTATGAAAGCCTATGAAGAAATTGCGCTGTCACTTTCCTAACTATGGTACTTAGATGATAGTAGAATGAAGTTTTCCCATACTTTCTAATAATATTTGTAGATAATAATAGTAGGTATGTATTTCTATTATCCATACAAATTGATCTTTAAATCTTATTTATTACACTTAAAATAGTAGTTTAAATATTATAATGTAAGTTTCTATACTTACTGTTCATATCAAACTTGCCTGAATTTACATAACATCATATTTTAATAAATATTCGAATTTATGTAGATAATTTTACCTATTTACAAATAAATGTTTTGTTTTGGTAGTATAAATCCAGATACCTATTTATATATTTTTATTCAAAAGCATGAACAATTTATATTGTACATTTATAGGGTGTGTGTGAATTCGGAGTATTTTTATATATTAATATAATTATAATATTTTCTAGAATTTCATCTGACTGATTGATTATAGTATATCTACTCGAACATTCTCTACTTACTAGACCTATTTAACTGTATTTAAATTGTTCTTAAAAAATCTAAACAGAAATATACTATTTAGAATAAGCATTTGAACCCCTTATTAAAAGTTCTAATGCATAATAAAACTGCACTGCAGTATTGTACTGCGCAGTAATAAGTAACATTACGGAACTTTCTATAGGTGAAGGGGGATAAGTATAGTGTTCTATCTTCCACTGTTTCGACTTATAGTACTATTTATTGAAGGGTTTCTAGAAATGAGACCCATAAAAATGTTATTTTCAATCTCAGATTTACTGTAAAAATTCTAATGATGCCAAAACTGGCTTCATAAAAAAATACTACTTGATTATGTCTTGTTTCTTCGTATTGTGTATGAAATAATTATGTATATTCTAGATAGGGATGGATTTAGGATTTATTATATTTTATGTTATGGAAATCATTCGGGGTTTATTTATATTTTTAGGAAAAATCTAAAGTTTATGTTAGCATTAGAAAGAGCATAATATTTATTAAAGTGAGGCATACTATGTTTTTACCATCTTGTCTTGTGTGCCTTAAAAGTAATATAAATACCATTTAATTAATTTAAAAAATCAAACAGACCAGGAATACATACCAGAATAAATAAAAATATATTGATACTGATTTTGTCGTACCTACCACCTGTGATATCTTCCAAATAAATTCAAATCTCAATATTGAACGAAAATTTAGTAGAAATATTTATTATGATAATTATCTTGTTTTGTGTAAGTAGATTAGTACCGTAGAACCTTACAACATTGCCTTTGCAGTACAACTTTGCCAAAACCCGAAAAATAAACAAAAGTTGTTGTGGTAAATTTAGTTTATAAGATAGCAACAGTTTTGAGTGTTTGGGTAAATCTCAGACATATTTAAGGCAATACAAGCTATTAGTTCTGTTCCTAACTTCGCTGAATTTCCTGACAGCGGCCATCAAAGTAGGGGTAGTCGAAGGTGGTGTCAATTCCGTGTCGCAGATTTTACCGTGCTATTCCCAAAATACTTGTTTCAGATGAGTCAAGTTTCATGTGCTTAAAAACGCTTTATTGGCGATGAGTTTAATTCCTGATTCTGTGCTGTAGGTCGCTTTATTACGAAGAAATTTAACTGGGCAAAGTAGTGAGACATTCCGCAGCAAAGAGTTTGAAACATTGCCCAACGCAAAAATGGTGTTAGGGTTGACACTTTTAGAAATTGAAAATTCTGCATAAGTACATACTAATTATAATCATAAATAATAGGTAATTATTACATAATAGGTACCTACCCAGGTATTAACTTAATTTGAGAAGAATATGGTGGCAGTCTAAAATATATTAAGTAGGTAGGTAAGTACCTATGGTACCTCAATAACTTCCTAAGCTATTGCTTTGAATTGTATTTACAATTCCTAACTAAGTAGGAACAAAGAGATAACTAGGTATAATAAGTTTGGCATACCAAGGTGCAAGTTTAGTTTTGTTCTTTATTTTCATAATTGTATAAATTGATACCTACGTAATATCTTGATAGGTAGGTACTACCTAGTTACCTACCTACTTATTTAATATATTTTTTTCATTGTTTGTAATAATAAATTTAAATAAATCTACAAAAATATAATATTAAGATTTTTCTTTTGTAGCAGCCCTAGCACCTCACATCACTTTGTATGAAAGTAGATCTGGAGGGTAGTACAAAGTTGCCCACCTCATTTAAAAAAAAACTATAAGGTATTTTAGCTTGTTGTCAACTGGGTTTTCATCTTTACACCATTCCTCAAGATATATTTTATTATCAGAGCAATAGAGCTTACGGTTTCTCGAATATTCAAGGTGAGCAATGTTGTAAGAAATGGCTGATAAAGTTGCCCGCCTCTTTGACCGTAATTTTATCCGTATATATTTAACATAATGACTATTTGTTTGGATATATACATTCCTTTAATTGCGCTTTGTATAACTGCATATTTACATTTTGAATGAAGCTAATCCTTTTTGTGCTATCTTAAAAAATAGTAAAAAAGCGGGCAATGTTGCAAGGTTCTACGGTAATTAAGTACATACTATGTTATTTGTTTATTTTGTGATCTTATGAAATTATCTTGACTATGACAGTTAGCATTTAATAAAATGTCACAGTACGGACTTACACATAACCTAATTTAAAAACTATTCGTTAGATTTTGGGAACAAAAATGTGTCAAAATATGGATTAAAACATTTTCTCGTATTTGTTTTGTTTTTCTTATAACATGACTAAAAATTAATTAAGCTGACTTATATAATTTAATAAAGCTGACTTATATTTTTGTAATGTCACATGATATTAATAGAATGTGAGGTTATTAAACCAGCCGCCAAAAGAACTTCTGCGTATGCAGAATTTCCGAAACTCGTCAAATGCGAACATCAACACTATGAACGGTAGTGATAGGAACCACCTGGAAACGAAATTAGGTAAGATTTTCTTCTAGATATTTTTTATTGTTATGGAGACAAAGTTGTATAATCTCCTTCCTCGTCGTTGCATCGATGGATTAGAACTTTATGTAGGTAGGTATAGGGCAAACAAAACAAATATTTTAGCCGCAGTTGTCACTCCAAGAGGAAAAGCCTCATGTTAGTAATTTAATATGCAGGTGTATGTGAGGGCATTGTGTTAAGATACTCCATAGTTTGTTCAGCATCACAACCGCACTGGGCGTACGGCATACATTTTATGGAAATATACCTACGAGATAAACTAAACAGCGGCGAGCAGTATTGCGTCAGCACAGCGCAGCGTTCTGACAATGGACTAAAGTTTCGCCAATTATCGTTTTGTGTAGAATGGATTTAAGTTCAAATATTTACAATAAACACTGATTACCAACGAAATCGAAGAGGGTAAGTACGAAGGAAGGTATTTAGCCCCGGAGTGTAGCACAGAGCGATTGTAAGAAAAAACTCAAAGACCATTCCAAAATTCAATACTTTGTTTCTCATCCCTGGAAATTAGAAATCGGGTTAATTTACGTAAATGTTTAAGTTTAGGTACCTACCTACAATTTAGACGTTTAGCCACATTTCTGAAAATAGTTGGAAATCGGAAATATTATATCTCGTAAGTCCTACTTATAAAACTCTGAATCGTCTCACCAACATGCAACAGCGAGTTGTATCGAGTCTTGCAGATGACTCCGTTCATCATCTGCGTAAGAACGACGGCCACAAAGTAGGCGGCTTGCGCGGCTCGCTCCACCTCCTTGCGGTCTAGGTACGTCCACTCTTGGCCGAACGAGTCGATTACGTCGCTCACAGCCTCGTTATCCCATTGTTTTCTTATACCTTCGGCGGAAATAACGTTTAGGTATACCTAACTATTGAAGAAGCTGATCTTGGACATTTTGGGTTGAAGTAGGTACTTGTAGTAGGTACTTGAAATAGCCTCTTGCGGTCGTTGGACGATACTTGACAGAATTCTTGAGACATCGTACCGATAAGATCATTGGGTTGGAAACCAAATTCCGCCATGACGACGAAATACGAGAACATTCCGGCCGCGAACTCTATCAGGCCCAGGTGCCCGTAAGCCAGGGTGACCATCCTCGCGGACACCAGCGCCTCCGAGGTGCGCGGGGGGCGGGCCATGACGTCGCTCTCCACAGGCTCGTACGCCAGCGCTACAGCCGGCCACATGTCCGTGCCGAGGTCCACGCATAATATTGTCATGACACCTGTAAGAAATCAAACACGCTGGGAATAGAAAGAAGACTTCGTTCACGGCGTTATTAGTTTTAATATTGATGTTAGGAAGAAGGCGCAGTTACCCAACAAAGCCTGGTGGCACCAAGTCGGTAACCTATAACTGGAGGGGAATAATCTAGAGGATCAAAGTAACTTCGCAGGATTCCCTGATCCTGACCCGTATATTATGAGTTTGTTATATAAATGGGGAGACAACAAACCTAGCGGCAGCGGTATCGAAAACAAGATGAACATGAAGACTGGAAGAATTTCAGGCACGTTGGAGATGAGGATGTAGCAGACAGATTTCTTGAGATTATCGAATATTTTTCTACCTTCTTCAATGCCCGTCACGATTGTTGCGAAGTTATCATCCAATAGAATGATGTCAGCTGTTTGTTTAGAGACCTGTGAACGCAATACCGCCAGAAGTTCCAGAACGAGCACAAAAAGTCGAAGGAAATTGATGAAATGTACTACACGTCTGCGCTAAAAGCTGGGCTTACTTGAGAGCCGGTGATACCCATAGAAATGCCTATATCGGCCCGGCGAAGGGCAGGGGCATCGTTGACGCCATCTCCCGTGACGGCTACCACAGCGCCTTGTCGTTGACAAGCTTCCACTATTTGTAGCTTTTGCGTTGGAGATGTCCGCGCAAACACTGTCAGTTTTAATTTGGATACTTTTAAATACCGTAATGCAGATATGGTAAGGAAAGATGGCCTGGAAACTACGTGCTAATCATAAAAGTTGGGATAAAAGCTCCCAAACCCAGGTGAAAGTTAGAGAGAGCTCTGATTTCGGGATATATCTGTGGATCCTAATCTATTGTGGATCTCAAATAAGACAAAATGTTCCTACTGTTGTTATAAATGCGAGGGTATATTTTGGAAGCCTGTACAGATTTTAATGTTTGTGGCGCGTTTCCATTATGCAAGTGTTTGCATACATGTATGACGTCAGACTTGTGTGCAAGTGATTTGAATTGGAAACACGATTTTGTTCAACTTGCAGCTTGCATACAAGATTTTAGTGGTATACAAGTTAGTTCTAGTTGTACAGTGTTTTATTGTTAATAAATATTATTGTTTTCTCCGTATCCCATTTAGCAGTCATTTTTACAAAGTAATAAAGTCATAAACAAAGTAATCCTCTATGCACGACCGCATGCGCTTGCAACTTGCGTGCAAATGTGCCGACTTGATTATTGTGCGTACAAGTTTAAACCTAATTGCATACAAGTTGCAACTTGTTTGCAAGTTGTTGTTTCCACTATACAATTTGCATGCAACTTGCAACTAGTATGCAAATCACTTGCATAATGGAAACGCGCCTTTATTATAGCCATACATAACTTAGGCCTTGAACACACACACCCACATACATTGAAAATTTTCTCCCTCATATGAGTAAAAAATATATTTAAGAAATAAATAAATTGAAAAAATGCCGACCTATTTCATAGTGTTTATCTAACGTCCAAGTGAGCAAGTCCTCCGTCATATTTCTCAAGTCAGTGCCGGTGACTACGTGGCATTTTGGGGTGGTGGCAATGCCCACAGCCACCGCTATGGCGCGCGCAGTGGCGGGGTGGTCCCCGGTCACCATCATCACTCGCACACCCGCTGCTCGCACGCGTTCTATCGCTGAACGCACCTGACCATGGAAACAAATTTTACTTCAGTGTGTAACCAAACCATAGCACAGTTGGAACACTGACATAATTATGATATTGGTTTACGAATACATACATATTATTATCGGTACGTACGACTTCCTAGTTTGTAATATGACGTAGGTTATTGTTAAGTATACCTAGCTACATCATTATTTTTATTTATGAGTCTGTCGTGTATGGTTAGCAATAAAAGTAGCTGGACATATTTAAATTCCTATACCTACTCAAGTAGGTAACTACGAAAAAAATATTTTGCGTGTGTATTGTAGGTGGCTGTACAATAATTAAATGAAATTAGAAATTATTAGGACTTAGCTATTTCTGAGCCCGACTATTACTATAACACTTCAGGAAGCAATAGGGCTGTTAGGATTAGGATCCTACTCAACATAGTAATATTAGTGTCAATAACCTACTTATTATGAGATAGTTATACCTCTTCTCTCGGGGGATCCATGATACCCATTATGCCGAGCAAGCGTAGTCCCTCTAATGGAAAATTCACATCGTCCGCATCGAATGGATAATTCAAAGGATACTGTTTAGAGTCCAATAACAAATCAGCGAATGCCATTATCCTTTCACCTTTGAACAAAATCTCACAATGGAACGCAAAATAAGTGCACAATAATTAGTACCTAATACAATAATAAATAGAAAAAATATGTAATAATAAAATTATTGTTTATACCTAGTCAGGTCATAAATTCTGTCACATGTTTTATATAAAATAATTGAAACAAGTTTATTCATTATGTAACCATTTATATACCAAAATGAACTTAACAAAACATAGATTCTTATGACACTAAAGTTAATTCAAAATGACCTCCGTGATTTTGAATACAGGCCTTCAATCTGTGCGGCCAGTCGTCTATCGCAGCACGAACGAGGTCCATGTCAATATCGGCGGCTGCCTTAATCAAGGATGTCTTGAGTGACTCCAAATTGGGATGAGGCTTTGAGCACGCCTTTTCCTCCAAGTGTTGCCATATCTTGTAATCTAGCGGATTCAAATCTGGACTGGAGGAGGGCCAGTCTTCGTGCCGGATGAAGTCGATTTCACGCGCCGCCAGCCAGTCTTGTGTGCTCTTCGCTCTATGAGCTGGCGCCGAATCCTGTTGGAATACCCAGTGCCTGTTATTAAACATGGTATGAGAAACAGGTTCCACAAGGTTCGTCAGGACTGTATTTTGATTACACAACTGCATTCGTTTTTACACCTTTCTCACAAAAATGTACCTCTGTTAAGCCCCAATAAGACACTCCCAACCATACCATGAGCGAGGATGGAAAATGACCTCGTTGGACACGCGGAATACGGTTGCTCGCTTCTTCACTACTGTGTGCGTACACCTTATCATTTTGTTTGTTGTAGCTCTCTTCTACGGTAAAAATTTTTTCATCCGAAAAAAGAATTTCCCGATTTTTTTTTCCCGCGTACCGCTTCAACAAAGCGCGGCATCTCTTCAGTCTCAGGTCCATTAGACGAGCATTCAAATGATGTCCTGTTTTTCTTCGATATGCCCGAAGCCCTAAGTCTTCATTTAACACCCTTTTCACCGTGGTTCTGCTTAATCCCATCTGAAGGGCCAACAGTTTCTGCTTACGTTTGGGATTTCTTTGAATTCGCGCCTTCACAGCTTTTATCACTGCTGGAGTCCTAACAGACCGAGGGCGACCACTTCTTGACCTGTCATCTACACTAGAGTCTTCATTGTATCGTTTGATGGTACGATAAACGAATCTCTTGGTTATATTCAAATTTTTCAGTATGTCAAAAATTTGAATTGGCGCGTAACCGCAACGATGCAACGCAATAACTGCAACACGGTCTTCTTTAAGCGTCCACTCCATATTTAAAAATGAGTAAAATTCTAAAAAGTATACATTTTTATTATCATGAACAATTCGAAATTCGAATTCAATAAACTTTTTTGTGGCCAGCATTCTAAAAGAAAAGTTTTTACTGTGTGACAATACTTATGACCTGACTAAGTATTTTCCTGACGCCCTACGAGTTGCTATTACTAGGAAAAAGTCGTAGTGCCTACTTAGGACTGCAACTACATGGGACTATATGGGGACAGTTAAATTATTTAAATATGTGTGTCTCATCTGTCGTTACGTAGGTCACATCGGGGTTGTCATAACGATTCCATCCTAATTAGAAACTAGCGATGTGAGAGTGTACGTAGGTAGGTACGTACCTATACTAAAACTACGTACCTACCTACTTAGGTATAATATGGTAGGTTCATTGTATGACAATATTGGTTCGTTTACGCTAGGTAGGTATACCACAAACACAGTGGTCGCTACTCCGGCTCCGTCCCCCCACTGGCGATAACTAAATATATTCCCATAATTCGTTTCCGGGTAAAATTGTTAATACCGGTATTGGCCAAATCGACGGTGGCTGTATCGGCTGCTGCTCTCATGTCGTCCGTCAGATTGAGGTTCTCCTGGTCGCTTGCGACGCTGGAGCACAGGCCCACGATGATCTCGGGGGCTCCTTTCATTACAACCAGATATCGCGATGACGATGTGTCGAGGTGGACGCTAAGCTGTTTCGTATCAAGAGGCAATATCACCACAATGGTTAATATTTTTTAGTCTATAGGTACCTACGACCAATAATAGAGTCAGATGACGAGACGCTATAAAGACGATGACAAGACGAGACAGTAACATTATAAACGCATTTGCGCCTAAGTACTATACCTCTGGGATCTAGAATTTTAAAATATTGAATATACCTATGTACCTACCAGTTACGTTACAAGAATTAAATAGCAATCTTGCCTGTTATACCAGCGAACAATGCCTTTGGACCAAGAATACTTAATACTTGTTTAGGTAGGTACTTATCATATCATAAACTCACTTTCAAAGAAAGACTTTCTTACTTGAAATTTGTTAACAGAGTTGAATGGTATTTCAACAATTTTGGGGTAATTATTTCTAATTTTAATGGGGTCATCGTGTTTGGAGACAAAATTCAGGATAGCTGTTTCCGAGGCATCACCGGTAATGCCACCTCCGATCTTTACAAAGGCACAGCTGCATAAAGCGCAGCAGTGCTTTAGAGCTGTAGAATAAATAAAATGTAAACGAATATGCCAACTCAACGTAAATAATTAATTTAATATTGTGAGTGGAAATAACAAATCTATACCTTGATTATTTTGTAGCACATCTGTAATTAAATAAATTGGTATTAAAAACAAACAAATATAGAGCTAGGGTTGTTACCAAAAAATGCATGATTTTGCAGACTGAAAATATCTGAAAGCTTACTTGAAAACCCAGCTTCTTGCACGGAATAAGTTTTATTGTACATCCAAACATGTTGAACAGACATTTTGTTTTCAGTGAGAGTCCCAGTTTTGTCAGAACAAATAGTGGTGCAGGCCCCCAAAGCCTCCACAGAGTCTAAATTTTTGACCAGGCAATGCTTCGAGATCATTTTTTGTGCTGTTAACGTAAGCGAGGCCGTCACCGTTGGTTGCAGCCCTGGCAAGCAACATCGAAAAGGGTAACGCAATATTGTAAGGGTAACTTAGGACGAAATTCGTAAGTAGGTACCTACTTGTAAGTATTAAACTAAACATATCTCAATCAGCCTACCTTCAGGAATATTGGCGACAATAATTCCAATTACAAAGACTGTAGTCTGCATGAATGGATAGCCCAGAGCAAGAGAGGCAGCTGCTATGAAGACGCCCAGTGCCAGAGCCCACACTGACATGTAGCGCATAAACCGTTTAATCTCAATAGCCAATGGTGATGGTCCCGGTTGGAGACGAGCCGCCAATCCTGCCACACGACCCAAAGCGGTCAAGTCCCCGCAACATAGTACTACTCCTAAAAACAACATTTTTAACGTTACACCTTTTCTTTATGGTTTTCAATTGAGTTTAACTTCAAAGCCTATCTAACAATAGGAAGATTTTAATATAATTGCTGCAGGTCTCGAGAGTTTAAAGTAGCAAAGTGACAACCTTTGGCCCATCCCTCCACACACATTGTTGAGAAGAAAGCGACATTGGGCGATTCTAAGATGTTAGCAACACCGTCAACATTAGATCTAGGAACTGCCATAGATTCTCCCGTCAATGAAGAGTTATCGACCTGCAAAAATAGAATTATTGTGACCATGAGTCTTCAATTTACAGCACAATTATGTACCGTATTTAGTAGGCACTTGTATTTTGTCTTTTCCTAGTTCACACACCTTGAATCCTTTGCTATCTATGATACGCATATCCGCAGGCACAACGTCTCCTGCCGTCACGCGGACAATGTCTCCCTTCACCAGGTAGCGTACCGGAGTCTCCTCATTAAGGATTCCATTGCGAATGCAGGACGCGTAGCTTGGTATCATACTGTTGAATGTTTTCATTATCTAGAAAGAGTTTTTCATGTTCAAGAAATTAAGTCATGTCTTTCCGTAAATAAGTCTTTCCGCCGAACATAGTAACTACCTAGGTACTACGTAGGTAGTAGGCATACCGTCATAGGAATATGGATCATGTACTAATATTTATTTATTACCTTCGAGCTCTTGAAATTTTGATAGAAGCTGAAAAAGCCACATATGAGATCGACGGCGATGAGCACGCAGCCGAGGTAAAGATTATCGCGCGAGGGATTCGATCTCGTAGATGCCTCTATCATGTAAGCCACTAAACACAGTAGAGCACCCAGCCATATCAAAATAGAGAACCCTGTAAGACATGGTAGGTAGTAGATACCCATGTAGAAACCGATTAGTGCTTATTGTGCCTAAGAAAAGAAGGTGAGATGGTTGTGCCAGTATTCCTAAACGATTGTGACACCCCTTGTACTAACAAAGACTAGGGAGATCACTATAGGAAAAGGGAAAATGACTAGAAAAGTGACACAGTGCTAATCGTTCGCCCTTTGCACGGCAGACTTTGAAATTAACAATTTATAAATAATTACTTTTATCACTGGAAAAAGTTAAATGCGGGATCTTTCAGTTTACGTACTTTACGTAGTAGGTAGATACCTGTACAAAGCGATTTGAATAACACAAGAGGCCATCCGTTTTGCGTCGTTGGTGTGAGGGAGTTGTGCCCATGGTAGTGGAGCAGACTCTCCGCCCTATTGCTTGACAGGCCCAGGGTGGGATCGGTGCCCAATTGCTCATATAGTTCGGCTAGAAACAGTGACGGCAGTCGTTATTAGCGGTAATTCCCAGTTGTGGGTGACAACTGGGGATCCATGTCCCCAGTGGTGATAACTGGGAATTTAGGTACCTACCTACCATAGAATACGTTGTAAAATTACATAAGTAATAGGTAAACAGTGGAGTCAGTGTTTACTGCAATAACTGAAATAATTTAGATAGAACCACTTTGAGCAGTTTTCAGTAGGTACCTATAGAATCGGTCTATATTATATAAAACCTTGTCTAGAAAAATTAAATCATACCCACCTAAGGGTATTAAATGTGAATCAGTCCTTATTTCTTTTTTTAGTAAGTTCAAACGAGTGCTGCTTAGATCTCTGGACCTTAGCCCTTTAGGCTTATTCGGGCGGAAGAGATCCGATATGGATTGTGATCGGTCGTTTTCTTTCAGAGCCATTTTCTTTCGCTGTATTTCTATTAACTTATGTACAATCATTTACGTAGGTACATAAATCGGGTAGGCTTAGTTTAGACAACATGACAATGTATCTACTTTATTTATAGGTAGTAGGTATGTACACTAATGTAAAAAATTGATTTACTTATAACTTATTGTATGGAAATGACTTTGAATACCTAATATTGTGGTAATACAGAATACCAATTAATTAGAGTAGGTACCTTTGTACCTATCCACAGGAAATTAAAAGTGGCAAAGACTGGATGATATAATAGGGATTAGGTATACCTATTATAATTAGTATTAAAACTGGATATCTGGTGTGTGAGTGTAGGTATTCATTTAAATGAATTATACCTACGTACAATTTTTCGTCAATGGTGAACCGATTTGGAAAGAGTTCTTACGTTCTTCCATTATTTTGTTACTTTGCTACGTCATTATTTTGGTATTTCGTTACTTCGTTTCTTCGTTACGTCTTTATTTCGTTACTTCGTGATTTCGTTACGTATTTTGGTATTTCGTTAGTACGTTTCTTCGTTATTTCGTTACTGCGTTACTTCGTTTTTCGTTACTCCGTTACTTCGCAATTTCGTTATTTCTTTATTACGTTACTGCGTTATATCGTTACTTCGTAATTTCGTTCGTTAGTGGTTTCTACCTACGTTATTTCGTTAGGTACTTCTTCGGTTATTCTTTTTCGTTACCTATTTAGTTATTTCGTAATTTTGTTCGTAAGAGGTTATGTTCATAAGTTATTACTTTCTTCCGTTATTTCGTTACTTAATTTCGTCGTTACTTCGTTTTATCGTTACTTCAATACTTCGTTATTTCGTTTTTCTTTATTACGTTACTTCGTTAAATCGTTATTTCGTTAAATTGTTACTTTTCTATTTCATGCTAAGTTTTTTCGTTACTTCGTTGCTCGTTACTTTGTTACAAACTATACACTTTGGCTGTCTTATATACTTGACTATCTTATATACTTTGGCTGTCTTATAAACTTGACTCTCTTAATTACTTGACTATCTTATATACTTTGGCTGTCTTATATACTTGACTGTCTTATATACTTTAGCTGTCTTATATACTTGACTGTCTTATATACTTTGCTGTCTTATATACTTGACTGTCTTATATACTTGACTGTTTTATATACTTAACTGTCTTATACAAGGTGTAACAGCAAGGTGTAGTAATACTGAAACTACGCATACACATACATATTTCGAAGTAGTCTGGAGGTACTATAAATCTGTAAGTAGTTACGGTAATGAATTATTACACGTCAAAGTTTACTGCAAAACTAACCATCGTTCAACCCTAGTTATCAGCTGGGCAATGTCAGTGAACTTGAGGCATAGGCTAACATGTACAGTCTTACCCAACTTATATGGTGCGTCGTGAATCTTCGTTCGCGCAGAAAATAAAGTATGGTCCGAAGATTAACGAAAGAATGCTTAACACTTACAATCAACCTAAGATCACTATTATAAGGTTCATAATACACTGCAGCTGTTGCACATCGCAGTTCTACCTGCGCAGAAGATGAATTTTCAAAGCGCGGGAAATGCTATTGACCGCTATTGGTCGGCAGCCGCCCCGCCATCTTAGCGATCGCCGCGTGGCATGAGTGAGATGGAACTAACAGCTGCAGTGTATTATGAACCTTATAATAGTGATCTTAGGTTGATTGTAAGTGTTAAGCATTCTTTCGTTAATCTTCGGACCATACTTTATTTTCTGCGCGAACGAAGATTCACGACGCACCATATACGAGGGTGAATCAAAAAATTCTTGGAATCAATATTAAAAAATGCAAAGATTTAAATAATAATATTTTATTTTTCTACATAATCTCCCTCCAATGCAATGCATTTAGAATAACGCGTTTCTAACTTCCTTATTCCTTGTGAAAAAAAATTATTTTCTTGACTCTCGAAAAAGTCCTCTACGGCAGCTATAACCGCGTCATTATCGTGAAATTTTGTTCCACGAATTTCCTCTTTTAATTTTGGAAATAAGTGAAAATCACTTGGGGCTAAGTCCGGAGAATATGGTGGGTGGTCAAGGAGATTGAAGCCAGCACAGCGGATTGCGTTGAGCGCAACTTCCGATCGATGAGCAGGAGCGTTATCTTGAAGGAACAACACGCCCAACGACAGTTTTCCACGACGTTTTTCTTTAATCGCTTCACGCACTTTCGGGATTAAATTTGCATAATAGGGTCCAGTAATCGTCTGGCCTTTTGGCATGTAATCAATAAAAAGGATTCCTTCACTATCCCAGAACACAGAGGCCATAACTTTGCCAGCGGTAGGAGCAACTCGAAATTTCTTAATGGATGGAGAGGATGGTCGTTTCCAAGACATGCTTTGTCTTTTAGTTTCAGGATCAAAATGGTGGACCCACGTTTCATCCATGGTGACAAGACGACGGCAAAAATTATCCGAATCACGCTGGAACATTTCGAGATTACGCTTGGAAATTTCCAAACGTCGCTTTTTGTTTTCGTCGGTTAACATTCGTGGCACCCATCTTGCAGACACTTTTTTGAACCCCAGTGAATCAATTAAAATGGATTGAACGCTACCAAAAGATATCTTTAGGATCTCAGCTATATGTTTTATAGTCATTCTTCTGTCTTCCAAAACCAGATTCTCAACCTTTTTGACATTTTCTTCTGTAACGGAGGTTGAAGGCCGCCCAGAACGCGGGTCATCTTTACAGCTTGATCTACCTCTTTTAAATTCAGCCACCCAGTACGCAACCGTAGAATAGGGTACAGCATCACCCCCTAATGTCTGCTGAATGTCCAAAAAAATTTCCTTCGTAGACATTTTTTTCAAACTGAGATATTTTATCACCGCACGTAACTCACTTTTATCCATAATTTTGACTTTTTAGCAACTCGTTGCACAAAAAAATTTATTACATGCGAACGAACTGACAAAAACAAGTGACAGTCTGCATAAATATAGTGTGATAGACACTCTTTAATTTGAATATCGAACTTGATCCAAAAAGGTTTCATATATATGCACTTCTAAGAACTTTTTGATTCACCCTCGTAAGTTGGGTAAGACTGTACACCTCTAGCCGGCGGCATTACTCAAACAAAACTAGGTGTAGAAGTAAAGTTGTGGTAAAAGTTCCACCAAAAATTACTAGATGGCGCCAGGGCCGTTTCTAAGAAATCCTGCATCGCGCAAGCGTTGTGTGACCGGCGTAACGTGACGTCATCCGTATCATGTTAGGGTTGTAATATTTAGTTATTTTGTCAATTTGAGTGAAAAAATCGATTATCGATTTCAGCTTTTAGTACCCTGGCAAATGATTCATCACCAGGTACACATACCCACATTTCAATATTACTACACCTTGCCGATACACTCTGTATACCATACTGTCTTATATACTTAACTGACTTATATTATACTTTGGCTGTCTTATATACTTGACTGACTTATATACTTTGGCTGTCTTATATACTTGACTGTCTTATATACTTCATTGTCTTATATACTTCACTGTCTTATATACTTTGGCTGTCTTATATACTTTGGCTGTCTTATATACTTTGGCTGTCTTATATACTTGACTATCTTCTATACTTTGGCTGTCTTATATACTTGACTATCTTATATACTTTGGCTGACTTATATACTTGACTGTCTTATATACTTTAGATGTCTCATATACTTGACTGTCTTATATACTTAACTATCTTATATACTTAACTGTCTTATATACTTAACTGTCTTATATACTTTGGCTGTCTTATACAAGGTGTAACAGCAAGGTGTAGTAATACTGAAACTACGCATACACATACATATTTCGAAGTAGTCTGGAGGTACTATAAATCTGTAAGTAGTTACGGTAATGAATTAATACACGTCAAAGTTTACTGCAAAACTAACCATCGTTCAACCCTAGTTATCAGCTGGGCAATGTCAGTGAACTTGAGGCATAGACTAACATGTACAGTAGTACCCAACTTATATGGTGCGTCGTGAATCTTCGTTCGCGCAGAAAAGAAAGTATGGTCCGAAGATTAACGAAAGAATGCTTAACACTTACAATCAACCTAAGATCACTATTATAAGGTTCATAATACACTGCAGCTGTTGCACATCGCAGTTCTACCTGCGCAGAAGATGAATTTTCAAAGCGCGGGAAATGCTATTGACCGCTATTGGTCGGCAGCCGTCCCGCCATCTTAGCGATCGCCGCGTGGCATGAGTGAGATGGAACTAACAGCTGCAGTGTATTATGAACCTTATAATAGTGATCTTAGGTTGATTGTAAGTGTTAAGCATTCTTTCGTTAATCTTCGGACCATACTTTATTTTCTGCGCGAACGAAGATTCACGACGCGCCATATAAGTTGGGTAAGACTGTACGCTTTGTTTCGTTACTTTTACACCTCTAGCTGGCAGCATTACTCAAACAAAACTAGGCCCGCCGTCAAATCCGTCAATACAAAATGTTAAAGGACTAAGGGTTCCGTTTGTTTTTTAAATAATGTTTTTTACCAATTTGTACCAACCCGGACAGATGCAACCTGACAAAAGTATTTCTTGGCGGCTGAGTGATATCTGCTCCGTGTAATGTACCTACCAAAATTCTATTCTAAGGCGGTAAGTATCTGAAATGAATTTTAGAGGCTTTCAACTTTGTTACAATACTGAACCCTAAAATATTGTCGGCAAATTCAAAGAGCGCGGCGCACTTTGCGGCAGAAATAATTCAATGCCAGTGACCCGCGTAACGTGACGTCATCCGTATCATGTTAGGGTTGTAATATTTAGTTATTTTGTCAATTTGAGTGAAAAAATCGATTATCGATTTCAGGTTTTAGTACCATGGCAAATGATTCATCACCAGGTACACATACCCACATTTCAATATTACTACACCTTGCCGATACACCCTGTATACTTGACTTATATACTTGACTATCTTATATATTTTGGCTGTCTTATATACTTTGGCTGTCTTATATACTTGACTGTCTTATATACTTTGGCTGTCTTATATACTTGACTGTCTTATACAAGGTGTATCGGCAAGGTGTAGTAATATTGAAATGTGGGTATGTGTACCTGGTGATGAATCATTTGCCAGGGTACTAAAACCTGAAATCGATAATCGATTTTTTCAGTCAAATTGACAAAATAACTAAATATTACAACCCTAACATGATACGGATGACGTCACGTTACGCCGGTCACACAACGCTTGCGCGATGCAGGATTTCTTAGAAACGGCCCTGGCGCCATCTAGTAATTTTTGGTGGAACTTTTACCACAACTTTGGTGTACAGTCTTACCCAACTTCTATGGTGCGTCGTGAATCTTCGTTCGCGCAGAAAATAAAGTATGGTCCGAAGATTAACGAAAGAATGCTTAACACTTACAATCAACCTAAGATCACTATTATAAGGTTCATAATATACTGCAGCTGTTAGTTCCATCTCACTCATGCCACGCGGCGATCGCTAAGATGGCAGGGCGGCTGCCGACCAATAGCGGTCAATAGCATTTCCCGCGCTTTGAAAATTCATCTTCTGCGCAGGTAGAACTGCGATGTGCAACAGCTGCAGTGTATTATGAACCTTATAATAGTGATCTTAGGTTGATTGTAAGTGTTAAGCATTATTTCGTTAATCTTCGGACCATACTTTATTTTCTGCGCGAACGAAGATTCACGACGCACCATAGAAGTTGGGTAAGACTGTACATGTTAGCCTATGCCTCAAGTTCACTGACATCGCCCAGCTGATAACTAGGGTTGAACGATGGTTAGTTTTGCAGTAAACTTTGACGTGTAATAATTCATTACCGTAACTACTTACAGATTTATAGTACCTCCAGACTACTTCGAAATATGTATGTGTATGCGTAGTTTCAGTATTACTACACCTTGCTGTTACACCTTGTATACTTGACTATCCTATATACCTGACTGTCTTATATACTTGACTTTCTTATATACTTTGGCTGTCTTATATACTTGACTGTCTTAAATACTTGACTATCTTATATACTTTGGCTGTCTTATATACTTGACTGTCTTATATACTTGACTCTCTTATATACTTTGGCTGTCTTATACAAGGTGTAACAGCAAGGTGTAGTAATACTGAAACTACGCATACACATAGGTACATATTTCGAAGTAGTCTGGAGGTACTATAAATCTGTAAGTAGTTACGGTAATGAATTAAGACACGTCAAAGTTTACTGCAAAACTAACCATCGTTCAACCCTAGTTATCAGCTGGGCAATGTCAGTGAACTTGAGGCAGACTAACATGTACAGAAGTGACACAAACATAACATAAAATTAGGTGCCAACAACGCTCCATTCGTCATGATTAGCCGAGTTAGTTAGGTAGTTAGACCGGATAGTTAACGAGCAGCCGTGCGGTCGCTGATGGTGCCGAGAGGAGTCGCACGGCGCCGTGGGCAGTCGCGAGCGTTTGGGTAATTATTTGAAAAGATGCAATTTGACCACTTTTACTTTTAAAAATAAAAATTGCTTAAAATAAATATATTTTTGACTAAATCGTAAGCCTATAACTTCTACATTAAATTTATCGTAAAGGCCCCCCTCTAACCCTCTTATTCAAGGAATTACAGCCCCCCAAAATTTAAGAAGACATGGTAATTATATATTTCGTCATGGTAATGACTTATCGGGACACGGCTATGACTATGTCATATTATTTAATTGAAGCAACTTATTAGTATCTTTTCTTTTCTGATATCAGTGTTTTTAATTTGCCTTATACCTACTGTGCATAATATGAGCTTCAGGATTTAACTTAATTATATCTCTTCTTGTTTGTTCAGCTGCGCGTTTTCTTGCTAGTAGTTCTTCTCTGGTTACTTTTTTATGCCTTGCCATGGTGAATCTACAAAAAAAATATAATTTCCTACTAAAAATAAACTAGCTATCGATAGTAAAGGGTAATTATTAGAAGGGTAAGTGCTAATAATTTATGAAAAGATGAGAAAAACGTTTCATTTAATGACAATCTAGAAAGGTCATTAATCTGATATTAATATGTATTTATTATTATGTGATTTGTGAGTTTACATTAAAAAAACTGCTCTCTTGTCACAAATATTAAATTCATAAAGATAAATAAGTATAAAGTCTCTTATAAGGACCAACTTTACAACAAGATACTCGAATGTGAGTAAGTTGTCTTTACCGTGGCAGATACATCATTACCGTGGTTGAAAAATCCACGGTAAAACGCGGTAATGACGAACACGGTAATGACAAATAGCATGTTTTTCCCAACTAACATTGGAACGGTTAACTGTTTTCGAACATTCGTTCGTAGGTATAAGCCAAAACTGATAGATTATAACTAAAATTAAAGATATTATGGTTACACCAGTACTTACCTAGCAAGAAGATCCACGTTGGTGACACAATTTCGTGACAAACACACGAAATCAAATAAAAAACAATTATTTTCGAAAAAAGTTTCGCATATAAGTGACGTGCGCTCTCACTGATGTGTCAATAGGGAATGGAGGATTCATCGTAAATTAATGGGAAAATAAACGAATTCTTGCTCAATTTTCGATTTTAGTTTCAGTCTCAGGTAATGGGACACCCACGGTGATGATGTTTCGACATTTTGGACTCGAAATTTAAATATATGTACCTATGTTAAAAATACTGAAATAAACTGATGAAACATACACTTAATAACATAACAAATAAACATAAACAGTCAACATGAATAAAAATACTATAATGAAGTAGGTACTTAATAAAATGTCCGGACGTCAAAATTGCATCTTTTCAAATAATTACCCGTTTGCGCGTTTTTCAACCGACACTGCATTTAAGTGATAGAGACCAAAGCACCTTCTACTTACAACACTTTATGTGTAGATTACCTACGGTAAAAAACTTAGGATGGTAAGCTAAGAGAAAAGTCCATAGCGAATCATGATCCACTGTGAACTACCACCAACTGAGCCGCTGTGGACTCCGTCGCCATGCGTGAATTATGCATATAAAATACCATAAATGAACACGTATCACAAAGAAAATAAATGCCACAGTGAAATAATGCATAGAAAAGGAGATGGAACCATTTATTTATTTATTTATTCATCATATAACTGTAACATCACAGAGTACTCCATTACGCTACAACTTAACAAAATACTTCTCAAAGTAACAAAATACTTCTCACCAAAAATTCGTACCTATATTTTCCACAGAAAATCGAAAAATACCTGTTTCACAAAAATCGCGCGCTGCGAGAGCTGCCTGACTAGTTCGAAATTTCGAATAAGTTTGTGACATAAGAGCTACCAATGGGCCAATGAGACGCATAAATAAATATCTCTGTTAATTTCTCGGGTACTGCTACTGAGCCACTGCTTCTGCTATGGCCACTGTATACCACATGACCCTACATAAATTCAATTAAAAGAATAAAAAAGGTTTTGCTGATCCATCATTATATTTTGATAAATAGGTATAGGTACACATCAAAAAGTCTAAGCAACATGCATGCATAACATGGACCCAGGAACAATGGGATAAAATTATGTTTTCCGATGAGTCGCGATTCGGGTTTAGGCCTGATACAAGAAGGGTGCGAGTGTACCGTCTCGGCCCGGAAATACTGAAAGGCTCAGGTGCGTTCAGGAAGTTCATCCATACAGCGGCTCAACAGTTATGGTATGGGCGGGTATTATGAAGAACAGGCGAACTGAGCTCGTTTTTGTAAATGGAAACATGAACGCTGAAAATTATGTTGAGGATATTCTCAGACCTTATGTCCATCCATTTGAACAAACCTTTGGCTCCGATTTTACGTTAATGCATGACAATGCGCGTCCACATACAGCTCGGCGAATCAGAAAAGAACCAGAAATTAGTACATGGTGCTTAGACTTTTTTGATGTGTGTAGTATAAAATATGTACTTAGGTATAATATGGTAGTTACACATTGAGAAATTAATTCCTCAATACAGTAACATTTTTTTTTTTGTTTCACAAGATATGAAAATGAAACACAATAATTGACAATGGAAAACAATTGACTACATTTTGATTTAGATCAGAAAATGATTAAATTTTCAAGAAAGCTCTGTCCACATCACTAACAGCAACTACAGAGGTAGAAGGAATTCATTCGTATTTTTAAACGCAGTCAAAATATTCTGCCCTCGTATATTTATTCCCTACCGATTAAAAACCAAGGTTTATTTCCTGTGTACAAGCACTTTACATGCACTATGTGTATAATTGTTTTTTGATTAGAGCTTTTAACTTATTTTGCACCTATTTTGTTTGGACCTCCATTCACTGAGATTACCTACTCCTTTCTTACTTAGGGACTGTACTCCCATACCATATGACCCATTTTTTACCACTTTTTATCCTCCTCCCCATTTTGTGACCACCCGTAGTATATGGCAAGGCACAACCTAGAAGGTTTTTACTAAGTAACTCTATAATTTACTTTTCTCTAGCCTTGCACCTTCAAACCAAATGTGATTGAGAGCTTCTATTTCTTTAGCATTTGTTCTCAACAATTGATCGTGTAATGATCCCTTGAGAATTTTCTTTGTCAAACATACTGATGACATTGGAAGCTTGGAAACTTCAATAATCTTGTTCCACACTTGGCTCTGATAATCTTCTGGTTTGTAAAGGTGATTCACAAAGCCACAATCCAGAGCTTCTTTGGCAGACATCCTATGATTGAAGAGTAACATTTCTGCAGCCTGTAAGGTAAACCACCATTAGGTAGATAACTAAATTGAACTAGGTACTTTTTATGGAATTACCCACAATATTTACTATTTATTACATACATTATTTATTAACAATCTTTCATGTTTTGATCCCTCTTATTCTCTACATACTTTAATCTTAATGTAGGTAATAACAAGTTTAATGTGAGCTAGATGTTTCATAAGTAATGAAAAATAATACCTTTCTTTCACCAATTAACCTGGAAAATGTAAATGTTGAACAACCTTCAGCAACAATCCCAAGTTTTGTAAATGGTGTGTAGAAATATGACTGGAAGAAAAATAAATATATAAACAAAATTCTAAGTTTGTGATCTTGTGATTGTGATGTGAGTAAATATTTATTTTTAAAAACATAACCATATAATTGCTTACGTTTTCTGAAGCAAATACTAAATCGCACAGTGCCAGTGTAGTAGCAGCAATACCAATTGCAGGCCCATTGACAACAGCCACAAGTATTTTAGGGAATCTTACAAATGCTTTAATAAAGTCGCTGAGAACTTCCAAGTTAC
The DNA here is from genome assembly GCA_905147375.1 of Hylaea fasciaria. Classification (NCBI taxonomy): domain Eukaryota; kingdom Metazoa; phylum Arthropoda; class Insecta; order Lepidoptera; family Geometridae; genus Hylaea; species Hylaea fasciaria. The sequence goes on along the minus strand of LR990204.1, from coordinate 5,184,368 downwards.
TTTGTTCCGGCGCCTGTGCTGCAGCCTTGAAGTCATTACCGCTACTGTAGAAATCTCCTGTGCCTGTTAGCACCATAACAGAAATCTCGTCGTCATTCGCAGCAGTGTTCAGTATTTCTTTCACAGTTTGATACATGTCGATGTCAATTGCATTTTTTCGACTGGGTTTGTTGTATCTTACTATTTGAATATTCCCTTCACGAGTTTCTACAATAGATCCACAAACACTCATGATGTATGTTTTGTTTACTTTACTCCCGGTGCAAGGCAGCCGCCGAGGGTCAAGCACCCCACGTATTTTGTATGAATCGTTTAGTACCTAGGCAAGTGCTAATAATTTTTAGAGGTAGGTATTGCTTGCTAAACGCACACTATTTTACTGGAGAGCCAGGTTAGCTACGCCTTGTTAGACGGTAATTTAAATCTGTGTGTGAAGTACTGTGCTATATTTATTAATACCTAGTAACTTTTTATGGGGTGTAGTGGACTGGCGACTGGACGTGGACTGAGGAACTGAGTGAGGGACGACTGTCTGTGGATGGAATTCAGTGGAATTAATGTGGATAGAAATGAAATATGTACATACATAGCTTGTTTTGATTTCTTAAAAAAAAGAACGCACACGCATTGTCAGCTGTCAAACAAGCTATCAACTTGTCAGTCAAATTGTCATCTGTCTCCAATCCATTTATATGCCAAGTATGGTTTTCAAGGTTTTTCTTACGTGTGACTTCGCATGGTTTGTGCATTTAGCCAGTGTCAAGTACTTACCTAGGTATACATAATTATTTTTCAAGGAATTTGTAGTAGGTAGGTTACCTACATATTCTACACTCGTTAGTAAAAAGTAAACGGGCAGATATATAGGTATCGATATTTTCAAAATATCGGTATTGCCTACGGAGTTATGGATAATGGTATCCACAAAAATTAAATACCGATGTTTGTATCGGAATTTGTCTATTACCGGTATTGGGGTATTCAATATTTTAATGATACTTTAACGAGATACCGATGTAACATAGAAATAGATATGACATTGCCAAAAGCCATCTAGTTTCATTCCGTAACAACTTTGATCTGGATGATTTGGATGGTTTATCGGTATTTCAATCAGTGGGTGATATCGATACCCCACTTAAAAAATATTGATATTAAGGTATCCAAAAACTACATGATACTTATATTTGTATTTTGATAGTGAAAGTATCGATAAATTATAAATATCGTTACTTATGTCAGTGTGTGGAAGTAGGTGCACAAGTAATGCGAAACTAAAACTTAAAAGTTGTAGCTCAATGTCAGTTAATGTCAATGTTGTCAACGTCATTTTGAATTCATTGATTGATTGAATTCATTTTTTTGTCTGTGCATTTGATTTGACCTAGCCCATCGCCCTTTATTTATTTCAGGTTAAATTATTTCAGCTGGGAGGGAATGGTTAAATTCGGTTTTCAATTCATACACCCCAAGCTTTTATTTTCTAGTTTCAATAAACTATTCTGTAATGTTACATTGTTGAACACTGCGAGAGGGTTCCACTTAGATAATAAAATGTTTAAGTCTTCAGTTACTAACCTTCAGGAAACAACCAAGGATCAGATTCAAGAGTTTTTAAGCTCCTTCGATACTGTTCTAACAGACTGCGATGGTACTGTATTAATTTTGTTTGTTTTTATTATACTTTTTCCTAATTTACTTTATTTATTTTATTAGTCAAGAACAAGCTACCGATTAGTATTATTCAAATTATGAAGCTTTTTTTTTAACTAAGTAAACTTGATGTAACCATGCGCTTCTAACTGGCTACGTCCCAAAAATGCTGGAGGCATTGCCTCGTCTATCAATGCTTAATTTTTATTTATGTGCTACTATACCCGACTCCTGATCCCTCGGGTCCCAGCCTGTCGTCTTCAAATACTTCAAACTATATTTAATTTACACCTGCAAGGTTCTCTACTGATTCATTCCATAATTCAGTAACAATAAATGCATCAAATGTTTGGCGCATTTTTATCATGTTTCAAACTAGGCATTGTTTCAAGTACATAATCAATAAAACACGAGACTTAACTGGTATATTTCACCTTTTTTCAGGTGTCCTGTGGATTGATAATAATGCCATTCCTGGCTCTGCGGATGTTATGAATTATTTCCGTAAAATTGGAAAGAAAATATTCTATGTGACAAATAATTCTACTAAATTTCGCAGTGATTTTGCTAGCAAAGCACAAGATTTGGGCTTCATTGCTAGTCAGGTAAACAGCATTAAATATAAAGAGACAAAAGCTGGGCTTACATAACATACATAACAGCTCTATTACATAACATAGTGATTACTCACATTATTATTATAATTTCTATATTAGCCCACTGCTGGGTATAGGCCTCTTCATGTGCATGCCACTCTTGCAAATCCACAGCCTCCATGCCACTTTGATGGCATTGTCTGACCAATCAGACAGGTGGTCTGCCTCTAAGCCTCTATCCTTCTCTTGGCCATTATTCTGTTACTGCTCTAGTCTGCCTGCTGTCTTCCCGTCTAGCCAAATGCCCTGTCCATCCCCACTTCAACTTTGTGATCCATTTCCCCACATCCACGACTTTCGTCCTACTCCTGATGTTGATGTTGGGGATTTGATCCAAGCGAAATGCTGAGCATGGCCTGCAACATTGATCTTTGAGCTACTTGATCTTATGGAAGTGCTCCTACGTAAGCGGTCATGTCTTGGCACCGTAAGTGAGAATAGGCAAGATGCACTGATTGAAAACCTTGGTCTGAAGGCATTGATGAATTTATGGAATATTAATTATATTGGCATTATTACAATTTGTAATCGGTCACTTGTGAAAGCCACTCCTAATCCATGGCTGGAATTAAGGCCGTATGAGGCAGGATAGGATGCCAGGCAGGCCAAACAAAAAACATGAAAGTACATAATATACCATATTGTAATAATTGCATATATGTCATTAACATTGTTTTCTTTGTCATGTTTACAGGATGAGATCCTTTCTACTGCATATTTAGCAGCTCATTACCTGAAAGGTATTGGTTTTACAAAGAAAGTCTATTTGCTAGGTTCAAATGGCATAGCTGAAGAATTGAAAGCAGTTGGCATCAGACACACAGGTGTTGGGGTGAGTTTGTTCTTAAAATCATTTGCAAATCACTAGGTGTATAATAAATTTCAAATCACTATAATTATGATCATGCCATATTTGGTTAGCAAGATAATTCATGATTATGTCATGATTACTTATCAGTGTACATGTGAGTTATGTAACATTTGGAGCATGTGTAATATCCTTATAATGGTAATTTTAACTTATTCATAGTAGTCATTGGTAGTTGGGGAGTAACTTGGAGAGCTTAGGCCCCCTTTTGATTTATAGTTACCACACTGTTTTTTAACGCTTCATGTTATTGATGATTCATAGTCATGGATCATCTCTGTTTGTCTCTGTTTCTGTCTGTACAGATATGATAAAATTATAGAATCAAATAATAGATTCGAGCAATGAGAGGTCACTTCATTTATTTGAAGGAGTCAGCCACCTGATTAAAAACTCATCATTATCACCATTATAGTCATCATTATCATTATCTTTAGATGTGAGGATAAAGAAGTATTGGTAGATATAGTTATATTGGAAAATATTACAATAATCTTTTTTATATTTCAGCCTGACCATGTGACAACAGACTTCAAAAATATGAAGGCTTCGGATCTAGACCCAGAAGTTGGAGCTGTAGTAGTGGGTTTCGATGAACATGTCAGCTATCCTAAGTTTATGAAAGCGGCCTCTTACCTCTCCTCCCAGGAATGTCTATTCATTGCCACAAACACCGATGAGAGGTTCCCTAGAGGTGGTTCCATCGTGGTACCTGGTACGGGCACATTAGTGAGAGCTGTTGAAACTTGCTCGGAGAGGAAAGCTTTAGTATTGGGGAAGCCTCATGCATATGTCAGGAAGTTCTTGGAATCCTGTGGACTGAATCCGGAACGGACGTTGATGATTGGTGACAGGTACATAATATTTTATTGTTATCACCAAAAAATATCAACATTGAATGCTTGTTTGTTTTCTATGCGTTGACGTACCGTTCAACCGATATTCACGTGAAGAATTTTAGCTTAGTGCCGTTATCGTTCAATAGGTGGCGCACAACTAGTGGTACGATATGCGTTCGAACGCGAAACTCGCGTAGTTGAAACAAAACGTAAAACGGAAGTCAAGTCACTGATATCAGCTAGTTATCTAACAAAAACTGGACTTTAGTTGCCTAGATATAAATATATTATTATAACAGCTTTTCCTTCCTTGACTTTATTAAATTAATTTTTCCTTGTTATTTTTAGATGCAACACTGACATTGAGCTTGGAGTTAGATGTGGCTTCCAAACTCTGCTAGTTTTATCTGGCGTCACATCTCAAACAGATTTAGAGAAGATCCGAAACGAAAAGAAACCGCCTCTCCCGGACGTCGTCTTGCCTAAGTTAGGAGATATGCTCTCTCTAGTATCCTCATAGTACATTAGCCAATATTATTGTTTGTAGTAGAGTAGGAAATCGCGCGCAGTAGATCAATTTGTATGATACAATTAACTATTTATAAGCATAGCATATTAGAAATATGTACCGTAATATGATATATCCAACGCAAAACTAAAATGGCTGTGGAGACGAACATATAATTGAATAAGTTTAAATATAAATTAATAATATATTTTTCATGTAATAATAATATTTTTGATATTGTTACTAAGTAAGTATATTACAATATCAATTTTATTATATAAATTCAAGTTATAATAGTATACAAACAAAGAACGTCTTATTGTTTAGTAATTGCACTGTTGAAAGTAGATGGCTTATTGTGTGGTAAATTATTTACTTAATTTAACAGCATTGGGATGCTGAAGAATACGACAACTCAATTATTATATTGTAGCATCGGTATGGTATCCTACCGGCTCGTCTCCTAGTAGGTAACTAACTATTCGACGTTCAATGACCGACTCCAAAATATGTATTAGGTACTTTTAGAAAACTATATTATTCCAGCCAGATGTAAAGTGGTCTAATACTAACCTGTAAAGTGTACAATGCGTGATTAATGCAGCTTGCTTTATACCCGAAAGTTTAACGAGTTCCGCAAGATTTACTAGTTTATGATTATGATGTCAAAATAGTACCTATTGTAAATAACCAACTTAATATTACAAATACGAAAGTATGTTTGTTTGTTACCACTAAGCTCCGTAGCGGGTTATGTTGATATTTTGTACCTATACTAATATGTTACTACACTAACACAGGATTCGTTTTTACCCATGCGGGCGAAGCCGCGTGTAGTCGCTATAAAGTGGTATACTAATAAATTTCGCAATACAGTAGGTACGGGCGTACCAAGATAATAAAACATGGTTGTGTGCATACAATGTACAACTTGTAAAATACGTAAGATTGTTTATTTATGTAATTTATGTTATTACCAAATAATATTTTTTTCTGTGATGAATTATGCCTATCTAAATGGCTGTAAATATTAGAAAAGGTCCGTAAGTCTGGTACTTATAAGTACATAATTTCCAAGAATAGGTAAGTAATTATTTGATCATTTAATCTGGAATTGGAACATTTAAAACCAAGACGGCAACGTACAGCATTTGCGAAATCTCAATTAATTTCAACAAATAGATTGTTTTTTTGGTGGTCTAAATGTCCCAGATTATCGTACATAACAGTTATTTCCTATAATGTTCGGGCGTAGCCACACAACGCAACCAGTAACTGAATACAGTAAAATGACAATTAAATGAAAGATAAGACAGCGAAAGCCATTATGGATAGGTATCCCTTACTATCGGGCGACCTTATAATAATATGATTTATTTATTTTAGATATCTGGTTTTTCAATTGAATTGAATTCATTGTATAATTATGGAAATACATAATAATTCTTGTTTAGACATTCATTATGGTCCAAACTTTTTTGGGACACTGTATTTTAGGCGGGGCCTTTACTGCTTGATTAATCTAAAGCTTGATTCACATCTACCAGTCTGAATGTCCAGCATGAGAGAGCAGTCTTTATTTCTTTCACACTTGCCGACAGCTTCTAACAGATGCCGTCGTATATTATTTAAATAACAATTGACGAATGAAATATTGTTGCTGGCCAGTGCTAGCATATAACATCGGCAATAATAATTCTGCATGAATACGCTCCCACATGCTGCAGATGTGAATTGACCTCACCGATTGGTAACAACGATAGGGAAATCGAATACATACTATTAGTACATTTTAATTTTTAACGAAAGTTTTTTTTTCTCGGATAACTATAGGCCACTACTGTTCACATGGAAATTATGGTAATTTATTCATTGGCGTTTTATGATTGGGCAATCATGCATATGTACAAACTGTAACAATAAATAGTGCTTTTTATGAATTAGTTTTATATTTTAGTCCTGTATTTACTCCTCAGAACAATTGTAACTTTTATGAGATTCGGTGCCTCTTGGTGTCCCCTGAAGCGTAATAGGTAGGTACATACAACTACCTACTCTAGTATATTGATAGAGGATTTCTGAAATAAGCCCTTTGGTAAGAGATCACAGTAAAAACACGAAGTACTATAAACCTGCTACACCAACGGCATAGCATGCACAGCGTCGCGGCATTAAGTACCTAATCCCCCAAAATGGACAAGGTTGGTCTATGTCCAGTCCATAATCCCCACCGAGTTGTCAAGAATCAAGATTACACACGACCGTGAAGTGTCGCAACAACTAAAGGAGACCCAGCAATGGGCAAAGCATATATACCTACTGGGTACTTTGGGTAAATGTAATGGATGATGAAAATTACTTAGAAGAAGGTCTATCTTCATTGCGTATGTAGGTAGACATTTGTTACACAAGGTTTTAGAGTAGCTCTATCACAAAATTACGTATGACGTAGGTACGTCCAGCAAAATGCACAGATTTATGATGCCGGCTACATTCTTTATGCGATAGAACGCCTACAAAGCTCATCTAAAATAAATGTGGGCCATTCACGATTGGGCTATTTGAATCTCGGGATGTAATGTGGGTAGGTACTGGCATAGTTCAGTAGATATAAAACCGATTCACAGGAACGTGCACGCATAGTAACTATATGTATATCTATGGCACGCATAAAGTTCTGGAGGCGCATGCGTAACCAAGGCTGGCTGGAGATTTGCCGCACACAATCATTGCTTGTCAACATTTGGGTGTGCGTTTCGCAGTCAGCTCGTGTTTTCGCGCCCGCTAGCGGCTAGCAGTCTGTGTGCAACCGCGAAAGACGCGCGTCGTAACAAAAAGCGTCCTACCGCGCGCAAGTCTATGTGATCTCATTTTAATAACTCACATCCTGATTAACGTGAGTTTTTGGTATTTATAATAAATTTATTTACTAATTATTATGACGTGTATTCCAGGATGATTATTTCGCAAGTGCGCGGAGAAAATATTTGCATCAAATTTTCTGTTGGACATATTATTATCTACCCTAGTCCTAGTTGATTTACTGAAAATGGAGTTTCAGTACGTGACTGCATATATATAATTATTTTTTAAACTTGTCAATTAATACGGTATTCCGTTTTTTAGTAGGTTGGGATCCGGCATTTTCAGTTGGTTCCATTTTGTTTAAGTGTCGAAAACAAAGAGATGTGAGGGGTGAAATAGACCGGCGAACGGCGGCGCCCGCGTGCTCTATGGCCCCTATGGGGATGATGGCACTCCCCTATTTATGTTTATGGGGAATTCGAGCCAGAACGACGTGGTTATCTTTATATCGGTACCTACCTAAGGATTTATAGCCAGGAATACGAAAACGATTCACAATCTTTTTGGAATAATAAAGGAGGCTATATTATACTAAGTACCTATATAATTATTTATAATTTTACTGTTCAAACTCGAAGGGTAGAATTTTGGAATAATTTCTAACATTAAATTTTAGCCCGGATTATATCCTAATATATGAAGGACTACCTGTTACCTGCACCTTTGTTCCTAGTGATATTTTTATTTTTATTTTAGAAGGAGTTTTTCCTCGAAATACCGGTAGCCTATCAGGGCGCAATCAATTTTATCAATAGCTTGATTTCTATTGTTAGATCGTACACTAACAACCAGTGAAAACCGCATTGGAATCGGTTTAGTAAGTATAAATTTATGTGATGCGTGAAAAAACAGACCGACACCTTTTTTTTATAAAAGATACGTTCTTGTTCAGCAAATAGGTAGGTACCTAGGTTATTTAAGCGTACTAAGAAGAGATACCTACTTACATCTGAAAAACCATAAAATATTACAACTATTTATGACGAAGACTACAGAAGCGTTCATTGTATACTTGCTGTTATATTATGTATATGTAGGTATATAGGTAAAGTAATACACCGGCCTTGTTTTTGTATGTATCTAACAATAGCTTCGCGATAATGAGCGATTAGTCGTAATATTAAAAGTTGCCTGGCGATAAACGTTATCTCAAGTACCTACCCGTGTTTACGACACTCGAATTTCATCGACTAATTTCATGATACGACATGGTTACGATTAAATAGCTTATAGTAGCTGATCTGATCCCGACTATGCACGTCACATAGATTGAATATAGCTGGTCGAAGAATATGCATGGCTTTATATTATGGAACTTTTCTCTTGTTCATCCTTCCTTTTCTATAAGTCGTCTTCATCAGCGATCCTCAAACTACTCATCCTTTCCAAAAATTCCAAACCATTGAAAGTCTTAATTGCTCTCTTGTCACTTTTATGATTATCTACGCTGACGGGTTGGTGGTCTACGATTGATCGGATTACTCTATCTGCGCGTTACTCTTCGATCTTGACAAACGATATTGAACATCTCGAATACCCCAATTTGGCCCCGAACACAACATGATATTGTGTATTTACTACGCCCGAGCGAGGTTAGGTCGTCTAGGCACGTAGAGACGAGGAAGGACAACTGATTAAGCACATATTTGTATGTTATTAGTACAACCAGCGTCTATAAGTTGACAGACTAATAAATAACATAGTTAGTTACCAGACAGGACTGCGAGGATTCTTTGTTGCTAGTGATATGCAAGCACTACGCGGGAAAGAGTTTTTCCCACAATATCCTGACTCATTTTCAACTAAGTATTTGTGTTAGGTAGGTAGAGATTGTAACAGATAATGCTGACATACCACAGCTTTTTCTGAAATTTAAGTATAATATAGGTACGTAAGAACCAACTTGCCTAGACAGAGGAGTTTGTAGAGTTTGTTGTAATAAAGTAAGAAACCGATCAAGCATTTTCTAACTACCTACCTAGATGCTAAACCAATGTTATGTGGCTCTGCTATATTATAAATATGTATTTGTATACTGCTAAGCACTAGCTAGAATGCAAGACGTCCATCGTACTTCTGAGTTTTATTACTTCAAATGAAACTTATAATAAAGTAACAAGTCACGCAAGCATCACATAAAGGATGTTTATTTACATAGACATGGTAGTTATTTGTAAATGTAGTTAGGGGGAATCATCACATTAACTTGAAGTTTTATCAACCTCAAATTTTTATTTAGTGTTTTTTTTACCTTCGTTTGAAAGGTCACGTTTCAAAGCCTGTTTGAGTTCATCAACGATTGCCTAAGTTTAAACGTGATATCATGAATAAGTCTGAGCTCATTGAAAAACAGTCGACCGACATCTCACTGGTCGACCGGTAAAAGATTGAATTCTATTCATTTGTAAGTAGCTACGGGTCTTACAGCTGAACGAGAGATAGATAATATGTATAATTACCTCTTTCTTTGGAACATAGGTACATTTATGTATTTACGTTTAGGTATCCCCTTGATAACATATTATAAACTAGCTGCGCCTCGTGGTCTCGTTCTCGTATTTCTCGTTTTCTAGTAGTAACTCTGCATTTTCCCAGTACAGAACACCTTACCTACTGCGTGACACAGATATTAGGTACCTACTATGTTTTAAAAAAAATCTTATACCTCTGTCACGGGAATCTGTAGTTTCTATTATGTTTAGAATCTGATCAGATTAAACTGAGTACCTATAGGCATAGGTAAAAGTTAAACATATAATCGATTTATAATATTTAGGCTGCGTGATATTGGTGCGGCAAATCGATATCTACATTAATATTATAAATAGGAAAACTTTGTTTGTTTGGTTGTAATGAATAGGCTCAAAAATTACTGGACCGTTTTTAAAAATTCTTCCCCATTCAAAAGCTACATTAACCACGAGTAACACAGGCAAAATTTTATTTTGGAAAAAAAATAGGGTTCTGTAAGATATTTGGGTTTTTTTGGACACAAGGTGTAAAAAAGCAACCAAAAAGTTACTTATTTTGCGTACGCTGCCTAAACTATAAAAGATAGAACCATAAAATCTTCTAATTGATTGTAGATCTTATAAATATCTACAATAAAGTCCGCGGCACACTATCTATGTCGAGTGAGGCCCAAAAACATTTTTTTAATTTAAAAATCTTGAACTTTTAAATATTAATAATAATGTAATATCGCAAAACAACGTTTGCCGGGTCAGCTAGTTTATAATATTTTTGTTCAAGCCAAATCCCAGTGCGGGCACGTACCAATGTGTTTCTTGTTAAACATAATGTACGTAATTATCACTCGCTTTTCGGTGAAGGAAAACATCGTGAGGAAACCAACATGCCCGAGAATTAATTCGGAGGCATGTTATCCACCAACCAGGACTAGGCCCCCGTGGTGGATTATGGCCTAACCCTCCTCACGATAGTGAGGGGAGGCCTTTGCCCAGCAGTGGGACAGTTACAGGCTGAATTATATATATAATATTATATAATAATAAGAATAGGTATATACCTAAGTATATTGATACAACATCGGAATACTAAAGCTTCCGCATACCTAGAATAAGGCAGTGTTCATGTTCTTTGTTAATTTTTCACACAAAATGTAGCGTTTAAGAACACTGCAGTCTAACCTGAATTCTATGGACTTGTTAAAAATGAGCTTACATTGCATATTATGCTTGCTTTGTATTTAGAAACGCAATGCACTTGTGGTAGGTATGCGATCAAACGAGTTATACTTATTCTATCGTTTCATTAGGAATAAGCGTGAACTGGAATAAGCACTGTAAGCTTTCCATAAGTTAAGTGCGATAGAGCAATTTAAATTGCAAAGAGTAGTAAATGGTGTTTAACCACATTAACTGCCAGGGAAAGTTTATGTAGAACTGTCAGCTATAAACTCCAATATAGAAACTTGCAAGGCCGTTCACATTTTATTTTTCGCACGCTCACTTTCCCGATTTCCCTCCATTTGTAGTTAAGCTTAGTTGGGTTTTTTAGAAAACTTTCGTTTTTAAGTCTGTGCCTATTTAATTAACGGGTTACTAGCGTGCGACACGAATAGCGAAAATAATTACTTTTATTAATTTTTTATACTTAGGTATACTTACGTACTTACGTTTTAGCGAAAATACTTATGTTTGTGTTGGATTGGATAACTTGATTCAAAGAGTTGAAAGTTTGATTGCTATTCATGCTGTAAGATAGTTAAGAACATTAAGTTGGTTTGTAGGTAGGTACTTACCTAGTTAGGTATAAATATTGAAAATAGAACGTTAATTCAAGGTAGGTATATTACCTACCTATTAGGTTTGTTTGGTATACGCAACATACTTACCATCTCAGTTCTTAGAATCGTGCTAGGCTTTTTACTAGGTATTGTTCTTATTAATGACCATTTCAGAGATTTATTTTAGAGATCTAAAAGGTACTGGAAAGGAGATTCTGAAATAATTCTTCTTTGGTCCTACCTACATAAATTCTCTATAATAAAAAAAATACTTTTATACAGTCCTTCTAAATAAAATATCCATCAATAATACAATGCGATGCTATGAGTAAGCAGAACTTATCGTCCTCCTATTAGGACACCAATCACGTCCGGAGGTAGGTATAGTTAAGTCATACTATTGTCCCATTTGTGCATACGCGTTTAGCGTTAACTACACGTAGGAACATTTGCATAATATTTATAGAAGTGAATCAGGAAGGGAAACTATACCTAAAGTTAAGACGCGAAGGACCTGTTGAATCATTCGTCTGAGGTAGTTTGGACTACTGGAATTGTATGTAAAATTATGTATTAGTAGGTATAACCTTTAAATCGATACAATGTATGCATGAAAAGGTGAATATATATAAAATTATATAAGTATTAGTAAAAATAAGCATTACGAATCACCCTCATAGTTATATTTGCGATAGAGTTCTTTGTGTACATTATTTTTATAGTCCTACTCACATTCGTTTTAAAATGGAGTCACAGCCCCAGCTCCCATGATAATGACATAATTATACGACAGAATTAAAATTACGTCAACTGACGCGAATTGCGACCCCGAAATGGGTCAAACACATTATCCCAGTAAGTAATATTAATTTTAATTTGGTTTTGAAGGTGCAATTTTGAATGGATGCCAGAAAAATTAACAAACATGCATTTTTTAATGAAGGCATGGTGTTTGTCACTTTATCTCTCCTTTTCGAGTTTCTACTATACTAATATTATAAAGAGGAAAACTTTGTTTGTTTGGTTGTAAAGAATAGGCGCCGAAACTTCTGAACCGATTTGAAACATTCTTTCACTGTTGGGAAGCTATGCTATCCCCGCTACACATAGGCTACCTTTTATCCCGTAAAAATTAATGGTTCCCGCGGGATAGTAGCTAACGCGAGTGAAACCGCGAGGTGCTTCTAGTGACTGATATAATGATAAAACATAATGCAGATGACGTGTCGAGTTATATTTATACCTATACATGATCTAATTAAATAAATGAAGATTAAATTAAGTTTAATTTTACAGTGTTTACTAACTACTATGCTTAATTTAAATCATAATAGGGTAGGTAAGGATAATATGATATGAGCGAGCGTAATTATGGTTACAAGAAACTTAAATCTATTTATTACATCCTTCTAACCAACGAATATAACACATTCTAAAAATAAATAAGTACTACCTATATTATTTGTGTGAGTTTGCGTGTTTATTGCAGTTCAGTAACGGCTGATCGAATCTTACTGGTGGCTCGATCACGTTGGCGAATTTTATTGCGGTCGAGATAACAAGCAACTCAAGCCATGCGCTCTTATGGAGATTTTACTCTACGTACATATGGGCATTTTAATTTTTTTTGTACCCTCCATTTTTAGGGTGTCCCACTTATTTAACATGTAATTATGACATCAATATACTTATTTGTGTAACTTTTGGAATAGCAATTGGTATAAAATATACTTATTGACAAATTAATCAGTAATCCAAGCATATAAACGTTTAATTTACTAAATTATGAATAATTGAAATGTTTAAAGTTACAGATTTTTGCATGTCCCACCCTGCACTAGCTTTGAATAATCAGTCATTACCAAAATATTTTCTACTAACATGTTTCAAAAGTTTTGTTATACATTTAGAGTACCTACTGTTTTTACCGTCACATAAAAATTTGACGTTTAAACTCTAATAAAACAAGTATAAAATCTATTTTCAAACAAAGGTTCGAATCTTGAACCAGTCGGACATGTCAGTTTAGTGACGGTTCTATTTGAATCGAAAAATAGTAAACTCATTTTATTGATTGAAAATGGCAACATTGAAAGAAGATCACGGCCGCCATTAAAAACCCGTCTTTCTGGCAATGGCAAAGGGGAAAGGATGTTTTGCTGGTGTCGGCAGCTGTCTCCACTTTTTCAGTCAGCTTAGTGACGCTATATACGATTGAGACTAAAATAATAATGGCGAGTTAGGTAGATATATCTACCTAACTCGCCATTATTATTTTAGTCTCAACTGAGTGGCAAAGCAATTATTTCCCGATGGTATAAAGTTTACCAAAACCGATTAATGAAACATGAAAATAATATCGCGAGCCACCGGAACTGTAGCAGACGCAGTTACACAAACAACATACATGTAGATATTATATGGGTTAGGGCAGGAACTGAAACTGGGTCGGATAGAGGTGCCACTTCGCCGCGCCCGCTATATATAAATGAGTAGATCTACGTGAGCAATTTGTATGCACAGGTAGGTAGAACCACACGAAGGGTTATAATAATAGCTTTTGTTGTTTGACGCTTACTTCTCAGAAGTCCAATAAAGTCTACATTATATACTTACTAAAACATTTATTCAAATTATAGGTATTTTAAAAATAATTTACCTATACAGCGTATAGCCTATACTACGTACAAAGGAAGTTATTTATGAATAGAAGTTTACAAATAACATTCTCAAGAAATGCCCTTCCTAATATATAGGTAGGTTCCACAATTAGTCAAAGTAGATACCTTTCGTCCTTGTGGAAATACTGAATAGAGTCTACGCAGTAACCGAACAATGAAACGTTCATATATACATACCTATAGCTGGGAAATTAAAGCATTTGTAAAACCTGAAGTATGGTGGTGTCATTTGTTAGGCAAACCCATTGCTTACCTGTTCCTGAAACGAATTGAATGTCCACCTTGATCTTTAGGTCAGATTGTTTAGTCTAGATCCAGTGCGCAATTGGCACCCACAGCGGCAAATCAGCGGAGGTGTAATAGCAAATGGTTCCGGTAGCCCCCGCAGCGCTGTCAAGCCAATGTATGCTCCTGCTTATTTTTAGTCATTTTGTCTCCAGGATTGGATAATCAAGGTCAGATAAGGTACTGAAATCAGAGCTTACGTCATTTCCATTTTTTTATCGCGGATCGAGATAGGTTCGCCGCGTATTTTCATGTTGCAATGTCAATATTAGCGTAAGCAGATGCGTAGGAGCTTGTAGAGATGTTGCGATACCTATACAGGTACTATGCAAATTGGGCGTCTATAACATTAGCTCATTATCTGCGGCTAGTATTGAGGCTATAGTTTCAATATTCCCTGTGAAGTCGTGTAACATCTCATGATTACTTGGTATTTAGCGATAAGGATGTACAGATATTTGCAAATATGCCGTGACTTGTTATCTCTTTATGTTATGGGGTTCAATAAATCACTATTGTATCGTATTATAAGCGACATGTTAGGTGTACCGAGATGCACGGATCTAAAGCCAACAAAAATAAGTAACTTACTAGTGCTAGAAACGTAGGCAAATAATAATGGCTTTACAAACAGAAAATATCAAGAAGAATACTTCTTCTAGCTAATATTATACTAAGTATATACTCGTAGAACGTAGGATAGGATCGTTTGCGGCCTAGTTCTGTTTGCTCAGTGTCAGAGGGCACATTCACATCAAATTAAGTAGGTACCTCGATAGTGTGAAAATGGCATGGCGCACGCCACAGTGCAAGGCACAAGATGGGAATCGCCATGTTTACGGTTTTGCAGCAAATCGTTCCAACGTCAAGGTCGATGATGTAATTGCCGTGTTTAGCACTCAAACGTGAACAGCTACGAATATCTGTTACTCTGTTATGTATATATAGGTAGGTATAGAAGATAGACAACTTTGTTTGGTTATTTTTGCATGACATCACTCCTGTCCCTGGCGGCCGTTAGTTTGCAATAATTTATTGACGTTGGTAATGGATGACCGTGTAGTATTCAACATATACCTAACTACTCGTAGTAAGTTCGGTTGGTAGGTAATTCAATATCCACAGAACAGCCAGTCCCTTACCAATATCTTCCGCCCTAGACACGTTCGATTATGGATCACGAAGAAAATGGCACACTGTGTCCTACCAACTCTTTTCTGGGAGCAAAATACCTACTTATTCCCAAACACTGTAAGACACAGACATGATTACGACTAAACCCTGCCTTATAACTATTATGACTAACGAAATATTAGGTTACTTGGCTGAGCGTGTAATGACCATTTGGCATTTTCGCTAACCCTAACCATCACCTAAGTTGACTCGCTTTGAAATGGCTATTTACAAGCGATGTCGAGGGTTAGATAATGTATCTGCCTAGCAGTAATTACTTACTCGTAATAGCAGAACGTAACTACCACCTACATCAATAAGTAGATATTTGTGTCCACCCACATAGCCGCATTGGGTTGTTAAAAGACTAACGCGTAGGTAGTACTTCTTATTTCGTAGATGATGAGTGTTTGATGCACGTTTTTCTTTCATTTCAGTAAATTTCAAAGATGTCTGAAGGAAACGGCGTGGACGCCGTGGAACAAGTGGCACAGGAGGTCAAGGATATCAAGCTGGAAAACGGCTCCGCACCGGGAGCGGCCAACGGGACGCCCAAGGAAGACAATGCGATACCCTTCAAGGTAAGAAATGGCAAGCTGAGAAATCAAGGGCTACAAGAAACCGTAAGAAGAGAATTAATTACATACTAGGAACGTAAACGTACCTACAAGCACCTCTACTTAGACCATCAGGTTTTAAATTCTAGTAGGTGCCCTCGCTTCGCAATGTTCTGTTAATTGTTATCCAAAATTGGTTACATTAGGTTCTATCGTTTATGTATTCGTTTTCATACTCATGTCGTTTTTCTACCTTGAGACTAAATGGCCAAGGTCAGGTTATAAATTGAGCTTAGATTTATAGATTCGTGCCATATCAGCACAGTGCGATGGAAAATGAATGTGCTCTATAAATCCTCACAGACTGGTTAACTCGGCCTATAAAAGCTTCACTCACTGCCCACACGCGCGACACTTCCTCAATCGAAACTCTTATATTTCAGGACGCATTCAAGGCCTTCTCCAAATTCGGCGATCCTAAGTCGGACGGTAAGCTGATCACGCTCTCCCAGAGCGACAAATGGATGAAGCAGGCCAAGGTGATCGACGGCAAGAAAATCACGACCACAGACACGGCGATTCACTTCAAGAAGCTCAAGTCTCTGAAAGTTGGAGTAGATGACTACCAGAAGTACTTGGATGAACTAGCGAAGAGCAAAAAGGTGGAGTTGGACGAGATCAAGCGGAAGCTCACGACATGCGGCCAGCCTGGGTTCACGTCACATGTATGTAAAAACGGCATTATTCATAGCTTCCGAAGGTCATTGTTTATTAAAGTTAGGAACAAGTATAATAATATACGTTCTAAGTGTACTTCAATCAATTCGTATCATTCGAATGATTACATTGCTTTGATTCGTAAAAAGATTGGCTATAGCTTGAGTGCAAATGATTGACTGAGCGAGCATGCTGATAACCAAGAGGTAGAGGACACAAGACAACACGTCAAGGTACCTATCGATATTTTAATTGCTTAGGTGCAATAAGGTCAAACGTTATTACTCAACCATTAGTCATCGCCACATTTAATACGCCGAGATAACAAGTAATTTACACCAAATGTGTTCGTCAATTAACTCTCTTCATTTGCCAGCGGAATTTAAGTAAACCTTGGATATTTTTCACAATTTACTACGCATTTAATGGTTCCGAATATTCAACCAAAAAGCGTTAGCACCACGAAATTTGTTTACCATACCATAATAACTATAATTATAGAGACTGCGTTATTGTAAAAGTCCCGCAGCCGGGCACAGTCAGTAGATAGTCAGTATTTACTAAGATAAGATAGCGATCTAATCTTCCCCGACCGTTTTCGTTACCTACATCACCGCTACATTACATAATGCTTTTGATTTGCAGGTAACCACCAAGTCACCGGCGGCTGCTGCGGCGGTAGACCGACTCACAGACACCAGCAAATACACTGGCTCCCACAAGCAACGGTTCGACGAAACAGGCAAGGGCAAGGGCATTGCTGGACGGAAGGACCTTGTGGACGGCTCCGGTTACGTCTCCGGGTACCAGCACAAGGACTCATACGCCAAGGGTCATTAAGAGCTGGGGGTAGTGCAATGGGGTGTTCCGGTTCGTAGACGCTGCGGTAAAGAATTTCGGCAACGCTTTGTTAAGAAGTGAAGAGGTTATTCATCAATGAGGTTCGCGTACTTAGGTACTATAAGATCTCAGTGTGACGAATTTAGGACCGCTCTGAGTACCTGCATAATTTTACGTTAAACAAAAGCAATGCCTATGCATATCGCAAAGTAGTGGCAAGTGATCAAAGAGCGAAAGGCAACTGTTGCCGAGTGCAAGTGCATTCAGTATAAAACAAGGGGAATTTGAGTGCCTCGTGCGTGAATCTAAATGGAAGCTACGATATGTTTAACGTGTTGACTATAAAAGCTAATTGTCGAGCATTAGTGCCATAGACATTACTAAATCGAATACTTTTATGGGGTTAATCCTGTCACGTCACTACGATTGTTCGATAAAAACAGCCCATCACAGCACACCAATTTCCACAATATAAGAATATCAATCTGTCGCTTGATTTCGCACATCGCCGCGATGGTAGCGTATAGAACGGACAACCCCATTGTTATAACTATGTAAAGGCATTCCATCATGCTGTAGAGGAGTTGTGGTATTTTATGATAGAGAAATCATTAATTTTAACTATTTTCTATTTACCTAATGTGTCTTTACTTTATATAAGAGTAAAAACCCTACGAACAACTACCTTTTATAAACCTGTGTGGAAAAGTCATACCTACCTAGCTAAGGAATCTACTTAGATCTACTTTCTAACTTTTAACGGACAATACCCAAGTTGTAGTCTTAATTCGTTATTTTAAGCTTTATCCTGGCAAGCTTGAACTGCAACTATAGCTAGTTAATATGCATAACACTAATTATATAGTTACTTATCGTGCGTGCGGATCGTCAGTTTCGGTCAACTCTTCTATGAATTTTAATTGACAATTTATTGATGAATAAAAGAATGTGTGTGTTTAGTTACACCACTCATATAACTCGAGAACGGCTGGACCGATTTTCATGATCTTTGCTTTGTAAGATTTCTCTGTTTCGAATAGCAGAATAACTATTAAAACATGGGTAAAATTCACAAAAACGATATAAAAATCTTAATTCTCTGATACATTTTTGACAGGACAACATTTGTTGGGTCAGATTGTTAATTGATAAATTTGTTTTCACACATAGCATTTGTATGAAGCTAGAACAAACTACAAATGTTGAACTTCATCGCACGAAGTAGTGATAAATTATGTTGTAGTTTTAATGTGTCATATAAAGTTAAGAGCATGTTATATGCAATTCATACGCCTGAATATAATATTTGTTAATGGTTCTCTCAAAAATACATGATAGTGTGTAGTCATGACCTCTGAGATTGTATATTAGGAACGTTATTTTTAATTTTACCTTTATGCAAAATGCTATTTTGAAGTAATGTGTGCTATACGTTATATAACATGTACCTACCTAGGTATATTTTATACAATTGGACGATTATTTTATACAGCTTCGTAGACTTATTTTAGCAAAATAACTAATTATTAGAATAACTGTACTTCTACATTTAGAGCTCATGTCTGCACATTATTTTAAATATTTTAAGTAATTATGTACCTAACTATTTATACGTAAAATTATTTTGTTAAATAATATTAAACCTAATTTCAGAACGTGTGCATTTTTTCTTCGTTGTGTGTGATGTGGTCACTTCGATGAGGGTCAAAAACGTCATGTCCAAGCATGGTTTGACCAAAGTAGAGCTAGAGGGTATAACGGCGACGCTGGGTCCTGTCTCATAATATGTTATATGCGCATAATATGCAGTGCATTTGGTCAAGCTTGTCGCTCCTATTTTCTCATACCTACTACGTCTAGGCTCCTGTTGGTATAGCCATCAACATGGTGTACCGCAGAACACAGACGCTGTTTAAATCGTCTACAATACACGTATGAGGTCATGCATGCGTATGTATTAGGGATATTATAATAAAATACCATGATTTATATGTAGGTTGGTACAATTTATTTGACTTAAAACTACAAATACATGTGTAAAGGATTAACATTTTTTAAACAAATTAATAATATATGAATGGTTTTAATGCACATAATATTATTATAACTATAGCAAATTTTACAGAGCTCAACTAAGTCTTCATTTCCATAGAATGTTCGAAGCTATTACATCTCAATAAAAACCAAAACTAAAACATATAAGTAGCACAACACACGCAGGATATTTTATACCTTAGTTCTACAATATCATACGCAAAAGTAACACATGGCCACATAAAGAAAAACCTTACTATACCGTAGCACTTGTACGTTACTAATGCACCGCATTTGATAGCAAAATTGTTCTGGTAAATAGGCTGCCTCTGCCAGTATTATAATATGAAAATAGATAATTCATTCAACAATCATTATAAAAAAATTAACTTGATAAGGAATATGGGAGAGTATGCAATTACGACGACTGTATTTTGTCCAAACACATACATAGTACATCCTGTTGCAACAACCAAATACTACATAGTATAGTACCTATAAAATGCATAATTAGAAGATAATTAAAAACGTACAGACTAGTTGTTGGTACAAGCCTAATAGGGATGCAAGACAGGAACCTCCCCGAATGACGTTATAATCAATCGACTTCTATGCTCATATGAAACAGTCCGGAGCACACTGGGATCATTAGCGGCGAATCCCTAATTCCTGATACCAGGCTAACCTGTCACCACGATGATGTTTCAATAAAAAAACTGGTCATTTCAGTGCACAATGCATTATGTTTCTTTCAACCATCCCAATGGTCAAGTCGACGACCAAAGAAAGGGGATAAAATAAACAATGAGATAACCATGCAAACCATAGGTAACCATTAAGGTATAGTTTTCGTTGTACAGCTGTCGAACTATCGAAGTTCTCGTCTTATTTGAAGGCTGTTTAACCTGATATATAAATAATGAACTATCAGGTAGGAGTATACATACCACAAAGTTACGTAACTACTAACTAGCGTATTTTGAATGCCTTTGTTTCCATGGGTTTAACATAATATTGCATAATCATATAACTCTGAACTGTGGTTTTATTAGACGTATATATGTATATATAATATGATAGATAACATATTTCTGTAACTAGTGAGAGTAATATAAAACTTACAACCAATGCATAGAATACCTCAAACCCCACACATTCCGAGTGCCTTCACTTTTTTTGGAAAAAATTAATTAAAATAAAAAATACATTGAAGGTAGGAATGAATGGCTTATGAATTTATGGCTTTCGAATATAATTTCAATTTGGTAGGCGATAAAAGTAAAATATACGTTGATAAACTTGTATGCAGAATGTGTTATTTGATCACACACATACTTTAAAACCAGATTTCTGCTGGCGATTCTATTCTAGAGTCAAAATTTCTAGTGATTCGTCCAGCGACGCCAAATTGCGTGCTATAAAGAGATGCAGAGACGCAGCTAAGAGTAGTGGAGTAACGCTTCCATATTTTATATCAGGGCTTTTTACATATGGAATGGAAACTGAGTACTGAGAGCATTCACGTAGAAAGCAGGTAAATACTGCAGACCACTGCTTTATAGAATTTAGAACCTGTAGAATTATGGGCCAGACAGATGTTAACATGAGCATTACAATATAATGTTTCAGTTTTTGTAGATTTCAATATTACGTGTGTAGAATAGATATTATTATTGTCAGAGATATTTATTCTAAAATCTTGTCTCCCAATATAACGTGACCATCGACTGATGGAAATAATAATATTAGCTTTAAAGGTCCCATTATTAATGCTAATCAGGTTCTAACGACTTCTAGAAACAGGCTTTACAGTTCTTACTTTTTTTGCAACTTTTTAATTGGAATCTTGTTTTTGTCTCCATATTAGAGGGTTTTTTTTTGTTTCTTGAGATCGTTTCTAATATAGGTACGACGCATATTATTATGTTGTGCATTTGTGTCAGATATGGCATCTTCCCCGCCTTTAGTTTTGGTCGAATTTATAATATTTATTAGGCATACTAAATAAACGAATATTTAAGCCTTTTATCTCAAAAAGGGAGACGGTATTCTCTGTAATGAGTAGGTACAGGACACAGGTATAGTATTTACTTTAGTAAAAATATTCTAAATCCGATTAGATTTTACACTAATTGGTTAGATGTTATTATTACACCAATAATAAAATTTCAACGAACACCGGATAAGTGTCCTATATCATCTTTATATATTACGATTTTAAATTATATACATAACATTTTGCCTTTAAAACAAATCAATCACCCTGTTTCAAACAAAAAATTACACTAAAATATAAAGAGCATAATCCATTTGACACGACCAACATTCTATAATCTCAAACTTCATAAAATAAAAAATAAGAAAGCTAACTCAACATGTACTAAGTGTAGATGTAATAAGAATCGCCACGAAGCAGTTTACGAACTGCCGATTGTGGAATGTCAGATTTTGATCATTTCTCTTCGCTTTACCGATTGTGCCGTTCGTGATACTGCATCGTTGATTCTCCCCTTCTTTTTCAGGCAGGAGGCGCAGATTTGAGTACTGCTTCATGACCTTATTTATATCCTTTCCTAGTATATGAATCTAGCCTAGCATGCGCTAATATATATATAAACAAAAATCAATAAGAAAATCCTTAATGTTAATTATATGTTATTAGGTACCTACCTACCTATTTACATGCATATAATATGTATAAAATGTTTATAGCTTCATAGTTGCAAGAATAACATTCTACCTAAAGAATGAAGGCCATAGGTGGAATGCGTATCGACTGTCTCTAATATGTATAGTGGTGTATTGAGCTATTAATTAGATTGGAGTATAGCGTAACTCAGCATTCGTCAATCGGTTTCAGCTGATAATATCTAGATTACAATGTTTACTTACTGTATGTTTGCATGCTGATTCAGTTCAACACAAGGCTTTTGATTAGAGATTGATGTAATTAGAGCATGTGCATGAGATTCCTTATAAATACTATACAGTAAGCTAAACTTAACTAATTTAGCATATATTCAAAGTATTTATAACCATATGAATTAATAAATGAACATACAATGTATATAAATAATTAAATAAGGCATGCCATGTATTTCTGTTAAGCTTTCATATTTAATTTTATGACTTTGATATTACATACAATATTTTGAAATTTATTATAACGTAATATTCTAAATCATCAATGCTATAGTTCTTTTTGTTTCGTTATTCAACCTATCCCATCATCATAGACCAGAGGTTCTATGCCGTTATTCATATTGCTTTCATGGTACAAAAACAATACTAATGCTACATTTTATACATGGAATTATGAATATTTTATCAATATGTATATTTTCTAGTCATACAAACATATCACAAAATCAGGTGGCATCACGGCTTTACATTGGGCCTTCAATCATACTCACTTTCATGCTAAAGTAGTAGACAGCACGACTGCCTAAGAGGAAAGCAACAAGGAATGCCCCGACATATGCCACATAGATCCCACCACCGTGGGTCTTGGCTGCCGAGAGAGTGCCAAGAGTGACGCCCAGAGCGATCGCTAAGAAGATGAGAGCCAGTACAGCAAAAATGGTACCTCGAATACGAGCCATGCGCGGGCCAACAGATGACACTTTACGGCAGTGGGGGCATCGCACAGGAGCATTCTTCAACCGTTGATACTAGAAACAAAACAATTATTATTATAGATATGAAAAAAGTAGAGCAAAATACTGAGGGCATTACACTGGTGTATACAAACATGTGATCAAATTAAACACTAACAAAATATAAGAAATGTCAGATCACTGTTTAATTTAACTACAAAGTAAGTACCTACTTGTTTTTAAACTAAAAATTACTATAATATATTGTAGAGCAGGTAATTTTAACTGTATTAATGAAGACAAAAATAAATTAATGCATATTATATTTGTCTCTGACTAATCAATATAGATGTGAGTATTAAAAGCACATGAATAATAAATAACAATCAAGTTATAAATATGTGAAGATATTAATAGTCACTAGGTTAAGGTAAAATAAATTAGTTTCTCAGTACTAGTCTACCTTGAATATCATTAACAAAACAAATGATTAATTTATGTGTGTACATTATCACAATGCTCACCAGAAATGTGTCTTGGCAGTGGGCACAGATTACCCTGCACATGCCGGGCAGCGTGGCCACCGGGGGAGTCACAGGGGATGGTGCAAGATTGATGATCCGTTTGCAGTTTGCACGAGGGCACGCAATTCGTTGAGATGACGACTTGCAGATCAACAAGCAGTTGCATGGGCAGCGCACATATTTCTTACCAGGTGGAGCATTTCTGATTGGCTGGAAACCATATTTTGTTTTGATAACAAAAAATACCTAAATAAAATTATTGAAGGTAGTTCTGTTGGTCAGCTTCACGAATTTTTAGTTAAGAGTATTAGTGAGCAAAAAATACAGTGTATTAATATACAGTTAGGTTGAATGACTTATTATCTAGACTATGGCTAAATCTTTTGAATGATAAACTGGCCTGATAAGCAATGTCAATGAATTGATTGTGCTCACCGTTGCCTCATTGCACTCTGAACATTTAACGACATGTTGCTCTCGCTTCCCCGATATGTCGATCATAGCCTGACACACGCGACAGGTAACCATGGGCATCCCCGCTTGCTGGTACGGCGGCGGCAGCTCGTCCGGCCCGATAGGAGATATTGTGCTGACATTTACCTCCTCTGAAACCACACAACTTGCGTGATGGGCACAAACTAGGGAACACGCAACTCATCATGTAACAAGAAGCAAATCAATTACACAACTTGAACATTCCGTTTTACTACTTAGGGACCATCTTTCGTATTGTTTAGCAACACATAGATTTTAAATTGGTTGAATCATCGACTGTCAAAACAATAAAATCATCAACTTTCTTACCATCTCTAAGTAAAGACTGAGTTTCACTTTGACCGTCCCCCATCCTTGATTGCAGCGATTTAGAGCGCAATATGTTAATTTCTAAATTTATTACTTGATCAAATTGATTTCCTTTGACGAAAGTCGAAAAAAACTTGTTTTCAAAATGACAGATCTCCGATTTTTTTAGAGTAGACAGACTACAGATCATTGAAAAGAAATTATGGAGAACCTATGTGAAGTTAGATTTATTTGCTCTGGCAATGACATTCGTTAGTCACACGGACGCACGATCAAGCTACTTGGCTGTTTGCTGTTTATCAAGCAAGCGAGGTTTTAATTTTTATAGCCGCATTCAAGATTTTCAGGCTAGTTCATACTGATTCCTGTGTTTGAGTTCGGATGCCAACCAACTCCAGGGGGTCAGATAGGGTTTAACAACTACCAACCGAAAGTATTAACGGCACCCTCAGTAGGGACGCTATACGGTCATCCACGCAAATGTGTGTCGCTGCCCACTGCGCTGGAGACGAACGGTGCTTACATATTTGATGATCAACTTCGAGCTATACTATAATTATTTAACTGATAAAATATTGAACGTGTAATGACTGCTTAACAATTTATTATCTGTTGCCAAGAAAACAGCAGTTTGACTGACAGGAATCCGAAAGTGAAGTTGCCGTACATGGTTCTTGCCGTTGTTGGTTTTGTAAGTAGGTATATTTTTCATCACTGAGTGTTTCTTAAGTGCACGATTAAGAGCAAATGATATTTAAACCCAAAAACGTGTAATTTCGATTTTTCCCTAATCTCTCAGGAAATTTTAGTAGGTAGAGCATCCAATCGTGACTATGACTTTAAATTGACTTGACTGCTTGTCCAAATGCCCACAAAGATTGCTATAATTATAATGCTATGACTTTCCTATTACGAAAATGAGAAATACATATGGCTGAATGCATAAGCCATGCAAAGCCAAAGCAATAAAATAACATAACTGACATTGCATTTTTTTTTTTTTTTTTGTTTAATTATGGCTTCACACGGTTTGTGCATATAGCCAGTGTCAAGTATTATAATAATAACGTAAGTACATAATATTTTTATTTTCACATTAGGAAAGTAATAGCTTTAAAGCAATCCTCGTGGTCAAGTAGTCAAGTCAATTATTTACATAGTCAAAGTTACGATTCAGTAAAGTGGTGGATGCTTTACTGAAACTTCCTGGGAGTTTTGGAAAACATACGAAATGACACGCTTTTTGAGTTTGTATCATTCGCCCACACTCGTGCACGTTAACGAACACTTAATGGTTAATATTCCACCAATATTACACATTAACACTCGAAGAAACACAAGTTTAAGAAAATAACACAAAACCAACAACGTCTCACTATCGTATTCCCGCCAAAACTCCTCGACATTGCATTTATTTGCGTGACTTCTTGACTTGACATTGACAAGTTGATACACAGAATAAAAAAAAAAAGAGAAGTCAGTCGAGAAATTGAGGGAATTGTTTTCGTTTTGATTTCGAGAGGTTAGATTTGCGTTTGCTTGCATGCGACAATTCTAAAGTACCTTCGCTAGTACGCTTGTACATAGTGAATTTATTTCAAAATGACTAGTAAAGTTCATAGAGTGCGATATTACAATCCAAAACCACAACCGATCACATGTGCTTCTCTCAATAAATCCACCAAGCAACTCGCTATTGCCAGGTAAATATTAACCTATATAGTTAGCATAATGTTATTGGCTCTAAAATTGTCGTCCCTTCTGTCTAAGATACTTGTATATGTACATAATTAGGGCAACAAAGTATATGATTACATAGGTTCTTATGTCAGGGTGTCCATGTAAAGATAAAGAATTGATAGACTACCTGCTTCGCTGATCATCATACTACCTATCTACAATGCACGAAGCCCTCAGGGTCTCTTCGTACTAGGTGGTGCTTTGCACCTTTACTAACCGTGGTGCTTGGCACCTTCCTTTACCATTGATGCTTTGCACCTTCCATTACCTTTGGTGCTTTGCACCTTCCTTTACCTTTGGTGCTTTGCACCTTCCTTCACCATTGGTGCTTTGCACCTTCCTTTGCCCTTGGTGCTTTGCACCTTCCTTTGCCCTTGGTGCTTTGCACCTTCCTTTACCTTTGGTGCTTTGCACCTTCCTTCTGGTAAGTCCCGATGACTAACCTGGCTCCGGTCGACTAGCTCCGGTCTGAACACAGACTGTCTGTGTCCCGGTGCCTACGTTTTCATCAGGGGGTTTGGCCTGCCCAGTCACCCTGTTTAGGATCTGAACCCCATGCTAGGCACCGGCCGGACGTGAGGATTTTTCCTCACGAGGACCTCCACCACCCCTTAGTCCTGCCACGGTTGCTCCAACAATAGTCGACCGCTGCCAGTGTGTTTCATATCACACTACAACCAGGGTTCAGCCAAAGCTATTACCCTCCAATTTATACGCTCCATGTATCAAATACTGGCTTAGCGTTGATTGGATTCAGATCATGGGAAAACCGAAGTTTGTCCTATTAGTTCATACACATACTTGACCATCATGTAGTCGTCACTATCACTCAGTTATTAATCTGAACACTCACCAGTTATCCTTGTACTCACACGTGCTCGTCCTCCCGCCAAATCCCGTCCTCTCTCTCTGTAGCTGCCTTCCTTGCGCTGTCATCGCTCGCTATCCCCCCTTCCGCCTTTTAGTAGCAAGCCGCACGTCATTAGTCAAATCAAGTTCCATAACCTATTTTGCTACTCAAGCAAAATACATATTTGACATTACATTGTGCTACTTACCAAGTTTTATCTGGCGATTCGCGTATTGCGCGACAAAAATAGGTTAACGATGCTAATTTATGTTTTGTATATATTTTTATAGAGGTGATGCTGCAATAGAAATTTGGGACCTAAATAATTCGCCATTACTCTTGAAATTTATCCCAAGCATTGAGAATGGTTCGGTGGAAGCACTGTGTTGGGTGAACGAGCGATTACTGTCCACTGGCCTCAGCGGGGCATTGGTCGAATGGGACCTTGAAAGACTTGACATAAAGAATACTACTATGCTCACCGGATATGCAGCATGGTGTCTGGATGTCAGTCCTGACAATACTTTAGCAGCTGCCGGCACCGAACAGGGCTACATTAATTTATTCAATGTCGAAAATGAGGGTATTGTGTATGAAAAGCTCTTTGATAAGCAAGAGGGAAGAATACTGTGCTGCAAGTTTGATATAAGTGGAAAAATACTTGCCACAGGTAAATTAATGTTAACTTTAATTCACCGTGTGGGGGACTTGTATCCCAAAATCATTTCGGTTTTGTCTTCAGGATCAATAAACACAATCAGAGTGTGGAATGTGGCAAAGGGCCAGGCCACCTGTCGGTTATCAGTCTGTCGGAAAGGCCGGGAGGTCATTGTGTGGTGCCTTGCATTCCTGTCTGACTCCACACTAGTTTCTGGAGACAGCATGGGCAGACTTACCTTTTGGGATAGCAATTTGGGCGATGAGGTACTGTATCAATTATATACATAAAATGTTTATAAACATAAGATGCAACTCAAGGACTTCCTTAATTGAAGTCTCACAAGTTCTGCATGTTAATTCTGAATTGAAACTTATTAATAGAACATTGTTATATGAATATTCCTGAACTGTGTTAAGTTTGAAAAATCTTTTAAATATTACCAATACTAGCTGTGCTCGGCGGTATTACCCGCTGTTTTCAGAATAAAAAGTAGCCTCTGTGTTATACCAGAATGTTGGCTATCTCCATATCAAAATTCATCAAAATCGGTCCAGCTGTTTGAGCGTGAAGAACTAACAAACACATAAACACAAACTTTCGCATTTACAATATTAGTATGATTATAAAAATTTTAATTGCAGATTGAATCATTTGTAACGCACAAAGCAGACATAACATCTATAGCAGTCACAGATGATGAAAAAAATTTGTACTGCAGTGGAGTAGATCCAGTCATTTTGCACTTCACTCATGCGGCTCACTGCACTGATAGTACTTCAAAGGCTAAGCTGCAGTGGGTGAAAAACGTGCAAAGGCATATTCATGAACATGATGTCAGGTATGTTGTTGCTATTTACAAGAATACGGCTTTGAGATAAAAAGCTGCTAATACCCACTACATATAATATGACACTGCTTTATGTTAACTGCTGAAACAGTAAACTAGGCTGCTGAGCCTGTTAAAACACTGATATGCTGCCAGCAATGCTAGGACTTCGATGCGTTAGTGCATATGAGCCTTTACCGTGTTGTCTACCAAAATGGCATCTTTCATTTCTAGGGTTCTACTCACATTAGGTGAACGGGAGCTTATATCGGTTGGAGTTGATGGATACTTGACATTATCCAGCTTCCCTCCTAAGTGGATTATGAGAGTTCCACCAATGATTCCACCGCCAAGGTCAGCTGTTTGTTGCAAGAAGAAATTGTTGCTACTGAGGTACAAGTTAATGTATTTTTAGGCATATTTTTTAATGATTATAGGTATGGTGTCTTCACTTCTGTATTTTGATTGTAGGTACAGCAACCACTTAGAAGTATGGAAGTTAGGCAACTATGAAACTAACACAAGTGGGCATGCAGTCCCCAACACCAGCCACATGAATGGTGATGCTAACAGCAAAGAGAACAACACAGCTAATGGGCACACTGTAGAACAAGATTCTACTGATGCTATGTACAGAGACGCAAGCTTAGAAGATAAAAAAATCTGCTTAAAAATTACAGAGAAACCAGTGAAATTAATTTCAGTACAGACAAAAAAGAAAAGACAGATGCTATGTTGCGAATTATCACCAACTGGAGAGTTTATTATTTACTCGACAAGTAGTGATATAAGGTTACTAAAATTGGAAATAGTGAGTATTGAACAATTTTACCATTTCCTAACTTTAATTATTGTATCTAGTTATGTATAGATTGATATGAGATGTGTGTCATTGATGCTAGGAACAGGTAAAACACAAAGTTACTAATAAAATGTAGTAAGGTATTTAAGTTCCCTCTGAATAGCTGAAACTACCATTCTGTCACCAATCTCGATTCAAGGATTTCTGGCAGATTACTACAGTTAGGATGTTGACTACCCAAAACAACTCAGCTAAATTATATTTTTATGATTGTAATAGGTCCTTTCTCAACATACATTTAAAATTTTAAATCAAACAAATTTAAAAGGTATTTTAAAATAATATTTATAAATTTAGACCAAATTTTCAAGCAGACTAGGAATAAATTACGGTACTATCAATTTCATTGTTACTTACCAATAGCTAAAACACCGGCACATAATACTTATTATTACCCTAGACACCGGTCAAAAGCTAGCTCATAACCAATAAAAATCACTATAAATAACACTAAAATGGTCAAATCTTATTAGGATGAAGAACAAAACAACATATTTGTATCAAAACTGTCAGTAAACGGTGTGAGGCCACCGTGCGACCGAGTCGCATTCACTGAAGACTCCCGGTTACTGGTGGCTCACTGCGTGGGAGTGTTGCATGTGCTACAAGTAGACCCTGACGTTGGCACTACCCTCGTTCAGACCATCAACACAGATAAACGTAAGTGTTCTGCATCTTTTATATGTAATGAGCGCTGACTGTGCTGACGTTTTAGCCATAGTGCCAGATCTTGTCAGCACACATCACTGCCCAATAAATGGAAGTAAGAAGTTATATGCTCTATAAGAAGAAACCTGTCCGTGATAGACTAGTTTTGAGAGACACAGGGTTTTGAGCTGGCTGTAGCTGGGAAACTAAACTAGCCTAGATTGTCCCTAAACTGATGCAAACCTGTCCTAAATGTTGTTCTTTCTGTGTATTTCTTAATACAATCCCATGTCGAAACCTTCGCATGACATATCTGTATACCCCACCACAATCTCTTTCAGATTTCAAAGCGAAGACTTTGCTACATCTGTTAATATCGAACAAGACTCCCTCTGGCGCCACATACCTGGTCGCAGCGGACACGAGAAGCGGCATTGCCATCTGGACCCAAAACGGAAAGAAGTTTGAACAGTACGCCACCTTGCCGACATACCAGTGCGTCCCCTCCGCCATGGCCGTGGACAGCGACCGGGCGCTGCTCTACATAGTTTACGTGGATCAGACGGTACAAATGTTGTATTGTCACTATAGTGCGACAAGGATCTTTCGGCGCGTGAGAGATTACAGGGAGGGGGCTATAATATAGTCACAGATCTGTATACAATGCATGTCAGTGATACAGGATGAATGCGTTAGTTCCGATTTTGCCACGCACCTAAAGATCCTTGTCGGACTAAACGTTTATTCAATTTGGCAGCAGATTCAGTCTTTAGTTGTCTCTATTTGGCATAAATGAGATGAGAAATGACAAGGACGGTTTAATCTGTTCTCAAAGTTAACTAACATTTCTGAAACCGGCCACTGGAACCGTATTCGAGAACGACTCATATTATGCTCCGTTTGAATTTTGACTTGAGCTAGGATGAGTGTTGATTGCTATGAATATCGCCGCTCAACGGTTTTGTATGCGCTCATTGCGGCAAATGGTAACGCTGAGTAAATAGCACTGTAAATCAAAGTATTTGCACACATACATACAGTCACGCCTTTTTCCCGTTGGGGTAGGCAGAGACTACATCTTTCCACATGCTACGATCTTGACACGCCTCTTGCGCTTCTTCCAGTTTCATGGTTTGCATGAAGCAATCATGAACTCAAGACTCAATGTCATGAACATGCTCTTCGGTTATGGGTACTCTTGACTTGGCCTTTTCGCCTCGCATTTGACACGCCCTCGATTTGATCGTGGCACGTCCGTCTACGTCGACCCCTACCGGCTGATCCATTCACACTCGAAACATAAATCTCTTTCGTCAATCTATCTTCATCATATTTTAATTGACGTTTTCAGATAGTGGAGTTCGAGCTACCAACAAAGAAGTTCGCCGAGTGGCCGGCGTCGGTGTTCCCCGACGCGTGGCGCACGCGCACCGCCGCCATCCAGTCCGTCTCCGGGCACCCCTCGAGGAACGCCGTAGTGCTGACGGATCAGAACTCCTTCTGGGTCGTTGAAAAGGTACCGCAGCAATGAGATTATGCACATTTCTTTACATGAAGAAGGATATGACGTAGAGATAATGATAGGTATATATTCCGAAGCAAAAGAGAGCGACATACACATGACTAGCGACCCGCCCCGGCTTCGCACAGGTAGATAGATAGAAAGGTTATTTAATATACATTCCTTTGTCCGCAGCAACTTAAACCCGAGCCGACACCAAGCAAACAGAACAAAATACAGAGGGATAAGCTAAAAAAAAAAGCTGAAGAAAATTTGAAGCTTCATTTCAAAATAGTACCCGTAAAAGTAAGTAAATAAATGCTAGTCTAAACTATTAGCACCTAATAGTGTAAAGCAAGGTTATGCGTAATATTTGGAATTATTCAAAATATCATAATAATATGCTATGCATCTGCGATCGTAGCGTAAACAACGAACATGGGATTGTTTGTATCATTTAATAGACAAATAGGTCAATTACTTACATAACCAGACGTACAAAGCTTAATAATGCCCTTTTCATATTTTTTTGATAATACGTATTTTTAATCGACTTCAAAAAAGGAGGAGGTTTCGATTGTATGTTTTCTTTAAAGATAGTTGTTTAACTGTATCAATACTTTTCCAGTACTTGGTAGGCTTCCATTGGATTGGCAAAGATGAGGCAGTCGCAATAGAGTTGCTGCCAGGCAACATACTCGCGCAGTTGCCGCCGGTGGTCGCTCAGAAGAAACATTAGCAACGGAAATAACTATAAATAGGGCATAGATAAGTGTTAAGTTACTATTGGTAAGGAAAAATACATTATGTTTGTACATATACATGGACGTTTTATTATTTTTACAGTTTCATAGTAATTTAATCTTCTTATTTAGACTTGAAACTTAGCAACATATTGTTATGTATCCATACTTTTTGTAGTTTCTGGTTTTCTAAATACAGCATACTAGTTAGTGGGCAGGCATATGAGAGTAATCGTTCGGCGTTACATTTAATTAGGTGCTAATAACTGGCATAATTCACTAGAGGACAAAATGTACTGCGAGTCCGCGACAGTGTCGCTAGAGGCGCCGTGCGAAGTCGCCGAAACTACAGAAGTCGCGTGACGTCAGTCTTTGTCCCAGAATTTATTTACTCAGATTGATGTTGCCAATCTTGTATCTCCGAAAACTACGATATTTCGCCCGTTTCGAAATTACGTAAGTATAACTGCACTGCAACGCATTATTGCCAATCTTTGCAGTGTCTCTGGTGTCACGTATCGCGGGGCAGTGTTGTCCCCATATTGCCTCGAAGTGAACGTCTAGTGTTTTTTTTAAATATAGGTCGTATATCGTATATTCGTATCTTAATATCGTGTATTCGTAATCATCTCCAAAGAGAGGTATGATGTTGGAACACGCGAATTAAATATGGTGTAACTTTTCAAACGGCGTTATGGACAGTTGCATGGGCTGCGACCACATTTCGTCTGCGACCTCGCACCGCGGCGGAGGCAGCTTGAATGATATCGGGTCTCCGTCAACGCTTCTGCAAAAAAACGGTTTTATTTGTTAAAAACTAGCTGTGCTCGTGGTTTCACCCGCGATGACTAGTATGCTGCAGGTAACGCTAATTGCGCGTGAAATAGCGTAGCGTATTTGGCATACGTTACTCCTTGTAACATCCGCTATCTGCCACTGAAAGTTCCGTCAAAATCGATCCAGCCGTTACGGACATAACCGGACCAAATAAACAGGCAACCAGACAAAAATTATAAAAATCGAGTTTACCGTGTGTCGCTGTAATTAAATTGAACATTGAAACCTGGGTTAAAATTAACTTGAATTCTTCCTATCAATTCAGAACTGCAGCCTAGATTACAAATAACTATTATAACAGGTGCAGCGTTACTTTACTACACTTGGTTTTTAGATAAAGGTAGAGGTATAAAAGAAAATAGAAGTTAGGAAAGAGCTCACCCCAGAAATATGAGTGTCTGCTTGTAAGGATCGTATATCTGGCCAGGTTGGAGAGGCGGGCGTGTCGGGAAGTCTCTGTCAGTCTTAACGAGTCGGCCATAACGCTCCAAGGGACAGGTGGCGCGACGACCGACAATCGCTTGAATGAAAGAAAAGGTGTTGGCAACAGAAATATTTATGCCAATTTTTGCCATTTTTATGATAGCATCTTTTTTTTTAAACGTAGTGTAAGGACACCAGGATTGCTCCTGTATCGTGGGTACCGCTCACAGACATATAATTTCTCATACACATCACACCTAGACCAGAAACAAGCGCATCAGTCCGATTGCTCAGCAGTACGCCAAGCGTGCCGTCAACGGTCAGTCTGACGGATGCGCTGACGCCGACGACGTCTGCGCAGTTTCCGTGACCCGACGATTATCAATCAAAAGTCAATGAGCTTACCGGAAGAAGTAGGAGGTAGTGGATTAGGCGATGGATCCACAATTACTGGATACTTTTGCGGTTCCAGGGTGCAGCTCATCGAACGCAGCGCATTCCGGTATTCTTCCACTGACATTCCTAAAAAACCGTACGGTGAGCAGGAACTTATAATTTTAAACTGTCGTCCAGGTTGGTACAACCTGTAGTCAAAATAACTTGTTCAGAATGATTTCTACCAAATATCAGAACTCAAGACGTTCAAATGACGCTACAACAAATTTTTCCCTTTTTGCCCCCATTTTCCCAAATATCGAAAATCGCCTTCGACAAAAAAAATCAAAGAACCTGTACCTATATCAAATCTCATACAAATCGGTTGAGAAATGCGACCTGTACCTACCCCGGAACAAACATCCGGCCAAAAGCAAAATCGGCCACTCTGAAAATGGAGAACATCGCTCACTTCGATCGCTCGGTCAATAATCATCTAACTTTTGTATAATCTATAATGTGTTTGATGGGTCAAAGTTTTATGTGACATACCGATTTTTTGGGCTTCTTCTTCTTGTATTTCACGCATGTGGCTGTAAAATGACCATCGTTGAGGCCAGAGAAGTGCTGCATGCTTGTTTTTAGTATTTACTGATTGTCTGAAAAGAAAACAAAAGCAAGTAACAGAAGAGACCTATTTTGTTTTGAGATATATTTTTCCAGAACAACTTATAAGAAATACCTGGTACTAGCGAGCTGATCAAAATGAATAGCATCAATATACTTTAAACCTCTATACAAATTGTACAATCATGTATTAATGTAACAGTTATTAGCCTCTGCAATCTCAATTATTGGACAACGGAGACAAGATTTGGCCTAAGAAACATCCAGCCACAGATGCATGCTTACCTAACATAGGTAGGTAGGTACTGAATTACTGAACTAAATAATAAAAGACAGTAATAAAGACACATTTTTGTTTAAAATACTTAATTGTAAATAGGAGTAGGTGGGTACATAGGTAGGCTGAGCTTAGTATATATATCCTAGAAAAATCTTACCTATAGTATTTTGGGGTACCTACTGTGCAGCTACAACTGCACTCGAAACAGTAACCTAGTAACTTATATTTCTTTACATAGTATTTAGGTAATTCCTCTATGGTACCACCAGCTCAGACTTAAAAGTCTGACGTTTCTTGTTTCGTAATGTTTACAAGGAAGAACACAAATATTTACAAGATCCCCTGCGCCTTCACAGGATCTATGGATGGTTCCCGACGACCTCCCACGCCCGCAGCCGGTGCTTGTGGTTGAGTTTCCATTTTTTCTGATGCGTTATCAACTTGCTAACGTAGCGTAGATTATTTAATTTTATTTGACTGCAGTTTGTGTACGTATAATTATCGGAACCGCTTTGTCTCTCAGTTGTAACTAAGGAAAAACAACGATCGACCAAACGAGAGAATGGCAGTCGTTTCCTACTATTGATCCCTCCCAATTGTCGCTATCTATATACATTTTGAATATAGAGAGCTATAGGTATATACCTACTCGTAGTTATTTTAGTACTTTTATTGCTATACGTCATAATCCCGACCAAATTTAACTCTTTAATAATATAAAGGGCGTATTATGATAATTTCCAAAAACCGGCCAAGTGCGAGTCGGACTCGTGCAGGAAGGGTTCCGTACCATTACCTAAGTATAATAAAACCGGCCAAGTGCGAGTCGCACTCGTGCAGGAAGGGTTCCGTACCATTACCTAAATATAATAAAACCGGCCAAGTGCGAGTCGCTCTCGTGCAGGAAGGGTTCCGTACCATTACCTAAGTATAATAAAACCGGCCAAGTGCGAGTCGCACTCGTGCAGGAAGGGTTCCGTACCATTACCTAAGTATAATAAAACCGGCCAAGTGCGAGTCGCACTCGCGCAAGAAGGGTTCAGTAATATCTATTAAAACGGCAAAAAACGTTTGCTGTATAATATTAAATATGAAATAAGTAATTATTTTATTCAAATTTTTTGGAATGTTGTTATAGCGTGAAAATTGTAACCGTGGAACTATCACGGTTCATGAGACAGTCGGTGACAGACGTGCAGACAGACGTGGCTTTAATAATAGGTCCCGTTTTACCCTTCATTCATTAGTATCTACATAGGTAATTATTATAAGTTATAGTAATATGATATAGGTAGCTAAATAATATTCTGAAAATATAGGTAGGTACTTACTCATATTTTTTGCGGTATAATATTGCTGATGTTGTGAATGGCGAGCAGCCAGTCAGTCTAGGAAGCGTTGTTCAGACATACTAGTGAGAGCCTGGCAGACTATATTGTACACAGTTGTCCTAGACGCCGGTAGGAAGACACAATGAAACTAATGGTGACCAAAGTCCATTGAGAAAAATTTTATGTCCAGTCTTACAGGACCAAAGATTCTGGATGTGTGGTCTGTGCACAGAACATAATGTTGAACCCTTATAATTATATCAGTAAGTTTGTTCTTCTCGAATGAAAGATTCAGAGAAATAATGGGCCCATTTGTTCAAACAAAGACTGTTATGGGGGCCGTTTGAAGATAAACTCGGCGCTTTTGTTGAGCTCTTGTCGGATTTCGCGTAAGGAAATCTTGCTATCCATTTAATCCCCATGATATTATCTCTTATCTCTCCCATACTGCCCAATTTGTGGGGTCTCCATCTGTAGGTTTAAGTTTAAAAAGTAAATAGTATCAAACGAAATACAGCTTCAGTGTAGGCAGCGCCGGCCTGTCAATCACAAATTCTAAGTTTTGCTCCGGACTTGTCTACCAGTTCTCAGACGGTGTCCGCAATGAAGACGTCTAGACCAGACGGCCTATAAACTTTCACAGGGTTAATATTACTTTTATTTTAGTATTTATGCGGGTGGAAAATGCTACACCTATAGCACAGCGTAAAGACTATATTTATTAGGCTGTGGGCTGTACAATCTGTACATATAGTTCCAGTCTTTTGTCTAAAGGTAGGCGTTTTTAGTCGACTGCCGTAGGCGAGTTATTATCTGTAACTTATTTCCCCTAAATTTGAATTATCGATAGTTATCGAACTTATATCTTACGTAGAGATGGCGACATCCTGACCACTAACTATACTTATATATAATCCAAGGAATAAAAAAACGTACTTTTTCACTAATTTATAGGAACTGTAGAAAAAGTACAGTTATACCTATATAACTTTTTGTTCGTTAATTAATTAGACTATTCACCGATTTTACGAAGAAAAATGAATTCTTGAAGAAACATTTATAGCACGTTTGAAATACTTTGGATGGAATAATTAATCTCTAAGTACCTACTTAGTATAACTTCCAGATCCCCGTTCAAAAACTCACCCTGTTTTCGCAGAGAAGCTAAGATACAGAGGCAAAGTAACCAGTTCCACAAAGTATTTTAATAATAACCCCTGCAAATATCAAAATCAGTTGTTCTTTCGTTGAACACCCGCAGGACGGACTATACTATAACTATAACTTTGCAACTACGGAGTTGCAAAGTTTCTTTATACTGCCGTTGACGTCATGAATTATTAGGTAGTCCTAAGCATAAAACTAAAATATAAGAACATAATAGTCTGTACATATTTAACCAAAGGCATTTGATATTAATTAACATTTATTGTATTTAAAAAATACTTGTTCCAAAAGTATTTCCAAAGCAGCTGTTTCTGAAAGATAAGCAAGGTTACATGACTTTATGTGCGTGCGAGTCTCGTCTAGAACGTCTGCGGACCAGACGGACGCAGCTAAGGGCACGGAAGGGCAGACGGTGTGCACCCAGAGGGTACGGTTTCAATGAATTTAAACAGTAGCGCCCACGTAGTGAACGTGGACGAGGTAGGTATCGACATAGGTAGTACTATTACGCACATGTTACGTAACCGGTAACTATCCGGGGCGTTTTTGGTTGAGTAATTGTACAAAAAAGTGTTACCGTGTCGTGCACAATGCACATACTGGTATACTTACCTAGTTACCTACTCGAACGCGCGCGGCGACGAAACGGCGCCCTATCAAACCGGGATAGGGATTTTTAATACTACCGATTTAGCTTATCCTTCTACTCTAGATGGGTTTGTAAAATATACTCTCTTTTACACTGTAACATTCAACTAAGTAAACGGCTTCACCACAAGAGTTATCTTATTGTGTTATAGGGCATAGAAAAATTTTCCTAGGTGCCTTATTTAAGTAATTATAATGTAATTCCTGCCTATTCTATAAAGTTTACAGTTACCACTTAGGTATGTATATTATTGCATTACTTACCTAAGTAAACGTAGGTAATATAATTCACTCGTACCTAATCAAGTCGTACAAGTTTGTTGACATAGTTACCTACCTAATATTAATGTAATTAGTACTTAATTATGTGAGAAGGAATGTCTGAATGCAGAGATTGATAAAATGGTTCTTACCAACTTACATACCTACCTAGTTCCTACGATTAGACATAAATAAAGTAACAATAGTTTCCTATAATGATTAACAGGGAAAACTTCACAAATGGATGTTAATATGTATTTAAATTGTTATGTTACGTAACTACATACCTAATATTGTTGTATCCCGTCTGTTTTAATTTCGGACAGACGTCAGACCAGACGGACACGGACGCAGTAAGGGCGACGGAAGGGCAGACTGTCTGCACTCCCCCAGTCAGTAGGTATCTAGCTTTCAATATCTCTCTAAAAGGTGAAATTAC
Source organism: Hylaea fasciaria (assembly GCA_905147375.1). Lineage (NCBI taxonomy): Eukaryota > Metazoa > Arthropoda > Insecta > Lepidoptera > Geometridae > Hylaea > Hylaea fasciaria. Next base: position 5,145,300 of record LR990204.1, on the reverse strand, counting down.
ACAGTCGCCGTAGGCATATACTCGTAGGTAGATTGGCATCAGCGATCGGCAAGTTGACATTAGGTACATAATATAATTATTATATTCACGTTGTGGCACAGTGTCATATTTGCAGTGATACTGAGTTTCATACACTTACTTAGACTTACACTAAATTGGCATAGCTATTTAGATACAGACTAATTTTTACTTAGTTCACTTAATCATTATGATAGCTGTTTTTGCCAGCCAACTACGAGGTTTGATTATCTTGTAAATAGTATTGGATATTTGAACACAGCTTATTTAATTACAGCTTCATATAGTTTAATGTGAGAGCGTAATCAAAGCAAAGACCCCAAATATAACTACTTTCGAGTAACCATATTTGTGCCAAATAGCCTAGGCACACTTAAATGTGTCTAGGTAGCGAGTGTTAGTGTAACTACGACCGGCGAAGCTGCTAGGGCGACGGAAGGGCAGACAGATGGCACTCACACGTCGCAATATTTCTGTTATAATTTAAACATAAGCCCGAGAGCCTCCTGACAAGTGTCCTCTACGATTAATAAATAACACAGACGTTGGAATAATGTATTGAAATGCTATTTTAACGAGCTGCTCATTTAGTTGCAAAAACGTAATACCTAAGTTAGTAGGCAAGGTTATTGTAATGATGTATTTAGTTACATACAATTAATGAAAATCGAACTAGGTAGTATAAAGAAGTTTCAATACTATAATCACACGCAAAATAAGTAATTATTCGCCTTATTCCTACACAAGGCGCCTGACATGAAGGTAAATATTTAGCACTTAGGTAATAAAATGCTGGAACAAACCAGCTCAAAGTGAGATATTATTATAAATAACAAGTTAGGTACTTCCTACGCAAACCATCCTTATCTAATTAAAGTTGTTAATAATTAGAGGGCTTACTTCTAGCTTCTAACTAAAGAAGTGAGTCATAAGCTAGATCACTAGCTAACACATTCAAGAAAGCTAAATTACTATAATTAAAGTTGCATAACTAGACAAACTCGATTTTATATTGTTGAATTTTTTGATGTAAGTATTTATTTTAATAATTACTTAGCCGTCATGAAACATAATAATCGTGGCATTCGTTGTTTTTTATAGGAATAACAAAAGACGCATTGGTAACATAAACTGGTGCTATCTAGTTCTTGATAACTTCAAGAGCCCATTACGGGAACGTTATTACTTTATAACTTTAATAAGGATTATGTAGCTAAGGTCATTACCGTAAACACTCCTACGTGAGGTTATAACAAGTGTACCTATTACTTGGGATTATGTAGAGCATTATAAAAGTCTTAATGTCTTAATGAAGCACAGGTTTGACGACTCATTTGCCGTTGTAGCTAAGCAATCGGACTGCCGCGCTTGGTGTCGTGGTTTCGATTCCCGCCCAGTACAAATCTTTGTGTGATCCACAATATTTGTTTCTGATCTGGGTGTTTTATGTGTTTGTGAAATTATATGTCTGTAACAGGAGAAATACTAGTGTAAGGCTACGTTTTTAAGTTAGGAAAGAAGTCTGTCTATTCTGCGCCTAGGTATATTGTTAGGCTCTTACGTCAACTGTTACATAGAGGTTTCACGATGTACCTAGTGATACCGCCCCTATTTCAGTGATTTGAAACAGGGCGTGACGCCAAGTTAGGAAATCCACAAAGGACATCTCACGACGACGCCTGACGCACTAAGTTCGTTTTTTGTTGTCATGTATTGGTGACTTTGCCGTTTAAAAGGTTTATCAATTGATTTTTCTACATTCTCAATTAGGTAAGTTCGTATAAGCAGTTTCATAGGTTACATTATTGAAGCTTAGTATATGACTGTACCTACCTAGCAATGTTAAACTACTAAGGTATAGGTACTTTACTATAGAGTCTATAGGATACTGTAGAATGTATAGTAATAAGTATAGATATTAGAGCGTCCCAATCTAGCTGACCTTCCAATGTTAGCTCTAGGTGTGTGCCTACACTCTATACGCGTGCGATTTTAGTGCTTTAGCAATTCAGTTGTGTTAAACGAAGTCTAGACGCTATTAATAACGCGTGTTAGACCTATGTGTAGACGCCTACTTACTCTTAGACGATTGTTATTTTTCAATGTCTTTGATGTTTATATAGATGTTTAGATATTCTGTGCTAGCTAACCTCGCTCATGGAGGTTATTACGCTTTAAATGCGCCTTAGCTGGTATAGCGAGATACCGGTGATGGGTTTTCTTTGGGTCTCCATAGCAACATATTTATAGGTCGTTATCCTTAGTTGGTAGGTATCTTTATATTATCTGCTATTGACGACCATAAGTACCCATATACCTTCCTACTACGGTAAAGTATTGTGCATACGGCAGGGCATCGATTGCCCGAACTATTTGGGTTATATGGATGGTCGAAAACCGGATTTTATCGGATTTAAACATAATAATAATAATTCAGCATGTAACTGTCCCACTGCTGGACAAAGGCCTCCCCTCATTTTCGTGAGGAGGGTTAGGCCTTAATCCACCACGGGGGCCCGGTTTGGATTGGTGGATAACATGCCTCTGCAATAATTCCCGGTCATGTTGGTTTCCTCACGATGTTTTCCTTCACCGAAAAGTGTGTGATAATACGATGTATATATCAAAATCAATATAGTTTACATAAACATAGTTTTGCTTAATGTCTACAGCTATTCGCCGTTGGTACGATATGTTATGTAGGTAGGTGCATAATATAAATACATTTAGGTACAGTAGTACCCAACTTATATGGCTTACCGATGTACCTGCGCAGAAGATGAATTTTCAAAGCGCGGGAAATGCTTTGACCGCTATTGGTCGGCAGCCGCCGCCATCTTAGCGATCGCCGCGTGGCATGAGTGAGATGGAACTAACAGCTGCAGTGTAAGTATTATGAACCTTATAATAGTGATCTTAGGTTGATTGTAAGTTTTAAGCATTCTTTCGTTAATCCTCGGACCATACTTTCTTTTCTGCGCGAACGAAGATTCACGACGCGCCATATAAGTTGGGTACTACTGTATATTGTATAAATCTATAAATCGCACAGAAGGACATCGGGTGTAGGATAATATCAAACCATAAAATCATGGAGATGGGGCCGGCCGGCAGTTTGATTAACTTTAGTCAATTGTAAAACAGGTACCAAAATATTTGGCAACTCGCACAATCTTCACATACCTACCTAACAGCATATAGGTAGTCCTACATTAATTTTACTAACAGTAGATGAACAATATAAAAAGAACAAATGAAATTCAAGCATCAAGGAAATACAGTTTCGACTTAGCTTAGTCTGCGAATTTAGGAAATAAAGTTTCCTGCCACTAAAATATAGTGCATATAGTATTGACATACGGTCTATTTTTAAATTCCATCCAAATATTTATTACAGGGAGTAGGATTTTATTTCATGAGAATGTTATGCATAAAATTTAAAGCGGAAGTTATGCGTGTGTCGCTGTCGACGTAGACGCCCAGACATAGTCTCGTTAGTTCCTGCAGCACCTATATATTATATGTAGCGCATGATTAATGTAAGTATGTACCTACTAATGTAGCACCTTGTCGCGGGTGAGAACACTAGGTCTTGCTTGATATGTTTACAAGGAAATACATTTTATGTTTTTTTTTATTTAGCCACGTAAGAACTTCAAAACTATTATTAAATTGTATACTAATTGATGTGTGTGCTGTTATCGTAGCACAACAAATGCTAACCTGAAAATATAAAGTAGAAGTTTCTGACAAAATTACAACCTAGGCCTGATTTTAATAAAGACGTAGCTTTACCCAGGATACTCCCTGAAAACGATGTTAATTAAGCGCTAAACCTTACTTAGGTATCTTCTCAAAACATTATCACAGCTTACCTATAGTAAGTAAGGAAAATCTCATCTCCCGACCGTTTGCTGGTGTGCGTGACCCAATTCAGTCGGTAGCGGCAGTAGGGCTGAAAGGTCGTGAAAGGAAAGGGCCTACAGTACCTAACCTTTTTGTTTCTCACGCCCACGCGTCTAGACGCCGTCGTCTACTGCTTCGACACCGCGACCGCTGCGCTCTCACACTGGACCCGCTTAGATACCATTGATATTCCACTAATATTCAAAATACATTATGTTGTGATAGTTCGTATGTTTATGCGTTTTCCTCTATCACGCCTTTTCGTTGTAAATATCGCTATCATAATATCAACGACCAAAAAGTGAAATTCGGCAATGTCGATTTTCTCCGATAGTAAATAGTATGCGAGTAGGTAGGTACTTATGTAATATCTTCGCAAGAGTCTGATCGTAGACTGTAGAGTCGCGTTATATTTAACAGCTACTTAGTGATCAACGCAAGCCTGGCACAAATATTATAAGATCTATGTACCATGGATCGATGGCAGGTTTGGCGTAGTGGCTGAGCAATCGGACTGCTGCGCTTGGTGTCGCGGGTTCGATTTCCGCCTGGAACAAATATTTGTGCGATCCACAAATATTTGTTTCTGGTCTGGGAGTGATATGCATGTGAAATTATATTATTATGTCTGTAAGCGGTACCCACGACACAGTAGCAATCCATCCTAGTGTTGGGGCTACGTTTCAAAAAAGTTGAAAGTAGACAAAATGTATCACCCAAACGTCTATGCTATATAATAATATATACACAATGCTTTGTTTAGCCGATAGCCCAACTTATTTGTGTAACCGTGCTAGCCATGCTTCAATAGAGGGAAGGGTACAATAATGCAATACAATCTATTCCTATAATATATTCTAAAGTGAGCGCAAAAGAGACTTGCTCTGTTTTAAATTACAGTCGCACATTAAATATTAGAAAACATTATCTAGAGTAGCATCATCTACCTCCACACTCAGAGGTTCCTATTTCTATCTATGTACCTAATCTCAACCTATTATAAAGCACTAAGGGCAAACAAACACTTTGTGAAATGTAGATATTTCTAGGAAACTTTAAAATTATTTAGCTGTTGAACGAGAATATAACATTTTTGCTAGTGGTGTATTTTTGCTAGGTCTGTATGTCCGTCTGTTTGTTTGTATAGAAGCAATAAGACGTGCGAAGGCGTGAGACATAGTTACGAGTAGATTTATAACAATTAGTTTATTGATCATACAATGTAACTGGGTGATCAAACAACAAAATTGTTTGTTGAAGTGACACATAAACAATAACATAAAACCAAGCATAATATGTAATCACCTTGTATATTATCATGATAATTAATGTATTGACAATGCACTATAGGCCGTAATAGCAACGACGGTGTCACCTCCAGACGCGGATCCCGCGCCCTTCACCACTAGACGTCTAGACTCAACAAATACGGCTTGACGTCATCTAATGTACAATGTACATTCACCTGCATCGGTTATTAGAAATTTCATAACGTGTGTGCTCTGTCTTTCCCTTTAGAGGTCGCAAAAATATATAACTCAACAACTACAACAACCAAATTATTCTCCTAAAGGCCTAATGAAACCGTCATTAGGCCTTTAGGAGAATAATTTGGTTATCATATTATGAACAGGATGAGTGATCCGATCTACTATAATATGTGGCACGGAACACTTACACTAACCCATCGAATATCCAGTCCACAAAACCAGAAATTGAACCATAAGATTCTACAATCTAAAAAAGGAATCCGTATTATGGATTTCGGAACTAACGAGAACTTCCTATTCACAAGATTAGAGCCCACCGTAGCTGTACGTAGACATTGTAGACCCAACGCACTACAGCTACGTAACGGCTGGGGTGAAATAATTCTTATTATCTGCTTTACATCTACCACCAAAATAAAATGACGAAATCGCACAAGGGCAATTAGAGGGCCGTGTACAGCGCAGCGATGTAACAGACGGACAGACGGTAATATTAATTAGTGTCGTGTAGGCAGGGGGTGAAGTCTAGACAGCCTACCCCTGCCCTCGCCCCTCGCTCCGTCTACGTGCACCGCAAACGCACCCCTTTGTGCACTGCTCACTCTAATGCTTATACTTATTTTCAATCGTCAAGTCTGCTCTCAGATTAGAATAATGAGGCATAATGGCTTTGAGTTCGCGAATATAAATTAGTACCTACTTATTTATTATAAATTGGCCTTATGGCCTTTGAGGGTACCTATTTATTATAAATATTGACATTATGGTGGTGTTTTACTTGCTCTACATACTAAAAATGATTTTTATAAATCACTTTCCATTCATTTCATCCTTTACATTTGTACCTACTAGAATATAAAGGTACCTCTAATGGAAATAAAATTTCGTACGTCCACGATGATTACAATGCAATAAGATGAGCATTAAGGACCGTATTAATAAATGAAACTCAATAGCGCTACCAAGTGCGCTACCAGCTGATCCACACTCAAAATGTAATCTACATCTTGAAATCGTTGCTATTTAATAAATGGATATTGAGATGTAGCACTGGCTACTAGATACTGTCTTGTATGTGTCAATTGTGTCATAATCGGATAGGACTTAGCCACTGAGTGTCATTTATTAATTTGCCAGATATCATGCAAGTTTCTGTTCCTAATCTACAACTTAAGATGTATTTATTAAATAGAACAAAAGAACAAGTGCACACTGAAGATAGCTCTCAGAGCTAAGTTTGATTTATTAATACGGACCTAAGTATCCTTTACCGGTAGAGTTATATTTTGTGTTATTTCACCATTAGACAATAAGTACCTATATTTTATATTTTTTCGATAAGTATCGAAACATATTTGTACCTACCTAATAAGTTATAGGTTAAGAAGTATTACCACGTAAGTATTACTTAAATAAAAACTTTTAACAACGTTGCTTATTGGTAAAATTTATACGTGCATACACTAGTATACATTACATAGTAATAGGCGTGGCGACAGTATCGAAGAATCGTCGATTTAATCATTTTAGGGCAATCTACATACAAAAATAATTTAAAACTCTGGTCAAGTTTTATTGAAAATAATCAGATTATTAAGATTTTCAATAAAATAAAACATTAAAATATTGCAATCGGCCATTTTGATTGAAACACCAATCACAGCGCATGACGTCACGCTTAGGTAAACTCCACTGATACCACTGTATTTTGTTATTGTGAATACTGTTTTGTGCTTATGGAGTGTTTTTTTATTATTTAACGTGTGATTTATCGACTTTTGTCTACAATATAACAATGGAACCAAGCTTTGTAAGGCAAATAGCTCTAATTTGCCTAGGATTGATTCTTATTCATGTTTGGCGATTTCCTCGCAACAAATAAAGAATTTTGCTCGTCTGAGTTCCGAAACGTGAAGACCTCATTGTAAGTCACTTCAAGAATCATCATTCCTCGTTTCTTAGCTATGTAGGGTCGGTCGCTCAGTTGTGTTGGATGTTCGTGTTTGCCTGTATGATTGGCATGTACATTTATGGGGCATACATTCTGGTTTCATAGGTACTGGTGATACTGATCCCATCACATGATACTCCATATAATTTTCCATGTCATTTGGCAACTCAAAAAAGAAATCGAATAAATTTGATAAAGATGATAGCCAAGACCAAAACAAACATAACCTCAATACAATTTAATTATTCCATAGCCTCATTAATTCAACTATTTCAAGTCAAACAAACATTTTAAGACCTACCATTACATGATAACATATTCACATCAAAGTGGTTTTCACAGAAGTTTCACCTTGCTAGCTTTAACCACTTAACTCTTAATATTTTCTTGTTTGGAACATGTACAAACACTTTGTTGGGTGTTCTTATTGATGTGTTTTACACTGCGGTACTGCACAGCACTTATAAACTTCGGAATTCATTTTTATCACTCTAATAATTTAATATTTTGTCAAAATTCTACGTAACGTATAGAAATAATGACATGTTTACCTAAGCGTGACGTCAGAGCCGACGCCATGACACCGGCGAGCTGTTATGGCGCACTATTTGAAAAAATATTAGATAAATGGTTTTAAACTTGTTAAACTCAACTTTATTACCGAAATAAAGGTTTTTCCGAAAATAGTAAATATGTACCGCCATTATGGAAGATGATTTCAAAATCTTTCGCCACGCCTATTCAGGTAAGTAGTATATATTACTCAGAGTAATCATCTAAAGGTCCGTGTTCACGACGGAACAAAATAAAGATTTATTTTCGGTTAAATGCAGTTTATTATTTATTTATAATTAACAATATTGGAGTAGTGTATAGGTACATCTTAACGGGCTGAACGTAGCGTAGGCGAAGTTGGCTGGCGGCAAGCGAAGTGAAGTGAGTAATTTATACAAAGTAAAAGAGCGCTTGTGCTCTGTGGCTAGACTTGATGTCATCTGTCAACTGACAGCTGACACTGACAGTGGCAGATGAAAGGGCGTAGTCGGACGACCGCCGGTGGCGCGAACAGTCCGTAATGTAATATTATTGTAATATTATAATATAATATTGTAATATAAGTAATATTATAATGTTTTATATTATGAATAATGTAATATTATTGTAATATTATAATATAATATTGTAATATAAGTAATATTATAATGTTTTATATTATGACATAACAATTTATGTCATAATATAAAACATGCCATATAAGTATGTTATAATTATATGACATGTTCAGTACGCCGTAATAGATGACGAAGAAGCTACGTCTGGAGGTGACACGAAGGCTGTCTTGACGGCCCAATGCATTTGGGCCGCGCCGCCGCCGTCTGGAGTATAATCGCAAGCACCTCCACGAAAGGGTCACTTGTGGGAAAATTAAATGTGTAGTTGCACTAAAATTATGAGAGTTATACTGAGACACACTTTGTTGTCTGGGGGTCAAATGAAGGCTATTTTTACGATCGAATGCATTCAGTCCTGTCTGTAGTATTTCTTGACTTGAATGAGTCATTCAATGATTTTGTTATTTTGGCGAGGTCTCAAAGTTTATAAATGGTATACTGGCGCTTATACGTAATACACTGGACCAGGTATACGAGAATACATACATGGTCTAGACTGCTAAATTGTGGCAACGCAATGCTAGTAGGCTAAAAAGAGATCGATTGTAAACTAATCATAGGTAGAGGCATCGATAGAGATCTGTATCAGACTTTTTTTTACAAAGAAATAGCATACCAAGTTAACCTCCATACCTTCTTATAGTACCCAGTACCCACCACATAAATCAAATTTCGTATTGTCGAATATTTAAAATTTCAGCAATTTTGAAACTCAAACCAAATGACAAAAAGCTGGTCAAGTTTTCCAATCTATTAAATGTGGCTGCAGTTAAAACCCTTTGACAGCGTGTCATTGAAGGGCGACGAGTACGTCGATACGTCTGGCGGCCACCGCCGATATGTGCAGAGCAGACTGCATCACGTCTCGGTCTCAGTCTCGGCTTGCCTTAGGCGGAGAACCGCCGCTCGTTGAGACCAAGGTACAAATTAGGTTTTGTGATACAAAACCAAAGAAGTACTAAGAACTGAAGTTGTATCACAAGTTCAGGTTTATATCACAGAAAACCCACAGATTGAAATCACAGGCCTATATTACTAGTGCTATCGTTATACCCATACCTAGGCTGTGGTCCGTGGCCTCTTTGGCGCTTAGTGCCATACTAATTTGATAGCATTTTAGTTACCATGTTAACGCAAAGTTGGTGGTGGTTAAATAATGTCCTCGTAAATTATTAAAAAAGTACACCATTCAAGTACACCACGATACAAGTACACCATTGCAAATTAACAACAACATTATTTTATTATACTTACCAACTTTTTAAAACAATTAAAATTGCTTCGCTGTTTCTGTGGAACATTCATGTAGTTTTAGCAGAACTTAATAAGTTACTAACAAATTGTTAAGTTTCTTGAATTACTGTTTTCGAGCCTTAAAAAGTAACTTATATTACTAAGATTTTGGGTATAATACTGCCGACCAACCAGTTCTGTATTTTGAGAAAATTAGTCCGAGCATAGGTGCGTATCATCAGTTATCCAGTTACTTGAGCACATACCTAGGTATTACACTGAAGTAGAGTAGGTGTCTACATAGTTGCGTACTTAGTGGTATTGGTTTAGTCTCTGGTTCGAAAAATTCAGGTTTGTTCAAACAAAAATAAAGCATTTTGCTATGTGCCTCATGTGAAGGGACCTTAGTCAGGACGAGTATCAGCTCTCCCACTAGTTCACCTCTAGTCCTCTAGACTGGCTCCGGTCGGCGCGAGCGGGCGCACTTTGTCTAGTCTAGACGAATTGCATTATGGAAATTTATATACCTAGACGCCTATTCATACAAAGTCGAAAGTTTGTTTGTTTTTACAGTAACGCTGCTGTTTAAAATTCACCGAAAATTGTGTTGTTGTTAAATACGGGTAAATATACGTTATAAATGAATTTATTTGAAGACCTGTGTGTGTGAGCGTTTAGGAACTGATCGGTACCCACAGGTACATAATATTATAGTAGGTAGAATGATAATATTTTACTATTAATTATTATTTGTGCTCTTAAGTAAACAGATAAACATAATCAACATTTTATTCATAATTCTCCAAAATTATAAGCCAGATAATATATTGGATTCGTCACTATTTCAAAACAAATATAGTGCATTATTAATTATTATGATACTTAATTAGCAGTTGCTGCTAGACATGGAACTAACTTGAGTTTTGGGAGCGCAGAATGCCGTGGCAGGATTTAAATTGAACATGCAACTGCACCGTGGAACCCGCCATAGTTATTCATTCAAAAATTAGTAACATTACGTTACACTGCTGTTTCAAAAAGAAACAAAAAAAAATTAAGGGCTATTATTCTGTTTGTTAAAAGTCTACCTAAAATAGTTTGTACCTTATTCCCAATTTACCTCCAGTACGTAATTAATTTTAATAAAAAGATGTTTGGCGGAGTACCTTATTTAATACAAGAATGAAAAGAACAGAACCGTCTAGAGCACGTCTAGAGGGCGCCCTGAAAATCGTAATGTTTATTTCCTTTCTTCTGTTTCATTTTCAGATGAAATTAGTTTTTCAAAATCTGTCTGACACTTAAACCTATAGGGAGATCGGAATAATAAGTACAAGAAGAGGCACTTGTCTACACGTATTTTCAGTTTTCGGCTCATCGCAGATTTTATAAAATGTGTTTTACTTAAATATGCAACATATTTGTATAAAAGACTTATTGCACGAGTACGTATGGAGAAATACATGAGTTGAACTAATAGTTTTGCATAATTATTTGAAAACTAATTAAACATATTATGCAGCTAATAACAGAGATGTGGTAGGGTAAAGTGAGGCCAAAATGTCATCATTACGAGTTTTGCCTCAACTAAGTACATATTAAAATCGTATCTACGTGCAAGTCTCCTGTAAACCGTGAAAACAACTTCATTTGCGTAATCCTCTATCTATGAGTACCTACTACCTAGTAGTAGTTGAGTATGGTCAGAGCATCATATCTATAGGGATTTTATTTAACTATTTCACTACACTAGTAGTGCTCATAAGTAATTTTAAACGTGAACCAAGTACCAAGGTAGCCAATATATACGTATAGGAACAATCATAGGACATGGGTTAGGCAGATTTGTGATGAGAACGATGCGTCAGTATTGAGTCAGTCAATCAGTCAGTGGTAGGTATTTGACTTCTTATGTATAGATTTATGTATAAATATTCTGGCTAGAGCCGGCTAGACAAGCGTCAATTGGCACTGTATCGTAAATTACTTGGTAGTAGGTATCATGGTTGCTCTTCGCCTAATGGGTATTTTATTACTGTGTTCCCACGTATTTTACATTACAAATACTCAAGTACTTTGTTTATTGGTCTGGTTTGTTGTAAACAGTCTCCCAAGTGCTCCACAAATAAAATCGAATTACTTCTTCACGTCAGAATTCGATTAGCTGTCTGAACGTATTTGATCTTCGCGAATACTCACTTGACATTATTTCGGAAAATCATGAAATGAGTTTGGATGATTCAATTGTAATATTACGTTTAGATTTTATTCTACATGTAGGTAGGCATAATACAAAATATAATATAATGTAGTGAGCACACACGTATCTGACGTATCTACCTATACTTAGTACGAGTATGACTGTGATTTTGGAATTGAGTTATAGATAGGCAGAAGGTAAATCGTGATGTCAATAATAAAACATAATATGAGAACCTAGAAGAGTAATGCAGTCGCTAAATCGACTTAAACTTTAAATAGATAACAGAATTAAATCCTAATATTACGTGTCACGTTGTTTGTCCGCTATAGACTTCATTCCGATTTCAATCATATTTGCACACCGTGTGCAGTTTGATCTAACTTAACAGATAGGATAGCTCACTTCTCAATTTATAGTCGCCACAGCAGCGCGTGGCCGTGTCTGCTAGTAATACATAATTCTCAACTATCATGTATCATCATGTCGCGTTCGTGTCATCTCTTCGTAGTTTTCTCGACACAAACACTAGGTACATAACATGGCAATGCATCTGGAATTGTGGTCATACTTACAGTAAAAAGATCTGCGATTAAGCTACGGGAGCCCCGTCATCAATTGTAGTTTGGCAGCTGCAATCTCGGATAAGGAAAGAATTGACTGCTCCCTGGACTGGTTTACAAACTGGCGGCAGTGTCGGCGGATTTGGGTTATATTCCTTATAGTGTGGGGTCAGGGAGTCCGACCCCACGCGCCGGCGGCGTCGCCTCCTCGTCCTATTTTCCACTGTAGCTTGCGGCAGGCGGCAGGGTGGTAACCATTGAATCCCAATTGTCGGTCTCTTTTTTACAGCTTAAAATGCATGTTACTATTATTTTGTCTCATTACTTTTTAGATAGGTTTCTTGTACTATCTCGATATTAAAGTAATCGATGGTAATGCGAGTAAATAAGTCAATATTGCATCTTTTCTTTCCTGTGGGATAAGTGCATTAATCCCACATGCTGTATAGGTACGTCTTGTAGGTATCACACGTGATCGCGAATATGAAATTTCAATCCTATGTAGCGAGAGGTACTAAAACATTTAAAAAGGTAAAAATACTAAATACACCTACTCAGTAAGCTACCAATACGTACTTAGTATCCCTACTGGTCTGTAAGGTATATACCTAGAATTCGCAATTGGCAGAGAGAGTAGCATCCTTTGTCGTAATGGCTCGCTGTGCAGACGTCGGCCGCGTCGCCGCGCCAACCGTTAGTTATGGCCGATCCACTTTAAACCTCATCCATTTTAATTTAATAAAAGTGCCCGCCGATACTGCGGAGGAAGCACTCATATCCGCTATGTCTGGCACCGGCTGTCTCTAAATCTAATCAACAAAACACCTAAATTATTTTTTGTTGTTAGTTTTGTTATCTTTGGGCTTTTCGTTTACACGCCCGTTCTCTGGGCGTTTTCACACGGCACCACTCACCGGTCTGTATTAGGTATAGCAGAGTGCAGATGTCTCGCACCTCAAGTCTAGGCTTTTGTCCATCCGCATGTTATACCGTAAGTAATGTTATTTCTAGTCTTGCAAACTGTGAAGCGATTGGTCAGTCAACAATAACGTAAGTTACCAGAGCTATTGTTCTTTGAAGACCGACGTGGAATCTTTTATTCAGGTGAAAATAGCTTTTTAACTTTCATTGCCCTCGCGAGCTCAAGACCAATATTTATGACCATTGTTATCACGCATTGTAGTCTGCCCACCTAATCCCAATCGAGGTCTTGAGAACCTCTTGCTATTGTCTTATAAAACAATACCTAGAATGCGTACATGTGAATCGTATTTTGCAGTCGACGTGTATATTTGATTTGAGGGAACAATGGCTGCATATCGGTTTGAGTCATATGGGTAGGTAATTGTTATTGGATGTTACATAACGGGTGGTGTCGTGTACGAGACGTCGTTTCCCCTTACACGAAGGAGCTTGTGACGTCACTTAATAGCATTTTGTCTGCGCCGTCGACCAGTCTGCCCGAGCCGAGCTACCGGCATTCTCCCGATTTCAGAAGACGACCGTTATATTTTCTCCTTATCACGCTAACGTAAAAGTTTCTTTGTTAGAGCGAGATGGGGTTTTAGAGTTGGTGTTCCGTAACATATCATGGTTATTCCGCCCATGTTGCGCCGCCCGCCCTTCGCGCTTATTCACAGCCCGCTTTACCGAATCATGATTACTATTCTGTATTTTAATAGGTGGTTAATGTGTCACCTAATAATTACAGTAACGGAGGAGTGTTTTTTATACTTAGAATTGAAAGGATAATTCTAAAGGTTATTACTATGGGTATACCTATAGGCTACGCTACAAAAATGTTAATAAAATTTTATCGTTTAGGATTAAGCATTAAGTAATTTAGGCATAATATGTGCGATCACATGCATAACATGTTTTCTTTTGAATTAGGTGAAGGAAACAAAAACCATTACCGTAAAATACATCACTATTTCACTTGGTTAAGTTATCAAGTGTTTGAAGATGGTAAAGTTGCTAAGATTACAACCAATTTCTTTGATATGGGTTTATCATCCCTTCAGGAAATAGAAAATAAACCGGTTCAAGCGAAAGCACATTTTCACTTTCTCTGTACAGATTATTAGGGTTGCCACCTGCCCTGTGCATATTGCAGGGCTGGCCATGATTGCGATCTGGCTGCGTGTCGAGGGTGGGGGTGGCCTTAACCTTGAACGCCGCCGTCTGACCCCAGCCCGCGTCATCGCGGCTACCCCACCCCCTCTCTCACCCTTATTACGGGATAAGCATGACACAGTGATTCAGCTTATTACAAATATGGATCACACACACTAGGATACGTCGAGGTTAAAACACTTTATGATACATCCCAACCAACCTAAAATATTACTGAAGCAAATCTACTTGCTTGTCTCGTGCCAATAGGTAGGCTTAAAGCTCTGAATAGGACAGACAGTGTTAAATATATAATTATTTGGTTATATTGTCACATATTTCCAGGATTTTAGATATTATGAATGATTTGAAAATATTCAGTAAAAGAAGTCTCACATAAAGTAAGTATCATGATAATTGCCAATTGGTTGCATTTTTTTGAAATATATTATTTTGAAGCAGGTATTATTTGCATACAATATAATAAGTATTATTTGCATACATTGACAATTGGCTCAAACAAATTCCGGACAATAATAAAATACTTCTAAAGCGCGTGTGCCGTGCTACTGATATAACATAATATGTAGCAGTAGGTACCCTACCGCTCCCTGCCCTTCCCGTCTCGACTCGCGCCAGTGTCGGAAAGCCGTGTTAAATACTTGCTTTAAACGTTTGCCCTCTATCTTGGATGGAGGAAGATAAAGAATTCTGTGCCCAGTCGATCCAGACTAGAATTTTGGTTAAAGTGTTACTAGCTGAATAAAGCAGCTTTTATAGGTCCACATACTCAATTTACTACCTACCATGCAAAATATCATTGAAAATACGGTTCGCTGGGACCTACTCCAATAAGGTTTGTCATTTAATTAGGTAGGTATGTAAGTCATTATAAATATGAAGATGGAACTGCTATGGCACAAAAAGCGTGACAATAAAGTTACAGATTATCTTACTTAGCTAGGCCAAGGCATAAAACATAGCTGCAAACCTAGCCTAGAACGTCTTACACGGAAATGACATTAAAAAAGACAGTACCAAACAACTTCGTTTTGTTGTTATTACCGCTTCTCCTCGAATGATCAAAGTTACATCTTACACTTGTATCTCACATATTCGAGTGTTTATCTGCCCGTCTGTCTGCCCGATTTGAACTAACAACTGTTTGAAAGAGGGAAATAATGATTTCTTATTTGTTTAGTCTGCGTAGTGAGGGGCTTACTATATGAGCGTATTCTAGCTATTCATTCACAACTGAGTGTATTCTAGACACGCGTAATTTTTGGAATATCAAAAGATCTAGGTACGATATAATTATTAACATTAATAGCCTATGAAAAGGTTTTCGGATGACCAATGTCATGTAATCATTGTTTCATAAATATAAATGTTTTTGCGTACCTACCTATACTTACTTTTGTATTTCCGCAATCGTGCATAATAAACAGTAGAAAATACATCGTTATCTTTGTTGTAATTTGTAAGTAGGGCTGGGCTACACGGACTAGTGACTAGTAGTCACGAGATACACAGAACAAAATAATGTAGTAGAGACACATTCATCTTATTACATTTATTTATAGGTATCTGTGCCGCGACCGCTGACTCACTATTTAGCAAACAGCTCCTCTATCGTACCTAAGAAGGAACATGTGATTTAGTATTCTCGTGTGAATCACTTTTCCATCTAAAACCAGATTGAAAGTCTGATTTGTATATATTTTTCTACAAGAACCTATTCGTTAACACCTCTATGAATTATAAATAATTATTTATTGAGTCATTTAGACAATTTATGGTTCATCACGTCACTAAATTCGTGAATAGTTCAAGCTTATTTAGATACAGGATTCGAATATTATAAAAACCATTCCTAAAACTTGTATTGTAACCAGATGTAAATAAAAAAACATTATTTCACGCAACCAAAACAACAAGTGCAATTAATCACCCCACAACATAACTAAGAATTTAATTACAGTTTCGCGATTAGAAATTGCTAGTTTAGTATTAGATTAACGGCCGCCCCGTCCGGGCGTCCTCTAGACAGCATGGTGACCATGCGAGGTCGCCGCAGATACCGAACACCTTGCCCGGCTACAGGGCCACACTCAGGGCGGGCATTACGGGAACTCCAAAAACTTAAAACCGTACTTTTTTATATGGAGTAAACTTTGATGATGCATGTGCCTTTTTAACAAACCACTA
This sequence comes from Hylaea fasciaria, assembly GCA_905147375.1. Classification (NCBI taxonomy): domain Eukaryota; kingdom Metazoa; phylum Arthropoda; class Insecta; order Lepidoptera; family Geometridae; genus Hylaea; species Hylaea fasciaria. The sequence goes on along the minus strand of LR990204.1, from coordinate 5,128,444 downwards.
CTTGTATACTAATTGAATATTGGTTTATACAGCATAGGATAAATACCAGACGTACAATTCAAAAACTGACGTTGAATACTTAATTATTATCATCATAAATGTAAAGTAATAATAACTATACCCGTATTATGTCACTATTCAAGTTCTTCGATGAACACTCCTTTTATCATAATATAGGTAAGGTAATATTTTGAAGACAGAGGAAGGTCATAGGATACTTTTTATTGCGATGCTGTGGTACTCGCAGATGAATTTAGTATTTAGTATTTCATAAACTCGCAGAATTTTGTATTTAATAAACAATGCAACTATAACAGATGCCTGTGCTGTGCCGCAGAAGACTTTCCTTCATAAGCATTGTATTTTATGCACTTATGTTAATTTAACACTTATATTTATTTTATGACATTTATACTTAATTAGTTATAATCAAATTGTGATGCACGCCCATACCACTCTTTCTTTTTTCATTGGTGGTTGTGACTGGTAGAAAATAATTTAATATTAAGTGCTCCAAATTGTACCTCTTATAAGTTTTGTGTGCAATAAAGTATAAATATAAGCTCTTGTACTGTTCTCTTAACTCTGGCTACAACCCTGCCACTGGCACCTACCTGCAGACAGCCAGGCCTCATTAAATTGTATGATGTGCACTAGTGCATGACGGTTACTTGAAATAGTTTATAGGCAATGTGTTGGAACACGATAAGTATCTACCTCTAACACTAAGAAAAATGGTGATAACAAAAAGATAACATTTCTGAAATAAAAAAAAAATTGAGACTTTCAAATCCAAATAGGTAATAACCATAACTGACATTCATTGCATGATAGTCATCTTTGGAAATACCATAAAATGCTTTCGTAGGTGTATGTTAAAAATGCAGAATAACAAAAACTCTCTGATGTACTAGGTACGTATAATGTTAGATGCAATTGGGCATTCCGAAAATTCCCCAAACAAAGGATAAAGAGACGATAACTAAACTTATTGACAAAAATGCATCACTCACCGATACGACATAGACGATGACCTTAGAAAAAAAGATTGACTTTTAGGGAATCATACACAAATAAGGTAGGTTCACCCTATAAGGACCGGTTCCTTATAAGGACCACCATTTCAAAAACCCACTTCCCGATGATAAATAGAAATCAAAACTCGTGTTGACGTTCCTTATTGACCAATCATATAAAAGCATTGGCATTATTTACATTTTACGCCGCCATTTTGTCAGTATGCATGTCAATGTAGTACATGTCACAATGCGTCGGTCGATTTATTATATTCCTTGGTGACATTTTGAGTCATTTAAGTATTTCTTTTTTGTTTTTACAAGAAATTAATTTATTTAAAGGAACAAAAAACGTCTACGCGTGGACTGTGAAGTTATGTTATTGAAAGCACGATTTTTTAATGTAGATTTTTATTGGTTTTCTCCGGGATGCCGAAATGCCTAAGAAGGTCCACCTCCTTGTCGCCAATTAAAGGCCGGACCTTATAAGGTCTATGAATACTGTAAACTACTTGCTAGTCTTGTTATTACTAAATTTAACTACTTAATACCACATTTTTTTAATAATTATTTATGACTCTGTAGGAAAAGGTATGGTTTAAACCATTTTTCCAAAAAAATAATACTCAATATTTTTTTTATTACTCGAATAAAATATGGAACCACTAAAAATGAAGGAATATCAACATAGACATTTACGAAGTAGAAATGCCACTGATTTTCCTGAATTCATTCGGTTTATTTACTTAGTACATTATGTTATCATTTGATAGTCAATATAAGGTCCACTGCCAAAAATGTGATTTTTCTTCACTTAATAAGGACCAAGAGCTGTGACTGATAATATACCTAAATCGCATTATTTTGAAGCTGATAATTATTTCACTTAATACATAACAATACAAAACTAAACGGTGTTTTATTGAAATACATAATTAAATGTTGTTATACTGCATTTAAGTTTTTATATTCTTAATAAAGACCACAACATCAATTTTTATTAATTTATTGATTAATCTTTCGGGAATGATAAAAATAGCAGTAACTGTATCTCACAAAATTGAAATAAAATAATAAAGTAAAGTAGTTTTAGAAACACTTGCAGTAAAGAAATGGGCCTTATTGGGATCACCTGTTTTTAATAAGGTCCATTGACAAGTTTTTTTTAAACTATTGTTGTCATTAATTTACTTTCGATAAATGATTTTTGCCCAATATTTTTAGTTAAAATATGAGCAATTACTATATTTCAGTTGTTTTTTCAGTTGAAACGCTTCTTAAATCAGATTTATAAGGATTTGTAAAAACGTGGTCCTTATTAGGTGAACCTACCTTAGTCACAGGAATCCCTCGAGAATTTACTAGAAATTAATAATAAAGTTATATGATAATTTGAAACACTTGCAAAATAGACTAGATACTGATAATTACATCTAAGCTAACTTCTTGATTAGTCTAAACCAAAATTTATAATAAAACAATTTTATATTACCTACTGGGAAGCCCCACTTTTATTTTACGTCGAACAGAACGACTGAATATTGAGGTTTATAGCTCATACCTTCAATAAAACTTCGAAAAGCCATTGTGTAATTTTGATATTCCATTTAAAACGAAGGGTGACCGACCGGCGACCGACGGATTGGCGATCACCAATTCAGCGTTCATAAATCTGAATAGGTATTGTGCGCGGGCGCATACAAAATTGATGTTGCTGATTAAATTCGCTAAGTGAGGTTTGTAAAGGCGTTGACATCAATGTGCAGGATATGGCGCATCAGATATATATAACTATAATATAATATAAAGTGACAGACTGGTATATTATGGTCAATAACTCTTAAATTAAGAAGGTAAGTAAAATTTCATGTTCCTAGTTTTCGACCATCAAAGGAAGTGAATCGGTAAATAATTTCCTGAACGTCCAACTAGCCAACCAATTTAGCTTGATATGTAAGTCAAAAATGTGATTAAAATGCACCATCACGGTGCTACGGGCGAGGGGGGGGGGGGGGGAACGGACTGGAGGGAGACTCGTGTCGATGCAGGAACGTAGAAGAAGAGGGCCGCAGGAGGTGAATCGGGTTTATTTTTCATTTAATTTAAAAATGATAATCCTGGATTACATTGACCCTACATTTATTATGTTTCCTCATCACACATTAATAATAAATATCTGGATGACCGAGCTTTGCTCGGTATTTTTTTTTTTATAAATTGTGTTTTGTGGAAATTATATTTAAGTACGAATTACCAATAAAATGAAGAAATATGAATAATATTTTTCTATCTTACCGATAGAATAATAAAAAAATATGAACTGGTTATTTAAAGAAAAAAATCATAAAAAAACACGAATAAAATGACATTTTCTAAAAATTATTCCTAGCTAGATCGATTTATCGCCCCCGAAACCCCGTATATACTGAATTTCATGAAAATCGTAGGAGCCGATTCCGAGATTCCAATTATATATATATATATATATATATAGGTATATATATACAAGAATTGCTCATTTAAAGATATAAGATATAGGTAGGTACTACTCGTGTTTATGAATTTGATCTTATTCGGTAAATTCTTTCACTTGATAATAAAAATGATACACTATTCCAGATTTACAATAGGCTTCCTAAATACCACCTTCTGGGAATATTCAGAGTAGGTACCTATGGGTAAAAATATAATCTCTACAATAATTGATTAGATTCGTAGAATTATTTTATCGCCAGAAAGCAAAGCTTTGTTATTTCCGAGTGAATAAGCTATTTTGCCCTAGAAAGCGTGCACATAGCAATGTTGTATAATGAGAATTCCACGGGTGGAAATTTACTACCTAGTCAGGTCATAAATTCTGTCACATGTTTTATATAAAATAATTGAAACAAGTTTATTCATTATGTAACCATTTATATACCAAAATGAACTTAACAAAACATAGATTCTTATGACACTAAAGTTTATTCAAAATGACCTCCGTGATTTTGAATACAGGCCTTCAATCTGCGCGGCCAGTCGTCTATCGCAGCACGAACGAGGTCCATGTCAATATCGGCGGCTGCCTTAATCAAGGATGTCTTGAGTGACTCCAAATTGGGATGAGGCTTTGAGCACGCCTTTTCCTCCAAGTGTTGCCATATCTTGTAATCTAGCGGATTCAAATCTGGACTGGAGGAGGGCCAGTCTTCGTGCCGGATGAAGTCGATTTCACGCGCCGCCAGCCAGTCTTGTGTGCTCTTCGCTCTATGAGCTGGCGCCGAATCTTGTTGGAATACCCAGTGCCTGTTATTAAACATGGTATGAGAAACAGGTTCCACAAGGTTCATCAGGACTGTATTTTGATACACAACTGCATTTGATTTTACACCTTTCTCACAAAAATGTACCTCTGTTAAGCCCCAATAAGACACTCTCAACCATACCATGAGCGAGGATGGAAAATGACCTCGTTGGACACGCGGAATACTGTTGCTCGCTTCTTCACTACTGTGTGCGTACACCTTATCATTTTGTTTGTTGTAGCTCTCTTCTACGGTAAAAATTTTTTCATCCGAAAAAAGAATATCCCGATATTTTTTCCCGCGTACCGCTTCAACAAAGCGCGGCATCTCTTCAGTCTCAGGTCCATTAGACGAGCATTCAAATGATGTCCTGTTTTTCTTCGATATGCCCGAAGCCCTAAGTCTTCATTTAACACCCTTTTCACCGTGGTTCTGCTTAATCCCATCTGAAGAGCCAACAGTTTCTGCTTACGTTTGGGATTTCTTTGAATTCGCGCCTTCACAGCTTTTATCACTGCTGGAGTCCTAACAGACCGAGGGCGACCACTTCTTGACCTGTCATCTACACTGGAGTCTTCATTGTATCGTTTGATGGTACGATAAACGAATCTCTTGGTTATATTCAAATTTTTCAGTATGTCAAAAATTTGAATTGGCGCGTAACCGCAACGATGCAACGCAATAACTGCAACACGGTCTTCTTTAAGCGTCCACTCCATATTTAAAAATGAGTAAAATTCTAAAAAGTATACATTTTTATTTGCATGAACAATTCGAAATTCGAATTCAATAAACTTTTTTGTGGCCAGCATTCTAAAAGAAAAGTTTTTACTGTGTGACAATACTTATGACCTGACTAAGTATAATAATCCTTTTCTGAAAAGTAAATCTCCGATAAGATTCTCCATTATTTCCATTCCTAGAAACTGCTGGGCGTGAGTACCTAGTGCAGATTTTGATACTTCGAAGGAGAAGGAGATACCCGCTAGTTGTAGGACACATTATAAAGCTTTAGGCACTCTCTGTTGTTGCTTTGCTGGTAAAAATCGAAGTTTCATCGCCTTTCCTCACTAGGCCTTATTCCAATGAAAGAGTCCTGACTTCCAGAGTTTTATTGACCCAGTTTTTAATCCTATATAGTTTGGGAACCAGGGTGCTCCGTGTACTATCCTAGACTAATATTTTATTTTTCTCAGAGAGTATGAGCCAAGGCCGCCTCTCTCGATCCAGTTTAATTTATAAGTTCCATAATAAGTAACTCAGGCAGAAACTAAAAGTCTGTTATGGGGAGATACTCGACAATCTTTAGGTACCTACAGTCATTATGACAATACATTTTCTTTGCACCAAAATACTGAATTGGCTCTACTCACCCAGCTCTTCTGAGTTTACCTTCAATGCGGTCGTCCTATTTGCTCTTGCCTTTCTGCTGTCAGTGCACTGTGCACACTTGACTGTCTGTCTCTGTAGGTACAGCGGGGTGGATGCACCGCGTCCGCAAGGGCACGGGGGCGCGTGCAGCGCCCTTGTTGCGGGCTCCTGACGAACACCACTCGTCATTCTAACCTTTTTAATTCCATTGAACTACTTAATTTGGATCATAGATTTAGTTCACCTTGAATAAAGACTGTACTCTGGTACACTACAGTACAACGGTCTATTGCCACTATTCTTTGGAGATATTTTTGGGGCGCGAATAGATTTTATTGATAACCTAAGATTATGAAACTTAGCCAACGAATGCCAAATTGGTGGGTTAGATTGTATGTGAACATCATAGACGAACCAGGGCTCTACAAAGTTTGCTTCGTTCGTCATCCATGTCTAATTACAATATTATGTTCTTTGATCTTGATGCTTGATATACAAAGTTAAAGAGTTAGTAACTGGTTGACATTTGGTTCACCTCAGAAACCTGAGATTAATTATTAATGTCAGTCAAGAACTTCCACATTCCTGCAGCATTTTTTTTATACTACTCGTCGCGAACTAATTACGAGTATAACAATTGAGTAGGAGAGACGGCTCGAGTAAAATATGACTTTACGACCTCAACTAAAGTTTCAAAGTGTCATGAGTGAAGTGTCATAACATTGCCTTTGGCTCGTGTCGTTTTAAGGTCGGTCACAATCACAATAATGTTGGTGCCGATCTGGCGAGGTGCGTCATGCAGGCCCGCTAATGATACCTACATTAAAAAAACATTACTGTTAATGCGTTACAAAACTTGCTCAAAGGTTGTTTACCAAAAAAGGCCCAAAAATAAAACCTTTATGACGAGAATCAGTGTGAAGTCTGAATGTCAGACGGGCAAGCACTGAGTAAACAATAAAATCTGTAAGTGCTCTAAAGTGAGCTTTCTTTATCTTGTTGTATAATATTATGTAAAATAAGTAAGCTTGTAGGTATACACATTGACTGTCTTTTAGCCTTTTTAGGGTTCCGTACCCAAAGAGTACCTAAAACGAGATCCTATTATTAAGACTCCGCTGCCTTTCCGTCTGTCTGTCCATCAGTTTGTCTGTCTGTCACCACGTTATATCTCATGAACCGTAGTGATAGTTAGACAGTTGAAAATATCACAGATGATGTATGTCTGTATGTACTAAATGATAATAATATTAGGCATGTATTCTACTAAAAAACGAAAAAATATATATTTAAGGATAAAACGGAATAAAATAAAATATATAGGTATTTAAAATATCCCATACAATAAACGTGTTTTTTGCCGTTCTAATAGATAAGGAACCATTCGAGCGTGAGTCCGACTCGCACTTGGTCGGTTTTTTTAAATTACGAAATTGATGCTCGTGGGCAAGCAATTAAGGCCACAAGCCCTTACGTAGTAGCTTACTAGTAGCGTAGCGTAGCATTGCGAATAGTGTAGTAGCTTTATTACAGGTAAAGAAACACAATTATACTTATATATTATTATATTTTGTAAAATTAATTTGAATGGTTAAGTTTAATTTCAAAAGATATAAAATTCCTATTTATTGTTCTAAAACATTCTTCTGACCCCCATTGTACCGATTTGTATCTTCTGTCTTCTATTTATACGTTGTTATACATACCTAGCTATATATGATGAAATCCTGAATCATGAGCTTTAAAAAAGCAGTGCGAGCTTTGAGAATCGCATCGTCTTTAACCTTTTCAAAGTCGAACCCAATAACTCGTAAACCTGAATTAATAAATAATGTTCACTTGACATCCATCAATGTATCTTGCAAAAGCATTTATGTATCCTGTTCGTAAATACAGCTGAGTCACCAGGCAGTGCAGGTCGTGTGAAGGTGGAATCATTAGGTTTGCTCAACCAGATCACAATGGCACTGTGACTTGCGAATCAAGGTGGCAGCTGTTTTTATTTTGTTGCAGCAGACTCCACTTAAGTTTGAGGCAGGTAGGTAGGTACATTATTCTTAACAGACTTAAAAAAAAGAAGGAGGTTCTCAGTTGGTCGGAAATTGAGGGCCGATTTCAAAAATTATTTCTTTAATTCGAAAGGGTGAACTTATGCCAGTGGTCCCATGATCACCAAGCCAACATCTGTTGATGGAATCTCAGGTAAAACGAGTGAACCACACCACAGGATTCGGAATAGGTACTTCCATCCAAGAAGACTCGGCTAGAAACTCTTTCTGCGATTTAATTAACATTTTCTCGTGGTATGTATACTTAATTACCTATCTCAAATTAATGTATGAGGTAGGATTAATGTTTCGATAGTAAGTATTTTCTAAGAATTAGTATTTTTATCTAAGTGTTCGCAGAATTAAAATTTTCTTACAAATGTTATAATAAATTTATTCATGGCTATGGAAAACCACGTATAGTAACCTAACGAGAATGGGTGGGCGACGCGTTGTAACATAGTAATTGATTTCCTGTTTACGATGACAGACAAAGAGTATAAAGGTGTTAAAAAATAAAGAACAAAGCAAAATAAAATGGCAGAGGAAATGCGTCGGCGGAGCGGTAAGATGGAAGCCCTGTTTGGGCATCGTCGCGTGAAAATGTGGTGAGTGCCGAGACAAGGGCTAAACCGGCAGGCTTGTAACTTGTAGCCAGTGTAGGCGTTTCACGTTGGATTTGGTCCTGTGTTTTTGAACTGTGATCATTTTGACGTATGTAAATGTAGTTCAGAATGTTTACGTTATCCAAAAGGTGTGTTTGAGTAAACTTATACCCATTTAATATATAATGACACGTTAAAGTTTAATAATTTTTCATTATTGCTCGAAATGAATAATTTATCCAAAATGAAAAATGTTTAAAGCACATCACAAATTCACAACGGTTAGGATAGAACTCTGTCCCATTATATTATCTGCTGAATACAAAACGACTCGACAGTCGCTCATTTATGCAGAATGCACTTTAACCTTTGTGAGGCATGCACAAGCGGTACAAAACAATGTAAGTAAAGCGCTGAAAACCCGTCACACGGGAGCGCTGACCTCGCGTTTCACAATTTGCCCACAACATTTACTGCGACCAATGCTTACTATGAATGGAGGACATTACAAAAATGTCATTATGAAAGATGCTGTATGGTATGTAGGTACATTTTGCATGAGTTTCACTATATCTGACATATTTTTCCTTTTTGGTATTAGCATGTCGTAATATAATCTAGTGTAGGTACCAAACATAATAAGGTATTGTATCTATATAAATGAGGGTTGATTAGTTATTCAGTGGTGTAGGTCTTCCAACGCCTACAGAGTAGGTGGGTAAGCTTCTAACATACCTACCTACTTACCTATATATTTAAATAAGGTTACGTGACTGTCCGGAAAATAGGTTTCATCTTCTTAAATACTTAATAGGTACCTCAGTAGGATCTTTAATTAGAATTAGGTACTTAATTCTATATACAATGCAAACACAGGAAATTTTATATAGCATTTTAAATGTAGTCGTATTACATAGCATAGGTATCATAACGATTTCATAAGTGTTGGTGAAATCGGTGGCAATGGCCAGCGAAGGCGACGACGCGGCGACGACGCAAGTGGCAGACGCCCCGGGTGCATTGAACACGCTGCATCGCTGCACCATGCGGTACCCGCCCCCTTCACCCCCACCTGCACCCCCGTCCGACACATCAATTCACTCTTCTCGAATAATCCGTCCATTGACACCGCTCTGCACCCTCAACTCGAACATTCTCCAAGTTGGCGCTCCAAATGCAACCATTTGCAATATGCATGTGATGAGCGCGAACGTTGACCATCTTGTTCGAATCTTTTACGATCCCTAAAACTGAATGGCAGGATGTATAACAAAAATGTAGTCGTCTTTTCATGTGCATTCATCGCATCGGTTCTAAAATAGAGTAGTTTACATGTACAGATTGTATACTTTGAAAACCAAACGATTTCTTATGTCGTTACAGTAGTTACGAAACCATTGTGGCTAACAAACTATTACATAGTTATATATAAGTCCCCGTAGAATAATTGCGTTATTATTCTAGGTACCTACCTATAGAATCATGAAAAATATCTCATTGCAACTTCTTGGAGGTAGACTACAATAACTGTTGAAAATGCGACGTATTGTGCAGAATCATTTCATTGTTCTATTGTCTCGCGTATGTTGGTAACACCGTCGCGAGTATGGCACTCGGCAATCAGTGCGTAACTTGTGTCGTAATACCTACCCTAGGAGGAGGTAACCCCAGCGGTGGATAAAATACGACGAAGAAACTAGCTCATAGTATAATTATATATTTGCTTAGGTTATATAGCTATTTCTTACACATCCTCGAATAAGACGACATGACCAGTCCGTGACCCGTGCCTCCGTGGTTTCTAGTTTCTGTACCATTGTATATCCATGGCAATGGCGTAACTCGGTAAGTACCTACCTACCTAGTTGTTATGACGGCCGCAAACGAGTGCACTTTCACGGTAATCCACAATTCCACACGCACAAGTGTGCTAATTTCCCGCCGAACATGCCTATTATTCAGTGACGCATAAAAGAAAATCAACTAACAGAGCACTGCAACTGCAAAGTAGGTATGCGTGACAATGAATGCGTAATAAATCTTTTTTTACTTTAGATAATCGCGATTTACGAATGCAATGGAAGCCGACTTCTACTTGATGTCGTGTGACATGAAAGTAGTGTAGCTGTAGATGCAATAGAGTAGACAACAGGCAAGCTAAATGGCCTCACGATTTTACGAAATAAATGTTGTGAACGTCTCAGCCGCCGTAATGATCGTTTGTTCTTGATTCCATTACCAAATAAACATAGCAGGTTTTGGGGACAATAAGTGAACGCACGTATCGGGGTGAGGGCAGCAGCGGCGGCGTCCTTCTAGGAGAGCCTTCGTGCGGCGCGACGCGGCGGCCCGTCTAGACGTCTGGCGCCTACTATGTGTCACAACTCGCAAGCCACGAATCAAACTCGAATCTCGATACGCCCGCTAGATTTTGTGAGCACCGGTGTCGGCGGCGGCGGCGCCGGCGTTGGTGCCGTCGCTATTCAATCTTATGCTATTCAATCAAGAATAAACCGTAATAATGCTCTTTTGACGAAGATTAGGTAGGTACCTGTTATTTCCATAAAAAAATAGGTTGATCTAATGTTGGTATACACATAGTCACCACGCAAACTCTTGTGTATGTATGTATAGGCTAGGCATCACCGACTGGACTGAGAGGACTGGTTTTCCATAAAATTGGTATTACATTCAAATCTCGAAATTAAATTTAAATGGCATGGTGATATAGGTATTTACAATAATAATAGATATCGTCGTTATGTAAAGTTATAAAAGTCACAACAGAAAAGGTGTTAAGGACCTGTAGGCAGCGAGCTTCCGTAAAATGGGCGGTTTTTTGTCAAAAAGTTAAGCTGTAATTACAAATAATTATAAGCCAGAAAAAATACAGTGAATAGTCAAGTGTTTCAGTTAGGTAATAAATCAATAATATTGGGCTAAAGTTGTCTAGTATCTTGAGAAAAAAATTCACGAGAAAGGACCCGAAAAAAATCTTTCGTCACATATTGCTCAACATTTTCAGCGACAACTATCATATTTTTTGGAACCATAAAAAAGGCAATTTTATTTTCCAATGAAATTTGAATTTTCCAATGAATTGAATCGATTCCGTTCTTCTAAATTAATAAAAACGACGAGAATATGATCAGTTTGAGCGCGTACTAGGCGGCTCAGTACCCGCTACGGCGTTTCAGAGAGAGGACGTATGTCGCTGTTCCTCAAAATTTTCTCGTCGAATTTACTGTTTGTTCTCCAAAAAAATAAAGCAAACAGAATCTCTACATGGTATACAACTGGTTTATTTACTTAGTTGCCGTAAATGACTTCCTTCGACGATTACTAAACTTTTATTATAACCTATAATACTTTGTATTTATTCTCCATTGTGTGTAAAGAATAATGGCTAATATGACTATTCTTGCACCACCTGTAACTGAAATTAGCAGCAAAAACGCGTTTTTAGATTGTTCACTTAAATAAAACTGGGATTTCTTATGATAGTTTGGAGTTAATCAAAGGAGCAGATTATGATTGTATATTAAAATGAAGATGTAGTGAACTTCCGTTTTCCATAATGGCGGATCTGGCGGATGCATATTCTGACGTTTTATTTTTAGCACACTTCCAGTAATCTTTCTGCTCAGAGTTTTTCAATGTTTTTGCTTCGCACGATTTGTGCATTTAGTCATTGTCAAATATTATACTGTAAATTCGAAAGTAACTCTGTTTCTCTGTTTGTCTGTTTATTTGTATGTTTGTTTGTTTGTTACTTTTTATGGCTAAACGGCTGGACCGATTTCGATAAAATTTGGTATAGAGAGACAACAAAAATGAAAATGAAATTTAGTAGGTATATGGGAGAAGGAAATATGAGGACCTGGAGAGATGGGGAGATGGAGAGTAGCAGCTGGAGAGATGAGGAGATGGGAGATCGGAGATGGATGAGGGATGGGAGATGAGATATTGGGAGTTGGGGAAAAAAGCGATGAGGAAATAGGAAGATAGAGATGTTTTAGAGATATTGACAGAGACGTGACGTGCCCGATTGATCTACAATAGCATACAAAGTTCACGCATATTGTGTTCTTACTAGCTGGATTCGATTTAAATGCAGACGAAGTCGCGGGTAACAGCTAGTATTCCATATTTTCACAACCTCGTGGTAAAGTAAATTTACAGTCATAGCCACGATTCAGTAAACTTTACTGAAACTAGCTTTTACGCGCGACTTCATCCGTATATGAAAAAGCAACTTATAAATTGAAAATAAATATTGAAGTCTTTGTATCTCTATCCCTGTCCCTGTCCCTTTCCTTTTCCCTATCCTTAGTCTTAACCTTTATATTTTATCAAGAGCCTAAAATAATGAAGTGTCAGATCACCTACTTGAGAAATTATGAATTGCCCATATAAATTTTCAACTCCTATTTATTTGGATTCAAAGATCCCTATTTTTTCTGACGAAAAATAGCCTATACCCATCTCATAGGTCCAATATTGGTCAAGATTGATTCAGCCGTTTAGACGTGAAAGGATGGCAAAAACTAAAAAAAAACCAACAAACACACACACAGTTTCGCATTTATATGATCTTAGTACGGATGCCTGACACTGGCTAAATGCACAAATCTTTTACTCCGTCATTGTCATTGTCAAAATATATATCAAAAAGAAAATTATGGAAGTGGACTAAAGAGGATGTATCAAATGGACTTGACGAACGCGCATACCAGAAAGGACCAACACTAAATAAATTTAATATAACTTATTTAGGTGTGACTCCAATAATTCGTGCGGCATTCTAAATTTGATAGGATTATAGTCAAGGAGGTAATAATTTATGTAATGCTGGCGGTAATGTTGGTGCTTGGTGCGTACGCCAACAAAGATAAAACATTTAATTAATACATAATTTACCTACTACAGATTGTGTTTATTTTTCATTGTAACAAACTACTTATATACATACACCAAAACAAAAATCATACACAAAAAGTTTCCCGGCAGCAGGTTTCGAAACTTCGAAACTACGTCTTTAGGAACGGAACGTAGCATCTCAGACCGCTCGGCCAATCTGACATGTCATTACAGTGTCGAAATAATTGAATGCTTCAGACTAAAGCCTACGTAGTAACTATCTAGTAATCTGTGCTAAGGCCACGTGATGCCGTTAGTAAGAGTATAATAATTATGAATTAGCGTTTTCGACTTGCCGTGAGCGCGGAGCCAGCGTGGCGCGCGGCCCGGCCAGGTAACTTTCATCTTCTAAAATACATGAATCGCTCCTATATTAGCGCCTTAAGGCGCTAATATAGGAGCGATTCATAGTTCATAGTTCCGTTCCTAAAGACGTAGTTTCGAAACCTGCTGCTGGGAAACTTTTTGTGTATGATTTTTGTTTTGGTGTATGTATATAAGTAGTTTGTTACAATGAAAAATAAACACAATCTGTAGTAGGTAAATAATGTATTAATTAAATGTTTTATCTTTGTTGGCGTACGCACCAAGCACCAACATTACCGCCAGAATTACATAAATGATTACCTCCTTGACTATAATCCTATCAAATTTAGAATGCCACACGAATTATTGGAGTCACACCTAAATAAGTTGTATTAAATTTATTTAGTGTTGGTCCTTTCTGGTATGCACGTTTGTCAAGTCCATTTGATACATCCTCTTTAGTCCACTTCCATAATTTTCTTTTTGATATATATTTTGACAATGAAACTGACGGAGTAAAAGATTTGTGCATTTAGCCAGTGTCAGGCATCCGTACTAAGATCATATAAATGCGAAACTGTGTGTGTGTGTTTGTTGGTTTTTTTTTTAGTTTTTGCCATCCTTTCACGTCTAAACAGCTGAATCAATCTTGACCAAGATTGGACCTATGAGATGGGTATAGGCTATTTTTCGTCAGAAAAAATAGGGATCTTAGAATCCAAATAAATAGGAGTTGAAAATTTATATGGGCAATTCATAATTTCTCAAGTAGGTGATCTGACACTTCATTATTTTAGGCTCTTGATAAAATATAAAGGTTAAGACTAAGGATAGGGAAAAGGAAAGGGACAGGGATAGGGATAGAGATACAAAGACTTCAATATTTATTTTCTAAACAGTTGCTTTTTCATATACGGATGAAGTCGCGCGTAAAAGCTAGTTTCAGTAAAGTTTACTGAATCGTGGCTATGACTGTAAATTTACTTTACCACGAGGTTGTGAAAATATGGAATACTAGCTGTTACCCGCGACTTCGTCTGCATTTAAATCGAATCCAGCTAGTAAGAACACAATATGCGTGAACTTTGTATGCTATTGTAAATCAATCGGGCACGTCACGTCTCTGTCAATATCTCTAAAACATCTCTATCTTCCTATTTCCTCATCGCTTTTTTCCCCAACTCCCAATATCTCATCTCCCATCCCTCATCAATCTCCGATCTCCCATCTCCTCATCTCTCCAGCTGCTGCTCTCCATCTCCCCATCTCCCCAGGTCCTCATCTTTCCTTCTCCCATATACCTACCAAATTTCATTTTCATTTTTGTTGTCTCTCTATACCTAATTTCATCGAAATCGGTCCAGCCGTTTAGCCATAAAAAGTAACAAACAAACAAACATACAAATAAACAGACAAACAGAGAAACAGAGTTACTTTCGAATTTACAGTATAATATTTGACAATGACTAAATGCACAAATCGTGCGAAGCAAAAACATTGAAAAAACTCTGAGCAGAAAGATTACTGGAAGTGTGCTAAAAATAAAACGTCAGAATATGCATCCGCCAGATCCGCCATTATGGAAAACGGAAGTTCACTACATCTTCATTTTAATATACAATCATAATCTGCTCCTTTGATTAACTCCAAACTATCATAAGAAATCCCAGTTTTATTTAAGTGAACAATCTAAAAACGCGTTTTTGCTGCTAATTTCAGTTACAGGTGGTGCAAGAATAGTCATATTAGCCATTATTCTTTACACACAATGGAGAATAAATACAAAGTATTATAGGTTATAATAAAAGTTTAGTAATCGTCGAAGGAAGTCATTTACGGCAACTAAGTAAATAAACCAGTTGTATACCATGTAGAGATTCTGTTTGCATTATTTTTTTGGAGAACAAACAGTAAATTCGACGAGAAAATTTTGAGGAACAGCGACATACGTCCTCTCTCTGAAACGCCGTAGCGGGTACTGAGTCGCCTAGTACGCGCTCAAACTGATCATATTCTCGTCGTTTTTATTAATTTAGAAGAACGGAATCGATTCAGTTCATTGGAAAATTCAAATTTCATTGGAAAATAAAATTGCCTTTTTTATGGTTCCAAAAAATATGATAGTTGTCGCTGAAAATGTTGAGCATTATGTGACGAAAGATTTTTTTCGGGTCTTTTCTCGTGAATTTTTTTCTCAAGATACTAGACAACTTTAGTCCAATATTATTGATTTATTAGCTAACTGAAACACTTGGCTATACACTGTATTTTTTCTGGCTTATAAATATTTGTAATTACGGCTTAACTTTTTGACAAAAAACCGCCCATTTTACGGAAGCTCGCTGCCTACAGGTCCTTAATGTATCACACTTTTGTGGGTAAGGAAGTAGAGCGTAAATAATTGTACCCTACGTGATTAAATTGGTCGTAGCGTTACCTACCTTACCAAAGAATTTGGACTAAGAGATAGTGCCAATATGAGCTTTATATTTTTATAAATAAATAATGGATTCTACCTAGGAATATAAATAATAGATGATAATATAAATACCTAGGGAGAGAAAAGAGCTTCTAGTTATAAAACCACAGTTCTCGGAAACAACAACCAAGGAAATAATATCCTAATATAACATCACATAAGTATACCTACAATCATTTTTCTATACTTATTTTGTGTGCAGTAAATGTGAAGTGTGTGTAAATGAGAATAAAAACTGTTTTTGAAATAAAAAAAACTCCATCAACTCATATCATTTGCCTATACCTACTCGTAGTACAAACAGCTGATTGAGTTGCTATTATCACAACAAGCGTAACGTAATCATGCAATGTTTATGATATAACAAATGTGCGACCGCGGTTTAGATTGGTTCCGGTGCGCGAACTCGCGCGTGGAGTGCGGGGACCGGCGACTGTGGTGGGTGACGCATCAATAAATCCGTGTCGAGACAAGGTCGGCGCGAGGGCGCGGGCCTAGTTCGCGCCGTGGATTCACTCTTACTTAACCTGTGCCGGCCGGCAGCGCCAAACAATGCCGCTAATGGCAGACAGCGCGTGACTCAACCACCACGGTACCGTCTGCGCCGCAGGACCGTCCGTCGTCGGCCGCTCGCTGACACGCTGCGGCCGCGGCCTTTCGAATCGATTCATAGAAAACCAGTGAACCTATCCGTAGTAGCCATTACTGTAGAATCGTCACTGTGAAACTAATCGGCCCTCACGGTATTAAAGGCCTCGAAATACCTAGCGACTAATTTATTTGTTTGCTTCGAACCCAATGAAAGTCATTTTTTCTCTTCCTCTCAAAACTGCATAAGGCAACTATTCAGAAAACATTGGATAGGTACATTCAGCCTTGTAATATATATATGTTTAATTCTCATGAAATATTCTGTCGTCGTACGGGAAAACACGATATTTACATGAAACCTTAGATTATTTAATACGACTTTGATAACAAGTTTGAAGTGCCTATATAATAGGTAGTATGTTATATTATAGCCGCCCACAGATACGACGCATATCTATGACTACCTAGTTATATACGAGTCTGATAAAATATAAGGTGTCGGACTCTACCATAATGCTCTACATATTCAATTAACTTATATTAAAACACTCTACATATAAAAACTTGTAATTTATAGGTACTTTATGCACATACTAAGAGCATAATAATGGCGTCATGGCCAATTCGTTACTAAAACAACTGGAATGTGTGATAGATATTATGTGACAACATAAGACAGGGTGCGATATCATAACGACGAATTAAACCAACAACGCGCTACGCTGCGCCAACAACAGCGCTCTATTTAAATTTTCGCCTCCATTCTGAAATACCGATTAGAACTTAGAATAATAACGCATAGTTATTCTTCTAAGGATTACAATAAGAGAGAACACAGTGTTTTTAAATTACTGTGAAATGTTTCTGAAAAGTAACCTGTCAGAGTGTCATAGATACCGTCGGCTGTGTCACGCCTGCCTCGAGCGTGAGACGCGGATCAGCGATAGGTATAATAATATATTGCTCTGCGATAACACTTTGATACCTGGTATCTTCCACCCATCGACGGAGATTTTATAAACGTACTAAAGATATTGACAATCGATTTAGCACCTTTACGTATAACTATATCTGTGTAAATCTGTCTATATTTGTGTGTGTGGGCTTTGCAAGCTGAAGTGGCAATGGGCAGGCCACATCGCTGGTAGAACTGACAACCGATGGGGTAAGAAAGGTTCTAGAGTGGCGACCACGGACTGGAAGACGCAGTGTAGGTAGGCCTCCCACTAGATGGGCCGACGACATCAAAAGAGTCGCAGGCAATCGGTGGATGCATGTGGCAAATTGTCGATCGGTGTGGCGGTCTAAGGGTGAGGCCTATATCTTCAGCAGTGGACGTCTTCAGGCTGATGATGATGATGATGATATCTGTGTATAAGATCTATCATCTGCGTATGAGAACTACGAGTATATCTGTATTTCAGCTGAAGGTCTTTTCTGATGGGGCACTAGTGCATAGCGGTCCGCAATGCACTAGTACCCTAAGTGGAACTCGGGTAAAAGCCTAGGTCGTACAAAGTTCAGAGTTATAAGTTTTATCAGTACTTAGTCTATACTTACTTACAGTACTTAGTGGTAGCCGGTACACATCCATCCATCTTTCACGACCCCCATCCGTCATCGTTAGACTTCAGTTTACTATTACTCTTGTAGCTAATTCATTTTTATGATAATATAGGTTTAAGTGGCACTGCATTCTTGTTATTTCATAAATGTAACACACTATTAATTGTGTGACGAGAGCTATAAACTATTATAGTATGTATCTACATTATAGTAAAACTCTACGCAGCTGTGCAAAGTGCTTTGAACTGCACGCGAAAATCAAACACATATTATGCACACGCTTTTGAATAAGGTTCTTAAATCGGCTGAAATTTGACTAAATTATATATCATTGTACGTCTTCTATTCAGAAAAAAAGCTGTCATATTTTTAAATATTTGTAGTTATTACGCAATTATGACCTTGTGAATATAGTCTTATTTAAATTGAGCTGCAAAAATTAAGCACGCTATCATTGCACCGTGAAGTGAACCTCACGATTAAACACGATGCCCATTATTTTGTAAAATAACTTTCTCTAATATTTAGACAGCAATCTAAACAGGCGTGTATGTGGGCACACTCCTGTCGGCTGATACGGTACCTATCAGGCGGGCGGCCTTATCAGGCGCGATTGCTTTTGATACGGTTCGTTTGCGCACTGTTTCAACTTGTCTGGGCAAATGTTTGTTTAGCTATGTTACGGTCTGTCTGGCCACTAATGAGGTCAACTTCACCTGAACTCAATAGCGGAAAATAACCGATATTGTTTAGCAAATAGAGCTAGCTCGGGAGCGGGGGCGTTGTAGCTGCTCGGAATAGTCAGCAATTGGATTTCGTAAACAACTCGTTACCGTGCCGTAGGATACGAATAGATATTGACAGGTTGACAATATTAATGGGCGATGATTTGATTGTAGGTAGGTATTATTCGTTTTTACGACTATTGTTAATTCGAACATAATATGTAAATGTATTTGCTTACTTTTAGTTGGAATAAAAATATGTATTTTTTTCATATTACATTATCATAGTGTTCCAATAGGTATTCAAGTAGGTAATTATAACTCGGTGCTTACATCTGTACGTAGGCAGAACAAATAAAATCTATAATATTATAATCAAACCAAACTAATGAAAGTTGAACACATCATCACGTCTTCATCAACACCTTGTAATAACGTAGAGTACATAGTTGCAGTGCATACTGTGAATGAAAGTATTATTATACAATTCAATTAAGATAGAGGACGACTTTAAAATTAGCTAGCTGGATACTTATCTAGATAGCTGGCGCGTCCATTGTAGAGGAAAAAAACAGTCGAGTACAAACACTACTTATAAATATCTGAAAAAGTGTTATACCTATCTACCCTTGTGTATGAGGGTTAGTGAGGGTGTGTGTGTGTGTATGTCTGTGTGGTGCATACTTTAAGCCATGTTTCATTAAATATATTTGATTTACATCTACTTTTAATCAATTTTGAGGGTCTGGATGTTACAAAACAGTACACAGTCGAAATCATTTCCCTTATTATGTATACCTAAAATGATTTATTTATTTATTTATTTATTCATTCCAATTTACAGTTCCTTATACGATAAATGATAAAAGGATAAAAGGAACTCCCTTGTAAGACCAACATCAATCACCAACAAATTTTCCCCATGCGTAAATAAAATTAATCGCCCTTCCATGCTTCATAGTAAACGCCTACGCCGTAATCAACCTAGTTGATTGTAACCTCTATTTAAATATTTTTTAGCGAATGAACTTTCACCGCGCCTGTACCGTATATAGGTAACAAGCTAGATGACGTCGTCGGCGGCGGCGGCGCGGCGCGGCGGGGGAATTTCGGCCTTCCTGAAGAGCCTTCAGGTGACGCGACGGCCGGTCTAGACGTCTGGCGCCTACCATGTGTCGCAACTTCGGCCGCGCTCACTCTTCACCTGACTCGATTCACGAGTGATTATCGTGATGTAAAACTTTCTTTTGTTTGCTTCAATTCAATAGATGGTATGCGCCTTTGTTGAGCTTATCATGGAATGTATTGCAGTGTTGATGCGATTAACAATAACATTTGTGGTCATATCATCTAGTTGTAAGCATTTTCACGGAGATATTATGACCATCATGTATCGGTGTTCATCGTTTTCCATATTTCGTGTGTATATTCTATTGTGTATCTGTGTATTTTGTTGTTAGGAAGGTAGCTCAGTACCTAGGAACTGTGTGAATAAATTGTTTCTATATTTATAGGGAGCAATAGATAAAGAATTCCGCTATACGAGTATATTGAAAAAATACAGCTAAACTATATTTAATTTTTGTCCGGTAGTTTCTGGGTTAAATAAAGTACCTACTTAGATATAAACAGTCATATAAATATTTTCTCGAAGTAGAATAAAGGCCTTAGTAGGAAAATATCTACAATATTATTTTTTCCGTTAATTATATGTAATTATATTTATATTCAAACTTTGTTAAAAACATAATTTAAGCAAAAGAAAATACTAAATAATAATTCGCTCTATAAAGTCTTTGTTCCTGATTTAGGTGACAGTCTACAAAATATAAATCATCTTGAAAAAAAACTTCATGAATCCATTTAAGATGAGGCTCTGTCTAGACTGGGTAATATGGAAGAACTGGTTCTAGATCGTAACTTAACGAATACTAATAAATCAACACGAATAAATAAATGTAATAAATTACGAGAGTAATATCAGTGTGAATATTTAAAATCTTTGGTTTGGATTGGAACAATTTATTGCCGGTCAAGCCAGAACTAGCGAATACCTTCTATTAGTAAATATATATATAGTGAAGATAACACGATGCATTTTCGTCTTTCCAGTGAAATATAACATATTATAAAATTATAATATGAGAAATCCTACATACGAGAAATAAGTTTAATATCCAAGTAGAGATTCGACACCAAAAATAGTTCGCTCGTGGAATGTGAATGACCTCCTATTACCCACACGAAATAATGGTTTCCACTCGTGTCGTAACTAGGTAGCCGACGTAGGTAATTTATTGAATTTTGATAGTACCTACTCTTACGTCTGCGCGGGGAAGTACATTTTTCACAGGCAACGGAGCGTGGCGTACCTATATCTGAACATCATACGAAAGCGGATGCACTAGTTACACCTATTTATAAGATACCTCTAGTAGGTACAGCCCGTGGTACACGTGGGTCGGAAGCCATGGGATCCAAATGAACGCGGGATTCCCGGCGGGCAGCAACGTAAATTGTACTGAGGCAACTTTTATACCACCTTTCCCACATTATTAGAAAAGAAAAGGCGAGCTATTTCGTGCAGCACAGACATAGGAAGGAATATCGTTCAATATTTTGAAATATCGAATCGTAAACACACCTAAGTGAAAGATAACAACATAATTAAATAAGTTTTATATGTAATTATATAATTACTCTATCAACATTCAAAACGAGAACAACAATTAATGAAACCTGAATCAAGTATTCGCTTTTGTATACCAGTAGCATTGGCTTACAATACGATGATAAAACCTTCGAATAGCGTTCTACAGGAACTGCAGTCTAAATAAATTATGCAAACACATCGGTCATGGTTACTCACGGAGGCCATCACAACAAACCACTCAGTTTCTCTACAGTTGATCGTGGCGAAACATGGCATATACCTTGCTCGCTTATTAGGTATATTATGTATACACTCTGAGTGTGGAATGCGAATGAATGAACGTGCGTAACGTTAACTCGGCCATGGTCAAAACCATCCTGTTTAGCGATGGCATCTTATCATTCTGTGTGGACGTGATTTGTCACGCTGACATCTTACTAATCATAGTTGCTAATAAAGCGCAGTGTAGGTAATATTCTTGGACGCACATAAATGGCTAGATGTAATTTTGTAATCAGATCGCCGCTATAACAATAGTCATAACTCGTACTGTACTGTCATCAAAATCTGATTTATTCACTTTAATAAAACACTCCCACGCACAATATTTCATCAAACGGTCTCATAATAACTAAAATGTTAAAATTAGGTGGATGTCCGTTACGATCTATGCCTAGTTTATTTATTTATAGCGACTGAATGCACTTAAGGCGGCTTGCTCATTAAGTGTTTTACACAGAGGCGGCTTGTCTAGACAGGTGTGCCTATTTAGTCTGTCTATTTATCAGTCAGACTGGTGTAATGTGAATACCTACAGTGAATTGTAAACATTACGAGTGAACTGACCGAGACATGATACGAGTAGAAGAGTAGATAACAAGAACGCACTCGCGCATTTATTCCTAATCGTGATATTAATTTTCTCAATAACTGGGTGCTCGGGTTCGCAGGAGCTGTTGAATAGGCACAACTTTTTATTGCCTCCGGTTCTATTAAGTATGTTTATACAGAAAATGTCGAATTAACAATTTTTGATTGAAGACCGGGTTTATTCCTGCTCTGAAGTGAAAACGGTTATCTTTTGTTTTCGCTAGTGTAGTATTAGGTTCATCTCATGTTTCAGTTTCATGTTACCAGTTTCCCAGTGGATATTTTTTCCCCTATTCAGATGACGATACTTTAAATAAATTTATCGCCATTGCACATAAAATATTAATATTTAATGTATAAGGCATCATTTGTATCACTGGATCATATACGAGTAGTACATCGATTGGGAAATATAAGCTTCCCTTTCTAATAGAGGGATATGAAGTAGATGGTAGTATTAGAACCTAATTATCTATTACTAAAAAATCAAGAGAGTTAGAGATGTCCACCATTTAACCGGCACTCTACCAACTATAGTTGTAAACTGTCATGTCTGTCATTGGAACGGGATATTTACCATGTAGGTACTCGTATATTATTTCGTAGTTTGAGTTCTTGGGAGAATGCAGAATGGTGAATACCTACCTTTCCTGTTTTTTTATCGTAATTACTAACTTACATGGTATTTTGTTCAATAGAGGCAGACTTACATGATAAAAGACGAGTCCAGTTCATTGATTTGAAATGGATTGCTCGCTGTCACACGTTTTACGGTCCCTGTAATATAAATCCCATCAAAAACATTACATGTACAAAAATGCACAAGTCTCGCAACGCAGTTTATCTGCCGTAAAAAGTTGTGAGATCGAATGTAAACCAAGTCGGTTAATTGAATACCTACCTACTTATTTATTTCTTTAGTAAATAGAGTGACTTGGCAATTGCACACTTCAACATAAATCTACATAGCGCTACATGGAAGACTATATTATTTAGATTACCTAGTAGATTATGCTGCCGTGTACAATCGCCAAGACACTCTATTTACTAAAGAAATAAATAAGTAGGTAGGTATTCAATTAACCGACTTGGTTTACATTCGATCTCACAACTTTTTACGGCAGATAAACTGCGTTGCGAGACTTGTGCATTTTTGTACATGTAATGTTTTTGATGGGATCTCATTTCTTTTTGTAGGTTTTCTTTCTTAATTTAGTTTTTTTGCAAAACACGCATCAACGCGCTCCCCGCGCCTGCGCGGCCTGGGTCATGTTCATAGATTATCATGAACGAGTGTCTTTGCGTCTCCACAGATGCGTATCAGGTATAAGGTAGGTACCTAGGTAATCCATTACGTTCTTTTAGTTGTTTCTATTATCTCCCTACATAATTATTATAATGTGTGTTCAATATTAGTATATTTTATATAGTTATGCCCCATATTATTTATAAATTGTCCATTATCCATCCACAGGTTGTCTGGTAGAAATCGCTTTTTAGCGATAAGACCGCCGATTGTATACCAATTATATTTAAGTTAGCTTAATTTGTCTATTGTTTTCGTGTCTAATGTGGTGTGCAATAAAGTATTTTCTATCTTCTATCTATCTATCTACCTAGGTACCTATTTTAATTTACCTAGGTAACGAATTTGTTTGACCTGTAAAAGTGTAGGTAGGTATACTCGTAGTATAGGGATTTGTATCTCTCTATCTATCGTGGAAGTTTTAAAAAGCGCTCAACTGTCGAATTTCTTGAAGCCACTTCTCATTTTTAACCCCTGTTACCCATTTCATTCAATTTCAATGAAGTCTAATTATGAACTGTAAAAGTAACTTTGTAATCACATACAATTTAATAGGATTTATATGGGAATACAAAGTTATTTATGCAGATCATATATCTAGAAAACGGGATGAAAATTATGGAATGTCAGAATTTTTCCATGGTTTATAGGCTAAACAATACCTATATTCTAAATTTGAAACTTGTGGGACGGCTAGAAGTACCTTAGAATTTTGATGATCGGTGAGTCAGTCAGTCAGTCAGTCAGTCAGTCAGTCAGTCAGTCAGTGGGCAGCAAAATTAAGGAACTTTGACTTGCAATAATTCTTAAACTACTGGTTCAAATTTGATGTAACTTGGATTATTATCTGTAGACGTAATGCTCTCTTGGTCACTAAAAATTTAGGCTTCTAGTTTTATCCATAACGAAGTTACAGGGGGTCGAAAATGGCCCGAATCGCTTCGAGAAAAGGATAGTACGGCCGTGCCTTTTGTTTTGCTCGACTTGGCGGGGGCACTGCCGTGCCCCCAGATCCGCGCCCGTTGCGGTGCGTAGATCGTGCCCATCACTGCACGCGACGCGACGCCCGTGAATGCACTACACTACACGTTACGTTATTACTATTCGCATGAATATTTTAACATAACTTGCAGTGCTAGTATGTCAGTCTTGCAAGTTTTTGAACCAGATGCATGCCTGAATGGCGACAGTGAGCTGAACTGACGATAGAGACCCAAGGTAGAGTAACGATAGATTGATGATGTTTGGCCTTCCTTAAATATTTACTAGGTAAGATTACCTTTACAAACTTTCCTGGATTAAAATATTTTTGAACAAAAATCTTGGCGAATTGGAATGCATATCCTCATTTGATTAAAATTCTTATATTAATCCAACTTATCGCCAACACTACTGAAACAACATGACGTTGTTATTATGCGGCGTTCTTTATCCATTTTAGTACCTACCTATTTGTGCATGTCTTTATCATTACATTACATTTCCGATGATCGATATATTGTACCTACTTGTGATTATAATGTACGAGTAGGTACTTAGTACATAAACAATGACAAAATACTTGATGCCATCAAATATGTCAAATTAATAATCACGTTTCCTCACACTGAAGATAGGTAGGTATAATCATGTAAGTAGATAAATAAATACTTGATATTATATATCGCTGTATGCTACTAACGAATACATAAAGCATGTAGTGCCAAACAGGAGCATGCCGTTAACGGCAGGATATGCTGCAGTTTGTGAGGATTTCAGCTTCCAATGCCTGCCCCCGTATTCAGGTGAGCGAGGCCGGTGGTGGCCCGGGACGCGGCAGCCGGAGCCGCGCTGACCGGTGACCGGCACCGCGTGCCTGGTGCCATATTCGGTCAGTGCACATTGTTGTTTACCGGCGCGGGTATCGCGAGGCCGCGTGACGTAGCGTCTAGACGGGCGGCCGCGCCCCGCTCCACCCGCGCCTCACACCCTCGCACCCGCCGCGCCTGCCACCCGACGGCCATGCACTGTTTCGATCACCAGCTTATCTCTTTATGCTGCAACTATAGCGGTGCACCCGCGACGTCATTGTCCGGACTCAGCGTCCGCGCGATCCCCGGCGCGCCCCGCTTCTTGCGAGGCTAATCAATATGCCCACCGTGGCTGTGCTCAACGCCTAAACGCAGTCTGTCTAGACTTAATTCAGGAAGCGGTTTTTATCGCCTTTTTATCTTTTAGCTATGACTATAAAAATGACGGCGATATGATTGATCTGAAAACATTGACCATACCCGCACCAAATCAAGTCAAAATGAGCGTGCAAAAGATAGACACGGACATCTATAGAAAGCATAAAAGGGGCACGCAGATCCATTCGGTTGCTCGCGTACAGACTGACGTCCGCGGTACCGCGTGATGGTGTGACCGCTTGAAGGTGGTGGTAGAGGATCATAACTTAGCTCTGCGGGGCGTATGAGTTCATTTCTGCGCTTATGCTTCTTCAGTCTTTGAATGAGGCAGGTGTGATGGGTGGCTGTTCTATTAGCACCTAGACTGTGCTGTGACTTAGGAGAAAATTAACATTAATTCGACATCCTTATTTAAGCTGATGGAATAGCTACTTACTACGTCAAAAAAGAATCAGAGGCGCGGAAGCAAATAGAAGCCAATTTTATCTGCACAATAAAACTGTACCTATGACTGTGATGTATCAAGTGAATGTAAAAAACGTCGAACCAGCATTAGTCATAATAATAATCGGCAGTCGTCTACAAAGTAATAATTAGTGGGTGTTGTTAAAGCCACTGTACAAACCGGTCAAGTGACCGGCGGTGGTGGCTGCAGCGAGACTGAGCTTGCTTCTTACCACAGTCTCTGCGTCTGCAAAGAGATTCATATAAATCTTTAAAATGAGTATGTGTATGGTTGATACCACTATGACCCGCTGCAACTTGACTTTTGAAAAAAACCAACTATGATGAAATTTCATAAAGAAAGTTTTCAGTAGAAGCGTGATAGGTACATGCATGGAATGTAGGTACATGTACAGTTGTACAGTAGGCAATTATGATAATACCCCCATTATTGAAATTTTTGTCTTTCTGTTTGTTGCGACTATCTTCAAAATGGCTGAACCGATTTTGATGGGGCTTTAAATGGCAAAAAGCTTATTCTGTCATTGGCCGAGACTCAAACCCGGTATCGTTGGATTCTAAAGCGGCCACCGTCTCTCCTTGCTTACACTTACAGCATAACATATACTCAGTAAGTAGGTTGGTATTATAGATATACAGCAATTTGTAACCTACACCAGAAAACAAGGTTATACGCCGGACAACCTAATTGCCCTTTATAGCCAAAGTCCATAATCATTCTCAGAGATAGTTACAAAAAATAACAGGTAAGTAAGTATACCTAGGGAAAATAAAATTATTAATTCAATATTTAGGTACCTAATTATACTTAGATAGGTACATAGAAATACTCGGTAAGTCAAGTCATTAAATAAAATTGTTATATACCTACGGCACATAAAGAGTCTAGCTATTGTAGCAAACCGACGACATAATATGACCTAGACAGAGTTATCACGTATGTCTGGCGTATTTAATTGCCTGCTAGGCAATTAAACTCAACTGCGAAATTGCACTAACGCGAGACTTTGGGAGATTATTATACATGGGAAAATTTTGCGTTATGTAAACAATATTACCTTAAATTTCCATCTAATATCATGTCAATCTAATATTATGGAAGAAATAAATGTATAAATTAACAGTATACATATCGAAACAAGCTTTATATTTTGGAATCAAACAGAACCATTAAGTATTTGTGTATCTGTTACCCCAATAATAAAAAAACATATAAAAAAATATAGGCCTACTGTCTACCTACAAAATTTAAAAACGTACTATACTTATATATATACTATACTATACCTACTATACTATACTTACCTACCTAATATTATTATTGTCCGGAGTTTTGGCGGGAATCCGATAGTGTTGTTGGTTTTGTATTATTTTCTCAAACTTGTGTTTCTTCGAGTCTTAATGTGTAATAATACTTGACACTGGCTAAATGCACAAACAGTGCGAAGCCATAACTAAAACAAAAAAAAAAAAAAATTATAGACGGATTACTGAAACTGAAATTAAATTTTGTCATCAAACCAACCTTGGATCTGTTTTAAGACGAGATTTAAAAAAAAATATTTCTGTAAGTGTGCCTGTGAACGGCTCAACCTGCGGATACTATCAACTCCGACCAAAAAACTCGTTTTAAATATTTAACTTGGTCAAATGCGTGACTTTTTTTAATGTTAGCATTACTCGCTAACCACCGTTTTATTTTTTTTATTATTGACTAGAAGCACCTCACGGTTTCACCCGCGTTAACTACTATACCGCGGGAACCATTCATTTTTACGGGATAAAAGGTAGCCCATGTGTACTGGGGATAGCATAGCTTCCCAACAGTGAAAGAATTTTTCAAATCGGTTCAGTAGTTTCGGAGCCTATTCATTACAACCAAACAAACAAAGTTTTCCTCTTTATAATATTAGTGTAGATAGGAAATCTACATTATTCCCAAGTATCTAACATTATAGGGTAGGTAGGTACATGTAGTAAACGTAGCATAATGGAAGTATAATAATATAAGTAACATCAGTGAGATGTCAATTAGAAACATAACCTAAAAAAAAATACAGTCGGTACCTACAGAATGTTCAAAAAAATACATGGAAAATGTATATTTATGAACAGACATCCTACTTTGGTACTCTATATATAGACATAGATAGCCATAGGTTCGCTGTCTCACACCTCGCCTAACAATTCAAGCATATTCATGAAAAAGGCACATAATATTACTCGAATAATAATTTAGGTAGGTAAGTATAACTTGGTTATCGTTACACGTGTTTTTGGAACTACGAGAATAGGTACTCTGCCTCTTAATAATAATGTTTTATAATGACGCAAACCACAAACCTAAATAACTTATCAGCATGCAGCAGGCTGGTCTGGATTTTACCCGACTATAGTACCTATAAATGTGTAAACACTATGACGCGTATGTCTCATCTTCCTTGTTATCTCAACTATACAAATTAGTCCACACATTCTGCTAAATTATAATGCAAAGAATCAGCGCTTCACAGTTCCTGGGGGTCAATTCTGCTAATGCAAGAACGTTCAATAAAATCTCAGTAGAGTGGCTTCGGAATAGTTTGTGACATTTCATTGTGACATGGATTTCAAAAGTTCCTCATTCGAGGATTTCAGCTATTACAAATGTTCTTGACTAGAAGATTGATAAAAAAATAAATTGCAGACCTTATTATATCTGGGGTCTCCAAGTTTTGACACCATGAGCTGGTTATGCTGATTAAAGTACATATCACTTATGTTATTTATATTTCATTTAGTTTTATGTTATAAGTAAATTGTGCTAATACAAATTTATACTGCTTATACACTAATATTTGTGCAACAACTTTTCCTCACAGCTTTTTATTATTCCATACCCATTTTCATACCTATAAACAGCCTTAAAGGCTAATTTACAAGCATCAGTTTTTATTGAGCATGCACTTACAATAAGAGTAATTTTACAGATTTCGTAATATTAGTCAATTCTTCGGTTTCAAGTCTAAATTCACGTTCACGCACTCAAATTCTGTACTCCAAAGACTATATGTAACATTCAATGACAAATTAATGATTCCTGCATGCTTATAGTATTTATACTTACACAAACTTGCTTAAAATAATGTTGAGTATAAGTAATACATAGTAAGTTTGTCTGGTAGAGATCGCTTTAAGCGATAAGACTGCCCATTGTACCTATTTTTAAGTTTGTCCTTACTATGTGCTCTTTACATTTCGGTTTCAATAAAGAGTTATCTATCTATCTATCTTTAATGCCTTTTCTTTACGTGGAACGATAATATTACTGAATTCCGCAATTGGGAGTTCATAATTTTTTACAGGTATACCTACATTATACAGTTTATTGTGATATCTATCTGTCACATCAATCAAAACTGTCTAGACTAGACCGATACTAGGATAAAAAGCCTTCCGGTGATGGCGTCATGCTGCCTGTATCGAAATGAAACCATAACGTGGAATTATATCAAGTAATTTTTACAGAATAGAGACTATAACAAGCATAACATAGACAGGAGCTTTGAAAATTAATTGCCGTTTTTTTAGATAGTTTTTTATACAAAAATAAAAATTAATATTGCCTCCTAAAACTGCCAGAAAGTTACTTGTTTAACTTATCAAATCTATCACTGCTCTGAATCATGACTGACTTAACTCGTAGACTACTTAATAACCGACTGAAAAAATAAAAAGTAAGTAGCCAGAAATCAGATACTGATTTTTATCGGATGTGTCAAATGACGCATGAAAATTAAACTCAATATTAATCTAAATGGGGTATTCAGTGTGAAATCTTTCAAATAATGCACTTCTCGGAGGTCTTAAGTTGGGAAGGGTACAGTTATTGGCGATGAACTGAGGTGTACCCACATTGATGAGGGGTGTCCTGCGTTTGTTTTTACGGAACTATACACAAAAAACCTCACACATATACATTTGGTTTCACACACAAGCTGTCTCCTGCATATTAAAATGTTTGATAAAACCACAGATAAATCCCCCTCTTCAGCCGGGTCTCCTGCGCGTGTTTTTACGGGACATTACACAAAAACACGTCTGTAACAAACGCAGGATACCCGGCTTTCACCATGCAACGCGGGAAACACAAAACATTGTTTGCTCATATACAAACGAAATCTTCTACCGTTTGCATAGACAAATGTGTAAAGCCACGCCTCTTTGTTTTGAGGTTTTATGTTTTGTTGCGCTGTTTTTGTGTAATGTTCTGTAAAAACACACGCAGGAGCCCCCGGCTACGCACCATTCGTCTACCAAACAATCTAACGAGACGTGACTAACATTGACGCAACTTTGAGTGTCATGTTATCATACGAACGGTTCCTGTAATTATCAGTCTGCCAAATTAATTTTAGCTTCATATCAGAAAAAATGTGTGCGTTGACTGAGATAACGTAATCAATTTAAGTATTATTCTGGCACCTGAATATACGAGTATACATAGTAGAGTATACTTAGTACCTATGTGTTGAAACATTTTAAGAATACTGCTTTTTCTGTTATTTCAGCTATAATACATTATTTACTTATGTATAAGATATTCACTATTTATGTAATATTTTAGACACAAGTTACACGGATTAAAACCATTTGATAGCTACTTTACAGGTAGGTAGGTAGAGTTGAGAAATAAATGATATTATTCGCGAGGCTTACGGCGACGCGCTCGTCTAGTGTCTACCCGTGCATGCCCTAAACAATGGCTGATCACTTGATCTCGAAGCGTTTTAAACTTGCGTGCATATTAAGTAAATCAGGGTTCAAAGACTCAGGTCAGTTCATAGACGGTTCAAGGTTTTTGGAAACGCCCACGGTCGTACCACAAATAATTTAGACCAGAGTTGAACAGATAAGTCTTAATATTTTCTCCAGAAATCGACATCTAATCCTCGTTTATTCTAACTAAATAACAAATTTACAAGTAGAATAATAAGGAATGCCAAGACTTAGTAAGAAAACGCGAGTGATACACGTCGATTATGTGGAACTTCAGTTTAACTCTGGTCTAATATTTTGTGGTAAGACCACTTGCGTAGATTTGTTTGCGTCACGGACAGTATTATTCATATTCCCGTGTCTGTTGAAGAATGCTTGACTCCAAATTGGGTTAAGTACGGGCTTAGTAGATAACATGACATAGTCGCAAAATGACTCGCATGCGTTTTTAGACCTATTCTCGATATATTATTATAAGGTCAATGTGGGGAAGTCCGTCTAGGCGGTAAGTCCGTCTAGCGGCAATAACTTCCTTTTTTGAATAGCTAGCGCCTTAGGGCTCTGTCAGTAAACCAATATTATGGAGCTACTTCGAACTGAGAATCATAGATGTCGCTCACATCCTTATGTTAGGAGAAATTTACTGTTCAATTTTTTTCGCGTTTTGTACTTGTAGATGGAGTGTGACGTCTCTTTAAAAATTCGAAGAAAATGCGGAAAAACTAAAGAATTTGTAGAGGTTCTATGATTTAGCAAATAGTTTAATGATCCATACGATTGTTTCAATTTCGTTACTTAAACGTACAAGAAATTGTTAACATTAAAATGTAACAATTTGGAAGACCGTCTACCAAGCTAAAGGAAAGTCCGTCATATGCCGGTCTTGCCCCAAAGGCAGATATTGTCAACATTTTCAACGGCACATATTGTATGGATGACTCATATAATTATTATAGTATTACTATTTACTTGCTATTATACTTAGAAGTTGTAAGTAGTCCACTAAAAACTATCCAATCCATTATTTTTTCAGAAATTATTATAAGCCATGTAGCTTTTCACATTATGGCGATTTTTTGGTATCGATGGTTTATTGCAAAACCGATTTTAAAAGTTTAAACAAACAATAACGGTCTTCGCTTATTATGTTATAACCCACTTCATACTTGCTTGCTACTTGTTATTTAGTAATGTCCTACAAAGTAATACATTATTTTGTATTATGAATTAATAATAATATCTTCTCCGGAACAAAAGTGCGTGCCCATGTGGGGCATGGTGCCAAGAAATAATAATTGTAATACGATAAAAAATGATTTAATGATCAAAGTTCATTGTTGATTTTGCAGCTACTAATTTTGAATTGAATTAGAAGGTAGGTATTTGTTTTTTTGTTATTTGGTTATTTTAAATCACTTATTTTTTTTTGAAAATGTTTACTACTACTGTCAAGAAAAATATGACGGTCTTACCCAAAAAGTAAATAAAATTAATTATCTTTGAAATGTACACCTTAGGGCAGGCAGATACGACGATAATTTCATCACCAGGTTACCATCAGTGCAACTTTTCATACATATAACATATTTGCCCTACAACTTATGATTTTATTGCTACTAGACGGACTTACCTCAAACTACATGGGAAGACCGTTTCCACGCCGACCTTTTAAAAAAATGCTATAAATCTAAGGATCATTACAATTGATCTTATTTTTAGACTATTATAGGTAAATCAATATATTATCCACCTTTCCCGACTATACAAATTATTTTAAAACGCATATTTCGACTCATTATGTTAACTTGAATTAAATTTGAAGAAAAGTATGCCGGACTTCCCCACATTGACCTTACCTTATTCTGAAACTGTCCTTTTCGGGAAATAGTTAAAAGTTATTTTGGTTCTTTGTCTAAATACTCAGAACTTACCAAATTTTAAATAGCCTTCACATTACTTTACCTTTAGCACACAGTCATATCTAGTGGTGTTTGCTTTCTTCTTAGCACCTTTAGTATTCGTATTCTGTGGCACCTCTTAGGCGGAGTCGCTTTGAGGCGCCTGAGTCTTTTCACTGATACTTAATTTTATTGTAGTTGATTGGTGTCGGTTATTTTGTTTTGCAGCTCAGTTATGAACCTATACATATCATCAATATAAAGAATCCATACATCATACAAATTTATTCATATTACAAATAAGTATAATTACATTATTTCTATTGTTTTTGTTGGTTGCAATACTTGTAACCATTTCGATTTAAATCAGATTGGTAGCACTTGAAGAACGCAGTGTGAAGATCGAAGAAGCTTTTTTTATAAAAGTCACAATAGTATGCAAGTCCAGACTCTAATACATGGATGCTTCGATGCAAGACACGGATATGACATACATAAATGTTCAATAACAAAAACCTTACTTATGTGACATGACCGGCCGCACGTGACCGATCCTTTGAATCGAATTGATGGTCGACGCGCACGCGTGCCGATTACATACAGCCAAATTGCGATTGCGCCCGCGGCCGCGATGGGAGAGATCGCGTTTCGCGCCAGACGGCTACCGAAATTTGGGTTCGAGGCGCTTTTTGCGCGGCGCGGGCGCCGCTGCCGCGCTTGCCAGTGGAAACGCGGACGCCGTAAGGTCGATGTGCCCAGAGACCTGCCCCCCGCCCGCCACCCCTTCCACCTTCACGACCCGTTCCACCACAAGGTGCAGCGACCATCCAACCCTACATATCTACCACCTGCCAGACACTAAACGAGTATATAATAATATGGAACAACCTCGCCTCCAATGCGGCCAACGTTAATTTTCAAGATGAACAGGAAACTGCGGTTGTAGTATGAGCCTGTTCACATACTGAATACTTCAGCTGTTTTAACTTTCTGCGGTCTCTTTGCTGTCGGTCCAAGTAAGTATACCTACTTGATTGTACCCAACACGATCTTCATCTTTCAAGATGAATGCGATATAAGCATTTGATGACCATAATAAAAATTCAAGTTGTACGTCTACGTGTGCGGTGAATTTTTGCGTAGCATCTGCATTCTCCATCCCATTGTGCTCGTTGACTTCTCGAAGATGGAGCGATATAACGCGTACTCAGGTAGGTAGGAAAAATTACCTAAAATTTTCACCTATCCCCCTTTGTCAGTCACAAACATGATGAGTGGTTTACTTTTGTGAGACAGAAGACACGACACAAATCATAACTGCCTTCTACAGCCAGTGAGTGTTTGCTTCGTTCCGAGTGTGAATGGTCTGTGATCATTTTCTATATAATACGCCCTCTTTGAACAATCGCAGTTCTTAATAATTACAGTCCGTTTTTATGCAGCTCGGTCGAGACTGTTGCATTTTTTGCGAACACCTTTCCAGATCAGTCTGGAGATAGACGTGTATGAATTGCCGTGTCTAGACGTGCCATCCGTCTTGACTTAGCGGCACATATGTGCCCGTTGTTTGCCTATACCACATATTGTGACCAGCCAAATGTGCACTGAATAATATAATGATTGGCACACTACAGTTTTTGCTGCATGTCTTTGACTTTTTGCAATTCTCTTCACTGCATGATGCTATGAATAAAAAATAGTCTAATCATGTCTGGAGATTCATATCTGAGACAAACAGATACCTACTTAGGTATAAGACTAGCGATTTAGAATTAGATTGTAGCAGGCGATCGGGCTGCATCCTTCTGCGAGACGTCGATTCTACCTACTTTGTAGCTACGTACACTTGCAAGAGCGGCCTGTGCTGTAGAAAAATGTTTTGAAGTCAACCAATTTACCCAAACCAATCAAACTTATAGTTACTAAGTCAGAACTCGGCTGCAGCAATACGGCTCTACGCTAAGTTAGAGCACATTATGAGGCAGCAGAGTATGTGACAAACTATATCTATCTCGTGAGATAAAATACATAACGAATGATTATGATTTACTTGAAATATATAGCATGTTAATCGACTGGAATTGTACTGAAAGAAACAAAGCTACTATCTTACACTACATTACATAAAATCAAAGAGCATTTGTGTGTCGCAGTGAATAATTGTGAATTCAGCTGCAGGTCTGTTGTAGCTCTCAACAGCGCAGCGGGGAGCGACGACTGGTGGACGCGCTCGCGAATGTATCTACTATTGGACTGTTGCTATTCAATAACATTCGCATTGCAATAAATAACACGCACAATAAAGTGTGCGTCATCAGAGACCGTATCATGAGAAAAAAGGACTACAGTTGAAAAAAAAAATACTGCACCCCAATATGTATTATGTCATTGTAGGTACCAACAAATGCCTGCGATGGTGAGATGTGCGGCACTGGCCTTAACTCATTAAATTTTTAGTTTTGAAAGAACCGTCACCAACGCACACAAACAAATTGACGTGTGATTAAATTGCACTCAATATATCCATCTAAATAAAAAAGAAAACACAGGTGTGACCAATTTACACTGGTTTTGGTGACCAAATTACACTATGACCAAACAACACTTACCCCTTCAACAAACTACAACCACATTTATTTCGTACCTTTACAAAGCCGAATAAAAAACGTTTCAACCA
This sequence comes from Hylaea fasciaria, assembly GCA_905147375.1. Classification (NCBI taxonomy): domain Eukaryota; kingdom Metazoa; phylum Arthropoda; class Insecta; order Lepidoptera; family Geometridae; genus Hylaea; species Hylaea fasciaria. Next base: position 5,092,738 of record LR990204.1, on the reverse strand, counting down.
TTGTTGGGTTTAGTTGCATCGGCGAAAGTAGGTATATAGGTACATTAATTAGATTAGTGTTGTTGAGACATAATACTTAGTCGTAAATGAATATTACAAAACTGTTGAATCATCATTATTTAACTATTATTACTTACTTACATAAATACTAACTTAGCTTACTATTTATACAACTTATTATATACATAAATACTAACTTAGCCGGTATATTATTAGAAAACACCCGATCTATGGTGTGTACCAACATCTATTTGCAACTAGTTTCATATAATTATTAACTAGCTAAAAACGGGTCTAATTCGCGCATAAACAAATATCAAAATATATACCTAATTTAGACATACCATATTTTATACAGACAGACATAGTTTCATATATAATACTAGCAGACACGGCCACGCGTTGCTGTGGCTAAGGCTTTTGTTATTGCGACTATAAATTGAGATGTAAGCAATCTTTCAAGTTAGATCTAACTGCACAGTGCACACGGTGTGCAAAAAGTCGTTTAGGAGTCCATCGCGGACAAACAACGTGACGCGTAATTTATAAGTATATAATTATTAAGATTAGTCACGGCTCTAGAACAAAAGTCAGGAATAAATGTTATCTGCGACACGGACGAGTTCAAGCGAGTTTTCTTAGTGTCTGCAGACAAGAACATTTCATTACAACTACTGCAGACTGCAGCATAAAGTATGTAGGCGATATACCATTATCTCGTTCTAGACAATACAATTTCGTTACGGAGTAGGTACAACCTTGGAGTAGATGCGATTATCCGAATATACTGCACTGGCAAGCTCGTCTGGTTTGCGAAGCTTGTACGAGTATAATTATACCTACGGCTAGTTATACATAGGTAGATGTGTTTTGTGAGTTTAAAAGCACTAAGGTATTTTAGGTAAGGTAAGGTATTTTTATTACTAAGGCTCCGCTGTCGGTCTGTCTATCTATCTGTCACCAGGCTGTAAGTATCTCATGAACCGTGATAGATAGATATTTGAAATTTTCACAGATGATGTATAATTCTGTTATAGTCGGGGCAAAATAAGATTTTGACATGCATTAATTGCACTTCTGGTGAATTGAACATATTGAACCCAGAGCGTAGCGAAGGACCCTATATAGCCCAACGTTTATTTAGAGTCTTGAACATTGAGCTGTTATCCTGAAGAAGCGAGGGGCTCAAGCCGGCTAAGAATGTTCATATCATTTGTATGTTCCTAATTCAAATCACATTGTTGTCCATTGGGCGTTTCATACAATATTCCGGGTATGGAATCACTTGATTTACAGTGGAGAATGCATGACATAATATAATGAAACATTGTCGAGCAGTTGGTATAACAACATTTTTACCTGAGATACAAATGCGACTACCACGAAAATGTATTTTCATTTTCACAAACTCACAAACGTTACCTCTTTATAAATTATATAGATAATAATCGAGTTTCTAGCTAAATTTGTATATAATTATAGCTTATAGCAATGGCAGTCTTTTTTGTAGCTATATAATTTTTTACAGTTGCTTTTAGTCTCACTGTGTAGGTACCATACATAAATATGAGACCATCAAAAAGCGTATGATAAAAATAAAGGCAATAATTTCCGACTTTCATACTTTTCAACTAGACATCAACAAAAGTTACCTTAAATATAACCCCCTTTTTACATTTCTAGTCTAGATATCTAGCGAAGTTGACAAGACCTACAGTTTTTATTTATTTTATTTTAATTTTAATTTTACATTTTTTGGGGGGCTTACAGCAAACATGGCAAATTGGATACAATGTAGAAATCAAAAAGCCAAAGCAGCCTACAGAAAATGTGATGCATTTCATATTTGCTTTTATATTATTATTTGCTATGAAGGAATAAAATGGTTTTCCATTTTATTCATAGCAAATGTAAAACCAAAGATGAAACGAGCAAGGCTATGCAGACTAAGGTTCCAATGGAATATTAGTTTCGGTTTCAATGTCACAATATTACGAGCAAGTACCTACCAATTATTTTGGTATTAGGATTACTACTATAATTACTACTAGCATAATTTTCCTTCTTGCTTTCAACTCGTTAAAATTGTACTAATCTAGTCAATAATTATTTTTCAAGAATATAGATCATAATATTATTAGAGAGTATGTAGGTATGAACGTTTTGCTCTTACAGCTAATTTGCTTAGCTGTGGACAAAATACACATATCCAAAATGCGGTTCTAGATATTATTATCTGATATGCGGTGCTAGATATCTAGGTTTATAGAACCATATCCAAAATCCTATCACAAACAAGACAAGTTGTCCAACTTTTTCCCATTTTCACAATCTAAATGTGTGTCACGTTTTTACGACGAATGTTTTGGCGACTTTAAAGGTTGCATTAGCACTGATCGGAAATTTCGAAACGGAATGCTACACGGATTTAAGAAAAATAAGGACAAGTAAAACGCAGATTACCTACAAGTGAATAGAGGGCAAGTGCACATTTGTCAAGGTCGCGGTTGCGTCTGGAGGACAATCATACTCGCAACGCCACTTAGCGCAAAACAAAACAAAAAGTTGCTATTGCAGACTACAAAACCGACACCCGTAAAAATGATGACTCATCAACATTATAAAATACAGAGATAATAAATAGTTGTTACACTTAAGCCTTTATTCTTGTGATAGCTGACGATTTCTCACGTTATCTTGCCATAGTGTCAGAGATTATTAAATTGATAAGGTTGTAAAATAAAGATTACTAACGGTGGCAATACTACAATTTATTTACAAATTACCTATATACTTACTACTTTTTCTTCTTCTACCCAAGATGCGAAATCATAACGATGAAAGTTTCGAATTTTTTGTAAGTATAAAGGTATACCTAATGATTACTATTCGATTTATTAGATCTATTGTCACAATGGATATTCAGCAACCCTGAAAGTAATATCATTATACTAAGTAATTCAATATTGCTGATAATAATTATCACGAAATATTGAATAGCCTTTCAGTTTGCATTTTCAGACGTATACTAGGTAGATCTATTTTTTAAGCCGCATTATGCTTTTTTTTATAATCTGGATATTGCGTTAATTTCTTAACATTTGGCAGCAATGTTAACGCCCTCGCGCTAGTCTAGACTCTAGATTGTAGGTATACTCTATTAGGGGGTCATCGTCAGTACTCTACACTACACTACAGTACTCTACCTACACATACACACAGTAAGAGCTCTACTTACAAACAACACTCGAGATGCATTATTCCATTCCCGTCACTGACAAAATTTTATTCGAATACATGCAACATAAAGGTAGGTAGGCTATCTATCTAAGAATAAACCATCTATAACTTGATGGAAAACTCATCAGTCACCATGACCATATTGCGCAAGAGTTTGAAAGTTTTATTGACGTCATAATATAAAATACTTTATAGGTACCAATTTAACAAAAATAAAACGTGCGCTTTTATTTTATTACACTAAGAAGTTTTTACCTAGTATTACATACCTATTTACCCGACACTGGGTAAACCCTTCTCGCCGCCCAGTGAGACTGGTAAAATTCCAACAAGACGCCTAACACTAGTGTGCGTCACAGTAAATGTGTATAATTCTAGTGGTACCTACGTAGAGATCCTACTACAATTTGCATGGAATTGTGTATCGTTAGTCGTCAGTGTATCAATTGGGCGCGGCGCACTTCGCTCGAATAATGACTGTTGTTCGGTGTTGCAGTGCAGCGCGGCAATGACGCACGCGTCTGATGATCCGTTCAGTTTTTTGCGGACAGCCGCGCGGGGGGAAAGCCCGCCTATTTAACAGCGGCGTATCTAGACTGTGAGTATGCGTCTAGACACCCGGTTCCAGGAGGTCGTGAGCCGCTTTCACATATCTATTCAGACTCAGACGCAGACAGGCCGAAACGAGGCTCCCGACACAATCGGCGATTACGTGACGTATTTTAGAACCGATTGTCACAATTTTCTACGTAATTTCGGTGTTGCACGTGAATACAGATATAGTCAGACAGCTTTGTCACTGTTGTTACTAATGATACTGTCACCTGTTGTATCGCCTTTACCGACTTTAGAAACAAAGTTACGATCTTAAAAAATATAACAGAGGAAGGATTCCAACAACATTGTAGCACGTCCCGATAGGCATTGCAGGATGGAAGCAGGTGCCCGTTGACTTCCCGCTATTTATAGACCCGCAGACTAGTCCGCTGCATAGGTACAGGTACAGTCGACGTGAGACGGTTTTGCGGGCACCATTGTTGCTAGTACTTATTAAGAAAAAACAATGTCTCGAAAGATTATTAGGAAGAGCTTATTGAAACCATTTTCGTCGGGTTGCTTTGATAGTAAAATCGAATATAACAGGAGCGGGACGTCCACTGAATTTAACATTCACTTCACTTAAAGTGATTTTGGAAACGGTAAAAAAAAAATCCTCTTTTTGTGTCCCTCGTAACAAACTGCGCTATACAAGATAACTAGGTGTAGACACTCGTATGTATACTCATTGAACGGCTAATTGTAGAGGTTGTGACTTGGCAAGGTGCTAAGATTATTTATCCACCTGGGTTTTTGTGAGTACCTGATGTATCGAATGTACCGGCTAGTTCACCGCTACATTGTATCCAAGCCTATTTGTTACTGGTGGCAAACCGGGCGGCTGCGGTCATTTTGAGTTGCAAGGTTGTCATCTCGCGGCTCCATCCTACAACCTTTATCCAACTTAAACATTTTACCTGTAAAAATATAGGTACAAACATATTTAGGTAGGTACTTAATAGGGCATATAAAATATATTTTCCTGTATGTTCAGCGCTACTGTATGTTAAATGGTTGTATTATTCCTGGGTGCGATGCGACTTTATAAAGTTTTTATCCCAAAACTACGTCGCTTTATAATGTCTACCTCTCTGAAGCAACCATTTTACCTGACAGCTTGTGGCAGAACTACACCTATAGGTAAAGTGTGTAGGTAATTAGGAGTCTGTCCAAGTCCATACGGCGGCGGCACTCGACACGCCTCAGCCTCACATAGGTACATCGCATATGCTCTACCACTTCAACTTTTTTGTGTGTGTACTTAATGTAATTAACTTCAAAACGGTAATTTATCAAATGTTTAAAAAACTGAACAGACAATACCAATGCACGAGTATGTCAAGGATTTCGATCGCCTGGCCAAGATTGACATTTCGGAATGGAAGGATATTACATTGTTGCATATTTATTAAAGTGTAATTTATAAATCACACCGACCTGGCCATTATTTAAGTATCTATTATACAAACGATCGACGCATAACAATTCCAATAGGTACGAGGGTGAATCAAAAAGTTCTTAGAAGTGCATATATATGAAACCTTTTTGGATCAAGTTCGATATTCAAATTAAAGAGTGTCTATCACACTATATTTATGCAGACTGTCACTTGTTTTTGTCAGTTCGTTCGCATGTAATAAATTTTTTTGTGCAACGAGTTGCTAAAAAGTCAAAATTATGGATAAAAGTGAGTTACGTGCGGTGATAAAATATCTCAGTTTGAAAAAAATGTCTACGAAGGAAATTTTTTTGGACATTCAGCAGACATTAGGGGGTGATGCTGTACCCTATTCTACGGTTGCGTACTGGGTGGCTGAATTTAAAAGAGGTAGATCAAGCTGTAAAGATGACCCGCGTTCTGGGCGGCCTTCAACCTCCGTTACAGAAGAAAATGTCAAAAAGGTTGAGAATCTGGTTTTGGAAGACAGAAGAATGACTATAAAACATATAGCTGAGATCCTAAAGATATCTTTTGGTAGCGTTCAATCCATTTTAATTGATTCACTGGGGTTCAAAAAAGTGTCTGCAAGATGGGTGCCACGAATGTTAACCGACGAAAACAAAAAGCGACGTTTGGAAATTTCCAAGCGTAATCTCGAAATGTTCCAGCGTGATTCGGATAATTTTTGCCGTCGTCTTGTCACCATGGATGAAACATGGGTCCACCATTTTGATCCTGAAACTAAAAGACAAAGCATGTCTTGGAAACGACCATCCTCTCCATCCATTAAGAAATTTCGAGTTGCTCCTACCGCTGGCAAAGTTATGGCCTCTGTGTTCTGGGATAGTGAAGGAATCCTTTTTATTGATTACATGCCAAAAGGCCAGACGATTACTGGACCCTATTATGCAAATTTAATCCCAAAAGTGCGTGAAGCGATTAAAGAAAAACGTCGTGGAAAACTGTCGTTGGGCGTGTTGTTCCTTCAAGATAACGCTCCTGCTCATCGATCGGAAGTTGCGCTCAACGCAATCCGCTGTGCTGGCTTCAATCTCCTTGACCACCCACCATATTCTCCGGACTTAGCCCCAAGTGATTTTCACTTATTTCCAAAATTAAAAGAGGAAATTCGTGGAACAAAATTTCACGATAATGACGCGGGTTATAGCTGCCGTAGAGGACTTTTTCGAGAGTCAAGAAAATAATTTTTTTTCACAAGGAATAAGGAAGTTAGAAACGCGTTATTCTAAATGCATTGCATTGGAGGGAGATTATGTAGAAAAATAAAATATTATTATTTAAATCTTTGCATTTTTAATATTGATTCCAAGAATTTTTTGATTCACCCTCGAACTACGTAGGCAGCGGGTATGCACAGCAGCTTGTTCTAGGATTTGCTGACCACCTTATAAAACATTGTCACTTATGACTTGAGATAGATAATAATATCATAGTGGTCAAATGCTTATCCTCATGCCCCTATAGCATTATTTTCTTATTTTCTAGCATTATTTTATAGGGTAGCAACCCTATAAAATAATGCTAGAACCAATCAAACATTATTTACTTGATAATGAATCGAGTGTGTTTCAGCCATAGTCATATTACGACTGAAACTCCGAGATTCTCCTGTGGATGGAAATAGATAAGTGTGAAATTGTAGTCGATCGTATATTTTTGTTTCGAATGGTTTATTAATCGAGGTTTATTAGTAGCGGTGCGGAAAATAACCCTGAGATTCTAAAATTATTAAAGTTTTTTCATAGTAGTGTACTTAATAAAATACACTAATATTTGAAAAAAGAACATAAACCAAAATTACCATTTAATTATAATGTAATAAACTAATAGGAACGGCTGTAATAGTTATTATAACGACAATGTTCCGTTACATAGGTACGAGTAGATTCACAGAAAACGTTACAGATGCTAAAACGATCCTTATCATTAAATTATACGCCGAAATGTAACTTCTACTAAAGCGTGACCGCAAAGCCTTTGCTGTTTAGAAAAACCACAATAGCTATGATACCTGCTACCAAACCAAATGGGATTGTTACCGAGAATTGAAGAGTAACCAGTAACCACAGAAGCAGGCGAGCGGGCTGAGGACGCGGGGCGCGGGCGGGCGGTGTCTAGACAGGCCGCAGACGCGCGGAGGCTGCGCCGGGCGCACTCACACACCGGCGCGGTGCATCGCCCGATTTCTCTACCCGCAGCACACAGGCGTGCCGGTGCAATCTGACCTCTAGCGCCAGCGGACGTTCAATTACTTTGGCATTTCTTACCAGCTTTTGCCGGCAATTCCTTTTGCACGAACACACTGATAAAAACCTGTTTTTGAGTGGTCATTTAGCATTTAAAACACTGGAAACCCCGTCGAAACGACTTGTAGGTCTTTTTGCATGTATAGGATTTAACAGCAGACACATGAAATGATGTCATTATTGGTCAGCTATTAACAGTCTAACTAAATCCAAAATTAACTCTCGCATTGCAACTGGGCGTAATTAGTATTATAGGTAGATCATGCAAAAAATTACTAAAGTAATGTTAAAATTGAATTTTCTATACTTGATCTTCAAATCATATTAAGTGAAAAGTTAAGCCACTAAGGCTCGATAGGCTTTAACTTTTCACTCAAGGGATATAAATGTTTTTTTCTACTGAGCATCGCGGCCAGTTTTGTTGGCACAGAATACTACAAAGCTAATGAAGTATCCACAGTGATATAGCAACATAGCAGATATCGGTTTGCGATATCGAACCTTGTACTATTATTTATTCTGGGGTCAAAGCCCCGAAGTAAGAGCAGGAATTGACGGTTTATTTTTATTTTCTGTAAGGAACGGTTTCAGGTTGCAAGTCGGTACATCAAGCCCCAGGGTATAATATTGTTCCAAGACAAAGGATACACTCCAGACATAAAAAACTACGTCAATCGAGTTTGCATTTTTATTACAATGTTAGTTCAGATTTCAGTGATTACTCTAAAACTGCGTTCACAATTTGCCAAATAATATAGTTTAGCGCGTGTGGCTTAGTGTTTGAGATCCAAGATCAAGACTAGACTGCATGATTACTGACCGTCCCGGTCCAATTTTCGATTGCTAGGTACGTCATAACTAACAAACATGCTACGAGTATAACCACAGAGATCCCTCAATAGCCCTCACTACGAGTCTTCGTAGCATCAAGCACGATGGGTTCCGTAGAGCGTAGAGTTCCCGCTCTCTAGTTACGGCGTGTGAGCTGCTTGACAAAAGGCCCGTTATTAAATAAAGCTCCTGCAAATAATATAATACTTATTATTGTAAGCCCAACAAACATTAAAACGACCGAAAGCGAGGTAGTAATGGGCTCATCGATTCCTTCCAGGCAACTTATGTAGGTATAGGAAAACTAAATGAAATTCTTCCATGGAGGTTGGCGCACATAAGTTATAAATATAAATAAATGTATTTATACGTATTTATTATCATCATACCACCAACTCAAGAAAATATACGCAAACGCGAACATAATTATTATTCAGGGCTTACATAAATAATGTACTTAATCACGCTATCGTGTGCGTACACGTACTGCCCGAATCCAACTTATATGCTACCCATGTATAAATAATAACCCACGTTTATTAGAAACCGCTTGTAAGAAGCTGTAGGATTAGCTTTATAACATCAGATATAGCTTGATTAATTAGTGTAGATATTTATTTACTTTGCATACATACTTGCGTCATTCCTGACATAATTATACTACATACCTACATATTTAGTAGGTATCTACCAAGGCAGATGAGTAAATATTGTCGTTGTTAATAGACACCGGCTTTCAGATAAAAGCTATTTCTTGTGTAAATAATAGCAATTTAATTATCATTATTGAATAAATTTATGGTCGTTTATAAGTAAACAGTCAACGAAAATTGCACGAAATTAATGAATCTAAACACGCATACAGAAAAAATCATGGAAATAAGTAGATACCTGCTAAGCCTACCTGTATTTATTTTGCCACGTATATGATTATATCAATTGATTTAGTTAGTTTTTATAAATGCATGAGGAACATACAATGCCTAATAGATCAATAATACTCAGACCCAAAACTGTAGCATAAGTACTTAGTAGATTTTATATATTACCCACATCGCAGTGTTTCTATATCTATTTGATATCACCGTCAAAGTGGTGTTTTTGATACCATATCCAGTGAATGACTTATGGTGGTATGGTAATGGTATGGCATGGTTTCGTGATGGTGGGTGGGGTGATGGTACAGGGAGTGTATGTATCCGGCGAGGACAACAAGACTCACACAAGAAGGTGTATAAGTACCAAAAATTACAATCAACAATACTCGGATCATAATCGCATAATTATTGCGCTCTACGATGACTACGTATAACTGTAAAGTGCGTCTTTACTGTTATATTTGTTTGTTATCTTAGTAACAGTTGTAGAAGTGTCATTAACACAAAGGCATTTGCGTTATGTAGGTATAACATTATTTACCGGAGAGGCGAGAACAAAGCGGAACACCGGGTGCAGAGCGGACGATAAGCGATGCGACGGACCTGACAGGGTTGCTACACGCACGTGATAACATTTTAACCTAACCTCGTAAATCATTAGGCTATTGAAAATTTCGTATACAACATCATCGGCATAGACAATAACCATCGCAATAGGTATACGCACTATTATTGCGAGATGCACTCATTGGAGCGGTGGAATTTGAGATTATCCCAACCAAAGGATGGTATGTATGCAAGGCTCTTTCGCGACTACAATAGAGTACACGATGGCCTTTAGACACAATAAAAAATTGCCAATTTTGGAAGATTGCGGCAGTGTACTATCTACATCATAATATCTATTCAACAGTACCATTGTATCAGTAGCCTTCGTTATTTTTCTAAGACAGTGGCATAATAAACACCAATCACATAATATTCAAACCGTTTGACAGCTGCCAGGAAAAATCATAAACTTCAACACCTGTAAAATCGATTATTATCATGAACAAGCTGTCCCGACAGACGCTGTCCGATCAAAATGTATGAGAAAATGACCTATAATTATTCTTTATTTTTCGTAATTTTTACCCATGTTTTATTATTTACCCTGCTATTCGGATTGGATACGAATCTAACAAAGCAAAGACTATAGAAATATATATATGAAATGATTTCGTGTTAGTTACTCATTTAAGAACGAACATTCGTACTCAAGAACGGTTGGACTGTTTTTCATGGTTGACTATAATTATATAGATGAGGCTCGTAAAATAAATCAGTTTGTAGCACATCAGCAAGTGGCAACCCTATGTCGGCGACAGACGGGCGCGGGTGCGGGCCGGGTGGCGGCGGCGGCGCGGGGTCGACGCTCGGCACGTAAACAGATAACTCTTATTGATTACGCGACTCTGCCCACTCTTCAACGGGTCTGTTTAATAGAGACCATATGCACAAAGATTATCATTACCGGTCCTCCTTCTCCTTACATCATATACTCCGTAATCTTCCCTCTACGCCATAAGGAAATCGATAGGCCAATTCTAAACAGGTAAATAATAATTATAAATTCGATAGATAAATATAACTATGATTATAGACTTTGTAACAAATTTATGCAAAACAAAAACATATTCATATAAACACAAAATACAAACTAAATACTAAAACTAAGTAAATCGAATGGAATAACCCGCTAACAATGAGCAACGTTCCCACAATGCTGGCTTCATTGCCAAGTTGTATGGCAATGCTCCTTACGAAAGTGAGGGGAGGCCTTTGCCCAGCAGTGGGATAGTTGCAGCTGAAATATTATTATTATGGCAATGCTTAATTTATGATCAACATAAAGGCTAGCATTTAGGTTACGTGGGGCCTCAACTAGACGCCCAGATAGGTATTTAAATGTGGGCCCCTGGTTCCAATGGCCCCAGCATTTATAGACTTTTAATTTTAATATTTATCCCTTAATTTAATTATATAATACTAGCTGTTGCCCGCGACTTCGTCCGCGCGGACTATATATTTTACCATAATTCCAAATACTTAACTAAAAATAGACCATGACCTCGTGTTCGACATCGACATCCGATATGCGATATCCAACATGCTCGTACGACATCCACCATCTTCTATCAAAATTACTATCTTATATAAAAATCTAGCATTTTATACCAAAATCTAACATTTCATACAAAATTTACCATTTCCTAACAAAATCTACCATTTTCTACCAAAATACCATGTTCTACCCATAAGCTACCATTATCTACCTACTAAAATCTAAAATTTTCTACCACAATCTAAAATTTTGTTTCTAAATCTATTATTTTCTTACTAAATGTATTATTTTCTACCAAAAGCTACCATTTCCTACCAGAACCTACCATTTCCAATCAGAATCTACCATTTTCTACCAAAAAGTACCATTTTTAACCAAAGCTTCCTTTTTTTCCAAAATTTACCGTTTTCATCAAAAGCTACCAAATTTATCATTTCTACCAAATTAGCATTTTAACCAAAATCTACCATTTTAATTCCAAATTCACTATTATCTACCAAAAGCTACAATTCCTTCCAAAATCTACCACTATTACCAAAAATCTACCATTATTACCAATAATCTACCATTTCCTACTAAAAACTACCATTTCCTACTTTAAATTAATCATTTTCTACAAAATCTACCACTTTCTACCTACAATTTAGGATTCATTTAGTTCATTATTAAAACCAGATAAAACACGTGTTTAAAATCTTTAAAGGATATAGATGCCAAGTTTGTAGTTGATCAAACCGATAAAACACGTTGTTCCATCCAAACTTTGAAACCCCTTTTCACCCACTTAGGGGTTGAATTAAAAAAAAAAGAAACTTAGTGCACACCTACGTCTTTTAAGGAATATTTGTGCAAAATTTCAGTTTCGAACAAAATCTGATGAAAAATATTTTGCAACCCCTCTTTATTATTTTAGGGGTTGAATATTAAAAAACTATGAAATATTTAAATAAATCTTTTAAATAATGTAAAAGCCAAGTTTGAAGCAGATTAGACAAAGAAAACACGTTGTGACACACAAACATTACAACCCCTTTTCACCCCTTTAGGGGTTGAATTTAAAAATCATATTGAAGTGCACTCCTATGTCACTTATGGCATAATAATTGATCCAAATTTAAATTATGAACTAAATCGGATGAAAATATGTTGCAACCCCTTATTCTCAATTTAGGGGTTGAATATTCAAAAACGATGAAACACGTGTTTAATTAAATCTTTTAAAGAATATAAATGCCAAGTTTGAAGTTGATCGGACTAAGAAAACACGTTGCTCCATACAAACTTTGTAACCCCTTTTCACCCCTTTAGGGGTTGAATTTTCAAAAATCCTTTCTTATTGCTCGCCTACGTCACATAAGGAATATTTGTGCAAAATTTCATGGTTCTAGACCCAGCGGTTTCGGCTGTGCGTTGATCGATCAGTCAGTCAGTCAGTCAGTCAGTCAGTCAGTCAGTCAATCAGTCAGTCAGTTTTGGCTTTTATATATATAGATTAGAAAAATGTATTTTGTCTAGCTAAACCCTGAAAATACTCACTCCAAATCAGTTTTTAATTTTACAGTAATTATTATATTATACCTACAACTAATAAATAATACCTAAAATAATACTACTACACGTTACAATAAAAAAAAATTAGGCATTTAGAGAGTGGAATCAGTCTGTGTACGAATAAGTCCTTACTAGAATAGGCTATTTCCCGAATAGTGCAGTTTCAGAATAAGGTACTTATACCGCAATCAGGTCCAAAAACACATAACAGCGTAATTTTGCGAATAGATAATTTATCTACAAAGCCGTTTTTATACGGGCTTTGTCCAGAAAATATTATATGCTTCTTCAAGGTATTCATAAATTAGCAACTATCACACAATAATGATTGTATATAACATCAAAATATTTCAATAACACAGCATTGGCTGAAACATAAAATAATGTTCATTTCATTTCACGTCTAAAAGAACAAAAGTCGTAATAAACAGTGGGCGGGCTGTTTCTCTGCGCAAGACGGCCACTTCAGCACTTGAGCTTGCAGCCGGCACGGCACGCCTTTGTCTGCGACGCGTGAAATTTTTCGCCAGGATCCAGACGCTACGTGCACTTGGCGCCGAAGACGCTCTGAAATGCAGCGCACTACCGGTACCCTTATTTACCTCGTACACAGCTCAGGCGAAACAAGTTTTGAGAACAAACGAAATGTTGTGAAATGTTAGAGCCAATGCCAGGCATCGCATACATTATTTCTAGGAAATGGGGAACTACGACAACCATGGTCCCAAAATCACTCACAGTACAGTAAATATCTGTGATGCATAAAAATATTTGCCATGTGCGGCAATCGAACCCACAAGATTACGATTCATAGTCGGCTTATCACGTATTACGTCATGGAGGCCCATAATACACGGGGTTTGCAATTGCATGGGTGTACGTACTCATAAGAGATTTATCTAGTGCCGTTGATACCTTGCTACACTATACGTTGTTATTTGACTAGTTTCCTACACAAATCAATGCCTAATTATTTTATGATCCTGTCACCGGGTAGGTATTAATGTAATAAAGGAATCAAAAAGCAAATTATTATTTCAACAGTCTCTAATTTACAATAAAAATAAATTACTTACACCAGAACTTTTTAGCTGTGTTCGCGAGCTGAGGATCTCAAGATCAGTACAAACGACATCAACGCGCGCCCATAAAAAAGTTTAAACGGAACAATTGTGATATTTCAAGAATAATTAAGTATTACAAATTCATAATTTCTTTATTCTTTTGTCGTTCGTTATTGGTTTTTGTTTTTTTAGTATATTTTTGTGAGTAGGATAGTACGACGACGTATTGTCTTTGTCGGCGTACCTATGCACTAATTTATTGCTGTGCTGCAGAAGTAAACCAATCTTGGCATTTTAGAATGTCGCACGAATTATTGGAGCACCACCTAAATAACGTGTATGAAATTTATCCGATTTATACTAGGGGTTGTAGCCAAGTGTGCCCCTTTTGGGTATACCTACTCTTTTGTTAGGTCCATCTCTGGTACAAATTTAAGTCCATGATTACTACATGCCCGTTTTACTCTGCAGTTAAGGTCATAGAGGAAATAAATACTTCATAGCTGTGCAACTATGTGTGAAATTGTGATTTCAATTAAGGACCTGTAGGCAGCGAGCTTCCGTAAAATGGGCGGTTTTTTGTCAAAAAGTTAAGCTGTAATTACAAATAATTATAAGCCAGAAAAAATACAGTGAATAGTCAAGTGTTTCAGTTAGGTAATAAATCAATAATATTGGGCTAAAGTTGTCTAGTATCTTGAGAAAAAAATTCACGAGAAAGGACCCGAAAAAAATCTTTCGTCACATATTGCTCAACATTTTCAGCGACAACTATCATATTTTTTGGAACCATAAAAAAGGCAATTTTATTTTCCAATGAAATTTGAATTTTCCAATGAACTGAATCGATTCCGTTCTTCTAAATTAATAAAAACGACGAGAATATGATCAGTTTGAGCGCGTACTAGGCGGCTCAGTACCCGCTACGGCGTTTCAGAGAGAGGACGTATGTCGCTGTTCCTCAAAATTTTCTCGTCGAATTTACTGTTTGTTCTCCAAAAAATAAAGCAAACAGAATCTCTACATGGTATACAACTGGTTTATTTACTTAGTTGCCGTAAATGACTTCCTTCGACGATTACTAAACTTTTATTATAACCTATAATACTTTGTATTTATTCTCCATTGTGTGTAAAGAATAATGGCTAATATGACTATTCTTGCACCACCTGTAACTGAAATTAGCAGCAAAAACGCGTTTTTAGATTGTTCACTTAAATAAAACTGGGATTTCTTATGATAGTTTGGAGTTAATCAAAGGAGCAGATTATGATTGTATATTAAAATGAAGATGTAGTGAACTTCCGTTTTCCATAATGGCGGATCTGGCGGATGCATATTCTGACGTTTTATATTTAGCACACTTCCAGCAATCTTTCTGCTCAGCTACGAGCCAGTTTTTTCAATGTTTTTGCTTCGCACGATTTGTGCATTTAGTCATTGTCAAATATTATACTGTAAATTCGAAAGTAACTCTGTTTCTCTGTTTGTCTGTTTATTTGTATGTTTGTTTGTTTGTTACTTTTTATGGCTAAACGGCTGGACCGATTTCGATAAAATTTGGTATAGAGAGACAACAAAAATGAAAATGAAATTTAGTAGGTATATGGGAGAAGGAAAGATGAGGACCTGGAGAGATGGGGAGATGGAGAGTAGCAGCTGGAGAGATGAGGAGATGGGAGATCGGAGATGGATGAGGGATGGGAGATGAGATATTGGGAGTTGGGGAAAAAAGCGATGAGGAAATAGGAAGATAGAGATGTTTTAGAGATATTGACAGAGACGTGACGTGCCCGATTGATCTACAATAGCATACAAAGTTCACGCATATTGTGTTCTTACTAGCTGGATTCGATTTAAATGCAGACGAAGTCGCGGGTAACAGCTAGTATTCCATATTTTCACAACCTCGTGGTAAAGTAAATTTACAGTCATAGCCACGATTCAGTAAACTTTACTGAAACTAGCTTTTACGCGCGACTTCATCCGTATATGAAAAAGCAACTTATAAATTGAAAATAAATATTGAAGTCTTTGTATCTCTATCCCTGTCCCTGTCCCTTTCCTTTTCCCTATCCTTAGTCTTAACCTTTATATTTTAGCAAGAGCCTAAAATAATGAAGTGTCAGATCACCTACTTGAGAAATTATGAATTGCCCATATAAATTTTCAACTCCTATTTATTTGGATTCAAAGATCCCTATTTTTTCTGACGAAAAATAGCTTATACCCATCTCATAGGTCCAATCTTGGTCAAGATTGATTCAGCCGTTTAGACGTGAAAGGATGGCAAAAACTAAAAAAAAAACCAACAAACACACACACACAGTTTCGCATTTATATTATGATCTTAGTACGGATGCCTGACACTGGCTAAATGCACAAATCTTTTACTCCGTCATTGTCATTGTCAAAATATATATCAAAAAGAAAATTATGGAAGTGGACTAAAGAGGATGTATCAAATGGACTTGACAAACGCGCATACCAGAAAGGACCAACACTAAATAAATTTAATATAACTTATTTAGGTGTGACTCCAATAATTCGTGCGGCATTCTAAATTTGATAGGATTATAGTCAAGGAGGTAATAATTTATGTAATGCTGGCGGTAATGTTGGTGCTTGGTGCGTACGCCAACAAAGATAAAACATTTAATTAATACATTATTTACCTACTACAGATTGTGTTTATTTTTCATTGTAACAAACTACTTATATACATACACCAAAACAAAAATCATACACAAAAAGTTTCCCGGCAGCAGGTTTCGAAACTTCGAAACTACGTCTTTAGGAACGGAACGTAGCATCTCAGACCGCTCGGCCAATCTGACATGTCATTACAGTGTCGAAATAATTGAATGCTTCAGACTAAAGCCTACGTAGTAACTATCTAGTAATCTGTGCTAAGGCCACGTGATGCCGTTAGTAAGAGTATAATATTATGAATTAGCGTTTTCGACTTGCCGTGAGCGCGGAGCCAGCGTGGCGCGCGGCCCGGCCAGGTAACTTTCATCTTCTAAAATACATGAATCGCTCCTATATTAGCGCCTTAAACGGTTTTTTATAGAAAGTTATTTCAAATTTTGCAATGCCGCTGCTTTACAGTTAGGGCTACATTATAAAATAACTTATTCAACGAACGATTCACGAGAAAGAATTTTAGGCCTTATCTGCAAGAGTATTTTGTTACATATTCATATCTAGTAGTAAACATTAATCCCATCAAAAACATTACATGTACAAAAATGCACAAGTCTCACAACGCAGTTTATCTGCCGTAAAAAGGTGTGATATCGAATGTAAGCCAAGTCGGTTAATTTAATACCTACCTACTTATTTATTTCTTTAGTAAATAGAGTGACTTGGCAATTGCACACTTCAACATAAATCTACATAGCGCTTTGTGCTTGTATTTGTTTGAAAGTATACCTACACGGAAGACTATATTATTTAGATTACCTAGTAGATTATGCTGCCGTGTACAATCGCCAAGACACTCTATTTACTAAAGAAATAAATAAGTAGGTAGGTATTAAATTAACCGACTTGGTTTACATTCGATATCACACCTTTTTACGACAAATAAACTGCGTTGCGAGACTTGTGCATTTTTGTACATGTAATGTTTTTGATGGGATCTCATTTCTTTTTGTAGGTTTTCTTTCTTTATTTCGTAATTTTGCGAAACACGCATAAACGCGCGCCCCGAGCCTGCGCGGCCTGGGCCCCTTGCGAACATAGGTCATGCTCATAGATTATCATGAACGAGTGCCTTTGCGTCTCCACAGATGCATATTAGGTGTAAGGTACCTATTTTAATGTACCTAGGTAACGAATTAGTTCAACCTATAAAAGTGTAAGTAGGTACCTATAGTATAGGGATTTGTACCGTGGAAGTTTTTAAAAAGCGCTCTACTGTCGAATTTCTCGCAGCCATTTCTCATGTTTAACCCCTGTTACCCATTTCATTCAATTTCAATAAAGTCCAATTATGAACTGTAAAAGTAACTTTGTAATCATATACAATTAAATGGGATTTATATGGGAATACAAAGTTATTTATGCAGATTATATATCTAGAAAACGGGATGAAAATTATGGAATATCAGAATTTTTCCTTGGTTTATAGGCTAAACAATAGCTATATTCAAAATTTGAAACTTATGGGACGGCTAGAAATACCTTAGAATTTTGATGATCGGTGAGTCAGTGAGTCAGTCAGTGGGCAACAAAATTAAGCAACTTTGACTTGAAACAATTCTTAAACTACTGGTTCAAATTTAATGTAATTTGGATTATTATCTGTAGACGTGATGTCCTCTTGGTCACTAAAAATGTAGGCTTCTAGTTTTATCCATAACGAAGTTACAGGGGGTCGAAAATGGCCCGAATCGCTTCGAGAAAAGGATAGTACGGCCGTGCCTTTTGTTTTGCTCGACTTGGCGGGGGCACTGCCGTGCCCCCAGATTTGTTCCGGTTTTCCAGAGATATTACTAGGCATAAGTATTTTCATAATGTATACAAGCTCAGTGCAGTGCCGCGCATGATCTTGTCAATGCAAATAAAAACACTGTTTGTTTGTTTCATCTTATCATTTTAATCTCATTGATTTTTTAAGATATTTTGGGAATTTTTATGTAACAAATTACAGCTCTTATGTGGAATATAGGTGGCTCTGACGAACCTAGAGAGGTTTCTTGTTTGACTTCAGAACTGTACAAAATATCAATGCTATCCTACTAATATTACAAAGGTGAAAGTTTGTGCGTTTGTACGTTTGTTACTTCTTCACGCTCAAACGGTTTGCCCAATTTTGATAAAATTTGGTACAGAAGTAGCTAGGACCCTGGATTAAAACATAGGGTTCTTTTGTTCCGAAAACAGAAGGTTTTCGGATTGCAACTAGAAAAAAGGGGGAGACTGTACGACCAGTGCCAGTACAAGTTTAAATCGAACACAATAAGATGAGTCCAATTAAAAAAGGCTGCCAGGCAAAGCAAGTGTCCACAAATGCATGCCTCGCATAAAAAGACAATTTGTAAATTGCAAAATGTAATTGCAGACACCCGCGCCATCGTCGGCGACGGCGGGCAGCCGGCAGAGTGCAGCGCTAATGAAAATTTAAAGTAACCGGTGCGAGCGGACAATGCGGTGTAAGATGTTAGCGAGCAGCGTGAATATGCAATAGTACTTAATACATACTAATTAAATTAAACCATGTATATAAAGGAATAATAAATAATAAGTTAGCCAGTACTGTCCCACTGCTAGGCAAAGGCCTCACCTCACTTTCGAGAGGAGGTTTAGGACATAATCAAATACGGGGGCCCGGTCCGGATTGGTAGATAACATGCCTCCGAAATAATTCTCGGGCATGTTCGTTTCCTCACGATGTTTTACTTCATCAAAAAGCGAGTGATAATTACGTACCTACATATTATGTTTTACAAGAAACACATTGGTAAGTACTCCTATTTCGGCAGGCGGACGTTCGCCCCAAAAATGGTAATTTTACTTATAAATGCGGCGTTACTATTATCGCAGTGTTAAGTTACGAGAAGCAATTACGGATAAACAAGTACAAAACTAGTAAAACGGGATATAACATAACCCAAAGACTACAATCAAAGATCTCGTTTTCGCCCATTTGGTTTGTTTCACGACTGTACTTTCTGGCAGTGTACAAAATGGCATGTAGCCGCTTTACTTTCCACATAATTTATAGGTTTGTAAAATTTTAATAGTTCTTGTGTAGCTTCCTAATTAGTAATAAGTATAATAAATAGAGCATTCTGGTCAAAACTTAAAAACTGAAATAAGTCGCTAGACGCGTGTGACTTGCGACGAAGGCTCCAGCGGGTGAGGCGCGCGGCGACCGGCGGCAGTGACGGCGGGCGGGGGACAGTGGCCACATGCCCCGATGCATCGCGACCTCAGTGCAGTGACCCACCCCTCCCGCACCGCCCTTCATACAGCCTGCGGACCCGATGTCACATGTCACACCACAACATGATATGCGAACGTGGAGCTTTTCAACATACCGACTGAGGTTTTTCTTTGATGTTTATGTCCAGGCTTAAATAATATTTATCTATACCTAGTCAGGTCATAAATTCTGTCACATGTTTTATATAAAATAATTGAAACAAGTTTATTCATTATGTAACCATTTATATACCAAAATGAACTTAACAAAACATAGATTCTTATGACACTAAAGTTTATTCAAAATGACCTCCGTGATTTTGAATACAGGCCTTCAATCTGCGCGGCCAGTCGTCTATCGCAGCACGAACGAGGTCCATGTCAATATCGGCGGCTGCCTTAATCAAGGATGTCTTGAGTGACTCCAAATTGGGATGAGGCTTTGAGCGCGCCTTTTCCTCCAAGTGTTGCCATATCTTGTAATCTAGCGGATTCAAATCTGGACTGGAGGAGGGCCAGTCTTCGTGCCGGATGAAGTCGATTTCACGCGCCGCCAGCCAGTCTTGTGTGCTCTTCGCTCTATGAGCTGGCGCCGAATCTTGTTGGAATACCCAGTGCCTGTTATTAAACATGGTATGAGAAACAGGTTCCACAAGGTTCGTCAGGACTGTATTTTGATACACAACTGCATTCGTTTTTACACCTTTCTCACAAAAATGTACCTCTGTTAAGCCCCAATAAGACACTCCCAACCATACCATGAGCGAGGATGGAAAATGACCTCGTTGGACACGCGGAATACGGTTGCTCGCTTCTTCACTACTGTGTGCGTACACCTTATCATTTTGTTTGTTGTAGCTCTCTTCTACGGTAAAAATTTTTTCATCCGAAAAAAGAATTTCCCGATATTTTTTTCCCGCGTACCGCTTCAACAAAGCGCGGCATCTCTTCAGTCTCAGGTCCATTAGACGAGCATTCAAATGATGTCCTGTTTTTCTTCGATATGCCCGAAGCCCTAAGTCTTCATTTAACACCCTTTTCACCGTGGTTCTGCTTAATCCCATCTGAAGGGCCAACAGTTTCTGCTTACGTTTGGGATTTCTTTGAATTCGCGCCTTCACAGATTTTATCACTGCTGGAGTCCTAACAGACCGAGGGCGACCACTTCTTGACCTGTCATCTACACTAGAGTCTTCATTGTATCGTTTGATGGTACGATAAACGAATCTCTTGGTTATATTCAAATTTTTCAGTATGTCAAAAATTTGAATTGGCGCGTAACCGCAACGATGCAACGCAATAACTGCAACACGGTCTTCTTTAAGCGTCCACTCCATATTTAAAAATGAGTAAAATTCTAAAAAGTATACATTTTTATTTTCATGAACAATTCGAAATTCGAATTCAATAAACTTTTTTGTGGCCAGCATTCTAAAAGAAAAGTTTTTACTGTGTGACAATACTTATGACCTGACTAAGTATAATATAATATTATGAAATTAAAACTCCTACTGCTACGCCATGTCTGTAAATTGAAGATATTAAAAAAAAACAATTGGATTCGTCGACTACCTTTTTTTTTTTTTGAGGGGGGGAAATGCCTTCGCACTATCCCTTCCGCCACGGGGGTGGCAGAAGGGGGTGTGTGGGACTTGAACCCACTAAAACCCCCCCGTGAGCCGTCGATCCGCCTAGAGTGGGGCGAGATGGGGTCGTTTTGGCATTCACCATCCCGCCCCAGCGGCAGGCCCGGTGGGACTACCGGGCCATTACACCTAGGGAGGGGATGACCTTGCTCACCAAGGCCATCCCTCCAGTTCGTCGACTACCTATGTCAACTCCTAAATTTGATAAGTATTTAGAAATTTTGGCTGTTTGTTTGTTTGTTACCTAAAAACTTTGAAACAACAAAACTGATTACAATTTTGTACTACTCGTATATTATTACAAATTAAATTTGTTTGCGACCTTAAAATTTTGAAACAATAAAACTGATCTTTGCATCATTCTGCTTCTAAATCTGAAATTAAGGAAAATTATTTTTTCATCTACACTAATATTATAATGAGGAAAACTTTGTTGGGTTGTAATGAATAGCCTCCGAAACTACTGAACCGATTTGAAAAATTCTTTCACTGTTGGGAAGCTATGCTATCCCCGGGTAAAAATTAATGGTTCCCGCGGGATAGTAGTTAACGCGGGTGAAACCGCGAGGTGCTTCTACTACTTTATAACCTAGGTTAGAATTTTCCACTCATTTTATTTATTTATTTATATTTATTTATTTATTTTTATTTAGACGAATCCATCTCACCTGGTATTAAGTGGCAATGTGGTGGGTAAACAACCCTTATCTTCCCCCTGCCGAGCACGGGGCAACCCTCAATTATTTTTCTGGTCAGCTGATCGAACCTATAATACACCCTGCATGAAATGCGAAGGTTTAACCGCTGAATGCCCATTGAAAGCTAAACCAACTGAGCAACAAAACTCACAGCCCTTTTTTTTTTTTTTTTTTTTTGTTGTCGAGGGGGAAACCTTCAAAAAGGTACCCGGCTGCATGTAGGGGGTGCGACCGGGTTATGTGGGATTTGTAACCGCACTAAAAAACCCCCCGGTGGCCGACCTCAAACTCACAGCCCTACCCGAACCTACCCAAAGTCATTTTCATTGTGAGTTTCCAAGTTTTCCGGATTACTTCAATTTTTAAGACCCAACAGTTTAAAATATGCAGTTCCCAGTAAAAACTCTTAACCAGTTAAACCCACTTTTGACTAGCAAAATCAACAGCATTCTTCTTATGACTGCCAATTTACGGTTCAAAGTAGTTTTGACTGAAGCTCGTAGTCAAAACTACTTTTAACCGATAGCATCAGTCGAAATCACTATAACTGGTCAAGTTATAGGGTTTTAGTTGTGAGTAAGCACCAGTCAACCTAACTAACCTACTCTCGTTCTGTTCGGTCCACATTCCTTTGAGAACTAGTATAGGGTAAGTTAGGTTGAGTGGTGCTACTTGATAACCAGTCAAAAGTGTTTTTGTGTAGCGTATAGGCAGTGACGCGTAAGATTTAACAATTCAATACATTCTGGGTGGCACTGCAGCTGTTAAATACGGACAGGCGTAGTGCTTGCCATAGGGAAAACTGGTCGTCTTGTTATTCAATACAATATAGATTGTGGTAGCATTGGTTTTCGTATCCCAACCCCCTTATAATCATATATTTGTAATAAAAAATATTGTAGACCTATCTGTAGTACTGTGAATCTGAACCATGCATGTTTCTTTATACACGTAAAATTGTTATACATTCGTAAAATATTATTTACAATGTATCGCTTTTTGTGGTAGAGAATATTTATACAGGTGGAACTTCCCGACGCGACGTATGTGAGTTCAACGTAATGTCAAACACCTATCTATATCAGAAATAATTTTACATCTAAATATAAACCGTGCATAAGAATTCACAACACAGAGAGCGCGAGACAGTGAGATAGTGCGAGTCTCTGTTTCCTTGCCAATAGCTACGACATTGTATCTATTGACACGGGCCAGCAGCCGACTATTTTGAGTAGACGGCGCACGTGTCGCAGCCGGCCGCGGGTCCGTACCCTAACTTCGCTGCGAGGAGCCCTCAATGAAAGAAGACAAGTTTAAAGAAAAGATTCGCCGAGCGCATCGTCGGTGATGCAGGTGGCCGCCGCGGTACATATCGCATCACCGCCCGCCCGCAATTTCGCGTAAAATTGGCAGCGTGCGGCGGGCGGGCGGCGGTAGCGGCGCGGAGCGTCGCTCCCGAAATAGTGTTCGGGTGCGGTCGTACGCTCTCGGGAGCGGCGCCCCAGTCGCCGTGTGGCCGCGCGCGCGCACCCGCGTCGCTTCGCCAGCCGTCTCGACGCCGCACGAATACCCGGGTGACAGGGCGAGCTCGCCGGTGCACGAGTCAACGGTGTGCGTATTTCGGTCTCGAAAGGGCCCCGGGCCGCGTCGGGCGCGCTGCCCGCGCGCTGGCCGCCGTGCTCTGGTGGTGGTGCGTGGCGCTGCTGCGGCTGGTCGCGCTCTGCGCGCCTCCCCCCGGGCCGTCCGGCGTCGGCGCGCCGCCGCCCGCGCCGCCCTCCGCCCGCGCCGCGGAAGATGCGGTCGCTTGCGCGAGCGCGCCCTCCAACACCACCGAGCCGTCGCCGTCGTCGCCGCCGCCGTCCGCGGCGCCACTCCCGCCCGACCACACCGGTCAGTACTCCTACCGCCCGTCGCCGCCACCGCCACCGCTACCGCAGCTATATGACGCACACCTGCCTATCGCCAGCGTGATCAAATTATGCTATAATTGCTGTAACTACTTCCAGACTTTAACACGTGGCATATTCCTGGAACAGACGCATATACCTGAAACCATTCACCTTTCACTGATACTCGGAGAGAGCCGGTTGTTACGAGTATGTCGCACATTCTAAAATTATAAATGCAATTGAGTATGTTTTAATGTCGCTCATGTAGTGTTATTGAGTGCATTCACAAAGTTCGTCATGTGATGACCGGTCGTTTTCTGAGAAAGAGGTCAAGTTGTTGATAAACAATGCTTATCTTACCAGTACCTACATACGAGCATAAATTAATTGAATTTATTAGATACGTGTGTGTACCTGTATATGCCTGCCTGCAATATCACTGTACCTACATTTAACCACAAAAATAGTATACGTGTTAGTTTGCCTTTATCTTGTGCAGCATGTAAGGGTAGTAACTTTTTTTAATGGGCATGTTTCTTTATTTACTAGTAACAATGTAAAAAATTTAGTTAAAGGATAAATCATTAATGTAAATAAAGCTAATTAAAACACCCCAAAATACGAGTAGGTAGTATGCACAACTATTAGGCCTAAGTAAATCTTACAACGTAACGAGCACAACATAACTAGTTCATACAAAACTTAGAAAAACATAAGCAATCATAGGCTTCAACCAAATATCTTCCTTTCTTTTGGGAAAAACCTTTGTAAAATTGTAATAGGTAAGCCGGCGAATGCTAGAAATCAATACGGACCTCCATCGCCACCCTCCTCGCATTGTCAGTAGGAAGTGGAAAATGGGGTCTTATTATATCCTGTTTCTTTATGAGATACTGGATCATAACATAACATATAGATTTGTGAAATGAAAGACGTTATTTAATAAACGTATCCGATGAATGTAGAGTAGAGATGAGACGAGGGCGCGGCGACGCCGGCGCGGCGGGCGCGCGATGTGGGTTATCAGGTCGAAGGTTCCCAGCATCCCTCGCCCGATCGCCTCGCCTCCCCTCGGCGACTCCGCTCGCCAGATTCCAGATGCGCACTGCGCAACCTACGGCTCGATTTTCGCCACACCTACACCATCTAGGAACCCGTATCCGGACAGGGTGTAACAACGACGAAGACAAAACATTGTACTTATCGCGTTTCTCGGAATCACATCACGCATGTAAATGTAATTGTCAAACAGACAGGTCAGAAAGGCACTTAAGCAGTGATAAGCTATATGCTTAACACATACATATGCCAATTATGGGATAGACATATTGTTGTGTGATTCAATTTGCTAATTGGGCCGCTCGCTAATAAGAGGATGTCGAAGGTCACATGCGAGCGATAAAATTATCAATTTAAATAGACTCTTATGTATCTTGTAAGTACCTATATTATCACAGAGTCAATACCGATGCCATTTGGTAAAACGTTTATCACAGGTTTGAATGAAAACAGTTTTTTCATTCATTTATCTGTAAGTAAGTATATACTCGTAGGTAAGTAATGCTAGTAAGATATAAATAGGCAGGTATAGGTAGGTACATATCGGATTTTGGTATTCTGCTACTTATTCGATCTGTAATATAATTTCTGTATGGATGCTGATGGATTTAATTAACTAAATCACTTCTATTACGGTGTAGGTATAATCTTAAATAAACTTGGTCAAAAACTCCTTGCAGTGTTTGTAGTTATGTTTGATATCCAAACTCCAGTAGCTGAACTTATTTTAATCTCCCATTTACTATTTACGTAGAAACCGGTAGCGTTATTAGCACAACCTAATCTCTAATCAGCTGAATATAAAGTGTGCGTGCGCATTGAGAGAGCATCTTGTATCTTTATCGTTGATATTATTAATCAGTAACATACATTTTAGGGTGTAAACATCATACATTTTAATAATAACAAAAAAGAACATAATAACAATGTCAACATCAAAAAGAAAACACATTGCTATGCTATGATTATTGACATAAAAGGCCAGTCTAGGTATGAATAAAATGTATGTTTATTCACATTTTTTCTTTGGATCTTATCTTCTGCACCAGTTGCTATTTAGTTAAATATGACTCGACTGGCATAATGTTATAATATAGTACGGCCACATCCACTCATGTTATCTGTTAATCACGCAAGAAGCGCTACACAAGTAATTTTCCTCTCACGACATAGAGGTATTTTCGAGAATTGTAATCTACATAAGCATCTCATGTGTGGGTTTAACATTCATTGAATTCTCATTTTTGAACGCAGGTGCCTAGTTCGCGCCGCTTGATCTACTCTCATTAAATCAGTTGGGAGACATGTATTTTTATTTATTGAATTCTAAATTAGTTGCATCTCCTAGGTACTCGTAAGTTTCGACTTGTTTCTGGATGAACTAATTCAATGTTGTAATGTTATGGTTCTTTTTCTGCTCCTCTCAACCCTTATTAACCGACTCCTGAGTATAAGGCTCCTTATTATCATAAAAACCCACAGGGGTGTGTTTAGTTCGCTCGTCGCGTAACGACACTCAGCCATCGTCATGGGCATCGATGTGACCAATGAGCAAGCTGAAGCGTCCCAATATGTTATAAGTACGTATATGATAACCAATTTCAAGGTTTCTTTAATAAACACCAATGATTCATGATTATAACTTCAAAAGTGAAGCCTACTCAGAAGTTTTCAAGAAAACCTACTTAAGGAAGCTTTCTCGAAATCAGATATTTGGGTATATTGTGTAGGCAAGGAAGGCAGTCGCGGGCCGGCTTAGGGGTATGGGGCGGGAGAGGTTTGTTATGGCGGCGGCAGGAAGCGGCCGGTGGCACGACTGGCACGTGTAAGAGCGGCCTTGAGACGGCAGGTCGTCGAACGCGACGCGCCGCGCCGCCCGCCGGCAGACACGGCCGCCTGTCGCCTTCTGCCCAACCGCGACACCATGCCCGTGCCGCCTCTCGCAGCCGCACCCGTCACTGCCACCAGCACACCCAATACCCGGTCCGCCGCCGTCACCGACAGATCTTCAATCGAAGTACTCCTTCAAATCTCGACGCCACTCGTGTCGCGTGATCCGACTCGTGTAAAGGTCAACCGCACTGCACTGGTACACGCTACTATCGGTCGCTCTTAAGTATGTGAATTATGCATTACGAATATGGTTTGAATGCGAACAATCGAGTCAAGTTGTAGAAGTGCTAATAAATGTCGGTTCAGGTTTGACGCGACTTCAAAAAACTGGTCTCCGCTGCCGACGCGGCGACGACGCCGTCCGGGTCACTCTGGCGATGATGCGCCATTACAGAAATTCGCACTCACGTCACCGGCAGTGTGTTGTTCGATGCGGGTCGCCCAAGCTACGACTGTATTTCGCTATCTTTCTAGATAACACAATATTTTGTTGTATAGATAGGTATTTGAAATTCGAAAGGAATTCAATATCTTTCTAGATTTGGGTATTGTTGTACCTACATTGAAGTGCGTCACACCGCGAACAACTGGGTGCGGGAACAGAAGTGACTTCTTGTTATCAGACTGATAAGGGAGTGCGCGGGGGTGGATGTTAGTTCAAGAAGGGAGGTACGGAGGGGGGAGAGGAATGGGAAGTGGGTCGCGGGGCCGTCGCCCGAGCCCGGCCTCAGCCGACGACCTGCGTCTCTACCCGGAGTAATTCGCACTGAAACTGGAGGCCTAGACTAAGTAAGTAGGCACGTTCAGATAAAACACATAACATTATTCCTCCATTTTTTTAAGAATACTGTAATTCTGGTAGGTTGTAGTTATAGTTGGGTATGTAGGTAAGTATGTGGCAACTCAATATTTTATATGCCTTCAACACCGAGCAATACCGTCGCCGATTTACATAACATTCGTATAGTGATATTATTAGCTTATATGATATTATTATTTTGTCGAGTGATATTATTACTCGTGAACTCGTAGTAATCGCCATCACTGGCTGCGGTATTTTCCAAAGGCTCTACAGCTAGAGCCTTGGAACATACCGAGCTAGAGAGGTTGTCAACTCTGAGATTTCTCTTGATGCCCTGCCCTCCTTATGCGATCATCTATTATATCGACCTAATGATAAAATGGTTAGTAGGTACCTATAGTAGGTTAGAAGGGTAATATTAACACAATATTATGTATGCGGGCTAAACACTTGAAGTAGTACCTTGATAAGCTATCTAATATAATACTTCTTATTTACTTTTCCCCGACAGCTATTATTATTAGACCTGCTCATCTCCATCGTGAATACTGTAAGGAAATTTCCTCATTCCTTTGAAGCTGTCTGATTTAATAATAAAATGTTAGTCTATTGGAAATTGGGACCTCTATTGAATATAATAATAAATATGCGATGTTGGCTTATATTATATATATTAAACACAAATCGTGACTACTGTCATATCTTTATACACATGAGCCCCAAAAGAGTACTCAGGAAAAACCGGCCAAGTGCGTGTCGGACTCGCGCACGAAGGTTCATAGTACTATCCTACTATCCTACTAATATTATAAACGCCAAAGTTTGTAAGTATGGATGGATGGATGGATGTTTGTTACTCTTTCACGTAAAAACTACTGAATGGATTCTAATGAAACTTTACAATAATATAGCTTATACATCAGAATAACACATAGGCTACAATTTATAAAAATATTGTGTGAATTGTCAAAAATATGATGATAAGTGTCAAGTAGGACATAAATTATGTGATAATTTTAATATCATAATGTTAATTCTTTTCTACGCCACGCTAATAATAAGCTACTCGAAATACTAAATCCTGCGCAGACGAAGTCGCGGGCACCAGCTAGTTATCTATAAAAATGGCAAAAAAATCACGTTAGTTGTATTGTATGGGAGACCCTTAAATATTAATTTTATTGTTTTTTAGTATTTGTTGTTATAGCGGCAACAGAATTATATATCATATTATGTGAAAATTTCATACAGCCTGGTGACAGACGAACAGACAGACAGACTGACGCACTGCGGAGTTTTACTAACAACGTTCCGTTTTACCCTTTGGTTACAGACCCCTAAAAATCTACTCTACCATCATGATTCGCAATACAACTATACAAAAGACGACAATAAACTCGATAAAGAATATTTTTCTGATTATTCTGCTGAAGATAAATCAATTGAATGGATTGATCGAATGATTGAATCAATTGAATTGAAGGAACCGTCCTAGTCCGTGTCGGGCTAAACAATGTTGGATGACTTATTTGGAATGTTAGAGGACATACTTCGTTAACGACTTTTGGAGCTCTAATATCTCAACAAATAAAAAAGTTATTTAGGAACAAACATGCGCGATTTTTTCGCGCATTTTTCATAAACCGGGTAGAAACGCAAAGTGACACTGCTTGTAAGTGATCAAGAACTTACAATTATGAAACTGTACCTAACTTTGCTATAACATGTTTATACAATGAGAATAATAAAAAAACTAACTTGGATCACCTGAAAATGTAGTTATACTTTAAACTCAGAAACTATTTGAGCGATTTTCATGACAGTTTCAGCATTTGTTAGTTTTTGTTTCCAGGAAGTTAACGATAGCTATATACCTATGGTATACGTTTCATAACTAGGTTACTACCTTTTCTAAACAGTGGGTACCATGTTCAACATTGCTGAGCCTTTATTTTCCATGGGCTATGGAAATAGAGTTAGCGACTGCATAAGCTGGAGTCGATCATAGTGACGTCAAACGTGATACTCCATCCACACCACACGTACGTAGCCGCGGGAAAAAGGTAATAGGGTCATGTGGTCAACAGTGGGTCACTTTTTTCTGACACACCTAACATAGCTCTAAAATGGTATCATATTGTTATTAAGAACCAACATAAAATAGTTCATCTACTTTGATTCTGCATTATTATTTTCTTCAATATCGGCATAGGAAAAAGATCATGATAGTTTTTTTTAAATACCAGAAATTAGCTACTGTGTACCACGGGGTCGAAACAGTGGCTCGCCCTTAAGTACACAGTGGTTCAGGGTAGTACAAATAGGATAATTTAACATCATTTATCAGAAATAAAGCAAGTTATTATAAATTCAATCAGTAATATTCGTTCCTTTCATAACGAATTTATGGAAATTGCTTTAACGACAATAATTATAAGTCCTAAAGTTCTAAAAGATGGGTATCTTTGAAATATTGTAATAGTTTGCTAGAAGCACAAAGCGAAATATACTTTTAATTGAAAATAAGGCTACAAAATTAACCGCCTTGGTCATGGCTTTAGTACCTTCTACTTACAACACTTTATGTGTAGGTAAAAAAACTTTGGATGGTAAGCTAAGAGAAAAGTCCATAGCGAATCATGATCCACTGTGAACTTCCATCAACTGAGCCGCTGTGGACTCCGTCGCCATATTAAATTCAAAGCTACACATAAAATAAATTACGCCTTTATTGAGAGTGAATTATGCATATCAAATATCATAAATTAACACGTATCACAAAGAAAATAAATACCACAGTGAAATAATACATAGAAAAGGAGATGAAACAAAATACTTCTTACCAAAAATTGGTATTTTTTCTACAGAAAATCGAAAAATACCTGTTTCAAAAAATCGCGCGCTGCGAGCACTGCCCGACTGGTTCGAATAAGTTTGTTACATAAGAGCCTACCAATGGGCCAATGAGACGTATACAAATATCTCTGTTAATTTCTCGGGTACTGTTGTTACTGAGCCATTGTATCTGCTATCGCCACTGTATACCACATGACCCTATTTTATAAATGTGAGTTCGTGCTGCCCATAAATATTGTTTCTTTCGTAGTTTAACTACACAACCAGTAAGTTGCACATGATTGCAGTCTCAATAGCCTCCCACGACATGACGAGTTTATATAGGTCCCGTTTTTACCATCCTGCTACGGAAACCTAAAAAGTATCATAATATATTTTTAATATGGAAGAATTTAGGAATTGCGATTTATGTCATTTACATAATCTCACTTGGTCTTCGGAATATACCGAGATAAAAAATTCAATACCAAATAAATACCTTTCGGATGTTGTTCTGATATTAAACTTTATTTTTTAAACTGCATGTGACCTAAATAGAATATATAATATAATATTAATTCCATTCGAGATCCCAGTAAAAACAACCACAATTTACTGTTTTATTAATCTTTACAAAAAAAAGATGTCACAATATTATAATTCAGTCTTGATATAAAGATTACTATTGTTACCAGAATTTGACGACAATCCTTTGCTCATACGATTGGTTAAGTGAATGAAAATATTTTAAATAAACGTTACTGTAACGGTAACTGGTGCTATGAGTAATCAAGATGTCATATTAAACCTCTTTTGTAACAGCTATGATTCAGTGAAATACAAGTCGTAAGTTGTAATATAAAGTGTAGTAGTGTAGTTTGTGGGCAGTGTTACGCGTGCGCGTGGCTTGCACCGGCGGCACCGCCGCGGCCGCGCCGCACGTACCGAAATAACCCGCGAAACACGACGAAAACAATCGAGACCGCGCCTGCGCCCTCACCCGCGCGCAAAAATCACACAAAATATGCACGAAACATGCCACGCGCATAACCTAACACATCGATCAACAAGACCCGTCCTTTACTAGGACATTTCTGTAGGTGTTGATAGAGAAAAAATACAAGTAAGACTGCGCTTGCGCATCCACATACAAACATGAGTCAAGTCATGCCCGCGCATACCTAACCTAAATCACTGCGTTAGAATTCATTCGATCAATGACACTGATCCTGTAGATTGAACCTATATCCGGATCGATTTCTTCGACACTTTTTAACCTGAGTCTACAACCTAGTAAAGACATCAAGCTTAGGAGTAATAGTGTTCAGCCTGCCCTCAACAACCACTTGTACGGCTTGTACTTACTAAATATTTTATTTCGCGCTACTACGTGTATGTATCTTAGAAATAAAATAAGAGCCCGTTTACGAAATAAGTACCTACATACGTAGTAAACTGCAAAACCTTTTTGCGAGAGTTGCACGTCTCTCCTACTGTTCTAAAATATTTCTCAATTAATTCTGTTTTGGTAATAATTCTTGACCATTTTAGTTTACGATTGAGGTGAAACCCCTGTGCTTATACGTGACCCGGCCCGACATAGTACGTAACCCAATTTAGCAGTCTACTTAGACTTGGACATTGTAACAGAACTCGAAACACGTAATATTGATAAATATTAAACGGTGGTGATTACTTACTGTGCAATGTGCATTGATTCATACAATCGTCTACGAATGCTATCATCTATGTGTGGCGTGATTGCAGTTATTGCAACAATGTTTAAAATATAATCACGAAATAAATTTAGAGCACTCATAAATAACGAGGGTGTATCTGTGCTACCCTAATTTTTATTTTTTCCCTAACTCACTTAGACTTAGAGTCAGATTCAATTTATCGATCTAAAACTTTTGTGGGTTCCCTAATGATTAACCTAAATATTTCTAACAAAAAATTACATTACAACCAACATTTCGTATACAATTCATTTCTAAAACATGTTACTTAAAATACAACGATTAATTTTACAAACAACGTTTCAACCTACAGCTTGTTTCAAAAACCTCTTATTTTAGCAATGAGTTGTTTCACATTACAAGTATCTATTTTGCAAACGCTTCTATGTAAAATCAAGAGCATAAAAAGAAATAAAATAAAATAATCGAAATAAAATCATTCATATTAATTGATATTGTTCTGTTTCCACATTACACTGTTAGGTTATTCTGAGAGCTTCGCCAGCCGCTGCCGCGGCACACTCGCCCCTCGCGCGTTGTTTTGTCGCAGTTCAAACCTAACCTAGGATTGAAGCCACAATATTATTAAAATAATCCTACTAATATTATAAACGCGAAAGTTTGTAAGTATGGATGGATGGATGTTTGTTACTCTTTCACGTAAAAACTACTGAATGGATTTTAATTAAACTTTACAATAATATAGCTTGTACATCAGAATAACACATAGGCTACAATTTATAAATAGTATAATATTGTGGGAATTGTCCAAAATATGACGATAAGTGTCAAGTAAGTAGGAAAAAATCTACCATCTGCGAGATATTCTGGCGTGCCGCTAGAGTTACACATAATTATGTAATGTATGATGGAAATGTTTACCTAAAATATTAAAAACAAAAAAATACAAAAAAGCCCGCCTCAGTATATATCTTATATGTAAGCCATTATAGCCAAAGTAGTGAACCATAACTACAATAAAAATGTGTGATAATTTTAATGTCATAATGTTAGTTATTTTCTATGCCACGCTAATAATTATAAGCTGCTCAAAATACTAATCCTGCGCAGACGAAGTCGCGGGCATCAACTAGTAGAAATATAAAATGAATCGATTGTCGGATGTCACGTTGTAAAATGTAAATTTGACAAATCATCATTTTTTATTTATTTTTTTTGGTCTAAAATGTATTTATTTCAAGCTTTATGGTAATATAAAAACAAAATAAAAAAAATTATTTTGTTAAATTAAATCATCATTTTTGTATTTGTCGAAACATATTTTTTTATATAGTAATAATGATTTGTCAATTCATATTCTTGGTATGTACATGTTGGTTATGAAGAGAATATTACTTATATTCTTATATTCTTTATTGAACACAATAACATTTAAATACAGAGACTTACATAGGATATAAATGTACAAAGGCGAGCTTAACCCTATAAAAAGTTTTCTTCCAACAAAATCAAAATAAAAAAACGCAAATTCCCACAAATTCATAAATTAAATGTCGGAAAAATGACAGGATACCTCTTTTGTGTTTATCCGTTGATATTTCATAGCTTCTTGCGGATACGGATGACACTGGAGCTAAAAATGCTGATCTCCGTTTCCTACAATTACAGATGTCACACTCACTTAGTCACATTTGTACAATATGAAGGAACGCTCTTTTACATTGGTTGTGCCTTTTAGCGCTAAAATAATCTTTATACTGGGAATATAGTGCAGTTATGTGACTATTTCCAAAATACGTAGATACAATGCATTAAATACAGTAAAATTGTAATAAAACATTTTTCTCATTTGCAATCAACATTCAGTTAATATTGACAAGCATCAACGACAATTTTATTTCTATGTAATCGCAATACATACAACAAACGTGGTCTGTTACATATGCTACGGGGTTAAAAAACCCCACAACCTAACAAAATAATTAATTAATATGGACGTAGGTACGTCCTACATTAAAAAAAAAATATACCTGAATGGTAAAACAATTATCGGCTTTTTATAATTTATTGAATCAGATATCTTTTGATACGAGTATTACAAGGTACCTAAGCTATTGATTTCTTTAGGGCGGAAATAAATAAGATGCGATCAATTATCTCCGTAGCACGTGGTAGTACCACGGCCGCCGCTACGGCGCGGCGCCTCGCTACGCCGCCCGCCCAGCCTCGGGCGCGAACGGCGTCGCGCACACCTCTGCAAGATTATCCAATCGATACTGCACCGCGCTACCTTTGTGAAAAAAGGTTTTAGTATCACATAAAATATATAATATTATGTTTTCCTCGCGAGGCACGTTACACATTTTACTTACCTAAGAATTATTGAAAAATTTGACCTTGATCCACTTTTCATTCGTGTTCATGATCGTTTTATATATAAACAAACTGTCAAAATACAATTACGGTGCCGTACTCTGACTTTGTTATCAATCTCAGATTTACAAGGAAATGCAGGTTTTTACTATAGCACGGTTTTACTATGTAATAAAATGTAGATACAGAATTTCACCTACTTCTTTATGATCAGTGTAGAAGAAGATGAGTTATTATGTAATAGACCGCATTACCTTGGCGGGTCCTTTTGACACTTAAAGTAACTTCGTTGCTATGCTTACTATATAGCTTTGTCCTACAACATCGTACTCGAGTACTTTATATTAGCCTTGAATGTCCGCGAATCGATATTATGTCGTGATAATACTACTGTAAATGCAGCCTGTAGACAGCGAATGTGAGTAACATCTGCACTGATTTGCGCAATTCGACAGAAAACGACCGTTCGATTGATACGTGATTTCAATTATAGCTAAATTGTTACTTGTTGGGTTAGTTTCGATTGTTGCTTTTGCTGATTGTTTAGCATGATCTGTAAACTGCATACAATATAATAATAATGTATTTAGTTTTTATCCGATTGCCCAAATGAAGGATTAGGTTTTTATTTTTTATGACACAAACATTAGGTACGCTATAGTATGTCTATATAAAATATACAATGCATATTTATTGTACCTAACCTATTTTAGTATTAAAATGCGTGCGTGCACGCAACAACGGTGCTGTCCTGCACGAAGGAAGTTTAGTTGCATGGAGTGCAGAGCCGAAGTCGATGAAAATAACCGCTTATTTATCGCACAGACGGTTGCGACTTCCATACAGAGAACTGCATGACGAAACTACCAACATATGCCGTTTGTGGAGGGTTCTCGATGATATCATTTTTTGAGACAACTAATGCGACACGTTAAGAGAAGCTAGGCATCGGCATTACGCTTCGGGAAAAACCGGATGTTTCTCTTTCATGCGCTAATTTATGGCTAGTCTCGGACAGGAAACGGAAACTCGGCCTCTACCAGTAGGTATACTACCAGTGTGAATACGCCGGTTAGAAAAAAAAACAACAATAAACGCTGTAAGCGTGTATTTTCTTTTTATATTTTTATAGCACCGTGCGACCTAAACCCGCACTTAGGTCACGCTTTGCGCTGTTCAAAGTAGCACATTTTTAAACAGCCTGATGTTCACTAACTTCACACCGTTTAAGAATATAGCCATCGTTGCGAGCGTAGTACTGAACCAAAGCTAATCAGTCATAAATTTTTACACCACTCACAAACTCATAGTAAGCAAGAGAAGATACGTATAACCTGTAACGTGTGGGACCGAAACGCCAATGTCTTTGGCGCCATATTTCTGCATGTTTTCATTTTGGTCTTCGTCGGACAATATTACGTGAAAACGCTAAGTTAGCGATATTAACCGTACACTGTACCTTTTATTCAATTTCTACTCCGATTAGGTATATAATTATTTAAACCTAAGAATACTTACTTGATTTAGAAATGTTGCGTTTTTTGTTATTTACATAAAATGTAACCGACACATGAACTATTTTCACTGAATACACACACTTTCAATGATTATACACCATATTATATAATATAGTCTCATAGTGAATACATTTATGCACAAACCAGATCAATCACAGATTCCTATATTAAGTAGGTATTCACGTTACGATAAAGTTTCGATTACAAAATGAAGCCCTACAATATTGATATTTTTCACTGTTTTTTAGTTGAAACCTGTTTGACTATTATTTAAACTGAACAATATTAAATCTGAAACAATATCACATTTAGCAATCCACGAACAATAAATATGCATCCAAAAATACTAATAACCTAAAAAACAAATCTAGAAGTGATACGGGTAGGTGTAAATTGTGTTTTCCCGTTCTCTACTGGTGGAATGCCAACCTACCCACATTGAAATTTGTGTGTTTTTTACTAAGAGTCAAATGAACATCTTTTCATTGCATTAATTAGAAGATTATTTTAAAATAAATTAAATAGATGGCGGGTTAATGTCGCACGTGCTATAAAATAGTATACGATACTCGCTGCGTTAGTAAGTATATTAAATACACGGCGGTTAGCACCCTCGCTTCGCTCGGGCGCTAACTTCACGCCGCCGTGTATTAATATACTACTTAGACAGCTTGTATCGTAATGTACTATTCTCTTTACGTTTTAATTTTATTACAAGATGAACAAGGTGGAATAAAACTAGTTTATATTCATAAATAATAATGAATTAAAATAAAATAGCTTTATTTGCCCTTATACAGTAAGTATACAATTACTTACAATAAAAAAGTTTTACAAACTTATGAAATTAGAGGGTGAGTCGACTGTCAGGTTCAGGAAATTTCATGTGAGTCTAAAAATGCCAGATTCTATGATTGTAAATACAAAGTAAACATAATATAAAACGTTTATCTTAAGGGCTCCCAATACTGGGTGAAGGCTTCCTGCAAGTTTTGCCTTGTTGAACGGTCTTGCGCTAGGCGGGTCCACATATTGTCTGCAACTTCCACTATGTCGTCACACCATCGACTCCGAGAGCGACCTCTTCCCCTGGTCGCGTCTCTGGAATGGCAGTGGATGATGCACTCGCTCTATCTGCCATCTGTGGCGCGGGCATGTGTCCTGCTCACCTCTATTTGAGCCTACAGAACATCTTTGCCAGGTATTATAATAATTAATTAATTAATAAAATGATTAATTAGTTCATAACCATAAAAAATATCAAGAAATGAAATTATTTGCAAATACATAAAAGATTATTAATATAAAATTGACTCATATTATTATGTTATTTGAAATGCAGATGTAATAGGTGTAGGTAGGCTTATAATCTAATCAAAATCATACAATAACATACGAGTAACATAAAAAACGTGTCAGCGAGCGTAACAATCGGCACGACACGGGGCGCCCGCCATTCATCCCAAATGCATCCGTCCCTGAATAAGACCGCAGAGTGGCGCTGCATTCACATAGACAATGGCAATTGTTTGCACGGACGTATTTCTCGCGAGCTGACGGCGATGACG
Source organism: Hylaea fasciaria (assembly GCA_905147375.1). Lineage (NCBI taxonomy): Eukaryota > Metazoa > Arthropoda > Insecta > Lepidoptera > Geometridae > Hylaea > Hylaea fasciaria. The sequence goes on along the minus strand of LR990204.1, from coordinate 5,054,854 downwards.
CGTCGCTAACGCGACTTCGCGTAATTTATTTATAGCGAATGACCGGCGCACATCGGCAGCACTGCGACGTTGACAAACAACTCGTATTAGCAGCAGGAGCGCGGCTCCACCACCGAGCGGAGGAACACGGCCATTACCTCACGTTGACATCCTCTAAAAAACGACCTTCAACTGGTGTCACTCGCGACATTGCGACACTGCCGCCGCGTTACTCCTCTCACCTCCCAGCCTTGGCTCCGCTCGCCACGAGCCACACGCAACGCGCATCAATTCACCATTTACGCTACAAAACTGCCTGTTGCTCTACTTTTCGACCTGCAATGGTACTCGTAGATAACACTATGATAAGTCTTCTCATCCACAATATAATTACGTTTCATATCAGTTTGTTATGTCTTCTATATACAATTTATTTACACTTGAACGTAAATACGTATTGCAGATAATGGCACCGTTATCTTTTTAATTGTAAAGGTGTAAACACCAGACTTGTTTAATGATTTTAAACATTAGTCATTAAAGTATTCCTAATTTCCTAGGTAATATTATTGCCTCTCATAGGTAATTATAGTAATGTACCCAATGTACAGTACTACATAGAGACACAACCGAAAAAAAGGAATAACAGTAAAAAACATGAATATATCGAATTGAACAGAATACGTCATTGAACCAGTTCGGGGGCAGAGACCAAGCCCTAGCCAATGAACGCACAAACAAAATCTTAATACCTACCACATTCTTGACTCTTCTACCATCTGAATACACTACATAAATTAACTCAATTTGCTGATGTGCCTCTGGCAGTTCTAGCGAGTCACGCTCAGTTATGTCACCTTTATTTGGCGTATTGTAAGAGTTTTTCCGCAGTCTGAGCGCAAAGTAGCAGTTACTATATTCATTAGAATGTGACGCAAGCGGGTGCCGGCCCAGTGCCTACTCTAGGCCGCCCGTCCGCCGCGCGCCGCCGCCGCCGCCGACGGCACAGCCTACGCTCACCTTCCTAATTACGCTACGTCTAGACGTCCCGCCAGCTTCCCGCCCTGCCACCCCGCCACCCTACCACCCTTATCAAATACGGCTTACTATATTATACCAAATAAATACATACCTACTCTACATTACCTACCTCCGCTCTATTCTAACTATACCTACCCGGCAAATCTCACCCCAAAAATGTGACTATAGTCGTTTAATATGCATATTAATTATTTTGCTTCTTTTTTAATGTAGCCCCACACTAGAATATTTTGCTCCTGTGTCGTGGGTACCGTATACATACATATAATTTCACATGCACATCACACCCAGACCAAGTATATGTGGATAACACAAATACTTGTTATAGGCGGGAATCGAACCCACTACACCAAGCGCAGCAGTCTGATTGCTCAGCCACTACACCAAACGTGCCGTCGAATTAAATACGTAACGTGACTTGTAACTTGTGTAATGTAAATTACGTCATGAGTGTTTATTCCCTAAGTAGATCTAATTGTTATTTTATAGTTGACTGTTAGGTCATCAAACGCATTTTTTAAATCCTACTAATATTATAAATGTGAAAGTTGTACGTATGTTTGGGTTGCTTTTGATCATGTCATGATATTCACGCGCAAGGCAACGACGCGGTAAAGCATGTTTGAAGGAAAAGATAATTTATTGTTATGTAAAAATTCCACAACAACTGCAACGGCGGCTACTAAAAAAACTTATCCGTTTAAATGACTTTCCTTTATGATACTTATTATTTTTATAGTAGCGACAAGACCGCAAAAGACCTTAGATTTTAAGATACGTTATTCTGTAGTAATTTGCCTGTTTATCGCGAGTTGTGTTATCTTAGAATATCTCTACACACTAATTACTCATAAAAGTGGCTCAATACGAAAGAAATCAAACCGTCCCCAAGAACAGATAAAGGAAGCGTGTCCTCGGCGTGATTAGCACGTTTTCCTCATAATTACATATAATGGTGGCATGCCGCTAGATTCTTAATTAATTAACTTAATTAGCCTTCTGTGGTTTAGTTATCAGTTTATATTAATTAAAAACACACAATTTATAATTTCACGTTCTGTGATTTGGGCTTATTACAATAATTATATAATGCATCTTTGCTAATTTAAATTCGTCTATACAGTGATAGCTATCATTGTATAGACTAAAAATAGATACAGCCTAGTGGTATAGACGAATTAGCAAAGTAATAGTTTATCACAAAATAACTCGCTATATACTATTTCGTAAATGTATATAGCGACCATATTTAATAATGGTCTAACTGGACACATACCTGCTCTAAAATCACCTTTGCTACAATACCCCAAGATTCAATGTAAAGGCGTATAGGTATGATACAATACAATACAGTACAATATAACAATCTACTAGGTATTATGTATTGTCATTAGATTAATCTACCATTGATTTTATAATATCTTCAATTATTCATACTTGCTACGTTAAATTCCCAACTTTCAGGCAGCAATGCCTGGTTGTAGCATTTTGCGTGTTGCATCGATTATTCGCGTACCTAGCTACCATGAATTCCTGACAGCGGACCTATATAGGGCCTAGGTCATAGTGAATAAGTTCTTGGTCATAATTTTATTATCTTGCGACCCGCCCCAACGTCGCAAGTCCTGGTAAATGTTCCTTTGGAATATTGTGCACAACACCGCCAGCGTCCCAACCTCTCACTCCCGTTCTCGCACAGTACTACCGTAGCTACGAGTATAACACAAAAAGTACCCGGACGGGAACGTGCTTACTTAAAAACACCGTCATAGTTTTATTTCATTGATATCACTTTTTCGACTGACTGTACTTTGCACGTGCGGTCGTGTTGACTACTACTAAAATGAAAGGTGGCAACTCGATCGCATGCGCCAGTTTATTGCGGTCGAGTTGATAACCAACTCTTTCAAGTAGCTCAGTAAAAAAGTGTACCTAGACTTGTAGAGGGAAATCTCTTATATTATTCCATTTCATAATGCATATACAACTTATTTTATATTTTTACTACTTACCTACTTAAAAACGTATAAATGCCATAATTTTATATACTAGTCAGCCACACATTATGATGATAGCTTCTTCGTAGATCTTTTTGAGGAAATCAATTTTGTATTGGTTTCAAAGTAAGCATCGATAACACACAACTATAGCTACTAACTATATGTAAATAAATGTGTTTGGCGAATTGACGCAATACTACATTACAAATTATACTCCTTCTGGATTCAGGCCATATTAGTGATCAAAACAGAATAAAATTAGTTCAGTAGGTAGTTGATGAAATTTTTTTTGCATATTCCATATAATAATGTATCGTATATTGGTATCGAGACGACGACATTTGATCGTTTTGTTATTTTATTGTATTCATTTGTTGTGAGGAAACGCAATGTGCATGAGATAGTATCTAAGTGTTGCCTACTTATGCACGTTGAGATGCTGGCGTGTGTCAGACCGATGAAATATCCATGGATCAGGGCAGGGCAGGCACGGCACCAGCCTCCGCTGCGTTGCAGCCACGTGGGCAGGCACCAGCTGGAGAAGCTATTTTGGTGATCGCCGGCAGGCCCCGGCAGACCGACACCAGACGTCGCCGCCGCCCCCGCGCTCCTCGCCACCTCTATAAATAACCGCACTGTGCATTCTTGGGCGAACGATGTCGAATTTTTGTCGAGTACGCGCGACCGGACCGCATGCCGTTTGTTTTGGCCTAAGCCGCCGACCAAGATGGGCTTTCTTCTGCGTGATCCGAGTCGCATCGTGCGAAATGGGCACTCACTTGGGCGCTCGCCGACCACGCTGCACGCATATCCACGACTATATTTACGCACGGAATCGCTGGTCTAGATTTACGCATCAGTAGGTAGTACGTGTCTCTATCGTTTCCGCAATAACACTTGAGCTTAGTAAATAACACTCTGTAGTGTGTTTACGCTATATCAAACTTAGCTATGTATGCCAACTTGAATAGAAATAAATAATCGAATCAGTCTTCTTCAAAATTACCTAAGTTCATTTATAAAAAGCCATAAAACATTACCTACGTACTATTGCAACTTACAGGTCACCATGATCAGTTTTCAGGGAATATTTTAATTGGTTCTGGTAACATTTTATTTATCTCATATCATGTATAAATGAGACATGGTTATTGTTGAAAAACATGAAGAAGTACTTATGCATCGCGGAACCATATCGCAGCTCTGCAACACTTGAAGCTATACATAAGGTAAACTACTAAGGTATTAATATTAGTTCTATGGCTATAAACAAGCAGACAAATTTTATTAAATCTCAATTAACCTACTATGCTGTCATTATCATCGAGCCATAGTTTCGTGTCCAAAATCCTAGCACTTGTCCAAATCTGTATTGCTTTCTAGGTAACTGCCATAAAATAATTTAATAAAGCAATTACAAATTGAAACAAATGAATGACTACCAAAGTTACGATATTGCAAACCTGGTACTTATAAAAACAAAAGACATGTAAATGCTAACAAAACCAAAAGGCAAAGGTTAGAGTTCATAACTTTTTGCGTAATAATATGATCAGAAGCCAAATGAAAACATTATAAGAATACGGGTACGTGTTGCCAATTTACTGGTCGGTAGGCGAGATCATAGATACCTATACCTAATATCCTCATATAAAGTAGTAAGTTATTAGAACGTGCGCTCGCATTTACATCGGTCGTTCGTCGAGAGAGATATTCTGATTAAGGTTTGCTAAAATTAGCTCGACCATGCAAACAAACTCCAAACAAAAATAGAATGGCACATAAGGCACAATATTGCACAAGGCTTCAAGCATTTGACGGCACTTACTGGTCCAATGATTTACATTTGCTTGATTGAGAACAGTGGGTTTAAGACGTTTTCCCTTTAATGAATGTACTTGGTTCTCCAATATTTCTTTAAAAATTGAATTTTAATGCAATTGTAATGATGATTTTCTGCAAAATAATAATTCACTACCACATGAGTATTTTAATTATTAACGAACACTTAAAAACGATACGAACGGGTATTGCATGACCACTGTTTATGTATAATTGTTTTGCGGGGGTCGCTACGCCTGCTCTACAGAAAGTGCTACGAGGATTGATGCTACGCAATACCTGACTTATTTCAGAAACCATGCTCTTTGACCATATTTTGGAGATTAATTTATTATAATGGAATTATCGTCGTAGCTAGTCTGCATAAGTGATGCTATACCAAGATATTGTTAGCGAAACTTTGTAATAAGCGTGATGTTTTTTTGTTTTTATAACATTACTAGCATCCTTGCAATGACTTGCATTACGGACCCTCTAAAAAAGAAAACAAAATGTCCTCGAATTTTGGGACGCCGATCCTTCGTGAATCGTGACATCTTCCATCAGCATTTTAGCAATAACAAGTCCTTTGTCGCCTTGTTGAAAATATAATGGATTTACCGCAGTACACGGTCAGTGACGGCGCAATCTTGAACGGAATACATAATCATTTTGCATTCTGCTGCTATAGGGTACAATAAGCTATGCTATTCTGACAGAATGACTTACCTTTCTCAATTATTGATTAGGCTCGTGCTTGACATCCACAAAATTGACGACTAACATCTCACCCTATGCAAAACGACTGTGTGGTCGACGATGGTGTACGATTATCTATGTAGAAATAACGTTTTCACTCGTGACTTGCAGACTCTCTACTTAGCTATAGAACTATCATGAAACCGAATCCGGCAAAGAAGTCCTCTCCTACTTATTACAATCTAAAAGCAACTAGTTCATAAGGCTTGTTGTTTATTGGGACTACTTGTCGCGTTTCAGAGTGGTGGTGGGCGGGCGCATGCGTGGGCGCAGCATTGCTGCTGTGCGCGGCAGCGGGCGCGCTGGCCCGGTCGCACCTGCGGCGCCGGTACGCCGCCATCGCAGCCGCCGCCGCAAACCCCGTGAGTCACTGTCAAAGGATTTTATCAAACAGTTGCCTGAAACTCAAAACTCAACCCATTTATTGTAGGTAGGCAATAATATACCTACCTATTATAACACTTTTATCAGTCAAACTCTGTTACCATTATTTTTTGCCATAAACACTGTAGGTCACATCTCTTGTTATTTTTATAAGTAGGTAACTAAATTATAGACTCAATATATTGGTATAATATATACATTAGTACTTAGGCCCCACATACTACATAACCACAAATTATTTTCTATGCTCGCTTAGGTAGGTATTATACAATACAACCGTATCTCGCACGGACTACATTATATTGCGATAAAAATATTATCTTATTTCCTTCTCTAAGGTTTATATTCTTTCTCTATACTAAAATTCATCAAAATCGGTTTAGCCGTTTAGACGTGAAAAGGTATCAAACAAACAAAGAAACAGAGTTGGACAAGTGTGACTATCCGAGTACCTACCTATACTTATAGCTTTTTGTTGATGTATGCAAAGAGGGAAAGATAACGTAAGTATGGAAGGCTGATTGCACTGGGATTGCAGATAATGTTATTTTATGTGGGGTTGTATGTAAATAAAAGCTAAATTAGACGAAAAACTTATACGGTACTTAATATGCTAAATGTGCGTCCAGACATCTCGAGGCATGCGTAGCGAAGGATACTACCGTAGCGAACAGTCATTTGCACAGCACATGCCTCGCGATGTCTGGAAATGCTAAATGCACAAATCATGCGAAATCGAACCGTAAAAAGAAAACATCAGTATGATTGGTGCATATTTTGACAGCAGCTGTCAAAAATACGATAAAAATAATATTTCACTTTAGTGATGCCTATAAGAGATAATTATCAGAGAGACGATTTTATTTAAAGAAAATTTACAATAAATCGATTTTTTTTCGGCTTGTTTGATGTGTGTATGCGTTTATTTTTGTGTATGTAAACGTTTTTATTTATTTCTATACCTACTATTGTTATCGTTATGTTATTCAGCATCATGGACAACACCCGTTTTTTTTTTTGTTTACCTATAGATTGTATAAATACTTAGTCTGTGTAACGACATATTAAATAATTCACTTTTCCATGCAAACAGAATGGATATAATTTTAGTAAGTACATACTTACCTAGTTACTTTTTGACTACCAAATCTTAAACATATTTAACATAATTCTGAAAGAAATTTGGAAACTTTATTACGTGCAGTAGTGTACCTATTGTATCACCGGAAATCATTGAAAATGTATACTAGGTATACTTTTGAATACATTGTGCCCATCCATTCTTAGCGTAAAAAACATACTATAATTTATCAACTAACGTCCTCTGGCGTGACGTAGGTAGTTTTTGGCGCCACCGTACCATGTTGGAAGTGGAAACTATAACATGGTTTTTTAGTTAGGTAATAGGTAGGTAGGTAGGTACAGTAGATTTCCCGGAAATAACAATGTGGTGTGCTTATTATGTAGGTATGCTCAACTGCTTGGGCCCTAGGCAAATTCAATAAGACAGACAAGCATTCTTAGGGTACCTACCTACGTACTTTTTTCTTTATAATAAAAGGAAGTCAGTTCGACTATATTTATTTCATTTTCATTTCTAGACACTTTATACCATTTGATTCATAATAATTATTCATAAGAAAGACGTACCTATATTATTATATCAACGCTCCTAATAGGTACTTGCAGGACAAGTTTTTCCGAATAATTGTATTGCTCGGGGTTTATTCACTGTAAAAATAATATAAAGGGTATGTAAATTTACCTTTTAGGTAAATTTAACTTATTTTTAGGTACCTAATATTATTATTATTTACCTATCTAACTATATACCTAGTGTATTACTACAAACAGCTTAATATTATCACTACAATTTTATTACTTCATATCTTTACACTGCGATATTATTCTCCAACTGCCAAATTTAGGTATTTTTGCACTCATGCCAGATTTTCTGGTTCTGTGCATCTAGCGTAGGTAGGTGCGTTTTCTTCAAAATTATGTACCTACCTACCTACTCAGTCTTTCTCGACGTCTCAAACCTTTATTTTCTTATCACTAATACCATTCAGTAAGTACCTACCTACCTATACCTACCTAACTAAATACAGTAAGTAATTGCTTTCATCCACTAGCACTACTGTCAACAAATTATATATCTGTTAAATGAACCACATTGCTTAAATAGGTAGGTACACATAGTATGTATTATTAAGTATATAAAATAATAGGTACTTACCTACCTATCTAATAATATAATAAGCGCCATGCAGTAAGTACCTACGTATTATTGATGATTTTCCGATGATTACTTTGGGCTTATTTTTATCCTCTTGTGCTGCTACCTGGTTAATCACTCATAATCTAAAAAGTGTAGTTTAAGAAAATAATGAAAACAGCAGTATAGATAGGTAGGTATTATCCCCTACTTATCTTAATAAGGTAGGTAACAGACCTACAGTTACCTAATACCTAGATACTACTTAGCTACCTAAGTTTCGGTCTTATTCTTAGATCCCTTAGGCCCTAGACCTACTTAGCACTTGGCATAAGCAGTTTCAAACGGTAGGTATTACCTAATGATACCTACTGATGTCTATGATGTGGACGATAAGACCGCCCATCATACCTACCTAGTTGTCTTTTCTGTATAATTTATACTTTTGGTGCAATAGTTTGTACCTACTTATATCAATCTCCCTATTTCAATTTTATCTACTAGGTAATCTCGATACAGAGCATTAAAATTTGTCATAATTAACGTTACAGTAGCCACGGCACAGAACGTTACGAAAATATGATATTATCACCGGTGTTGCAAAATAATTAACTTCATTTAGCATAGGTAGGTAAGTCATGAAGTTCCTATTTTTTCAGCCTTTGGTATAGGTACTTATTATCAATGTAAAAATTGCTAACAGGGTTAAATACGAAATGTTTAACTGTCACAGAAAAGGGCTCTGCTTGAACATTCCAAAATATACTATGTAAGTAGGTTAGTTAGATGTTTTCATAATGATTATAATCAATTAGGTAGATATACGTATATGTATTTTTAAAATAATCATGCACCTAGACAATGATGATAGGTTACGTACCACTATGACTACAACTCGATCATTGAGCAATGCCAACTGTCTCGTCTCGCGCAAGCTGACAAACGCGTCATCGCTCACTATGCATGTATTATTACAGTTACATGTGAGTTTATATGACAACAACGACGACGACGACGGTAGCAGCCATCGAGCTCCGTTTACTTGTGTGCCAGCTCATGTGTACACGAAACACTCACCATAATCAACTCACGCTCACTAACATCGTATCATCGCACCTACAGAAGTACCGATTGAGCACACAGAGCCAGCTAGACAGATCTCTTCGGTGTGTGCGTAAACGTATTACACAGTAAACATTGTTAGTGTGTAGCAACATCGGGGCAGCCGGTGCACCACCCTCCCGCTCGTTCTCCCCGCTACGCGAATGCGAACGCCGCCGCGCGCCGCGCCGCGTCCGTCCGCGTCATTGAACAACAAGACTCGCTCGATGGCAGGCGTCTTCCTGCCAATATGAAAAAAAAGAGTTAAGAAACTCTATCACCAAAATACGCGATAGTGAAAATTATATGTTATCCTTAAGAAATGATTTTATTTTTATAGTGTTAATGCATTGAAGAGCATATTTTATTTATTAGTGAATTATAGCTAATTATTGTATATACGCTAGTCTCTCTATAGTGCTCTGTGATTGTTATGTTTAGCGAGGTTCGAAAGCCAATTTGAAAATGTCAGTGACTGTGTGGTGCAATATTAAAATAAAAAGTGATAATAATATGTGATCGATTCTTATGCTGCTAGTGACTCGATTAGCGTGTCATCGAAATTGGATACAAGAGAAGCACATCACTAAAACGTCAAATATAGGTGGAAAACCTACAAAATTAGTGGACGACACTGATTCAAATAGTAAGTAGAGTTTATTAGCCCCAAATATAACAAAACCTATGGAAAATTCTAAAGAAGTGTGAATATTATGACACTTTCAGTATAAAGTATTAACAATTTTGTGAAGTCAGAGTGAGAAATTATATGAAAAGCAAATTGTAAATAAATGTAGGATGTAAATAGGGAAGAATGTTTGTACTGGAGACGAGTGAGGCCCGTGGGCCGAGACGAGTCGGATGGCCGCGAGACGGCCGCGGCCGGAGCGTGCCAAGTGATAAGAGGCGCGCCGATAGCGACGTCACACCCAGACGTTGTTTGTGTGAATTTAAATAAATTTTCATGACAGACAGTTCCGTAATCACCTCTCGCCATATCATACCCGCAACATGCCAGCTAGATGCGTGCAGATCTTTTGAACATGCTCTTCAGAACAGTAGGTATCCCTGCTACCACTACCAGTCAATAAAATTAATTTAGTATACCTATATCAATTCAAATTATCTATGTGCCCGTTAAATATTTCAGTCAGACTATGAGTGTGAGGCACAAACTAATATGAATCAAAAATAAAATATAAAATATTATCAGCACCTTAAAATCACAAATAGTTTATTAGCCGTTGATAATTTTAAGATATATACCAAACTGGGTAACTGTAGGTACATCAATTTATCTATTGTTTAGTAATATTCATCTGTCATATTTGTATACCTACAATATTGCCTGTAATGTGAAATGGTCAGCTTTGATATCTTATTATCAATTAACATTTATATGATAATCAAATCAATACATATTATTGTTGTTAATTAATTCTTTTGTCGTGATGAGAATACTAGTATTGTTCACGTCATCTGATAAAAGAAATAAAAATTCTTGCACATATATAATAAATTCAAAAATCATAAAAAAAAATGTATTTTAAACTGAAAGCCAAATTGACGTTTCATTGTCTGACATTATCAAAGGTCACTTGTAGAGATACCCTTTATATAGACAGGTTATAGTCCACAATAATCTTCTGATAATGATAGTATACCATTACATTGAAAAAGCAGTAACAGAGACACATCTTAGGCGTGATATCTTACAGTATGTACTTAGTAATTGGTGTCGAGCTTTTTCCACAACTAGACCTGTTTTCAGCCTTTTTTGCATGGTGCAGCCTATCTTATGGTCTAAAGTCGAAAGGAATACTTACATTACTAAATTAAAAAGAAACAAAATTGTTATTTCAATCAGTTTCACAACTTGAGTGGCACACTCAGACAGCAGAGAAAATATTATTGAACTTCTTAGAAATAATAACTTGTGTCACAACTGATAAGAGTACTTGATAATGTGCCAGTGATAAAGCTACTTGGCCACAGACTGCAGACAGACAACGTTTTTATTGATACCCTCGTAGAAAATTGCCCGTTTATTTACCACACAATGTAAACTATAACTAGGTACGTATTTATTTTAGCCCATATGAGTATGAGACACCATTTTGAAATACAATTGCCAAATAAGCAGTTGAAGTAAATTCAGTTGTCTTTCAAAACAAGAAAATAACAATTGGGATGATATTGCGAAGTCCAAGAACCACATTATTTCTATAGCACCCAAGTTATAATAGAATGACAAAGGCCTGTTTTTTAGGGGGGAAAAAACACATTAAGCAATATTAATAAGCAGCTGATATGGGGCCGGCCATTAATTTCAGTTTTAGCCCTACCCTCTCCCTTGGCTACCACAAGGTGGAAATGTTCAAGACTAACCCCCCCCCCCCCGTCCCCCCCCCCCATCACATGTATTTTTAGTACCTACAAAGAATCTTAAAATGTTTAGAATATGATCTTGAAATACAGGTATAAGGTATTTTAATTTTATTCTGAAATTAAGAACCATGACAAAAATGTCTAGACAGAAAGGTTGCAGGTTGTTTTTGACTGGCAAAATAAATACTCGTGATATCTTACTACAACGCCCCCCCCCTCCCACCACACGTGATTAATGGACGACCCCTATGATTTTTTTCTAGAAACAGTAACGTTTTGGTGATATAATAATATTATGTTACAAGATTTTGTGCATTTGAATAAGAATTTAGTACTTATGTATATGTACCTACATACTTATTTTATTTTTGCTTCCGTATAAATGCAACAAAAATCCAAGCTACAAGACATACATTATTTTTAGCAACTTTATTATGTACCTTATAACTGTGGAGGCAAGATATAAATCGAGCGGACAATGTTTAGTAATTATTTCTTGTGTAATTAAATAACATGCATTGTACACATGAAAGATTTATCAACACAATGCACTAGCACATTATCCTTCAATATGATTTGATAAATCTTGCGAGTTATCATGATAAATGCCTGTATGTTATATAAACTCATTATTGCATTTCTTAATAATACATAAATGTAAAACCTTTACAGTAATGCTCCTTTCATAGAATGTATACACATATAATATAAAAAAAAATTTAAATAGAATAATATATAATATTATGTGTGGTAGAAATAATCCATTCAACTTCCACGGCCGTTGGCACATCCCATTTGATTTCAAATGCCCTACAATGAAATATCATGATCTCCTCCCAAATATTTATGTTATCTTTTAGTTAATAATGCTTCCTTCATATTAGGTATATTCAAACATTAGGTACTTTACAAATAAAATTGAACCCCTTGTAAGAATTATCTTTATCGATACAAACCATTGAAAGTGAAGTGTGCTAGATTTTCAAGATAATAAAGAGCAGTTCAAATATGGTTCATGCTAACTAGCAAAATTACTATTATAGATTATATAACTATATTCAGTCTTCAAAGTTACACATTAACAAAGGTACATGTTACATGCTTACCTATATCAAAAGAAATAATGCATATTAACATTAAATCTTGGTGCTGAACTATCTTGGGAGTTCTCAATCTATACAGAGAATTCTTGCACAGCTTCAATTCTTGTAGAAATGTAACCCCTAAAAGATCACTGAGATGTCTGTCTTTCTCCCTGTCACATCTGTATTTTCTCAAAAACCCTGAACCATAGAAAGTTGTAACTTGACATAGCAATACAGCATGTTGCCCCTCACATTAGTTACATTGTAATGAGATTGAGGATGACCACATAAGTGAGAGCAGTGTGTTGTGATTTGCAGATGCTCTCGGTACAAGTCCCGGGGTGCGCGGGCATGGAGCGGCTGGGCGCGCCGGGGGGACCACGCCTACGGCACGATCACAGACACCACCATTCCACATTGTGAGTATCAACCCGCGTGCACCATCACCATTATCTTAATCCTTCATCACCATTATTTGTTGTGCCCATACATGCTCGCAGTTCCTCGTTTTCCCGCTGAAAATAACATATTTTGAAAGAATAATTCTACGAAATTTCATTCAAATTCTGCCGTAACTGTATACCAACTGTAACTAACTACAAGGTGTTAAGATATTATAGTAGGTTAGTTAATATTATAGGCATTTGCTTGTTTAAAATAAAATTCTGATTGGATCAAATATTATTATAGATAACTTACACAGTTTATTACACAGTCTCTTGAAAATCAAATTTTAAAAGTATCTACCCAATGTTGTCAATGTTGGTCAAGCCGATATTGTTTCTTTTAATAATGAACCTTAAATCTCTGCAATAGCGTTGTTACACACTTGTGACGATTTTATAAAATAAGGCATATGGATTTAATAATTGACCTACACTGTAATAGCATTGTTCAAAACAAGGCATATGACGGCCATTTTGGAGCGGCGATCGGGGATCTACCCTATATTTGAACGTATACTATCAAGACGTGTCAATCAGGAGGTTTCTTACAAACCCTAATAAGCTATATTAGAACCAACCAGATACATACTCGTAGCTCGTAGGTCTATCTATCCGCCTAGTTCCATCCGACTCGCGCAAAGTTCCTGCCTTACATGTCTTTTAATCTCCGCCTAACACGCGATGTCTACACTCCGTCTGCTTTTTATAATTTACGGCTACTTGGCTCAGCTTCTCAGTTGGCAGTGGAAAAGCAATCGTGACACTACATTAGCGCTAATGCGTTTTAAAACTTACACTAGTACAGTACATACGTGTAAAGTCTAGACGTCCAAATAATCCCCCAGATGCGCGTAGGTCTATCAAGCTATGCGCGTACGTGTACAACTCGTCTGGCTAGCACCTTGACTTGACCATACTTGTGCTTGGTTACTCTCTAGCTAGAACCATCTACGAACGAAACATTCGAGATATTTATGCTAACGCTGGCCTTCCCATAATGCTTGCAGTGTACAAATGTACCTACATAGGTACCCACACAATTTTATTGAAAAATTTGAAAAACTTTTAATTTCGATAAAGTTATTAAGTATGATTTGCTGTGAATAGAATATCTGTCTTTTGGCCAGATTTAGATGTGAAAGCAATACCATCATACGTCTCTCACTCCCGCATTATGTACCACTTTTCCACGTCGTGCCTTGTTATTAGATTCAATCGGCAATAATTCGTCATTTGAAATTGCGCTCGTTCTTTTTGAAACATACGGCGGTACCCCTACGTAGGTACGGCTTATTGAACCACCTCAGTTGTTCCCTGGACGTACGGAACAACCTGACTGAGAGATTCCGAGCTGCTCACTGAAACTATGTACCATTACCGAACGAAACGAAACTGACTTTATGAAATATATAATGCGAACGTACTCGTATGTCTCTTTGTTTGTTTGTTACGTTTTCACAGCAACCGATCCCATTAAATGTGATATCTTAATATATATCAACTACGCGTCACGTTGTTTGTCCGCGATGGACTCCTAAACTACATGATCGATTTTAATCAAATTTGCACGCCGTGTGCAGTTTGATCTAACTTAAAAGATAGGGTAGCTTACATCTCAATGTATAGTCGCAGTAACAAAACCTTAGCCACACCAACGCGTGGCCGTGTCTGCTAGTAGAGATATACGAGTAGATTGGACGTAGGATACTTTTTATCGCGATAAACTGTAGTCTCTGCGGATGTAGTCGGGGGCAGAAGCTAGCGCAGCATGAACTCACAGTAAGCGCACATATTTCCAGGGAATGGGAGAAGCAGCAGAGGCTGCAGGCGATGGTGGGGCGGCTGCAGGAGATGGTGGAGCAGGAGACGCGCGCGCGCTCCGCCGCCGCCGCCGAGCGGCTCGGCCTGCCGCCCAGCATACAGCTGCCGGACGGCGAGTACGGCCAGGACGCGCATCTGCAGCTTCGAGTCCCTTATCAGGTATATTTTTTTCTATTTTACAGTCTATCATTTGACTACAATCTCACCTGGGTCTGAAGTGACGATGAGGTTGAAGGTGGTAGATATGCATTGCCGAGAATGCTACTGGGATTTCGTGGTCCGCTACCATAACACCCCGTTAAGGATTTGACGACATATTTGTTATTTGATTTCTATTTAGCTTTACCTACCTTAGACTTTACCTTACGATTTTTTTAATATCCCGTCACATACGCACTCGTTGATATAGTATTCCCTGTATCTAGGGAATCGGGGACTATGAGGACCACGGCTACACAAACGCCCAAAGCGAATACCAAATTTTCCAAAAACGGAACGATTTCTCGCTCGAGAAACTAGACGTAGAGGGTCGTGAAGCTAACGTGTCTACATGTACATTTTCAGCAAGCCGAGCTGACGAGGAGCAGCTTCCAGCCTCCACCGAACAAGTGCGTGAGCGACGTGCCCGAGTGGGCGGGCGGCGGCGAGGCTGGATGCGCGCGGCGCGGCGCCGGCGCCGACAAGAAGGTGGGGCTGCTGCAGAAGGCGACGCGCTGGTGGGTGCGCATGGGCGCTCGGCCCGCGCCGCCGTTCCTGGGCAGCGCCGCGCCCCCGCCCTGCGTGATGGTCCCGCGCCGCGCCGCGCCCTCGCCGCCGCCCGACGCGTGACGCCGCGTGACGCCGCGCCCTCTACCATATCACGCTTACATTCCATTATCGGGACGATCAGACTCGCCGGAGTGGCCGCGCGTCCCGGAGTATTATAGACTTGGTATTTATTTATTGGGACGCCGCGGGGCGCCGGCGGAGCGAGTGCCGCGCGGAGTGCGTGCGGGTTCCGAGCGCCGACCGAGCGCAGTGAAGCGATTACTAAGACTGAAATAAAATAAAAAGATATAACGTTATAAAGTCTACGTTGAAGTATGTTGTCTTAGGTAAAATTAATTCAAATAGAAACAATTAAAGTATATATAATATTTAATGAATCTTTCGATTGTAACCTTCGATGATATTGTATATTATGAGGAGGTCGGTCGACAGTGAGCTGAATCTTGCAGTGTACGGTTTCATGTATAAGTGACCTATCTTAATTTCTATCCAGCAGCTGTAAACCTGTGTTTAAACAACTTTTATATTTATTTATAATTATGTGTAAAAATAATGCATATCAGTATACAGTAAACGCAAGGAATATTAATTTACGACGCTTAGTTACTATTTTATTGTAAATATTGTCTCTAATTTAACATAAGATTAATGATGGCCGATGCCTAAACCCGAGGGTCTTTTCAATTGAGTGTTTGCTACATTCCATATTTATGTTGAAATATTCTCGATGTTACTGCAGTCGTCCCTCCAGCCGACTGCGCGCCGCGTCCGCGCCGCCGCCGCCTCCACCCACACTCACTACCGCCCACGTCCTACGCACAACCCCTAGCCAGTAGCCACATACCGTCGTCTCACTGACAATAAATCAACTAATCACTACATAGTGAGTGACTGATATTTAAAATGCTGATTTAGTTGATAGACAATAAATGATACACATTGATTAAATTAGATGTAAATTAGCTATTTATTATTTACATTGTAAGTTCGGCGATCCATATCCTGTCGAGGCACCTTTATAGTCAGCCGCTGAACCTCGAAAGTGTAATGACGTTATTAAGCTATGTCAACCACACTTGCCTGATATCATTGTTAGATATTCGTGTGTTGTCTCTCGGCCCTAATTACGTCTAGATGTAAGTGACGAACACCAAGACAAAACACTTAGAATATCTTAAAAATTGTGTATAATGAAAGATATTATATTATAGCATAATTTAGACAGTTCAAAGTAAACTTTATAATATTGTATGACTGAAAGAAACAAGTGACTAGTAGACTGCAATTACGGGTAGCCTAACTTGCCGCGCGCAAGCCGCGGGTTGTCGCGCGACGTCGCCCGATGTTCATGTGTGCAAGTCTGCAACGTGTGTACTCATAATGTAAACGTATAGGGAATTGTAGTGCATAGTCGTGCTAGCGACATTCTAATGCCTTGCCGCGGCTTTTATGCTCAACAGTACTGAAAAAAAAACACCATATAAATGTTCAAAATATTGAAGTATTTGTTATTTTATTATTAAAAAAGTGAAATTATTGTTATGTTTGTCTTTGGTATTTTAATTTTCATGATGTTTTAGGAAAATTGGCAGCACATACGTATCGAAAAGCTGTTTGAGTATTGTAGTAAAAATGTCGGTGTTGCAGCTTTTATTAACTGTACAAAATGGAACCGATTAAAGGAACCACGTAAATTCAAAAAATCCAATTATTAAACTGTAAATTAGTAGTCATGTCATTAACTTGTATTTCTTCGGAAGCTGTCATACGCTCGCTTACTCATAAAAATCATTCAATAAGTGCTCTAACAGTTACTTACTTAAATATATACACTAGTTAAATTAAAATATCTACATCCTATTTATAAATTAATTATGATATTGTGCTCTTTGCTGACTACATTTTTATGAGTAAGGGAGCCGCTGTACATACGTCATATACATAAATATTAGTAGCTGTGTGAAATTGTCCACTTGACGACTTTCTACAATGTTCCCAAACATATAATATTACCTATATTATTATGCTAATCACTTATAATATCGAAATGTATGTTTTAGTACCATAAGAACGAAACTTAAAATAGTCATATTACATACGTTTTTTTGAAAGTAATAGTGAATAGTTTAATTAATCTTGTACAAATTGCTGGTAAAATATAAAAGTTGTTTAAAATAGTTTCACAGAATAGAATAATCTAGTTATCAAACAATATTCCATTGTCATATTAATAAGTAAAGCAGGAGCAAATGTTTAATGAAAAAAAAACTGCATTAAATTATGACCTACCAATAATAATCAAGTTTTTTATTCTCCTTCTAGTTACGCCTAGCATATTATGTCATTTTGCAATCGATTTTGAAATTTAGGAATTGTAGGACAGGTGTTCATGCTATTCAATGTCGGACCTTCCCTTTCCGTTCCTTGGTTACGATCGCCGGTAGGTCTGCCAAAAACTCGTAGGTAGTCGTAGTCTACCAAAAACTGACTTGTTTCATAAATAACGCGTTAGATATTTTTGCTTTTTTATATCAAATTCATGCAGTTGGTACCTACCTTCCCAAGTAACAGTTATCCACCTACTACTATCAACTACTATGCATACACTGTGCGGATTACTGCGGATGCAGATGTCAGAGGAGTCTGTCTGTAACGAGATTTTTTTTCTACCGTCCCTTTTCAGGCTACCGTCTAAAATGGTCTACCGACACTGGCAGCACTGATCAGCTGGTTTCACATAATATTGTATACAATAAACTTTAAAATTTGAAAGGTTTTATTTGAATTTTGTACTTTGACGTTAAGTACCTACCTACATGTAGTCTGTGATACAATTAAAACAAGAAAATAATTAACTATGCAAATTTATATGGACTGGTAAGTCATTTTAACTACCTATCTTATGTTTATTAGTTACAAGTCCATCAGGTTCACATTATTTCAGTACCCTATACCTACCTCACTAGTATTCCATTCCAGCGAACGAATCCAGCTCCGAATGCCACTGGAATTAGTAGCACTAAGCACCCTTTATCAGATTAGTAGAAACATATCATAACCTACACGTAACACGACTGATTGGTAGTATTTGGTAGAAATAAATTAGAAAAAAATCACTAAGAGCTGCCATAAATATTTTAACATTTCCTCAGCTAACATAAAAATCGGTTGTCTACCGGTTTACCCGAAAAAGATAAACCTTTGTCCTAAAAAGTGATTGGCTTTCTTTCTAGCACTTCGTTGGCCGCTGCCGCGGCACGCTCGCTTGGCTCGCTCGGCTCGTGCGTTGGTTTTTCAAGTTCTAACCTAACCTAAACCTATTGATCGTTTAGCTTAAACCGATTTTCTGTTTTTTTTTCTAGTATCAATTTCGATGGCAAATGATGTTAAGGCATATGATAATTATTATGCCTTACAATGATAACAAATGACGTACGTAGGTACTAATATATAGCACGTGACTAATATAAAGCAAACAATGAGTAGGTAGTTAGGATGACATATAAAATTATGATAAACAATAATATTGCGTCTGTTGACTAGTATTTATAGTAAATGAAATTATGGCAAATGAAATTTTGGCAGGTGGGTGTAGCCCATAAAAATCATTACCTCATTTGCAGAATTTACAAAGTCAAGAAGGGCTTAGGATTCGCTATTTCGTTAGTACAAATAAGGTCGAAAATAATGCTATATAAATAAATTTATAATAGATTTACATACCTACTGTCAATGGCACATTTATTTTACTTAGGTAAATTAATTTTTTGACTCGGCCGTACCAAGCCACAAAAATGGTAGGATAAAGTAGCATAGAAGATTGCAAATCTGTAACCTTGCAAGAACTTAGAATAACAATAAAATTGACTGCGTTAACTTAACATAATCTTGTTCCATTTTTTAGGGGAAAAGTGCGAAATCAGTTACCGTCTGTTCCACTGAGTCTGGGAACATTAAATTTGATGTCTGGCAGCTTTGCTATTTCCATTAGGTTAGGTACCAGTTGACGAAGAATCGAGGCACCCCCGCTGTGCACCGAAAGTTGAGAATCGAGGCACCGAAGGTGGTTAGCCTAGAAAGGACTTGTCTCTCAAGGACTGCCGCTGGAATACCCCAATAACTTGGGGAGCTTAGGGATTTGGCAGCAGATTTTTCTACTTGAAAGTGGTAGCTAGTTAGGCGGGCCTGCCTGCTAATAAGGTTTTTAAAGATTTTTTCCTTCATCGGAAACGTAAGCTCAGTTTATGAGGTTATTAGCTGGATTCGAACTCATGTTTAGCGGCATGTGATCCAAAAACAGAACCAACTGAGCTATCATCGCTACAAAATATCAAAATGTCGCATTAATCATCTTTAAAGCATTAAAAGTACTTAAATGATGATTCAGACTAGGTAGGTGCTACTAATGTAAATAAATGTCCCTACCTTTGTGATTGTAACTGAATTTTTGATATTTTCATTAATAGCTACAGTTAATTTACACAGTAGATTTTTAGTAGATTCCAGCATATTGTTAGTAGAATTTGGTAAGTTTTCAACCTATGTTACAGTAGATTTATCATTTCAAAGTTGGTCACACTGGTCAATCTGTCTGTCAGCCTCAGTCATTCACTTCAGTCAGTAATGTCAGTTATAAAGGAATCTGGAGTTTAGAGAAAATCTCATCCAAGACTTACTACGTCTATGGGTCTATGGAGATTGGAGGAAATGCAGTGCAGCTGTAGTAGGTAGGTAGTAGGTACTAAGTACCTACCTAAACTCTCCTCAACTCTCTTAGGTCTCCTTGCTAAACCTACTTTTTGTTTCATTTTCATACCAATAAAAAGCATTAGTGTTTGTTTTGGTCCCATCTTCTTGGGTCATAACAAATCTCGTCCGACGTCCAGTTACCTATTCTATCTGTGCAGTTACCTACATCTTCTGTTATTCTGGAACTTATGGAAATTAAACTTCAATGAGATCAAAGTAAGTACTTACCTCAACAAATTCCACTGCAAGCAAGGTATGTATGGTAACTATCTTTTATTTCTTATATGATGTATGTACCTACCTAAATGAAATGAATAATAAAATTACATTATTGGAATTGAATAACAGCTAGGTGCGCTGGCACATTAATTATAGGGCAGATTTTATTTTTCAAATCTCTGCATACCATATACCTAGTCATAAGAATTATTAAATTACATATTATATCTATTATTCCCATCCATCCATTATTCAATTATTCCCATTCCTGATTATGGTAGGCAGGGACTACATCTTTCCACATGCTACGGTCCTGACTAGGGATGTTACAAATATTTGTATTCGCATTTGCCAATGATTCACACCATTTTATACATTCGCATTTGCATCAAGCTATGTGAATGTTTTGTGTATGTGTACACTGTGCAGGTCTGTAGTGTTCAGCCCGGCAACAGTGCGGTTGGTCGATCCTCCCACATGCAGAAGATGCAGGCAGGCATCATTATGTTTTATTTGACCAATAGAAACCAATAAGAGGGTGAAATGCAAAGTTAGTGAGGAAAGTTATTCCACAATTGGGTGCACTACCTCTGCGTTGCAAGTCTTTTTGAAAACCGTTAAACCAAAAATATGACAATCATAACATCCCTAGTCCTGACACACCTTTTGTTTTTTCCACTTCCGTGAGTCCCTTCGTTTCATACAACATGCTGGACAGTTATGGGTATAGTTGTAATACTTCTTATTTTCAGGTTTTGAGTCTATTATAAAAAAAATTACATTAAAATGGGTCCTCCAAAGAAGGTAAAGAAGTATGATTCAAGATCAGGAAGTGAAAGAAGTAAGTATATGAACATAATTAAATTATTAGGTAATTCCTATTCACCATTGTCCTCGTGCACTTCAGACAACCAGTGCGGGGTTTATAACATGTTTAGCTAACATTGACACATCATTTATTTAGAACCCAACTTGAAGTCTTGAAGACTTGCTCCACTTGCCATCACCACATTTTGCCAAGTGTTATACCCATCTACAAGCATAACTTTAAGATAATAATCACTTTAATAATGGTATGAAAAATGCTCGCATTTGGATTGCTGTAAAGAATCATTCCCCTTTTTATATAGTTTAGTAATGGGAATGCCATTACATAGCCACGTTAAATATTGCAAATGTGCGTTCAAAAATGCAGGTAAAAAGAAAAAAGTCGAAGAAGACAACATGACAATAGATCTTGTTGATGATGATAACAACGATAATGTTGGAGTGCCCGGTGCCGCCATGCAAGACGCTGAAAAAAACGACCAGGTGCCTGAGGATGAATTTGGAGCTAAAGATTACAGGTTAATACAATTTCTAATAATCAGTAATCTCATTCATTCTCACCTAGATTAAGTTCCAATACATGAAAATGGTCAGCTCCAGCTGAGTTGATGTCTAGTGGTTTTAGAATGAAGTTACAAATTGAATTTGCCTGAATTTAAGTAATATAGAATAGAACTTATTAGAAGGCATCATTTAGGCTTCATTTCAAGCCCAGATGAGAAATTTAGATATCATAAATCTTTCTAGTAGTGTCTAGAACCGAAATATGACGATCTTTTTTAACTCCATCATGATTTTATTTAGAAAAATTCTATGTAATAAATGAATCAAGTAAAACAAATAAACCAATGTCAAGTTCGAAGCTTTCGATGAATTTGCATTGCAGCAGATGCCACATGCCAGCATTACTAACAATAATTGTTAGTAAATCAACTTCACTAGTGAACAATTGAATAAAGTAAGTGATGGCGCAAAAATGGTTTTTGAATATTTCAGAAGTCAAATGACCCTAAAACAAGACAGTGCCAGCCGCCCCCTATGGGTGGCCCCAAACGGGCACATATTCCTAGAAGCATTCTCACCTGTCTACAAGCATGCACATGATTTCCTCATAGCCATCGCTGAACCGGTGTGCAGGTAAGAATTTGAATCTTTTGAGACTTATTAATCCTTATTCAAGATTTTATACATATTCTAAGCAAATGCTTTTTTTGACACAGCTTTTGAGAACCAAAACTAAGGGTGATTAGTTTAATGTAGCTATGCAATTGGAGATGATAGTTCAACCAGTGATTTGTCCTCCAATGATTAGATATAGTATACTAATGAAGTTGGAACAGAATGGTTGTTTGGTAATCCTGTTTTTCTCTTACAGGCCTCAGCACATACATGAATACAAGCTAACGGCGTACAGTTTATATGCTGCTGTTTCAGTCGGGCTGCAGACTAACGACATTATTGAATACCTTCAGAGGCTGAGCAAGTGTGCTGTGCCGGCTGGTATTATAGAGTTCATACAGCTGTGTACCTTATCATATGGAAAGGTGAAGCTAGTGCTGAAACATAATAGGTAAGATGAATAATTAGTAAAATAATGTATGTGCCTAAAGGAAACTGGGAAGTGAGGTAGTGTTAACTCCTCTGCCTTACAAATGGAACTGTTTTCTTTATTATTCATGATGCTTAGACTATTAGTACCTCGTTTGTTTTGATGTTATGAGTACATAATGGGTACATATAATATTTAATTTTGCTCTAGAAGTATTTCAATACTAAAAGTAGGTATCATAATCGTTTTAGCAAAGATCGCATTCTGTTGCGACGCGTTCGTGCCAAATCGTCACACTAGCATTAAGAACATAAAGAAATAAAAAGTTTCATGTAACTACTTAGTTTACTCCAATCAGGAAATGACTTTAATATTCAAATTCGCAGATATCTGG
Source organism: Hylaea fasciaria (assembly GCA_905147375.1). NCBI lineage: Eukaryota > Metazoa > Arthropoda > Insecta > Lepidoptera > Geometridae > Hylaea > Hylaea fasciaria. The sequence continues at coordinate 5,031,304 of LR990204.1, read as the reverse complement.
TTGAGAGCAAGCATGTAGAAGTGCTACAGAAGCTGCTCAAGGACCCCATTATACAGCAGTGTCGCTTGAGGCGCGACGGCGAGGACGACTTGATGTCGTCGGCTCTGCCGAACAAACCCGCTACTGCAGCTGCCGGCGTCAGTAAGCCAGGTATCGGAACATTTACTGTAACTTCCTTGCTGCTCCCTACTGCTAAACTGGGACGAACTTTTAGTAAGCAATTATTGGCATGCCGCTTCTTCGTCTTCCAGCTATTTATAGCGACGTAATATGTCCCGCGGTTTCGTCCGTGCAATAAAAAAAAAAATGTTCCACTTCACATACACGGATGAACTTTAAATTGTAAAATCCTGAGCGGCACTGCTTACTGACAGGTGACATACACTTTAGGTGAAGAACCCACCAAGCCGGCGGCGAACGGTGCTGTCCCGGAAGACATCAGCCAGTTCTACCAGCAGCTGGACAAGGACGATGAAGACGAAGAGACGACGGATATCGCCGCTAACACCGCCGTTGCGTTTGAGGTCGATCCTGACAAGATTGAGGTACGAACTAAACGTAAATTAGTCTCTAGCAACACATTCCATCATAACACTGAACAAAGTATCTTATCATATCAGTTTATATTCCCGCAGGTGATTCAAAAACGTTGCATTGAGCTGGAGCACCCTCTACTGGCGGAATACGACTTCCGCAACGACACTATCAACCCGGACATCAACATCGACCTCAAGCCCACCGCCGTGCTGCGCCCCTATCAGGAGAAAAGCCTAAGGAAGATGTTCGGCAACGGACGAGCTAGGTACCGGCGGCCACTATTGCAATCTAGTGTCCCGCCCGAGTGTGCACGGTGCGCGCTCGTGCCGTGCAGTGATGGCGGTGTGCTCCCTAGGTCCGGCGTGATAGTGCTGCCGTGCGGCGCGGGCAAGTCGCTGGTGGGCGTGACGGCGGTGTGCACGGTGCGCGCTCGTGCCGTGCAGTGATGGCGGTGTGCTCCCTAGGTCCGGCGTGATAGTGCTGCCGTGCGGCGCGGGCAAGTCGCTGGTGGGCGTGACGGCGGTGTGCACGGTGCGCGCTCGTGCCGTGCAGTGATGGCGGTGTGCTCCCTAGGTCCGGCGTGATAGTGCTGCCGTGCGGCGCGGGCAAGTCGCTGGTGGGCGTGACGGCGGTGTGCACGGTGCGCGCTCGTGCCGTGCAGTGATGGCGGTGTGCTCCCTAGGTCCGGCGTGATAGTGCTGCCGTGCGGCGCGGGCAAGTCGCTGGTGGGCGTGACGGCGGTGTGCACGGTGCGCGCTCGTGCCGTGCAGTGATGGCGGTGTGCTCCCTAGGTCCGGCGTGATAGTGCTGCCGTGCGGCGCGGGCAAGTCGCTGGTGGGCGTGACGGCGGTGTGCACGGTGCGCGCTCGTGCCGTGCAGTGATGGCGGTGTGCTCCCTAGGTCCGGCGTGATAGTGCTGCCGTGCGGCGCGGGCAAGTCGCTGGTGGGCGTGACGGCGGTGTGCACGGTGCGCGCTCGTGCCGTGCAGTGATGGCGGTGTGCTCCCTAGGTCCGGCGTGATAGTGCTGCCGTGCGGCGCGGGCAAGTCGCTGGTGGGCGTGACGGCGGTGTGCACGGTGCGCGCTCGTGCCGTGCAGTGATGGCGGTGTGCTCCCTAGGTCCGGCGTGATAGTGCTGCCGTGCGGCGCGGGCAAGTCGCTGGTGGGCGTGACGGCGGTGTGCACGGTGCGCGCTCGTGCCGTGCAGTGATGGCGGTGTGCTCCCTAGGTCCGGCGTGATAGTGCTGCCGTGCGGCGCGGGCAAGTCGCTGGTGGGCGTGACGGCGGTGTGCACGGTGCGCGCTCGTGCCGTGCAGTGATGGCGGTGTGCTCCCTAGGTCCGGCGTGATAGTGCTGCCGTGCGGCGCGGGCAAGTCGCTGGTGGGCGTGACGGCGGTGTGCACGGTGCGCGCTCGTGCCGTGCAGTGATGGCGGTGTGCTCCCTAGGTCCGGCGTGATAGTGCTGCCGTGCGGCGCGGGCAAGTCGCTGGTGGGCGTGACGGCGGTGTGCACGGTGCGCGCTCGTGCCGTGCAGTGATGGCGGTGTGCTCCCTAGGTCCGGCGTGATAGTGCTGCCGTGCGGCGCGGGCAAGTCGCTGGTGGGCGTGACGGCGGTGTGCACGGTGCGCAAGCGTGCTCTCGTGCTGTGCAACTCCGGCGTGTCCGTGGAGCAGTGGAAGCAACAGTTCAAGTGCTGGTCCACGGCGGACGACAGCATGATCTGCAGGTGCCTACCTCTATAATACAGCCTATACGTTATACAATACACATAATATCTCAAATGCGCTAGCTACATCCGAATTCTGTCTTTGTGCGCATGCGTGTGTAAGGGTGTGTGTGTCTGTCTGCCTGCCTGACTGTGGCGTCGTGGCTCCCGAACGGATGAACCGATTTTGATTAAGTTTTTTTGTTTGAAAGGTGAATTAGTCGGGAGTGTTCTTAGCTATGTTTGATGAAAATCGGTCCAAAGTGGCCGCCGCTACAAAGTGGCGGATTACATATCTTTTCAAAACTCCTTCAATACAGGGCTTGACTAATAGAACACTATAACACTGTCCAATTCGGCCGCAGCCTACAACATGACCTGCCGACGAGTTTTGGTAAAGCAATAATGTCGCAGGTTCACATCGGAAGCGAAGGACAAGCCGATGGGCGCCGGCATCCTGATCACCACATACTCCATGATCACGCACGGCCAGCGCCGCTCCTGGGAGGCGGAGCAGACCATGAAGTGGCTGCAGGCGCAGGAGTGGGGGCTGGTGGTGCTGGACGAGGTGCACACCATCCCCGCCAAGATGTTCCGCCGCGTGCTCACCATCGTGCACTCGCACGCCAAGATAGGTTCGTGCGCACTCGCCCTACACTCATGTTTTATTTTTTTAAAACGTAGCCCCACTCTAGGGGCCATATTAATAAATCAATCTCAGCTCTGTCATCTCATAATTCATCACCTTAGTTACTCGACCCCATAGCTACAAATACTGAAAATCCATCAAAATCCGTCCAGTAGTTTCCGAGTTGGTCTTAACAAACAAACAAAAACAGACAAAATACTAAAAAAAACACGTTTTCGGGTTCAGTGAACTTTAAATAGTCGAAACCAGTAATTTTTTCAAAAATATCTTCAGTGTACACTGTATGTTCAGTTCTGACATGGCTGGTTTACAGTTTCACAATATAGTATAGTACTAGCAGACACGTTCACGCGTTGCTGTGGCTAAGGTTTTTTTTATTGCGACTATAAATTGAGATGTAAAGCTATCCTATCTTTTAAGTTAGACCAAACTGCACACGGTGTGCAAATTTGATTAAAATCGATTAAGTAGTTTAGGAGTCCATCGCGGACAAAAAACGTGACGCATAATTTAGATAGAAGATGTTGGATCAAATTTGAATGGAACTGCAATAGCAGTGAACTCGGAACCTAGACGGGTTGCGAACCGACACTAGCGCTCTCCTCTCGTTGAGTCGGTCGGCAACTTCCGCATACAACCGCCCCGCGCCAGGTCTGACGGCGACGCTGCTGCGCGAGGACGACAAGATCGCGGACCTCAACTTCCTGATCGGGCCCAAGCTGTACGAGGCCAACTGGCTGGAGCTGCAAGCTAACGGGTACATCGCGCGGGTGCAGTGCGCCGAGGTCTGGTGCCCCATGACGCCGGAGTTCTACAGGGAATACCTCATACAGAAGTACCTATCCTAGTGTTCCTACGGTATTCTTCTCTTTCAAATCTCATTCCGAATCGACGGATAATTCAAATGTATGATAAGAAATTCACCGATATTATTTCAATTCTTACAAGTTCCTATGCAGTATCTAAAAATAAATTCAAGCGGAATTGGCTTTATGCAGCCTTAATGCCTCCCAATATTATTCCTTTCCATGCATGGTCGTCTCAGTAATAAAACAGCCCATTGCGACACTTATTGTTATTTGTTCCGCGGTGTTTCAATAAAGAGTTCATCTATCTATCTCTAACAGTCGAATAACAAGGAAATATTAAACCCAAATTTCAGAATAAACAAGAAAATGCTGCTGTACGTGATGAACCCGTCCAAGTTCCGCGCGTGTCAGTTCCTGGTGCGGTACCACGAGCGGCGCGGAGACAAGACCATCGTGTTCTCGGACAACGTGTTCGCGCTCCGCCACTACGCCGTGAAGATGAACAAGCCGTACATCTACGGCCCCACGTCGCAGGGCGAGCGCATACAGATCCTGCAGAACTTCAAGTTCAACCCTAAAGTGAACACCATCTTCGTGAGCAAGGTCGCCGACACCAGCTTCGATCTGCCGGAGGCCAACGTGCTCATCCAGATATCGTCGCACGGCGGCTCGCGGCGCCAGGAGGCGCAGAGATTAGGTCATTTCCTGTTCAATTTTTATAAATTGTCATGTAGAAAGATAAGTTGGTCGTGTATCGGCACGAATCTTTGAAAGATATAAGTGTGGGAATGCAGCCAGCATTTTAGGAATGTTGCCCTGTGGTAGCAGTAGTTGTACTTATTTTTAGTATTTATTTTGTTAGTTGTATAAGTGTTAAGTATGAGGTATGCATTAATTTCTCGTAAATAAGTAAAATATATAAACTCTAAATTTAACCTTTCGAGCGCTACTGTCATGAATATAGTATGACAAACACAAACCGCGTTCTGTGCGCCAGGTGTCGTCATGAGATTCCTTCGTGAATTGCATTGCTTGGCGTGTAGAGCCCGTTTCGCTTTCAAAAGCTTGGGCGGTCAAACGGTTAACGACGCAACGAAGCAAGTCTATCAACATCTAGTAATACAGCATGTAAAACATTTTAGGTCGTATTTTACGAGCGAAAAAAGGAGCGTTAGCCGAAGAATACAACGCTTTCTTCTACACGCTGGTGTCGCAAGACACGCTAGAGATGGCTTACAGCAGAAAAAGACAAAGGTTCTTGGTCAATCAGGGCTACAGTTATAAGGTGAGCTATGTATATACTGTGCCCGGGTGCGTACAAGAGTGGCGAGATCGGTATGTCTAGTGTGAGTTTTGCCAATTTCTTTACGAGCTCGATCCGGTTAGCGTAAACTTGTAATTATGGAATAAGAGCAGCGCCATCTAGTGTCAGTCAGTCAGTCACTAGATGGCGCTGCTCTCATTCCATACAATTTCAAGTTTACGCTAACCGGATCGAGCTCGTACAGAAATTGGTAAAACTCACACTAGGCACACGGAAACACTTTACCTAATGCGTGTGACGTAAACATAATTGACGATTTTTTTTTCTGTCTCGTCGCTCGTCTTTCTGGCACATCTCTAGGCTGCTCCTCTTAATATTCCTCAAATTGGTCGGTCACATAGTGACTAAAATTCCCTACTAAATAAATAGATATTCAATAAATATTCGTGTAAATTTAACTATAAAATTGCTGATATAATGTGATCACTTTTCAGGTTATCACAGAACTGAAAGGGATGGATACAGAGCCGGATCTGTTCTATGGCACTCGCGAGGAACAAGGAATGTTGTTACAACAGGTGAGGCCACTCGTGCCTGATAACTAATATTACTTATGAAACTTAATTGTTGAAATGGATCTCAAGCCATATCATGATGCTATTTCTGGATGAACCCAAGAATAAGTTTCCATTTGTCGTACTGAAATTGCCGCACCATTTTTCCAAGCTCTAATCTTTAGCTCTATGTTAGCATAAATAAAATTAATTCTGATAAATAACACTCGCAACGTATCGAAAACGCCCCGAGTTTTGCAGGTAATTCCGTAACGCAGGGGTAACCGTTTACATTTCGGAAGTAGGATGTACGTATATTATGTACTTCGAGTTTAGCGGCCTGTAAATTCGTCAGCCGCTCTACCACATAACCAACGTCACATTTTGATGCCAGAACTCCTGCGTTATTGTAGAGCACCGTGCGCATGGACGGTTTTTTTAATTTAAGTTATGGCTTTGCACGGTTTGTGCATTTAGCCAGTATCTAGTATATTGTAATATATTCACTTATCATATCTTATTTTCACAATAGGAAATTCATAGCATTAAAGCAATCCTCGGGGGTCAAGTAGTAAATTCAATTATTTACATGGTCAAAGTCACGATTCAGTAAAGTGGCGGACGCTTTACTGAAATTTCCTGGGAGTTTTGGAAAAAAAAGCGAAGTGTCACGTTTTTTAGATTTATAATTATAATTTGCCCACACTCGTGCACCGAACACTCAAGGATTAATATTCCACCAACATGACACAGTCATGAACACTCGAAAAAACACAACTTTGAGAAAAAAAACAATACTAACAACTTCTCAGTATCGGATTCCCGCCAAAACTTCGCATGGCCGTTACTCGCAGGTGCTGGCGGCGTCGGAGACGGAGTGCGAGGAGGAGCGCGAGGGCGGCGTGGGCGGCGTGGCGCGGCGCGGCGGGGCGCTGTCCTCGCTGGCGGGCGGGGACGACGCGCTGTACATGGAGCATCGCCGGAGCGGCGGACACAACAAGCATCCGCTCTTCAAGAAGTTCCGATACTAGCCTGGATCCGGGTAATTTTTATATTATTATTGGCTTCGTATGATTTTTGCATTCCACCAAAAGTGTTAAAACATTTCAAGTTATCATTAAAACAATTTTAATGAGTACAATTTTCCATTGAAGTAACCACCTACGATCACTGTACAGACTGTTATTTTGCAATTTCACGCTTATTTGATTACAGATGGATGTGTTTTGCGGTGAAGAAAGATACTAGAGAAGGGGGAAACTAGCGAATCGAAACTTAACGACATTAAACATAATAAATATTGTCTGCCATTTTTGCTTGTATTTTTATTCATTCCCTTTTTTTCGTATATATGTATAGGTGTTTCAGTTACGTACTCGAGCCGTAATGTTATTATTTGTTGTAGTAAAACTGAAAGTGACGGCGGCGTTCCGGAATGGGCTATAGTGGAGCTTCAGGGCCTCATACAGATGAAGAAAGAAGCGAAGCAGGCCGCGGTCGTGGGAGACCTGCACTACTACAGCCGGAGCCGCCACCCGGTGCTGGTGCTGGGGCACCATGTCCTCAACGGCAAGGAAGTCAAGTTGGAGCACCCCATGGCCGTCATTGAAAAAGTCACCGTTGACGACAAGCCTCGCTACAAAGTCAAGGCTGTCGTTAAAAAGAAGCTGTTATTTAAATCTAGGCCTAAACCTATTATTTCTAACGTTGCGGATAAAGTATGATTGCGATTAAATGATCTGTTATAAAAATATAGTGTTGTCTACATTTGGTAGTGTCACATTACTGCAAAAATGTTATAAAATCGTCAATAGCTATGAGGAAAATAAGAAGCTTATCGTTAGACAGGAATGCTTTCCAAGCATCACTAAATAAAAATATGTATATGTGTAGCCATTAGGCCGTTATACATAATATAACACGGCCTAACGAATATTTTGTAATTTAAGTTCATAAATCGGTCAAAACAATTAGGTTGGTATATGTAAAACGAAAAATAAGTTATATTTTCTCTTGTATGTAGGTATGTCGCAGCCAAATAGTTTAATATGCCATTTAATTAACAGCCTAGCCTTTCCACTAAATTAGTTTCCTGAATGTTGTTCAGCTATTTAATCAAACCGGCTAGGATCGTTAATAACGTTTAACTACGTGAATATACACAGTACCTATGGCGTTATCAAATCAAAGTAGGTGTGAGAGCTATTCTCGAGTCCCGACTGATATTATTATTGCTATAATTGTAAATTTAATAAAACAATTAAGTACATTTAGTTACTTAATTTAATACCATATTCACAATGTGAAATAGGACAAATGGTGTCTTAATATAACCCAAATAAAACTACATAATATATATAAAATATATTACTTATTATGATACTTATTTCAAAAAACACATCGACAAAGACATTCAAATAAGAAGTAGGTATGTGAGATTGCATAAAATAAATGATACCTATTTCTATAAACACGCAATTTTTTAATTTACAATGCATTTTAAAGTCAACACAGATACTTGCCACGCCGATACATAGCCAATAATGACCTTTATTGTTAAGAATTTATCAAATATACTTGTGCTTCCCTGTTATACAAATAGTATTGCATTATGCATTTACCTTGAATGAAATATATTTGATCCAAGGCATTTAAGATATTTGTATTTACACATATCAGAACAAATAAAAATGTTGTTTTCGAACGAATATTATACGCTTTTCGCAAATAATCTTCCACGGAAAGTAGACAAATAAAACCATATCATAACATACCTATTATTACCTACATAAAAAAAAATAGACAATCGATATTACCCGATGTCCTTATTACAATAGTTACATTTAATTTTATTTTAGATAACAGCTTACTAAATTATACCACAAGTAATTTGTACTATGTGGTGTAAATATAATCAGGACATTAGCCACAAAAATAGAAATATTTTACAATCAATTAATTATTGTTTTACAAAATTACAGATTGTTTATTTATTTATCAAATACATGGGGTCGATGTGTGTTGTATGCAAATGTAAAACTAGTTTTTGCCGAGAATTAGATATGTTCAATTTGGAGCGAGACATTGTTTACACATACCTATTGAATTCATAGTTATTTGTATAAAGCTTCTAAGTACACGTTATTAACTTTTGACCTTATTTCTTGGGTTTGTGTTTTATACATAAATCTTGATTGGACAAATAAAAATGGTAAAGTCTAAAATATAGTGTGTTTAACCTTTTAGATTATTATTTTTATAAACTACTAGTGAAAGGCACTTTATTTCAAACAATGTTAGGAATAAACGTAATCTAACTTATACTATACTAAAAGTATGTAATAATATGTAAATGTGAACGATTTACATAGACCTACATCAGATAGGTGACCTAAGATGCACATTAAAAGGAATGGCAAAAAGATATTAATCAATTGCTTAATTATGTCAATATATTTAGTACTATGTGATTATAATGTATGGAAAATATAATTGTGTAGTTTGTTAAAAGTTAAACCAAAGACTTTAGCTAAAAACAAAAGAAAATAAACTCTATAAACGGGCATAAACAATTTCATCTATAACATACAATATTTTTTTATCTTAATACTAATAACATTAATGCGTTTCAAATTCCAAATATCACCTGTATATAGGTTTTCACGTAAATCTCCATTACCAATGAAACAGTGACGAAATCCAATTAGCCAGTCTTTTTAACTCCCGTTCTTCGTGTCGAGGCGTGGATTTAAACTTGATTCGGTTTGTAAATCTCCACAGAAAATAATATATGTATATAGAATAGTTAATGTTAAAACATAGTTATTTGCATTTATATTATTGTATTCAAAAGCTGATTCTGATATTTAATCAATGGTCATTACCATGATTCTGTTCTGGCCAAATTCCATAGTAAGATTTCGGTTGGTATCGGACCATGAGTCGGTGAGTAACGGAAATAGTAGCACAGATTAATAAAAGTAATTAGGAGATATATATAAATATATTACCAGACATCGATGGAATATATTATCAGGATTTGGACGATTAATGTTAACCTCGAGAGTTCAAGCCATAACCTCATTTTTGTCGGTTTCCAAACTGGCACGTACTAATTTCTGGCCTTCCACTGATGTCCAGTATTTCACGAACAGATCCAGTTCTGTTTCGAGGCTTGCCAGAAACGAATCGGGTCGTTTAAGTCGGAGCAGCTGCTTCTTCAGCAATATGTTCTAAAAAAAGAAGAGTGTTACGTTTAATTATAAACCACGCTATATATAACAATGTCATAAGTTTTACCACAACAATCTTCAGTTTGAGCTATGAGAAGCCACATTTCTCTCTTTATAGATTACGCTGCTTTTTGATTTCTTGCAGCAGCAATATTATAACCACTAAAAGGGTTTTCGTGCACTAGTAATCCAAGACTAATGGCCGTCCTAGACCAGCTGTTAGGGATGTCGCCCGCAGCTATCGAATCGCACTACTAAAACGCTACTAAAAGTAGCCGTTGGCGACGACCACCCTTATATAATTCATTCTATCGCACATTAAAATTTGGTCGCTTAGTCCTGTAGGATGCGTAGTAACAGGAACGTATAGCTTACGTCTAATAGTCTTCGACTAGTGCGTGAACACTCCAAGTAACATTTTGGAAGTTAGGAGTTTTAAAAATTCGAGCCAAGTTGAACAGCCAAGTCAGTCCGTTTCTAGTTTAACTTCAAGATGTCTCAAGCGTATTATTGTTTGCCACAGCCGTGTAAACTGAACATAATTATTAGTATAATTTTTTTAATAAACTGGCTTTAGGCAAGTGTTTTGCCAACTATTAAATACCCGAGACGAAGGTTATCTTATCAATTTCAGTGCGTTTGTATGTTGACCTATTAATGCTATTAGCTACTCAGTTATTGAGTCCAGTGGGTTTTACCAATGTTGACGATTAAAGTGATCTTGGTTATCTCTCTGTGTACGATAGTAAGGGCGAGTGAAAGTGGAAAGCCTGTACTGTATTACTATGGAATAGTAAGTATTCTGGATTGTCCGATAGCTGTGTAGTGGATGATGCAACTTGTGCTATTGAGCATATTGATAACAAATTGAATATTGCTATTTTATTTTTTCCCATCCTAAAGTTAACAGGTGGTGACTGATGATCGCTTCTAGCGATAGGCCAGCCTACCATTTATGCCAGCCTATGCATTTTCTAAACTAATGCACAACAAAGCATTTTCAATCAATTGAAAAAATATTATGTTCGTTCTTAAAATAAAGATTCTTAATTATGTTTCTCATTAGATAACAATAAAATTCAAGAAAAATTTGTGACGTCTTTCGTAGTTCCGTCCGTACAAATAAACTGGGTATTTACTGTGAATACTGTGATAGAGTTTGACCTAAACTTATAGTATAGTGATATGCGTTCCGCTAGATGATGTGAATCGATCGTCAGGAGGAGAGCGAGAGAAGCCTGCCGGCCTGCGCGGCGCGGCAGGCGTGCTCCGCGCTGATGGAGCGGTACTGGCGGCCCGCGGCGCTCGTGCGGCTCTGCCGCTGCGGCCGCCGCCGCCGGCAGCGGTGCGATACGCTCGCGCCGCCCGACCATCTCGTCGAGATCAACAACCGCGCGCAAATGCAGGTGATGCACAGTCGCGGCGGTGTGCACCGTGCGGTCACGCCGTTACTTTGTTTTTCATTCGGTTTGAGTAAGCGGTCGTGATGGTAAATCCAAAAACTATTTTAGAACGAAATGAGGAGTAGATAACATAATATCTAAAATTATAAATGATATATTTATCTGTTATCAATACAAATTATTAATTAAATAGATGAAAGTAAATGCTGTACCTACATGTAGGAACAACTTTAATTGGTGATGTATAACGCCCATAGCTATTACCACCTATTTGGGTAAAGATAATTATAATATCATGAAAAACTACAGCTTTTGAGCAAACTAAAAGACATAATATATGATCCAAAATTGTAAGCAGTTGACCGTTTTCAGTTTTGTCAGCCCACCACAGACTGGGTCGAGTGTCCGTTCAACGCCACAGCGCTCGCCGTGATCTCGTCCTACGCTCGAATGAATCCAGATGATTTAGAAGAAATGCATCATAAGGGCATTCAGCTGGTGCCGCCTAACATCACCGTCGCATGCAAGTGCGGATACCCTAACCACTGGAAATTGCAATCTAGTTCGGAAAACAACGTCAGAATGTATCAGTGCGCGTCTCTTCCCGTCTGTTCTACGGGAGAATTCTGTGGAAACGTGAACTACGATATGAACGCTCTATATCAGTCTTGTTTATGTCCTAAGCATCACATGTGCGTGCACGGCGGAGGTATTACGAGAACGCAAATATCCGAGTTGCTGTACACTGGGACAGGATGGAAAGCATACTGTCAACCATTCGAAGCCGAATATAGCTATGAAGAATATTAATATTCTAATGCTAATTAGTAAACCTATTAAAATCATACTAAATGAACACTATAAAAACATGTAATATGCCATAAGGAACGGTACTTAATTGTGTTACTGCATTAAATTGGTTAGGGCAACTGCAGTGCATTGTATGAAACTATAAAGTATTGTTTTTTATTATTCTGAAACGAGTTCAATAGTTACTTTTCTTTTCAACATCATAATGAAATTTGGTGTCATTTATATTGGAACATGGGCTGCCCATTCATCAATAATGAATGAATCGATAGTGACTTACTTCTTTAGGTTGAGCAGCAATGTCTTTGGCGATAGAGCGCGCTTGGTCCACGACTCTGTTTGGCCACACTATTCGGCTCACCAGGCCGCCTTGCATAGCCTCTGCGGCCGATAATGGTCGACCAAACACAATGATTTCGTTCAGCTGAAAGCGAAACGAGTTATTTTATTTAATAAAGGCTCTAATGTGAAAATTATGTTTTAGTGTCAAATCAAAATACATTCTAGCTGTGACAATGTTCTAAAAAACGTTATATGAATTAATATCTGTTGCGGTACTAATATAAGGGGGTAATGGATCAAGTAGCTGGGATGCACCCTCAATACATAATTGTGTCTGAGTAAAATATTTGCAGTAATAAGGTTGTACTCAGATTTTCTGCCCCCCTGCATATTTTTTGGTAGATTGTCAGTCAAGTTGCTGTAATGTATATTATGCTCACCAGTGATTGCGGTAATCCGCATGCAATTAATGCAGCTGCTCCAGGATGTAATAGCGCATCCCTATTTGCAGTCAGCTCAAAGGCAGCCTTTTCACTGGCCACAGTGACATCACTTAAAGCTACTAATGACAGCCCAAAGCCGCTGCATCTGTCTTCTACTGCTGTACACACAAGCTTGCTGTGGCCCTCCAATGTACTCAACAGTAATCTGTAAACAATATTATTATTATTCTCTTCACCCAAACCAAATGTTAATCTAACTGAAATAAAATAAAATCTTAACTTGGCAGGAGTGTGACTTCTCTTTATCTATCAATACATCATTTAGCCACCTCACCCTATATGTAAAGAAATGATTAAATAGTAAGTAGCATAAATTTTATTCACCTTGTAGATTCAGCTATTTGTTGAGCATGACTAGAACCTTGCTCGTGGTCAAATAGGAGTTTCAACTCCAACCCAGAGCAAAGGGTTCCAGACTCGGCACTCAAAAATGTTACAGAAATATCCTTTTTACTCTCCACAGCTTCTAGTACAGTTGTCAACTCAGTAATTACCTAAAAATATAAAATATTCCATGTCCCAAAGGTATACAATAATTTATCAACATTAATTTAGCTGGTTTGGAGTTGAGTGGAAACAAACATCCACAATATTAGTAGTCAACGACATCTATAATATTAGTAGAAAGACCATTAGTATGCCATGCATTATTTTTATGAACATCCTACCTCGACATCATAGAGAGACCCAGCCTGCAGGATGCATATTTCGGCTAAGTTCTGGTCGATGTTAAGCCTCACATATTTGTAGAGATCAACCGCAGCTGGTTTCTCTATTGATTTAGCTACTTTCTTAATCTTGGATGGTTTCTCTGGCTTCGTGCTATCACGCTTTCTTTTATTTAATGCTTGAGAGAGTTTAGAGTTTAGCTTTTCTTTTATTGATAAAAAGTCACTCTTATTAATGACTCCAGCAGCTAAGGTCCCCGCATTATCTGACATAAACACATCTGACCGTATGGTGCCACTAGGTTCTGCTTGAGCCTGAGCTTGCTTTTCTAAAGCTGCAACCTGAGCTGTAGCTGTTGCACCCTGGTTTATGGTTTCAACGTCACTCAACCGCCGTGGACTCATGCAGGGACTTGAATATGAACTAGAGGAATGACGTCGATATATAATAGAATCATCTGCACTATGAGCTTCAAAATCTTCACTGATAGCTGGCGATTTTACTGAGCTACTTAAAGAGAGTCTCTCTTTGCCACTTCTAATCCTATTAGCATCTCGTTCTTCAGATTTTGACTCCTTTTTCCTCTCTCTGAACTTCATTTCCTTTCCTTCAGGAGTTGAACTCTGAATTTTTTTAATGAACTCTGCTTTGCTCTTCATGTTTTTGTGACCCTTGGGAGCTTCAGGTGTGAGCTGACATATCATGTTGACAGCGCCTTCATCCATCAACAGCCGGTCGATCTCTGTGAGCCTCTTATTCTGTTTCAAATTCTTAGCCTGAGGCTTTTTCCACTGAAGTTTTGACTGGACAGGTGATTTTGATTTTGGTCTTGGAGATGTTGGGTCAGTCTTAATTTTTTTTGGTGTCGGTAGATCTCTTTGATCTTTGTCAGATTGATTCTCTTTCTTGATAGCCACTTTAGTTTTAGTGAAAGTGTCTGGATTGTCAGGATCAAATATAACTTTTTTTTTTATAACTCTTCCAAGTCTGCGCTGTGGCTGCGATTCAGAACTACTCTTATTTTGATCAGGTGTCTGTTCATCGATCACAGGGACGTCTGCATCACCTGTCGTACTCTCATTTAGTGTAGATTCCTGAGACTTTGCAAGCTCTCCCGATTCTTCCAATACTGTTTCACTTCCTTCTACCAATGTTTTTGACTGGTCACCCTCGGTTGGTTCATCATCTTCCCAATCTTTAACCAAAGCGTTCACAATACTTTCCTCTTTAGGTTCTACAGTTGACTCATGATTGGTCTGCAAGTTGTTATTTCCCTTCTGGTTGCTGCTCTTAGTTTTAACACTTTCTCCATTTTCTGATTCATTATTTCCCTTCTGTGTGCTGCTCTTACTTTTAACATTTTCTTCTTTTGTTGATTCATTATTTCCTTTATGTGTGTTGCTCTTACTTTTAATATTTTCTTCTTTTGCTGATTCATTATTTCCTCTCTGTGTTTCGGTGTTTCTTTCCTTTCCCTTAGTTTTAACACTGTCCCCTTTTGCTGATTCATTGTTTGCTTTCTGAGTGTTACTCTTTTTTTTAATGCTTTCCTCTTTAGGTGATTTAGAAGTTTTCTTATCTGTTTTCCTGGGACTGTTTCGGGATCTTCGTGTCTGTTTGAGACGAGACAGCTGCTGCAGAGCCAGTTGTGACTCTAACTTTTTACAGTCACTTGAAAACTTATCAGAAATTACTTTTCTGGATTCTTCCACATCGTTTCCTTCTAATATATCCAACAATTCTTCTTTATTGAATACTTCTTGTCTCACATCACAGTTATTATTTTCCACATGTTCGGTAACATCTGATGAGCGTAGCACCTCACTCAATTCAATATTCTGTCCAAGTTCATTCAACATGTTATTAGAGTGATCAGGCTCGTCATCACTATAAATAACTTTATATTTAGCAGGTTGATCATCAACATTTGTTTCAATCAATATTTCAGTCTCGAATCTGACATTTTCAGGTGTATTTTCAACAATTCCATCTACTTCAACATCCCATTCTTGTCCCATCTCTTCATTTGTGTCATATTTAATGTCTAAAACTTCTTGTTTCTCTGTTCCAATTGGTGTTATATCTTTGGTGACTTCTTCAGCAACAGCAGCAGTAGTGTTCGATTCTTGTACATCAACTTCTGTTGTCACTGGTTCTTCTTCAGCGACAACATTTTCTACAATATTTTCCTCTTCGGTAATTATGTTAGATGATGGTGATTCTTCTGGGATTCCAACGTCATCCACAGGGATCTGGACATGGTCAGAATCCTTCAGGTCTGCAATGCCGTTGGATTTGTGACATACATCTAACGGCACTGCTGAAGGCTCGGCTTCACTGCTCGTTACGCTTACAACATTATCCTTCACTGATTCAGATGTGACATTTTCTAGTAGAGGCTCTTCTACACCTTCCATTTCCACAAATTAACGCTAAGTAACAAAATTATACAAAACTGCGACTCCCAAGGATAACCTTTAAATCGATAAAATTAGCGATCTGTGTCTATTACTAGAACACATCAGCACGAAACGATTGTTTACATTGTTTTTAACGAGATTAATGTATTATTAATAACAAAGCACGAAATAAAAATCGTTTCAACAAAATAAAGCTAAAGTTCTGTTGCGTCGGTAGGTAATCTACGTTGTCTATGCCCAAAAGGTAAAATGTGTGTCAGTCAAACATTTTTTGTTTTGTTTTAGTTATGGCTTCGCACGGTTTGTGCATATAGCCAGTGTCAAGTATTTTAATAATTAGGTATTTCTTATTTTCACATTAAGAAAGTCAGTGCAATATAGCAATCGTGGTCAAGTAGTCAAGTCAATTATTTACATCGTCAAAGTCACGATTCAGTAAAGTCGTGGATGCTTTACTGAAACTTCCTGGGAGTTTTGGAAAAAAATGCGAAATGACACGTTTTTTGAGGTTATATCATTCGCCTACACTCGTGCACGTTAACGAACACTTAATGATTAATATTCCACAAATATTACACATTAACACTAGAAGAAACACAAGTTTGAGAAAATAATACAAAACCAACAACGTCTCACTATCGGATTCCCGCCAAAAACCCCCAGTCAATAGACTTGTGTAAGGAATGCTTGTAATATTACCGGCGTAATATTACCCAGCCGGGTAATGCATTACTTTTCATCACGCGGTAAAATCGATTATCACCTATCACCTCCCATCACCCACCCGCGCTGAACCGACGCGCGGCGCGGTACAGCGGCGCTCGAACAAGTCGAATAACCGAGCGAAAGAAACAGCACGATCTGCGGCAACGCGTGTGCGAAGCGACGAGCGCGTGATGAGATAATATGAGTATTAATAATATTATGCAGCTATTTGGTTTTACCCAGTAGGTAGGTACCTACCTGATTGTCAACCTTATTTTGACCGGAATACGGTGCACGCTTCCGTTGGCAAGTTTAGTATTTATTTCCACTATGGGAACCGCTACGCGTTCGGCTGGCAGTTGGCGCCATAATTAAATGCAATGCTTGATTGAATTTTTCGGAACGTTTCCATAATTTCGTGTGAAATTGTTATTAAATAATTTGTAAAATAATTATACAAAGGTTGGCCTGATGTCATTTTTGTTGATCATCATAATTTTGGACATGATCAGAGGTAACAAAATAATGGGTGATGGATGGTGGTAGTCGCCGCGCGACGGTCTCGCTCGTCTCTCTCAATCGAAAACCACGGCCCGACCGAACATCACAGTGAAGGTGAACCGAACATCACGCGTGATATTACAGGGTAATATTACGCGACCGCGTGATGAATGACATAGTATCAATAGACTTGGCAAATCGTATACCAGAAAGGGACACACCTTGATACAATATGTTATTTAGGTGTAGCTCCAATCATTCGTGCGACATTCTAAAATGTCAAGATTGGTTAGCTTCTGCAACAAAATAAAAAATTAGTGCATACGCCGACAAAGACAAAACATCATCGTACTATCCTACTTACTCCTTTGTATATT
The DNA here is from genome assembly GCA_905147375.1 of Hylaea fasciaria. Classification (NCBI taxonomy): domain Eukaryota; kingdom Metazoa; phylum Arthropoda; class Insecta; order Lepidoptera; family Geometridae; genus Hylaea; species Hylaea fasciaria. The sequence goes on along the minus strand of LR990204.1, from coordinate 5,013,885 downwards.
TGCATACACTTGTCTCTTTTCTTCCCCGGATCTTGAGTTAAATGTCATATCTGTTGGATGAATAATCTGAGGTTTTTTCAGTATCGATAACAATATCGATACCCATATCATTATTATATTATGGTATCGAAGAACTATATCGGTATTTTACTGCCAGCTTGACTCTCATTAAACCAAGAAAAGCCAAAATTAAATTTAAAAAAAATTGACATAGGCTTGACAATCTTGACATTCCTCATAGGTACATAATTTACAATCTGAGTTTTGGCGGGAATCCGATAGTGGGACGTTGTTGGTTTTATATTATTTTCTCAAACTTGTGTTTCTTCGAGTGTTAATGTGTAATATTGGTGGAATATTAACCATTAAGTGTTCGTTAACGTGCACGAGTGTAGGCGAGTGATATAAACTCAAAAAACGTGTCATTTCGCATTTTTTCCAAAACTCCCAGGAAGGTTCAGTAAAGCATCCCACTACTTTACTGAATCGTGACTGACGATGTAAATAATTGACTTGACTACTTGACCACGATTGCTATAACATTGCTGTGACTTTCTTAATGTGATTTAATTAAGAAATAATTAAAATAAAATACTTGACACTGGCTATATGCACAAGCCGTGCGAAGCCAAGACTAAAACAAAAATAAAAAAAATAAAAAAAAAACAAATCACAATACACAGAGAATCGCATGCATAGATCATACATGCATCGTATTTAATACGTTCTCATTTATTGTTAATTTCAAGAAAATGAATATTCTTCCAAAGAAAAGGTATGTTGTGCTAATGCTACATTTAAATCGGTTTCGTTAAGCATCAGGTCCCACGATGTTATTGCAAACGGTAGGTATAGGTCTGCTAGGCAAACTGGGTAGGTACTGCAGGGCATTTGAGATAAAGCAGCAATACATACGGGTGCCGAGCGCAGTACCTACAGTGGCGGCCGCTCAAGATTGTATATAATATTACAATCTTGGATAGGGTCATCCCGGTAATTTGTTGGTGGCACTGCACCTATCTTCATGGACAGGCGTGGCGCTTAGCATCAGGTGAATGGCATACTTACTCGCCACTTAGTAACATACAAATATAAGGAGGTAGTAAAGGATGTTAATAATGTTGTTTTATTTGTGTATAATATTAGTAGGATTGTTGATAACCAGATTTACCAACATAATTAGTTTAGGTAGGTACTTACTTACATAATATGAGGTACTGTTGTTTTACAGATGGCATGTAAGGACCAAAGAAAACATAGCCAGAGTACGAAAGGATGAAGCAGAGGCAGCAGAAAAAGAAAGACAAGAACAATTGCGAATTGAAAATGCTGACAGAGAAGCGCGTCTTACAATTTTGAAACATAAAAGCAAACAAAAGTTACTTGATGCTGGCATAACAGAAACTGCAATAGAACCTGAAAAAGCAACGGAACACATCAATTTCTTTGCTGACATAGATCATGCTGTAAAAACCACTAACAAAGAGCATGATACAGAAGTTAAAGAGAAAAAGGAGGATTATGAGAAAAAAATCGGGTACTTGACATATCTTGGGCAAGATACAAATGAGGCACTCGGAAAGAAGAACTGGTATGAAGTACCTCCAGGCTCATTGAGATCAAGTGATATTAAAGATACCTATGAAAAGTTAGTATTGAAAGATGCAGATGGTAAACCTAAAGAAAAACAGTTGGACATAAAAAATGGTGAAATTGGCTGGAAATCAAAACAAAAGTTGGATCCCATGAATACATTGAAAAAATATTGCCATACACCAAAAGACACAACGGCGCCCATAAAGTCTCCACTATCAAAAGAAAAAGTAGAGAATACTGGTATTTCCAGTTATAAACATAATAAAAAACATTCAAAGAATAAAGATGATAAAAAAGAAAAACTACTTAAATTGAGAGAAGCACGACTTAAGCGTGAAATAAAAGAAAAACATAGAACAGAATTATTTCTAACTAAGCTGAGTGGAGAACCGGAAACCAGCAATACAGAAGACAAAAATAAAAGTAGAGTCAAACCAAAATATAATTCTCAATTCAATCCAGAACTTGCAAGACAAAACTATACATAAAATAGTTTAAAAAATAATACCAATATTTACATAATTATGCATAATTCAATATATATTCAAGAATATGCTGTTAAAAATACTATGTATCCGCATATACCTATTTTTATTAAATTACTTAATTTTAATACTTAGCTACAACACATTTCTATTCTGGAGTGTATAGGTAAATAGCATGATAGGAAGTTTGTTTTCTAATTTGTCAAAAGAGTAATGGAATGTTTCAGAAAACAGTTCTAAAATTCGTACAATATAACTTCCTTCACTTGAAGTTTCTGGAGACTTCAGTCTGAAAAATAAAAAAAAAACATGATTAAATTTCCTCTACATTTTAAGTCAAAAGCAATCAGATAATAGAATAAAAAGCTAATTCTTACTTGGTGTAGTTGCACAAGAAATCAACAAAAATGTCTGTGTTCTCAGTTTTTGTTTGATGTAACAAAGTGTATATTCCCACAATTAAAGGATATCCATCAATATTTTCTCCAGATTTTCTTGTGACAAGATCACCTGAATGAAGTAAAATATTAATAAAGTGGTAGTTTAATGGTTTTTGTAGTGGTATGGTTCCACAAGTACTGACCATAATAATCATGACTAACAATACAAGTTGTAGACAGAAAAAGCCATCACTTTACACTAACACTACATAATTGATATCTAGGTACTTCTTGTGGATATTTATCACATGTGGAGAGGGAGGGGGTCGACGAAGTGTGACAATGGGTGGTAGAGTTCCTAAGCTTTGTGCTGTCACATTTCAAAATCTTAAACATCTAAGTGATAAAATGATAAATTTTAATCAAAAAAGTTAGTATGCCTCAACCTTATGGATGATCCCTAATGTTTAACTAAGATACTGCATTACTGCATGAATGTTACCTGTTGTATTACATATCAGTAGTTTGGGTAGCTGTGAAATCAAAACAATGGCTAACAAGCTTCCCATATCAATACTGTGAAATTCTTGAATGTTCTTCACATATATTTTATTATAAGGCTCATACATTCCACACCGCAACATGTAATCTTCTAGCTTCTGCAAGAGCTTAGGTGTTACTTTGGATTTCCCTTCCACATTTGCTGACACCTTCAGCTCATTTATAATAGAACTAGAAAAACAATAAAAAAATATTATTGGTGTATGAATGAAATAAGCTGAAATCGTATTTTATCTTAATTACTTACTCATTCAATGTTCTCATTGATGCTTCCAAATGCGCTGAATCAAATTTGCAGCTTGTATTCAATTGATAAGCTAAATGCTTTCTGAGTATTTGCAGAGTTCCTATTAGAACTAGTGCATCAGATATCTGTAGTGCTGTTTTATGTATTTTCATAATAATTTGTTCAACATCTTTCAAGTCCGGACTAATGGATCCAATCAGGATTTTATCTTGATTCACTCGAAATATATCTTGAACATTTAACAGTTGATTCTTTATCATAAATGCATATAGCATATCAAGACCATGTAGGCCAACCACTCCGAGGGCTTCATTCAACTTGGAAAATGTTTTGGTATTTATGACTTCATTTTGGCTTCGCACATCAAACCAAGCAGCACATATGTTTATGTATGTGCAAACTCTGAAAACGTAAATGAATAGATAAAAAAAATCTAATGAGAGTGTGAGACAATATCACCTGGGTTAAAAAAAAACTGAAAAACCTGGCATCAGATAACTGCACAATTTGCCTTGCTAGGCTTCCCATGAAACCAGCTGAAGGGCTGTATAACGTGACTCCTTTGCGTATGCTGATCTCTTTGGTAACACTTTCTTTTATAATTGCTGAAACCTATTGGACAAAAGCACATTATTTTTTTAATTAATTCAGTTTACCTAATTAATTTATAAATATAAATAACCGGTGGTACACCCTAGTGGGCGAACGTCCGCCTTCGAAAACGGAGGTGGCGAGTTCAAATCCCAGTGCGGGCACGTACCAATGTGTGTCTTATTAAACATAAATGTACGTAATTTTCACTCGCTTTTCGGTGAAGAAAAACATCGTGCCCATAATTATTTCGGAGGCATGCTATACACCAACCCGGACTAGGCACCCGTGGTGGATTATGGCCTAACCCTCCTGACGAATGTGTGGGGAGGCCTTTGCCCAGCAGTGGGACAGTTACAGGCTGAATTATTATTACCTAATTAGTGTTATCCTGACCTCCTTCTCTCCAACTGAACCCACACACTGGCCGACTGACTCTTACTCTCTTACCCGTGATGTCAAAACTGTTCGAAAGAGTTCTACTGAAAAGAATGTCCCCAGCCCTGACTGATAGAATGGTCATCCCTGAACATCAGTTTGGGTTCCGACAAAGACATGGGACCACAGAGCAAGTTCACAGAGTCTATGACACTATAAGAAGTTCCCTGGAAAGAAAAGAATACTGCTCCTCAGCCTTCCTGGATATCCAGCAAGCTTTCGACAAGGTGTGGCATGAGGGCCTACTCTGCAAAATAAAAACATCTCTACCTCATACTTTTTACAACCTTCTCAACTCTTACCTAAAAGACCGCATCTTCCAAATTAAAGATGGTGAGGAAACATCTGGCTCCTACGACATAACTGCAGGTGTCCCGCAAGGCTCGATCCTAGGGCCCGTTCTTTACACTATCTTTACAGCTGACCTTCCTAAAACACAAGATGTAACAATAGCCACCTATGCTGACGACACTGCGATACTTGCTAGAAGTGGGGATCCTAATAACGCATCAGAGTTACTTCAAAGCTGCCCTAACAAGATTGATGATTGGCTAAAACTGTGGAGGATTAAAGCAAGTGCCTCCAAGTCGGTCCACATAACATTTACACTACGGAAGGGTGATTGCCCACCCGTCAGCCTGGGTAGCCACATGCTACCACACAGCGATACTGTAAAGTACTTGGGCATGCACCTGGATCGTCGCATGACCTGGAAAAAGCACCTCCGAACGAAAAGGGACCAATTAGGCCTAAAATACCGAGGACTACACTGGCTACTTGGGCGAAACTCAAAACTGTCGGTAGATAACAAGCTACTTATCTACAAAACTGTACTGAAGCCGATTTGGACCTATGGCATCCAACTGTGGGGTACTGCTTGCGCTTCAAACATCAACTTCATACAACGCTTTCAAAATGGCGTCTTGAAAAACATCTCGAATGCCCCCTGGTTTATAAGAACTACAAAGTTGCATGACATTCTTAAGGTCGAAACAGTATCAGAAGAAATAAAAAGTGCTGCGCAAAGCTACCAGGATAAACTAAGAAACCACCCTAACCAACTAGCACAGCGACTCACTGAGCCCTCATACACAAGGAGACTCAAGCGAAAAGATGTCATGCTTTTGTGTGACTAATAATGAAGCGAACCTGCTGAGGAGATAATGCAGGAGTGTTCTCTGCCCCACACAAAACCCACAAAATATTTGCTCATAGTTTCAGTGACTGATCGCAGATAAAACTTGGAAAAAAAAAAAGTGTTATCCTAATTAATACTGAACCATTCATACCTGCTTTTGCCAAATTCGTAATCCATGAATGTTAATATAGTCTTGGATATACTCTAACGATCTTTTGTAACCATCCATGCTTTCTGCCAGTTTTTGTAAACGAGTCAGTAAATTACTAGCAGATGGAAGAAACTTTTTTCCTTGAGGTTCTAAAAATTCTTCGAATTTTTTACTGATGTGTCTCTCCAACTCTTGTAGTAATCCTTCTTCTAACAGCTCTGCGGGGTCCACTCGAATTACGCCGACTAGAGTTGACCTCATGTCCAAAATTCCTACACACAATAAAAATAATATTGAAGGTTGTTGATATCAATGTTGATATCAACCAACATTGATATCAACATTGGTTCAACTACCGTTTATGGAAACAGTTATTTACTGTGTTATAATAGTAGGTACCTGTTGTGAAAGTGGATGCTGAATGAGTCAACTTTGCCACTTCCATTCTGTGGTCCAATTGAGCAAAATCTCTGAGCCTCTCCTTTTCAAGCCGGGTTGGGACTTCTTTTATAGTCCATGTCTGAAGGTCTATAATTTTTTCTACAATATTGAATACCATTTCTGGAATTATCTGAAGTACCTTTTGAATATACTTTATCAGTTCATTACTGTAGTATTGTGACACTGAAACCAAATCTTCACTATGGGCTTGATTGATTCTTAGCAATGGAATCTCCATAGCACTAGCCAATTTTAGGAAGAGTGCTCTGAGTCTACTTGTAACTGATGGATTTTCTTTGATGCTATCTTGCATAAATTGTGTATACAAATCTATAGTGCACCAGGCATAGCTGACATCTGCTATTGTTTCAAGTGTTACCAACGAATCTTCTTTTAAAGCAGCAGCTCTCAAAAGATTTCTTAATGCATCTTTGCTGTCTGAAAGGTATTGCACGATTGTTGATGTGGCCTTCATACCATGAAACTCTTCAACCTCATCAAGAGCTTGTATAAATTGAGTCACTTTCTTGATTGATTTAGTCAATGTAGGTTCTCCTAGCATTGCTACTTGTTTGGCGATATTATCGAACCAATTTTTCAATTGTTCATTTTCTGGTATTTTAGCTATTGGTTTCGCCGCTGAAAATAGTTCTGATAAACTATTAATAGCTTCAACAGCAACAGCCTTATTTGCTTCCCAAGCTTCATTTCTATTTTCGAGCAATCTGTTTAAAACTTCTCTTACTTTTAACTCTAATTCTGCAGTGCTAATTATCAGTTCCAGTAATTTTACAGCATCATATTGAGACTCTTTCAAAACAACTTCCCTTAGTTGTTTACTCTTTTTGTTGTTGTCATAGAATATAACATCACTATTGTGGAGTACCAGCCATCTTATGACAAGGTTTGAATTCAACAATAGGTTCAAAATTTTATTTATATTGTCCAAGACAAAATCGTCACTTAAAGTGCCTTCTTTCGACAAATGATGAATCTTATTAATCAACATTTGCACAGAACTTCCCCTTTTGGCATATACTTCTTTTACCATTTTTGTAGTACATGTGTTGGTGAGTGCCGATTTAGCTGCCTTAAAGTTTTCCCAAAAGTCAATAATATTCAAAGTTACACCCATATAGATGGGTACAACCCAGTTACTGGGAAAGAATTTATCAGCTATTTCTCTCATTTTTGAGACATCAGAATGCAAATAATGGGGAGCAAAGAATAAGCAAACAACAAGCATGCTGGCCTGGGTAGCTAGTGCTGAAGCCTGATGTTCTGGTATTGTGTAAACCGCCAACTGGTTATAAATGTCTTCAGATCTGAGTTTTCCCACCACTTTATCGATGAACTCTGGACGAATACTGACACGGCTAGAAAAAATAAAATACGATAGAAGTGTAAAGTTTTAAACAGACGTTTTATGAATATTGTACATTAATGTATATTTACCTGAAATATTCAACAGGGTAATCGGTAGGGCGCTTTCCATTCTGTTGATCATATCCAGCATCACGTAACAATTTACAAACATCATCAATGTTTGTTTGCGACTGGCTTGTGCTGTAGCGATAAAATGCCACAAGAAGCCGTTCTCTCATTAATCCTGGGATGAACAAATCGCATAGCAGTAGCATAGCTCCATAAAGGTACAGTGATTCACACTAAAATTGAAAAAAGTTCCTGATATAACTGATTCAAATGAAAAACTTCAGGGCTCAAGGACTGTGGCCACTAGTTCAAGTTAGTTTTTAAGATGGATGTTGTATGGATAACAGACATTTTGGAATAATTATTATGAAGTGGACTCTACAACAGAAAATATATCAAAGTAGGCGAAATTTAAAAAGGAAGCTTTCTATCAGTGTGATATAAAAGGATGCAAATTATAAGTTTAGTAAAATAAAACCACTCAGGAAGCTGACAATCAAAATGAGTTTCAGCAGTGTAGGAGGAAGTAAGTAGGTATACATATACCTACCATAATTATTATTATAATTCTTACTTACATTTAAATTGGATACAATTATCCAAGACTTAATACAAGGACTTAATGCTGTGTAACATTTTTACCATGACATATTATTCATTTTCAATATTTTACCAAATACTTATTACACTTACCAACAATTGTTTTCCTTCAACATCTTTCATAACTGTTTCAATATTTTGTTGAATGAATGCATCGTCATTTAGTTGATCCACAAAATAATTGAGGTCTACTATGTACTGGTAAATGTTCTCAAACAATAAATAAAATCGAGATATCAACTCAAGATATTTTTCTTTGAGCTCATCATCCAAATCTTGCAATTTCTGAAAACAGATAACAATTCTGTTTTCTACACTCATTTTGTTTTTAAGTATTATGTACATATTTTAATGTACAATGTACATTAAGTAAAATGTACATATTAACAATTTAATATCCTGTTTTAGACAATAAACATTTACTAATTAATTTATAGACAAGCAGCATGAATGCCCAAAGCGACCCCAAACACCAACAATGTACAGTAATTAGCCACTGAGGACTTTTGTGTGGACTGTTGTATATAATCTGTCACTATCATCAGATCAGCTAAGTATAAATAGTACCTTCTTTAAATACTATTTATAACCACCGGAAAATTGTGAGGGATGAAAAATTTCAATTGAGTTGAACATAACAGTAGGTACTGCCCAAATACAATCACAATAATTTTGATGTTAAGTACAGCTGTCCATGTTAATAATTCAGAATGATCTTTGTGTTAAATAATGTCAAAACTTAATATAGGTATTATAATTTACTTTAGTTACATTTTAGAACATTCATCACTTTATCCCACAAGCACTCACAAGTAGATTCCTAAATAATGCACACTTATTTCAGTACAAATTATTATCTTACAGAGATACTCCATAACCTGTAATTACTGGTGGAGGATCATAATTATACTGAAATACAAGTCTATACAGTCTATGCAATATTAAATGAAGTAAGTATAGGTATCATACTTTAAGCATTGCCCACATAAGGATTGTGTTTAGTTAAACTTACTATATTCTGAGAGATTTTCTTTTCTTGTGCATCTGAAACTTTGAAGTAGCTGAAGTCTAAAATAACATCCTGATACTTCTGCTGCAATTCTTTAGTCTCCAATCTGTAAATGAATTAAAAAGTAGTAAGTGTGAATAATAATAATAATTGTAAAAACTAATGTAGGTACTAAATTTACTCAAAGCAATCTCTTGTAGGTGCATGCAGGAGTATGCATGGATGCATGGAGAGGAATTACAAAAAAGATATTTAGCAGTGACTATCATATAATTAAACAGGTATATGTAGGTATATATAATTATGTACATCACATATTGATGGATACTTGTTTATATAAAAATAATAATTAATTGGGGCAATTGAAATAAGAATGTGGGCAATATCTATACTAATATGAGAGTAACTCTTGTTTTTTTGTTACGATTTCATGGCGAAACGGCTGAAACGTAAGTACCTACATGATAAAATTTGGCATAGAGATATACCTACATATTGGGCCTTGGAAAAGATAAAATATCTAAATAGGCATTGGGTACTGTTTGTCACCTCGCGGACGAACTCGCAGGCATCAGATAGTAATAATATAAGCCCAACATAATATTATTATGTACCTACAGGCACCATTATATTATAAACATACACACATAACACTACTAAGTTATACACAGTTGGTACAGTATGGTGATGATCAAAAAGTTATTTGTGCTGTGGAGTATTGACCAGCAGTGTAAAGATTCGTGTTGCAATAAATTCAATTTATCATTGTTTTGATCTTACAAGTAAATTGACGGCACATGATCCTTTAATCGTAGAATTTCTGCAATAATTGCATTTCCGTGAGAAACAAGTTTGAGTAAGTTTTGTGCACAAAGATTATCTTCCGACATAAACTGTTTCATTTTATCTTCCTTAGCCGGTACCTAGTATTGTTATTTATATTTTGAGTAATAAATCGTCGTATTTATGTACTGTCTTGCAATTTGTTTTGTTCTGAACTGAAAGAAAAGAAAAGAGTGTAAAAAAATGTAAACTGTAACTTTGTAATTTTTTTTTGTTTAATTTTGGCTTCGCACGGTTTGTGCATATAGCCAGTGTCAAGTATTTTATTTGTATTTCTTAATTTCACATTAAGAAATGTTACAGCAATCGTGGTCAAGTAGTCAAGTCAATTATTTACATCGTCAGTCACGATTCAGTAAAGTAGTGGATGCTTTACTGAAACTTCCTGGGAGTTTTTGGAAAAAATGCGAAATGACACGCTTTTTGACTTTATATCATTCGCCTACACTCGTGCACGTTAACGAACACTTAATGGTTAATATTCCACCAATATTACACATTAACACTCGAAGAAACACAAGTTTGAGCTAATAATACAAAACCAACAACGTGAAACGTCTCACTATCGGATTCCCGCCAAAACTCATCTGTCTGTGATGTGGCATAGAATAACGTGTGTGGTGGGAGTTTTGGCGGGAATCCGATAGTGAGACGTTGTTGGTTTTGTATTATTTTCTCAAACTTGTGTTTCTTCGAGTGTTAATGTGTAATATTGGTGGAATATTAATCATTAACTGTTCGTTAACGTGCACGAGTGTGGGCGAATGATATAAACTCAAAAAACGTGTCATTTCGCATTTTCCAAAACTCCCAGGAAGTTTCAGTAAAGCATCCACTACTTTACTGAATCGTGACTGACGATGTAAATAATTGACTTGACTACTTGACCGCGATTGCTATAAGATTGCTGTGACTTACTTAATGTGAAATTAAGAACTACTTAAAATAAAATACTTGACACTGGCTATATGCACAAACCGTGCGAAGCCATAACTAAAACAAAAACAAAACGTGTGTAGTCCAGTCAAAAAAAAAGTTACTCCATGACCTCTATGTCCATTGTCCATGACTGTTGTCACTCGTCTGTCAAGTGTCAGTCAAGGTCAAGTCATCCATTTCCATTCCATCAGTCAGTCTGCAGTTCCGCACTGCAGGCCAGTCAGTCTATTTGTAATTTGATTTCTAAAAAAGTGTTTGGATTAGGTCGGAACGCGTTAGGTGCAAAGGTCGAGAAAATTAGTAGCTTATAATATGTAGTGGCCTTGGATTATATTTATATTAAATCTTCTTGGCTCGGTCTAACTACACTGCAAAAATGGCATCATTATTTAGCTATGAAACTCTGGTCCATGCTTTGGCTGGTGCCACGGTGCGTATAACGTAATACTTTATAGTTTTAATATAATTTATATTTCCCTATATATTAATGAAAGAAATGTTTTATTCGTTGTGACATTGTCCAGCCTATATACCTACTAATTGTTATGTGGTTTCAGGGTAGTATGGTAGGCATGGCAGTTTTTTATCCTCTGGATACTCTACGTTCTAGGATACAAGGTAAAACTATATAAAATATTATAAAAATATATTGTGACTAATAGTCTTATAGGCAGCCAATGTTAGTTACCAAAAGCAAAAAGAAAAATAAGAATTCTGACAAGGTAGGTATACTTACTAATAATAAGTATTAATATCATCAGCGATACCAATTAATATGAAATGGGTAAGTAGTATAGGAGTAATTGTTGTTTACAAACTTTTTATTTGCAGTTGAAGATTCGAAAAAACTACAGGGATCGCCATGGGAGCTTCTCATGAAAGTTGCTGATGAAGAGGGATTTGATTCTCTCTACAAAGGTTTAGCACCAGTCCTTCAATCACTTTCAGTCTCTAATTTTGTGTACTTTTACACTTTTCATGCTTTACGACATACCACTACAAAATCAACTGCATTACAAGACTTGATGTTTGGCATTGTTGCAGGCAGCATTAATGTCATTCTTACTTCCCCACTTTGGGTTGTAAACACTAGGATGAAGTTGGAAAAAAATGCTTACAAAAGCCTTCTCGGAGGTTTGATGGAACTTGCCAAAAAGGAGGGTGCCAAAGGCCTCTGGTCTGGCACCATTCCATCATTGTTGCTGGTTTCAAACCCGGCCATTCAGTTTATGGTTTATGAATCACTTAAGAGAAACTTGGTGTCAAAAGGTTCTTTTGACACCTATACAGCATTTTTAGTTGGTGCCTTAGCAAAGGCAGTGGCCACAACATTGACATACCCTCTGCAGTTGGTACAGTCCAGACTCCGTGCTGGAACCAGCATGAAACCACTGTTGAAAGATGTAAAGACAAATCCCATGATTATGTTCAGGGGTTTAGAAGCAAAGTTACTGCAAACTGTGTTAACGGCGGCATTAATGTTTCTTATTTATGAAAAGCTTGTCAAGTTAGTTTTGACTATTATGAGAGTAAGGATGTCTAAGCGCCTTTGAGGACTTGTTTTTGTTAATAAATGTTCATCATATTGATATGTATATTATGAAATGTTTTCCATGGCATCCCAGTTGGGAGTTAGGATCTATGTATGTCATGACATTATTTAATTACATTGTTATTTTAAGCTATTCAAAGCGGAACTAAATGTTGTGGAGGTAATAACATGTGGGTTAACACAGTAAGTACGATTCAATATCATTCTATTCTAGTATACATTGTTTACCAAGCTCATGTAAATAATCGTGTCATTGTACACTGAATGACGAAGTATGTGACCTTGTTGGACAACTGAAACTGTTAAGACTGATACGTCATGCAATCCAAGTAATTTATTTTATACATAGTATATGTTGTAATGTACCTACTTCCTTACAAATGTTTGATTTAAAGTAAGTACCTACCTACCTATGAAACAAAGCTCTCATTAGGATAATTTATTGATTTATGTACTTCAATTAAAATGGCCGTGACCAATAATAATTGCATCAACAGAAGACAACATCAGTAAAAATTATCATATAGCACATACAAAACCAATTACAAAATACACATTTAAATTCTACTCACATTTAAATATTACTCTCTCACTTTCACAAAGACGCAAGCACTCTGACAGACAATACATATAATATTTAACCATCCATCTGCAAACAAATCACAATCGAAATTGGCATCCAGGAGAGTGTTAAGTGTGGAGAGGCTGTGAAGTATAGGCGAGTTATCACAAAATGCGACAAAATGGCATAAATATGATATTAATAAGATATTTACCGATTTCACTGATAAATTAATAATTAATTTAGGGCAAAAATTGTATTTGATTGTATATACATATTAAGACAACTATGTAAAATATCCAAATTAAAATTACATACATAGGCTAACATTCCCTTGTATTTAATTCGGTATTATCTTATCTATCTAGATTGAAGACTTCTATTTACATAGTGTACATGTTAACCATATCATAATTAAGTTCGTATATATTTTAATACATGGTATGGATGTTATATTGGGTTTCAGTTAATATCATAATATTATGGTTGTGGATATAATATTGGCTTGGGACTTGATGGACTTTTTATTTAGATGTGCTAATCTATGACAGTGTCCAATTTTTAGCTAAGTAGGTACATATAGGAGCAAGATGTAACAAATCTTAGTTGGTTTAGGTTTTCTCGGCCGCTGGATCGCGGCTGCAGTATAATTTTTTATTTGTAGTAGAGGATAAAGATAATTATAATTTATTTTTCCTCAGATATCTGGATTTTGCAATGTACCTTTATTCTAATTTATGGACTCCCTTATCATCCCCAATTTTAACATAATGATTTTTGTAGAAGAGTATACTTTAATTAAGTAAGGTAAATTTATTTTTACTTGAATTGTGCAATACCTACTATATTTTAACTTATCGTAACATACCTACACCAAATAATATTAAAATGTATAATAATTATATTAATTAAAACAAA